>OX375876.1:75659134-78059134 GCA_947359465.1 Metellina segmentata
TGATGTTCCAAATTTAACTATTCATTCATTTGTTGCTAAAGATGGAGTAGATAATTGAGTTAAATATAATTATTCTTAACGATTTAATAACCTATGCTTTAATTCATGACAGAAAGTTAAAACTCATGAGAGAAGTTTAAAGAAGCCCATAATGAAAACTTTAACAATCCTTAAATTCTCAGTCACTTAAATATTGTATGCGAAGCTATGATAAAATTCGATGTGATCTTCACGATCAATGTCAGGTAGATATTTTATGTGTTAATAGATACAATCAGATCAAACCATGTTGATGTATGCGTTTTTAAAGTTTGAACTTTTAATGGGGTTATGTTAATCCAGCAAAACATTCTTTGAAGTTTTAACATGTGAGTAAACTTACTCGTGTGTATATAGTTAGAGGCCTTTCCTATTTAGAATAACATTAGGATACATTTTTGATAAAAGAGAAATTAGGTATAAAAGCGAAGTTCATTAGAGTATTCATACTCCCAAATTTGGCTTTCAGGGCAACCACGCTCACGTTACATCACTAATGAAGTACTATGGTACTATGAACTTATAAAATCTTGTATTTCAAAGCAAATAGTTGTAATTCGACCATATTAAGTTCTTACTGATGCTTCCTCTCAAAAGGAATTATATAACCGTCTATAATAAACTAAGAAGCTAGTGTCCAGGTGCAAACAGTGCAATCATTAGTAATTTTTATATAGATTAGTCATATTTTAAGAAAAATTAAAGTAAACTAAATTTAATTTATTTTAATCACAATCTATATAGTGATTAAAGTAAAATAATATTTTAATCAGACAATACAGTATATATAGTGATTAAAATAAATTAAATTCAGTTGAGTTTAGTATTTTTTAAATCTGACTAATCCATATGGAGTTTACTAATGACTATGTTTTTAATTAAATTTATACAGGGTGCTCGTAAGTTGTTTAGATAAAATTGAAGGGATGATAGTATCCATCAAGACGACCAATATTTGCAATGGAACCTATGGCCGCAATCCACTTAGAGTGTTAGAGATAGAAAAAGTAGACATAACGAAATCCTAATTTGCACAATCTCATGCAGATCAGCAATAGGCTAAAATGAGATATTCAAAATGACGTCCAAGGGTTTCGTTGCACATTTCACACCGGCGAATGAAAGATTGTCGCACCCTCTCGTAGATTCCTGGTGTCACATAGATCGTGTGTGCTGCAACACGACGAGAACTTCCGCAGAGTGTACAGGTGTCTCGTTCACCAATTATTTCACGTGGCACCACAAGAAAAAGTTCAGTGGATTTAGGTTTGGTGAGCATGTAGGCCACGCCACAGGTCCACCACGTTCAATCCGCCGTCACGAATGCCCCACGGTGATATTCTGGAGAAGTGCTGCTCATCTGTCAGAGCAGAATTGACGTCAGAAGTGAGTACTATGTGTTTCTAAGTTTCACAATTTTGAAACTCTAAATGGATTGCGGCCATAGGTTCCACTGTAAATATTGGTTGTCTGGGTGATCCTATTACTCATTCATTTTTTTCTTAACAGTTTACGAACATCCTGTATATACATTTATCCGCACCGAATGGCTGAGGCTGGGACGGTGGTAATAAGTTGAATATACATTTATACAGCCGAACAACTGGTATAGTGGTTCAGATGTTAGCCTCTAGATCGGGAGGTTTCTGGTTCGAATCTGGGTCAGGGCATGGATGTTTGCAATCGTATGGTGTAGAGGCGGCTGGTGCAGCTTAAATCTGTCGTGACCGAAAATCCTCATGTTGGGTTGGTGTGGAAGTTTGGAGAGTGGGGTGCCAGCACAGATGTTGTCTCGTCAACTGACCATGGTTCAAAATTACGTGGCCATACACCGAATGGCTTAGGCTGGGACGGTGGTAACTAGTTGAATATGCATTTATCCGGTATAACTAGTATTGTCAGATAAAACCTGAAAACTTATCTGATAATTGTTCAATAATATTAATTTTGCATATATATATATACACACATACATACATATATATATATATATATATATATATATATATATATATATATATATATATATATATATATATATATATATATATATATATATATATATATATATATATATATATATATATATATATATATATATATACATATATATACATATATATACATACATATATATATATACATACATATATATATATATATATATATATATATATATATATATATATATATATATATATATATATGTGTGTGTGTGTGTGTGTGTGTGAAATTAGATATTTTTTCGTTGACATAATGATAATGACTTTGGTTATGTCACAATCCCAACGAAAATTGTATGTGTCAGACATGAGATGAGATTTATTTCCATGGAGGAATATTTGGGTTTATTGTCTATCAAGTAACACTATTTCCAGGCTCGGTTTTTTTTTCTTTCGGTACCACTGTGCGACACCTCGCGACTCGCTATACTTCCAAGCAGAGAGGGCCACGTGCTGGCTAGTTGTCCGCTTGTGTGCACAAAAGGTTTGAAAAGGAAGCCGTATTTCCCCATCTGCTTCCGTAAACTTTTGAAACCCCTCAAAAGCCGTAAAAATAGACTCAGCGGAGGCACAAAGAAAACACTTGTTCGCCGGGAAGCCCACGAGTATTTTTCTTGACGCACCGGCCATTGCCGAGTTCTGCTTCCACCCTGATGGCGAGTTAACAGGTGGTGTCGTGATTCCCCCGAATATATCACATTGTTTTGAGCAAACAAGTTACTATTAGCTTAATCCAAAGTGTTGATTCAATTCGTTCATTATCTTTGGAACATTTCTATTTCGTTGCAGCGGGAGATTTGGTTGTTTTTATAATTTATTGTAGGGTGATGTACGATGTATATAAAAAAAAGAGTTATTATCTATGTGCGACTTTCGTTTTTATATTTTCACCTACGTTGTACAATGCATACTAAATGTTATAATTGTTAACCTTACCGCCCCTTGAACAAACCTAAACTCTCCTGATTGTTTCCTCGTTTAGGTCATATATCGCCATTAGAAGAAAACAGAGCAGATTTCAATATGGAAGAGATATCTAGTTATTAGAAGAAGTCTGATCAATCTTAATCTTGTCATCATCATCAATATCTTGATGACGAGATATCTCGTCTTTAGTAAAAGTAGTCAGATGTTAAAGGACGAGATATATCCTCGTATATTGGACGGAGTTGTAAATGAATGAATGATTCAATGAGTTTAAGTTACTGTGCAAAATTTTGGTAGGGATAAGCAAAGAAAGCTTAACAAGAAAAGTTGAATTTTCGTAGCGTAATTGAACAGTTTTTCCCTTACCTATGTGGAAATGGAAGCTTATCTATCGTAGCAGATCCTTATAGAGCGATATAACTTCTTCGTTAATTATATTTACTTAATAATAATTACCTACTAAGCATTTGTCGATACCCATTATAACATATTCAATTTTAAGATTAAATTATCAATTTTCTGCTACGTATTTAAAGCAAAAACTAGATAATTCAAAATACTTTACTCATGTTTTAAGTTACCCATGTTTTGATTTTTATGTTAAAAGTATATCCAAAGAACCGCAACATGACTAAAATCAAGAAATTGGCTATTTATAAGAAAACGAGAGGACTTAATACCTTAGTTAACTAATTGATACCTGAAATCAAAACCCAAGTAAACAGAAGAATTTCTATAACATGAGATAAATATTCTTGATGATCTCACTATGACAAATGTGAATTAATTTTTAAAACCATGCACTAAAGTTCAAAGTGGTATTAATTGTGCTAATTATGTTTTGTCAATTTTTGAATTTTATTTCACCTTTTCAATACCATACTTGTTTTTATAATAATTTCTATTATTCAATGAGGGTAATCAAGTTTGTATGTATGAATCTTCTAAGTGGAGCAAGTATTAATGCTCTTAGCGTTGCAAGATTTCCAAGTAATAAAGTTTTGGAAATATTCCAATGCGTAGAATCTTTTGAAAAGATTATATTGCTCATTTCCCTAGACTAGATTCCTTTGGAAAGATTCCCCATAGCTACTTTATTTAGTATAGAATCTTTTGAAAAAAAAATTGTATTCTTTATTTCCTTAGAATACAATTGTTTGGAAAGATTCTATTCGCCTTTTCCTTAGAGTAGAACCCTTTGGAAAGATTTTGTAAGTCGAAATGGTCAAAACTGGTTAAAAATGATGCAGTGAAGACTGCAGGCTGAAGGTGGAATTATGCTTGGGTACATCTCAGAGGATTAACCCTTCAAGTGGTTTCGACGACCTCGTTCATCAAGATTTGACCAATTTTACTAATGACAAGTTACTTTGTCTTCTAGATGACGTCATTTTTTTACGATTACGAGTTAAAGAACTGGTCAATTTTTGTCCAATGACAATATATCTCGTCCATTGAGATCTGGTCGGTTTTGCTAATGACAAGTTATCTTTTCAACCATCAGGCGGGTTGAGAAGCTCAAAATCTACTAAGGTATGATAGTATTTGGTTATCAATACTAATATTAGTGTATGATAGTATTCTATAAACAAAATACTACTACTAATGTATGATAGTATTCTATAAACAAAATACTACTACTAATGTATGTTAGAATTTGATAAACTTACTACTACTACTAATGTATGATAGTATTTGATTCTATTCTTGATTAGAACATTTTGGAATGATTTTATGTCGAAATGGTCAAAACTGGTCTAAAATGATACAGGGAAGACTGCTGGCCGAAGGTGGAATTATGCGTGGGAACATCTCAGACGATTAACCCTTCAAGCGATTTCGACGAGATATCTCGTCCATCAAGATTTGACCAATTTTGCTAGTGACAAGTTACTTTGTGATCTAAATATCGTCATTTTTTTACGATGACGAGTTGAAGAACTGGTCGATTTTCGTCCAATGACGAGATATCTCGTCCATTGAGATCTGGTCAGTTTTGCTAATGACGAGTTATCTCGTCGAGTCAACCATCTGGAGAGTTGAGAAGCTCAAAAACTACTAATGTATGATAGTATTTGATAAAAATCAATGGAACGGTGGTTTAATCCGAATGTGGCGTAGGTAACTTACCTCTGAAGTCTTTGTGCGACCTGAGGTCTATCTCGAGCGAGTCGTCGCCGCCCCTGTCGATGCTGCTGTCCGGCGACGTGGGGGGCCCGCTGCCGGACGCGACGGCCTGCTTGAGGTGTCCGTTCCTGAAGTACTCCCCCCACCGGCTCTTTCCGGCGTCTTTCTTGAGCCGCTTCTCCTTGGCGCGCCTGTTCTGGAACCAGACCTGGACGACTCGCATGTCGAGGCCGGTGTCTTGGCTGAGCTGTTCCCGGACGTGCCTGGCGGGCTTCGGACTGTTGTTGTAGGCTGTCTTCAGCGTCTCCAGCTGTTTCGCGGTTATGGTGGTGCGCGGCCGCTTCGTTGTCCCCTCTGTTCTGGAACATGCAAAGTCGTTAACGACGGTCACATGCTAGTCCATGTGAGACACGCTAAAAACACGCTTTTTCAGGAATGTCATCGAGACCGCTAGAGCCCCACACTTGAGTGGCAGCAAGGGGCCTTGTGCTTAGGAATATGGGGCCCATGGTATGGTCCGGCTTCCAGGAGTTGGCAGGAAAGTCACATGGTTTTAAACGAAGTTAAATTAGAGGACTTTTCAACGTCTTTAGCGCGGATTCTGGCTCTAAGGTCTGCGTTAGGTACCGAAAGCGATGGCAGTAATAACGCGTTGTCGGGTAAACCTAACACAGCGATCGCCAATCTTGCTTTCGCGAAAGGTAGCCTTCTTGAAACAGGAACCGTGTGCGGATTCGAAGCTAGATACAACCAAAAACCGTCGGGTATGTCAGTGTGGAGGGGGGGGGTCAATGCACATTAAATCTGTCGCGCCATCAAATGTCCTGCGTGGTGTGTAACTTTGGAGAGTAAGTGCTAGTTCTGGTGGGGTGATTTCGTTCTCTGACCATGGTTCAAATTACGAGATGGTTTCGGTCCCTTCTGGTTTGATCGCGGACCGTCGCCAACAGCACGTTATGTTGCTGAGGTACGCGTAAATTAAACTACCGACCTACCTTCTCCTTCCAAGATTTCACACAATTTTTCGGAAATTGACAGACCAAAGATCGACTGCCTTCTCGTCTCTCTCGGAGCAGTAATATAAAACCTCAGCCCGTGAGAGAGATTTATTTGAAGACAAAAATAATGGAGGTGGGTTGGTAAAATGCCGCTCGGATGAGAAGGGACGTGATCTTGGGGATGTCTATTTATACAAAGGTGGTTAAGCTCGCAGGAGAAGGTCTGCCATTCTCCAAGTCCTGTGTGGCGATCATCATTGATTGTTACTTGTTCATGAACTCGTAATCGCTGCTCTGGTGTCAGGCATCGAATTCGGAGCCAAAAACCACGCTTAAGACGCCATTTGTGGGAAAGAATTGTTTAATGTTAACGTATCCTCTATTTAAATAGACTCGTCCATAAACACCATGAGACTCAACTATCAACTCGCCGAACAGTAAAACCATGTTAAGGTAATCTACAAGGTAAATAAATGATCACTGGGAGTTTTACGGGTCATAGGTCTAACAGGGGACAAGGCATAATCACTAGTACTAATTTGTATTTACCCTACGATATACTAAATTGGATGGTATTCTAATTTAGTATATCGTAGGATAAATACAAATCAGTTCTAATGATCATGTCTTATCCCCTGTTGGATCTATGACCCATAAGACCCTCAGTGACCATTTATTTACCTTAGTTAACAATAGAATGTTCATCTATTTTAAATCTACTTTTGCTAGAAATCAATTAAATAATTCTGCATTATTGGCTTTATGCTTCCTAATTGCTTACGCATGCATTATGAAAATTTCCAGTAACACTTAACAAACCGCCCTTCACATATTTCTATAAAGATTTAATCTTTTTCAAATTCATATTATAAGTTTAAAATTTTTTTTTAAATTTATATTTATTTATTTTAGTGGGCTGTTAAATAAAAATAATAACTCAAATATGTGAACTTCAGTGATACTTAATTGAGGAGGGGTTAATTGGTGTTTCGTATGAACGGTATTTTATAATTTGCTTTTAAACTGAAAAATATCTCAATCGACTAGTTACTTAATCGAATGATAGAAGCACTGTTATTATCTATATCGTCAGCTTGGAGTAGAAAATCCTTAAATAATATTTTTTAACTGTACTGCTGTTTTTATAGACTAATTCATAGTTCTTAGAAGAAAAAAAAATTATAAACTTATTTTTAGCGTTATAAATCTTTAAAGCAGTTACACAACATTTTATTTTGCATTTCTCAGCACTATGACGCTAAGTATTTCGTGTCTTCGAAAAAAATGTCAGTTAATGAGTTTCTGCTCTAAGCCAACGATAAGTTTTGTTTGGTTTGCACTAAAAACCATGAAATGGAAATCTACTTGAAAGCTCAGAAAAACAAGTTTAAAATTTTACACAAATAAAAATTTTACACCCCCAAATGAAAATTTTACAAAAAAAAATTTAACTTACTAACAAAATCAATAGATAAAAAGGTGAGCTGATTATACTTATGATCCGGCAAAAAAAAATCTGTTCTTAGTGACGATTTTTTAGAGATAAATTATTTGATTACGATGAAACAAAAAGTTAATAACTTTCTTAACTAAAAAGTTACTTTTAGCGAGCTGATAAAATAGTAAATGTTATTCTGTGAAAAATAATTTTATTATTGGTAACAATTTTTTTCTGAAAATATTTTTAAAAAGTTAAATTAACACAAAAATTAAAAAACACTTAGAACAATATGTAAACTATATGAAATGCATTTCAAAGTATTATAAAACTGTTTTAACTAAACAAAAAAACTAAGAATTCTGAGCGCTTTGACTTGAATTATTCATTTACTTTTAGTATTTTTATTACAAGTTGTGTACTTAATAGTGTTTTTATATTTTTGTGTAGTACTGTACTCTTATAAGAGCATTGAACAGTAAACCTATCATTTCAGGAGTACATGAACCCAAACAAATCGATGTATTTTTCGAGAACAAAATAACAAATTTGTATTGATTAACGATACACTAACCGCTATTAATAAAATGAGCCGTTTTTTTAAAAAGTGGTTTAAGTCCATATTTTCATACATCGAAATATATAAGGGTTTGCGTTTAAATTACTTTAAAAATATAGGCAATCGTTACTCAATTGGAATGATGTTTTTAACACTATAAACCTGTTAAATTTTACTATGCAATAATAATTATTAAAATTGTTAAAGAACATAAACTCATTTTTTTCAAAGTGGACTTGTACCACTTGCAAAAATAACGGCTCAAATGTTTCATAAGCTTTTTTAGTATAGAATTGCTTTCAATTGCTTGCCGATGGGTGGATATGACTTATCGGAAACCCTTACCGCGTGCTTTAGCAGCTTCGTAGTCGGCCTTGCACACGAGCTTGTTGTCCTCCATGAGATAGAACTCGTCCCCCGTGTTCAGTTGCCGCTTGCACAGGATGCAGGCGAAGCAGTGCAGGTGGTACACGTTGTCCTGCGCCCGCCGCACCACCTGCGTTGGAGGGATGCCCTGCTCGCAGCCCGCGCACTTCGTTCCGAAACGCCTGCAACGCAACACACACACGTCACAATACAACACTGTTTTGCACCTCCTTGAGTCACCACTAGCAAGAATGAATGGAGAAAATAACAATTTCATTCAAAACCAGACAATTCCACTCTTTCTAAAATATGCTATCATCTAATGAAGAAGGCAATATCACGCATACCAGGGGAATTTTGCATGCGAATTCATTCAAATCCACTCCATCGACCTTCTAATGAAACAGAGGAGGAGCATGTGGGAGGAGATGCTGACGTAAGATTGCAAAAGGTCACGTGGGATTGGGAATTGACTTTTGTCGGTTTGCTATCGAAGCCCGAACTAGTGCTTTTAACTGCGTTCGATAATCGCCAAATAAAAACATTTCAATAAGTTGTCCAACATTAGGATTTTGTGCTTTCTCTCAATATTATGTGACAGATCTTAAGGCCCAGTGCACACATCCATTTTTTTTAACGTGCGGCGCCACTGCGGCACCGAAGCCCAACTATGCACACATAACCGTGAAATGACGCATGAACTCATTTCGCGCCATTTGCGATAAATATTCTATCGAAGAAAACGTGTTTATTTCGCTTACTTGGTGTAAAAAAAAAGTATATTTTGTAACAAAATAGACGATTACTGGATACAACCATTTATTAATTATTATTTATATTCCATTTGTTTATGAAAACAAGGTACTTCAGAACGGAGACTCATGTGCGGCAACCGTGCGGCGCCGTGGGGAACTGTGGTACAAATTGCACGCAATTGGACGTGCGTCGCCTCAGCGGCGCTGGAGGCATGTGTGCACTGATATATCTCAGACCGCACTTGTGTTGCGGCAGCGGCGCCGCACGTTGAAAAACTGGATGTGTGCAACGGGCCTCAAACCGAGCGATGAGGTGGAGCATGAAGAATACCCCACCCCGGCAAGAAAAGTGACACAACTAAAAATTGCAGAATTTGAGAAAACATCGACTTAAAGGATATTATAAAACTTATATTGAAATAGTATAAACTTATTTTAAATTTTAGGTAAGTATTTATGGTGGTAACTTCTGTTATATTCAATAGAATAGTAACACAACATGCTGGGGCACCTCATACATATTTTTCAATGACATAACATCAAAATATTTATTTTTTGACTTGTGTCACTTTTCTTGCCGGGGTGCGATATGCTCCGTTTATTTCATTCGAAGGTCGATGATCCGTTCATTAGTAGGTAGCACTAATGAAAGGGTAATTTTAATCAAAAGCAGACAGAGAAAGAAACTTAACTAATTTCACTTTATAAACAAAATATGACTAAAAAGCATGCAAATTATTAGCAGAAGATTTGTCTGCTTTGAACGAGAGCTCTACTAATACTACGAATATTTCTAAGGAGAATATCATTTAGATTTTTCTATATATTTTCAAAAATTAGTAGAATCTAAAAATTGTTATTTATTCATCTAATTATAAATCCTTTTACTTTAAAAGTTAGCTCATACTCTTACTCGTATTATTAAAATCGTACTGTGAGGGATAATTTGTATAGTACCGCTATAGTCAAGGTCAAAAGAATACCCAACCCCTCTGTCGTCATTAACCCTTCCTCTGGGGTATTGAATTTCTTCTTACCAAATAGTTTGACTTAAATTTAATAATACAAATTTTGTAATGCATATGAAAATGTAAAAGAAATTTGACGTTATGCATAAGGACCATTCAACTAATACAAAAACTTATACTTCAATCCAACTTCTTATTTCAAAAATGTTGATATTATATTTCAATCCCTTTAATTTAAATCCCTCTACTAAACGTTATTTATTATTCATTTCTGTCTTTTGTACGGATGTTTTTGTGATTGGAGGATTGCAGATTTAAAATTTTCCTCTGTAGTGTGGTTCATTATTATAACAAAATTAGTTGCTAAATATTTTGAGAATTTATCATACCGAATGTAAAAATTCCCCAACCTTCAACTTGTCCCCGGTCATGTTTTTAACAAAATCTGATACTGAAAAGATGGAAAATGTACAGGTTTCAAAAACATTTCTACTCTTAACAATATCTTTCCGAACTATTTTCAAGTAGCTTCTGCAGTAACATGATAGTGTTATAACTAATTTTAAAAGTTTACGTCATTTTACTTGTGAATTGGCTAAAACAACAATAAACCTTAGTACAAAATGATTTTTGTAAAACCGATTCAACATTTAAATGAATTCCAACAGGTAAAGGGGAGTTTTTTTTTTAGTATGGTACACGGTCCATATCTGACGAAGCTACGGCAAGCAATTTTTCCCATAATTTAAATAGACATGCACAAACACGTAAGAAAAGTTTAAATGACACAGGAGAGGGGTAACGCTGTTAAAATTGTTGGGTTAGCTTTCACTGTTAATTAAAACAAAATCAATAGTAAAGTGATTAAAAATACCATATAATGTAAACAAAAAATGTAGACAAAATTTTGGTCGAAACTGAGAGAAGAATAACTACTTGTTAGAATACCAAAAGCGCTTATATATTTTCTCCTAGAAGCAGATATAAAAATTTATTCCGAATTTTATTTTAACTTTGAATTAAATTAAGTTTGCTAATATATATATATATATATATATATATATATATATATATATATATTTTTTTTTTTTTATTGAAATAATAAAAACTGTTACGGAAATGTTCTATTCTGAAAACATTGGCATAATTTCCTCTCTTTCATTTAAAACTTTACTTACAAACTTAATTTATGCTCTCTATCTCTCTCTTCTCTACCCTAAATTTGATTTGTAAATTTTATTTGATAAAAAATACCCGTCACAAGATTGATTGGTGTTTTGAAAATGAAATAAGTGTCTAATAATGTTTATTTTCATCAGCTTCTGGAATTGTGTTTGAAAATGGACAGAGTTTGAATTTAATAAAACTACTTCTTTCTTTCACCCTGGTTTTAATAACGCTCTTCCTAATGATAACGTCTCACAAAGACTAATATTGACTAAGGTTTTTGAAATTTTTTCAATTAGCTTTCATGGAAGATTGCTTAACTTACAGAACTGTAAATAACTCAGATGTAGAAGGGTAGGTAATTTAATTTACATCAAACTGGACAACGGGCTATTGGCATTAGTCCGGGATCAATCTCGAAGAAAGATCCGAGAACAAAACTGCTCAAACTTGAACCACAAGTAGCTGAAGGGATATGTATTAAACGTAAACTAGAGTATGAAGTTTACAAATAACTTAAATAAATTAAACGTATATGAAATAACTTTTCTTGTTAGAATGTCTAATAGTTTGGCTTTAATGAAATTCAAATTTAATTTTTCTTCTGACGTTCTTTTATCGTGTTATAAATAAGGTTATAAGTTTATAAATAAGGCAATTGGCACAATGGAAAAGTACATGCTACTAAGATGAAAATTTTTGGTTAATTTTACTGAATTTGTGTATTAAATGCACTATGTCATTTCATGACTTTTTATTTAAATAAATTAAATGACTTTTTATTTAAATAAATTAAATCAATGATTTACTCAATCAAGACTCTTCGTTAGATCGGAAATAGATTAATTTTCTTTGAAATTTCGAATAAGTGCTTTCTTTTTTTTCTCAGGGATCAAAATTAGATAAGCTTCATGATGTTCCCTGATAAAAATGTTCAAACGAAGTCTCAAATCGTAATGTCTTTCCATGATACCCCGAAACACTGCAGTACAAGCCATGCAGTTGTCCTGACACCTTGACAGTCAAGATAAAAAAGACATCATGTACGAGGGTGAAGGTAACTCCTGTTGTCCCACACAAGAGGTGGGGCTGTAGTAGTATGAATTTGACCTGGAATTTGAATGGGCGTTCAGGGACCTCGGAAGCGGGGAGAAGCAAAGGAGCTCAAGCCCCCTCAGTAGTAGGGTCAGAGGAGTTGAACCCCCTCCTTTCTTATACCTGAGGAAAATCGAAAATGCTCAATTTGATTTTTAAAAAAAATAGAAGTTAAATAACAGTTTTAATGTCACTGTTGTTTTGCCCTTTCAAAGAAAGACAAAGAGGAGAGAGTGAAGAGACAGATAGGAGAGGAAAGAGGGAAGAGATGGAGATGTGTGCGGAGATAGTATGGCGTACCAATTCCTTAAAATGATTAAGACTATGTTTGACCGTTTCTAACTTGGGGAAACAATTTCCAGATTTGAAGTTAGTGTTTGCGTTCTTCTCGATATCTCACTTTGTTTGACCTCTACCCCACGAAAGTAATACTAAAGTAGCAAGACCGATATACGTAAAAACCAAGTTCATTGTATTAAATTAAAGAGCATTGGTCGCCCGCTTAGTTTTACACATTTCACGCACTAGTTTTATAATAGAAAGAGAATTGAAATAGAATGGGAAATTACTTGAAGAAGTCATCTTTGCAGAAGACCTGCCCGTTTCTGGCGAAGCACTTGTCGGCAAGTTGGGCTTGGCAGTCGATGCACTTGAGGCACTTGCCATGCCACGACCGCTCCAGGACTTTCAGGATGAACCTGTCCAGGATAGGCTGCTCACAACCAGCACACTTGGGAATAGTTGCTGCGGGAGAGAAAACATGAGAGACTTAATTCCTGTCATCATCAAAATCTTAATATTTTCTCACTTACAATACATAATGTAAAACATCTTCGCAATAGAGATGATTAAAAATTGTTGTTATAAAAAAAAGTGAGTTATTTCGATTCCTTATACAAATCAGTTATGCATCAAACTAAACGTGCTCTATCATTACGACACTCAGGGTGGTGCGTTGAACGTACTCTTCGGATAAAGTAGGGGCGGTCGAAGGACAATTACCAATTTGCCTGCAATTATAGATAACCTTGCTATCAAAACATTTTACGATATTCATTTTAAACTTATTCAGTCTTTGTAGGTTCTTTTTGCGGATGTAATCAAAGTTATCTTATGAATCTGCAAATTTTGTTCTTAATTTACGTTAGCTAAGCGTTCATGCAAGGCAGGGCTCTTGGGCCACTAAATATTGACTAAATTATTTGAAACTAGAATGCTATCAAAAATATAATCTCGTTCAAAGTATCAGAAAATATAGCGACATATCAGTTTCGTACATTATATTACAGGTAAAATATACTTCCGCATTCGTCAAGTCTGAAAACATTCAAAAGTCATTGAACACTTGCTCATGTTTGATTATGGCACTTGGAGATCCATGAGAAAGAAGACTAAATCAACCAAAATTACTTAAGGAATACGTGTATGATGAACGGTGTTCTTTAAGAAAACCAATTGTGTTTTAGAAGATGTGGTGGCCTGATGAGGGCAGCTAATATCTCAGGTATATAAACATATTATTTACTAATACTGAAAAAATAATATCAGAAAATTATACTTCAGTTAATGCTTATTCGATTTACTTCGATTCTTTTTGAGAATGTAATAAGATACACACATAACTATCATGATTTATTCTTTAAGTTAGAATATTTCAAATGCAACACAAAGAGCTAGTGTGTATTTAGCAGGAGATCCCACGGGGGGTATCGAATCCTTAACGAGATGATATTGTAGCGTGATGATATGTAGAGGTTATCAAAAATACACGCTGAAATGGAAGTTTAGAAAAATTATTTAGGCAAAATATATATCTGAATTCGTCAATAGTCTGAAAACAATCGGAAAAAATAATTAAATGCACTGCTCATTTAAGATTACGGCATCAAGGGAATCAGGACTAAGAAGACAAAACCATCCTAAATTGTTTTCTGAATATCTGCATGGTGAAGGGCGCTCTTTAAGAAAATCCAATGTTTCAAAAAACCGGGGTCGGATTGGTTAAATTTTGCACGAGAGCAGATCATACTACGATGTTCTTTTCAAAGGCAGACAGAAACAGAAAAGAACAGGGGGATCAAAAGTAAATGCACATACTTTCTTCTAAGAAAACAATATAATTGATTTGTAATGGGTAATGCGAATAAAATAGAATAAGCAATAAAGTGTAAGCAATTAGCGATGTTACTAATATTTATTGAAAAACAAATTAAAACTAAAGTGATTGATCACTTGGAAAGTTCATATGATGCCTCATAAAATATCAGCATTTCTAACCTTATATAAAATTGATGTGTAATATAGATTTGAGAAAATAAGATTTACGCATCAGAACTTCACATTCAAATGAATTGCGTGTATTTAATTCGTTGAAATCGATTCGCTGTAGAATGGCACCATGAGTGACCTATTGCATAAAAAATGCTTATAAAACAATATATGATTAAACAATTGTCAAATAGAGAAAGCAGAAAAATAATGCCCCTTAAATAATCCATTAAATTTATTCTGATTTAGAAATTCACCGCAGAACGAAGCATTTTAATTATTAGTACACTTAAATAGACACTAATAACTACGAAAGTAACAATATGGACTTTTCTTAGCATGGGAAAATATTAATTACTGTTCAAAACACCCGCAAAAATGCATGTAATATCCATTTACTTTTATAATCTTAAATGTGAGCGAAAGAATTGTACGCACTCACAATAATAGGCACAATATGAGTTCATATATACACTACCCTACAATAATAGACCGGACAGCAAGATGTGATGGTATAAGGGAACTAATCCAAGCTTTAATAGGGGGATGGTCCTCCACGTGCTGCAATTACACTAGCAACCCTTTTGGGCATACTTTCAACAGGGTTTTGATACACCGCTATGGGTATTTGTGTCCATTCCTGCTGCAAGAATGTCGCCAGCTCAGCTGTAGATTTCGGACGTGGTTCCCTGATTCGTAAACGTCGCTTAAACTCGTCCCACAAATGTTCTATGTGGTTTAAGTTGGGACTATGAGCAGACCAGGGAAGATGTTTTACATTCATATCTTGATACCCTTGCTCGACAGAGGCTGTAACGTGACATGGAGCGTTGTCGTCCTGGAAGTAGCATTCGTCCATTCCATAAATTTTCCAGAGTGTAGGAAAAACCCGACTGTCCAAAATGTTCATGTAGGCATCGGCGTTCAATTTATCAGGAACAGCCTGCAAAGATCCCAGGCCATACTACCACGAAAAACATCCCCAAACAAGTAGTCAATATATATATATATATATATATATATATATATATATATATATATATATATATATATATATATATATATATATATATATATATATATATATATATATATATATATATATATATATATATATATATATATATATATATCAAATAGTGAATATTTTATCAAACCTCCCTGTTATTTCCTTTCACTCTCTATATTTTAACGAAGCTGTGGTAGCCCAGATGGTAGAGTCGCGGATTAGCAACCGGAGGTTTGCGAGTTGGAAACTCGATCCAAGCAAATACCGTCCAGCCTTCGTGTACGTGGGGGCTGATGCATTTTAAATTTGTCGTGCCCACAAGCATTTTCACATTGGCGTGAAAGTTTGGGGTGGCTGTTCAGGTGTTGACATCGTCATCTGACCGTGGTTCAAAATTATAAGGCGCTGTTCTCTAATATTTCCCTTCAGGATTATTCTGAACCATCGCCAATAACCCGTTGTGTTGCTCCAGTGCGATGTAAACTGAACTACTTTCCCTGTTTCCGCGCTTTAATTAACCCTTGTATTGCAAACTCTGGCCGTAGAAGGACAAACCAAGAAGGTCACATAGCCAGACAAAAGGCTCTAGCTATGTGTTAATTGCACGTCCATCAGAAATCAGCATTCACCGAAATCGACTTTTGATTTTCTTAAGTACTTATATGTGTTTACAAATACAATACAATAAATGAATATTATTTTTTAACATTCTTTGAACCAAATTTGCTTTTTTTACAGTTTAAACAACTGAATATTTTATTGAAATGTTTGCTGTCGCAGTTCATAACAAAGCAGATATTCATTATGACATCTGAAACAAATTATTTTGACTATATTAAGAAATGATTATTATGATTATATTGAGAAAGGATTATTATTATGTTAGGAAATGATTATTATGATTATATTAAGAAATGATTATTATGATTATATTAAGAAATGATTATTATTATATTAAGAAATGATTATTATTATATTAAGAAATGATTATTATGATTAGATTAAGAAATGATTACTATGAGTATATTAAGAAATGATTATTATGATTATATTAAGAAGTGATTATTATAATTATATTTTAAGAAATGATTATTATAATTATATTTTAAGAAATGATTATTATAATTATATTAAGAAATAATTATTATGATTATATTAAGAAATTATTACTATGATTATATTAAGAAATGATTACTATGATTATATTAAGAAATGATTGAATTATATTTTTATGCACTGATGCAAACACTTTATCTCGCATGCTCTACATATCCACATAAAGTTTTAGCCTCTCAATAGTGACTCAAATGCAGTAAGTGAATTTCTCTGTTCTCGTTGTCTTTGTCAATTCCCATCTTTGCTCGACTCGCTGAAACTCATGTTTATAATTTGCACCCAATTCCTTTTAAAATCGGCATTCTAGTGATCAAATATAAATTGCTAAAGAAAAAAAATTACTCTGGCAAAAGTACCAGATTTAAGCCACTACCAACCACACATTTAGTGATAGGTATAAAGTCGCAAATAACCTATTTTCAAGAATTTAAAATTCCTGTAAACAGAAAGATTTGTTTGAACTGATGAATATTAATCATAATACCACAACTGGCAAAGCATATTCCACATGGTTTTTTTTTAGACAGGATTTTGAAAAAGGAATTTTTATTAGTCTAGTACACAGAAGTAGACACATGATAAAAAATGATGATGAGAAACAGATTTCACTAAAATAAATTACACATCCCTAATATAGTACAGCACAAAGTCGATTTTATTATTTCATTCATAATATCTCTCTATATTATTTAAAAAATATTCCTAGATTATTAGCAGTTAAAACAGATGTTATTGCAGTTTTATATTATAAAATATTATAGGTTCCGTAACGCACGTGTAATAGCCCGTTGTGTTGAGCCAGTGCAACGTAAATTCAACTACCTACCGAAACGCACGTAACTTCAGAGATCAAATGAGTCATCTATTTGGAGACACATAAGATTACTGATAACTAGGGATTTCAACTCTCAGAAAATAACCGTTTTTTTTTCGTCCGGTTATAACTGCAGAGTCAAAAAAAAAAAGGAAAAAAAAAAAAAAACCGGTTTTTAAAAAATAACCGATTTTTAAATACTTCAAAGTGTTTCTATTTAGTTGTATATAAAGAATGCTAAATGTCGTTAACTGTTTTTATTTCTCGCATCATAACAGTGTTTTAAAATGAAGGTAGACAAACTAATAAAATAATTAAAACGTCAGTTACCTTGTTAATATTGTTTCATCTATTCAATCCAATACTTTTTACTTACTCAGCTCATAAATACTCGCTCAGTTATATACTGGTTAGTTAATCGACTTCTGTCATCCGAAATCACAGAATTCAGAGCAGATACTAACATTTCAGATGGCACTGAACTTCCAACAAATTATTCCTTTATTCCTTGTCAAATACTTAAAAGCTAGCAATGATAATGCAGGCGAACATGTCTTTCTTGACCCCAAAATTCAAGTGGACTATTATCCCTTAACAATAGAGGCTGCTGCATTGGGAAAGTAAGCATCTGCACCCTTCGATTTTGGAAAATGGATTTTGTCCAATTTTTGTCATGGGTGTCGTCCAAAGAAGGCTTAGGTTTGTTGAATCGGAACTCTCTGGTATTGCTGAAGGAGGCGAATTTTTTCCTAAGTGATCCAGGCAGTGCGTTAAGTCTTTGCTGACTTGGGAAACTGCTTGACTAGCAACTATGGAAGACATATTAAGTTTTTTGAATCTGGAGTCAGAAAGAGACGCTTTGCACAGAAGAGGGTAGGATAAAAGAAGTTTTGAACGAGAGGTAAAACTTTGCAACAACTTTGCTAATAACATTTTAGAAATATCATGAATAGGGGTAATTTTTGACAGTGATGCCTAAAAACAAGAAATAAGATTGTCAACTAAACTACCAGTTAAATATTACCTCCCAGAAATTTCTGTAGTGGCTTTCTTATAACGGCCCTAATATGCTTACTACTTGCGATAGTAGTTCAATTTCTGACACAGAGATCATGCGGGGAGCTCTTTTAAGGTTGGGATTTACCAACACACGTGCGACGTATGGAGACCAATGGATAAATCTCTTTAACATGGTATAAGTGCTATTCCACCTTGTTGGGACGAATTGAACAAAAATAAGAATATTCCCTTCTCTTAGTTGTTCGCTCCTCAGATAATTCATAAACAAATTGCTGTGCCTAGCAAACTGTATTATTTGCTTTACTTCCCCAATGAGCTCTTTTAACTTCGAATGAGCACTATCCTCAAATCCTTCCATTATAACTAAATTCAGCACATGGCCAAACAATGTATATTCTTCCCTTCACAGAGTAATATTTTCACTCCTGAAATCATGTTAGTTCCTCCATCAGTACATACAGATACTATTTTAGATTTAGGTTTCTTAAAAGAGTCCAAGAAGTCCGGGAGTTGCTGAAAAGGGATATAAAATATGTGGATCTTGTAAAATCAGTTATGAAAAAAGAGCCATTGACATCTCATAAATACAGGTCACGAATATAATTTTCTTGAATTTTCGGGGCCGTTTTTTTTACCGGTTATTAGTTTATAAAATAACAACCGCGATTATAACCGTGCCAAGAAAACTCCGAATAAAACCGGTTAACCGAAACGAAAATATCGACTTATCGGTTTAATCGGACGGTTATAGACATCCCTACTTATAACTGATTGGAAATTAATGTTATGACGATGCAAATGGTGAAGAAAACGAATGAATGAAGGAACATCTAAAGAAAAACTCATCACAAATGTTTTAGATCAATTTAAGATGCAAAATATCTCTTAAATACATAAAAGATGGATAAAATATTACCACAAAAATGTTGATTCAGAGGTCAACGCAGAAATATTTTCAGTCTACTGAATTTTCATTGAAGTTTGCATTCCCATTCATTTTATTGTTCGGAAAACAATATAAGCTTACTTTGATATTTTTTCATTTCCCTCTCCCTCTCTTTTAATTCAAACTTAAATTTAGAGTTTTCAGAAAACTTAGAATCGATATATTTCTGACATTTAGAATAAATATTATCAGAAGAGCTAAATTATTTTAAGAATACAATATTTTCTTATAAAAGCTTATTATACGGCAAACACATGCGTGATATGCATATTTCTTATACTCTATTCTCCCAAAAAGAGAATACATTCTAAAGCTTTCAATGAATCTTCACACATCAATTTATAAGCGAATATGATATATTTCATTAGTTGTGTCTGAAACTTCAGTAAATTTTATATTCTACAATGATTTTGCAATTATATATGATTCTCTATTCTTAGTCATAGTCTTTTAATGTGATCGGATTACAGTCATTGACACACGCCGGACACTCGCGTCCTCCAAAAGCATCTCCTTAATAAATTAAAAAATAAAAACCAGTTGACAGACTTAAAAGGAAAGTGATGAATATTTTCTTCGTGGAGTAGAAAAAGAGAAAACACGGAGGAACACCTCCTAATGTACAACGCTCTTATAAAGGAATTATCAAGCAGTGAATTCAGTGTCAAGATTAAACTCAAATATGACTGATTTCCACTTCGTTTAAGTAAACTAAACTTACGGAAACTAAATTTTAAAATTACTGATACCAAGTAATCTACTCCATTGATTTTTAGTTCATAAGTAAGAAATTATTTTTTTTTCAGTTACGATTTCAAAATGAAGATACAAAATAAGTAAATTATAAAAAGAGTAAAAAATAAAATAATTTTTAATATAATGCATTCTAAATTTTAAAATTACTGATAATTGAATAATTGAAGAAGTAATCTACTCCATTGATTTTTAGTTCATAAATAAGAAATTATTTTTTTTCAGTTACGATTTCAAAAGGAAGATACAAAATAAATAAATTATAAAAAGAGTAACAAATAAAATAATTTTTATATAATGTATGTCAGTAAATATTCAAATTATTTCATCTATCGATCTGTACTAATTTATGTAGTAAAAACTAATTTATATACTATGTACGCGCTATAAATAATTGTAATTGCAAAGTATCAGGCTCGCTTTTACTCCCAAATGGTAATATATTATGAGTTATTTAGGCTACCCATACAAAATCCGCCAATAATCTTAATTTAATTGTAATATATTTTTTATTAAAGGTAAAACTAATTAAAATAATAACAGAAAAGTTTCACAGTGTTTATCATAACAAACGCGTATACCCAAAACAACGTCAAAGGCAAAAAAGTTGGAAAGCCTACGAATCAATCCACGATATTAAACAAAAAGATACTTACAAAATAGCATGGGAGGACAATAAGGTTTGATGTCCTGCGGACCTGTGGCCAGAGATCCTGCCGGAGGTGACCGGTGAGGATCCGGTCGAAGTCCACGTCTGCCACCTGCTGTCATCACCATGGATAAAATTGCGCAAGAGCCAATGACATCCAACGCCCCCAATGGACCTTTAGAACTAACTGTAATGCCTGTCTTTAAATTTCAGTACCAATAGCTTCAATTTCTAGTACTAAATGAGATGCTTCTTAGAGAACAGGTTGACTAACATGTCTAATTTGCTGTGAAGGTTTTGATTATTGTATTTGGCAGTCAATAATAAGCCACTCGAAGAAATCTTTGTTGATGAATATGTTCTGAGATGATTTCGTGAGTGGAGACTATATATAAATAATATTATTTGGAGTTTAAGTTGGACTGGAAACTTTCATTCTTCTTCTACACAGTGGAGCTTGTTGCCGGATGTCTACAACGACTTAAGCAGTCTTTGGCGTTTATTCTGCATCCATGGCAGAATTAAAGTTTCCGAAAATAATCGCTTTGATCACCTCGGCTGCTTAGGGAGTACACCGGAATACCTTCACACCTGATTCGGCAAGGTACATTCGATTAGAACATCTTGGAACAAAACAACTTCAACAGATTCGAAGATTGAACGCGCCGACGACGAACGAGCAAACGAAATGAAATAAAAAAAAGCGCCGAAGTCCCGCTTGAAGGATGGTCCTCTTCACCGGAAATTCAATTAGGACCGGAGAGACGACACTTGTGACTTGAGGAGGGTCAATAAAAATCGCTTGCCGTGCGGAAAAATAAAATCGCATGTGGCGATTCAGTCGACGGCGCGCTCCCCTCTGCGGGCTGCCGGGGGCACTCGGGCAGCGCGGGTACGGCGCTTCTGACGTCACGGGCAGCAGGCCCACCCCATTCGATGCCAAGAGCCAGGCCCGTTTCCACGGAAACCAATCTCGAGACTCCCTGCCTCCGCGAGGGCCGATCGCGGCTGCCTCGCCGAGCGGTTGTCCGTCCCTGTCTTGTTCCTTGCTGGGGGGAGGGATTTCTCAGTAGGAGGGAAAGGGGATTAGATCAACAGGTTGTTTGTTTTATCTGACGTTGAGCGGAGATGGTGTTAACGTTCCGATGAAAACTGAAATTTTAACTTATCGATGAATTTTCGCTGTTCATATGCTCTGCTGATGTCAGAGGCGTGCGATATGAAAGCTTTTCAATATTAAAATAAATACTATAGAAATGAACAGTACTTAATGTAGCGACTTAATTTTTATCTGCAGATATTGCTTGTGAAGTTAATTCTTTAGTTTTCACTGCTCATCTGACATTCAGTTGTGTTATTACATTTTTCAGGTACTTGGCATTACGCCATTATTTCTACTCACCAAATTTCTCCCCCGTTTGTACATCGTTGAGCCATATAACCGCAAAACAATCAACCAACCCGTTTGTACATTTAAAATTATTAGTGAACTGTTTACTTCAAAAGCCCAGAGCACACATCCGGTTTTTCAACGTGCAGCGCCGCTGCCGCAACGCAAGTAAGGTCTGAGATACATTAGATCCAATGGAGTAGTGCATACATGCCTATAGTGCCACACGTCCAACTTGTGTGCAATTTGTACCGCAGTTCCCCCCAAAGCATTGTAACTTTAGACCCTTAGTCTTTATTGATTAAACTTTTAAATATTTGTGCCTTTTTGGTTAATTTTACTTTACTATGGGAAACATTTTTTTAATATTAAAGGTAATTTGGTATTTTTTTAAACGTCGTAGTGGAGCAACACAACGGGCTATTGACGACGGTTCGGGATTAGTACCTTACGGGAAAGATCCGAGGACAACACCTCGTAATTTTGAACCACGCAATATTAAAGGCATTTAAAGAATAGTATTAAAATGATGCGAATCAATTACGGGGGATAGATCGTATTATAACACCGATTTCCTAGCGGAAGTCAAAACATTTAAAATAAGACAGTTCGCTGGTTGTATACCTATCTATGATTAATCATTAACTAAATTCATCATCTCAATTCATCTGAGCACCTTTATCCCCAAGCCACCATAACTACGCCTTGTAATTCAATAGTAATTGGTAATTTTAGTTAACGTCGTACTAGAGCAACACAACGGGCTATTGACGACGGTCCGGGATCAGTCCCTTAAGGGAAAGACCCGAGGACAACACCTCGTAATTTTGAACCACGGTCAGATGACGAAGCAACACCTGAGCTCGCACCCCACTCTCCAAACTTCCACGCCAACCCAACTTGAGGACTTTCGGCCACGACAGATTTAAGGTGCACCAGCCGCCTCTACACCATACGTTTACAAACATCCATGCCCGGACCCGGATTCGAACCAGGAACCTTCCGATCTAGAGGCTAACACCTTAACCACTATACCGGTTGGTCGGCTGTAATTCAATGTATTCAAAGCAATAATATTCTCGTTTTATAAAACAGTGAAATTAGATACTTTAAAACAGTAAAATGCTACTTAATTTGCTCGATCACTCTAAAAACGGAATGCGATTGGTGTCTTGGATTTCAATTTTCGATACTGTGATCTTAAGAACTAAAGGAATCCTAATCTAAAATCCTTAGAGTTTGACCAACCCACGGGTCTGGTGGTTAAGGTGTTAGCCTCTAGATAGAAAGGTTCCTGGTTTGAATCCGGGTAAGTGCTTGGATGTTTGTGAGCGTATGATGTAGAGACGGCTGGTGCACCTTAAATCTGTCGCTGCCGAAAGTCTTCACGTTGGGTTGGTGTGGAATTTGGAGAGTGGGGTGCCTGTTCAGGTCTTACCATGTCATATGATAGTGGTTTAAAATTGCGCGGTGTTGTCCTCGGATCTTTTCCCTTTGGGGATTGATCCCGGACCGTCGTCAATAGCTCGTTGTGTTGCTTTAGTACGACGTTAATTAAAATTATCAAATTACCTTCGAGTTTGAGCCGACCAACCTGTCTGGAGGTTAAGGTGTTTGCCTCTAGATCGGAAGTTTCCTGGTTCGAATCCGGATCAGGGCATAGATGTTTTTCAGCATATGTTAATTGGTAATTTTTAATTAGCGTCGTACTAGAGCAACACAACGGGCTATTGACGTCGGTCCGGGATCAATCCCTTAAGTGAAAGACCCGATTTCAGCGTATGGTGTAGAGACGGCTGGTGCACCTTAAATTTGTCGTGGCCGAAAGTCCTCACGTTAGGTTGGTGTGGAAGTTTGGAGAGGGGGTGCCAGCTCAGATGTTGCCTCTTGATCTGACCGGGGTTCGAAATTACATGTTGTCTTTCCCCTAGGGGATTGATCCCGGACCGTCGTCAATAGCCTGTTGTGTTACTCCAGTGCGATGTTAATTAAGATTCCAACCTACTTATCTATCTTAAAAAGCAAAGAGATAATCACTCATATTTTACAAAGGTTAATAAGTATTGAAAAATTTAAATAATTTTAGCTTAAACATTTAATTTTACGCATCCAGACTTCAACCTTAGTGAGTAATCGATTGTATTTGAAGAGCCGGGGGGAAAAACCATTTATGTCCACTTTTTGTTAATATTGAACTAATAATGCCATCTAGTGGGCAATAGCTATAGCTTCTACGTTATGAATCGCTTTGGGAGAAAAAGTATTCATGTCTGTAAATATAACAGAGGAAAGATATTGTGTTCTGGGGAAAAACAATTTTTGTGCTCGCACCAAGAGGGAAGAAGCATTTATGTCCAACTTCCTTTTACAGGCTTATTCATGTTTGTTTTTGTCCCTTGTAACGACGACCTGTTGGTTTCATCCATTAGTTCTTCCATATTTTTAATTCTAAGTTTAACATCGGATTCGGTTACCCAAGAAAGGACACCTGTAGTTTCTGTGATACATTGAAAGCAAAAATTAATATAATTGTTAAAAAATCGGAAAACCTTGGTGAAGGACAAGAAAAAGCAAAGTTGATTCAAGACGTGAAAAATAAAATGACGGAAAAAGAACTTCATTTGAGGAAGAGCGAAAAGTTTTATACGTTAAAGAAGAAAAACAGAAAAATAGCAGCGAAAGACGAATGCGTAGAGGCAATAGTGACGGATTATCAAAAAAATCTTCCCACACCTAACATCACTACCAGCGATGTTTACTACAAACGTCAGTTGAGTTTCATCAGTTTCAACATACATGTTCTGTCCATAGGTTCCTCAGCAGCCACGAGTCCAAAACGTTTTACGATGAATTAGTTGGGCGACAGCGACGAAGATGTGTTCCCAAGATTAACAGATGAAACTGGGGAAGAAGAATTTATGTCACCCCAAAAAATTTGAAAATTCGTTTCTCTGCTATTGTGTATAAATATTTTTGGGTTTTTAATACAAATTTTGTTTAATAAAGGTTAACAGTTTATAAAGAATTTTTTGTATGATTTATTAACAATATTTTCTTTATCATTGAAGTTACTCAAACAAAACATACATTTTTCTCAAAATTCATGTCAACGGGCATGAATGGTTTTCCCCCCTTGGTCTTCATTTATGACTGTCTCTTTACTAGTAGCGGCAACTGAACACAAGGCACTCGCTCGCAAAATACCAAGCCGAAGGAAGGGCAAAAGAAATCAGTGTTCAGGCATTGAAAAATTTGAATTCCCTTGAACGGGCAGATCACCGACATCATTCTCTACCGAAATAGACTGAATAGTGACTGCAGCTTCATGCTACTTTTCCCGATCGCTCGACTCGATGATCTGTAAAGGTCACGTGGTATCGGAAGAAAATACAATACAAATCCTAATATAAGACTACTTGGCAAGCGTGATGAAAAGCATTAGGTTTGAACTTCAATATCCAATGGGCCCCAAAACGATTCCCAAAATTACGAACCCTGAAATCTGAGGACAATGATTCAGGCAGTATGCTCCGTCTGTTTTATTTCAAGGTCGATGAAGTGCTACCTTTGGTTTAACCACCTTCTAAGCAGGTTAGAGAAACTAACTCCAGCAGTTTGTTACCTAACTTGGATTTTATTTCACACAAGAAGACAAAATAAAAACTATGAAAAAGCGAATCTTATCAGATTTTTATAAAAGGTCTTATGGTCTTATGTCATTTTTTGGTTTCCATCTTTCAAAGTAAACCGGGGCATACAAAGTTGATGCACATCTCGATTGATATAATTACATGCATGAATGTACAGGAGTTTTACGATAATATATACAAAACAAATTACATTTAACAGCAATACACAACTAGTCACCTTGTTTCTTAAAATTCGCTTTTTACCTCTTATTTGTAGAATACGATAGGTAGCTTTTTAAATATGTTAGGTGTTTGAATAAAGATAGAAAAACAATATCAAAAGTAAGTTTGTATTGCTTTGTAAATGAATATAAATTATTTTAATAGATATTTCGAGTATAAAAATTAAGCATTATCTTAATTGTATATTTTTAGGTTTTTGATGCCTTTATTGTACAGAAAAACCTTATTATCCGAAATAATGTGGACCGAGACCACCTCGGTAGATACGAAAGTTGTACTACAAAACAGGCTTGTACAAAATAAAGAAAATATTTACTGTTTTTTCGCATTACTATATTCTAATTGAATGATTCATAATACAAGGAAAATCGGTATCGAATACGACCCTGATAATCAAGGCTGTTCTGTCTTTTATTTGTAAAGATATACAAATCACAGAAACTAGTTTATTCGAGGGTTGGTTGAAACCTCAAGGAACCATATTCAGCCAAGCTGCGACAAACATGTATTAAAAAAAATCTTTACACGACATGCAAATTCAAGTAAATGGACATTACACTCTTAAGGAAAGTTTTACTGACACAAGAAATACAACCAAAGAGGGAAAGAACCTGTCAGGAATCTAAACCACGCGTCCTACAACTGGAAAATTGATAGCTCACCATGCATTACCCATAAGTCACGGGGACTCCCAAAAATCCCGGGAACTCACATTGTTAACTACCAAACAGGAAAAGTCAAACCTCGCGGACTACAAACGACAAGTTGCTGACACAGCGGGAATATCCAGCATGCCACGGGGACTCCCCAAAATCTAGGGAATTCCGATCGTTAACTACCTTTAACCATCCATCAATTAAAATTCATTTCCCTGACCGACTAGGGGGGTCGTTTTTCCCAGAGACAAGTGACATTTTTCTCAATTTGAAGTGATTGAGCGACGATGAATCGAAAGTCGGACCGTAGGTGGAACCTCGATGGAAACATTCAAGTGAGAGTTCAAGTTGAGTGGAAAGTCGCTGCCGTAGGACTCGGCGCCGCCCATTCGTCCGGGTTCCCCAGGGGAAGGGTCGATTATCGGGTCGCTCGGAAAACTGTCGAGCGACATTCATCAATTTGTCCCTGGTGGACGACTTAAATTAACTCCTGCTCCTTCCTGATCGGAGGGGTGTCCTGGCGAGAACTATCAACGGAACCCGTGCGGCGAAGGATGTTTAAGTTGCAATTGGGGATTTCTTGTCGGAATCCAACCAGGGGTCTGTTCTTATCGAATTCATAATTTGCTCTTGATTTGAATAGATCAATGATCGAGAGGGAAGAAAAAGCATGGCTCGTGTGGTATTAAGTTGTGGGTAGGTAGGGAGTTAATTAACGTACCATTGGAGCAACATAGCAGGCTATTGGCGATGATCCAGGATCATCTCTGAAGGGAAAGGTCCAAGGACATCTCCTGGTCGTTTTGAACCACTCTCTCTCTCGAGTGAAAGCAGACCCCTCCGTACCGAGTTATTCAAAACCAACAGCGGATTAGCTAAAGGCTAGGGAGAGCCTCTAAAAAGAAAGTTGAGAGGAAGGCCATAGGACTCGCCGTACGAAAAGCCCTCGTCCACCTGGGATAGGTGCGACGGGGAGTGGACGTGGTCCACCAAGGCGTGCGCGAGGATTAAGTGGTCCGGCTTATTAATATCAATCAACCTAAATCATGAGTTTGAGCCGGAAGAGTTTTCTTCATTGATTCGTTTTGAACCACGATGAGATGACGAGGACAACACGTGAGCTGGCACCCTACTCTCCAAACTTGTCCACCACGCAAACCTGAGGACAGAGCCCCGGTAGCTCAGTCAGTAGAGCGTCGGACTCGCATCAGAAGGGTTGTGGGTTCTGTCCTCGGCGGAGCCTGCGATTCTGATGATTGCGAGATCGGCGCTTCGACCTGGCTAAAGACCGTCGTGTTCACTAATGGTGACTGGGGCACGTTAAATAGGTCGTGGTCACAAAGTCCCCCATGTTCCCATACCAAATCAATACCTCTGGGGGTACCTGATCAGGAGGTTATCGGCCTCTGATTGGGATCTAAATTGCGATATGTGTGAGGGAATGGATGTATGAAAGGGACCTTCCTGTAAAACGGATGTGTCATGTATATCGAGCAAAAATCGGACTTCCTCCCAATGGGGCTCAATAACATGGAAAGCGCACCCTCTCGTCTCTTTCCGTCTTCGACGGGCCTGGCACTCTATGGTCTGCCAGTGTAGGCATGAGAAACAACAACAACAACCTGAGGACATTTGAGGCCATGACAGATTTAACGGCACCAGCCACTGTGTACACGGCGGTCTTTGGTTGGACTAAGTTTCGAACCCTCTGGTTGCTAATCCGTTGTTCTTCCAACTGGTCTACCGCAGACCCGAATTTGTGGTTAGAGATGTTACAAACTTGGTAGATTTTGTTTTGTTTCGGCGAATTAGTTAAGGAATACTTTAGAACTATAACCTTATTAGTTTCCTTAAAAACAGAAACTCATAGACAGAAACAGAGACGGCAGCAAGAGTGGTGTAAGTCCAGATAAGAGTATGATCCACCGGTGTGGAGTGCAATGCTGGTTCCGCAAATGGAGAGGGAAATTCTGTAACAACTATTTATTAATTCAATAACAAACTAGTAACATCATAAGGCATGGAGGTTGTTGAAGAGACGGTGTTTGTAACGACTCTGAGAGCTCCCTATTCCAAGGGGCTCATGAAAAAAGTGCATAGCTCACAATGAACTCGGCAGAGGATCAAGAATTGAAAGAAAGACTATTGGATCAGGGGATCTAGCAAGAAATTTCATTGGTAGAAGTCGGTACTTAAGCGAAGGAGTAATTTTATCTTAGACAGGCGATTTGAAAGGAAAAGTGTTCGTGGGAGGTCAAAAATACTGAGTGGGCTTGAATTCAAAGGTGAAAAGGGGTGACAAGATACATTGACACATTGGACAAAAGAGAAAAAAAATGGGATGTTAGGGAACTGATCTCTGGTGAGAATTGTATTAAAGGGATTATTTTCTTGTGTGAGGGTTAGCCAAAGAATTAAACACCAATTACCCTCCGAAAACTCAAAAGTTACCAAAGATAAGTGGATATCATAAACGCATGGAAAATAAAAACTTGATCTAGAAAACATGAAACAATCATAACCAAAGGAATAAAAACATTGTTCGCTGTTTTGAGAAGTAAGATTCTATGCTCATGTCTACTGGTATACCCTCTTTTATCACAGGATTTATTTAAAAGGAATTACGTTAGAATAGGAAGGGACACACGTGATATGATCCAAGTACAGAAATTATTTTAAGATGGTTGCGTTGATCAAAAGTATTTTGAACAATTAAATTACATAGAACTAACTATACAGACCTATTTTTTTAAATTTATTTTTGAAGACACAGAGAAGAAATCAAATCAATAATTCTTATCTGGTGACGAAAATATGAACTGACGGTATGAAATAAAGTTAATACTTTTATAAATAAAAACTCTATGATCTAAATAGTATTTACCCCAAATTTAGTTGAGTTTGACCTAACAGATTCTTAACTATCGAGTTCTAAACACCTCCTCTTTAATTAACGCCTCCCTTTAAGATAATTAATATGAAATTACGCAGAATATTTGTAAGAAAGCGAATAGACAGAGGACTGGTTGGGTTTGTGGAGCAAAGGCATATTGGGCTATAACGCGTCAACACAATGCAAACAATGTCAAGTAATCGACATATACACACAAGAAAAGATTGACTGATTATGAAGAGAGAAATACATCTAGAGAGAGAGAGAGAGAGGAATGAAATCAATGCCACCTACAGCGCACATGTTGTAAGCGTAGTTAGTATAACCATTAAGCCACGTCAGCAGCGATATTAGGTGTATAATTAGTGATAAATGTTGATTAGATAATATTGTGGTAAGCTGGTTATAACTTTATATAACATCTGTCAAAAAATATTTGATCACAAATGACTACTCAATGAAAAATTGACAGCATTGTGTGCTTTTAAGGCATTTTTTCCACGTTGAGAAACGACGTTGTACCCAAATTGAAACTATCAAAGATAATTTAAACTTACCTTGTCAACTTTCCTTGAAGTGTCAACTATGATATAGTGTTTTGACTTTGCTTTTCTAACAAAAAGAAGTCAAAATTAAGATTTTAGGAACATTATATAATTTCAATCCCGCCGGGTTCTTTGTAAATTTAATCCCTTTCTAGATTCAAGTATTAAATGTTCGCCGTGATAAAATATACCAAATAAAAGATGCGCAATTGAAAATGTCTTCATGAGAACTTTCCAGCCATGCATACATATCACATGGCTAGTTTCCTTTATTCTTTTAAAGATTATATCACTTATTAAAATTTACATTTCATTCGTACGCATATTTCGGACACTAGAGGTATCCACACAAAACTCCCATAAGAAACATACGCGCTAGTATTTAGCACCCTCTCTTGATTATTTGGGTCTTAACTTGTTCAATCAGGGCAGTGTGGTTGGCAAAACATTAACTAAGCTCAAATTAGTATTAAAGCAAATGGAATAAAAAATTACTTGTACTGTATAGTGCGGCTCCCGTGAGAAGGCATGAACCCAAAACCTTGGATTCATGCCTGAACAGCTCTGAAAGCTCATTAAGAGAACGCTGCTGTACACAAAAGCACATGAATGGCGATCATCATGGCCACCTCAGCCAACTCGTTATCAATGCAATCGCTTTCAGCTCCGAACGACAAGCTTAGAACCAAAATCCTTTTTTAGGTCGCCAATTGTAGAAGTTATTTGTCCCCACCATTTCCCTAATTTAACCAATAGACTCGTCCAAACCACATTATTCCACGGCCTTCTCTCCCTGAAGCCTAAATCATTGAAATAGTAACTATGATATTGAGATTCATGTTGTTTAGGTGGAAAGTGCATGGATGGTAACAGCTTGGCTCATAAATTGCTGCTACTAATTTCTACATTCTACGGTGCAATTTAATCCTCTTGATAATTGCCACGACAAGGTATCTCGTCATTAGCAAAGCTGACAAATCTTGATGGATGAAGTAGCTCGTCATTAGAAGAAAACTGACCTGATCTCGTCATTATTAAAAGAATCTTCAGTACCTTCATGATGCGATATATCATCTAAGACAAAATGGGCCAAATCGTGAGGGACAAGATGTTTCGTCTATACCACTTGGTAATGGTAATCGTAATGGTAATTTTAGTTAAAGTCGTACTAGAGCAACACAACCGATACCACTTGGAGGTTTAACTTTTGCAACTGCTGATAAATTCTATGCTCAGATGACAAAATGTTATACGTCACTTTTCCCCAAAAAAATGAGTAAGTCCTATCCTGGAGTCTGGTTTGTTAATGTTTAGAAGGTGGCAAAATGTCGTAAGCCTTCCTCTTTCAGTTCATGAGAAAACAAAGATTACAAAATTATAATATTTCAAAAACCACACAACCACATGTTGAATCTTGAATCTTAAAATTGCTGTCACGAAAAACTAAAAAAAGTAACTTGGAACATTTTGCAATCTGAGCACAGAATGTAAGGTATTCAGCCATTTTTTTTTAAATTTAAAAATATTATTATCTGAAAATTATCTGACGGCATTCTTTTTCTGATAACCTGGATACATCCAGTGTCCCGTAAGTGAAACGTCCATAGCATGTAGAGCGCAGTTCTATAAAAAGGTTTTGTTAAGTGCAGTTTTTTTCGCTTGAGATATTGATCAACACCAGATAGCTTTCACGGTACAAAAGCAAACACGACGCACAATGCATGATCCAAAACCCACCAAAAACTCAATAACCGCAACGTCCTTTCCCTTGGAGAGGGCAAACACTTGCAACCCGAAAGGACCCACGCGACCCCATTGCCACCGCACGTGCCTTAACTCAACTTCTGACGTACGTGAGGTCGAGAACTCTCACTCGGTCTTTGTCTTTCCCCGAAGTAAAAAAAAAGCCACCGGGCATTCATTTCGAATGTCCAGGTGAGCCGTCACGTGCCAGGGTTAATGTGGAGGTCGGGAGATGTGGGAAAGGTGGGTGCCCACGCCCTCCCGTACCTGCATGACGCACGCGTTATGGGATGACAGCTCGTGCGCAGGTGAATATGTGGTTGGGCAGCATCCCCCCGTCGCTCAGTGGTTGTCGGAAGTAACACTCAATCTCCAGAAAGACGGGGGCTTTTTTGGATCGTCAGTTAACTGTCAGCGATAACGCGTGGCTGTTGGCTTGAACTGTGGCGATTTGGTATCCTGTTACACCGCTTTGGGTATCGTCCAATGTAGTCATTAAACCTATTTGAATATCCCGAGTGGATATTCCTGAGGCATGTTAGGTTAGTGATTATTGTAGTAGATATGTTATGTAATAGCACTGTGGTTATGTGGCACACGCCACACCATGCAAAACTAACTTGATGTTTCCCTCCACACTAGGAAACTTCCATCGTTGCTTGGTGTACCATTTCGTCTTTTTGACCTTCCCATCGGGTTGTGTCGAAGAAGCGTGGCTGTTGGCTTGATCTGTGGCGATTTGGTATCCTGTTACACCGCTTTGGGTGTCGTCCAATGTAGTTATTAAACCTACTTGAATATCCCGAGTGGATATTCCTGAGGCAGGTTAGGTTAGCGATTATTGTAGTAGTCATGTTATGTAGTTATGTGGTAGCACTGTGGTTATGTGGCACACGCCACACCATGCAAAACAAACTTGATGTTTCCCTCCACACTAGGAATTTTCGTCGTTGCTTGGTACAAATTTGCTTGGTGAGTTGCTTGGTGTACCATTTCGTCTTTTTGATCCTCCCACCGGGTTGTATCGACGAAGTATCTCGTCATTAGCAATATTGACTTGATGACGAGATACCTCGTCATTATTAAAATTGTTAAAGATCTTGACGGGCAAGATATCTCGTTAGAACCATTGGAAGGGTTAAGTTTAGTGTAGGAGTCCTGCAAGGTAAGATTCCTGCAATCGTCCTGCAGGATTCCTGCAATAGGAGTATTTCTCCTTTATGTGTCAGCAAAACTTTCTTTGCTTGCGTATGTCCCTTACTTTACGCCGTTTGTTTTGTCTTCGGCGCTACTTAGTAGAATATGACCAATATGCCATGAAACCTAACCAACTTATGAGTAGGTAGTGTAGTTGAATTTATACGACGCAATGGAGCAGCACAACAGGTTATTAATTTTAAGTGTAGAATATTTACGATTTAGGGATTCCAGAAAGTTATCCTCTTTTTCTTCAAACGCTGCATGAATATTACTTGTAATATAGATTTGTTGAGAATATATATAACATTACATAAATTTTAATGCACGTGTGATTAAAAATAAACCAACGGAGTATAATTCTACTGCTGTTCTCATATCTTAAAATCAGTTGTGAAATCAGCAAATGTAATGCTGCTAGATTTTATCTTTGAGGTTAAGACAGAGTATCGGTGTACTTTTTTGTACAAAACATAAATAAAAATATAAGGACCAGGGTGCGAAGTTATTGTTAACATGGTTCTAAATGTAATATGGTATGCGAGTAGAAATAAAAATGGTAGTTACGTACCTAACGGTCGCGATGCACGAAGCTATTCATGAGATTCAGAAAAAAAATTGGTTGTGGTACATCCTTATAGTGTAAAAATGATGAACGTTTTCAAAAATAAAAATTTTGAAATCCGGTATACATAAACAACAAATTTGATCTGTTTTTTCACATCATAGTTTTATTGCTATACTTTTATTGTGAGCTATTGCCTAGACTATATTATTTCATCACATTTATTTTGATTTCAAAGGCACTTATATACAGTCTGTAATCTTTGCCTTTTAATTTTCTAGACAAAATTTTGCCAAACTGGAAATGTTACCCTGGGTTCCCATCTTTTGATTGGCATCATTTCCATTTTAAAGAATTCCTTTTACTGATGGCGATTCTATTTTTATAAATTTCTTCATGCAGAATATATCTGCTTGTGTATACATATCAATACATGATAGAAAATTCAATGCTTTAAATTTAGTACACTTATCAACTAACACACGACCCTCATTCACTGAATTTATTGAATAACAATGTTTTTTTTTTTTTTTTTTCTAATGGCGGGCACATTTGACCGAAGTCATTGGCCACTACAAGGCCGGAAGTGACGCCCACTTGTGAAGGAGCACCCAGTGGGAGGGCCGTCATTGCCCCTAACAATTACTTCGTAATTTTGAACCATGTTCAGATGACGAAGCAACACCTGAGCTGGTATACGCTTACAAACATCCATGCCCGAACCCGGATTCGAACCGGGGACCTTCCGATCTAGAGGCTAACACCTTAACCACTATACCGGTTGGTCGGCTTGAATAACAATGTAAAATGCTATAATTCCACTTACCTGAAAATTAAATTGAGGTCCCTCGATTCTTCTCAAGCAATTTTCCCCCCGGAATAAAGGTAATATACTTAAATACACAAGCGAATTTATTCTTTTATTTTCTCAAAAACCGTTCCGATAAAATTCTCTTTGTCAAGGTACCAAAGTTAGTCATAACTCCCGAAGAATTTCATTGGCACAATTAATTTTAAATACTCGATACTACTTCAGAAATGTCTTTTTGACCTTGCCTTCCGCCCCTTTTAGTACAACCCATAAATAATAAATTCAACTAAGCATGAATCAAATTTGTCAAATATAGCTGTGCAATTTCTATGATTTCACTAAATAAATGTAACATAACGGATGGTAGAATAATTTAAACTATATTTGTCACAATTTTCAGTAAAGGTAGAAAATATTAGTTCCGAAATTATAGAACGAAGCTTTATTTCAAGGGTTCATAATGAAGATAACAAAAGTAATATAATCTTATTGTAACTGCTTGTATAAAACGTAGATATTTAACCTACACGTACCGTATGAATCCAATAGCTAAATGGGTGGTTGTTGAATTAACATTACAATGGGCTATTGGCCACACGGTCTGGGATCAATTCCGAAGGGAACTCACCCGAGGACGACACCTCATAATTTTGAATAACGGTCATATGACAAGGTACACACCTGAGCTGGCACCCCACTCTCCAGACTTCCACATCACGCCAACATGAGGACATTTGAGGCCACGACAGATTTAATGAATCCCAGTACTCACGTAAACGACGGTCATTGGTTGGGTCAAGTTTCGAACGCGCAACCCTCTGATTGCTAATTCGCTACACTTCCAACAAGGCTACCGTGTCCTTTAACGGATTATAGAATCATTTAAATTATATTTGTCTCAATGTTTTTTTAGTAAAACTAAGACTCTTACAAACTTACGAGGTTTCATTTCAATAGTTCTTAGTGAAGAAAAGAAAAATAAAGTAATCACTGCAACTGTGCATTTGTAAAACGTAAATATTTAACCTACACCTGCCATATGAACCCAATGGCTAACTGTGCGGAAATGAAATATGGGCAGAACAAACTCTAGCTTTCCCGCAGCTCTTACCACGCGGTCTTAAAACAAAAAGTTCCCCCTGCAATTTAAAAATGATTTTAGGTAAATAAATTCAAATGATATTAATGAAAAAAGAAAGGGGTAAAGGGAAAAGTTTCTAATCTACTCTGCATACAGAAAGGAGAAAACCATGTCCTTGTAGGAAAAGAGGAAGAGGGCCCTAAAGGAAATAGGAAATGGCGGAAGTTCTGCCACCGTGTAGAAGAGTTATGGACCCTTTCGGTACCATCCTTTCCTGGATTTTCATGAATATCATTAGGAGAGGGGGACCCGGTATTGACCATCCGTCATGGACCCAGATGCTCTGTGGAGCCGAGGGACCGCAAGAAAACCAATTGACCTACCCAAAATCCATCCATCTGCTTCCACGCCCGGCTCATATACCAGTGCCTTTTCATCAAGGTAAGCTAGTCTACTTCGCAAAGTTTATTATGCCGCTTCGAAATCCAATCATGGTCGACTGCTGCCTTATGGCTCCAGGTCGAAGCTTTAAACTGGCTGATAAATAGTTCCGGTATTCATGAGGAAATTTCGAGAATGCGCTGGTATGTGTAATTTTGCCAGGCTGACCAATTACGGGAATTCGCCAATTATTCAAGGCTCTGACTGGAGGAAAAGATTTGGATTATTGATGGATGCGCTTCATCTCTGCTGTTTGGTGAAGAGGAATGGTCGATTTGTGTATTGAGTGGAGCACCATATATAGATGGATATATCTCTCTCACCTAATTAAGATTCTTACTTATTTCCTTATAACCGAGGACTGGATAGTCTAAGCAACCCTTAAAGCTTTCGTTTAGTTATTTTAAAGAATGTGCTGAAGCTGAAAACTTTATTATTTGCTGCTTAATTAAAACTTAAATAAAGTAATTTGAATTAATTTTTGGAATTCGTTGCATTAATCAAGAGTTGACAAGGTTGTCGATGCAGAAAAATGGTCAAAACAGGCGCTTGTCTCATTTTCATACGTAAAATTGGTGAACTAAGCGTCTAAATTCCTTCCTAATAAGGACTGAAGGAAAAAAGGATTAAAATAGAAGTGAAGTAAATACTTCTATATTTATTGTCACGAATATTAGGAACTCATTAGCTAAAAAAATTATCATTAGACGCTGATCTTTAGAATTTAGTTTTAAAACCATAAAATATGTACGAATATAAGTGTTCTGACGTTGTAACTGGTTATAATTTGTTTTGTTTTAGGTAAATAGAAAGAATTTCTTTCTTTTGGTTTTGTCACTGCGATTCAATTCTTTGGTTGATTAACTATGAATTCTGGTCGATTCTTAATACAATTTTTTATATCATACGTGTTTAAATTTCAGTTGTCAAACTAAAAATAGTTTTATTTTCCCGCTTTTAAGGATTATCAAACGTCTCAACCTTTCTCTGACCTGAAATATAATTTAAAAAAAATAACTAATTGAAACTGACTGCTGAAGGCTGTTTAGTTTGAAATTTGATGGGTAGTTACATCGACAATTTAAAGAACTAAAGTCAGGAGAATGTTTAATTCAAAGGCATATATCACTTTTAATTGACAGATTAAAAATTACTCTGTTGAAGATCTAAAGTAAAATACGCACAAGTCGCGAATCCAATTTTCATTGAATCCCTCCTTAAACGTTGGATGAAAAAAATCCGAAATCTGCGATGGTTTATTTATTGTACTTTATAAATCAGGACAAGTTTATCATGAAATATATTTCTTAGCGTCGCAGATGAGCTAGACCAAACTTCACAAATCTCATTAGTCGGTCAGAGTTTCCGTTCAGAACTGGGAATAAACTTTAATTTCCTGACACACCTTCATTACACTTATGATAGAATTAGGGCAATTTAAATTTTAGATGACTTTAACCCTAATTGCGTGGAATCACCTTTCATACAGATGTTAAAACTTTAAGAGGAATTAATGAGTGCAAATGAATGGCTACCCTATAAGTATTCGTAATGGAAATAAAAATAGCAAAATATTCTAATTATCTTTCAAGATTATAAATCAATGAACTGACGATAATTTGAAGAGCAGTATGGCCATAGGAGAAAATATGGCCCACTTTTTAATTACATTTATGTTATTTTATTAATTGGTATAACTTAAACTCTTTTGTTTTGAAAATGGTAAATAATTTTAGCAATTGTTAATCATTGTTTTAGAGGTAATGTGCTGTCTTCAGAGTTGTCTTTATTTCATGACGCTCTTTAACTTTCAAAGTTAGTTCTCACAGTTTACTATAACAAATGGACTAAAACAGGTGAAGGATTAAAAAAATCCATACTAATAGTTACGTATTCATCCTGTTCCCCTTTATATGATTATTACACAAGACTTCAGAATATTTTAGTCGTCTTTAAAATTCTTTTACCTGCAATTAGAATTCTTACTTACAACTACCAAATCCTATATAACATTGCCCTGAAACAAACCATCCTGGAATATAGTTTCACATGCCCATACATTCTTGCGACATTGCAGAACACAGATTAACTGTATAGGGAAAAGCTTTATTTTATGAGATTCTGTAAATAGTCAAAGCAGTATCATCTTATTATGGTTCAATTTGACCCCTATTGAACACGACACCAGATAACGAACCATCAATACAAGAAAAAAATAGCACAACCAACCATTGAACATCCTGGTGGTTGTCTCGACGAGGTATCTTGTTATTAGCAAACCCAACCACATCCTGATGGACGAGATATCTCGTCAGTAGAAAACTAACCAGATCTTGATGGACGAGATATCTCGTCAGAAGAAAACTGACCAGATCTTGAAGGACGATATATCTCGTCAGAAGAAAAATTACCAGATCTTGATGGATGAGATATTTCGTCAGAAGAAAACTGACCAGATTTTGATGGACGAGGTATCTCGTTATTAACAAACCAAACCACATCCTGATGGACGAGATATCTCGTCAGAAGAAAACTGCCCAGATCTTGAAGGACGATATATCTCGTCAGAAGAAAACTAACCAGATCTTGATGGACAAGATATCTCGTCAGAAGAAAACTGGCCAGATTTTGATGGACGAGGTATCTTGTTATCAACAAACCCAACCACATCCGGATGGACGAGATATCTCGTCAGAAGAAAACTGACCAGATCATGATGGACGAGATATCTCATCAGAAGAAAACTGACCAGATCATGATGGACGAGATATCTCATCAGAAGAAAACTAACCAGATCTTGATGGACGAGATATCTCGTCAGAAGAAAACTGACCAGATTTTGATGGACGAGGTATCTTGTTATTAACAAACCCAACCACATCCTGATGGACAAGATATCTCGTCATAAGAAAACTGACCAGATTATGATGGACGAGATCTGTCATCAGAAGAAAACTAACCAGATCTTGAATGACGATATATCTCGTCAGAAGAAAACTGGCCAGATTTTGATGGACGAGGTATCTTGTTAATAGCAAACCCAACCACATCCTGATGGACGAGATATCTCGTCAGAAGAAAACTGACCAGATCATGATGGACGAGATATCTCATCAGAAGAAAACTGACCAGATCATGATGGACGAGATATCTCATCAGAAGAAAACTAACCAGATCATGATGGACGAGATATCTCGTCAGAAGAAAACTGACCAGATTTTGATGGACGAGGTATCTTGTTATTAACAAACCCAACCACATCCTGATGGACAAGATATCTCGTCATAAGAAAACTGGCCAGATTTTGATGGACGAGGTATCTTGTTATCAACAAACCCAACCACATCCGGATGGACGAGATATCTCGTCAGAAGAAAACTGACCAGATCATGATGGACGAGATATCTCATCAGAAGAAAACTGACCAGATCATGATGGACGAGATATCTCATCAGAAGAAAACTAACCAGATCTTGATGGACGAGATATCTCGTCAGAAGAAAACTGACCAGATTTTGATGGACGAGGTATCTTGTTATTAACAAACCCAACCACATCCTGATGGACAAGATATCTCGTCATAAGAAAACTGACCAGATTATGATGGACGAGATCTGTCATCAGAAGAAAACTAACCAGATCTTGAATGACGATATATCTCGTCAGAAGAAAACTGGCCAGATTTTGATGGACGAGGTATCTTGTTAATAGCAAACCCAACCACATCCGGATGGACGAGATATCTCGTCAGAAGAAAACTGACCAGATCATGATGGACGAGATATCTCATCAGAAGAAAACTGACCAGATCATGATGGACGAGATATCTCATCAGAAGAAAACTAACCAGATCTTGATGGACGAGATATCTCGTCAGAAGAAAACTGACCAGATTTTGATGGACGAGGTATCTTGTTATTAACAAACCCAACCACATCCTGATGGACAAGATATCTCGTCATAAGAAAACTGACCAGATTATGATGGACGAGATCTGTCATCAGAAGAAAACTAACCAGATCTTGAATGACGATATATCTCGTCAGAAGAAAACTGGCCAGATTTTGATGGACGAGGTATCTTGTTAATAGCAAACCCAACCACATCCTGATGGACGAGATATCTCGTCAGAAGAAAACTGACCAGATCATGATGGACGAGATATCTCGTCAGAAGAAAACTAACCAGATCTTGGACGACATATCTCGTCAGAAGAAGACTGATCAGATCTTGAAGGACGAGATATCTCGTCAGAAGTAAACTGACCAGATCTTGTTCACGCCATAATAAAAAAATCAGCGCCTTTATGATAATCTGTCTCGTAAAGCATTAACAAGATTGGTCAGGTCTTGATGAACGAGATATCTCGTCAAAAAAACTTGAAGGGCGAATACAGATAAATTGCAGCGAATTTCCAATTAGCTACCAGACCACCAACGACCTGCGATTCAATCTAAAAATCTCGCCACGAAGTAACAACTCTTTCGGCGGATTTGCGCCGATTCTGCGTGCAACGAGGCCAATATGGTCAATATTTATGCAAAATGAGTCACGGTCATCCAGCGGGCGTATCATCTGATGGGGACATCAATAGCCACCACCTTCACTATTTGCGGTCTGCATCAGCGAGACGAGCGTATCATCACGTTCGGGCACTATTTACTCTGGGGCCCCCCGTTCGCGCACGCAACGCATCTGTCGCCTTTTTTTTTAGAACATATGGGAGGTTGCTCTTTCGGTGGTTCGAATTAAAAACTCGTTTCCAGCTCTTGTCGGGTGACGGCCCCTTAAGTGTAAGTGATTAATTCGGATGGATGGCGCATCGGGAGGGGAGGAATTATCCGTGTACTGCAGAAGGTATTTTTAAATAAAAAACGATTTTCAGTTTATTTTTATTATTTTTGAAAAACTGATGGGTTAGAGTTTGGTGCAGCGTGTTCGTGGAACGTGGCCCGATACTGTTAGATTGAACGTTATTTTCAAACAATTGTTTTAAGTTTTCATGAATTGAAAATTAATTTCAAAAGGTAGATAGGTATTTAATTAAGTCAATACAATAAGCTTTGAACTCGTAACCCTTCGGTTGCTAATCCGTCACTCATCCAACCGGGCTAACCCTTCCATAAGAAATAGCCTGTTAAGTCTTTAAACCTTTCACACCGACGAATCTACAGTAGACAGTTTCTAATAGATTTACCCCTTGGGTACAGATTTATTTGAAAAAAGTAGTTCGGATTATCATTTGCACATTAGTTACTGTTATATTTTAGTATTATCGTCTGCACACTAATTATTGTTGTATTTTCGTATTATCGTTTGCACACTACTTACTGTTATGTTTTCGTATAATTTCGTTTGATAAGAATGGCAACAGTATGAAAGAGATAGCACAGCTTCTGATCTCCGCTTTTATTCCAAAAAAGAATGCCTGATAACGTTGAATAACGTTGAATTTCACACGAAATGAATCCGAGCCGATTAATTTAAATCCAGCAGAAACTGACAAACAAAGATTCAGGAAAGCCGCTTCCTTATGAGGAAGATTATTGTTATATTTTCGTACTATCGTTTGCACGCTAGTTACTGTTATGTTTTAGTATAATTTCATTTGATAAGAATGCCAACAGTATGAGAGAGATAACACAGCTACCGATCTCCGCGTTCATTCCAAAAAAGAATGCCTTATAAAGTTGAATTTAGGATGCTTCACACGAAATGAATCCGAGCAGATTAATCTAAATCCAGCAGAAACTGACAAACGATTCAGGAAAGCCGCTTCCTTAAGAGGAAGATTATTGTTATATTTTCTTATTATCGTTTGCACACTAGTTACTGTTATATTTTAGTATAATTTTGTTTGATAAGAATGGCAGCAGTATGAGAGAGATTGCACAGCTTCTGATCTCCGCGTTTATTCCAAAAAAGAATGCCTGATAACGTTGAATTTAGGATGCTTCATACGAAATGAATCCGAGCCGATTAATCTAAATCCAGCAGAAACTGACTAACAAAGATTCAGGAAATCCACTTCCTTCAGAGAAAGATTATTGAATTAACGTCGCACTGTGGAGCATAACGGGCTATTGGTCATTCACACAAACAGAATCCAAGTCAATTCAAATCTAGTAGAAACTGTCATACATAGATATGGCAGCAAGTAAGGTTTTGAGACAAACGGGCTATTTTACTGAAACAGCTTTCTGATTCTTCATTAGTGAGTTTCTACTCTATACAGATTGCTGCGAATTGACCTGGATTAATTTGATGTAAAACTGCCTAAATTCAACATTTTTCATTGATTTACCTTATTTTGTATTAGACCCTTTCCCAGAATTTTATATGTAAATAGAAATATTTTAAAAATTATGCTGCACGTAAGCTTAGTTGTTCCATAAAAATCAAATAATCCATCTCAATTTTAAAAAAATTAATGATTTCATTGTTTACACTGTTTTTCTAGAAGTGAATATAAAATTTTACGTTTTGATTTAAATTTGAATAAAACAATTCTTACTCATTAAATAAAATGTAATTGCTCCCGGAGGCTGTGACATGTTTTGGAACGAGTCTGACTTTATTGAAACAGTGAGAATATTTTAATTCATTTCATTTCCCGGAAACCTACGTAAAATATTCAAAATAAGAGGATAGTAAAGTTTTGAAGAGGCTCCACACCATTCTACATTGTAAACAGACGCCGAGATATAATTAAAAATTTCTTATATTATTCGGAGAAACTGAACGTCAACTGAGTAAACATTTTTATTATCTTATTTTTTCTCATCTCTGTTTAACAGAACTCCATTAGTTTGCTCAAAATTGGAGATAATTCGAAGAATTAAAAAAAGCTTTAGAGACAAAAAAAATGAAGATATGTAAATGCGGATAAAAGAGAAAACGTTTCTGTTATCAAATGAATAAATTGAAAAAGCTCGTTCCTTTTTTCGTTCTCAGTTCTTTATTCCAAATCGTTTATTTCAATTGTGCTCCAAACTGCAAGTTCAGAGACAAGCGCACATTCAACTGCCTTTCCACTTTTGTTTACGTAGGCGAGACCCATCTGCTATTCCAAAAAGAGAGATACTATTCAGCATAAAAAAGAGAGAGCGCAGATAGAGAGATAAAGGATGAAGTAGCAATTAAAACATTCCGATTGGGGGCGTGGCGGGATTGGGTAATGAAGCGCTTCGTCCTTGTAGGAACTCTGTTAAGGAGGGACAGAGGAGAAGATAGAACAGCAATTAAATCCCTGGCGTTGCAATAAAAGAGTCCATTAACATATTCATGATTGAAAACAAAAGCTAAAATGGCGCTTTGTCCTACGGAAATAAAACGAGCGAACAAGGAGAAAAGAGAGCGCTCTGGCAAACGATAATTTTTTTATTCCTATTTCTTTAAATGCTCCGCTGAGATGTGTAGAATATGTAAATTTGCAAGTTTTTGAAAAGCACAGTTGTTGGATAATATTAAAATAAAACGCAATGCAAAAACTTCGTGTTGATTTGTGATTTCGTTTTGTTTCATCTTTCCATTTTATTTCTCGGCATCATTTTTTTTTGCGAAGTTGCAAAATAATAATGAAGAACAGTAAATAAAACGGAAGTGTGCTGCGATCTTGTTTTAGCTTTTGTAAACATGTTGCAAATATAATTACAGGGAGCATTTTCGGGGATCTCTCTTTTCCACGAACATCAGAAGCAAAAAAGAGACATTGTTACAAGAGGAATTTCGGTTGTTCTTTTGTGTTTTGATGCAGAATTTGAATTTTAATATGAAGTTGATATTTTACTGAGGAAGCTTTAATGTTTATTCTAAATAAAAGGAAACGAAATTTTTACTGCAGTATTTTGTAGTTGTTGGATTTTTATGTTACCTTAAGAAAACTCATGCATATAATATCATAGAACTGGTCTATTGAAATAATTGTTGGTTGTATCTTCTTTAAGGTTGCACAAACTTAACGTTATTTTATCACAAAGACACATTGCTGTAGAAATATTGTGAACTCTAAAGATGGAATGACCCGAACTTAAGAGTTATCGTTACTTGTTAATACACTGGTCCAAGGTGCACCAAACACACAAGACAAAAAATGTTAAATAATAGACTTAACTCCATCATGGAATACCGACACTACGAAAGATTTACAATAAAGAAATCCCCCATAGTATGAAAGATGACCAAATGAGAAAATATTTTTTTTTCGTATAATGCAAAGCAAAAATTTTGAGCTATAAAATGTACACGCAGGTACTGTTCTAAAAATTTTTTTGTAAGGTTTAAGAAGCTATTAAAGTGCTGTAATAAAAAAATGAATTTAAACCGCTTACTTTAGTTCAAACTCCTTAGAGGCCACAAATCACACGATTTGTATAATTTTTCTTTGTAGCAAAGGGTGAACAGCCTGGCGTTGTAGTATTGAATAGATGTATAGATGTCTTTATGTATTGATCAGATGTGATAGGACAGTTGGTAACATAGTGTTCCTGGTCTGATTCCATGCCCCAGATGTAGAAGAGGTCACTACAATGGATGTTCATCCAAAATAAATACTGCAGGAACGGGCAGTGGCCCGTGAAAAAGCGTCAAGTAATAAACATAGAAAGAAAGTTTTACTGACAAAAAAAGAGAGAAGTGTACCCACAGCGAAGTTACAGGCATCCAAACTGCGCCAGCTACAAATCGCCGGTTACTCGTGGAGTGAGCAGACCTACTGAGCAACGAAATTGATAATGATAATTTTACAGGCTAATCAATTTTTAGGAAGCATAGCCACATTAACAGTTGACTTTTCGAAGTAACTCAAAATAAATATAACTTCAAATAATATTAAAAAATACAGTTTAGAAACAACACCTTACCCGTTTCGTTTCAATGGAAAACTCTATCTTGCATAATATGACCATCTGAGATTCAATACATAACCGAACCAAGCACAAAAGAACATTGAGTAACCTTACTCAATGTCACCATTTGTCGTATTTCGCAACGTTTTGTTTCATAACCTTAATCTGTTCATGCTTAGATATAAAAAACAAATTATCAATGCAGTAGAATTTCGTTATTGCGAACTTCTTGGAACAAAGTTTGTTAATTCATTCGCAGTTTGTAGTATTATTGAATACAATTGAGAAACATTTAGCGTCATGCGTTCAAGAAATAAAAAAAAACTACTCAGTGAAAATACAGTTCGTTTTGCAAAATATCCGACAATTGCTATGAATTAAAAGTACTTTTTATTTTAAACTAGGGAGCGCCCAATGCGGAGAGAAATGAAAGAGTCAAATTCTTTTACAAATGTCCCCAATATTCGGTGACTCGTTTTTGTGTTGAATGAAAGCATGCAAGGAAAGATGAGAATGGAAACAAAAGAGCAAATTGCCAAGATTACTGGATAAAGTTAATATCTTTCGAAGGAGCATGGAAAGAAAATACGGCCTTTACGCCATACATCCGTACGCCATACATGAATCCGTTATTTACAGGTGCTAATTCGTCTTAACTGTTCTCATCGTGTAGCCACCTAACTGTAGCAATTACATTTCTCTGACACTCTGAAGGTCCCCGGATCGAATCTTGATTTGTAAGCACATAGATCTTGGTGGTGGTAGGGGATTGTCTCTGTTAGGAGTAATGGAGGTTTGCTCACTGTGTATGAGGATGCTCCTTTGCAAGTAATTATCAGTTCCCCCTTTGTCATGCCGAATCCCGACGTATACTCATTGTTAAATGCTTGGTTTTTGCAGTTCATCAATGGTAACTGGTAGACAGGCAGTTGAATTTACGTCACACCGGAGCAGTCTGTTGGCGACGATCTGCGATATACCACGAAGAGAAAGATATTAATTTTGAACCATGGTCAGATGACTAGGTAAACATCTAACCTGGCACTCCACTCTCCAAAATTCCACACCACGTCAAGCTGAGGACATATAGCGTCCTGACAGATTTAACGTACACCAGCCTCCATGTATACAACGGATTGGATTGAGTTTCGAATTCGCAATCCTCTGATTGCTATCCCGTGACTTTCAACTGGACTACCACAGACTCCTCTTCTTTGACAGTAAAACTTTCCTTCTGTGATTTTGTCCATTACTTGACTTTGTCGGTCTTGCGTTTGGCACAGCTTGGAAAAATAGGAGCCAAACCCAACTACACACTACCATTAGCTTTACGTTAAAGCTTTACGCAAAAAGCATTTCTTGTCGCAACTTGGTGAGATCTGGCTCTTCAGTAAAATTTGGTCTTAATGAGTGAAAGAAATTGATATTCATATGGAAATTAAACTGATTTCTAACTGGGAAAAAGATAACGAGACGAGAAGAGTGAGGGAGAGAGAGAGAAAAGACAAGAGAGAGAGAGAGAGAGCTACATTATTGGTAGTTCTTAATGAAGTTGGATCAGTGGGTTTGCCTATCGCCTCAGCAACCTAAGTGTTGCAGGAGGCGCAAGTTCAATTTTTGTAACTTCCCTAAGGTGTATTTCTCTTTTTGTCAGTAAAACTTTCGTTGAGTATGTATGTCCATTACTTGACCTTGCATGTCTTGTGTTTGGCCAAATATGACCCTTCCGTCATAATGCCCCAAAACAACCAACCAACTTAACTCTCCTAGTGGTTGTAACGGCTAGGTATCTTGTCATTAACAAAACTGACCATATCTTGATGGACGATATATCTCTTCATTAGACGATATATTTCTTCATTAGACGATATATCTCTTCATTAGACGATATATCTCTTCATTAGAAAACTGAACATATATTGATGTCATCCTCATAAACAAATTGATGAGAAGATACCCCGTTATTAGGCAAAATTGGCCAGGTCTTAAAGAGATCTAGCCTCTAGATAGTTCGTTGAAACCCACTGGAGGGTTAATAAAGTTCGTTTATACAATTCCATATTTCACTCAAAATTAACTTATTGAGTTTCACCAAAGTAAACCAGATCACAATTTGCTCTCCCTCAATCAGTTTATATCCCATTAGAGGATCAAATGCAGCTAAGGAAAAGAAACTACGAGGACCAGTCAAAGGAAATACTCGCTGTAGTATTCCAGTCCTTCCTTTCAAAAATGCAGATATCCCGGAGTTGCCACCGATTCCCTCCCTTAAAGCGCGGCCAGCTTCATTGGAATTCTTCGTGAGATAAAATGAAAGAAACGAAATCCGTATTTCAAACGCATAACGCATCTCATTTCTATGACTGAGGCTTCTTTTTTTCCCCCAACCGGCGAACGAACGCGTAGCCCACGGTGAGATTTACATAAGCAAGGTGCTGCTCCGGGAGGAAAAAAAAACTACAAATGGAACCGGAACAAAAAGCACATACGGGCGAAGCAAAATACAAAAAGAAAGAAGAGAGCTCAAATTTATGGGGAGAGAAAAGTTTAGGAAACGGATTTGGAATGTCTCTCCAGGATCGTTTGCCGGCGAGAAGAATTCCCCGGAAAACAGAGAGGATCCTGAAACCGGGATCGAGCCAATGGGTACAGAGTTACTCTCCCACAAGACCAAATCCCAAATTGGAGCATCGATTTCAGGAGGATGCAAATGAGAAGCTCATCTTGAATTCGGGAAAACTCACGCATTATTCAAATGCTCTTAAACGTACGAATAACATTAACTGAAAACTCGAGAGGAAGCTTTTCCTTTTTTATTCTGCCTCCCAGCTTATTTTTCAGTTCTAATTTTTTCTTTCCCTGCCCTCGGTGGGATAACTAGGGAGGGGAAAAAGAGGGACACATTGAAGGATCAGGATGAGTCCACGAGTGGATTTTGAGCACTTAAGAATGAGTTTTGCTGGGAGGTTAAGATTTCATGAGTGTTTTCTCAAGGTGGCACCTAGCTAAATGTCATCAAATACTCGCAGCGGGACTCAAATGTGCTCTATTCTAAGACAATTTGATTTTGTTCAGATGTTTATTATATTTTGTATTAGGTTTTGGGGGGTGATGAGGACACGGGGAAGCACATCAGGATGACTTAACTCCTGAAATCTCTAAATTACTCTATTTTAATGATTTAATCATGAGTTATTTACACCAAATTAAGTACAAGGTAAGTTACACATCGGAAAAGTATGGCGGCTGCATTGTCATTTTTATACGTGGAAATCCTTTCGTCTTCGGTATGTCTCTCCATCCATATGTCTATCACAGGACTAGTCTCAATTTAGTGGTGTGAGATCAGTTCTGCGCATGCTAGTAGACAATTCGATTTTCGGTAGTAGAAACGCGGGCCGATGCCGAAATGAGAATGATTTGATTCGATTCCGAATTGATTCTTAAATTCGATTCATTTCCTTGTTTGTTTTCGGCACTAGTCAAAATTTAGCTATGCCTAGATACTGGGATCAGTTCTGCGCATGCTCGAGGAAGGTTTGCTCTCTCTCTCTATATATATATATATATATATATATATATATATATATAAATAAACAGCAAAACTTTGTGTTGGAATAAGTTACGAAAGATACGAATCAATTTTTCAAAGACTACCTAATATATATTGGAAAGGGTTGTGTTTCCTCTGAGGACATGAAAGTTTTGGGCCCAGGAGGAAGTGTTGTTAAGATACTCTCAGAAATTATCCCCTCAAACTGGTATCATGTTGTATACGACAGGTACTTCACTGGCCTGAAATGTGCTAAGTATCTCCTCGAGAAAGAAATTTTTACAGTTGGTACGATTAGGACAAACAAAATTGGAAATGCCCGAAATAAATTAAAATTGGACAAAACATTAAAAAGAAGAGAGTGTGATGAACTTGTAAATAATGATAAAAAACTATGCATTTTAAAGTGTAAGGACAATAAAAGTGTTTTATTTTTATCGTCATATTTGGGCAGTGAACTTGTGTCAAGCTGCATGGGGTGGTCAAAGGAGAAGAAAAAAAAGATTATTGTTCCACAGCCAGCAGTTGTTCAGGCCTATAATAGCTCAATGGATAGAAACGATTTATGTGACCGCTATTTGGCCTATTATAGGTGTACCATGCGAACAAAGAAATAGACAGTAAGAGTGTTTATTCATTTTGTGGATCTGGCTATTTCTAACTTCTTGGTTGGTAGGTGCGCTATTATAAAGCAAATAAAGTAAAATTCTTATCCCTCTTTGACTACCGAATGCAGGTGGCATAAACTCTCATTAAACTTGAAGAGAACATTACATAAAAACGAAAGAAAACAAACATATTCAGAGGAAGATACTCCAAAAAAGCAGAGGAAGGTTGTCAATCAACCAATCAAAGAAGTTAGACTTGATAATGGCCATGTGCTAAAAATTTATGGATGGTAAAAAAGTGACAAAAGTGTAGGTTAGCTGGATTCAAATCCAGGGCAAGGGTTATGTGTACAAAATGTCAAATGTACCTTTGCGTCATGAAAAATAACTGTTTCATGAAATACCACGTACAATAAAAATGGTATTAGAAATTGTTTTTGTGTCTTATTTCCCACAAATATTGTGTTACTTTAAAGTGATAGTGATATAGAATGTACAAAATTTATGTTTAGTAGCAATAAAATATGCCTATGTAAGTCAAAAAACACTTCCCAAGACAAAATATCACATAAAAAATATATTTAAAAAAATATTTTGTGGTTCTAACATTCTAATAATGTTATTGTACTTATAAAGTGATAAATAATGCAGAAATGTACAAAAAAAAATGCGTTCTTAAGCAATATCTAAGCTTTTTAAAATTATTAGGTTTTCATCTTTCAGACCCGAAGTACACATGTGTGTACCTAAAAGTTTTAGCACCCTATGATGCCAGTATCTAAAAAAAGAATTGACATGAGAACTTTGAAGTATTTCATAATATTTATCAGAAAAAAAACCTGATATTTAAACAATTTTTATATGGCTGGTAGGCGAAGAGGTTACAGTCAAATTTTTCATTGATCAAAAATTATTTCAAAATACTTTCAACTTGAAAAACTATAGATATAAAAATGAATTACGTTCAGCTCAAACAACTTCTATGCATTTGGTTTATCAATAATCACGCGAAAGAAAAATTTTCATCATTATCAATACAAATTTCATTTGAAATTGTAAAATCTGGTGAGACATAACATTCTATGTTAGTCTCGCAGGTTCGTCAATTATAGCTAGTGCGGTGTGATGAAAGAGCCTTGTTTGAGCTAGAACTTTGTGACTAGACGAGCAACAGATGGCAACAGGGTAGGCGGACGCCCGATGACACGCGATTGACGCGTGTCGACCGCTGTCAGCGCAAGTCAGGCTTCCTGAGCAGGTTACCAGTTTTGGCACACGAGCCCACTTCAATCTGTCGTGCATTTTTGGCTAGAGTGCCAAGAATACATGGCCAATTGAAGGGGCTTCCTGGAATTTTTTACACTACCATTTCATATTTTACAGTGTAGTTTTTGTGCTAAAAGGCATTTTTTTCCCGACAGACGACAAACTGTTTAGATGACCGAAATATGTAACAAAAGAATTCATCTGAGGTTATTGACAAACGAATAAATGTGAAATAAAGTAATTTATACTTCGGAGAGTTGCAAATGTGATGCAAATAATGATAAAAGTATAGGGCACTACTGGCAGGTATGGGAATTCTCAATACTTTCTCAAAAATATAAATTATACGAAGTAATTTATACTTCGGAGAGTAACAAATGTAATGCAAATAACGATAAAAGTGTAGGACACTTCTGGCAGTCATGTAAATTTTAAATACTTTCTCAAAAATATAAAATAAATTAAAATAATTAACTTAGTTCATTTATCTATCTATCTGTTATAAAAGAAATTTGTCGGTCTTTTTCAGCTTTATTTGCTTTCTGATTGGTAGATAGCGAGTTTTGCGGTTCAACGGGCTAATTAATTTGGAGCACGCGCAGACGATAAACACCAGTTTTATTTTTTAATTGATTCATTCATAAAATTTGAGAGTACGCGCTAGAAAGTTTGCAATGTCAGAAAAACCGGCAAATTAGGTCGCCGTTTCCAGAGCAACAGTCGAATATGAAAAAATTAAAAAGTACTATTACAACATACAACACGGATCTGCTAAAACATTTAAAATTATAATGAGATTTCCTCCGACTTATAACAATATGTTATGCAAAAATATTTAATTTTTTATGTGGAAATGAGATGCTTTGTTCTTGACATTTTTTAAAACATTTTGTTTTTATTTACACTATATTTCCGTGTATAAGCCGAACGTTTACTAAAGCTAAAGTACTGGTGTCGTCTTATATAATGATCCGCTAATCTCGCAAAAAAGAAAGCAATTTATCGTTACTCGGGCGCATACGATAAATATCGCAATGGGAAGGGAACCTTCAATCAACGTCGTACTAGAGGTCCGGGATCAATCCAGCAGCGATCCAAATGGATATGGGGATGGATTGTGAAGCAATAACCTCCCCCTCATTGTTGAAAAGTATAGTTCGCGAAGCGAACTAAATATGAGTGCACAGCAATCATCGGGGGCTGACGAGCGATAGGGAGCAGGTGGCGGAGGCCCCTAGTACTATAAAATACAACTATGGGATTGATTTTGGGGTTTCATGGCCAAGAGCCATATTTTACCAAGCAGCGCCAAACACAAGACATACAATAACAAGTAATAGACACACATACACAATGAAAGTTTTAATGACACAGAAATCGAACCTACTTCTGCTCCGCCTTCCTTGTGAAGGTTGCTAGCGTACTGATCTACGACGACTGCATCACAACTATGGCAAAACAAATAAATGACAATTTCATTTTAGCACCCGTTTGAACAAGAATCCTTTGAAGATCAATGAAAACATTAAGTCACATCAAGTGATTAATGCATTACATTCAAATCACCCAGGGTATTTAAAAAGAGGCGAGTTTGTTAGTATCCTAGATTTCGACTTTACTCTCTAACAATTTTAATGGTATAAAATTATAGTATTCATTACTTATTACCTTTATTTATTTAGAATTATAGTAAATAAGGTAGATAAAACTAGATATAAGACTCTGAGATTTACTTTTCTCAAGCATTAATTCAATATATATAAAAGTGGAGGAAACGCAAACATTGGAGTCAGGAAAAGAGATTAATGAATAAAAATTTAATATCATTTGTGCGCTAATAAAGCGAAAAACAAAATTCTGTAATATTATGTCAAAAAATATGTTTTCTCTTATTGTATGGAAATACATATTGTATTTGATGAATATTAATGAAAGAATTGACACTTTCATTAATGATTCACGGATGTTCAATTCACACAAAAAAATGTGATTACAAAGCTTTACTAGAATACATCACTTTATGCAATTATGAATTTTTAATTTTATTTTTGATTCCCCGTTTCAATAGCTTTTCAAGTGCTCTTATGCAAAACCTACAAAGCTTTTTGAGATAATTCAAATGAAAATAATCAGCTTAATTGCTCTTTTTTCACAATTCCATTAGTTGCATCATAATTAAAGTCTCTAACACTCAAAATTAGACATTGGATAGTTGTTCTTGCCCAATAATTGATCTGTAATAGAAATTCTTATTTCAGTTAATCGCCTTCACATTTCCCCCGCCCAATACAAATAAACTCAGAGAATGAGGAATATTCTCAAGCAAGACTGATATTCGGATATGAATTCATTAGATACAATACTATGAACAGTCAGTAGATTACAATGGCTAGTACACTTCTAACGTTTATAGAAAGATAAGTGGCAAGAATTTTACATCTTGAACCTCTTTATATATTTAAATTTTGCTATACTTAATGAGTCGACATCGTGGTTACCGATTTTCGTAAATGAACTATTCATGAATTAATTCTACACAGACGAGCCAGAAACAAAATTAACCAATTTCTAAATAATAATTCTTCTTCCAATTCTAGATACAGTTCTTCCAATTCTAGATACAGTTCTTCCAATTTCTAAATAATAGGAAAGCATCGTTTATGAGAGGAGTATTCAGCATAAATAAATAAACCATATAGTCTGATAAGATTTTATTTCTGCTGTCTAAATCGCATGATACGTTTGGAGATTAACTTAAAATGAAGTTTATCGCCTTTTTGGCAACAATATAATTATATTTAACTAATTAAGATTCGTATATATCCATTCGGAATTCCTTCTTTGGAATTTTTATTGACGAAATACTGAAAATCGTATTCGAGAAACAAGTCAAAGTGACGTCATGCTTAGAATACGTATAAGAGATACACATCACCATAGAAACACTAACGCCACCTATATTTCAGCTTGACAGAAAATGTTTCTTTTACTATTTTACTTTGTGTGAAAAGCGTCCTTTAAAAAATCAAGGGTGGAACATACAAAATACAAAAATCAACGAGTGTTGTTGGTTCTCTCGTGTTCCTTGCAGAAGACAATAACTTTTTGCATACCTTCGTAACGACTTTTCAGCTGTATTTCTTATTTTAATTTAAAATTCACAGCAAAAAATTTCAACTGTGTATGAATATTGTTATGGGTAAATAATTAAAACTTCGATGGAAGAAAATTTAAAGGTTTATTTGGAAGAAAGAGAGCTACAGAAAATTATAACAGAAGTGGAGTGGAACCATTAATAAATAATAATCAACGCTACGTTAAATAATTAATATCGTTTGTAGTTTTATGATTTGTTACTAGTTGATTCTTTCAAGTTCTACATTCATTATCAAACCTAAAACTATAATGGAAAAAATAGCTACGGAAAAATATCGTCTACCATCAAAGTCTAATTCCATATTTTGAACCAGGAATTCCTATTATTTTTTCTCTATTACCTATCGTTTGTATAGTTAAACATGTGACATTATTATTCTTGTCGAAAACCATCGACCTCCTAATGAAATAAACATAATATATCCGCGCAACTTCTTGATATTTCTTCCTGTCGCTCGGTATATCTAATACATAGTTGTGAGAAAAGGCATGAATTTTAATGTGGGAGCAATTATTGATTGGTTAAAGTAATTATTCAGAGAGATTAAAAGCAATAGTCTACACTTCGATTTCCAATGGTACTAAGTTTATTCGTAAATCCACGACTTTCCCATCTGAGATCTTACGACAGTAACTCCGTCTACATGATCTGTCTATTTTATTAGAAGATCGATATCCAAAAGATGACAAGAAACGAATGAAACTGATTTTATTGATAGAACCAGGAACGTTTTTGAGCGGTGTGTGAAGGACAAGCACACCGTCAGAAGAGACAGGGAGACGGAAAGATGATCAACCTTGTAATAAACATTTCGAAAGGTGTAAGTTTTCACATTTACATAATCTGCGTTTTTACTTTCTCCTATGATTGTGATAAGAGACACTTGCCAATATGAGAGAGAAAGAGAGAGAGAGAGAGAGAGAGAGAGAGAGAGAGAGAGGAGAGAGAGGGGAGAGAGGAGAGAGAGAGTTTTATTTCTTTATTTCGTACGAACATTCAAGGTAGGTATTTATTATTTTATTCTCTTAGGATTAAACAAAATCCAAATAAAAAGTTTAACGAAAATAATAAATATGAAATTTTATATACACTACCCTACAATAATGGACCGGACGTCAGTGGATTTGCCTAAAACTTGCATACTTGTTTGGAGTTGTTTTTCGTGGTATGCCCTGGGACCTATGCATGGTGTTCCTGGTCAATTGAACACCTACGTAGACATGAACATTTTGGACAATCAGGTTCTTGCTTAGCTCTGGCAATTTCATGGAATGGACGAATGTTACTTCCAGGATGTTCCATGTCATGTTGCAGCCTCTGTCAAGCAGTGGTATCAAGATATGGATGTAAAACGTCTTCCTTGACCTACTCAGAGTCCCGACCTAAACCCCATAGGACATATGCGGGACGATTTAGAGCTACGCTTACGGACCAGGGAACCACGTACTGAATCTACAGCAGAGCTGGCGACATTGTTGCAGGAGGAATGAACACAAATATCAATAGCTGTTAATTCAAACCTTGTTGAAAGTATGCCTAAAAGGGTTGCTAGTGTAATTACAGCACGTGGGGGACCATATCCCTATTAAAGCATGCATTACTTCCCTTATACCATCACATATTGCTGTCCGGTCCATTATTGTAGGGTGGTGTATGTTGCGTTAAAAATGAAAATGAAAATCAGGAACATACTGACCTCCCCCCCCTCCCACTTAGGATTTAATGAGTTTTAAAAATATTCAATGATAAAATTAATACTTTTTGGTAAGTAGGTAGTCGAATTTAGTCGCACTGGAGGGCAGCAGAACAGACAATTTGCGATTGCCCGTGAACAATCCCTAAGTCAAGGAACCGAAGTCAACACATCGTAATTTTAAGCCACCGTCTTTTGACAAGGCCTCACTTGAGGCGACTATTTATTATGATTTACATGTGGGCAGCAAATGGCTCAGAAAGGGTCTTGTTGGGAACTGGCACAAAGATTTAATCACAGCAATCAGAACACAAATAAAGACCACGATCAAAGAAACTATAGGGCAAAATACAATTGCAAAGCCACCAGATTTCTGCAGCCTGGCAGAGGGTCTACCATTTCTTTGAGTGAGGGTCTTGCGGAAGAGGGGATTCACTGGAGGGTCATTGTGGGTGTGAGGTGTCCTTCAACGTGTTCTAAATACCCCTCCCCCTGCCACTCAACGCCATGGATCGTGAGTGATATCTCCAGAACCAACATGACAGCTCGTCCCACGTCGTAATTACGGCTTCATCCTGGCAGATGGATGTCACTTGATGCTCAGCCTTGACAGCCTTTAACACCCTCTGATCGGAAGAGTATTGAAAGATTAAGACGTTCGAAACCTTAAGTATTTCGTTACTTTTCTGTCATTTATTTATTAGAGAGCACCTGGACATTTTAGAGAACGCTTCGGAACGTCTAAGTTTTCTCAACTTGAAAATTTATATATATATATATATATATATATATATATATATATATATATATATAATATACGTTAATAACGATATCACGTTAGTGACTTCAACGAAATTCAATTGATCCAAGTCAATGTTTCCCAATTGTACATTCATTGATTTTAAGAATAAAGTGATTAAACATGACGTTGGGAAATTTTACGATATAAACTTTAATACCAATACATATAAAAAGTTCTTAAGAAAGTTTTGGTAGTTAAATTCATCAAAAGCCTTGTCGAACAAGATCTGTCAAGCGTATTCTTTATACATAACTCTACTATACAAGAATACAAGTACGGTTAGTATATAGACGTATATAAAGATGACCAAAGAGCCAAACTGCAATCTTGTGACTCTAGATAACTCAGCCATTTTCAACACAGTAAGTTCTCTAGCCTTTTCAAGAGTTGAAAGTTACACTGTCAATATGAAAAAATGTAATCGCCTTTCAAAACATGGCATCCAGTCTTTTTGAATTTTCAAATACTCATTAAACTGTATATGTAAGTATGCATAAAAATATAGCACTATTTCTCATTCAAATTCTATTCCCTTTACACGCAGATTAATTGAGATACAACTGCACGAGATGCTTTGATGTGCTTACCTCTGTATCCCGTAATTTCCCTTTCCATGAGTGATGTTCCGGATGCTATCTGATGATGTGTGGTCGGCATGTCAGGAGAGAGGGACTAATAAGTGAGGTAACTTTCTGATAGACTTTTTCATACATTAGATAGATATAAAGCGGTTTAATCGTGTTTTTCTGTGAAAACGTCTGTTTTGGTTGCGACTAAAATCGTAGTGCAACGAAAAATGGAAATTATTTTTTTACACTTGGGTTTCCTAACTTCACAGACAAAAGATATACTAGGAATTTAGTTATTATAGACTAATAGTATTCCAAACACACGGAGACACATGTGGTTGAAAACAACGAATCTTATTAAAATTTGTTCGAGCTTGATTTTTCGAACCGTGTATCCTGCAAAATCATTTTGACACCTTAGGATTAAGTCTCCCCGAAATTTTCTTTAAATCTAGGTTTTTTGATTTCTTAGTCAACTGAAATTTTTGAACCGTTAAATGCAGTTTTTCTTTTAATTTCTTTAATTTCGTTCTTAAAAAAAACACAAAAGAAACTCTTACATGAAATAATTGCAGCGATGAAACTTCTATTTTAAATATAAGTTTTGTGAAAATGCGATCCCTCGAAATACCAGAATTTTGAATTGACATTGGAAGTTTTAAAGTTTTATGCCAATTGAATTGTAAAAGGGTGAATATAATCTCCAGAGAGTAAATGCTTTATTTAAAAAAAAAACGATGTTTTTTCTTAGAATTACAGAATTCCTAGAAAAATTGTTTTTATCGCTACAGAAGTTTAAAATTTCCCTTAGGAAAACAGAAGAAAATACAGCACCAGTTGTTTGTTTATAATAATAATAATTAAAAACAATACAAATGCATTTATTTCTCAAGAGGTGTGTGTAGATGAAAGAGTTGTGAATATTTTTTTCTTCACAAAGCTGCTTATACCAACAGACAAAATTAAATTTTTATTGACTTATAGATATTTTTTTCACAAATATAAAACATTTTGGAATTTTCATTTTCATTTCAAAGTTATAAAAATACAACACTTCCTTCTTATAAATTGTGTTCACAATTTGTGTAATTCATTTTCTTAAGAAAAGCACTGTGTAACTAAATACCAAGTTCAAATTATACGTATATCAAAGTCCTTTGAAATGATCAGATTCTGTGAAATGTTTTTACAGAATTATCTAAATATTTTTTGTAGAAAAGAATTACTCAAAACATGTTTTATTAAACTTATTTTTTCAATTTTGATAGCTAAGAGAGAAGGATAACAGTTTTTCTTTAATGCAAACACTATTTACGATAATTGGCTTTGAATTAAAGAAATTATTTTTTAAATTACCGGTTTAAATATTTTTAACGATTTTCAAGAGTAGTTTCTTAAGTGTTCTTTACTTTTTCGACTCGGAGTGAATAATTACACGTTATTATAGAAGTCTTGTGATTTAAAAGAAGTTGACACATTTTTTTGCAGATAAATTTTTGCTATTATTTTTTAATATTCTTAAAATTACGAAAAATTCTTGCTATTTCCTTTTTCTCTAATGAGAAATATTATTTCAATGCAATTTCTTCTACAATACTTGCAAATTAAGATAAAAACTTAAAATTAAAATATTGTTTTGTGTTTGTTCAATTATAGACACACTTTCCCACTTTCTTCATTTTGACTGTTTTTATATTTGGTTCATCAGTTATAGGATTAAGAATGATTTTTTGATTTAAAAATATGTCCTATATTAGTAACCCTACATACAAAGCATACCATGTGGGAATTGTAGATTCATAAAATACAGGTACACTTAAGTTTTAGAAAAACATCACAATATTTCAACTTTGATTACCTGTGTAAAAGTTTTGATTTGTTTACTTAACGGTATTTTTTCTAAAATAGTTACTAAAGGGTTACTCTATGATAAATACGTCTGTAATAAGCTTGCTACTTAAGCGAAATTTAAGGTTTTAAAATTATTATTTTCTAGGAATTAATCTATAGAAATAAAAATAGTAGTTTTCATATACAATAAATATTTTATTTTATTATTATCTTCTCATATGTAGAAAACACCATTTTGTGTTGTTTGGGTCAGGCTACTCCCTGATGACGTCCTGATCCACTTACACTTTAATTTTGAAAAATATTTTAAAATTTTGTTACTACTTTTTAAAATTTTCTTTGTAGTTTTTATATTTATTTTAAATTTCCTTTTGTTCTTGAAGTTATATTGCTTACCATATTATGTCTGCAGCTTCAGCGCGCTTATATGGTTAGTTTTGACTTTCGTTTTCTGGTTGATTGTAACCCGGCTGTTTGGTTCTTTATTTTTCAAATGTTTGGCGATTGATTTACAATTTAACTGGATGAGTTATGATATTTTATAAAACTGAGCCGAACATGCACAGAATATTTCATACGTTTTTCAACTAAGATTTCCCAACAAAATTGGATAAGTATATGAAACATACAGTAACACACTTCGCTATTTTAGTTTGGAAAAATGGCTTATTTTATGTTGTTTTTTGGGAGATTTTAGATGTTTAAAAAATGTATTCCTTTGATAAAAAATAAATTTTTCATAAGTAAAAACTGGAAAATAGGATTAACCTTACGGTTAATGTTATAAGCAAGGACTTTTCACTACAATCTACATTAGTGAGAAAAGTATTATGATTATGAACAATTCCGATTAATACTACGAAGAATATTGTGGTCCTAAATAACCCATGAAATAGACCAAATTCATCAAAATCGATTTTTAAAAATTTTAGTGTTAAAATTAATTATTATCAAATTCTGTAAATCTCGAGAGTAATTTTTCAAATAAGATACCACTGACCTCTTAATACAACACTTATACATGACTGCTAGATTTGAATTGGTGTCTTACAGTTACAAGTTTAATGCTCTCTTTCTCAAAATAATGCGGTTGAAAACGATTCAAATGAGCTAACTAGTTTATTTATTTTTATCATAAAACGTAGAAACGTCTATATTGTTCCATTTGTACTCCCATACATTTGATAATGGACACTAGTATGACATAGGTTTAATTGAATTCTGAATACATGTTTCATTCAGATGATGCTACAAAGCATAACTAACTGCTCTTGAAACTTTCTTTGGCATTGAGACTTTTAAACGTTTCACTCAATTCTGATCAGTAGTTTTAAATTTAGTTATAGTCAGATTAATCTCAAGTCAGGGAAATGCAATTAAATTACTCTCTCTAAGACATTTTTGCACCTGAAGCGTAAAAATGAAATGAAAAGCTCTGCATAAGCTGAACCTTAGCACATTATACTGTTGTAGGAAGAATATACAGCGAAAGACTTAAATACTTGTTATTTTGGCTGTTTGACAAGGGACCTCCGCATTTTTGAAAATACCATAATACATATCTCCTATTGAGATACTAACTTCTCAAAAATCAATATTATATTAGTTCATAAATATAAATTGTTTTGACTAGGAACTGTTCGTCTAGTTATTCTTCGATAAAAATGATTTTTGCAAATGATTTTGTCTCTAATTTAAAACGCAACACAAAAAGCACTACTCTTACTGAAACAAGATTAGAAAATAACGTCCCAAATATCCAATCATTTTTAGTTCAGTATAAAAATCTCCACTGACTTTGTAAAAATTGATATTTGTTAAGAAATAATTTTAAAACAAGCTTAATAATAAAATTGCAACACAATAAAACGAAACATCCAGGAAGAAGTATCATTCCGCAGGCCAAGGAAGAAACTTCGAGATCAAACTAATCCTCCCAAAATGGCAGTTACTTCCTTCATCTCCGAACCTGCGCCTTAACTCTGATGCTTCGATCAAGACGTCTTGCCACAACTCTGCACTTCCTGGAAGAGACATGTTCCCTGACATTGACGGATCTCCGCGCTCTTCGCTCGGGGGTGGAGTAATGCGAGGGGGGGAGGGTGACAAATCATGCCTTCTCTTTTCGAGCTACTTTAAATTTCATCTGGCTTTAATACGATTTGCTGCTTCCACACCGTTCAAAATGCGAAGCCGTACCCTTGCGCGCATTCGCGGAGCCTCATCCATCAAGCAATACCCCCTAATGGCGTTGCTTTCTCTCTCCCTTTCCCCATGTCCCCGATCCATTTTAAGACTCCAGCTATCTTCCCCCTTTTCCTTAAAAAACATTTTTCGGAACGCCATTCCACCCATCAATCGCGAGGGGAAGATACTTTGTTTTAAGCCGAAGAGAAAAGAGCTTTTCTCGCCCGCGGAACAGTGTTCCCCGAAAAGTTGATTTTAAAGATGTCGGATGAGAGGTTACTTTCTTAAGTATCGTGTACTGACAACCCACGGAGAGAAATGAGCACACGCGGGCGGCCTATTTTACTCACGTACTCGCACCTATGCATTGGAGAGCGTTTGATGTCTCGTTTGCTGCGAGGCAATGCGTCATTCGAACGGTCGCGGATCGTTTCTCATGTCAAATGTGAAACACGAGTATATATATATATATATATATATATATATAATTTCTGGTTCTCGACCACTAATATCTGGTCTTCGAAAAGCGAATTGGTGGGTATTTGGAGTACCCAGAGGGCGAACCAATGCTACTCCTAACAGTGACAACCACCAAGACCCATGAGCTAACAAACTGGGATTTAAGAACTGGACCTACTGGGTTGCAGACTGGGTTGCATATATCTTTAAGCGGCCGAGTATTATATTAGCGTCTTCCATCGGCTTGTGTGGCAGGACAATGAAAATATGCATAGAAAAGACGCAATAGACTCAAAATTGGACATGATTGCCTTGCAGCATACCTGTAGAGAATTGGAATAAATGTGTTCAGGTGTGCTGCAAGGCAATCATGTTTAGTTTAGAGTTTGAAAAATGTCATTGGGTACCTGGAGATTAGCTGTAACCATTGCATTCCTTGAAGAAAAGTGAAATAAAATTCATTTCCTCCAGGTATGCTGCAAGTCAATCATGTCTCGTTTTGAGTCTGAACAATACCACAGCTTTCCCTAGAGATAATTGGAATGAATTCCTCCAGGTGTGCTGTAAGGAAATCATATCCAGTTTTGAGTCTGAACAATGCCATTACATCCCTGAAGAGCCATTGGAATCTCTGAAATTCCTGGACTTAATTGGAATAGATTCCACTAGGTGTACTGCAAGGTAATCATGTTCAGTTTTTGAGTCTGAACAATGGCCATTGCATTCCCTGGAGAGAATTATAATAATTTCATCTATGCCTGTTGTAAGGTAATCATGTCCAGTTTTCAGTCGGAACAATTCCATGGATGGAATTGTAATAAATTCCTCCAGGAAGCACAATTCATAGAACTTCGAGAATTCCAGCATAAATGAGGATCACCTCTAGTTTGCCGGGCAAAGAATTATATTAATATCTAGCACGGATCCTCCCATGCTTTATTGGAATATCAGTGAAAAAATAAGTCTAAATTTGGCATAGGAACAGCAATGATCAGTTTCTGCTTGAATGGTATATGAAAGGATTATAAACCGATGTAAGAAATGAGGCAACGTGATGTCAAATGACCTATGGTAAAACATAAGAGTTTGAGCAATGATAGACTAAAATACTAAAATTAGAATGGTTGTAAACGAAATAGTGTTCTTATAGATATTGTAGAGCAGACATGGACAAAAATGCAAAATTATAATCGTACTAAGTCAAGTATCACGGTTCTGAACTTGATACTTAAGCTGTTAACAAAGCAACTTCCTCATAGATATTAGATCACGGAAAGTGACGGTACAAATTATTCAATGCCTGGTTAAATGTATCAAAATTTCTCTTGAAATTGTTTACTTTAATTATTATTTTAATCATTTTGGCCACACACATGTACGCTTTTTTTATGTGCACATAAAGGGATACATTCAATGGGTTTGTAGCTCTAAAGTTTATAAAGGATAAATTTACATGTGTGTGTATTGATGTTAAGAAATCTGAACTTGTCAAGAGATTCTAAGTCAAATGATCAAGTCCTGAAGCCTACAACAATGTCTATTGTCATGGCACTTTATTGTTGGTACTCATAGATGCAAGTATGTATTATACAAATAGAGAAGGAATAAGTACAATAATTTCGTAATATCTGAAAGTCATATATTATTTTTCTCAACAGCTAATTACACTGTTGAAAATGCATGTTTGTCTCGTTTAAGTTAAAATAAAAATAATAACCTTTCCCTTAGCTTCGATTTTAAATCTTCTATCATACCAAAAGTAGACGAAATATAGTGATTTCATTTCTCTTTACTTCCACTTACTAACACTGTTCATATCAGCATTAAACTAAGTACATAATCTATCACCCCCACACAAAATAACCTGCCAAGTAGTGTGATTGATACCTTCATTCTGCGTTCACGCAATCACTTTAAAAGAGCAACCGAAGTAATTCCACACAAAACCTCATTCCAAGACGAACGTCAAATTTACAATACATCGCCCTCTCTGTGTGTGATGACTTTACACAACAAAACCCCTCCGAAAACTAACTTACATCTCCCACTGCAATGCTTTCCCGAACTTTTCCGTGATCCTGAATTTCCCAGGACACATTGCGTGACCTGCTTCCACCGAACACTGTCCTTTTTTCCGTCAGTCACGCGAGCGTATAATACAGAGCCTTCGGAAAAGAATCTCAGGACAAACCATTCGTTTTTTCCCGTAGCACTCTTCCTCCCTCCCCCTTTTCTCAATAAAAAAGAGAAGTATCTTAATCCCACAATCTGGTCCACGGGGATTCAGATCTCATTCAGCGGCGATTCGCGTGATTCGGCTCTGCCTCGGATTAATTAGCGTGACTTCCTTGTTTGCCCTTGTCCGCAAACTCCCGTTTTAATTACGTCTACCCATCGAAATGAAAGGATGTGGCGAGTGAGAAGCTCCGCTTGTGGAGGGAGCGTTTTGTTAGACTCTGGAGATTGAAAAACAGGAAAGGGTGGGAGCTGAGGTTGAGTATGGGGCGTAAAGGGATGGAACTGTGGGGATGGTTGTTTACTTTGAGTTACAGGGCGGGTGGGATTCAAGAACAGCTCATCTCGAAGACTTCGGTATAAATTATTCAAAGGGAAGTTACTTGGTTTTATAAAGAGCAGAGTTTACGTACAATCACTTATCACAATATATCCATGTGATATGAATTACCAGAATTTTCATTCAACCCTCCAAGTGGTTGCAACGAGATATCTCTTCCATTAAGACCTGACCAATTTTGCTAAGGACGAAGCATCTATTTCATTAAGATCTGACCAATTTTACTAAGGACGAAGCATCTCTTTCATTAAGATATGACAAATGTTACTAAGGACGAGATATCTCGTCATCAAGAGAGTGCTAATTTTTTTATGATGATCAGAACAAGATCTGTTCAGTATTCTTCTAATGACGAGATATCTCGTCCATCAAGATCTGGACAGGTTTGCCAATGACTAGATACCTTTCCGAAACAACCCTCTCAGGAAGGTTAAGAGTTATACTTACTAGTTCCATCACACACACACACACATGACTACTGTTGATATTGGGAGGCGGATATATATATATATATATATGTATATATATGTATATATATGTATATATATATGTATATATATGTATATATATGTATATATATATATATATATATATATATATATATATATATATATATATATATATATATATATATATATATATATATATATATATATATATATATATATATATATATATATATATATATATATATATATATATATATATATATATATATATATATGACTTCCATATCACCCTTATCACCATGTATCCATGCACTATGGATTACTATGATTCCCACTAAATTTATGCTACCTCTATCACACACTACCATACTTGGTGTCGATATATAAGGATGCGGGTAGGTAGGAAGTAAGCTAAAGACGCACTGGAGCAACATAATGGACTATTGTTGACGGTCCGGGATCCTTCCCGAAGAAAAGGATCCGGGGACATCACTTTGGATCATTGTCAGATGACGAGGTCAACCCATGAGCTGACATCCCATTTTCCAACCTTCCACACCAGTTCAGCAATAGAACATTTGAGGGCCACGACAAATTTAAGGAGCACCAGCCCCATCCATATACACGACGGTCTTTGGTTGTATGAAGTTTCGAACTCGCAACCTTCCCGCTGCTAAACCACAACTCTTCCAACAAAGCTACCGCAACCGCCTGTACGCAGAAACAAGTTTGAGTGTCTGTTTCTTTCACGAGTATTAAATTATATATATGTAGACATAATGATTATTTTTTTGTAGTAAATGCAAGATAACAATTTTTTTTTCTAAAAACACAAACACTTGTTTATTTTACGTTGGTCAAAACAAGTCATCGCACAAACGCAATATGCCCAATATATTGCTGTCTTACTACATTTGTCATAGTTTTAAAAGTTTAATGGAGTACTACAAAGGCAAGGTAACTTCCATATTTATAGGTTATAAGACAGTTAGTCACACACACATTTATATAATGCAGTTATTCATCAATCTATATAAATAAGAATGGAGTGTTTGCTTGTACATTGAATATTTTCGACACATTTCAAGTTTTCTATCCATTTTCGATCCTTCTGATGCCAAATCCGCCTTTTTCGTGTCTGTCTGTCCATCTTTCTGTCTGTCTGTATGTATATGCCCTCCACACGTCCACATGGTTTGATATATTTTCATGGAAATTTGCATACAGTGAGTACTTATCTTCATTTAGTGAGTGGAATTGGTTGCAAAAGTTTGTCTGTCCGTTTTTCTGTTCTATGTTCGATTTTGTGTTTGTGTGTTTGTGCAGACATCCCGTGAATTTTATTCCAGCTATTTGATTGAAATGTGTTTTATTATATACACTCTCTATTCATTTAGTGAATGCAATATTAAACATTTCTTTATTTTTATATTTAGATGAGTTTCATGCTAAAACACCTGAGTAAGTGAACATAAGTCAACCATGATTTGGTAGCTTTGGAAAAATTGGAATGTATATTGAGTATTACGATTACTTTTATTTGCTCTACCAGTAGTGCTAAAAAAAATTAGTATTTTTAATGGAATTTCAGCTTACTTCATTTATTTGTAGTTATTTTTTTTTGTTATTTGCGCAATGTAAACGATTTTCGAATATTTGGGACAGACGATACTTTTCAACAAACGGGAATAAAACGGAAACTCGTGTTTCTTTCGCTCTGAATTAATTTTGCATTTCTAAATTCTGTGCACTATTTCGTTGTAAGTTGTGGCAATTGCGAGATCAAGAGACAAAAAGGAATCACAAATTAATATCTTTAGAACAACTTTTTCCCGGCATCGTTTATTTTGTTTCATTCCGCTGTTTTCTTTTGTTTTCTATTTTAAATATTTATTAGTTTAATAGATTGAGATTCTTTTTCATCACACGCAACACCACTACTAAGAATTCGACATAAAGTAGCAGGTAAGTCAGAATATGTGAATTTTAAGTGCAATTATACCATTATTAAAAGAATAATAATATTTAAAAAATTCTAACTGGAACTTTTCAAACATAAAATTATTTGTCATAATGACAGAAAATTTCGAAATTCCACAATTTCGTATGCCGGATGCAGGAGTGACACAAGTAAAAAAATATTGTTTGGCTGACTATGAGTGTGAGAGTATTCACCGTAAATCGTTGTTTTTATTAATTGATTTGAGCATGAAAAAAACTTAAAGAGGGAGTTTTAAATTCCCCTCAAAATCGTATTTTGTTGTAGCAACTTAAATGTCACCTTTCGTCCTTTTGTAGCTTTGTCATACAGCTAGGGTGCGATGTATGTGAAATGTATTGCATGAATGGATAGGTAAGTGTAGGATTTGTGTTCAAAGTAAGTGGTAGAAATTATAAAGATAGCGAAAGGTGTTAAGATATTATTTTATTCTAGGAAAAACTTAAGTAGTTATATATTTTGATTATCTCTTCAATCTAGAGTAAACCAATTCAAACCGAGTAAGGTCGGGTATTTTGCTAGTTTGTTAATATAATCACATGTCTGTATCAATCGTTCAGTGCTTTAGGATTTGCATCGGTTTCTAACCTTCTGGGGGATTACGCGGATATATTCGTTCTGCAACCTGCAGTAATCCCTGCATCATTTCTAACCAATTTTAAACGCCTTGACACATTGAATGTGTTATGGGATTCTTTCAACCATTAGATGTGGTTATTTATGGGTGTTATTGGAAATAACAACATACTACCATTTTGCTATTAAATTACGTATAATCGATACGTTGCCCATTATCCTACGTGTTAAAAAAAGCTTAGGATGATGAACTAGCACAACCGATCAAGAAACATAAATACCTTCTAAAACCTATGTATTTATTACTCAATTACGAGAAAAACAGCATAGGAATACATGGTAATCAGATTTCATCCTCTAATCGATCTCGACACTTCTAAACTTCTAAAAATACTAACTCGTCGAACAAAAGGTTCAAATTGAATCTGGAATTAGTCCTGAATGTGTTCTTAAACTTCTCAACTGCTATCGAAAATCCTTCTTCCAATCTAGTGCAGTGATTATCTGAACATTTTCCTAAACATTTCAATGAAATTTTCAACTAGCAATTCAATTCAGAGGAAGCAATTTATCATCTTCAACTAAATCTAGAGTTATCGCACGCTTTGACAACCGATACGTTTTACTCCCACCGGAAACAGCCCGAACCACTAATCACTCAGTTGTCATAACAGAGCTTATGAATTAGGCTCGTCCTACTCTCTCCTAAACCGTTTCCTTTCCCACTTACGCTCAGGAACAAAACTCGCCCTCTCTTTAAAACTCTTTCGCAACGCTTTCAGATGTAGAATAACAGAACTCCCAGCACCCCTCACATGTACCAGAACAATAGAAATACTATTCAGGAGTCGGAAAGAGATTATTACCTTACGTATTAGTAAAGCCTATGAATGATTTACTACTCACTGATCAAGAAGCATCCAATTCCTTCTATAACATTTGCACTTATTTATTACTCATTTTCTACGTAAAAGAGTGGGAATTTTATAGCAATCAGATTTATTCCCCAATCCGATCTCGATACTTCTAAGTCGAAGAAAAGGTGTACATTGAATCATTAATGAGTTCTGACTATTCTCAAACTTGTCGATTACTACCGAAAATCAATCTTCCAATGTAGTGCAGTGATTATCAGAACATTTCCCCAAACATTTCAAGGAAATTTCCTAAAAGCAATTAAATTCAGAGAAAGTAATTTACCACCTTCCAACTTAACCTAGAATTATTATCACACGCTTTGACGACCGAAGCGTTTCACTCGATACCTTCCAGAAACCGCCCCAGCAACTTATCACCCAGTTGTCATAACACAGGGCTTAAGAATTCAACTCGAATGGGAAACCGTCCTAGCTTCCACCTAAACCGTTTCCTTTCTAACCCGCTTACATCCAGGAACTAAAACAAAACTCGCCCCCTCTTTAAAACTGTTTCGCGATGCTTTCAGGAGCAGAATTACAGAACTCCCAGCACCCCGCACACATACCGGATCAATAGAAATAATTCTTCACGAGGCAGAAAGAGATGTGGACATTTTATGGCAAACCTGGCAAGAGGCTGAACCCGAAAGATGGGGCATGCGCCGGAAACGCCCTGCCTTTAATTATACCCGCGGCAGCCCCGGCTTCCGCTGCGATGGGGTCCCTTTGAAGCTTCCGGAATCGTCTTTAATCAAAGGGCCCCGGTCCTTAATTGGGATCCCGGATTAGAAACTGCCTTTTCTTCACACCCCTCTTTTTGCTTTCTTTATTAATTAAACCTCACATAACAAGGCGAGAGACGAAGGGGCTTACCAGTCGGATCCTTTTCCCGAGAAAAGGAATTAGTTATGTTTCGGGAAAGGGCATCTTTTTGTTTCCGGGGCGCGTACAAACACACACCAGGACGACGGTCCCCGCCTTGTGCTCATTTTATTAGGAGCACCAAACGGAAAAGATGACGGTGCCGACTTCCGACTGATCCGATTTCTCTCTTCACTTCATTCCTGAAACTCCTTCCTGCAGCCTGATCCCCCTTCGACCCAAGTTGCTTGTTTAGTTTATTTGACTTCTTTCTCTAAATCCACGCGGCAGTAGTTCTCGAAAGGCCGGATCTCTTCTTCTCGAAAGCGGATGAGTGTGGAATGGGGGAAGTAATTTGAAAGGATGCGGATGGGATCTATATCGTTTGCATGGAAGGGCACATTTAAAATATTGTGAAATGGAACTCTCGGTTTGGGTTGGATTGCTCTCCAACTAAATATAAACGCAGTGATATCATTATTTTATGTGTGTTTTTCCCCTTCCTTTCCGCAATTGGCTGAAGCCGAGGAAGTTGCAATTGGAACTGTTTTCATAAGTCTTCGTTCGAGTGGTATTAATATTTTCCCATGCCCTATCCAATTTTCTTTCCGTAGATATGGAATTTTAATAAGATTTTTGTTGCGGTTTCGTGGAATGAGAGTTTTGAGAAATTCTATCCCCAATCCATGTCCCATTTTATGAAAATTAGTATGAACTAACTCTCTAAGAATAACTTTCTTGTTATTGCCTTCCCCATTTGTGTACATTGGTAAGTCCTTGGTTACAGACGAAGCTTCCGGGAATTAATTTAAATTGTTTTTTTTTTCTTATTCCGAAGAAGTACGCGAGTTATGATACTCCAGAATAGTACGAATTGCTTTCATTTACGTGAGAAAGTAGTTGCAACTCTTACAGATTGCAACTAAAATCCGCAGCCAGTTGTGGAAATGAGATCAAAGGGGGAATTTTGAGTACAAAAGAGAGAATTTAAAAACTTAACATCAAAACTGATACATAATATCAACTTTGGTGCGTTGTTGATAACAGTACAAGTTTTTATCTTAATAAATAGCCATATACAAAAATATATAAAAGCATCACAGCATTTTAAAGTTTATATAATTATTCTTCAATTTAGAAATATCATAACTGAATAACTAAATTTTATACCTTTAAAACACATTTCTTATTTCAGAATTAACTAAAATACACTAAAAAAATGTCAAATATTTTACTTTCAATTAAAAAATATGAAAACAAAAACTAGTTTGTCAAATACGAATGAATAAGGCGCAGCAGCAAATAAAATTGATTTATATAGTAATTTAAACATGCCCATGCTTTATTTATTACACAAATTACCGTTGAAAAATTAAGAAACTATTAAAAAACTTTAATTCTAAATCGCAACAAAGATCATCATAAATGCAATTTGCTATGTAATTGTTACTAAGATGATAACGAAATTACCCCATCTTTCTCAGGATGGACTGATTAACTGTAGGTTGAAAAAGTGACCAAAATAATCAAAGAAAAGTTAGAACATCCTTTAAGTGCCAAGAAAATAACTTGTAACACCTTTATGAAATGTTTTATAATATTTACATAATGCTTTGAACGCAAATTGTGCTTATACACATCCATCCACATAATACCATCTGTCATACATCACACCTCTGTCATATATCACACCTCTGTCATACATCACACCTCTGTCATATATCACACCTCTGTCATACATCACACCTCTGTCATATAACAAAACTACGAAAGGTGATACTAGGTTGACTACTACAAAAATGACTTTAAGTTTGTTTCCTGTAAAATTGCCGTTACTCAATTCGTAAGAATGGCCAATAAATGCTCTATCTCTCATTGTTTTTCTACTACTATTTTTTGTCTTGTAGCACTCATGAACCATGCATATTTTCGACTTTCACTATCTTTACGGAAAGAATGTCAAAATAAATTTAGATATTCGTGACTATTGTTTTGAAAGGAATACATTTTTTCTTGAAAATTTCGTTTTGTTGCACGCACAACAGAATAAAATATTTTAAAATTGAATGTCTTCCGTTCAGACAAAAAAAAATTAACATGCAACTATTTTTTGAAAAATGGTAGATAAATTTGGTAGGTTTTGTTTCGGAAAAGAAAATTACACTGCTTTCAACAATCTTCTAGCAGGTGTAATAAAATGCCTAAATATAACATCAACTCGTGGTTTAGGCAGCCTTTACCTTCTGTCAGCATAAAAAAGTAAATTTAATAATTCAAAAATCCTGATTCAGAATTTTTTTCAACATTAATATTCTTTCAATATCGGCGAAGATCCATTTAAAAATTTGTTTTACTCTAAATTGCATGCAGTGTTGAATTGAACCCTTTTAGTGATTGTTGCGTGTGATGAATAAGAATAACAATCTGTTAAAAAGTAAATATTTTTAAAATTATAACAACAGAAAACAGTGAAATAAATCTAGTCAGATGGAAAAACGTTGTTCTGAATATATAATTTCGTGATTATTTTTTATCTCGTAAACTCGCGTGGTTACCACAACTCATAAGGCCAACAAACACGAATTTCTTTTTCTTTGTGTACAGCTAGATCTAAAAACACTCTTTCCAATTCAAATAGTATTTAGTTTCGAATGGAAACCACGTACCTGTTTAGAATGAGAAAGATTGCGTTAATTGCCTATTGACTGCAAATTTCATTAGTACCGAGTAATTTTATTTGAAACGTTGAGAAAAAATGTTGATTCGAATTAGTTCAATCGTTTTGTAAATGAAACCAACATAAAACTTTTAAAATACTTTGAATAAATTCGATTAGCTACCAACCTTGAAAATTTCGTGCTGTGTATATTATTTCTTTAAACAAAAATAAAAGAATTTTACACACACGTCTTAAACCAATGCTATTTGAGGAAAGTTGGTCAAAATGTACATATGCAGTTCAGAAATGTCTAATTTCTATGTATCCTTTATCCCAAATAATCAGAAATTATTTGCATCTCTTTTGGAAAAGGATTTAATTCTTTCTGAAGAACAAACCAATCTTTTTCTAAATAAATAAATTCTTTTGAAAAATAGATTAATGCTAGAGCAGGAAATTAAACCTTGCACGTCTTTTCAGGATCGACACGCTCATTCATTTTAAAATAAAATAATTGTTTTAAAAAGAGAATGTTTTCTTTCTAAAGAACCAATCAACCTACTTTTCAACACGAATAAATTCCTTGGAAAAACGAATTAATTCCTTCGAATTCGAGTAGCGCCTGTCCCTATCTCCCTCGAGTGGCCCAACTAAACCCCTCCAAAAGTTCGCACCAGTAAGACGGAAGAGCCCACTCCACAACAGTAAAACTTAAAAACAACCCCAGTTGAATCCAACGGGGGGAAAGCGAACAACCACCAACTCCAACGAAGCGAGTGCGTTCAGCAGACCATACCCATAACTAGCCAAACTCCGCAAAAAAGCAACACAGATGGAAAGAAATGACTGCTTCTTCTTCCCCACCCTGCAGGAATTACTTCCTCATCGTGCGGAAGTAAGGCCACCTCACTCAACATAGCGGTTGTGCAGATAAGTGCAGGGGGAGAGGAAGATGCAGCCGCAGATAATCATCATAAAAAGTCACGTGCCGGTAGGAGATAAAGCAGACGACTGTAGGAGGTGCGCACCCATCGTCCGGGTAGAGAACTGCCCACGCCCTGATAAAAGCACTCCACCCCAGGGACCCATCCGCCCCCTTTTTTCCACGACAGGCGCGTGCTTCACCTTACGTGTGGGGGCTGGACGTGACGGGCTGTCCCCTGCAAGGCTATCCCTCAAGGTGTTGGCAGTGGTGGAGGCTTTTGCTCCGCGTATCGGTGGCCAGCATCAGTGTTGCGTACGCCATGCAAATTTGTTCCAGATACGGATCGACGTCGTCCATGTCCTTGTTGTTTGCATGCGCTGAGATGCAGCGTGAGTGCATCAAGCGTGACAAAGGAAAGTTTTTTGTCGGAATATAAATATTAATTTTAAACCTGTGGGAAAAATTCGATGTTGGGGTGCCAGATGTTTGAGGAAAAGGATGGTTTAGTGGTCCCAGAAGGGTGGATTTTTGATGGCTGCATCCAATTTTGAAACTAAAATTATGTTCGCTGAAAATGTCAGTTATAATATAATCTATAAAGGCATATAATCTCTTAAAGAAGTATGGGGATATAGCTAAGTACACTTCTGAAGTTGAAGGTAGAAACTTTGATAATATGTTAGCATATCTTAGAACTTTCCTTAAGTTCATGTTTCTTATAATCGTTTTTTTGTGATCGTAAGAGCGTCTAACTTTTTGTTGAATAAATATTAATTTTAAAACTGTGCCAAGAATGTGCCGGGTTTGATTTTGAGGTGCAGATGTTTGAATCAAGATCTGGTCATTTTTCTTCTAATGATCATGGTCGTGTTTCCTTCTAATGATGACGTAACTCGTCCACTAAGTTTGCTAGTGACGAGAAATTAATGAAAGAAATTATCTAGACGAGAAATTCACCAGGGAAGTTAACGAAGAAAATGAATATGTTCCATGTACACACTTTCTAAATTGAAGGTAGAAGATACAGGAACTTTAAAACCTGTTAGCTTATTTAAGAACTTTCGTTGCTTTCTTGTTTCTTATCATTACTTTTTTTGTAGTCGTAAGTGTAACTTTATGTATGTGAAAATAGAGTTGTAGATCCCTGCATCTTAATGAATAATATTGAATTCCTGCATAATACAAATTAACAAAATTTACTTCCTGAGAAATACTAAGTTTAAATATTATTTGTAGTCTTTGTGAAGGTATTAATGAATAAAGAAAATATGTATACGTATATCGTCGGCTTACAGTTGAAATACACACTCCAAACTTTTCAAGGAATGAGCCGTAGCATTTCTACCAGAATGTCATCTTTAGGATGCCTTAATAGTAAAGTCCATAAAGACGTTTTTTCTTTGCATGATCGTTAGATTTATTCTTGAGAGACACAGAGGGTTTAGTTAATGAGTACATTTTGTTACCCTTTTTTTCAGGAATATGTTTTTTGAATTAGTTGATGTTTCACTGAGCAGTCGACGATATTTATGCAGTACTACCGTTAAACGTAGCAATGGGCACGATTTAGGTTCTCACTGTAGTCTATTCATAGACAAATTGAGACCTGTATCTGCAGAACTTGTTCATAATAGATCTGTACGAAATAAAATCCTCTGGAATATTTTCGTTAAACCCCCAAAGTATCTTCGATAAATGTTTTTCCATTATGAACCTTAAAGGTTATGGTATGTCATTGGGAATAGGAATATTGATTTCAAAACACTGAAAGAAAAGGTGTAAGGGGTATCTAATTCCCAAATTATAAACTATGCATATAAGGTCTCTTATCCGAATTTTAAATTTATAATCGATTTGCTACGTTAAAATAGAAAGAATATATTCATTACTTCTATTTAAAAACAATTTTAAGCAGCAATCTAATGCTTTTACGTGCGCAGAAGGCCTCGAATTTTTTCCACTTTACCTTTTAAATTTTTAACCGAAAAAACTGAATTTTTGAAACCGTAAGTGCAGAGCATATCCGTGATATTTATACACCACCAAATCTCTACTTCTAAGAAGATTTGAGCATTATGCACACTTCAGACCACCCCAAAACAGATCTTCAACATAAATTTTTGAACTTTTTACCACTGCATCTCCCAAAACCTCCTCCATAATGCTCGCTCGAAGGGAGGGGTATGCTTCTCGCATTTCAACTCTCCTGCCTTTCCCGTTCCTCTCTCCTTCGTGAATGTATCTTAAGGCAGGCCTCTAATGGAAGGCATTTCCGGATGATGCCTTCGATGACTCAGCTTAGGAACGTGCGTTCCCGTTTTCGCAACTGGCATACGAATTCAATGGGAGGGAGGGGATAGTGCTGGATGAGTGTAAAACCGCATCAGCACTCTCAGTGTTTATTCAATGGGTGTTGTGCAACGGACACTATTCGACAGATAAGTACCTCAAAAAGATGATGTTGTTCCGGAGAGCTTTTTTTGAGCGAAAAATCCAAAGCCATATTTCTATACTTTGGCAGAAAAGGGCCTATGTCGATTTTGCAATTTTTCGGTAATGATTGAAAAAGTAATTATTGCTTACAAAATTCTTTAATGGAGCGTACAAAAAATACCTTTCAATGCTTTTTTTATGCTTCAATGCTTGACCAAATTTTAGATTCCTATACTTTAGAACATCCAAAAGAGCCATCATTCTATACCTAGCTTTCTCTCTTCTTCACATATTAAACTTTAGAGCATTATCTATATAAATAAGAGTGAAGTGTTTGTTTTTATATGCCCCCTATAGATTATTTAAAAAATAATGATACATACATAATTGCACAGTAAGTAGAATTTACTGTGTATGTCATACATTTGTTACAATAATTAATTATGTATTAAATGTGAATTTAATCGAAAATTCTCGTGATCTTATATTTTAAGAAACACTTTCTGCTATGCTCCTACACTTTCACTTTCGAGTGTTTCAGGACTTTGACCAAAGAAAGTTACATCCATTAACTTTCCCGTGCGGAATCTTAATGAATTGAGGTCTAATGGTTTTTTGTATCTGGTCTAGCTCAGACTAGGCCAAGTAATATGAGTAAGAAGAGAAAAAAAAACCTCAGCTTTACAAAATTTCCAAGAGTATTTTCCCTACATAAATATAAAAAAAAAACCCTCACTGAATATTACTTAAAAGAAGGAATCTCGATTGGTCAATTAAAACCTAAAATTATTGTAGAGAAATTCAATAAGAATGTTTATATAAAGCTCATTTTGTTAGTTCAAATACTGTTGAACTAGGGGGCCTGCCCCCTGCTCGCTAACGCTCGCCAAACCCCTTCGCAATCCTCATTGGTTCGCTGCGCGAACCTATGCTCGCTTCGCTCGCCTCAATGAAGACATGTGTCCTAGCATAAGGGATTGTTTACAAAATATGTTACCAAAAAAATGTTTTTCAAATCTAAATTTGCTGTATTACAGAAAAAATATATACAGTATCTCTAAAATCAGAATTCAAATGAAAACTTTGTGCAAATTTTGACTCGAAATGTGAGCGTTGCTTTGGAAATTGAATACCCAGCATGTTGTTTATGTGTACATTTTCCCAGCACTCAAACGACCCACACTTTTTCAGTGAGTTTGTTGCCGAAAGTTGTAGTGCAAGCGTCTTGTTGAACTATAATTGTTGGCCCTGAAAAGGACCGTTTTTTAAATGGCCCTGAAAAGAATATCCGCTTTCTTTGATTTATATTATAAACTAACTGCAACAGCTCATTAAAAATTCCTTTTTTTTTTCAATAAAATTTCATCCGATAACGCTATAAATTCAATCGATGCGCGGGAGTTCGCGATAAACAAACAATCGTACAGTGTTGCCAAAACGCGATTACAAATAACGTCTTTTTTGCGTGCCACGTAAGAGAATTATATATATAGATTTTGCTTTGGTCTTGAATTTCATAATTGATATCAATAAATAATAGCATCTTATGTTTCGTTCATTTATCAAACACAGAGACTGATATTATATTCAATTTTAGAATGGACATATAAGTTTATCTATTTTTCGTATGAAAGCTGTACCACTAATAAGAACACAATTTAAGACAATGGTCTTAATAGCCCACGTGCATTAAAAATTGGCCATAGAGTGACTGACAAAATCAACCTCCTATACGGTAGGTAGTTGTGTTTATGTCACACTGGAACTATTGGTCCCGATCAATAACGAAGGAAATGATCAGAAGACAGCACCTTGCTATTTTAAACCACAGCCAGGTGACGAGGTCAACACTTGAGTAGCAGACGCTATGCTTTTCAAACTTTCCCAACACGCCACTGTGAAACTACCTACTAGATAAAAACCTTGAAATATAATGCAATTCAACAGTTTCTGAATGATGACGGGATGCAACTTATTTCAGACATGAACTACATTCTAAAGGTATGTAACTGATGTACAGTCGCGGAAAGAACGAACCGTCTCCTTTATTTCAAGCACTATCCATACTAGAGCAAATTCAAAGGTATCATTAAATAGGGAATTACGTCCTCTACAAATTCAAATCCATGAACGTTGCATAACTTTATAACAAATTTTGCACGAACAGCATAATTTCTAAAGGAAACGTCTTGTTTTGATACCATAATCAGATTCCGCATTGTTAAATTAGTCTAAATATAAAATTTCATGACTTTACTATCAATATATCCATTTAGTTTCAACTTCAGAGACTATCTCCATGTAGAAAGACGCTATTAATAGGTCGAGATTAATTGTAGTTATCGCTACCCGAATTTCAAATTTGAACACTATTTTAAACGTATTTTTCAACAATCCGAGGATTATTATATTCATTATGCAAGTAAAAATGATTTGACGATTACATTATTATATTTACTATGCGAGTGCAAATGATCCGAGAACTATTATACGAGGTTTATCAGGCGTTTTATAAATTTTTGGTTTGGATCGGAAGGTTCCTCGTTCGAATCCGGGTCAGGGCATGGATATTTGTAAGCGTGTGGTGTAGAGGCGGCTGGAGCATCTTAAATCTGACGTGGCCGAAAGTCCTCACGTTGGGTTGGTGTGGTAGCTTGGAGAGTGGGTTGCCAGCTAAGGTGTTACTCGTCATCTAACCGTGGTTCAATATTACGTGGCGATACACCGAATGACTTTGGCTGGTAACTAGTTGAATAAACGTTTGGTTTGTTCCTAAAATCGCAATAATTGGGAAAATTTAATGTCGCTCAAAAACTAACTGTCAGAAAGAGCTGAAATTTTGTATGGCCATACTAGGAATCCTTTTAAATCAATTCCCATAAAAATATAATAAGATTCTAATTCATAATTTTATTGTTATTATTGCATAGTAAAACCTGTTTTTAAAATAAAAATACTAGATGGATTGTGTCTGGGTTGTTTAACAATAACATAGTACAAAATATCAACGCTATAGAAATATTATTTAAGAAGATATCCATAAAAGTCTAAGATACTGATTTAATATTAGTAGCTCCAATCTTTTTGGACTCGAAACGGTAAGACTTATTGACATGAAATTTGGTATCTGAAGTTAAATTTTAATATAGACTCGAAATAGGGGGTTCCTATTAGAAATTATGAAGTTGGTGCTCAGTTTTATATGAAAAGATGGCCTCTTATTCAAATTTTATGAATTTGAATTAATAGAAGACGTTGTTCCTCTCAAACGCTATCTTTATATTTGCTCTACTGTTAAAATTGCACGAATGAGAATAGGGATGTTACGTGTTTTCCCCGCGATTGTACATTAAAGCAACTTTGAATTATGATTTTCTAGTTAACAGATTAAGATACGTTTACTGTAAGTAACGTTTAAGATACGTTAATAATATTACTAAAAAAAATATATGTTCCCTATCATAAACTACAATTTGTTATGATGTCAACGACATAGAATACTATGAACAACAATTCTTTTAATATAAAATACTTTTAATTTTTCTTCGAACCGCAAAGAAAGAACAAAACATTGGAAATCATTCTTCTATATAACTATCTAACTTTAACAAAAAAGATAGATTTAAGTATTTTAAATTTTTCGACGATTGATTTAAGATATTTGATAAATCTTGAAAAGAATGTTCTCAAAATCGAGTCGTAGATTGACTCGCAACCATCCAATTATTTGAAAATATATATCCTCCAATATCTGTCAGCTTTACTAAGGGTTAGATATCTCGTCAATACAAAACTGTCCTATTATTCCAAAGGGAATAAAGATCCAAGTAAGAAAATAAGTTTCTGGTTACAGTTTGGAACAGGTTATTGCACCAGAAGCTGGCCACTACAAGGCAGTATTTGACTCAAAGATAAACCACTAGGAAGGTTGCTAGTCAGCTACAATTGGGCATCTTTATCTTTGTTGAATAAAAAAAAGCTTTTTTTTTCAAATGCAGTTTAAAAAAAAATGAGACATGAATGTAGTATAAAGCCAGAATGTAAAAAGGTAAGAAAGGATTAATGTGTAGGGTCATCCAATAAATATGATAAAATAGGTTAGGTATTGAAAAATGATAGCCAAAAAATGTCTAAGACCTTAAAATGTACAATTAAAATGTACAAGAAATTAAAGTTTGATATATGGAGAGATGCTATCGGCAATATTGGCACAAGATATTAGTGACGGCAGAAGTGAGACGATTTCAAAAATTGGACGAACACATTTGAATTGAAACGTCTTACGCCTGGTGTACGCATCCGGTTTTTCAACGTGCGGCGCCGCTGCCGCAACGCAAGTGCGGTCTGAGATACATTAGATCCAATGGAGTAGTGCACACATGCCTCCGGCGCTGCTGCTACGCATGTCCAACTTCCGTGCAATTTGTACCGCAGTTCCCCACGGTTCCGCAGTTCGCCGCAAACGCTTCTACGTTCTGAAGTAGCTTGTTTTCATATATAAATGGAAAATAAATAATAATTAATAAATGATTGTATCCAGTAACGCCTTTTATTGTTACAAAATATACTTTTTTTTTTTTTTACACCCAGTTCGCGAAATAAACAAATTTTTTTCGATAGAATATTTATCGCAAATAGCGCGAAATGAGTTCGTGTTTCATTTCACGGTTATGTGTTCATAGTTGGGCTTCGGTGCCGCAGTTGCGCCGCATGTTGAAAATTCGGATGTGTGCACCGGGCCTTAGAGAGATACTTCCTAAACAACCCACTGAATAACCGAATATTTACAAACCAAATCTCTGATCTAAAAAACATCCACCCCAGCTGTCTTCAAGAAAGGCTTCACAACCAATAGCACTTCATGTGCAGCACAAATAATTCACCAGCCCGAGAATTCGCTCATCAAGTGGTGAGCGAAGGAGCAAAAGAAAGGATGCCACCTTGACACGAAGGGCCTTCTCTCGAGATTCGAGAAGTCGCTTGTCGCTGGTGTCGGACATGGTACGGGCCATGTCAGTGGGCGTGGCGCGAAACCCCGGCGTCCCCCCCCCCACTTCCTTGGAGCACGAAGGATTTACGAGACCGACGATCGATACAAATACCGATAGTGAAGTGTGGGAATGGCATGTTCCGTTCGTTTGAGGAATTGCGACGTGATTTGTAGCCGGTCGTTGGCAACAGGATAATCGCCTCCGAGTCGAGTTTTGTTTGAATAGTTAGACTGGTCTAATGGGATGATTTAGTTATGAAATTCTCCACGAGTTTGTCAAATTATCACGAAATAAATCGGTAGGTAGTTGAACGTACGTTGCATTGGAGCAAAGCAACGGGTGACTGGGGATGGTATCAACCCCGAAATGGAAGAAATGAGATCCGAGGAAAATCGGATCTCATAATGGAAAGATTCGAGGACACCACCTCATTTTGAACCACGGCCAGATGATGAGGTACACACCTTAGCTTCAACCCTACTCTCCAAACTTCCACACCAACGTGAGGACATTTAAGGCCACGACAGATTTAACGTGTACCAGCTCCCAAAAGTTACGACGGTTTTTGGTTGGATCGAGTTTTGAACTCACAACCCTTCGGTTACAAACCCGCGACTCTACCAACTGGGTAGCCTTAATAAATCAGAAAATCTTTATAGTGAAGTATTGACTTATATTTGGTTGAAATATGAATAGGGTAATTAATGTTTTCATTCATTTCTCTCTTCAAATGCAAATAACATACGCCAATACCTAATTTTCACATCCATTTGGCACTTGACATTCCCAAAGAGAGAGTATCTGAAGTGAGTTAAGGCTTTTGCAGACCGAAGGGAACTCTTCACTCCTTACATACATACTTCACTTCTTACTTAACTCTCTGAGGAATCCGCACGCATATATCCGTTCTGCAACCCTCAATATCTTCTGCATAGCTTATAATCCGTTTTGACTTTCTTCATCAATATAAACTTTCCGATGATTCGTCCAAACAATAAATGTGGGTATGGAGTTTTTATGTGTTCCTGGCGAAACAATCCTAAACTATTAGGAAATCCTGTAGTGTTCAGACAGGTTAATAGAGCTTTCATAAGTTAGAACTTTAATTTATAAGTTGAATGGATCCTTTGTGCTTAAAACTATCTACATAAGACGAGTATAGATTATTTATTTTATAATTTTATTAAAAGTTTTGAGAGAGTCCTTTTACAAGTATAAGTATAAATTAATTATTAACGGTTTTACTTTAGAAACTTTCTGATTACTGGAATAAAGAAAATTGAGGTTATAGGGGTCATGACCTGGTAACTTTAAGACGAAATTTGTAAAAAATATATATGTGTTTATCGATAGAGATGCATAATTTTCATTTACTACTTTTATAGGACTACTTTATGTTTATTTTTCATGGATAATTTTGTGGTCAAGGGGAATAACAGGATAAGTTTAAAAACTACTTTTCAGGATCGCGTTTTTAAGATTTGACCTTGTAAATCGAGTTTTGTAATAATTTATTTTGATTGCCATTCCATGTTACTCTTTTTTTTTTCATGCACATTGCATATCCATTTCTCCACAACGCGTAAGGCCCTAATACAAATCCTCCAGCAGCTGCACATATCTAATTTTTGCCAAATTTCGACTTATCCAGTTATTCCTCTTGACCACAGAATTAAAGCTGCTTATCCACATTTAGATGGAAATGACTTTTCAATGATTAAACGATGTACATGAAGAGAAATGGTAATCAAATCAAATAGAGAGGGTTCCTTATTACTGTAGAATTGCACAAGAAAGGTCACAAGTTAGTAAGTTTTATAGACACTTTGGAGGTGACACACGCTAGTATGCTGAGTAATATGAAGTCAAACAAAATCCTTATATTTTCCTGTGACATTATCTTCCAGTATGATAACTTTCAGTCACACATAACGCGTCTCTCCCAGGAGTACCTCCATGTTTATGAAACTCTTCCTTGTCCAGAGAGATTCCCAGATACCATTAAATATGGCTGGGATAAAATATGCTTATAATGTGCTAGAACTTGGTTAGAATATGTATGTCCATTCATTTGCAATATACCCGGAATATAAGAGATTTTTAAAAGTAGTGGCACATTGCTTGAACCAATATGTCACAAGATAACAACGGTTTTATTACGACTCCGTAACCTGTATATCAGCATATATCACCGCCAGAGAGGGAATTAGAATGTACTAATTTATGACCTCTCTGGTGTAATTACACAATAAGAGTCCTATAGATTTGATATTGTGATAGTTTCTTTTATCTGTTTACATACATTGCAAATACTTATCGATCAAACCCTGGCGTCGGTATGCATCAATTTTTCTATAATTTTCGACACAAAATGTATCATAATTTAACCATATCTGGTGATATACATGGGATTGTTAAAATCAATACAAGTTATTAAAAAGGGCGAATCAAATTTTGTTAAATGGCATGTTATAAAGCGATGTTTCTATGAAAAATTTTGGAAGAGTTATATATATATATATATATATATATATATATATATATATATATATAATATAATTCTTAAAACAAATGTATCACAAAAACTTATTTTGTTCTCTCAATATTTATGATATGGCAGTCGTAACGAGAATTCAATTTCAGCCTCGATAAATATCAACATTAAATTTAAAAAAATTGTTGTGACAGTATTACAAAAATATCTTATTTTTCTCTTGATACAATTAAGTTTTAAGTAAAGATTTTGTAGCAGATCTTATATGTGCATGTGGAAGATAAAAGGGAAGCCAGAATCACAACCTATGCCTAAATCAACAGACATAATTTTCATTGATAACTAGCAGAAATAACCGGAGTTACTAGGATTGAATCGATTAACTAACTTCCGGTTTAGTTAATTGTAATTTCTATTCATCCCATTTAAACACCACCACACTCGTATAAAGCTATATAGTCTTATAAAGTGCATAGTTGTTAAATACATAATTTCTCAAATGTTAATAAATGTGCTAAGTTTAACCTTTCACATTTTTATAGAATTTCAATTTTTGATTTAAAAAAAAAAGTAAATCTAGTGTGGGCCAATGTTACCCAGAATGCATAGAATAATTGAGATCAAGCATATAAATTTCCTTGTATGTCATAAAAAACAAAAGCGGTTTTCAAAATTATCGTACAATGATTCAAAGTTTTTTAAAAACTGATTGAACATTAACTTACCTTGATTACAGATATTCAACGAAAAACAAATTCAAAATCCAGATATAATTTTAAGACATATATTATAAAAGGTTTGAACTAAAAGCAATGGATGCAATACTGCTTTATCACTGGATTCCTAGAATTTAAGCTTACGGATTACAGAAATTTAAGAAATCAAAATATTAATAACTATTGTTTTGAAGTAATTCAGTTGCGCATGCCAAAAACAATTTAAAAAAATACCAATACTGCCATACAGTAGCAACACATGTCCTATTAAAAAAAAAAGGTTACATACTATACATTTTATTTATGACTAGAAAAATACCCGACCTTACTCTGTTTGAATTGGTTAACGCTAGATTGAAGAAATGATCAGAATGTATAATCAGTTTTGTTTTTCGAGGAATAAAATAAGATTCTAACACCTTTTCGACCGTTAAGAGTTTGTACAACTTGCTTTAGACAGAAATCCTATATATGCATATCCATCCATGTAATACATTTCACATCCCTTACTGTATGACAAAGCTACAAAATGATGAAAGGTTACTACTACAGAAGACAATTTTGAGGGAGATTTGGAATTCCATTTCTTGTGTTTTTTCATGCCCAACACTATTTATAAAAAGAACGAATCACGAATCTATGGTGAGTGCTCACGTACTCAAAGTCAACAAAACAATATATATATATATATTTTACTGTGGCACTCTTGCATCAGGAATGCGACATTGTCCAATTTTGCCATTTTTAAGAAAAGGTTGACAAATTAATTTGATCATATATTCATCACTGTTTTTTAAGGGCGAATACATTTTTTCTTGAAAATTGTATTTTGTGGTCGAACAACCAAAAAAATCGTTTTTAAATTCAATGTCTTCAGTACAGAACTACAAAGATAACCTATTAAGATTTAAAAAAATGGTAAATCAATTTGACATAGTTTTTAAAAAAATCCTTGTTTTCAATAAACTTTTAACATAGATAATGAGCTGTTTAAAAAAACTTCAACTCGTAAAATAATCCACCTTGACCTGCTGTTATTATGACTAATAATTTTTTAATTATTTCAAAGTTCTAGTTTGGATTTTTTAACATTGTTAATCTTTGAATAACGCCAAAATTACGCTTAAAATTTCCTTTATTCTGACTTACCTGCTACTTTAAGTCGTTTATTTGTGGTAGTGTTGCGTGTAGTGAAATGGAAATGCAATCTATGAAATAATAAATATTTAAAGCAGAAAACATAAGAAAACAGCGAAATAAACCAAAATAAAAGTTGTCGTGGAAAAAATTTGTTCAAATGATATTAATTCGTGGTTCCTTTTTATCCCTTAATTTTGCACAGTTGTCACAATGTATAACTACAAAGTGCACAAAATTTAGAAACGCGAAATTAATTCAGTGCGAAAGAAACAGAAAACTTCACTGCACGCGTGTGATCAATCAACACAATTTTTCGTTTCGTTTCAGTTCGTTGAAAAATGTTGTCTGTCCCAAATATTAGGAAATCGTTTACATTGCGCAAAGAACAAAACTAAGACTCGAAATAAATGAAATATCAGAGCTAAAATTCCATAAAAAATAATTTTGGGAAAAATAATTGCGTTTTCATCAGTACCGGTGAAACAGTCCAAGTAATCGTAATACTCAATACACATTTCAGATTTTCCAAAACTACCAAATTATGGTTGATTTAAGAATACTTAGGTCCGGTGCACACATCCGGTTTTTCAACATGCAGCGCGTCTGCGGCAACGCAAGTGCGGTCTGAGATACATTAGATCCAATGGAGTAGTGTACTCATGTCTTTGGCGCCGCTGCGGCGACGTACGTCCAACTTGCGTGCAATTTGTACCACAGTTCCCCACGGCACCGCAGCTCCCAGCACACGCTTCTGCGGTCTGAAGTACCTTGTTTTCATCAATAAATGGAATATAAATAGTAATTAATAAATGGTTGTATCCAGTAATGTCTATTTTGTTTCAAAATGTATAAAAAAATTTTACACTAAGTAAGCGAAATGAAAACGTTTTATTCGATAGAATATTTATCGGAAATGGCGCGAAATGAGTACTTGCGTCATTTCACGGTTATGTATGCATAGTTGGGCTTCGGTGCCGCAGCGGCGCCGCATGTTGAAAAACCGAATGTGTGCACCGGGCCTTACTCAGATGTTTTAACCTGAAAATTATTTAAATATATATACAAAGAACACCTTAATATGGCATTCACTAAGCTAAAATATGAAGTATAAAATAAATAACATTGTATGCTAATATATGGAATAAACTGTATATGATGCTTGCACCAACACACAGATACAAAATCGAAAATAGGACGGAAAGACGGACAGACAGACATACGCAACGAAGTTCAGTCACTAAATGAATGTAAGTACTCATACTATGCAAAGTTTCATAAAAGTATGTTTAACCGTTTGGACGTGAAATGGTCACTCAGACAGACAGACACATACTTGAAATGGATCGAAAATATTCAATGTATAAACAAACACTCCATTCTTATTTATATAGATGTTTTCTTCTGTTTATGAACTGTCTCAAATATTAAAAAAAAATCGTGTTTCGCATAAAAAATAGGTCTAAAAAATAAAGTATCAGAGTTAAAATCTCGTAAAAAATAATTTTTGAAAAAATAATTGCTAATAATGAAAAATAAGTGGTAAGATAATCCAAGTAATCGCAATGCTCAATAAGCCTTCAAAATTCTCCTAACTGCTAAATTATGATTGTTTTAAATATAGTTATTCAGATGTTTTAGCACGAAATTTGTCTAAATATGTTATCGAAAGAAATTCAAAAAATGTTTTCACTAATAAAATGATTTGTAAAATGTAGAATATAGTATTATAATATGCAGAATAAATGTTTTATGATACTAGCACAATCACACAGTCACGAAAACATAAGTAAAACCAGATGACAGACAAACCAACGCAACCAGTTCATTCGCTAAATGAATGTAAGTATTCACAATATGCAGAGTTTCATGAAAATACATCCAGCCGTTTGGATGTAGAACGGGCGCTTATACACAGACACCAAACGCGCAAGACGCCGATTTTGCATTAGAACGAAAACCTCCTCAAACGAATAAGACTTAAAATGGGTCATATATATATATATATATATATATATATATATATATACATTCTCAATATATATTTTTTCTTTCAAGAGTAGTTCAAAGAGAAACATATAGACGCGAACGATTTTTAAAGCACGAAGACAACGTGTAATATAAGTTAAATTGAAGTTTTCAATCGAAGTATAAATGATTTAGTTTTGTATTTTCAAATTCTCTTCATTTCAAGGGTAATTTTCGGCTGATTTTTTTGTATAAAATCAAACTGGATGTAAAGTACCAAACTATGAAAATCATATAGAATTTTCAGTTTGGTATTTTTACTATTTTAATTTGAAACTGATGCCTAAGATCTTAAATATTGTATGCCTTTTTATTGATTTCTTTGTATCAACTTTAATTTCTCTTAAAAATAAAGTGTTAATATTGAAGAATGATTAACGAAACATTGAGTAGATTTATGAAGAGAAAGAACGTATGCGGGATATAAAACTACAAAACCTAACGAATAGAAATACCTAGGATTAGTGTACCGACAAAGTCAGAAAATATGTATATCAATTAATCCAAAAGGATGCTATACTACAATTAATTCCCAGTTAATGTTCTTCTCAATAAATAAAAGTACTTAAACCTGAATTAGAATGATAGTAGTAATATCTACTTAAATTATTAAGGCTTAATGGGACTTTACCTCATTTTTCTAAATTCTTTTTGACAACTCCTTCCATATTGGCCGATTATTTAAAGTCAACTATCTCGTTCGTTTTTGTTGGTTGGTTGCTTTGGCATTTTATGGCCATATTTGGTCAAGCTGTGCCAAACTCAAGACAACGTCAAGTAAAAATGTCGTGAAGGGGAAATAAAGAGGGATTGGGGAACAGAGAAGTTGGATTAAAGCAGAAAAGATCGTTTGGCTAGACACTCATGTTTACCAAAGACAATAAACCCCACTTGAAAAGGAAAGACCACTTGAGTACATTGGGTTAATGAAGCCTGGGCCCATTTTAAGGAGATGGGCTCATTTTTTATTGCTTAGCTGAGGGCTCATTTTTGATGAATCATTGGAACAAATTTTCTTTTCTTATAACTGGAATTCAATTTGATTGATACAATATTTTGATTTGAACTAAATATGAACTGTAGAAAATTTGATTAAATTGATTAACATATGGAATTAATATGTAAGCAATTTATGATTGTGGCGTACATAAGGTGCTGGTATTTTTTTTATAAACGTTGCAACACAGCGGGCTATTGGTGAAGCATACATTACGATCAGTAAAGGTAATAGAGAATTTGATTTTAAGAATTTAATTGAATGTAAATGGTTTATTCTTAAGGAGTTAGTCAAAAATATTTTATGCTTCTACATGTTCCACATATAATGATTGTTTTCAAAAGTCAAAATAGGATTTTTCTTATCTAAGGAATTTGGACACTTTTTGTTAGAAGAATTTTTATTGTTACCACATTCTTTTCGTTTGAATAAAATGTCTTTTTTTGCAGAATATATGTATTATTTTTTTAAAGGTTTGAAGGATTTACGATAGAATAAGCAATAGAACGGTAACAAAATAATTCTATTTATGAATCGATAATTTATTTTGTGTCTATTTCAAACTGAACGGATTTAATGCTAACCCTATTCTTCCAAAACAACTCCACGTGAATTTAATCTTTCTAGAATCTCTTTCAAAAGCGCTTAATCCCGCAACGAGCTTTGTTGTTACTTAAACAAGAAATAAAACACGCACATTCTAGAAAGTTCCTCGACAAATCCTGCTTCACTAATTGCGGTGAAATTACCATTTTTGTACCAAACATGAAAGCAAAAGGAATTAAGAGAATCAGAAACAAAAATGTTTCCAAGGAAAGACGCCGAAGTCTCGGTCCAAATCCTTCAAGAAATGATAAATAATCACCCCTTTTTCAACCAAAGCAGATTAGAAAAATGAACCCTGAACTAAAGCAGCCTTGCTGTCGCGAAAGTCGACTAAAGGAGCTGAGATCTTTCCTCAAGTCAACGCATTTTTCAGAGTCCCGCTTTTAAATATACCACGGAAAACAGGGACGAAAAAAGAACGAAGAGGGAAAAGAGGAAAAAATCCCTTTCTTTCCCCTCCTTTTTTTAATCTTATTCTTGCAGAGAATGGAAAGCATAGGAAGGTCGACACCTCATTACAATACTCTTGTGCGAGCACGCCGTGGTTTCCACTTCTAATTTGCATGTTACACGGCGTGTGGATCAGAAGAGTGCCGCCATTGGCTGAGACGCTTGCAAGTGGGCGTGTCTATTTTATCCCTCAGCTTAAGTGTTTCGAAAGAGCAAAAGGGAGAAAGAGAGGGGAGAAACGTAACTCTAGGGATAAAAAAGGATGGGAAAAGGGAGTAACAACAAATAAAAATGAAAGAGGAGCTTTGGCGTAGCGCCAGCGTAGGAGATTTACGAAATTTTCCTTTTTTCTCTCTAAGCGGGAGAGAGAGAGAGAGAGAGAGAGAGAGAGAGAGAGAGATGCCTGAGCTTTGTTTCTTTTTTATGTTATTATTTTAGTTGAATGTTAATCACGCCGAACAGGCAGCTTTACATGGGATTTTACTTTTCTAGCGCAGGGAACATGGTCTTTTTCCTAAGCTGAAATGAAGTAGCGAATAACACAAGAGAATATAGTGTAATTATAGATGCTTTTAAGTTCTTTTTGCTTCTCCCGCGCGATGCTTTGTTTTCATTTTGCGTGCGTTACCGTGGAACAAACGGAATTCGACCCGACATTATTCCATTCAGAAACAGAACAATCCAGGCTTCAGAAATTCGGTGTACGTTGTATTCAACTTTTTAAAACCTTGCTTCGTAATTGAAATCCTTGCAAGAGCAATGAATATTTCATTTGAAATATTTTCCATTTCAAATAATTGAAGATATATTCGCTGAAACATTAATATTATTTGTGATAGGATTTATGTGGATGTTTCTTCACTGAAGCTGGACAAAGATTTGGTACACAACATATCGAAACTTTACTGACGCCATTAAATTTGACTAAAATTCTAGATATGGAAATATTTAAGTAGTAATAAACAAAGGCCAGAGAGAGAATTTGGAGGAGTTTTCCAACACATGACTGCTACACCAGCAGTAAGTTTGGTGGTTTTCTGAATAAATTGTGCACATCAGAAGAAACCAGACTGATCTTTTTCTAGTCTTTTCGGTGGACACTTGAGGCCAATGAAGGTTGAATTAGGTTGCAAGCTGTTATCTAAATGCAATTCAGAATCCTTCCCTTTGGGATTGATTCCGAACCCTTGTCGATAACCCGCTGTGATGGTTTCAGTGAGATATCTCATACATCAAGATCTGACTAATTTCGCTGATAAGGAGATCTATCGTGGTTCAGATATCATAGATTCTGTGATAATGAGATCAGGATCACACTGGTCCATGATGAAATATCTCGTCCATTTTACTGATGACAAGATACCTTGTCAGAACAACCACTAGACGTTTTAAGGATGTAGGCAGTTTAATTCAACTGCCTACCTTGCAATTTAGCTCACTTTTCACTCAAGCATATCATCTCCTGTCTTGACTAGCTTATCCACCATCCTGTTCTGGTTCTTGACTACCTCAGGTCTCCCAAGCTAATAGACTTGGTGTGATTTATTTATGCCTAATACGATAAGTAACAACAGCTGGATACATTTTGATTAGTTAGATTTATCTCTCAGAGGACATACTTAATCCTCCTGATGGTTGTCTCGATGTGGTATCTCGTCGTTAGAAGGAAACTGAATGTATCTTGATGGATGAGATATCCTGTCATCAGAAGCAAAATGACCAGGTCTTGTACGCGTCATCGTTGAAAAATCGGCAATATTTTAATAACGAGATATCTCGTCATAAGCAAAACTGATCAGATCTGAGATATCTCCTCGCTACCAATTTCCTTTCCGAGTGGAAGCAAATCCCCTCCGTACCGGTTCATTTAATTCCCACAGCGGATTAGCCACTGAAGGCTAGAGAGAGCCTCCTCGCTACCAATTGGAGGATCAATTAAAGTGATCGTCAAGATAGACGACAGTCCAAAAATGTTGATTGAAAAGTTCTTCACGAAAGAAGTGAAAATAAGTCTAGAGTTACATTGTAAGTGTCGTATAGCACGCGTCAATGGAATAATGTCAGTAGCACATCATTTTGCGGTACTCAAGTTAAGTCGTCCGCATCTTATATTATTCACCGCGAGTCCGAGCGAAAAATTTAGAAATAAAATGAAGGAATGATCAATAACGCTGATATTGGGAAACTGACTAAAGAAAATGTATTGACGGGATTTAATCTACAATTTACCTTATTAATGAATACATGAAATGATATTCCGAATCACTTTCCTTTACCACCCCTCTATGTACCCTCATGGTTGTTGCCTCTACAAAGTCATTTACAAAATTGATCAGATCTTGTTGGATGAGATATTTTGTCATTATAAAAAATTGATCAGGTCTTACTCCTGATATCATAAATATATCTGCAAAATCTTGATAACGAGATATTTCGTCATTATAAATATCGGTCCTATCTTGATGGACGAGATATTTCGTCGAAACCACTTGGAGGGTTGATATTCGCTATTCATTTCTCGATCTAATTACCCGGTAGGGACAAATGTTTAACTCCATTAGGTACACTAGACACTCGCCAATGATAGTTTTTGACAGGAGGGCGACTAAACTTCTAGTGATCCTTAATCTGATTAAAAAAATTTAATCAAAACGCCATGATTAAAATTAAAACAGTGATGTAACTTTTTTCCATTTCTTCAATGACGTGATGAAAATTTGACTACAGCATAAAAAGTATAATATTGAAGAGTGAGTGCTAACATTTTATAACGTTGATTTTACATGATGTACAAATTGGAAAATCAGCGATTTTTATTGCAGCGGACACACCGGAGACTTAAAACAATGGAATTTAAACACTTCTGTTGTGATTACAACCTGTCAATAATTACGGACAATGGGTCTTAAAGTTACTTTCGCTTAGTGTCTTGAACCAACTTCATTCGCTACTGGGCAACGATCAGTATTAATTCATCATCACTGCTTTTCTCTCTCGGAATTTGTGACTCAATCTCTTTATCTGCTGGTTGCGTACTTTTCACATGCACTGCTTGAGTTTCAAATATTCTTTAGCTCCTCTTATGACTTTCAGATCTTTTCCTTTGGGAAAAGAACCGTCGTCAACAGCCAGTTGTGTTGCATCAGTGAGACGTAAATTAAACAACCGACCATCCATCGCTCCTGACTTATCCATGTGACTTTGAAGCAACTGGAGACCCCACCATAAGATAAAGGAAGCAGTAATTTTGTTAGACTGCAGGGCAGATCTACAAGCGATTGAATCAACTCAATCTTTCATTTTCAAGGTCCATGAGAGATTTTCAATGTAAATAAACAAACCAAACCAAAAGCTGATTTTTTATTTCCTGCTATCCAAATCCTCTCGTAAGATTCTTTTGCATACCTTAAAAAACCGTTTAAAGCCGTTTTGGTGATATATGGTGTTTAATCTAATTCTATTGTACATTATCTGGAATTTTGACTGGCTACGAGTTGAAATCGTATTCGAAAAACAAAATGTTATCATGTCAAGCATGCGCACAGAAATTTTGTTCCATCACAAAAACTTACTTCTAGCTTGACAAAAAGGTCTTTCATACTTTCCCTGGATAATACTGTATTTTGTTTTAACTTTTTAAATTCAATTCACGTTGCATGAGGAAAAAATAAATCGAATTAATTTCTCTAATGATGCCAACGAATATCTCATTAGGTGATTTTTCCAGTGTAAATAAACAAACTAATGAAATGCAAAGATTTTATTTCAGCTACCCATATTCTCACATGATACACAGAGATTCCAACCTGCGATGGAAGTTTTCAATAGTACCAAAGGAAAAATGCAGGTTTAAGAATTTTGAGTAGTCAAGTAAAAATGCAAGAAATCGGCTTTAATACCACGCATAATAACTTTGCCTAATATGGTGTAGGAAAACCGTTGAAATTCAAAACAGCTTGCAGTCTTCTCGGAATGGATAAATACAGTTCCTGTATGCTTGCCAAGGGAATCTTGTGCCAAAATAGTGAGAAGTTCAGATAACGACGATGGCGGTGGATAGTGATCTCGCACTTTCCTCTCCAATATAGATCACAAAGAGTCAATAATAACTGGTCTGGTGACTGTGGTGGCCAGGAGAGATGTGAAAAATCAGTTCTGGAAGATATGAGCTGGGTGAACAGGGGCTTGGTAGTCTTGGAAGACACCATCTTCATTGGGGAACAAAGTTTCTACCATGGGATGGACTTGATCGGACAAAATGTTCACATAATCCTTTGCCTTAATGTGCCGTTGCAGAGTAATCATGGGGCCCACTGAAAACCTCGATATGGCTGCCCAAACCATCACAGAATCATTAATTGAAATATTTAATTACAAATTTACAACAAATTATATTATTTATAAATATTAAGGTATATCATACATGAAAACACATATATAGAACCAATAATTGTGTACGAAAGAATTATATATAAATTACATTTAATAATAAATTTAAGCACACTCTCCCATTTATCAAAAAATATAATAATAAAAAAATTACAGAAATAAGTAATCTAGTTGATGTGTTATGAAAAATAACTAAAATTGAATTTTTCTGTAGAAAAAGTATCGATTCCGTAATCCGTAGTACCCTATTCACTTCCGTAGAAATCACGGAGAATACGTAGTAGTTGAAATCTCTGGAAACATGTTGAGGTTACTTTAACCCTCTGAGCCACACGAGATTTCTAAGCAGTCTACTTTTGTTTTTATTTCCCTCCAAGTATTTCTAAGAAGCTATCTTGGGGGTCCAAGATTTGGACAATTTTGTTAATGATGAGATATCTGCCCTATTAGAAAAATCTGCCCTATTACTCCAAGTCGAAATGAAGATCCAAGTCGGAAAAACAAATCGCTTCTTACCTAGAACTGGTGACAGTTTTGAATGGGTTTTTGAACCAGAGACTGGCTAAAACCGGGGTTTTTTCGAAGCGAAGATAAACAACCAGGAAGGTTAATTTTGGTTCAAAAATTCCAGGAAAGATTCTATTGGTCACGAAATCTAAAACCGGTCAGAAGACATGCAAGGAAAACTAGTTTGCATGATGGTACACAGTCCAGTCACATTAATGTGACCACCTGTCAAAAGCCAGAATAACCACCTTTGGCAGAGCGGACCACTGCGAGACGTGTAAGAAGAGAGCCAATTAGGTTACTGAAGGTGTTCACTGAGATGTTGAGCCATGCCGACTACAGTGCCGTGGCCAGCTGCGCTAGATTACCTCCCTCCTACAGCCTGGATCCTTCCGGCAATTGTTGCAGGGTGTTTGCTTATAGACGTTTCACGCCGTATACGCCAACGTCCATCTGTCCGATAGAGCATAAAACATGATTCATCGGAAAAAGCCACCTGTCGTCACTCTGTGGACGTCCAGTTGCGGTAATGGCGTGCAAATTCCAGCCTTCGTCGCCGATGAACAGCAGTCAGCATAGGTGCATTAACCAGGCGTCTGCTGCGGAGGCCCATGCGCAGCAACGTTCGCTGAACCGTTGTTGAGGATACACTCTTGGTATCCCTTTGGTTCATCTGGGAGGTCAGTTGCTCAACAGTTGCACGTCTATTCGCCCGAACGCATCTCCCTAGCCTTCGTTCGCCTTTGTCATCTATAGCCCGTGGTGTACCACATGTGCCACGCCGCTGATTTTGGATAGTGCCATTTTGCCATGCACGGTATACTTTTACCACGGCGGCACGCGAACAGTTCACAAAATTAGCAGTTTCTGAAATGCTTCCACCCTTGGCCCGAACGCCAATAATCATGCCCTTTCGGACGTCGGATAAATCGCTACGTTTCTGCATTACGCCAACGATTGAAATGCTTTACGATGTCCTAGGACATCTTTTATATACACTCCACTGCAATGTGCTGCCACCTGCCTTTTGTGATTGGTTATTTTACGTTGACGTCGAAAGTAGGTGGTGGTCACATTAATGTGACTGGACTGTGTATAATGTGTATGTGACCCTAATGGGTTAAAATGCTTATCTCTGTTCTGGCAATGTTGGACGTTTATTCTAACTGACATTGACAAACAAGCTATCATATATCGATTCGGTTTGCATTCTTTAGAATTTCTATCAGTGAAGTGTTGAAATCGAAAAATGAGCCCACGTGTAAGAGAGAGAGGTTTTCAGAGTAAACAAACCACCGGATATAAACGGAGATTTTACTTCCGTTACCCCCAATGTTCTAGCGTGATAAAAATCGGAATTACCTTAAAATTAGTTTATTACTATTTTGGCAATCTATGGCGTAAATCTAACTAACGTTGACTAATCAACTCCCATGCATCAATTAGGAATTTTCATTGGAATTATAACTGACGAAGAGCTCAAATCGTATTCGAAAGAATTCGAGCTAACTGACGTCCCATCCGGAATAAGTACAGGAAGCACGTTCCGCTGCAAAAGCTGTCACTCCACCCACACCTAGCTTGACAGAAAAGGCCCCTCACTCCAAACCACGTCTTCTTGACTATAGATGGACAATAGTTCCTGGGGATGCTAGTATCTTTTCAACACGCGTTACCACGTTCAATGAATACAACCCGTTGTTTTACCAACAAGTTGGAAAACAAGTTCGTTCACAAGTTGAAAACGTCTTCTTGACTCTAGATGGACGATACCTTCAGGGGGTGCCAATATCTTTTCAATACGCGTTACCACGTCCAATGAATACAACCCGTTGTTTTACCAACCCGTTGAAAAACAAGTTCGTTCACAAGTTGGAAACGTCTTCTTGACTCTAGATGGACAATAGTTCCTGGGGATGCCAATATCTTTTCAACACTCGTTACCAGGTTCAATGAATACAACCCGTTGTCTTACCAACCCGTTAGAAAATAAGTTCGTTCACATGTTGGAAACGTCTTCTTGACTCTAGATGGACATAAGTTTCAGGGGGTGCCAATATATTTTCAATACTCGCTACCACGTCCAATGAATACAACCCGTTGTTTTACCAACCCTCGCTAACGCATCCCGCATTGCAAAACACAGTTAAAATTCCGACCACACGATGGTCACACTTCCGCCGAGCTGATATACACATTCGGACCCAAAACCACACCGTCCAACCCTCCCTCCACGTGCTCTCACCCCTGCAGGTAGGGAAAAACGAAACAGCTCCCTCCCTACCCCACTCGTCGCAGGGCTGGGTCGTTTAGGTGGCCATTCGTCGTGGCCATTATTGCGGCTAATGGCCATCTGCTAAATCCCCGGAGTCCTGAGTCGGAGTCGTTTTAGGCGTTCACCGGCTTCAAACGGCCGCTGCATTTTTCATAGCGCTGGAAGGGGGGGGGGGTTGTATTGGGGGGAAGCTTACGTGCAGTTCACGGTCGCGGTCACCGATCGCCGCTACACCTGCTTTTCCACGGTTACGGTGGATGAGCAAATTGTTACAAGCTCTCTCTCTCTCTCTCGCTGCGTCGTACACCTATTTCCCCCGCACCCGCGTCGTGTTGTCGGTTTCTAGGCGTCGAGGATAGTCGGTCGCCCGAGTGAAAAAAAGATACATGTTCAGCGTCGTGGCCGCTAGACGCTGGGCCTTCTCAATCGTTTCTTTTTCGTTTGGCTGAGAGGAACTGCGGGATTTCTCTGGTGATCGATTGCTGGGGTGGGGGATAAAAAATAAGCGTGTGAGGGCAAGATGGGATGGGAATTATTCGGAGTCTTCGTGTTGGCAAGGATTGAAATGTTTTGAAAAAATTCGCTGTATGGAAATTTTGCTGAGTGGAAGTCTTCGGGTTTTTTTTAAGTGGTGATGGGAATGGCTGTTGCGGTTGGTGCTGTTATTATGCTTCGATTTATTTATTCATGACAGCGAGAAAGGGCAGAAGTACAGAACGTGAAAAAAAGATGTAGAATTATGCAGTTTAAAAAGCGTTATGGTCATGTAATCACAGTTTATTTGATGGGAAAGATGTGATCATAATTATTCGAAGAGTAGTTGTCTTTTTGTTAGGAAGGATAGAGATGTTTAAAAAAAAATTCGCTATATAGAAATTTTGCTAAGTCGAATTCTTCGTGATTTGTTTTTAAAAAATGTCGATGGAATGGTTATTATGATTACTTTTTTGGGGTAGTTATCGTGCTTCAATTTATATATTTATTTAATTTATGAGTTTTTTCACACTGTCAAACCGATTACTCTATCTACATGACGGGAAAAAAGACCAAAATACAAAACATGGAAGTCAAATTATAAAACATTAGAACAATTATGCAAGATAAATTATATCATATAATGTACGTGATAGGCAAGATGAGATGAGAATTACTCGAAGTACAGTCGTCTTCATGTTAGGAAAGATCAAGTAGTATCAGAAAAAGTTGCTACACAAAAAATTCGCTGAGTGGCATTCGTCACTGTTAAATAGAATTACTCTAATTACGTGGCAATAGAAAAGACCAACACAATAGTACTTGTGAGATAAATTATTAAAAATCAGTATAATTATGCAACACAACTGCATCTTCTCGCATAAAATAAAAAAGTTACATAGAACAAAACTAACATACAAAAGAAAAATCAGGATACAAAATAACTACAGAGAATAAAGTCAAAACTTAGTTTTCAAGCATTTAAAGTTATAAAAGTACGAAAATATATTAATCATAACTTCGGAGCAAAAATAAAGATTAAAAGAAATAATTGCTCTTAATTCAAAACGGGTACTTATAGATTGAAGTTGACTCAGATTGAGGAACTTATAAATAACTCCTTAACCGAAATAACACGAAAATTGAAATTTTGTTGGGAATATTATAAATCCGCTAAAGTGGGTGTTCGATCTCTATCAATATAGATCTCAGTTTAAGGATAGTTAATATAGGTATGCATTAGAAGGTTCCTGTGTCAATTAATGGGAAAAAACTGAATTTAAAAAAGTTATTTTAATAATTACATGGCACATTTCATATTTGTATTTATGCGTAAAAATTGTAAATTATTGGTGTAAAGCTGAAGATAAGTATGGTAAGTATGAAAAATCTTTTCAGTTATTGCTACAGGGGCAATTCAGGAAGCAATCCTATTTTCGAGTGACACTGGGTCTTAAAACAACATTACTTGGAACTAAACTGTATACGTTCCAAAATGGGGTCTATATTATTATGTCTCAGATTAGCATGTAACTTTTGCTTTACATTTATTTATCAGTTAGCTAGTTAATATCACTCATATATACTCAGTCTATGAATAATTTAATTATGATATTGACTCTCTCTCTCTATACATATAAAAATATAATTCTTCAAACTATAACGATTACATTATCTAATTCCTTAGAGCGGGATAAGAAATAAGGTACACATACCGGTTTACATTAATTGAGATAAAACACAAAACTGCTATTCCTCATCAAAATATTTTAAAGAGACTTTAATAGTTACAACAAACAAAATGACAAACGGTTCAAAACTATATAATTAAAAACTATACTTTAAACTACGGCGATGTTATACGTATTTCAAATCCACAATATCACGAGTGTAAAATACGACAGCCGTACTTGCTGTAAATTAAGCCTGCCGTACATGCTGTAAATTAAGACATACATAACAACAAGGCTCATATTTTAGATAAGATCAACATTGCGTTACGGAACATTAACGTTATCAAAGTAATGATTAACACTAGTACATTAAGTGAATTAGTAATTTATCCATCAAAGAGAGCTGAAACTGAAACGGAAGCTATCATTTTACAACTCTGTAAAACCAGTTTTACCTTTAGCGCACCATAGTAAAGGAGTAGCCAACTTTCCACTAGTCTTCAGAAGAAATTTCGGTTTTCCAAATCCCTCTAAATCTTTTAATGTATAGGGACTCATAAATAATTAACGAAAAATTACCATAATTAATATCCTTAAGCATTTATTTAAACAGTGTTTTTATTCGATCACAGTGATATTGGGTACGAGGTTTTGAAGTGTGCAAAACTGATGGTTATTATTTTAACATTAAAAAAGGTAAGACAAGTTCCGGACAGGAGTGTTCCACATTTTGGGATCAAATTAATCTGTTTCTTCTTAAATATATTGAAAATGGATATTTTAGATAATTTTTTCAATAATTTTGAATGTATAGATCTTAAAAATTGGTTTCTGTCTTTTAAGCAAGCATAAATTTCCTTGTTATGGGTGTTTCTAATAATGGACTGAAACGACGATTTAGTCACCTTCAAAATTTACCAAATTTTCTCCTGAAAGGCTTTGCCCTATACTTGTATTCTTGAAATTAATAGTAGCAATAATCTGTTTATACTTTAAGTGGGGATAAACAAGAATAATGAAACGCAACTGCTTTAAAGCTTCATAATATCATAATTCTTGAAATTAATAGTAGCAATAATCTGTTTATACTTTAAGTGGGGATAAACAAGAATAATGAAACGCAACCGCTTTAAAGCTTCACAATATCACGTAACAGAAAATAAATAAATAAAATGCACACGTTGGGGACGGTAAACAAATTGTTAAATAAAGTTTCCGTTTGACAAATATTAAAATTACTAATCAAAATTACAAATTAATGGACTATATTTTGCGCCCTCCAAGATTTGTCTTTATGCTCCGAGTTGCATGCATAGAAACGAATCTTCGAACTGATCCACTTCTTGCCAAAGCATGTAACGCAGTAAATATTTTATCTGTATACGTTAAGAATGTACTTTCTTTCATCTTTTATGTAGTAATTCGAAAATTATTTAATAGAAAGATTTAATAGATTAGTTTCAGTAGGCAACCTCTTCTGCGAAAGAGATTGCTATACGGCAGTGGTGATTTACTTCAGAAACCCATCTTTGTAATTTTTTATTTTTAATGAAGTACTTAGAAGTTCCCATCAAACTCCCAAGTTAATTAAAAATACAGCCTACAGAGTCCGTCTAGTAGATATCTGTTAAAATTTTCACAAAGTAATCATATTTGATGAAGATAGCTGCATTTTCGATTCTGTGCCATTTTGTTTAAACGGTCAACAACATATTGACAAGGGACTTTGTTTACCGGTTGCTAAGGAACGGAGAAAATTATCCAAAAAAGAAGACCACCAGAATTAATTATCGAAATATGCTAGCTCTGAAACATTAAACGCAGAACACCCTATCTCAATAAAAATCTTCATAGATGGTAGCATCTCTGAAGATGAGTCTTTCTGCAGTAACATTCCTTGCAATAAACGAATTTGGATGTAAAAGCATCAAGATAAAGAACTGTCAACGCTTTTCTATATTTAAGACCATCTATGAATCTTTCAAGGATTTCCTCCCAAACAGACCATTTAAAGTATGTTGTTATGTCAATTTCCAAGCAGCTATCCATGCTGTTGAGTGGATGCTAACCCAGCTAAGATTCACTCTTATGCAACATTTCCAACCTCTTAATAATTTTATTTTCCAATGGATCCTTTCTCACTTTGGTAGCATAGAGAACAAAACAGCTGACAACCTGTAAAAATCTGGGGTGAAGGAGCAACCTGGAACTAGAAAATGCAACAATGCACTCTAAAAGAAATATATTTGTTCAGCTTAAAGTTCAACATTAATAGAAAATTTCTGCTTTCTCATCATTGGTACACGGACTCCGTGTGAGCTCTTAAATCTCAACACGTCCAAAAGGGATTTTCCAAGTTGATAAGACTTAGCACTGGACATCTAAAGCATACGATCTTCATCGATGGTACCACAGTGCACCAAATGTAAAATAAGCCAGACTCTTCACACATCCTACATTGTATCATTGTAAACAGTCAAGAAATATTTTCTAGTTCCACTACAATAGCTGAAAAATTAGTTTAGCATAATTTCCATGTCTTGATGTAGAACTAATATATATAGTACCACGGAATAATCACCAACCAACCATGTACGGAGATTTGTTTGTGCTGATTTCGAGATCATAATACCTATAAGCTAAATTTCTAATAAGCTAATTTTCTGTGCTACCATCTTCATCGATGGTACCACAGTGCACCAAATGCAAAATGAGCCAGACTCTCCACAACACATCCTACATCGTATCATTGTAAACAGCCAAGAAATATTCTCCAGCTCTACTACAATAGCTGAAAAATTAATTTAGCATAACTTCCATGTCATGATGTAGAACTTATCTAGTACCACGAAATAAGCACCAATCAACCATGTACGGAGATTTGTTTGAGCTGATTTCGAGATCATAATACCACTAAGCTAAATTTCTAAAACCATTCTAGAAACAAGTGTCCAGTAGGTAAGTAACTATTTAAAGTCGCACTGCAGCAACACAGCCAACGGACTGGCACCAATCCCGAATAAACAGATCTGAGGACAATACCACGTAATTTTGAATCATGGTCAAATGACGAGGTAGCACCTGCGTTGGCAGCTCGCTCTCCTAACTTCACCACTCCATCCTGAGGAGATGTGAGACCAGATTTAACGTGTACCAGCCCCAATGTACACGATGACCTTCGGCTGGACCGAGTTTCCAACCCACAACCCACCGCTTTTCCAAAGGGGTCAACGCGGTCCCAAAAAACGTCCGATTAGAAGCCTCTGATTTATTCACAGGATCAAAATATTTACACAACTACTGAGTCATCGGAATGCACAGGAAGTCAGTGGAATGGAATTAATAAGTCAGTGGAACTCAAACACGAACTTATTCCGCTAAATACACTCCACATCCGGCTGCGTACATACAGAGCAACACAGAAGCAAACTCGTATTTGAGAACAAAGCCTAACGCCATGTACTCCCTTGCTTTATGTAACACGTTGATACAATTAGAAGAGATGAACGTTCAGCATCTTGATGAGATTACGAATCGCCCCCCTCTCCCACTCTCAGCACCAACAGTCCGATTCCCGCACTCACGTACAAGGATAACACGTGACCACCCATGCCGAACACACGTGAGCCATTTATTTGCCCCGTGCTCTTTTCTGTCTGTTTGATCAACAGACGGGGATGCCTTTCACCGGTGTGTGTTGGGGGGGGGGGAATTCAGTCTTCCGATTAAGTCGTTAGAAGGCCGGGATGGACCTGATCAGAATTTTCAGGTGTTGATGGGGTATAAGATGAAATTGTATTGATTTCTATGGAGATTGAGTAATGGAAATCCTGTGCGAAATCGCATTTCGTATCGTCGTTTTGAAGTTCACGCAACTTTAAATCTGTTCAGTTTAGTGACAGTCCATTTTTGATTGCGATGGGCTTTGTCTGTAAAGCTAGATACAGGTGGTGGTGGTGGTGGGTGTTTTTGAGGTGGAACGTGTTTCCTGTACGTGTCCGGGAAGTGATGTCACTTGGATAGAATGTTTTTGGAAGCGCTTGAAACAAAAAATTCCAATGAATTCAGAATTGACATATCGCATCCCGGCAAGAAAAGTGACGCAACTCAAAACTGTATAATTTGAGAAACATCAACTTAAAGGATACTATTGAAATTATATAAGCTTCTTTTAAATTTTAGGCAAGTATTTATGGTGGTAACTTCTATTATATTCTATAGAACTGGTACAGTTACACTCTATGTTTATGAGCGGTGTCAACGACCTTGGCAATTTTTTGGCGCACTTCGAGTAGCGAGTTACGGTAGATTACGACAACCCATCTGTCTTAACGGTTATTGTGGATTTCAAACGGTAACTTTCAATTTTTATTTTGAATATTCTAGAAAGTTCTTCCAAAATCCGTTAAAATCGTTTGGTTTCATTGGTTCTTTTGAAATTTTTTCTTAGCTTCCATTGGTTATTTTGATTTAAAAATATCCTTTGATTGCATTGGTCCTTTTAAATTTTTTTCTGTGATACTTTTGGTTCATTTATTTGTATTTCTGCAGTTGTAGAATTTTTATTTTGTTACAATAGCTTTCAGGAAACGTTTTGAGTTTTGTTTTTTCGCCATTTGTGGAAATTTCGTTTTTTTATTATTTTTTCCCGGAATAGTTCTGACGTATCAGGTTGTATTATTTCTTGCTTTTTCTTTTAAAAATCTTTTTCTTTTTCAACATGCCCACTGTATTTAGTGTAATTGATAACTTTCAGGGTATTCTTACCCAACATTCGATGCTTAGTTTTCTGCTGGTTCACAAATGTGTGTAAGCATACTCAACTTTTTGTGACATATACAGGGTGTTTCAGTGAACCGTTTCAGAACTTCTAAGAGGGGTAGGGTACATCCTGACGAACCAAAATCATATACCAATGGGCAGTCAGAAATGCTTTCCTGACGCGGTAGATGGCGTTGTGCGAAAATCCCGAGCTTTCGTGTAGGGAATCTTCATCTCGCACAAGAACGCCAAGTTAGTAGGATGGATGATTACACGATCGTAGAGTTAGCCGTTATGCATTTGGCGTACGGGACTGCAAATTGTAGTGGGCCAGCCGCACAGCGTTTGCACGCGGAACGATATGCGACGAGGCGTATCCCCAGTCATAATTTCTTTGCAAGACTGCACCAGAGGTTAGCTGAGACAGGTTCACTAGAAAGAGCTGACAGGGACAGGGTAAGAACAGCACGGACTGCAGACGTCGAACAGAATGTGCTGCAGCATGTACAGGGGAATCCAAGACCGAGTACACGAAGTGTAGCAAACGAAGTCGGGGTTTCCCATTACAGCGTCTGGAGGATTCTCCGAGAAGAAGACATGCATCCGTTTCACGTGCAGCGTGTGCAGACACAGCAACCGGGGGATTATGCACCTCGTATTGCTTTCGCACAGTGGTACCCTGGAAAATGTGGTACACATCTCCTTTTTCCTGCTGAAGTGTTGTTTTCCGATGAGGCATCCTTCACAAGGGAAGGAATTTTCAACACGCATAACGACCATATCTGGGCGGTCGAGAACCCGCATGCAATACGACGTCGTGCAGCACAGATTCGATTTTCGGTCAATGTATGGGCCGGTATTATGGGAGATCACCTCATCGGACCTTACCTGTTACCGTCTCGTCTAACCGGACCTAACTACTTGCTCTTTCTGCAGCAAGTATTGCCACAACTTTTGAGAGATGAACAGATTTCTGCATCGACGCAACAGACAATGTGGTTCCAACACGATGGAGCCCCTGCCCATTATAGCGGAGATGTTCGTAACTACCTGGATGTCACATTTGGTCAGCAGTGGATCGGACGTGGTGGTCCCGTGCGTTGGCCTGCTCGGTCACCCGACCTATCATGTCTTGATATTTATTTCTGGGGTCATCTGAAATCGCTAGTTTATGACACCCCTGTTGACAATGTTGAGGAGCTGGTTGCAAGAATTGCAGTAGCTTCCGTAGAAATTCCAGATATGCCTGGAGTGTTCCAGAATGTTCGGATGTCCATGCGTCGGAGATATGAGGCGTGCATTGTAGCCCGTGGAAGAAACTTCGAACACTTACTTTAATCCATGTACCTTTTGCTTCATTGTATTATTTATTATTTGTATAATTTCATGTATTATTAAAATGATTTCTCACTTACGGTCTCTTTTCGTTATGGTGCTTCTGTGTACAACACCGCTTCAGGAAAGCATTTCCGACCCCACATTGCTATATGATTTCGAGTTGTCAGGATGTACCCTACCCCTCTTAGAAGTTCTGAAACGGTTCACTGAAACACCCTGTATATATATATATATATATATATATATATATATATATATTATATATATATATTTTTTTAAACGTTCTCAAATGCGTTTGAGGCTTTTATTTTGTGTTGTAAAAAGAAAAATATTTGTGAAAGAAAGATAATTTGTAATTATTATTTCCTTGGCGACTTTAGAAGTTCGCCAAAATAATCACCAAGATCGTTGCCACAACTCATAAACGTAGACTGTAGCTGTACCACAGAACTAGCCGGAATGTGCCAGCTAGCTCTCGGTGGTTTGTAATAGAGTTTTTTTTAAACTTTTTTACACACCTTAATTAAACATGTTTTGATTTGTATATTTTATTTATTTTTACGAAACATAATTCTACAAACCATTACATATCCAATCAAATATTTATGTACAGTTGGTCGAAATATACACATACCGCTACGAAATTACCCACGTCTAATGATATTTTGCAGGAAATAGACAAATCAGTGAAATCTAACTCCTAAATAATATTTCTGCAATCGGTAATATACCAGAACACATAAGCAAACAGAAAAAAAATTCCAATCCTTGAAAAAAATGCAGAATTCTGAAAAAAACATTTGTTGTTGTATCTATTCAACCGTGTTGAATTTCGACTTACTGAATATATTGTGAAATAGAATAATTCGACAAAAGACTTTTCAACGATATCGATAAAGACAATAACGATTTATCAACAAAAAGAACACATTTATAATACTTAGGAATCCTCAAATATGACCACAACATCTCGAAGTCAACTCAAATACCCAAACACGGAATTCTAAATCAAATTTAAAAAGTTAACATTAATTCTGACGTGGCCAGATACCGAGTAGCAAAATTACGCTTTTGTGATCTATGAGTTTTTCTTGGGGCATTTCATGTTCCATTACAAAATGTAAGTTATGTAAAACGAAATGTTCTAAATATTCTTTCTTCAATCAAGTATTTATAAATTACTTACATCAAGGGAAGAAATAAAAAGTCAGTTCAAACAGAAATATTACAATTTAATTCAGTTAAGAAAAATGGTTCTTCGATCAACACTGGTAAAACAATCTGAGCTGCGTACAGCAATCTCGTTTATACTTAACAAATAACGTCGATTTCGGGTCGACGTATGCACGTAAGTGTTATATATATATATATATATATATATATATATATATATATATATATATATATATATTTTATTTTTTTGACTTGTGTCACTCTTCTTGAAGAGTTGCAATATGATAATTGATTGGTCTATATCAGACGCTGCCGAAATACTGATAAACAACAATAAGAGGTAATCCCGATATGTATCATACTAGAGCATTTGTGTAGCTCTTTTCATATCCTATATCTTAAATCCCTTTACAGTTGAAGATTTTCTCCCTTTTAACTTTCAGTTTCCCTCAGTTAAACAAAACAATTGTATTCAATACACATGGTTAAGTTTGTATATAATTTTAGCGCTAAACATAAAACTTATGTTTAATCTTCTTGCCTTACCTTTCTGATCGTTAGTAAGACCACTTATCTCAATTTAATAAAATTAGATATAAACATGGTGACCCAAACACACAATTTTCTTATCTGTATTCCGATTAGATAAGTATAGAATAGTTGGATCACTAAACATGGTTTTTTGAAAAACTCGTGATTTTATGTCCCCAAACTCAAAATAACTTCTAACATAAGGCAAACATTTAATAATATAAGTAACAGTCTATTGCGTTACCAAAAAATCGTGTCGTTATTTACATTTTTATACCTAATTTAAAACTGCATTAAATATAATCATCAATATGCACATTTCATACATCATTTAGAAATAAAATTTGGCAAAAAGACCAAAAAGAAGTAGAAGTCATAATGACCAGTAAGTACATGCCATGTTGAATATACTGGATGTATACCCACAGCCTTTCAGTAATGGAAGTAAATAAACAGGGAGTTTGCTGAAATTATTGCGAAATTACAATCAACATCCAATGTGCCATCACCAGAATGTTAAAGAGGAAACTTTTTCATTAATAACTTTTCTCATTACATTGTTACCAACGTCTTAAGACAACATTCTTCAAGCAGTTTTATGGTACTAAGAATCTCATCACTCTGCTTGAAACTGCTTCTCAGAATTTGCATGAATAATCTAACAGAAGAGCGAAAACAGTATAAAATTTAATAATACTTTGAAATGAACCTTGAGTTGAGTGTATCTATTAAAATGTATGCACTTTAGTGCGGAATTGATACGAAATCAGTGACGTTTTAGTAGATAGGCAAATTAATAAACCATTCAAAATATAACACACTAATAGTTCAAATGTGTCTTTGAAGAGCCACTTTAAAATGTATCAGCTTGAATAGCTGAGAGTTTATATTCACTTGATTTGAAGACAAATCTTTTGAAGAGTGCTAAGAAATAAAAATGAATTTGTGTTTATAATTATACAAAAAAGAGAGGTAGAATAAACATGTATGATCGAATAAGTGCTTCAATATATTTAAAAATTAGTTGTTGTACAAAACGTGTTTTGAAAAATAACATTGAGTCAATCTCTTTGGTAGTATAGTAATAAAAATGTGATGAATAAGAATTTTTCTTAAACAAAAATCCATGGTACAGTTTTCCATACGATAAATAAGTTCATTGTGTAAGCTAAAGTGGAAAATTAATTTTTACGATGCCAAAATTTAAATTAAAAAAAAAATATTTGTCACGCCAAATTTGCACATTTTTTTCAAAAACAATTTCTTTTTATAAATAAAATGAGCAATTATCAAGACTGCCGAATTTAACTATTTTCTAGATCTTTTTTCCAAATGATATCTGAGGGAAAATTGAATCCTTATAATTTTTACTTTGAGTTAATAGTTTTACTACTACAAGATTGGATGAAGACAAAGAAGTATCAAATTTCAATTCGGAGTTCATTCTTTGGAATTTACCGTGGGATGTGTCAAAATCGTATTCGAAAAAATCCGTTCAACCATAAAACACTACCGTCAGTTCATTTTAGCTTGGCAAAAACTCTCATCAGCATATTTATTTCGTTGAATCAATTTGAAATATCCTGTATTGCATTACATTTTGCTTCAAATTTGATTATGACAATTTCAAAAATGTAGGTTTATTTCCTTACATTACAAATGGTTTGGTCTAAAGATACGTCCAATGAATGGATCAGAAAGATTAGAATTGAAATAATAATTAAAATCTATTCGGCACAAACATTTTTGCTCTTTGCATTTTTAAATTAAATTTGAGAACCCAACTACTATTTCTCTTTTGTGTGAAAGCTACTACAATTCACTCTATAACTGTTATAACCAACTTTTTACTATACCTCACCAGTAATATTTTGTGGTGAATTAGTCACGGAATACTGAATAAGCAATGGTTTAACAAAACAACTCTATTTAATTCCATTCAGATATGTGCATTACTTTTAATATTAAATTATTTGTACTGTTACTCTTACTGTTAGATGGTACTGAAACTTTAACTTAACTATTAAGTTTGTTCTATACCTCCCTACTTTATATCTACGTTATCTATAGACACAAATTTGATTCCTATATCCAAGTTTTGAGCGTTTTTTAACAATAATGTTTCTTGCATAGAAATAAATGTTTCAATTTTTCATCAGTTCTTTAAAAGATTGTTACCCACTCTCAGTCATAAATGCATTTCTTTTTTCATATGAGATGGTATGCTGACTGAAGAAGTTGGAAGTTTAATTTTTACTAATGAAATAATATTTAACTAACTGAACTCTACTGCTGAACAATCTTTTATAAAGTGTTCAAAATTTGGATTTAGTCAAATTTTTGTCTCTCTCTCTCTATATATATAAATTATATATATATATATATTATATATAAATTATATATATATATATATTATATATATATATTATATATATATATATATATATATATATATATATATATATATATATATATATATATATATATATATATATATATATATATATATATATATATATATATATATATATATATATATATATATATATATATATATATATATATATATATATATATATATATATATATATATATATATATATATATATATATATATATATATATATATATATATATATATATATATATATATATATATATATATATATTGTCGGATAGATAGATAGAGAGAGATAAAGAGAGAGAGAGAAACAGAGAGAGAACATATAAAGCTAAAAATAAAAGTTTATGAACACCCCTTAGCAACTATGCAAACTACTATAATCTCAGGACTTCAATGATCTTGAAAAGGTCTTTCTTAGTAGGAAAAAGGGGTTGGAAATCTCGATATTTAGAACACAGAACGTAAGAAAATTCTATGAAATTGACAAATATTTCCCTAAAAAGAACCAAATTCTTCTTAATTTAATGCCTTTCGGTTAGAAGTTGTTTTACATGAAAATAATGTGCAAAAAACTTTGTTTTATGTTTGTATTGTGTTTCTGTACAAAAAAGGCAGGGCGTATATTCAATTTTGTGACAGGTCTCAAATGTCAACTTTACAAAATACTATAGCAAATATGTAATATTTTTTTTCGCCTAATAGGTTCTTAAATGTGCAATATACCATTTTCATAAAAACTTTTATTATTATTATTTGTTACACAGTTTAGAAAAAAAAAGGTTTTTAAACAAATCCGTACATGGTGTTTTCTCGATTTTGGAAGCCTCTGTAGCTGGCTTGATATATTATAACGATCTGTCTAGATATATTTCAAAATTTACTTGGCACAGAAATCGTGTTATTTGTATATTGGCGAATGACAACAAGCGTATTTAAACAATATAAAAGCAACCGCTACGAGATTCGTTCACCAATTTTGACGCAAAATGTTTAAAGTTTAACGTCGAAAAATACCCATCTGCCTTGAACAATAGAACTGGATGGAATTGAAGTAGACGGTTAGAATGTAATTGGTGTAGCATGATTGATACGTGCTTTTAGCCATGCAATTGATTTGAAACAAGAATTAACATCAGTTAAACTATACAAAATGATACGAAATACTTGAAACAAGGTATGAAATGTAAGTAACAACTCTTTACATACAATAAATATATGCAATTAAAAACGTTTAGCACAGATATCATGTGGGTCTGATAATTTTAAATATAATTATAGAATTAAATTTATTTCCTGATATTTCAAATAGTTTGGTTCAAATATGCAGGTTCATAAAATGAAAAAAAAAATACGATAAAAAAGATTGATTGACAATTATTCAATAAATACTTTTTGTTGTTTGCACTTTTAATTGAGATTAGAACACCCTAATCTTTTTAGTGAGAGTTGGATAATTACAAGTTCACTAAGACGTTCTAAAAAACGTATTAACTGATGTTTTAAACAAAATCTCACTATTCATAATACATTAGTACGAATTAAAGGCACGTAATACTGAACAAATATTTTCTGAAAAAAGCAGCTCTTCCTAAAATCTATTTAGGTTTGTGTGCTACATTTAATAATCAATTATTTGAAATGTTATATATTAATACACACCATTTATTTTAATATTAGTTGGTTTGATTATGAGGATTTTACAATAGCAAAACTATTTTTCGGTATTTTAAATGGGTTGGTATAAATATGCAAGTTCATAAAATTGTTTGAACTCAAAAGATAGATTGAAAACTATTCAAGTTTTGAAAGATCTTGGAGTATCCAGCTTTATCCCTGGAAGTTGACCAAATACTAGTTTACCAAAACGTTCTCCGTAACTGCACTAGCTAACTTTTTTTTAATCACATCTCACTATTAATAGCAACCTAGCGTGAATTGAAGTTATGTCATGCTGAATAAACAATGTTTTCGAAAACAACAACTCCTCTAAAAGTCCATTTGAGTTTGTGTACGTAAGAGGCATTTAACCCTGAACGTGCGTTTAGTAATTTAGGAAATATCAATACCCTAACGACAGAACTGCCTATGAATGACCGAATCGAAAACAGAGTAAATAAGAAGAAACGCATGGATATGGTGTATGTGTGTTAAGCCCATTCTTTCTCGCTTAAAGGAGGAACGGATTTTGTACGGTGTTAATGACTTGGAGAACAGTGTCAATAGGCCAGTGATATATCGCTGTTATGTAAAGCTTTAAAAGGTTTGATAACTTTTAAAAGCTAGAGAATCACAGACAAAAATGAATTGAATTGCTGACTAGTTGATTTGAAGTGAATTTTTAAATGCTGAACTGGTAAATAAACACTAAATCCTTCAATAAATTTACTAATACGTCATTTATTAATTTAATGTTTACCCGTCAGATATATCGGAAATTTAATTCTGGATTACCTTCTATATATATAAAAAACTAACGTACGTGGACCCGAAATCGACGTTTTTTGTGTATCGTCGAATGGCAACAATCAACGTAAATAAAATAACCCAGATATTTTGAATTCTTGCTCTTTTCAAATACCCGATGTCAATTTCTCTGCAAAATAAGGAATTAAATTGTAATATTTATGTTTGAACTGACTTTTTATTTCTTCCTTTGATGTAAAAGTAATTTAAACGTAATTTTTGCTACAAGGTATCTGGACACGTCAGAATTAATGTTTACTTTTTAAATTTGATTTAGAATTCCGTGTTTGGGTATTTGAGTTGACTGCGAGATGTTGCGGACATATATGAGGATTCCCAAGTGTTATAAATATGTGTTATTTTTGTTAATAAATCATTATTGTCTTTGTCAATATCGTTGAAAAGTCTTTTGTTGCATTATTCTATTTCACAATATATTCAGGATGTCGAAATTCAACACGTTTGAATAGATATGTACGTAGTTTTTTATCAAAATTTTGCATTTTTTGAAGGATTGGAATTTTATTTTTGTTTGCATTATGTGTTCCGGTGTATTACCTATTGCAGAAATAATATTTAGGAGTTAGATTTTAATGATATGTCTATTTCCTGCAAAATATCACTAGACATGAGTAATTTTGTAGCGGTATAGGTATTTTTCGACCAACTTTCGTTAAATATCTGATTGAATACGCAATGATTTAAAGAATTGTTTCATAAAAATAAATAAAATATACAAATCAAAACATGTTTAATTACGATGTGTATAAAAGTTTAAAAAAGAACTATTACACACCGCCGAGCGCTAGCCGGCGCAGCCCGGCTAATATCTTAATAATTCGCTTCAAAGAATGTAGTTTCTTTCGATACGATTTAATAAGTTAAGAATACACTTATATCCAACGGAACAAAAACAGTAAGAATGCATTGTATTTGAAATAAATTCGATTAAACCCGAGTCTGTTAGTGACAAAATTTTGTTGTAATACGTACTGGAAAAAGTCCATCTACACGCATTCTGAGAAAAAGGACGTCATCATTTAACTGTGCCTCAAACACCATTGGTCCAAGTTACACACTGGACTTAATTTCATAGACTTCCTTTACTTTCAATTAGGAACCACGCATTAATCACGTGATCAATTTAAAAATAATACAATGTTTAATAGTTCAACAGTTGCACAAAAAACGCTGTAGTCCAATTAAAACTACCACTTTTTAAACCTTTCAATTACATTAGTTTTCCAAAAATGTTTTCGATCCGCTCAAATTATTTATTACCATTTATACATCGTGTTTTCAGTTAACTATCAGTAGATTAAAATGTTTCCAGAATAGGCGTTATACATTAGCTTCTAAAACTTGAGGAACAATAAAAGTTTCAGCTATAACTTTGAATTGTGCTAACCTAGATGTGAAAAAATTATACAAAATGTACGTCGGGAGTTACCAAACCAATGATTAAAAACAAAACGCTGATACGAACAGAAGCTAACAGTATTCGAACTGAATAGATGACACTGTACTAGGAGCCATACAACAGAAAGGAACCATGAAAACTTTAAACAGATGTGAGACGGTCCTTTGTAGCCTGTAGTATCACCTCGAACACTGAGGAAGTCTTTTCATATAAAGAATGAGGCTGCGGATGATTTCGTGAGTTAGCCAAACCCATTTCCATGTTAGAGCCTCTGACGTACGATTAAAAAATTTGAACATGCACCAGCTTTCTACAGAACATTCTCGGTTATACGAATCACCACAGAAGATTTCGTTTAATTTTGAGTTTACAACCTTTACAAATAATGGTGTTCTGTAGTGAAGTCTCTGTATGAAGTTTCTGTGGTGAAATCTCTGCTGTGAAGTCTCTGCTGTGAAGTGATACTTCATATGTAAAAACGTAACTGCGAACTGAATTGAAGTAGTGGTTCACCGAAATGAATATAAAACCAACTGTGACAAGAACAGAACATCCATATCAATACCAGGCATTAAGGAATGTAAAGTGTCAGAACGGTTCACGAATAAATAATTTGAATGTTTTAGTCGTTGTATTAATTCATATGGATTAAATATTCCATAGTTCCATGAGTTTTGCAAGCGGTGTGGATGCTCTAGCTAATTTAACATATTTATAACTTTACATTCGAACTCATTTAATACATACTTTGAATGAACTTAATTATTATGGAACTAACAGTGACAAAAAGAAGTTGATACTACAATACTATTATTCAGTGTCTAATTCCCGAGGTACTCTACTGTGATAAGATCGGCCCATTTCTCGGAGTCAATGAAACAACAAGACGGGAAACTCATCAAAAGTTTCTCCATCAGTCGAAAGAGATTTCAGCCAACCAAAGAATACCCAAGACTTTCTTCCTGGAAGGAACGGCATTATCGAAAGCACTGTTCGGGTTTAGCTTTCTAAAAATATCCGAGGGAAGATTTTAGTATAAGAAAAGTTCTATCTATTTTATAATATATAGAAACATAAATATTTACCATGGAAAATAATCAATAAATATGATTCAGCAAAAAGGTCTTATGAAACATTTTTAAGTTGGTAGTTGAGTTTACGTGGTACTGGAACAGCCACAAAGGACTAATAAAATATTTTAAAATTAGAATTTATTCTGTAAAAATCTATGTATTATTACCAAGACAAATTTAAATGCTTAACAGAGAACTGTGTGATTTAAAATAAATATAATTTACTAAAAACAGTCTAAGTACATTATATATTGTGCCCTCTCCCCCTCTCTATTTGTATATTTAATTTAGTGAGCGATAACTTTTAGAAGATCTAATTAATTTTACACTAGCCGCTGCCCGTTACAATTATTTTCGTGGGGTCAGGTGTGACCACTGCTCGAATTCCCATTGCTACAAATTCTGATTAGTTTTGTGTTATTACTAAGGTGCTTATTTGGTCGCTTCGAAAACCAAATCGGAATTCGTAACCTATTGGATAGCAGCCATCACGGCGTTGCCCTCGTCATTGTCAAATGCTGCCAAGTTTGAATTGCGAAGAGTCCAATCGGCGTGATGTCACAATCTCTTTCGATAATATAAGTATTTAATTGAAAAATTATTTATTAATTAAAATAAACATATACGGAATCATCTATCTGTTGCAAAATTTTCAGTAGATTTCAAATCCGTTGAAATTTTTAATCTATCTTTATCGATCCCGAATTTACAAAAAAAATAACAAAACAATGCCAGTTAAATTTAATTTTTTTTTTACTTTCCTACGCTGGAATGGTTTGAGCGCAGGAAATGGAATCTGTGATGTAAAAGTCAAATTCGTAATGAAAATATATAAAAGTTACAATTTAAAAATTATTTATTTAAAGAAAATCATATTTTTAGGTATCGATTTAATGTAAAATTTCCCTCAGATTTCAAATCCATTGAAATTTGCCAAGTATCATTAAGTCAAGTGCCATAGATTCGTCAGGACAATGCGTAGCGAGACACAAACACTTCCTTTTATAATAGTAGAGATTTGATGTCTTTGAGGAAGGAAGCTCTCGATTACTGAAATGCATTCCAAAGTACATGTTAGTTTAAGAGTTGTAAAATGCTTGAAAGTTTGAAATTAAGTACATATAAGAATGTATTTTAATTTCCAATTATGACTATTAGTTATTAATGAAGCCTATATTAGATGAGCTACTTTGAAAGCTGTTAAATATTTATTATGTTCAAAAGTAAGCAATTTTATAAATAATGGCACAAAAAAGACAAGACTTTTGGTTGAATTCATAATTGCAATGTGGAAGTAAGTAGCTCTCCAATACTTGAATGTATGTTAGTAATGTATATTTATAATAAAATTCTGAAAAATATAGGATGGTAATTCTTTAAATTAAACTTAAAATTGAATTATGAATGTAAGTGATTACACATACACAAGTTTTAATGCAATTTTGTGTAATTATTTATATTTCGATTTCCGATATTAAATTTGAAAAATTCGAGTAATAAGTGATGTAATATGCAATAGATAAGAAATTAAATAAGAACTTATAACGATTGTAACGATAATCTAAGCAAATAACGTAGGGGCTGCTTTCTTATCTAAATAAAATATGAATGGTGAAAGTAATAACGAGAAAAACATTGCACTAAAGAACTTTTTCATGTTCTTTTATTCATTTCACAGCTATGATACTGTGTTTGAAAGTGAAATACATGCAATATTAACACTGAATTCCTTTCTATACACATAATATACTTATATATTTTAAGTCATCTGAATAGATTTGTTGAATAACGAAGCACTTAAACTTTCTCAACTTACTTATTGTTAGACTGTAGAAAAAGTAATTCAATTTTGCTCCATGCATTAGTGATCTTTGAACTGTCAATTGCAATCTAAGAAATATTTTTTACTCTTGATCAACCATTTATATTCAATTTTAAAAGCGAACAAAATACAATTCAACAATATAAAGTGTGTAAATTTATGTGTGTGTGAATTTATATAATTTATTAAGAGACATGAAATGAAATAAATGTGTACAAAAGTTGTTTTTAATAAAGAGCCAGAATATAAAATTGTTAACCAATCCAAATAGAAATTGAAATTTCATCACATTTTTGTAAAGTTAAAGCTTTTATATGATTGGTTTTTATGCGTAGACAAGCATTAAATTTTGGGACATGAACACGTTAGTAAACATGAATTGAACGGTTAAAGAACGGTGATAGAATACTACTTACATGTCTGTTCTTTGAGTCATAAACTTCAAACAATCGTAAAGAACTCTTGTTTGAATAAAAATGTCTCTGAATTTCATTATAAATCACCCCAAGTACTCAGCATTTATTGACAGTGAAAAGCAACATGGCAAGTGCTCTCAATTTCGCGAGAAAATATTTTCAACATTAGAATTTCAACGAAATGGGAAAACTCCTGGGCTGCACATCTTTCCTACAAAACACAACAGATGAAGAGAAGGAAACAATTCACACACCACTTCACTTCTGCTTAACGTCATAAAAATGAAAATATCAAATATCTAGCTCTGCGTTGTCTATGTTGGTTTGAATTTTCCCTATTCTTGGGAAATAAATGATTCAGATGGAGAAATCCCTTCCATGTTTCCCTTGAAATCCTATAACTGATAATAACTGTAGATTCTTTTGTTAGCACTTTATATATGAGAATTGATTTGACAGAGTAAAGATATCAAATATCCAACCTAGGTATTCTATCATAGTCTTTCTGAAGATTTTCTGTACTTGGAAATAATGATTTGGATTATGGATACCCATACATTCTCGAAAACGTATTCATTGACTCGTAATAAGTATTTTTGTGTTAGCACACGAATTTATATATATTTTTATAGATATAGATACACGCATTCCATACGTGATATTGTTTTAATCAAATACCTGCTACTTTTTATGTACTTACAGATGGGGGGGGAATGTCATATTTATCTAGGATTGAAATGCAGTGTAATGCAAAACACATTCTCCTTTTTTAAATTTAAAATAGATTTTATTTGAAGTGTTTAATGTGATAAAATGACTAACATTTAAAAGGGTTATACCTTAACAATATGTGATTAAAATTTCTTGAATTAAATTTCACTGAGAAATATATTTGGATTTAAAACTTTAGAACAGTTTCTACTTTAGAACACTCAAAACTACTCTAATCTATTTTAAATAAATGCACAATAACATACAATTTTCAACATGTAATACATGAATAAACTCGATACATGCATTAAACTTTTAGAAAGGTAGTTAATAAATTATTCAATCATTACAGTTTATTCAAGAAAAGAAGATTCTATTATTATTTATAACTTGTTTGTTTTTCTATGCTCGTATTTTACACCATCATTTTTAAAAAGTATAAGTTTGTGGACATCAATACTATAATATATTCTCAGATTTTAAATACATTTTGTTGTAAGTTATGAGTTAGATACACAAAAAGTATTTCAAACATTTATAAAAAAAAAAACCCAAAATATCTTAATTTCTGATTTGTTTATTTAAATTTTTTTCTAAACATAAAAATCAATCAGTAAACTCGTAACTTAAACAATAACTGATTCGTTGAGGGTTAAATAAAGAAAATATTAAACCACTATATGTATATATATAATAATGCGTATGTATTAATGTTCCATTCAATAATGCATTCAACCAGTTAAGTATTTCACAATCCAAAAAATCCAGAACTCTTGTTAATTATATTTCCATTGCCTACGAAATCAAACTTTAATTTTTCTCATTTCATGATACCACTGTTATAAGACAATCGTTAAAAATATTACAGGGAAAAAGTTATTAATTTTTCATTAATACAATGCTTGCATAAGAATTTAAGTAAGAATATGATTTCGGAACTTTTGCTGTGGAATAAGGAAAATAATTTGTTAATTGTAGAAATTAAAGAAAATTAGCTTTTATGTAGGAGGGGGGGGGGGGTATTTGATGCTATACAATTACAATTTCACTATGACATAATTACTATGTTAAGAAGTTACTAGGTATATGAATTTATGTGTTTCTTTAGTTTATCATTAGGACAATGCAATAGTATCATCAAATTAATTATTATAAATATGCAGGCTCTCTCTTATACTGTTGGCTAATAAGAAATACATATATTTAATTTTTACAATGATATGAATAAAGTTTTGTATGGTACTATAAAACTATTTTATAGAGTGTTGAACTAAATAAGTGTTTTTATGTTGCCTTGCTAAAACTTTTGTTACGCTAATACTAAATTCAGATTTCTCTAAGTTCCCACTGTGTTAAAATCCTTCGAATTATTCTTACTTTAGAAATGAAAAATGTTTAAATCTATAGAATGTGTGTATATACACTAGCAAATATTTTGAAATGACTGCCTCGTTTTTCAAGTGATGCCTATTTCTATAAGTAGGCTTTTGTATTGTAATTGCTTAAACAAAAACATTGTATCAGATAGCTTTTGTCTTTTATAGATTACAAGTAATGAAACTCGAAAACACTAAAAATGCTAGAGGCAGGAAAAGTTATTGAATTTCAAATCAAAGCCCTAAACCATAAAATGTTCGATTTGAATACAGGTCACACATTTATGAAAATAATGCCTTTACTATGAAAATATTATTTCACTTTTCAAATATAAAAATATCCAGAAAACAACACAATTAAATTGATTTGCATGTTATTAATTATTTTATCTTGTAAAAACGAGAGTATTTGATTCCAACTGTTCCCTAACTTCATTTTTCATTTGTATTTCTGCACAAGTACTTAACTCTTTACACTGAATCATTAACGACGATCGATAAACAGGGAAAGTCTTGAAAGCAATTTATAAAGCTTCAGGATTGCATAAGATAATTGCAGTTCAGGAAAATCTCTAAGGACTAATTAAACTCATTAATAGATTGTTATCAATTCCTTGGTGAATATTTCCATCATATATTAAATATACATTCCAAAAGATGTCGGTTTAAACTTAAATGAGTGCAAATGGAAATGCACAACTTTTACTTTAAATTAAATTATTTTCTAATGAATTTTTTCATTTGTAATACAGATTAATATTTAGAGACTTTACAGTTTTGAAATATATATATAAGTAGCGGTACAAAGGAGGTAGTATTATCACGGAGTCACAATTTCTTCCAATTTCATCACTTGGAACAAGACATCGCAGAATTGTCGAGTTATTCTACGATTTATAAAAAATCAGTGAAATTTATATTGTTTAATTTGAATGAATATTGATTATGGTATTTTTATGCAAAAGTGTTGTTCCTTAAAACAATGCAAACAGCAAGATAGAATCACTGAAGAAACTTATTTTTCAAATTTTATTACATTAGATTCAAAATATTTATGCTATTCCTTATCACCGAGAAAACTAATTGTATGCTATTTTAAATGTTGGATTTCAAACTATTGTAAGTAACTATAGAAGTAACTATTGTAACATTAACCCACCATCTATTCCTTAGTCCTTTTGAATCAAAAGTTCTAAGGATGAACTATCTACTCGTTTAGTGGCAAAATGAAAAACTATTAGTCAAAGATTATTAAACTCATACAAGTAATACAGTACTTGATGACATACAATAAGTTATTTTTTACAAATTTTAATAAATACTTAGTACATGTTCAGATTTTGTTTCCTTTTATAGAAGAGTTTTACGCTATGAATCATGCATTATGCAATCAAAATACTACTTATTTAATGATTCGTAGGAAAAAATTTCTTCGTATTAAAAATAATTATTTAGTAGAGAATATTTGTTTTCCTGTAAGCTCGGAATTTCAACATTGAATGATTCCGATTATCCGAATATGAATCCAATTTTTGGTAGCAATATTAAGTTACTTGAAAAAATTGTAAATTTTAAACACAATATGATTCAAAATTGTATATTGCAATTAAAAACTCTAGGAATGTTAGTAAAAAAAATAGTGCTTAAATTAACATAAAAAGAAAGTTCAGCTGAAAACTTATCGTTTCAAAAAGACACTGCTCCTTAGTACTTCAGTACATGTTATAAATTAGTTAAATGTACTTTAAACAAGGTAAAAACAGAACTATATAGATTAAAAAAATTTTGATAATATCCATGCATACAAATGCTAAGCAATTTCTTGAAAGGAATACACGGAGAAAATAGTTGAAGGTAAGAAAACTGGAAATTTAGAAAATATCGGTAATAATCGAAGGATCTCTTAACTGTTACAGATGTGTTCGCATTGATTTCGTAATATAAGCTTGCGCAATGGAAGTCAAAGCCCAAATCAATTAAATTAACAGCAATTATTTAATTATGAATAGAAAACTGAATTTATAACAACATTATATTTGAATTTAACTATGATATTTTGTTGCAACTTCTATTTAAATGCATTTAATAGGAATAGAACAACACATATTAAATAAATTTTAAGAATGTCTAGTTGAACAACTTCCATGCACTTTCTTAAAACAAATATATGATAAAAATGCGGGAAATAGAAGATAAGAAAAGTCTGGAAAGCCAGAAATCTTTCCATGAATCGAATGATATGTTGCCATCCATATATTCGTAGCTATTTTGCAACGCACGCTTGTAGAATGCAAATAAAAGCACATCTCAATTAAGAGGATATCAATATTTCAATTGTAAATGGAGAACTAAATTCAGTATCATTATATTTTAGCTTAATTATGGTTTTGTCACTTTATCTTTCATATAACGTTATAATTACAGTTACATGTTGTACTAACAGTAAGTAGGTGCATGTTAACTGCACCTACTTATCTCAATAATTCTAGAATGTGTACTGATGACTGCAATGGCTGCAAAAATGTATTACATTTATTAACGAAACGTAAATTTAAATAAGTGCAGCTTTAATATTTAATATGAATTAAATATAATTTATCTGTTTGTTCAATACTTAAAACTTTGCAATATAAAGCTGTTGAATTTAAATGCAGTGCAGTGGGTGTCAAAATTGTTAAAAATTATGATTTGTATGCGTATGCTTACATGAATATTAAATATTTTGTGAATAATTCATATGCCTTTAAAAAAAATGTTTATCCAATCACAGAATTATTTACTGCTTGTTGAAAACCATTGGAATGAAACTTAATTACATAATCATGAGATATGAAATATTATGATAGCTATAACCTCCCAGTTATATTTAGCTTTACAAACATCACACAATTGTTTAATAAATTTAGGTTTTTGCTTCGATTTACAATGGCAAGATGAGAAAAAAATTTTCGGGAAGCTTTTTTTACAAGACACTATAAAATCTATTTTTCACGTCAGTCAAACTCTAACGTCATTCTTTTTGTTTTACCAATTTGTAATCGTAAATTATTAAAAATAACTTATTTTTATAAAAAAAATCCTTAGTAAAATAACTAAATTATATAAAAAGCAACTTTATTTTATCTTTATAAATATATAGGAATAAGAATTGAAAACGATTCAGTGGTTGATAAGAATAAAATGCAAGACAGGAATACATTCAAATTATAATAAGAAAACGTAGTTTGGCTTATAGTTTAAATCATTCAAATGAATTCTTTAGTTGACGTAGTCAAGGTAATCTTTGTAAAGTGAGACATAATGTATCACTTACCTTTGTTATGAAATTTGTAGAAAATATAGCAAGAAATTCCTACAGAAAAAATTACACACAAATCACAATCTACAACTTAACTCATTCGTTACATATTCATAAAACGATCTCCCTTTTCAAACAAAACGGAAACACATTAATCCATTTATAGAGAACTGAATGCCATGGGAAGGATAGGAATTAATGTTTTCTATTTCTTCTTAAGCACAAACACTAACTTACTGTTAAGGAGGTATAGTGCTACGCCACTGCGTTTAGATATAGACGTGAACGCTTTCTGATGGTCTTTGATGTGTCCAAGCAGGTAATGTTTAGTGATCCGTTTTACTTGGTGACATATCCGTGAGAATCGCTTCTCGTCATTGAAGCAATTTAAGATTTCCCCCTGGATTGCCAACTGAGAAACGGTTCCATTTACTTTCCGAAACGACGCATGAAAAGGGATGGTTCAGAAGCACACTGGAAAGGCGCGACTAAACTGCAATGAGAATGTGGACTCTTCTAAAGAGGAGCCAAAGAGCTCTGTCACCCAAATAGAATCCATTTGTGCGGCATCTCGGATTATTTGATCTTTAGTCCAATCGGAGACCGGGGAGGCAGATTAAAAAAAATAAACTCTAGTCCAGAAGAAGACGTAGACGATTCCGGAGAAACAGAACCCATCCAGGAGAGTCTAATTCAGAAATATATTCCGGCGGAACGATAATTGCCGGCGCGTTGAAACAATCGCACGCTCTCAATCATTTCTGCTGCAAGAGAGGAAGTTCACCCGAAAAACCCTTCTCCCGAAACCACCCCTCACCCCCCGCTGAGTTGTTTGGTCTCTTTTCCAATAGATCGCTAATTTGATCAAGCCCCGCTGTAATAAGCAAGTTCAATTTGGCTAAGTGCATGCAAGATGCCCGGGTCGGGGCGGGTGCGGCGAGTCTTTCCACGGCGGCGGGCCTAAAGTTAATTACGGCGTGTGCCCGTTCCCGGGCTGGGGTAAAGGCGGCCAACAACAACAAAAATTTTTTTTTAACAGTCGGACCTTGGAAAGGAATGAATGGGGGTTTAGCAAACCTTCTAGGGCCTTGTTCCTGGCGAGTAGGGCCAGCAGGAGGTCCGCGTTCGGTGGGTTGCCGTCGGCGCTGACCATAGTGGACATGCCCGGCGGCCACGCGCTGCGGCCGATGGTGATGATGATGATGGTTGGTGGGGACCCCTCTTGCCAAAAACACAACAAACTCTCCTTCCTTCGCTCGGTGCCGCGCTTTAATTTGGGTAAGTGCGCCACGCCAGGCGCTCGCTCCGGTGCCAATAAAAAGGGATGTGTCACCGGCAGGGTGAGAGACACTTCTTCAAAAATTCGGAAGAGGGGGGGGGGGTGGACTTCCGCGACTCCGGCGCGCGCTGCCGGAGTCTCTTCCACGCCCTGATTACTTATGCAGGGGCCTGGCCACGCCCCCGCGGCCGTCGCGCAGCCAGTGGCGGGGCGCCGGCACCTGTCAACGCCTCTCGCTGCACCTGAGGAAGGCACGCCATGGCGGACGGCGGTTTGATCGGGGATCGGAATCGGCTGTGAAGTTATTCGCGGATGTGGTGGGGATTTTTAAGACGCTTGGGTTCGCATGCAGTCGCGAAGAGGGTTCGGTCTGGGTATGGTGTCCTTTTGGAGCAATCCATTGATTTTGCTGTCATGGAGCGTACACGTCGGGTTTTGAGATGCGACGTCCAAGCGAGAAGACGGTTCTGTAGCATTTGCAGTTATGGCTTTTTTTGGTAATCATAGTTAACTGTATTGCTTGAACGCAATTAAGATACTCCGTAGATCTAAATTCGTTATGCGTTTCTTATCAAAGTCTGGTGTTAATTGCGATGCTATTGGTGAGAGGTATATATATATATATATATATATATATATAGTTTAGTAAAGTCCACGTGTTAACTCATATGTCAGATTATAGTTTGTCTCAAGTCTGGATTATGTTGTTTATATTTTGGAATATTGGCATTTCTTTAATGAACAGATTAAAAGGATTACTTGTTGGAAGGATTTCGAAAAATAAATGTGAATTGCATCGACAGGCCTAGTAGATGAAAGGAAATAATATCTGTTCTGTGAAGCCATCGATTAATAGAGAAGAAATCAATATTTATGTTCAAGCGCAGTGCATTCTTTATTATCAATGCACGAGAATGCAAGTTTCTTTATTAGTCGACTTTTCACGCCTGATGTCAAACTGATTCTTGATACACTTGTTTAGAAAAATCCCGGGTTTCTTTATATCTGAATACTGTTGTTTAAGTTCCCCGATAATTTTTTTCATAGAAACAAAGTCTTATTTTTCTTGAAAAATATCTGGAGCTGATTCGGGTAGATTCATGGCACTTATGTGGCTTTTGAGTTGGTTTTTAGATTCCTGGTACGATTGTTTAGCTTCGTTTGACTTGTTCTAGGCCCGCTCCAATTCCAGGTTAAGGCTTGACTCTGATTATTTTACCAGATCATCAGATTACTACTTTCTCTCTTGTTTTTTGTTGATACAATCGAAGACTTTTTGTCTATTCATTCTAGAGTTCCTCTCAGGCTCATCCGTCAGAATCCCTACTGTTTGTAATTACGATCCCAGTGGTCACCACATGGCATCTAGACTTCTAGAAAAACTACACTGGCTATGAACCAAGTAATTTCATAACGTAGACAAGGATACTACTTTTTATATATTATGGTCTCATATTTTTATTTTCTTAGGAATATGAAGATAAAAATTTCTCAGAATGAGAAACTAGATTATGTAAAACAATTATTATATTTTAGTCATACAATGTAAACCACACCACTTTACAATGAATAATTATGTCTAGGATGAACGTCCGAGTTAAAACAAAGCGAAACAAAAACAAAAATTGCTGGTGGTGAATACTTTAAAAATATTTTATTTACATATTTTATTATTTTTTAATTTAAATTTTGAGGTTTATATCTTTTTAGTATAGCTAATTGTTCTAAAGAACTCGGTATGGAGGGGGTACATTTGGTAACACGGAATGGTGTTGAAAATTCTAGAAATGTGTTTTGAGGAATTTCTAATTACGTGGTACTGAATAAACTTAATGATTCATCTTAATTTAATTACAATCCCTCAGTTTCTCAACTGAAGCAATTACGGTTAGTACTTCGAACACCACAATTATGATTCTGATTTTCGAAGTTTCAAAACCATAAAAATAAATACCCAAATAAATTTTTTTAAATTGGTATTGCAGTGAATTACAATACACGATACCATTAAAATCGATCATACTTCATCATCAGTCAAACGATTTATCATTATAAAAGAAATTTTGTTAAATAAAAATAACAAAACAATTGGTTTATATAGTACATTTGAAATTAGTTCTGTAACATAGACTGCTAGATTGAAATCTTGATTTTGAAGAGTATTGTTACTACATCAGAATTTCTTTATTTTAACGATACTCAACGATACTAACGTATTAAAATAATTTCACAGAACGATTGGTATTTAAACTAAAACTTGAAAGGTGCTCAAAACTCTCCTTTTAAGGGAACTGAAATCAATCCCACATCATCACGCTCTTACAGAGAAAAGTGGGCAGAGTGCCTCACAGAAACAGGCTGCTGGAACAATGGGTTTGCAGTCTGCAAACCTACTATGCTAGTAGACTGTGAGCTGTAGGTGGCGAAGATTTGATTCCTGTCATCTTGTGTGTATTTCTCTGTTCTGTATCAGTAAAACTTCCCGTGTGTTTGTTTACTTACTTGACGGAAAAACATAGTTTACACAGATATGGCTGCTGTGTCATCAGAAAACCAACTAACCATCCAAAAAATGTTTACATCACAAACGAAAAAATTCTATGAACATTCGTGCAGTTTTTAATTTGTGATATCAATAAATCAAAAATAACAATCTACAGGGCGTGCTTTGTGACTATTACTTTTTTCTTCACGAGGATAAACCAGCATGGCTTTAAAATAGCAATGCTTTCCACGAAAATCAATCTCCAGGGGCAAAAAGACCAGATTCGCGAAAGATGGAAATAGAAGGAATAATTCTTTTCAGAACAAAACTCGCCCCTCTAAAAACATACATTTTCGAGACCCGATAGAATCGAAGAAAAATGAGTTCTTAAACGGTACCTCTGACCTACCATGCAGAGGTTGTCTGACCGTCCATTTACCAAACACGGACGCGGGGACGAGGAACATGAACATCAATCGACCTTTGCTGCTGGATTCCCTTAAATGCCATTTGAATAGTTTCTTGGCCATCTGAAACGTGGGTCGATAAACCCGAGTCACGCAATGGGTCTTCACAGTTGAATGCCGGTCATTGTACACACACTAGGTCACAGTACCTTCAGGCTCTAACATTGAAGTGCAGAGAGAAGACATTTGTTTTTCGCCTTATTATATCGGTGTTATTGAGACATTGCACCAGAAATGAAATCGTACTTGCCCTTGCTGGTTAAGACGATAATACTTTCAAATCTGGTCGTTTTAGGTAGATGATTCTTATATATAACTTATGATGTTTAACATTACTGAACAGGGACGGTTTACATATGATATTCCATCCGTAAGAGGCTGAAATGTTATCATAAACTGTCTATTTTAAAACACTAGGAATCTGAGTTATTTAAATCATCCAGGCAAATGAATCATAAATATGTGGAGCAATTTTTAAATGTTAAATTTATTTCTTTGAAGTTTATATGACTTAAGAACGCGCTGCTGCTATTAAAGCGAATAAGGTTTGCCTTAGGTTAGTGGGTTTACCCGTTCCACTAGCAACCTGCAAATTGTAGGCGGCGAAGGCTCATTTCTTCCCCGGAAGCATCTCTCTATTCCGTATCAATGAAACTTTACTTGTGAATTTGTCCATTTATTTGAAATTATTTGGCACAGCTTGCCCAAATTTGGTCCATGTGACATAAAAAAAAGTGGAACCTAACCAACCGAAACTTATTGGAGCTGTAATGAAGACAAAACGTAATCCAATGGCATTTGTAACTTAGGTACACAAAATTTGGAGAAATGTTTATGATTTGAACTGTCCAACACATTTTCATACATGATTTATCAAAGTACAAATAAGTTAGACTAGGATGATTTGGTTAGGTTTTACTGGCTCAAGGGGCATTTTGGGGCCAAGCTAACCACAAGGCAGACAACCTCAAGTAATGGACATGTACAAAAGGAAATTTTACTGATAGAGAAGAGAAAAGGGGGGATGGATTACAGGGACAGTTACAATTCGGCAGGTTGCTATCGAAGTCGGAAAATCAATTGGGCCAAGACGGCTTCCGACTAAATAAAGGAAAATTTAGCTATTTTGAATTCGTTAAACTACAAAGCTAGTTTTTTTATATCTTCAAATAGGAAAGAAACCCAACTACACACCCTAGCTCAAGAAAAAACATTTTACCTCCTTAGGTGTCCTCTGCTGCTGACAGTACAATGGGTCCTTCAAGTGTGGATTGACGGCCATATTCACAAGGTCTCGAGTTAACTCGAGGAGCAGTAAATCCGCGGGTCATAGTTGAATTGCGGATCATCAAGGACCGTATTTTCTCAAACGGTGGGTTAAGTGATCCACGGATTAAAATGATACGCTCGCTGTGTTTGTCTACTACCGTCTCCTCACGATCACCTAATATTGTTTATATTTCTTAAGACGCCCGAATCTGCATTCATATTATTCAAACACTTACTTCGTCGGCAGATTTGATTCCAAATTGTGATTAAATACAATGTATACGACATTTTAATTTGGGTTTGGAAAAAGAAATGAAGAATCTCTCATTGGGTTCCAGTCTGGCGAGCCAGAATATAGTTCGAACCAGAACACATCTGGGCATATCTATTTTATAGAGAATATAATCACGTTCTGGGTCCGATTCATAAAAGATCAGTTAAAAGCACGTCGTTCAAGAATACTGTAATTTAGCACCAAATGAAGTGTGTCGTCCATTTTGTTTCTTTCGCAAAAAGAAAGTACCGCGCATGCGTAACACTCAACCAAGAGTTAATTTACCGATTTCGGAGGATCAAAATGTAACACAGAAACGGCGGTTTGAACCACGGATCAGGCATTGTGAATACGGTTTTTTCGATAACCTGGAGAATTATCGTTGATCCGCGGTTTAACTCGGACTTGTGAGGTCTTGATACCAGGTTTCTATTAAGCTAAGAGTTATTCTAAGGGACGTCATGGAAACAGTTTGAAAATACTGAACAGTTAGACAAAGAACTATATGCATACTTAAGAAGCTTAAGTAAATTCGATATGATTTTAGAAATTCATTTTATTATTCGGCTAAGCTTAGAAAAATTAGGCAAAAATGAAAAGAAAATAACCTTTTTATAATTAATTTTTTCTAGTTCCAAAGGTTCTATAATATACTAAGTTTATAACTTAAATATCAAAACAAAGTAATATTTATAAAATATTTTCACTTTTTTTCTTTACATATCTCTAAGCTATCAACTAAGTGCCATGGACACTTTTTGGATTAATGGTAACCATTTGATCTTGAATTCGTTCACACTTTTTTTATCCCAACAAACTTCATATCTTAGAAACTGAAATAAAAGTGCACTAGAAATTAAGTGTATCCTTTTCATGAAAAATTCAATCAACAGGACTCGCATATCGTTAGTTAAGATATTCATAATGGTTATCAGTACATAGAAGTTGATGAACTTTTGTATTAAAACAAGAGCTTGTCTTACTTGCAGTAACTCGAATTATATCGACGTTTTGTAAGGAATTTCGCTAGCTTTATTAACAACAAAATTTTGATGATGCAAGTTGTATAGGAAAATATGTGGCCCCCTTAGGAGAATTAAAAATTATAAATGGCACCAAAGGTTAAAAAATGAAATGAAGACTCTTGCATTACATAAAAATAAGTAAACGATGTGAGTAAAAAAGTAATGCTACAATGAATCACACATGAGAAGAATGGTTCCCCTTTCAAATACCAGCTTATGGATCGTTACCACCATTCAGTTATTATGCGGCAGTCCCTGTATTGTCCTGGAGTTCCATGGATATGGATTTAGATTTGGGGTTTTATGACGCAAGGTCCAAAAGTGGACAATCTGCACCAGGGGGTACCATGGGAGGTGTCTGTGCATATCCACAAGTCTACACCAGGCCCTTGTTGATTGCTCATATGGATTGCTATAAAATAATTTCTTTTACATAGTTTATTTGTTTTATTTTTTGAATAATTCTTATATATTTTTCTTGTAAAAAAAATTTCAAATATCACTGAAGGGTAGTAGCTGATGAATTGAAAACTTAGTGTTGCTCTAAAGAGTCACTAGACGATCAATGTTATTGTCAATGTGATTGACGGTTTCGATTGATAGGCGTATCAATCTAGCTTCAATCAACCCGTCAATCTCATTTGGTCAATGTTTTTCGAAGGAGCGTGACGTGTTTCATTTTTGAGTTTCAAAAGGGTTTCAAATTCAGAATTGGGCTTTCTTGCCTTGTATTTGGTTGTCTGCAATCGGAAGAAAAAAAAAGAGAAAAAAGACGCTGGTCCTGGGAGGGGTATAAACTGAGAAGCCGCTTTAATCACTAACATTTACTAAACTTTCTGCGAGATACTGAATCGTACGCATGATATTAATCTTCTGTTTCAATTTTTCCTCAGTTTAATCTGATTTGTATTGTTTTAACACGCTAACCATTTTTTGCAAAGAAATACTTTTGTTTAAATATTCAGAAGCTTCCACAACTGAGGATAAACGCTATATAAAGCTATTAAGAGCTTCATCAACTCTCGTTCCCAGACACAATCGCTTATCGTGGTATATATATATATATATATATATATATATATATATATATATATATATATATATATATATATATATATATATATATATATATTGTGTGTGTGTGTCGACAGATTTTTCAGAGAATCAGTTAAAAATCACATGCACTTAAAACCAACTGGACGGCTGTCGAAGACCGTCTGCGTTATTTGAAAAGGGGCATAAGAAATTTAGGAAACAGACTCCAACAAAGAATTTGTTATAGATAAAAAAACAAGGATAAATAATTATTAGCTTGCTACGAAGAAATTCTGCGTGAAAAAGAAGGCATTGGGTCGTCAGATGAATTTGTAAGGTTTTATGAAGACATCGATATCGAACTAATTTCTTTAGTAACTTAATATTTTTTTAATGTTTTGTACATAAATTTAACTGTTTAAAATAATTATATAAAATAAATTGTTTTAATATAAAGATAACTGCAATTTTATTAAATATTTTTGTTCTAAACCAGTATTTTTGTTAGCCCTTGTTCCCAATAAAATAACATTTATATGCGAAGTTGTACTCCGACTTACACGATTTTCCTTTTGACCTAGCTATCGCGTAATTTCGGGGTATTACTGTATCTCCAAAACATCGAATACTATTGAATTTTCATCCTACTTTAATGGCTATTTACATTAAACAGTAAATTAAGGAAACTAAGTACTTTATTCGAGTTATATCTTTTCTATAAAACGTGATAAATAATGCTCTTTGTGTCCGCGTAGTGAATATCTTCGTCAAATGCGGCCGAATTCGTATTGCGAAAATAAATAGTTTCAATTGAAAAATTATTTATTTACAGAAATTCACATTTAAGATATCGGTTTGGTGCAAAATTTTACGCAGATTGCAAATCCGTTGACATATATACTATATCTTTAACAATCGCGAAGATAGAAACACGACCCAGATGATAAAAATGCCCTACGATTGACGATTGAGTATTTTACACGATCAATCGATACGACCAATGGCCCCCGTCAATGTCCATCAATGTTCGTCAATCGACTGACAATCACATCAATCGCCTAGTACACGATCATTTGGTTGCTTCAATGAGCATCATTGACAATAATATTGATCGTCTAGGGGGCCCTTAAAGGATCTTTAGATTTTCTCTCCAAATCCAGCTTATGAAACCCTAATCGGGGGAACGTGATAGTTTATGCGTTACCCAGGGGGAACGTTGAGAGGTGCTGTCATATTATACCACCGAACTCTGCGGGGAGAAGTATCTCGAGAACCTCTCCGCATTTGTATGTAGTTTTAAACTACTAAATTTCAAGCACTAAACCCCACTTCGATACATACAAGATTCGAACTCGTGTGCCAGTTTTTTTTTTTTTACTAGTTTCGTAAAGTTCCGATTCCAATGTGACGACTGAAACATCTACGATCATGCGATTAGAAGTGAGAAATAAGAACACTTCAATTTAAGTAACTTATTCAACTTCCAATCCCACTAGTTTCAGTCTGTACGTTAACGTCAACATTCTTTTCTTATTCTCTAGTCCAAGTTTCTATCTTCACGACCATTAAAAATACAAAGAAATTTCAAAGGATTTGAACTATGTGGAAAATTTTACACCAGATCAATACCTTAAATGTGATATTTTTAAAATAAATAATTTTTCAATTCTAATTTTAATATTTTGCAATTTAGGGAATCAGCTAAGAATCACCTGCTCTCAAAACCAAAGGGACGGCTGTCGAATATCATCTGCACGGCTCGGGCAGATGTTTCGGCAATTTAATTAAATCCTAGCCTCTGCATGGCCAGCACGGCGTTGCCCGTGACAGTTCTTTTCGTGGGGTCAGGTGTGACCACTGCTCGCTAACCCCCGGTGATTGTTACGAATTTCCATTTGACGCTTCGCAATCCAAATGGAAATTCACAGCCTATTTTAATGAATTGTCTGCGAATTCCAATTTGGTTTGTTTTGCTAACCAAATTACGAATAGTATGAACTATGACCATAAAAGAGTTGTTGAACTCTGCTGCTGGTGTTGGTTTGCTTCGCAAGCCAAATGGGAATTCGGCGTGACGTTACAATCTTTTGCGAAAATATAAATATTTAATTGAAAAATTATTTATTAAAAGAAAATCAAACGTATAAGGTATCTATCTGGTATCAAAATTTCAGCAGATTTCAAAACCGTTACAATTTTAAATCTATCTTTAACGATCCCGATTTTACAACAAAGAACCAAACATGCCAGCCAAATGTTTTTTTTTTTAATTTATTTTTGCTTTCTTTTGCTGAAATTGTAAGAGGGCATGAAATATAATCTGTTTAATTTTTGAACGCGTAGCTTGAAGTGACGTCCCAATCTCTTACGAAAATATAAAAGAGATATTCAATTGAAAATTTTTATTTATTTAAAGAAAATCATATTTTTAGTGATCGATCTAATGTAAAATTTTCTGCAGATTTCAAATCCATTGAAATCTTTACTCTATTTTTAACTGTCAAGGAGCTAGTAAAAAGAACTAAATAACTAGAAAAAAGACTAATTATTTTGGAGTGTAGGTGATATTGTTCGTTAGCTTTCTTTGAAATTCCGGGACAATTTGACATTCAACCGAGATTCTGGACAGCAACTTTGATTCCGGGACAAGAGCGGCCAATCCGGGACAGTTGGCAATCCTACCACTGAAGCGCCATTGGAAAGCGTTCCATTCATTTACCCTAAAGTAGTTCCATTTATGCAGCGTTTTCCGACGCGATGCTTCGGTCGAGCAGAAATTGTAGTTTCAGTCGTCACATTGGAATCGGACCTTTATAGCGAAGCCTTTAGGTACTCGGTTACTGGTGGGGCGGATATAACAATGTAGAAATAAAATGAAAGAGCGGAAAATATTAAATATTAAATTAAATCAAGCCGTATATATTGACTTATAAATTTGGTTAAAATGTTTAACTGTTCCTATGATCTATTTTATTTTTAAACAGATTATGTTTAAGCTCTAGCGAGTATGCATGACTTAAACAACCGTTGGTGATTGTTGTTAGATGTGAAGAATTCAATGAAAAGTGTATGATGTGAAAGATCCAACTAAAACTTGAAGTATTTCGGTTTGTTATGAGACTTAGAAGAGCACTTTCTTACATTTCTTGAGTACTGAACAGAACTGTAGATTTATTTGATGACCTTTTCATCATATAACGTATGATGTTAGAATGAATTGGTGACTTAGCTCTCACATAAAAAGATCAATTGCTATCAGTTCCCCCACACAAAAAACACTTCTTGTAGACGAGCCAAGATCCTTCAAAGTAACTCGAATTTGCAGTCACCTCTTTAATTACAGCCGAAACTTTAAAGTTGAAAACGAACTTCTAGCGCCATTTTTTAGATTAAAAAATGACGCAAGATTGCAAAAACACAACCCAAAAAATTGCACCGAATTTTTCTTTTGTTCGCTTCATTATTTTTGTTTCCCTTCAGATGGTTCGCGTCTACTAAATCCTCCGAAGAAATAGCTCTACTGGAAGGAAAAAACAGGAACAAAAATGAGAAAAAGTAAATTCCACCGAGAAGAAAGCAATTGGAGAAAAAGAGATGATCCCGAAACGTTAAAACCCCCTCCAGAAATGGACCAAAGTTATAAAAACTGGAAGGTTCTATAAAAATGTCTCGCGGAACAAAAACTTTCTTCTCTGGCAAAGGGGGTCTTGTGAAAATGAATGGGTTGGATTTTTTCCTTCTCTTTTTAGCAGCGCAAATTCCCCCAGCGTTGTTGTTTGTTATTTGCTTTCGGGGGATTCGACTTTGGAAAGAAGCCTCTTGTGCTCAACGCACATAAACAATGGGAGGCGAAACTAAAAGCTTATGCTCACTTACGAGAAGGAAGAAGAATCGTACTGGTTCCGAACGCAAGAGTTTCCCTCAGATGGCTCGGTTTATGCCCATGACGTGAGCCTGGTAAAAATTTATTTCGGTTTATTGGGAAATGCAGACATTGATTCTTTATAAAGTTACTGCATGTTCTGAACATGCTACGTGAAATTTCTCTGGGAGTATACATGAAAAGGACAGCTTACAGATGCTATGTAAAGAGCATTTACAGCAATGATTTTATGTGGATTTTCTGCATTAACTCTCTGAGGGGCTTGTACTCATATATCTTTTCTAACAACTTTCTGTAGATTGTTTCTATACAGTGTTTGCATTCTTGTTCAAAAGTCTTTCTCAGGATTCTTCCAATCTATAAATGTGTCTATTTATTCATTACGTGTGTTATGAGGCAAAAGCAAAACCATACTACTTGGATATCTCATGATGCTTAGAGAGTTAGAAGTTAAAAAAATATCAGTATATTAATCCTTTGAACGTTACGAGTTTTCTGAATAATGCAGTGTGTTACTTTTTCCTCGTAACATACATAAGATATAATTAAATACATCTATTGGTTGATATAGTTCTAAAAAAAGTTCTATTGTTTAAAAAGGGCAAAGCTGATTATTTCAGAACAGCCAGGGGTTCCATAAGTCCAGATTAGAACCAGGAAAGACTACAGGCTGCTAAACGTGTATATGCAGGAGAGCCTTTTGGAGGGTTATAAAACCGTATACTGATTCATTTAATAATTCAATTTTAGAAACAAATATTTAAACTTGTATAGATGTGTTTACAGACTCTTGTAAAAACTTAAAGGGACTTTAACGATGGATTGGTTTTGATTGACCAGTAAATTGACCACCATGATCACCCGACTTATCTAGCACAGATTTTTTCCTACGTGGATACTACAATGGTATTATCCACAACACCCCATTGCCTCCAAAATATATTTCATTGCATGAGTCGCTTTCGTGGCTTTAAGTATGCGCGTAAGGCCAGAAAAATTTAAAATTCTAATATTTGATATTTTCGCTGTTCTGTTATTGGTGAATTTTGAACAGCTACCAGAAAGTGTATAACAACAATCAAATTACGAAATTAGGGTTCAAGAAAGTTATGTCCACATAACAGCAGTCTTCCATTTCTGCACTTCAGTGTACTCTAGTATACGTAGGTGGTGCTTGTGGAAAAAATATCGAATTAACGGTTATCATGTACAACTGTGGTATAAAAAACGAACCACCTCCTTTATTTCGAGCACTATTCATATTAGAGCAAATTCAAAGTTATCGTTCAGTAGGGAATAACGTTCTCTGCAAATTCCGATCCAAAACAATTGTATAAGGGGACTTAATCTCAAATTTTGAACAAACAACGAAATTTCTAATAGAAGCACCATGTTTTGATAGCATAATCTGATTCTGAATCGACAAATTAGTCTTAATATCAAATTTCATGACTACTACCTTTATACCCTGAGATATTCAACACTAAAGTTGGTATCGATTTCAGGGATTATCTCGACATATAAAGCCGCTATTCGTAGTTCGAGATATATTATAGTTACACAATTGCACACTATTTCAAACGTATTTTTCAGCGATCCGAGAATTATTATATTTACTATGCAAACGCAAACGATTTGACAATTACATCATTATATTTACTTTGCAAGTGCAAACGATCCGAGAACTATTATCCGAGGTTTGTCAAACGTTCCTTAAAATTTTGTTAACCCCATAAAGTCGCATTAATGAGGAAATTTAATGTAGCACAAAAACTAATCATTGGAATGAGCTAAAATTTTGCATGGCCATGTTAGAAGTCCTTCTGAATCGATTCCTATCAAAATATAATAAGGTTCAAATTTACAATAGTTTCAAACATTAATTTAATAAGTATTATTACCATATTAAAAACTATTTTAGAAATAAAATATTAGGTGTATTTTGTTTGGATTGTTTATCAGTTACATGGTACAAAATTTCAGCACTATAGAAATATATTATTTAGGAAGATATAAAAGTCTAAGAAACTGATTTAACATTAGGAGCTCCAATATTTCTGTACTAATAACTTCGAAACGATAAGACCTAATGACATGGAATTTGGTATCTGAAATTAAATTCTGATATAAATTCGAAATTGTGTGTCGAAATTAGGGGTTCCTACAGGAAATTATGAAGTTGGTGCTCAATTTAATATGAAGACGGCCCCTTATGCAAATTCTATGAATTTAAGTTTATAGAAGACGTTAGTTTCTGTCAAAACGCCATCTATGAATTTTCTTTACTGTTAAAATTGCACGAATGAAGATGGGTGGTTTGGTTTTTTCCCTTGCCGACTGTCCATTCTGGGCATATAAGAATCTGATGATCAAGAACACTGAACATCCGAACACAACTCAATCTACTGTCAATTGAGTGATCTGATCTTACTGCTTTGAGTGTTATGGGGTTGTTATGTTGATGTTGTTATGTGATTAATATACGCAGCACGTAACGATCATTAATGTAACCAAACTTGGAGATTTTTCTTCTCGACTATCTCACTAGTTTTAGTCAAACGCAACAAAAACAGAAAACGGATTCAAAACGAAACAACACTGAATTTTTGAGGTGTCTCCTCTCCCTGTGATTTTGACGAAATATCTCGTCCATCGAGATCTGACCAATTTGCTAATGACGAGATATCTCGTCATCAATACATTGCTGATGACGAGATCAATATCTGGTAAATTTTGCTAATGACGCAATACTTCGTCGGGAAAACCATCAGAAGGGTTGAAAGCAAGTGCTATTTAACCCTCAAAGTGATTTCGTCGAAATATCTCTTAAGTCAAGATCTGACAAATTTTGCTAAGGACGAGTTATCGCGTCGTCAAGGTATGGCCAGTTTTTTTATTTTGATGGGATCAAAATCTGGTCAGTCATTTTCTAATGATGGTACTACGTCGACGTTCTAATGACGATATATCATCTATCAAGATCTATTAATTTTGCTTATGATGAGGAAATTCACCAAGACGTCCATCAGGAGGTTTAATAACATTTGAATACATCCCTAAAAACAAACATTCCAAGAGGGGGATTCAAAAATAGAACAATAACTCCAGAAACGAGGGAAGAATAGTGATATACGTTCATATCTCTCAGCACTGTTGTTGGCACTGAATCTGCGCAACGATTGATCTCTCTCCTCCCCCTTGATGATATTGCAAGAGGGGGAGGAATGAAACGAATTGATGCAATCTCGGTGTCTGCCCTGGTGGGTGGTCGAGACGATATCATCCCCGGAATGGGGTCTGTGAAAGGCGGCAACAAAGTTTGATGGACGATCCGCGAGGGATAGCTTGATGCGTGTGGGAAGCCAGCTTTTTGGGGCTCTGGAAGCTTTCCTCTATTTAGTGCAAGATTTTTCTTCATTTAATGATATTGAATCGAAAGCAAACTAGGAATGAACGTCGCTCCTAAGTTAGGAAAGCTACATTCAGTCTTAGTTATCCCTCTCCCCTCTATGAGTCTTTATAACCATTCAAAAGGTAATGCAATACAATTTTTTCCCTTGGTAAAAACCTTTTGGCAATCAGTTTTTGAAAACATTCTTTTCAAACTCCATTCCTTATTATAATTCTAAAACCAAAATGAAACCTGTGATTTTAAAATAGATTGTTCAGTTTAAAACGCAAGATTTATGTATACTAAAGCTGTTAAATCGCCACATTTGCAACCCTCAAACCAGAATGAAAAAACTATAAACCGAACTACATTTCTCTTCATCCTTTCAAATACTAACAAAGAAAACTTCGGTAACATTTTACTGCCTTGATTGCCAATCATTCGGAAACGAAAACATGCTGTTTTCTTCTTCTTTGGTCTTTTATTTCCAAACTTTAAAAAGGTAAAACAATTTCATATTCCTTCAAAAAAGTGTAACAAAAGTAATGCAGCCCCATCATTAGATTCCACTTTGCGACCACAGCTTCTAATAAAAGCTCATTGTACATTTGTAACAGCGAACTCAACATCCGAGTCAACTTCCAACGAAATATAACAATCCCGACCTCATTTCCCTCCCGATTGTTATCGAAACATGAAACTTGATTTCCAGCGCACAATAGACCGCATTAAAAAGTCCCGAAATTTGCATGGAGACTAATGTTCCCTTCACAAAAGATGCGCTCACAACTTGTTCCCCGGTGTTACCCAGTATCAGGGCGGCACGGAAAGTGAACACACTCGAAACATTGCTTCGTTTTTCATCCGCATTTGTTTGCAAAATGCGGGCATTATACGCCTTTAATCGATACCAAAGAGCAAGAAAAATCGTTAATGAGTTTTCCAGTGCCGCGCACTGATTTCTACAGAGTCAACACCGGTGTCGACGAGACTGTTGATTCTGCCCGGCTTGAATCGCGGGGCATCCGGGTTTGGCTTGTTGCGTGAGAGTTTTGTTCTGCAGAGCCGCATTGTTTGTGATCGTGCGTCCTTCGGATAAACTGAATGTTTTCCCGTAATCAAATGTCGGATCGCGTGGGTAAACAGAGAGGGTAAGAGCGGGCTTGAATCTGGGGTCTCGTTTCGAGCCGTCTTTTTTTTTTTTTTGGTATCGATGGTATCGCTTACTGGGTGAAAATTAACGCTGTAGCTTTTTTCGCGTGGAGTATCTTCGGTGGTTCACTTTCATAATCGTTCTTTTTTTCAGTGTTCGTGCGCCTGGTAGTTGAATTAGCGTCACAGTAAAGCAGCACAGCAAGGTATTGGCGACGGCCAGGAATCAATCCCGCATACTTTCATGAGTCAGTGGGTTTGTCTACTGCGATAACTATGAGTTGAAGGCGGTATAGGTTCAATTCCCTCGACTTACCACGGGTGTATTTCTCTGTTCTGTCTCCGTAAAGCTTTCATTGTGCGTGCATGTCCACTACCTTTTGTTGTTTATCTTGTGTTTGGCGGAACTTGACCAAACATGGTCCCTGCGCCATAGCTACCAAAAGCAACCAACCTTTTTATTCAGTAAAAATGATCGATATTTTTTGTGTGTGGTTTGGCTTTGGTAATGGTAATTTTTAGTTAACGTCGTACTAGAGAAACACAACGGGCTATTGACGACGGTCCGGGATCAGTCCCTTAAGGGACAACATCCCCGAGGACAACACCTCGTAATTTTGAAACACGGTGAGATGACGAATTAATACATGAGCTGGCACCCCAATCTCCAAACTTCCACGCCAACCCAACGTAAGGTTTGGCTTTGGAGAGAATTGGGTAGTAGAAGTAACGTTGCACTGGAGAAGCACAACGGGTCATTGGCTATGGTCCAAGCTCTCGAAATTTAACTTCGTTCGTTCTCTTATGTAGTTGTTCTTTTTTTATTTTAATAGCCCGTGGTGTTGCTCCGGCATGACGTTAATTCAATTACCTACCCACATTTTTATTTGCAATAGCCCGTTATCTTGAACCAGTGAGACGTCAATTCCCAACTGTCCCCTACCCTTTTTTTATTTTCCGTGGCTCCATGAGTATGTTCTCTGGCACTAGAAAACTACCAGTTGTAGGCGGATAGGTACGATTCCTGGATCTTACTCTGGTCGTATTTTTCTCATATAGGATATTAAAAACTTTCTGTGTGTTTGTTAGATACTTGTTGCCAGTCTTGTATTGGTGCAACTTGGCCAAATATTATCTTTTTGCTATTAAATCCAAAACCAACCTTTTTATTTTGTTAAAAAATTGTTTTCTTACATAGTTAATCATTTTTATTTTGCATGATAAACGAGGCTTATACTACGTTCACACATGAAAAGTTAAACTAGTTTAACTTAAGAGAGAACTTAAGCTATCTTAACTTAAGCTATCTTATTTTTATGCGTTCACACTACGGCAGCTTTTAAACTAGCTTAAATCGGTTTATCGATGTTATTTTATCGATGATGACATCGACTGAATGGTGGTGGGAGTTCCCAATGATTTTATGCACTTCCCTGAAATGAAGCCACTCCGAAGGACTAGTGCCAGTTGCTGTGCATCCATGGAATGTTTTCTCAGACCTAATAGATAGATTAGAATAACATTTATCAACAAATGATAAAGTTTAATTTGTGCAAGAAAAATTGGGAAGTATTTTTATACATCTGATATAAAGAATTCATACAAAATTTCAGACATGCTGCAGTATCAATTGCTCATGAATTATTTGATAATTGAATGATATATTATATTAATATCCTCTACTAAAATCCATTTATTTCTATGTTCTGGTATGATAAAAGTAACCTACTTTGTAAATTTATTATAATAAATGGTTAAATAAAGGAGTTATAATTAAACAAAGTTATGCCGTTGGTGACATTTAAATTTTCTCATTCTAAATGGATAGAACATAATGTGGAGAAAGAATTCTTTTATCCTTAACAAATTTCCAATAAGAGTAAAATTACCTGTGTTCTGAAGTCAAATTTTTAATTTTCGTCTGAACTTCGGCATGGGTTCTGGAAAATCCCATTTCCTTTAATTGTTGCACCATATTTTCGTAAATCTCTTTGTTTCTTTTGATTCTTGTCAGATCCGCATACTTGTCCGCCCAAATGGATAATAAACATTTTACTTCTTGAGTGGACCAGTTTCTATTCCTTCTTTAACTCTTTTTTTTTTTTGGAAGTTCTAAACTAGGTGTAGGGCTAAGCTCCATCACAAACGATTACACGGCGAACAGAATGAAAGATCGTCAACAAAAGCGCGCGGAATGAAGTTCGTGTGACACCTCTAGGTGGCGTCACTGTAGAACTCACTTAAGTGAGTTTGGGAAACTGGTTTAAAGTTAAGAGAGTTTCTTTTCGCTAAGCTAGTTTAAATCTAAGACAGTTCGTTCACACATGCTCGACTTAAGCTAGATTAGCACTTAAACTAGTTTAACTTTTCATGTGTGAACGTAGTATTAGTGAGTTTGCCCACTACGCTAGCAATCCATACATGTTGTAGGCACCACAAGCTCGATTCTTACCTAATTGTATTTCTTTCTTCTCTATGTCAGTAAAACTTTCCAGTAGCTATAAAAAGAACACATTTGTTTTACTCAAAAATTCTTAATTCTTACAGTAAAAATACCGTGATTGATTGGAAACGGTGCTTTTAGGGGTTATATTTTCCCCTTGGCTCATTTCTCTTTTATCTGTACTCTCCTTATATGTTTATGTCCATTCACCGAACGTTGTCTTAGCTTCTCCAAATAATGCCCTACCCATTAACAAAACAAATGATTATCTTAGGGATGAATTTCAGTAAAGTCTCGCTAACTTTTAGCTAATTAAAATGATTTAAATATGCAAAATTTTATTATTTCTACAGGGAAATAAAATTTAATCTTCCGACTTAGTAAGTATTGCCTACCACATGTTTATTCAAAATTCTCTTAACGTTGCATACACGCCCTCACTGTCGGGTTTGTTAGTTGAGGTGCACCAGAACCCCAGTCCGCGGTTTTCAATAAAAACCAACAAAGTGAAAACACCCACATGTGTTCTTTTCCGGTAGCAAAACATTAGCCACGCATGGAAGAAAGAGGCCTTTAAAAGGCTCACTTTTAATCACTCCACCAGCGTCGCCTACTACCGATACAACTCCAATTACATTACCCCAACCCCCGATACACCACGAGTGGTGGCGACAAAAGGTGAACAATGTTTAACGAAGCTTAATCCCCTTCCTACAACACACACAACGCGTCGCGGACAAACTTTTCTTGTCGCAACACTCTCGAGGCAGGACGCTAACAAGATCTGTCTATAGGCAGAGGCCGGGGCTGAGGGTAACAAGATTCCTTCCGACCACTTGTCGCTGTGTCAACCCCCAGCGCACACCTTGCGGAACACCCTCTCCAAGTGGAGTGTTGACACTGGCACTTAAAGCCCGGCCGGGATAATCTCGTTTTCGTCCTTCCCCCCTCCACTCGATGGTTTGGAAACAAGGTTCATCTTTTCTCGCCTTCGGGCGGCAAGTTGTTGGGGAGGTTTGGGCAAACAGTCGAAGAGGGCTTGCATGGAGAGAGAGAGGGGTGGTCTTCTTGGGGTGGAAGTCTCGAAGGTTCTTGTGGGTGCTGTAATTGCAGGATAATGTCGTCGGTGGTAGTTCTGGTGGGTTCCATCTTCTTTTCAAGTTGGGTTGAAAGTTTGTGGGGAAGCGTTTTGAGAATACTTCACTGTTAGATGGGTGTTCTAATTTTAGATTGTACGCGATGTAGGTGTTCGTTATGTTTGGGTTCGGCGAAAAAAGTTTTTAGGAGAAGTTTATTTTGGGTAAGCTGAAAATGAGGGCAAAGGGAAAAAAAACCACAGCTCATATAAATCCACAGAATTGTTAAAACGTTGGAAAATATAAAGACAAAGGAACTTTCTATTTCGATTTTGCATTTTTAAATGAGCATGAACCACAAGGATCTATAGGATTTAAGTTAGAACACTGTTGTTTCTGTATTCTGTTTAAAAGATGACTTCAGACGACGCATTGGAAAACTTTAACTTGCTTTTAATGAAATTTGCAGTTATAATTCATTAAATAGGTTTGATACTTTGTAAGCAGCCCTATGATTCTTTTAATTTAACTTAAAACTTTTATGATATTTTTTTAAAATACACTTTACAAAAATACCATACCTCAAAGGAGTGCTTGAAATGAGACGCAATTATGACGACTAGGTTGTCAGTAGACAATTTTCATTCAAATTTTACTTTAACCTTTAGTCTACGGCCGCTACAACAGTTGTACCTTGATCGATCCAAGAAGGAATTTAGACTACGGCCAGAACAGCATTTATACCTTGAAAGATAAGAACCATGCCAAGAAAGAATTTAGACTACCGTCGGTACAGCAGTTGTACTTTGAAAGTTATTAGAATTACGCAAGTTATATCTATAACCAAAGTCAAAAGGTTAATTTTGCTACCGTAATACATGGTAGTGACATAGTGATTATATGGGTACCATTTAAATCTTAAAAGGCACATGTTCTTGAATTCTGCTGTAGAAATTTAAGCTATAGCCTGGGATTACACAGTTCATTTTAGAACTTTAGTGCAGCGGCATTATTATGCCCAAAAGCAATATTAGTTCGATCAAGAAGAATTTTATAGTGCTAGTAAGGACCAATACACGATAGGGGACCCTTAGCAAGAGGTAGAAATATAGGATTGAATTCTTTGTATCTGCTGTATGAGCATGAGAATAGATATGTCGTTGATATCAATTTTATCTCACATTCCTAATGTTGACTAACTATCTAAAGTATGTAACACAGCATTAGAGTCAGCTACTAGTATCCAAATCTTCAATCGGTGATCATCAGTGATTAGGTATGCATTTAAAAAACTCTATAGTGTTCGGCTCTCTTTAACAAGAAGTAAATCTCACCATCTTACTCGTAAATCTGTTTTCTTAAAAAAAAACCACCTGCATTTATTGAATTATATTTTAGTAAATTAAATGCTTTAGTAATTCAACACAATTGAATTTTTTATTAAAATTTTTTTTTTCAATGGCGGAGACTATTTATAATACACTTGGTGCTCCGTTTTCTTAAAAAACTACCACATGCATTTATTGAATTGTAATTTAGTAAATTAAATGCTTTAATAATTCAACGTAATTTAATTATTCATTTAAACATTTTTTTCAATGGCGGACACTATGCATGATGCACTTGGTACCATGCACTAGGCACCATCCTTGGCCAACAAGGCCGGAAGTGTTAATGGTCACTACGGACTTGTCCTTTGGCCACTACAAGGCCGGAAGTGATGGTCACTTGTGAAGGGGCATCCACTGGATGGACCATCATTGCCCCTAACAAAGGATAGCACAATTTACATCCATGCCCCAACCCCGGATTAAAACCAGGAACCTTCCGATCCAGAGGCCAACACCTTGACCGACCACTAGACCGGTTGGTCGGCTTTATTTTAACATTGAATCACAGATTATTCCAACTGTGGCCTCTGACAGCAACATTAGTTCAATCCAAACGCATTAAATAATTTTTTTTTCTCAACAGCAAAAGCTTCAAGATTGATCTTGAACCGACCATCGTCAATTTTCTGCTGTATTGCTAGTGCGAAGTTAATTCGACAACCAACCTAGCCTCAACAGCAAAATATGTAGAATTGTCCTGTGAATTAGAGTATAGAATATTTTCTATTAACTCATAAAATTGGTCTGGAAATTCTAATATGGCTCCACCGGGTCTTTGCTGCCCACTTGGTAGAGTCGTGTATTTACAACCCGAGATTCGCGAGTTCGAAACTTGATCCAACCGAAGACTGTCGTGTACATGAGGGCTAGTGAGTGTTAAATCTCTCATGGACTTAAATGTCCTCAAGATGTCGTGCTGTGGAAGTTTGAAGAGTGAGATTCTAGGTCAAGTTTGGACCTCGTCACCTGACCACAGTTCCAAATAACAAGTTGTCCTTGCATCTATACCTTTGGGATTGATCTCGGACCATCGTCAATAGACGTTGTGTTGTTCCCCCAAAGAGTATCGTAAATTCAAATATCTACTCGTAGATGGAAGAGCACGAATCATAAGGAATCTGCTACTCGCAGTTTGAAAGTCTATGATTAAAATGAAGGAATATACTCCGCAACATAATCGTACGTCTGATATTATATTATGCACAACTATGTATTTTGATCCGACACAATGTTGTTTTCTTTTATGTACATATAATAGGGTCTTAACAAAATCAACGAGTTTGGATATCTCCGGTGATGTAAGCCTGTAATAAATTCCCATTCAAGAGAAACATATGTATTTTCGTGTGTCTTGGTTTATTTTATATATTATCACTTTATAAGAACCAATCTTTATAGTATTAGACAAATCTATTAAAGGAATTGCATGAAATTGAAGGAAGGGAACTACTGCAAGACAATTCTTTCGGTACAAAATTGAAATGACTCTTGAATATAATGTAATCATATCAAAATTGTTTCCTTTATAGTCAGTTTTATAAAATCACAGTAGTTTTATAAAATTATTGACGACTCATGCTGAAGTACACTGTGGATTGATATTTGTTAAATTCGTTTTAATTTTCATAGAATTCTTTTTAAATGGGCGGGAATCAATCCATAGACATATCCATTCTGTAACCTATAGTTTTACATCTATGACCTTTTACCAGTTTTGATATTTTTGATCAAAATTATCTTTCGCAGGATAATTTCAATCAAAGATGTGATTATTTAGTATTTATGCTTTTTGTGTTGTGGGGTAGAAAACAATGCTACAATACTCAGAAATCTCGTGACGATAAAAGTGTTAAAATGGTACAACGACAGTCAAATGCGTAAATTTGAGTCGCAATACCCTTCAGTAAGCAGTAACAACGTAGACGATATTCTATAGTCGTTTATCACTTAAATCCGCTTCTGATGCTTTCTGGACAAAATTAACTATAAATGTTACTTTCGTTTTGTAAAACTAACCACGCAGTGAAAGCTAAGAGTCTGTAAATGTAGCTTCCATTTCAGCAGTGCATACTCAATGAAATGAAATAATATCATTGCAAGTGTTAGTTAGCAATTGATCAAGAGCGTTTTCTTCTGATTTTTTCATTTAGATAAAATTTTATTTTTATATGTAAACCTTGTCTTATTTTTAGTGCTAACTTGTGACAGTTATGCTGGATCATTAGATATAAAAGAATCATTATATATATATATATATATATATATATATATATATATATATATATATATATATATATATATATATATATATATATATATATATATATATATATATATATATATATATATATATATATATATATATATATATATATATATATACATTCATTTTTGATGATAGTAGTGTTTCTAAATATAATATTTTCAATTGTCTGGATTCGCATATGTAAAATGAAATATTATTATTGAAATAAAAAATAAACACTTAGAAAGGTAAGAATCTGTTTAATATTTCAATTAATACATTGATAATGAAGCTGTTTTGCTATGGTGAGTCAAACTACCCATTAACTCCTCGTTGGCTACAGGCATTTCGACTTAAGAGTTCCTTACATGACAATGGTCGCGGCCAGAAAAACAACTTCACGATATGTCCACGAGACTAAGGAAGTAAACAAAGGGAGCATGAGAAAGTTTTTAGAATAGCTTCGTGACAGCGCTATTTAAATAAGAGGGTTCAAAAGGAGTGTGAGAAAAAAGGAATAACAGGTAAAAAATCAATATATCATACTGAGTGAATTACATGAAATAAAATGTAAGGAGATATTTTGGACTTGACATATCGTAGCTTAGAGCAGAACCTTTCTGAATGACAAACACATTATTTTACCGTACAAATTGTTTGAAGATTAACTTAGTTTTGTGTCAAAAAATAAAAGTTTCAAGCACTTTAGTTGTGTTACCTATCTTTAAGTAAATTCAAACATAACTGTATTTCACATCATAATAAAATAAAGCATTTAATTCCTCCGAATCAATGTCAGTTGCTGAAATTATGCTTTAAATGACGATTTACAAGTATGAAAACTAAATTTAACCAGTATTATTGACACTATCCCCGTTACAATACTTTGTGATTCATTGCCATAAACGTAAGTAGTAGAATCTACGTAAAGTTATAAGGAACGTAAAATTCATAAGTAATTCACTGAAAAGTAGTTCTCAACACGGCATTGAAATGCTCCACAAAGGCAGAGCTTCGTCTCATCATTCCATATTTATCCTGTGAAAGAGGACTGTGCCGGATCAGACGGTCTGGTGTCGTCCAGGCAGGTGTCCTGTTCGCCAGAGTAGGGTGGCTGGTCGTCATCATCGGAATTGGTAATTTAATTATGTGGCCGGACGAGAGATGGAGTGGCTAATGGGTCGGCAGACCCGCTGGGACATAATCCCCGTATTAACTGCCGATGCACAGACAAGCCACATTTGGCGGTTTTGCACCCCGCAGGCTGCTTCCTCAATTCGAAACTCTGCACACAAAGAAATTGAAATGGCACTCGATTTTTTTCAATACCCGAACGAAAGGTTTCTTCCTTGTAAAAAAGTAACAGATACTTAGTACTAGATGAGTAGAGTTAATATAAGTTCAATAGAGATGGTATAAGGTAATTTGAGGTGGTATATGATGAATAGAGGTGGTATAAAATGATAAGTTAGTTTAGAATGACTAGAGTTGGTATATGATGAATAGAGGTGGTATAAAATGATTAGTTAGTATATAATGACTAGAGTTGGTATACGATTAGAGGTGGTATGAAATGACTGAGTAAAAGTGATTTAAGATGACTTGAAGTGGTATAAGATGACTGAAGATGGTGTAAGATTACTTGAAGTATAAGATGACTGGAGGTGGTGTAAGATGACTGGAAGTGGTATAAGATGACTGGAGGTGGTGTATAAGATGGCTGGAAGTGGTATAAGATGACTGAAGGTGGTGTAAGATTACTTGAAGTATAAGATGACTGGAGGTGGTGTAAGATGACTTGAAGTGGTATAAGATGACTGGAGGTGGTGTAAGATGATTGGAAGTGGTATAAGATGACTGGAGGTGGTGTAAGATGATTGGAAGTGGTATAAGATGACTGAAGGTGGTGTAAGATTACTTGAAGTATAAGATGACTGGAGGTGGTGTAAGATGACTTGAAGTGGTATAAGATGACTGGAGGTGGTGTAAGATGACTGGAAGTGGTATAAGATGACTGGAGGTGGTGTATAAGATGACTGGAAGTGGTATAAGATGACTGGAGGTGGTGTATAAGATGACTGGAAGTGGTATAAGATGACTTGAGGTGGTGTAAGATGACTGGAAGTGGTATAAGATGACTGGAAGTGGTATAAAGGACTTGAGGTGATATAAAATGACTAAATGTAATTTTTAATTCAAAGCTAAAAGTACTAGCTATTGAATGCACGTTCAGGAGTTGCTCTTAAAAAATTTTGTATTTAAGGTTTTAGAGAATGTATGAGATAAATGATGAATTTGGGAGCAAGTGATTAAATTTTTAGGGTAGTTTTTTATGTGAAAACAATATAGGTGATTTAATGAAATATTTGTGCAGTAAAAATACCTGAATTTAAACAGGTTTCTTCAGTTCAAACTCCTCAGTGGCCGTGCATTGCACAATTTTTATGATTTTTAGTTGTAGTAAGCGGTAAACTAACAGTCGTTAACATTATGCGTCATAGTGCTCTGGACTATGACGCATAGTGCTCCATGACTTAGAAGTACTTAAAAAGAAACGAAACGTGATTATATATACTAATAGAGTATAAAGTTACATATAGCAACAGTATATCATTTGACCTAACCAAAACCCGAATGACTGGACCCCAAAAGAAAGAAAATTGTTTTAGTTGATTTCTAAGGAGTTCGTTGATTAGTCGAGTTGAAGCAGTAAAAAAGCTGATTTGTTGTGCTCTTTCTGATTGAATCTGACTGAACAAATAATTATTCTCGAAAAAGAGTTGGGAAATCTGAAACCTTCGGCGGAATCTATTACTGGAAGATCGGAAATTATTAAGTTCCAAATTAGTAGAAAATGAATATCACGGCCCTCTATATTTTTAGGACTAGTACAACTCTACAAAAATTTCAAATCGTTGTTTTAACCCTCCTGGTGATTGTTTCGACGTGGTAGCTCTCGACATTAACAAAACTGACTAGATCTTGATGGACGAGATATCTCCTCATTCGAAAGATACTGACTAGATCGTGATGGACGAGTTATATCCTCATTAGAAAGGTACTGACTAGATCTTGATGGACGAAATATCTCCTCATTAGAAAAATACGGACTAGATCTTGATGGACGAGATATCTCCTTATTAGAAAGATACTGACTAAATCTTGATGGACGAGATATATCGCCTTTAGAAAGGTACTGACTAGATCTTGATGGACGAAATATCTCATCTCCTCATTAGAAAGATACTGACTAGATCTTGATGGACGAGATATATCCTCATTAGAAAAGTACTGACTAGATATTGATGGACGAAATATCTCCACATTGGAAAGATAATGACTAGATCTTGATGGACGAGATATATCCTTATTAGAAAGATACTGACTAAATCTTGATGGACGAGATAGATCGCCATTAGAAAGGTACTGACTAGATCTTGATGGACGAAATATCTCCTCATTAGAAAGAAACTGACTAGATCTTGATGGATGAAATATCTCATCTCCTCATTAGAAAGATACTGACTAGATCTTGATGGACGAGATATATCCTCATTAGAAAGGTACTGAATATATATCTAGATGGACGAAATATCTCCTCATTAGAAAGATAATGACTAGATCTTGATGGACGAGATATCTCCTTATTAGAAAGATACTGACTAAATCTTGATGGACGAGATATATCGCCTTTAGAAAGGTACTGACTAGATCTTGATGGACGAAATATCTCCTCATTAGAAAGAAACTGACTAGATCTTGATGGATGAAATATCTCATCTCCTCATTAGAAAGATACTGACTAGATCTTGATGGACGAGATATATCCTCATTAGAAAAGTACTGACTAGATATTGATGGACGAAATATCTCCACATTGGAAAGATAATGACTAGATCTTGATGGACGAGATATATCCTTATTAGAAAGATACTGACTAAATCTTGATGGACGAGATAGATCGCCATTAGAAAGGTACTGACTAGATCTTGATGGACGAAATATCTCCTCATTAGAAAGAAACTGACTAGATCTTGATGGATGAAATATCTCATCTCCTCATTAGAAAGATACTGACTAGATCTTGATGGACGAGATATATCCTCATTAGAAAGGTACTGAATATATATCTAGATGGACGAAATATCTCCTCATTAGAAAGATAATGACTAGATCTTGATGGATGAGATATCTCCTTATTAGAAAGATACTGACTAAATCTTGATGGACGATATAGATCCTCATTAGAAAGGCACTGACTAGATCTTTATGGATGAAATATATCATCTCCTCATTAGAAAGATACTGACTAGATCTTGATGGATGAGATATATCCTCCTAAAAAAGGTACTGACTAGATATTGATGGACGAAATATCTCCACATTGTAAAGATACGGACTAGATCTTGATGGACGACATATCTCCTTATTAGAAAGATACTGACTAAATCTTGATGGACGAGATAGATCCCCATTAGAAAGAAACTGACTAGATCTTGATGGATGAAATATCTCATCTCCTCATTAGAAAGATACTGACTAGATCTTGATGGATGAGATATATCCTCATAAGAAAGATACTGACTAGATATTGATGGACGAAGTATCTCCACATTGGAAAGATACTGACTAGATCTTGATGGACGAGATATATCCTTATTAGAAACGTACTGACTAGATCTTGATAGACGACATACCTCCTTATTAGAAAGGTACTGACTAGATCATGATCTAGTCATCATAAAAAAGTCTTGATGACGAAGCATCTCATCATTATTAAAATTGGTCAGATCTTGGATGGACCAGATATCTATTCGAAAGAACTGTGAGTGTTAAATAGTAGCATTCTTCCGGAGGATTCTGGCATAAAAGATTTTGTATCTGGTGCAATCAGATACGAGTTTACGCTAAGATTTATCAGTTACCGAAATCATTAGCAATCAAACAAGTCTCTCCAAAGCAATCTGGAATCCAAGCAACATTTCCAAGAGTCGCCATTGGCGCTGTTCTTGGCTCGAACCCCTGACCGATCCACTGGTGGCCCGAACCGTTCCCTAGGGGTCCGACCCGCAGACATGGCGGACATTTATTTTAATCCTCCAGAATTGTTTGCTCTGATCGTCGGAGGGGAGAGTCGAAGAGTACGGGGTTGGAGGGATTACGACACCCTGAAGGGGAAAGGGGGGACGATTACGGGCAATAAAGAGTGGACCCGATTTCGGGCACGAGGTCTCAGCTGCACCGGGAGGAGCATAAATGCTCTTCGGGAACATTTGCGAGCGTTAAAGACGGGGTAAAACCTCAAGAGCAGCTTTTTACCCTCCCCTCTCCGTCGCTTTTTGTTTTCGTGAGGGTAGTCACCGCTTTTGGTTAAATTTTCCAGATTAAATACGTGTTTAGAGAGGAGAAATAAAAATGGAGGAAGAGGAATGAGATAGGATTCTGTGTTGATTGTGAGATAAAGAGAGGGCGAAGTTTTTGTATCGCATCGAATGAATCTGGTAGCGTCCATTCGAGAAACGAAAATATAAAATTCAATCGGCTTAAATTTCCGAGGTCTGCTCAAGCATATATCCGTTATACAATGTTCTAGGTGGGACGTCCCAACTAATTTTCCCTTTCTTGATCAAAATAATACTTCCTAGCAATCTTTCAATAAAGTCCTTGGTTATTTAGACTTCCTGGTGGAAGTGTTGTTTGTAAAACAGACCAGTATTAATTGGTGAAGTATATCGCCATTAGAAGAAAACTGACCAGATATTGATCTCGTATGTAGCAACAATTCATCAATTATTTGATGAGATATCTCGTAATTATAGTGAAATTGGTCAGATTTTTGATGACCGAGATCCTTTGTCAAAATCACTCGGAGGGTTAGACATTGTGTGTGAATCTCGAAAATCTTGTGACGGTAACAGCTAAATGTGAAAACAGATTATGGGTTCAGATAGATCGAACTTTGTTTCCTGGATGGATGCAAATAAATGACTAATGCATAGAAGATCTATTAAGTCACAAGTATGTATTCAAAGGGCTATTCAATCTAGTTAATCACCCTAGGAGTTCTACATTTATTCTGGGTATTGCAAATGGTCATTAGTCTACGTATAATTAAAATGCCCTGACAATTAATATAATGTCAAGATTTCTTCTCCATACATCGATTTCAGGTAAATTGCCATTATGTTTTTACGACTATTCATAAACCAATAATTTTTCTTTTGTTATTCAAGACTAATCACCACTACAATGCTTAAACATAACTACCATAACACAATGCTTGTTAGACAGTGTGTCAATGATGCATAAATGTACAATAAAAGCAAAAAGCGTGTGTCTCAGATTTATTTTTTCATTCTTATCATGTGCCAAAATTTATAGATGTTGATGTATGACAAAAGAACTTAAAAAAATAAAAACATCCAGAACAATTGGAATGCTGCCACTTCTCATATTGCTAGTGTTTGAATAGCAACTGCTCGAATAATTATGGACACAGTATAAAATCTATTAAACGGTATTTTGCAAGGATTAACCATCACAGCTCTATATAAAACTGAACAAATAACATTTATTATGTATCCAATTAGTCTGCAGCAAAAGTAAATACATTATTTAGAAAGTTTCTGGAAAAAGGTTTGAAAGATCGATGAATAAAATTTTCTAAACCCTCGTGCATAAAAAATTATTATATTTAAATTGATAAAATAAAGGAAATACCAGATAGTTTAAAAGTGTTCATTTGCTTCAATTTATACTCCTCTGTGTTTTATTATTTTTCTTCGAAGTAAGTGTTACACATGCCTACATCTGTTTTCTTAATATATGGTGAGCAAGAGAACAGATGGGAAATGATTTAGTATGGACTAACAAAGTATTTTAAGGCTATCACATCTTTTTTTCTCAGATTGATATTCTTTGACATTCTTCGTACATCGGACTGTTTCCAGTACAACAGTGTTTTCTGAATTATCATGAAATATTTTTGAATGACCTGTGTAACATTTTTACATAGATTTAAACATAAAGATAAGTTTATTCTCCTTCCTAAATTTCTAAATCTTGGTTTAAAATATTACTTGAGCTATGACATTTTGGTCAAACGTTAGATACTTTAGAAAAATTTTTTAGGTTCACGGATGAGTCACACAATGGAGTAAAGCTGATTTATATTCATATGAAATATTTTATAAATTGAAATAATTAGAATTCACGGAAAATCAATATTCGTGGCAGGTCACGACTGCCAAAATATTGAAAAATATATTATGTGATTAAAGTTACATTATAATTTGTACTAAATTTTTTAAGTAAAAATAAAATTTAGGGTTTTTTATACTTTAAACATATGGTTATCATATGCAACTAGTTCCATTTCTCATCAATATTTCTTTCTTTTTCAATACGTTTAGCACAGCAACATAAAGTTAAAAAAAAAGAGTAAAAGTTTTTTTTTTCGTGAAAAAATATAAGTTATTTCTAAATGCGCAGGTTTCCAGTTTCATTAGCTGATCAAGAAAATTAGTTTGAACACACTGCGCAGCTTGATATCATGATAACTTGCGACATTTGACACCTAGTTTAGCACTGTTAGTCTTCCTTTGCACTGAGAAATCTTCCGATTTCCAAATTATCCTTATTATACCAAAACTGCTAAAGTTTTGACAATGATGGATTGACGAGTGCATTCATGCAGATCACTATTGCTTTTTCATCCAGGAATAACACCGAAGAATCACTAATTGAATTCAAACTTCGGCTAATTGAAAATTTTTCTATGATAGGTATTTTATGTCAAACGAAATGAAGTTGTCAGAATGTGTTTTTTGTGCTTATTATGAACGTGACGTAATTTGCCTTGTTCCTCAAATACGATTATGCTATTTCGCCAGTCAAAATTCCAAAGAATGAATTCCGAATTGATGTGATATTTGAATGGCCAACTTCATTTAGATCCAACGCCAAACATTGCTAAAATACCTATAAATACAATTTAAGGTAACCGCAATATGTATCATGCGAGATGATTTTTCTAACGGAAGTAAAATCTTACTTTCTGTCTGGTTTACTTTCTCTCACAGTTAATGCTTACATGCTACTGTTACGTAGAAATGGTTTGAAATTCGAATAAAGAAAATTTAATAGTACGTATGGAAAAATAGGACCACATCAAAATATAAGATAAGTGGAATGATAAATAAATAATTATTAACGTAATACATAGTAAAAAACATAGTTTGATGTTTTATGATTTGTTACAAGATGCCTTTTGTTCTACGATGTCATATCTGATAATATAAAACATAATGACAAATTTTAATGACAAAATAGGTTGTAAAAGATATGCACTACCCTTCAATAATGGACCGGACGCCAGCGGATTTGTTATTCTACAATGTCATTTCTGAAAATATAAAACAAAATGACAAATTTTAATGACAAAATAGGACGTAAAAGATATGCACTACCCTTCAAAAATGGACAGTACGCCAGCGGATTTGCATGAAACCCGACTACTTGTTTGGGATTTTTTCGTGGTATGGCCTGGAACATTTGCATGCTATGCTGTTCCTGGTAAATTGAACGCCGACGCCTACATGAACATTTTGGACAATCAGGTTCTTCCTACACTCTGGAATATTTATGGAATGGACGAATGCTTCTTCCAAGACGGCAACTCTCCATGTCCTGTTGCAGCCGCTGTCTAGAAGTGGTAACAAGATATGAATGTAAAACGTCTTTCCGGGGCTGCTCAGAGTCCCGATCTAACCCCGATAGAACATTTGTGGAACGAGTTAGAGCGACGCTTACAGACCAGGGAACCACGTCCGAAATATACAGCTGAGCTGTCGACATTCTTGCAGCAGAAATGGACACAAATACTCATAGTTGTGTATCAAAACCTTGTTGAAAGTGTGCACAGAAGGTTTGCTAGTGTAATTGCAGCACGTGGCGGACCATCCCCTATTAAAGCATATATTCTTTACCTTATACCATCATATCTTGCTGTCCGGTCTGTTATTGTAGGATAGTGCAGTTTACCATCAGTTAAAGGCTTAATTGAACCTGGAACTCCGTTTGTTTTCTTTCAAATATTTATCGTTTGAACAATTTTGCACGTGGTAATATTAAAAATTCCGAAGAATTAGTGAGTATCGGTAGTAGAATTAGTAAGTATTCTATACTTATTTATGTCGTGAAACAAAAATTGTTACATTTAATACAAAAAGGTAAAACACTTTCTCATTCCCATTATAATTTTAAAGTTGATAATAACACATCTGAAAATGTTTCATAGGAACTAAGTTTCGCCGCAGTTTTTTCCAATTGAGAAAATGTACTTTAAACTCCTCAATGATCAACTCGTTCAGAATTATCTTCATATTTTACACGGAGTCTTCTGATAGTAAATTTGATGAAGGTTTTTGTAATTTTACATATCAGTAGTATGCACCTATGCACTAGTTTTTTATTTACGCAGGTTTATTCGTATACAAATCGAAAAAATATTTTCTGTTTTTAAGCGAAAATAAATATAATTCTTTCAATTGCGTGTGTACTATGTCACGGGGAATAATGTTACTCATATTTCCTTGTGACGTAAATCATTCTTTTATATTTTCTAGATGTCTTTAGAAAATACTAATTTTAATGACTGCTCAATGCTTAGCACGGAAACAAAATGCCATAAAGTTAAATTAATAAATAAACAGGGTTGCATAGATTAAGTAACTGTACATTAAATAATGTATTTAGATATTCTATAACTGTATGAATTGATACACAGGCGAATGGAAACATAACAACACTAAAACGAATACTAATAAACACTAAAACGAATTTAAAACTAGAACACTGTTAACAAAGAACTCACCTAAGTTATCTTAGAAAATTTTGTAAGAAATATCAAGCATTCAGAAAAAATAACGAAACCTAAGAAGTGCTTCAGATTGTATAGGTACTAGAATTACAGGAGCCGTATAGTGGGTAATTCAACCATTCATTCTATTATTATTCTCCTCGGAAGATTTTAATTTCTTAAAAGTTTGTTTCGAAAACTTGTGTTTTATTCTTACTATTTTCTACGACAAGTTTCTTGCGTTAGTTATTCTTAATATTCTGAAGTGAAATCTTTTTTAGACAATAATTTTGATGGGTGTTGAAATTAATTTGGCACTAACAGAATTACCAGATCTAAGTTGGGTTGAATTGACTAACTGTAGATTAAAAACAGTGACCATAATATTCAACTTTCTCTTTCGTTGCGAAATACCAACATAAGTTAAATGTCAGAAAAATATTTTTTTATACAACTTTTAGAGATTTCAATAGTTTCTATGAAAAAGAGGTAACCAATTACCATCTTTCATTTAAAGTTAGGTCGATTAAATAGTGATTCCTGAAAAAGCAAATCATAATTTTCAACAAATTTCTTAAACGATAAGAGTTGCATAAACATAGCTTAGATTCTTTAAGTAGGTGGCAGTATTCTATATAAATGAATGCCAATTTATGGTAGATTCAGAAAAGGAAGTTTTTTAAAAGTCTATACCTTATTGCTTCTCCAAAATTGTAATGAATATGAAAGTATGAAATGAAATATGAAAGTTTCTATTAATAATTGTAATGTTCGAGTATTATCAGTTGAATATATCTGAATTTGAGTTACATCTGAACCAGTTATAATGATCCAAATCCTCAATGTCTTATAAGTTTCTATTAACAACTGGAATTTTCGTACTCAGGCAGTTGCATTTATATGAATCTGTTATGACTGAGCCAGTTGTATTGATCTCAATCCATCAATGGCCACGACAATTTCTTTTAATAACTTAAATTTTCTCATCTAATTAATTTATAAAGTATATAAGAAATTTCCCTTCATATAACCAATAATAACTAAATCTATCTGAACCTATTACATCGGAGTCAGCTACAATGATCCTTATACATCAATGTCATGCAGGTTTTTATTAGTTATTGGAATTTGCTTACATTGCCAGCTGCCTCTATCCTAATTTATGGTACATCTGAACCAGTTATAATGATCCAAATCTTCAATGTCTTATAAGTTTCTATTAACAACTGGAATATTCTTACTAGGGCAGTTGCATTTATATGAATCTGTTACGTCTGAGCCAGTTGTATTGATCTCAATCCATCAATGGCCACGACAATTTCTTTTAATAACTTAAATTTTCTCATCTAATTAATTTATAAAGTATATAAGAAATTTCCCTTTATATAACCAATAATAACTAAATCTATCTGAACCTATTACATCGGAGTCAGCTACAATGATCCTTATACATCAATGTCATGCAGGTTTTTATTAGTTATTGGAATTTGCTTACATTGCCAGCTGCCTCTATCCTAATTTATGGTACATCTGAACCAGTTATAATTATCTAAATTGTGTCAGTTGATCAGCTGTCGAAATCAAAATACCATGTCAGTTTCTTCCAATCATTGAAATTTTCTTAAATAATCAGTTGCATCAATCTGAATGTGAGTTACATCTGAACCAGTTACAATGGAAGCATCCGAGGGAGTGAAAAACTCCGCTAAATGCCTGGAAAACCTCTGCCACCCCAACCCATCAATTGATTCATACGCCAATAAAACGCGATGGGTGCAATGAATGTCAAAAACCAGTATGCAAATCAGCCTACATTACACACACCTTTTTACGCTGGTACTTATACCTCCCCCTTGCACCCCCTTTCTGCCTGAAATCAATTACTCTGATGGAACCCCCCACCCCCGGCCCAGCAATCCATCTCGGAAGACCCCGTACTCTCCTCCCCAGCAGAAAAAAGGGGGGATGAAAGTAACGTATCCTAATTACTTAAATGGCGGCAGGTCAGACCCCCCGAGGTTGAAAGCAAAAAGGGGAGGGGGAATAGTATCCGCTTCGGTGGTTTGTTGAGAAACAGGTGGATTGTATCCACCCCCAGGGAGTTGGTTCTTGGATGGTGAGCAAACAACTCAGCACTCGTCTCTTAAAGCATGGGACTGTTCCTTCCTCACTTAGGACAAATTGTTGTGAAGGAGGACGAAGTGAGCGTATGGCCGTCGCAGCAGACGGAAGGACTTCTGTCGTTTGGGTCTTTTTGATCTATAGCGGAAAGGGAAGAAAAGCGCGTTGGATTTGTGGATTGTTCAGTGCCTATTGAAGACCTTTCAATGTGTTTTAATCCGAAAGCGTTGTTTGGGAATCTTAGAAATAGGTCTCAACTGGAAGATCATAAATAACCCAAAAGAAGAAAGGTTGCATTGTAATTAAAGAGTATTGCAACGGGATAAATTAACCGTCCTGGTGATTGTTACTATGCGAAATCTCATCAGATCTGGATGATGAGATATCTCGTCATTAGCAAAATTAGTCACATCTTGATGGACGATATATCTCGTCGAAACCACTTGTAGGATTAAGAACAGTATCAAAGATCTTGTCAGATGTTGAGGGTAACTTACAAATGCCCCTATGCTCACTGCTTCTTTGGTTCTGCACTAATTTTGTTGTTTGTTGAAAGTTTGAAAAGCATCTTTAATTCAGTGCATAGATGGCAAAATGTTATAAGTCACTTTTCCCAAAAAATTGAGTAAGTCCCATTCTGGAGTCTGGTTTGTTAATGTTTAGAAGGTGGCTGAATGTCGTAAGTCTTTTTCTTTCAGTTTATGAGAAAACAAAGGTGGAAAAAACTGTAATAAGTCAAAAACCACAGAACCACATGTTGAATCTTGATTCTTTAAATTGCTGTCGCGAAAAATTAAAAAATGACTTATAACATTTTGCTATCTGAGCACAGAATTGTTCAGAAAGAACCATCACAGCGATGATACAATACACAAAAACACCTTGAAAGACTATATCATGGCATTCTAATAAATAGTAAAAAAACCACACTACTTTCAATCTGTTCAGAAAAGCAGTTTTCATTTCTCAATTACTTATTTCAGTGGTCTTCTGCCTTCCGCAGCCTTTCGAACTTCTTTTAGTTTATAATATCCTTTTACAAACGCCGACCAACCGGTATAGTGGTTAAGGTGTTAGCCTCTAGATCGGAAGGTTCCTGGTTCGAATCCGGGTCCGGGCATGGATGTTTGTAAACGTATGGTGTAGAGGCGGCTGGTGCACCTTAAATCTGTCGTGGCCGAAAGTCCTCACGTTGGGTTGGCGTGGAAGTTTGGAGAGTGGGGTGCCAGCTCAGGTGTAGCTTCGTCATCTGACCGTGGTTCAAAATTACGAGGTGTTGTCCTCGGATCTTTCCCTTAAGGGACTGATCCCGGACCGTCGTCAATAGCCCGTTGTGTTGCTCTAGTACGACGTTAACTAAAAATTACCAATTACCTTTCACAAACCCTACATTTGTATAACAATTTAAGATAGTGTTTTTTAAACCTGTGTTATCTACTCAAGTTTCACCTAAATATATTTTTACGTATCACGAAAAATTGTGGGGGTAGACTACATCCGGAAAAAAATGTAGTCGCAGATCATTCTTTGAGAGACACTGGTTTAGAAAGTGAATAAATAAACGAAATAAAACTCTATTTTCTATGATACATGTAAATACAAAACAAAATATTAAACACAAACACAAAGACATAAAATATAAAGTAACAACCAGGTAAAATTTAATACAAAAAAATCATTAATAACTAGACTGGGTCTGTTTTTTTATAGCAAAGTATATTTATATCGGGATAAATGGTCGAGATTTGCAAACGAATTTCATCTTCTGCATTTATCTTGTTTCTATATTTAGTCTTCGTTACTGTGTACAGAGACAAAAAATCTTTCACAGATATACGTGGATACAAACGACATAAAGTATCTTATAGGTCGTTAAGCAATCTAACACGATATTCATTCATAGTTTGAAGCCAAAAATGCATATCAACTTGAGTAAATGTTATTTTTAATAAGGAGTCAGTTGACATATCAATGTCTTGTTCTCTTTCTTTTACTGGCAATTGAGAGGTATGACAAGATTCTTCAAAAGGGTGTTGAATGCAAAATGGTTTTTCTTTTTGGGCAGGAAAATATTCCAAAATTGTTTCTTGTAAACCTAATAAATTATATTTGACATTTTCAGTGAACTTAGCATTTTTCAATACTGAAATGTTGTGTAAATTAAGACGAGCTGGGTTACAGGCAGTTATGGATATTTCATTAATAAAAATTTTGAATTTCTGCTCAGTAGTCTGTATCATAAACACAGAGGAACCATTCGAAGCTTTTACGGAACACAGGTTCTATATCGAGAAAAACTGTTCAGATATTGATGGCGAGATACCTCGTCTAAACCACTTGAGGGGTTAATATTGTTGGTGTATGATAGACATATAAAGTAAGTATGAAATTCAAACTAATTCAGTGCTAAATTAAATTTAAAAAATACCATGTTTTTTTAATGGTACGAAGCATAGAAAGATCACAAATGCACGTACGACAAATATACAATGTGATTCATAAGTACGTATGCAGTTTCCAGATGCTGTAAAACAGGAACAGTTTAAGACAAGGTCCCCAAATGCGAACTATTAGCTAGGTATACTCATAAAGTTTGTATCTCCCTCTCGAGCGAAGTGACGAAGGCGACAGTGAGCGTGTCACGTGACAAGTCATTGAAAATGGCCGCAGTGGAGAAGGCGTTTTGTGTTCTTGAATTGAGCCCCCCCAAAACGGAATCTGTCAATGTTGTGCAACGGCATTTTCAATCACGATTTGGAAAAGAATCTCCAACCAAAAAATTAATTTACGATTGGTTTGAAAAATTTGAAACTACTGGCTCTTTGTGCAAAGTTTCAAATCCAAGACGACCGAGTGTATCGTCAATTGTAGTCAAAAACTTTATTATTCTAATTGTATATTATAGACGAAAAACTTTATTCTACTATTGGATGGTGCACCACCACACTGGTCAGGTGACATGCGAAATTACTGGCCACCCAGATGCCCTGATTTGTCAGTCACATGGTCACATTAAAAGTCACATGGTGTTAACACCATGTGACTTTTTTCTTTGGGGCTACATAAAAGATAACGTATTTAACCCTCCTCTTCTAGTGGAGTTGAAACAGCGTATCGCAACCACTATCACTGCACTTGCTTCAGATACCCAAACACGCATCTTGGCAGAAATGGGTTACCGGTTCAATGTGTGTAGTGTGATTAAGGGTGCATACATAGAACATATGTGACTGTCGCTAAAAAAACTTTAAACTTTCACCTACACTTCTATTACAGGTAACATAAAACATCTTACATTGTCACTGTATATAGTGCGTTGAAATTGTATATTTACTTATTAATCACCCTGTGCATTTATGAAACAGTGTAATGTTTCAGACATTGACAAATAAATGTGCTATCAGTACTTCAATAAAATGGATTTTAAGGTTAAGAAAACCACCGTAAGACTAGGATTTTATTTCCTGTGAAACCAATACTGATAGAAAGCATATACTACTACAAAAAAACATTAGTGCCATGTACATTTATCTTTACAGAAAAAAGTTTATCATGCTTGATTTTAATTAAAACAATTGAGCAACGCATCTGCAACGATGGTGCAGATGGCGCTTAACATCTGCAGATGGTGGAGATTCTTAAATAAAAGCAAGCTTTTAAAATTAACTGGAGATTTTCCCCCAAAAAAACACGACAGGGAAATCAAACATCAACCAGACAGCTCATTAAATTTCATATGTAGGTATGTCTCTCATGTGAAGAGAGTGAAGGGATTTCAACGACTTTTCTGCTTAACAAATAAAAATTAATGAAATTGATTAAAGAATTATTTTTCGAGTAAATTTATTTTCTCATTTATTCCCTCGTTCATTTCCTAAATGGATGTTTTAAATAATTAAACTATAGAGCAACGTTTTTATAATTTTTGAGTTGCTTACGACTTCCTTTATAAATAGACATAACTACCAGATAACTTCACGTGAATGAATTGCATTTGAATTAAATTAAGCACGCCCAAATAACTGCGTTTAATTATTTGTATTTACTAAAGTGTATTAAGGCAATTAAATAAACATTTATCATTCTATATTTTCAGGTCTATCTCCATCCGGAAGAGAGAGAACAATAGAGACGCAAGCTTCTTGTTATTTTAAAATTATTATTTTCAAAAATGTCTTATAAAAAAACAAAATGTTGTATCCCACTAACAATTCAAGAATTATTCAATTTTCAAGACTGTAATTTCAGATGTTATACACCTCATATTAATACGACTGAGATCTAACAAACAACGGTAATAGTTCCATATTTACGATTCAGTTTTCAAGATACACTCTTAACATATTGATTTCCCCTTATTCTTAGTGAGTTGTATAGGCGGTGTAGATTCAATTCATGCAGCTCTTATTCAGAGCGTATTTCTCCATTACGTGCCTGTAAAACTTTCGTTGTGTGTGTATTCTGTTTAGTGTTTCTTACCGCTTATCCAAATACGGCCCTTTCGTCCCAAAACTTAACCAAACGACATGTCTAATTTGGTAGAACACTATCATAACCAGTATTTGTTCAAAGTTTCGCTGCTTCCTTCGCTACTGCGATCCATAGTTTTACTTTGTATCTAAACGTAAAGATTTTGAGTCTAGCATTTCACCCGAATTCAAGCTTAATTTTAATGAAATATCGTAGATTTAGAATGTTTTTAGTTAAAAAACATTTGGATTTTCTTATCTGTAGACGAAGGCTCAAAACAGGTAACTTACTTAACGATCTAACGTTCGATAAGTATTATTCTAAAAATACACTGTTTAGCAAATATCGTTTTCACGAAATTTGCTTTTTCATAGTTCTCTTTAGGTATCCGAACACGTTAAAAATGTCATTTTTGACCAAAATTCAAAAAAGTTTTCGATCTTATTTGATTGAGTATTTATTTGACTTTCCAAAATATATTTGATTTTTTCTCTAAATTAATTAGTTGAAGAGGTATTAAGATTTTAATCAAGGCTGGAAAATCCGGAAGTAGATATTGAAAACACCGGAAATGACCATCAAAAAACCTGTCAAAATTGATGTTTAAAATTAACGTTTTGTTTGCAAATATAATTTTAGAGTTTTCACAAATGTTCAAATGGTTTTTCTTTTGGAAATATTGTAATCATTTTTAAAGAGAAGTGAAGAACAAAATTGTTTACACATACAGTAAAAGAAAGAAAGAGCAAACGATACACTTTTCAAACTAATGTTACTCTAAATTAATATTTATGCATTATTTCCTCACTTCAAAAGTTATAACACAAAATGCTACTGATGGACTCTTGTAAAATTTTGCGAACTTGTTCTTTATAAAGTTGTTTAGAGAATTAACTAGAATAATTATGTTGATGAGAAAAGTTTTTAAATTATGGGCATTTATTTAAGAAATAGGATCGTAAAATTATCAAAAATCTTGTATTGATTTTTCGATAACTTGTAAAATTTTTGTTTAGCTAAATATCTTTTTGGTTTCATCATTTTTCAAACTGGTTGAATAGATTTCATGTAGCACATTTGAAGGTTTTGAGAAATTTCTTTAAAATTTCATACATAATTACCATTTTTACAAAATTATTAATATATATTTTAAATATTTATAGTCCAAAGCTATTGTTTAATAACAAAAAATATAAAAATATCATTAAAAAAAAGGTCTCAAACGTGTTTGGATACCTTAAATAAAAGAAACTTCCTTGAATCTGCTAATAATGTCTCCATAAAAAGCTTCCTTATTTATTAGATACGTAAAATATAGGTTAAAACATAGCAAAAGCATATTTGTTATTTATGAGAGTACTCATGAGATGATCCATTGACCACATTCTTAATACCGGTAAACTACAGACGGGTATTCTCAATACCGGTAAGTTGAGGTTTGGATATTTCAATACCGTAATTTCATTCTATTTTGTCGCCAAACAATCAATCTAGTGATCGAGTAGGTAAGTAATTTTGCACTAGACAGGGCAAATGGCGAAAGTTCGAGATCAATCCCTAAGGGAAAAATCCGAGGACAATATCTCGTAATTTCAAATCACGGTCAAATGACGAGGTCAACACCTAAGCTGGCGCCCCTCTCCGAAATTCCACACCATGCTAACGTGGTGATATTTGATGTCACAACAAATTTAGCTTGCACTATTACCCACGTACACGGCAGCCTTTGGTTGGATCCTGTTTTGCACTAGCAACCCTCCAGTTTCTAATACGCGACAAATCTGGAAGGAATGTATAGCCTCTCAATAAACAGAATATGGCTAGAATGTGTGTTATGTATGTGAGATGTAACATGAAGCCGTCTCCATGTTGTACCTGTATAACTCTGTGAGGTTCAAAATCCGTCATTCTACTGCCATAATGAATATATATAATGAATAATGTTTATTTGTACGTACTACAACATTAAAAAAATTCAAATGTGTGAGGTGATATTTTAAAATATCAATATTTAAACATCATAATATACTTAAGTTATGAAAACTTCCCTGCATGACTTATAATCAGTTTAAATCTTTCGGATCAATAGAATATTTTCTAAGATCTTTCAACCAATGGAAATAGCTATTTAATAATTATATATCTTGGGTATAATCAATAGTGCAGCACTCGGAAATATTGTGAAAGTTAATAGCTATTTCTGAGCAGAAAACCTCATAGCATATTTATACATATACAAGTTTGCCGGTAGTTTCGATGCATGACGACATGGTAGTCGATGTTGTAGCGAAGTTAAGGTCATACATATTTATCCTGTACCAAAACCAGTTTGACAGCATAACAGGATGAAGTTGTTGGCCTATCAATTCCGTTTCTGTATAACAGGTTTTGCAGCCACTACACAAAGTCTGCAGAGAAACGACATTTAAGCTCATTTACTGCTATTTCTTGTAAGAAAAATCGATGCCTTCTATAATTTATTCAATTTCGTTTTTAAAGCATTTTCTTCAGAGAAACCTTCAAGTCAATGTAGATAATCCCTCAATGAAAGAAAGAACACACATTAGTATACTAAAAGTTCAATCTCGTCTTGAAACAATTTTCATAGCCTAAAAAGTGAAAAAAAGAAAAAAGAAAAAAAAAAAGAATATTCGTAAAATCTTCAATTTGCTGACACTTTCTATTAGAGAACGAATCTATCAGCAAACATCTTTTTTTATTTAACGTTGTAAACAAACTAATAGGAAAAATGAAACTATTTTACTACATTTTATGAAATGGTATAGTTATGAAAAGTTGATAGTTCAAAGTGTGCAAGAGAGGTATTCGCTTGAGACACTTTTGTATGTATAATAAATAATTATCTACAAAATGAGTTTTTTGGTGCTATTAAGATGTAGAACATATTTATTACATCAAATTCAATTTAAATGTGATGTCAAGGAACGTATAGAAGTGTCATCGCAACTTGAAAACTATATAATATGATTAAAATTTTTGTAATATCAAGAAGCCATATGAAAAAAAACTCAAGGTTTAGTTGAAATAGGCTGAAATGTTTTCTCAATCAAAGCTTAATGACTTTACGCTACTTCATGCTAATAAGGTATTAAAAAAATAAAAGCTCTTAACTTTAGGTAAACGTTACTACTTCATTTATAAAAGGCATAAATGGAAACAGATGTGTATTTAAGAATGATAAACTCTTAAACTACGAATAATTGACGTAGAAATCATTACAAATTCTTCTATCTTCTTCGGCTACAAAAAAAAAGCCAAAATTTTAATTTCTCCTTTTGTAAAACATTTGACTATGCGTCATGGGAATATAACCTAAATAAACCTTTTTATCGAATTTTAATCAAAATACATTCGATGAGTAGTTTCAAGTAGTATATATTTTAAATGAATTAGTTTGTGTTGTCATATATGATCACAAAGATCTAAAGCGTAATCAATAATCACACTAATAATTAGAGGAAAACTGAAAATAAAATCGAATAGGAAGAAATTAACTTAAAAGGTAAAGCGTGTATCATAGACTAGTGATAAAATGTTGAAGTAAAAAAAAATAAGGTTTCTCTGAACTTTATTGATAGTGAAGTGTGAATAAGAAAGCAAAGAAAGTCATTTTTCCATGTTATGGTAAGTACTTTTGCTGTGGAAAAGTTCTTCCAAAAGGACCGGATTGATTCGGCTGATTAAAAATAATCCACAAGATATTGGTATTACGCTACGTGCTTTACTCATATATTGAAAAAACTAGTTGTCGAATCAGGTAGTGAGTTTTTGGATCAATGGTTTAATCCATAGCAATCTTAGCTGCCTTCGAAAAAGTTGTAAATGTTTTATTGATCAATCTTCATACTAAGTTAAATACATTTAATTTATTTTTATTTTTGATTAACAAAATATCTGGCAAAGGGTTAAATGATAGAACGTATTATGTGTCATATTCTACGTAGTGAGAGAAGGGAGCGTGGTTCACGTATCAACCGAAATAGAATATAGATTTGGACACAAAGGCGGATCCATTTGATTATTTTAGTTTGACGTACTGTTATTTCAATCTGAATAATGAAATAATATTCAATTATAAAGCTTACAATTTGAATTTACAATGCCATGAATGAATAAATAACTTCTTAAAATGAAAGCTTTAATTGTAGTCTTCTATTTTGAAAAATGTTTTTGCAGAAATGCGTATATTTGTTACTTAAAATTTTACACGCTTTCATTTGCACGAGAAAAATTCTGTCCAATCCTTTTGCGATAAATTTGTTTTAAGTTAACATTTCTATTTTGTGTTTTAAGAACTTTCTCTCTTTTTATCATTTATGTCGTAATGCAATACAGGCACTCAATACTTGGTGTATTTGACTGAGTAATTGAATGTAAATCTTATACTAGAATGGAAGAATCTTATACTAGATTAACACTATAATGGAAGTTCTGTTACTCTCTAGAAATTTTGCCTGTGTCTTTTCAACACCAGTAAATAAAATGGGTAACGTAGTTATACTGTAACGTCATGACCTACGTCATCATGAGCACTCAGAATGCTTTGCGAAAAGCAGAAGAAGAACGGATGAAAGGATGGGACGGCTGATCCAACCGTTACCGGGATTTATTCCGTTGTATTCAACTAAATTTAAAATGTATTTCTTTTAATTTAATGTCATGTTTGTCCGTCCAAGTGGTGCACGTTCTCGTATTGTGTGTTTGTGTCGTCCAAGCCAATAAAGACTTGACGGTCTAATCCAGCTACCTTATCCAGTCAATAAAACACCTTACAATATGTAAATGGAAAAGGTACAATTTTTCATTTGAGTTATATTTAAGCTTACAATATTTTCTTCATTTTGTGATTATTTGTATACAGGACTGGTACAATAAATTGACTGTCAAACTCATAAAATAACGCAACTTTTGTCTTTGAGATAAGGAAAGAGACAATCCAGCTTCGGTGTCAAAACAGCACTATCGCACATATTTGTGTTAAATTTATTACTGCTACATTTAACATTTATTTTCCCTTGTGATATTCATTCACAACTCTCTCGTATTATCAGAAGCAATATGACATTTTATTGCATCATATATACCTAAATCAAGTTCCTTCTATAACACTCATTGAACTTTTCCCTTTTTTTATCAATCATGATAGGTACAAGAGTAAATTGCTTTTGAAAGAGGAATGAAATCGGTTTTATCTAGATATTAATCCTCCAATTGGTTTTGACGAGGTATCTTGTCCATCAAGATTTTACCAATTTTGCTGATGGCAAGTTATTTCTTTATGAAGATAGTGCCAATTTCTTATAATGATAAGATCATTTTAGTTTTTCATCAAGGGTAAGTTTTCTTCTAATGACGAGATATCTTGTACATCAAGATCTGGTCAGTTTTGCTCATAACGAGATACCTCGTCAAGACAATCACCAGGAGGGTTAAGATAGCTTTATCTAGATATAGATATTTTAATCAGCTCAAATGACTTTACCTAGACTACGAAGTGGACATCTTGGAATCTTATAATTCCACAATAGTCAAAAATATTTACCAGTTTGATATAAGTGCAACGGGGAACACGGCTCTAGTAATAAAATTTTTTCCCATATTGGTTGAAATCAGCCCTACAGACATATTTCAGACTCCTGACAACATTATAATTTATTTGAACGACTTGTTGGATTTGGTATAGCTTGGGAATGGATCAATAGGAATAAGAAACAAGCAAATACACCACAAGCAAAAATACCGCTTTATCAAGATATAGATATTTTAATCAGCTCAAATGGCTTTACTGAGGCTACGAAGTGGACATTTTGAAAGCATGTAATTCCAAAATAGACAAAAATATTTACTAGTTTGATACAGGGGCACACGCCTCAAGTAATAAATTTTTTTCCCATATTGGTTGAAATCAGCCCTCCAGACTTATTTAAGACTCCTGACAACATTATAATTTATTTGAACGACTTGTTGGATTTGGTATAGCTTGCGGCTGGATCAAGAGGAATAGAAACAACAAAAGTACAAGCAAATAATCTACAACTATTCGCTCCGCAGTGAAAGAATTCGCAAAGGAAAGTACAAGCGCTACTGTCTACTTCAATTGGGACGGTTCTGGAAGGCAAGTAGGGTAGAGTACCATCGGCGAATCCCAGCTGCTCTGCCATGGAAGTGGTGGATTTGCAGAGTGTGAAAGTCTTCATCAATTGCATCAGGAGAACTGACCTCACACCCCTTTATTCGTTTAGCAGCGAAGGGTGAAGTGAAGATTGCTCTTTCTGTCTCGAACTCATTCAGCGTTTCTCCCCCCTGATTAATCGGAGATCGAAAAAAAGGGTTTGGTCCCTTTCCTTTTTGCGCTTCCCGTCCTACAGAAAAGAGAGGGCTGTGAAAGTGATTCAAGATACGAAGTGGCTTGAAATTAAATTAGGAGGCAAGTGACCATCAGCTAAGAAGGGTTCGTGAGGTGCTGTGGATAGATGTCAGCACCATTTTGGGAGAGACGATTCGTTTTTATATAAGTGTCTGAGTTGATATTTATTATTTACCAGCTGAATAACACGGCATTGCTCGGGTTTCAAATAAGACCTCGACATTTAACCGTGTTAACTTAAATACAAAAACCCTGTACAACGTGTTTCCTACCGCGATATTTCCCTGTGTCAACTCAAATACACCAACCCTGTAGAACATGTTTCCTACCGTGACAGCTAAAATATGACAGCAACGTTTCCCTGCGTTAACTCAAATACAAAAACCCTGTACAACGTATTTCCTACCGCGATATTTCCCTGTGTCAACTCAAATACACTAACCCTGTAGAACATGTTTCCTACCGTGACAGTTAAAATATGACAGCAACGTTTCCCTGCGTTAACTCAAATACAAAAACCCTGTAGAACGAGTTTCCTTGTCTATGTCCATTTTTTGAGGGAAAGCAAGCTTTAGAATTTAAAATTGGGGCTTCGAGAGGTACTTATAGGACTAACTGTGTGCCAATTTTCATGGCGACAGATTGGATTGTAGACAGGAAAGAAATAGCCTATGTTTCCAGCAGTGTTCTAAAGTATATGTGCACCGAATATGATGTGGATTTGTCAAACGATGTATATTTGTATAGAGAATACACACACATCCTTTTTTATCTATACAGGTAGATCAATTTACGTTTCAATACCTACAGCTACTTATCTAATCTTGAAACTTTTTCTAAATATATATTATAAGTTTTAACACAACTGGTGGTAGTTTAGACGAGGTATCTAGTTATTAGCAACTAACCAGTTCTTGATGTACGAAATATCCACTCCATCGCGTTTCCTATCGTCAGTCGTCACCAGAAGAAACTGACCAGATCTCATAATAAAAAAACAGGACTTGTTTTGATCGGTATCTCGTCGGTCGATCAGTATTTCGTAATTTTGAAAAACTTGTTAGATCTTAATGGACGAGATATAATGAAATCATCTGGAGGTTTAAGAGAAAAAAATAGAACAACACACATGATTGCAGAATGCTTGGGGAAAACAAAGTCCAAAACCTAAATTTCTCAGGAACTGAATTTCAAAATTTATAGACCTCTCGTAATGCAAGAGCTAATTTATCTAGCATAAAATTAAAAAAAAAATCCTTTTGGGTTACTATATTGTCTATTATATACCATACTTAACCACACCTGATATTGTCAAAATTATACCATTAATTAAGAATATATATTAACTGAACTCAGTTGGTTTTTCTTCAAAAATACAGATTTCACATGAATATTTTTCAAAAATCACTTCATCATTCAAATCATAGTAGTAAACAATATGTTATGCTAATATAAATATATATAGTACCAAAAAATTCTATTTAAGAGCATGGAAGTTCTTACAGTTAAGAACAGCAGCTTGTATGCGCATGAAATCCGTGGACTGTTAGTTTTTATGCTGTTGGGACTAAAGTTTGTTCTTCCTCTGTATTAATTTTCTCTTTCTCTTTAAAGGTGTGACAACGTTGTTTTATCCCCTCTTGTCGTAAAACAGCAGTCAAGGTTGTGATTCAGCTATCGATTTTTTTCTTCATATTTTTGTGGACTTCTGTTTCTTCTCTTGTATTCTTCAATTTCATGAAGACTTGATGATCTGCCGGAATGAGGATCATAAAGTAAATAAGCCCGAATGTTTCATAAAGTAAAGAAGTCCGAATAATTGACTTTGACAGTCAAACTGAGATTACTCTTTCAAAACGTTTAGTTATTTACTTCCTTAAGTAATACATACAGGCAAATTCTCTGTTAAATAAGCTTTTGTTTAAACTTACATAGCCACATTTTTGATAGAGTAGAGTTTAAAAATGACAAAACCTAGAAAAGACTCAAACTTTTTTTGGCTACCTAATGTACTATAAAGTTAAATAGTACTTGTTTAAGGAAACTTGGAAAAATTTGAAACATAGCAACTATGGAAAAGAAATAACTACGAAAAATGGGAGTGGAACAAGAATAAAGATTTATATAAGATGAACATAGCATGTCACATCCTTGTACCTATAGAACGCTTATAACTTGCTTAAGCTGCTTAAATACTTTGCCCAATTGCAAAATTTTGACTTGAAGAACTTACTTACTGTTTAACTGTAAGGAAAACTCAAATGAAAATAATAAACAAATTGTGAGGCTTTGAATATTTACTTTAAAAGAGTAAATTTATTTCCTACTTCTTGGATATCACGCATATCAAATGTCTCATTAACACCTCATAAGTATATAAACAGTTACGTACAGTGAAGTTTACTTAGTTGCATTATGGGCATTTATTGTACAGTAAATTCTGAAATGTTCTGAAATGTTCTTTTATACTGTAACATCTATGCCATTCCTCAGCCTCTAATTAAAAGTAATCAAACAGTTTCTAGAGAAACTTAAGACAAAGCATAAAAATAGCAACATTTAAATAATTTCTTCTTTAAAAAATGCAAAGTTTTTTGTTAAATAGGAAAATTTAATCATCGAAAAGATATTCTTCAATATATGCAATAATACAGTTCAAACAGATTCGTGATTTTAAGCAGACAACGGATGGTATAAAATATCTGGTTCGAAAATAATTTAAGTTAGAAAGTAGAAAGTTATCTGGTCTTTTTATTATACAGGGTGTATTTGAACTCCACCAAAAAGCTTGGAGGGGTGATAGTACGTAGCAAGACGAACAAAAAATGCAATGGAACATGGGTTCGCAATTGACGTTGAGTGGGTGAAAATCACGAAAATAAGTCTGTAAAAGTTTGATGTCGTTAGGAGCTGTGGATTGCGTACGTCATTCATATGAGCACCCTTGTAATGTAGTGGGCCGATCGGCGTGCCTGAAAACACAACGAAACAGCCTAATTTACAATTCACTTTAGTTTATTTTACAAAGAATTATACCCCTGTGTACAGATTTATCAGAGAATCGGTTAAAATCACCTGCACCCCCAAACCAACGGGACGCCTGTCGAAGACCATCTGCGCTGTCATGGTATCGTTCACCTGCCTATGTGTAGCGGGAAATATGGTTCATGCACAATGGTGTCCCACTCAATTTATCACGCGACGTGCTTACCCACCTCGATGCGACGTATTCCGCAAGATGGTTCGGACGCGGAGGCACCGTTACTTGTCCTCCACGCTCGCCGGACCTTAACCCTATGGACTTGTTCTGGGGTCACCTGAAATCACTCGTTTATGAGACACCAGTGGATACACCGGAAGATCTGATAACGAGGATAGGGACCGCTGCAGTAGAAATCCAGGAAACACCCGGAACCTTCGAGTATGTCAGCCAGTCGTTTCTACGTCGTTGTGCCCTGTGCAATAAATCCGCGGACGACACTTTGAACCTTTCCAGTAACAATTTTGTTTGTCCTGTACAAGCTGTGCCTATGCTGTCCAATAAATGTTTTGTGTACATATTTGTTGTTTTTTCCCCGTTACACTTTGCAGACGAATTTTAGCGATTTTCACCCACGCATAGTCAGTTGCCCCCACATGTTCCATTGCATTTTCTGTTAGTCTTGATGCGTACTATCACCCCTCGAAGTTTGTCTGTGGAGGTCAAATACACCCTGTATAAAACTCTAAATTCTCCTGTGTTTCCCGTGGCTATTAAAGGTTTGATTTGTTGTGTGATATCGTGAGTAGGCGGAGTTTCTAATTGTTTTATTGATTGTGTGATGTTACGAGTGAAAAGGGTTATGAACAATTAGAATATATTCGAAATTGCCATGGAAATAACATAGAGTTAAACAATATGAGCCACTATTGCCATACGCAGCTCATGTTGTTTTACCAGCGTTTAAAAATTAAGTTTTCCATTAATATTGTTTTACCAGTATTGCTAAAATACAACATCATGCGAAAGCAAAACAAGTTGACAGATAGTGGTGGGAAAATGTTTACACATAACCAGTGAGATCAACCAAAGTTGACAATAGTAGTGAAAAAAGGTATATACATAGCCGTTGATCACGCATGGTCAGGTTTAAAAAAAATATATAAATGAAATTTGACCAAAATAAATAAATTTTCTTTATGCACCCGTCGTTTTCCTAATCTTACTATATAAAACGCTAGAGAAAGAGGTTCTCCTGTGTTTCCGTGGCTATTAAAGTTTTGATTTGTTGTGTGACGTTACGAGTAGCCGGAGTTTTTAATTGTTTTGATTGGTTGTGTGATGTCTCGAGCGAAACGAGATACGAAATATCAAAAATCATTACATTCGAAATCGCCATGGTAATAACATTGAGGATAAAAGTATTGCCGTACGCAGTTCATTGTTTTACCAGTGTTGATCAAAAATTAAGTTTTCAATAATATTGTTTTATCCGTATTGCTCAAAAAAACAACATGCGAAAGCAAGGCAAGTTGACAGATGAGTCGCTCAGAAGCCAATGCAGCTAAGTCCAGAAAACAAACATTGAGAAAATTAGTGCTTTTTAATACATTGATTTTTAAAATTTCTGGTTTATTAATTTGATCAGAAAAGTATTTACTTTTTCAAAGAGTAGGCTCTGAAAGAAAACACGATATGTACAGGGTCTGCAAGCAAAAACGTAATAAATGTATGTAAAAATAGTACATTACCATTTGTTGTTATAAGTTAGGTAAGAGTTTGTAGTGATCTGGCAACACTGCTACCAGCAAGGTGACATCAGCAGTTGACGTCACTTTCCTCCAATGCTCTCTCACTGTGTTAACCAATGAGAGGGCAGCGGAGGAATACGTGCGTAATAGGAAACTAGAATGTTCGCTCGCAGTCTCGCAGTTCACCTAACATGTTTCTTGTTGTGTCGTTATTATACTGTTTTAAAGTTTGAATAAATATTTATTTTATGATGGAGACTGAATCATTATACGAACACGCATGCAACATTACCTTAATGGTGACCCGGACGTGAGTTCAAGCTTCTAACAGTTCCAGCAGTTTCGTTTTGGCCAAGCAAGATGACCGATCCAAACGAAACAACTTCGGCGGTGAGAATACCTGTTTACAACCCAATGGACCCTTCACTATGGTTGCACATAGTGGAAGCAACTTTCGAATTGGCCACTCCAAAACCAATTACCTCTTCAAAAACGAAATTCTACCACGCGGTCGCACACCTACCACCCGAAGTTGCAGCGATTGTCCGAGATGTCATCATCAAGCCATCCGACCAACCATACGAGACACTCCGAGAAGCGATCCTTACTCGTTGCGGCGAAGCAAGGACCCAAGAAATTCGACGGTTACTCTCCGGTGAACAACTTTGAGATCGAAAGCCCAGTGCACTTCTTCGAGGGATGCAGCGACGCGCCGAGAATAACCACATCGAAGACAATTTTCTTTTGGAGCTATTCATGCAGCAAATGCATGCCTCTCAACGTCCAAACCGTTCTCGCATCCATACTTCATGTGCCTATTGAAAAGGCAGCTGAAGTAGCCGACGGAATCCTGGAGGTAACCACAACGCAAACGTCTGCTTGTTTTGCAAAGACACCAACTACGAGTGATAACGCGCTGCTCGAGGAAATCAAAGAGCTAAGACGTGAAGTAAACAACCTTCGCCGTATGAGTAGTTATTCCCGACAGCACCGCAGCCATTCTAACCAGCGACCATAGCCATGCGACCTTAAGTTCATGTTGTAATGTATGGAAGCGTTCGTAAATACAACTTCAAAACTAGTGACACGGGCACACGATGGAATATTTTCTGATTTAAACTTTTTTCAAAGATTTGTTTATGAATGCGGCTTCAGTGTCACCAACCCATATCGAAAAAAGAAGAATTAAGTTTTTATAAAAATATAAAAATATTGAAAAAAATGTATAAAAATATTGAAAAAATGTATAAAAATATTGAAAAAAATGTATAAAAATATTGAAAAAAAATATGCAAAACTATTGAAAAAAAATATATTAAAATATTGAAAAAAATGTATAAAAATATTGAAAAAATGTATAAAAATATTAAAAAAAAATATAAATATATTAAAAAAATATGTAAAAATATTGGGAAAAAAATATTAAAATATTGAAAAAAATGTACAAAAATATTGAAAAAAATGTATAAAAATATTGAAAAAAATATATATAAAAATATTGAAAAAATAATACATAAAAAATATATTGAAAAAAATTCATAAAATATTGAAAAAAGTGTATTTAATGACAATGGCTTCCGAAACTACTGTACAACATATTCAGAAGCTGTAGAAAGGAGCTTTCTGACCAAGAAGATACCAGAAGCAATGAGTAAATCCTTTAATAACTGAAAAAATATTATTTATTTCATTAATATTTACAAAAATGAGAAAATATCAAAAAATGGACTGAACCTCATTGGCTTCTGATCAACTCAGTAAGAGTGGTGGAAAAAGGTTAATACAGAGCATGCGATCAACAAAAGTTGCCAGATAGTTATAAATAAGGTTTATACATAGCCAGTTATCACGTACCGTCAGGTTTAAAAAAATATATAAATGAAGTTTGACCAAAATAAATAAATTTTGATATGCACATGTCGTATAACGGGCTTTTTTATCCTAGTTGTTTAATAATGTTTCAATCACTTATGCCCAGTCATTTATAACTATATGATTTTGCGGTAGATATGTTTTTACTATTTCGGTTTAATTGATACCATCCCGATTACTTGATCAATTAAAAAAAGTCAAAACATCTTGAATGATACCATTTTGTAAACAACGACAGATCTCTTGGTCATCTGTCAATCAGCTCTCGACTGCTTTATTGAGAATAGCTCTCTTGGTATTGACGTCATAATTATACCGCCCACTTCGAACATTCACACACTGTGATATAATATTATTTAAATAATTTGAATGGTAATTTTTTAATTTGCAGCATTCAACTGCCCAATAAAATAAATTTAAAAAACTATCCCTAGGATTGCAACTTCCAAAATCAAACCTCAACTTTATTTAGACAGATATTCTATACAGAACAACCACGGGCTTAACTTTTCGCTACTCTTATTATTCTCTTTACATTTTCGTTTTTAACAGGTTATCCTTCATCCTGCTACTTTATTGTAAATATCTAGTATTGAAGCAATTCTTTTAAGAACTCCTGCAGAGCTTTCCGCATCGATCCAGAAGCCACGATAAATAAATCTATTTTGTCTGGAATTAACTTTTTTTTTTCTGTTTTCCACAGCGGGGAACTGAGCGAGCTGAATTGAGTGACGAATTGGTACTGAATTGCTTTTGTCAGGAAGTTAATAAAAGCCCTGGGAAGTTATACTCAAGTTTTCTTGACTGAAAGTAATGCAAGCGTGCATGCTGTGCCCCTGACGCCATAGAAGCATTCCTTGTCTTTTTAATTCACCAGAAGCTTAAGAATGGAATTTAATTACTGATTCCGAAATTTCTTAGAATATTCGAAAACATACTTTAAGGGAGCAGTGATCGTTAAAAACTTAATACCTTATTTAAAAAAAAATATTTAGTAGAGCAGTTGCTTATGTTACTTGAAACGCATATGGGGAAGATGTTGTACCAGAGGTACACAATTTTATTTTGAATTTTCTAATTTTTTCTATTAAAGTTAGAGGGGTTTGCTGCTATCCATGTTGAACTAGGCAGCGTTTCTCAACCTGTTAACCTGTTGCTCTGCAAAGCAATTCCCAGTTCTCCGCAAAAAGGTAGGACATGTTAAAAATTAAAAATATTTTTATTAGACATATTTCAAAGTTTAAAATTAAAAATATCTTATACTAAAAAAATGGGACAAATATTTGAATACTATGACCTTTTGCGCTCTCGGTGTGTACGAAAAAAAATCGAATATAAATCATCTATCGACGATCAGGTGAAACATTGACTATATAAAAAGGTAGTCAGCATTCAATGTGTGAGTTCCTAGTCCGCTAGTCGACAAAAGAAATTTACGTCTAAAGGCAACACCAGACAACACAGACAGACAGAGAGAGACTGGACTCACTGTCTCCGCGTGTGCAGAAACAATTGGAAGCTTCGACACCTTTCCAGAGTAATCGGAAAGTTTTTAATTGCATATAAAACTGGTGGTTTACTCACTTCTCAAATCAGTTGCATTATAGTCAACATTGCCCGTGCCCATGGTATAAAGTATTATTCTGTTGTAAAATTTTCCACAGTTTTCAAATCCGTTGACATTTTTAATATATTTTCAACGAATCCGCTTTTACGAAAAGGAACTAAACAATGCCTCTCAAAATGTTCTTTATTTTTTGTTCCCTACTGAAAGAGGCTGGAAATGCAATCTGTTTATTTTGGAAAGGGAAAGTTACCGTGACGTCACAATCTCGTGCGAAAATATACAAGATATATTCAATTTAAAAGTTATTTATATAAAGAAAGTCATATTTTTAGGTATGGATCTAAAGTGAAATTTTACGCAGATTTCAAATCCGCTGAAATTTTTACTCTATCTTTAACGGTCTAGAAGATAGAAAAAGAACTAGTTGAATCCAGTTAAAAGATTGTTTGTTTTTATCGTTTTTCTGGAAAATCCGTACAAAATTAAACGGAAACGAAAACAATAAATTTAGAATCTGTGATAACTTCTATGTTGTAGCATTCAATAATGATTAAATTTCATTAAATTCATTTTAAAATGTTATAGATTGAATTTTAAAATTCGCCGCGACCCAAAAATTGCGAAAAATTTGGACTATTTGTGTACCAAATCTCATTGCTGTAAGTGCCATAGAATCGTCAGGATTTTGAGCTCAAACAGACAAACACTTCGTTTTATAATAGTAGAGATTTTGTCGTGTACCGACAAATTATAAATATCATTATAAGTAATTTAATAATTTTAAAAATCAATTTTCTGTAGCTTCTCATACTTATCGTTTTGATGACAAAATATCTGTCTTGTGGAGGTTTCTTCAAATACTAAATTAGTGATACGGGGAATAACGTCGATTTTTCTTCAATCCATCGCTGTTTGGAGATGGAGTCCTTAAAAAACATCAAAACTTTTGCCAAGCCAATTGGAATAGACGTGGAAGCATCATCATCTGAGAGGTATGTATTTGTTTTGATTTTATTCGATGTTTGAGGGGACACAACACCTTAAATATATTAAGATATTTAGTTCTTTTATTAAAAAAAAAGAACATATTAAATTTAAAAAATATTAAGTCATGGCTGCAGACTAAAGGAAACATTCCATAATCGAGAAAGTAAAATAAATAAAAATTTATTATTATTATTTATTTGCACTTCAGTTCAGTTTTATTAGTTTTTCAATTTTTATAAGAAAGAAAAAAAATCTTCAAATTAAATAATCTTAAAAAAGTAAAAATTTATATTGTACTTTAATTTTTAATGCCGAAGACAGTAATTTTTGTTTGCAGATGAAATTTCAATTATGTAATTTAAATAATCATAAATTGTAAAATAAATAAAAAATATTGAATATTGGTTGTTTATATATAATTCGTTGTTTTGCTTCTTCTCAAGCATATGAAAACTATATTCCCTGTCCATTTTCGTACACTTAGTCCTGCAATCTGTTGACTCTGTCGTTCCCGTATACAGATGGTTAAACGCATTACGATATTTTAAAATCTTGAAAAATTAGAATCCCTAAAATTACAATTTTACGATTCCTTTATAAGGTTTTGCAATATACGATTTTTTAAAGTTATACAGTATTTAAAAAAAAACCATTCAATGAATCTGTTTAGATTTAATATATTACTGACCTTTTTACTGAATTTATGCTGTTTTTCTTTTCAGCTAATGTTCATATTACTTTCTAATTGCAGTGCGGAAGAAGATAGAGGTGTTACTGCTGCTGTACAAGCTGGTTTTTTGGAAGAGTCATTGACTGCGGAGGGGGTCCATCCAGACTACCCAGCTAAACCAACTGATTTTTTCATCTGGAAGTATATTGAAGTCCCGAAATGTATATAATATCATTCAAAAACTGTCAATGAAATGGCTTTGATGGAATCTTACTTACTCTGTTATAGAATTGCTCAAGCTGGCGAAGCCCATACTGTTGCTGAACGCTTTATTAAGCCTTGTGTAAAAGACATTATTGAATGCATGTTTGACGTAAAGGCTGCAAAAGTGATCGACACAATTCCTTTGTCAACTGATACAATCTCGCGACTAATCGGGATTTAGCAGAGAATGTGAAAGCTACTTTAATTTCTCGAATAAAATCCACTAAATTTCCGCTTCAAATGGTTGAATCAACCACCGATGTTGCTGGTTTGGCAATTCTAATGGTAGTTGTGCGCTATCCATATTTGGACTATTTTCAAGATAATTTACTTCTCTTCAAGCAATTGCCGACTACCACAAGTGGAAGTGAAATATTTAAATTATTAGATGAATTTTTCGCGGAGAATAGCATCCTATGGTATAATTGTGTTGATGTGTACATAGATGGTGCGAAAGATATGACTGGTAAGGTGTCTGGTGCAATCGCAAAAATACAAGAAAAAGCCAAGGGGTGCAGCAGTAGCCACTGCGTACTTCACCGACATGCTCTTGCAATGAAGAAAATGCCACCTTTTATAAAAGAAGTGCTGGATGAAACTGTTAAAATAATAAATTTTATAAAATCACGACCTAAGAATACCAGGTTGATCAAAATCTTATGTGATGACATGGGGGAGTCTGCATACGTCTGTACTTCTTCACACAGAAATAAGGTGGTGGTAAATGTTTAATGTGCCTCTTTGAACAAAGAAATGAAGTCATAATCTTAATGAGTGACGATGATTTTGCTTTGGGAGAGAAGTTGTGTGATGATCGCTGGCGAATGAAATTGGTGTATGTGGCAGATAGTTTTACAAAAGCTAATGATTTATGTCTGTCACTTTAAGGAAAAGCAGTAACTGTTTTTGATGCTACTGATAAAGCGGAAGTATTTAAAAAGAAACTGAAGGTATTGGGTAGAGTCAATAAAAAACAGAAGCCTGGATTGTTTTCCACTAACAAAATGATATGGAGAAGAACTCGAATCAGAATATCCAGCGGATGTCTTAAACGAGTTGAAGTTCATCTCTTTTTTGATTGATACTTTGAACTCTTATCTTCCAAAAGGATTGCATGAAAACATAAAAGCTAAGCTGTATATTCCGATCCAATTAGATAATCGGATCGGAATATATGACCAAGGAGCCAATGGTAGTAGCAAAAAATGACCAATGAGCGACAAATCAACTGTTGTTTTTTGCTCTGTTAGACTTAAAGATTACTCTTGCGAAAAGGATGGTACGTTGAATTGAGTATTGTTATATTATTATGGATTATTCAGTTGAGTATACATTGAGTATTGTTTAAGAGAATTTGTTCAGGGGCAATAAGTTATCCAACGCATTTCAAGAATTACCACGCTCAAGGAAATAACGAGCCCTTCAAAACCATTTCAAGCCAGAAACCTCCGACAGAAATCCCCGATCGCACCTCCAACAACCACTTCACGAGGCATTTTTCGTGCGGCCCGTACAAGCGCGTGATTAAGAGCCCCGGTACAAAACGCACATCCCCCGCTCTGAGGGTCGAGCGCCTTGGGAAATCATCTCCTCTGCACACTTAAAAGCCCGCGCCGCCGGAGCGAGAGGAGCCGCAAACAGAGCCTGCGGCTTTCGGTCGTCTTCTCTGTTGACATCTGTGTTGGAGCTCTGGGGATTCGCGGACGTCGCGTGCTTTTCACTGCCTAGCACGCACGCTGGCTGGGAAGCGCCCGTAATTGGATGAGTAAAACAGAACGACGAATTTTAATCAAACCCGCCGACTGGCTCGCTTCGAAAGCTCCGGGCAGATACTGGGTTGGATGCTTGCTCCGGTTTTATTTTCAAGACTGGTGTTGACAGCTAAGTCGACGTTGGCGTTCGTGTTCGGAAATTCTCATAGAAGGGAGGGCTTGAGCTCCGTGATTTCGACAGTAGTTTATTAGGGAGCAGTACCGGGAACGGTATGGGGAGGAAGGTTCAAAGATTCAAAATATTTTCCCGTCAAGACACGAGGTTTATTGTTATTGAATAAAAAATATATTTGCATTTGGTGTTCCAGGAATGAAAAAAACAAAATGTATCGATCTAATGTTCAGTACCGATTTATATTAGGATATCAAACTCACCTCGGGAAACTGGTGGGCGGATGCTTGAGTTTGTTTTAATTTTCAGACTGGTGTTGACAGCTAAGTCTATGCTGGAGTTCGTGTTTTTTGAAATTTTCAGAGAGAAAGGATTTGAATTCCATGATTTCGACATTGGATTATTAGAGAGCATTACCATGCACAAAGCTGGTTTGGGGTGAAGCATTTAAAATTTTAAAATCCTGGTACATAGTTTATTTTATTGAATTACTCGTACAAAACTAGATTACATTTATGTACTAAAAATGAGGAAAATAAAATTTACAGACCAATCCAAAATGTTAAAAAAATTTACATCAGTTTATCCAACCCGCAAACTGTCTCGCTTAAAAAAATTAGAGTGGATATTGGGTAGCAGCGTTAGTTGGTTTATTTTTAATCCTCTTAGGAGATCCCATCCATATATCTATAGCCACCTATAATTAGTTGACAAAAATGTCTATCATATCCGTTCCGTAACTTGCAGTTTCACCTGCATGACTTCTAACCAGAATCACCTGCATGACTTCTAACCAGTTCCGCCTGAACGATTTCTAATCAGTTTCAATTAAATGACTTCTAACCAGTTTCACCTGCATGACTTCTAACCGATTTCGCATGAATTACTTCTAGCCAGTTTCACCTGAATGCCTTCTAACCAGTTTCTTCTGAATGACTTCTAACCAGTTCCACCTGCATGGCTTTTAGCCAGTATCACCTGCATGACTTCTAACCAGTTTCACTTGAATGACTTATGCCGTTTATTAATATATTACTTATTTAATTATTATTATCTTTTCCGTTCTCACACATAGCTCTATACGAAAGCATTAAATTTAGTTAATTGAAAATCATCACTAAATTAATCTGAATTCAATATGCTCAAAATATAGACGTGATGTTTTCAGAAATATTCATGCAAAAATATGTCAATTTTGACTTTTTTCAGCATGGTACTATTTTTGTTCATTTCTTCATAATTGAATATCTGCCTAAATATTCTTCTTTTGCTCCAAAGGTTGAGAGAAACACGAAAAACGTGTTCCCAAAAAAAGCAGAATCATGTTCTCAACGCACAGATTTTTTAAACTCAGTTTCGTTCTTAACTCACATCGTCGCAGGGAGGAATATGTAATTAAATAAAGTTCCCGTTTGAGAAAAAGTGAGTACAGTTATTATCACACTTTTCATCTCGTGTTGTAGGGAAGCAAAAGTTTCTACAGTTTCATGTTCTGTGGAGTGTCACAACGCGGAGTGGAGTTTGTATGCATGAGAAGAAAGCATCTAGATGAATAATTATTAAAAAGGTGTTTCATGTATTCTTAGATTACAGAGTAAAGATAACAAAAGTTGATATCTTTTGACCATCTCAGGTCATTATTAACTTGCAGGATGTAGGATTTTATTTTAAGCTTCAGTGTAACAGTTATTATCTGGATTGCATAAATTGTAGAGTAAATTTCAAAGAAAGTAGAAAATGTACAGTAGTAACATTCTTGGTAGTAGGAGATAAAGTTTTATAATGATAAACTAAATAAAATAATTTTCATTATCAAGTTTAATCAAAATACGTTTTTAATCAAAATTTATTAAAGAAATTACTTTAATGCAAGATAAACTTTTAATAGGGAAAACCAAAACGTTTCAAGATAGGAAAAAGAAAGTTGATAAAAGTTTCGCATTAGTACCTTAAGGGGTTCTAAAACGTTATAAAACTAACAGTAACGCGAGTGGTTACATTCAGTTATCTCAATAGCATATAACCTCATCATACAGTATACAACCATAGTTATGAGCAACATAACACCATTACAAACAATGAATTAGTTTTTCAGAAGCTTCGATCTATCATTACAATAAAGTTTGTTTTTATAAAATATAAACACATAGAAGTGTTAGGACAATTGATCCACCATTATTTTTATAACGTTGTGTAGAAGAGTGGAAAGTATTTTAAGATACAAACAAAATAATTGCTTCAATTTCAAGATAGCTTAATAATTTGCTAATTGATATTTTGGTTTTGTATTCAATTTGAATCTTTCGGTTAATGAATGCTTTTTAGGATATAATTCGAATTGACATTTTTAGGTGTATATATATATATATATATATATATATATATATATATATATATATATATATATATATATATATATATATATATATATATATATATACATACTACCCTACAATAATGGACCGGGCAGCAAGATGTGATGGTATAAGGGAAATAATACATGCTTTAATAGAGGGATGGTCCCCCACGTGCTGCAATTACACTGGCAACTCTTCTGGGCACACTTTCAACAAGGTTTTGATACACTGCTATGTATATTTGTGTCCATTCCTTCTTCAAGACTGTCGCCAGCTCTGCTGTAGATTTCGGACGGTTTCCTGGTCCGTAAGCGTCGCTCTAACTCGTACCACAGATGTTCAATGAGGTTTAGGTCGGGACTCTGAGAAGACCGGGGAAGACGTTTTACATCCATATCTTGATACCACTGCTTGACAGACGCTGCAACATGACATGGCGCGTTGTCGTCCTGGAAGTAACATTCGTTCATTCCATAAAAATGCCAGAGCTAAGGAAGAACCTGATAGTATAAATGTTCATGTAGGCGTTGGCGTTCAATTGACCAGGAACAACATGCAAAGGTCCCAGGCCATACCACGAAAATCCCCTCAAAACAAGTATGCAAGTTTTATGCAAATCCGCTGGCGTCCGGTCCGTTATTGTAGGGTAGTGTATAGATAAATTGATGCATCAAGTAAGTGCAGAATTACAATGGTGCCGCGCTCGATCAACTTGGAATGGCTCTGACTGGGGACGTATAGTATTTAGTGACGAGTCCCGCTTTGAGTGGGGATCTTGCCCTTATATCGCTCGCCACACATGGCCACAACATGGCGTTATGTTCTGGGGTTTCCTCTCCTTTGATAGTTGGACACCTTTGGTAGTTATTTCTGACACACTTCCAGCACAGCGGTACGTAGACGACAGTTTGTGTTACCGTTCCTAAATTTTCAATAAGACTATGCCAGCACGCATATGGCACGTGTTACTATGCATTGTCTTCAAACTTTCTCAACACTTCCCTGTCTATTTAGGTCTTCTTAACTCTTTTCCATAGAGCAAATTTGGGACGTTATGGAAGGGCGATTGCAACCATCCCGAAATGTTGACTATTTAGCCCGACAGTTGAGGACAATTTGGCAAGAAATTCCGCGAGATACCATCCGAGAACTTTTTCAGTCTCTGCCACTCCGGATGACAGCTTGCATCCCGTCGAGAGGTGTGGACAACGCCTTATTGACTTCCTCCCTTTGGTCAAACTCTAAAATAAATCATTCAATATTTCTTAAATTTTAATCGTTTGATTTTCTATGTATGTTCACATCCACCAATTTTAATCGCAATCGGACAACTCTCCTTCTCTCTCTCTCTCTATATATATATATATATATATTATATAATATATATATATATATATATATATATATATATATATATATATATATATATATATATATATATATATATATATATATATATATATATATATATATATATATATATATATATATATATATATATATATATATATATATATATATATATATATGAGAGAGAGAGTGGTGCATATATAGGTAAGCGGGGCTAATTTATTTTGTTCCGGTATTGTTTAGAGCATGTCCCATTGATGTGAAACAAAGTAAACCTTTTCTTGCATACTCCAGCCAAGAGACCAAGAGAAAAAAACAAGAAAGACGATAAATTATCGTAACAGTCGTAATTTGATTACAGCAAAGCGTAGAACACAACCTCTACCATCAAATATCAGATAGCCCGCATTTGAAACTTTTGCTTTTAATTTAATTGAAGAAAAGAGCCACGGCAAGATGGAGCGTGCATGAAACTGCAACCTCAACCTTTCGGAAGGGGAAAGCAAAACAAAAGAAAGAATATGAATTTTGAATATCTATTTGCGCACCAGAGAACAATGGCCGATGCCTTTCCCTTAATAACATCTGCATTTGTGAAACCGGGTAAGCCGCTTCGAAAACGAACTCTTCCCCTATAATATAAATTAATGAGACTTCAAAGTGCCCATGGCTGACTGTTTGAGTTTGGAACGCTTGCCTTCGGGGGTTATGTATCTTTCGTGGGGTGGGAAGGTTAACCAGAACTCAAAAGGTATGCAAAATTATTATCCTCTGATTCCCGTGCACATATGCGTACAGAGAGTGGGGAAATTGATTGTAGTCTCTGTAAAGTTGAATGGATCTTACGGAACGTGCTGCGCTAATTGGAAAGTTATTGCCAATTTTCGAAATTTAATGCACCTCTGTCATAAAATCGCCAACGTTTGAAGTGTTGTTAATTATACGTATTTATTTATTTCGCTTCAATTCTATTCAGAAGTGTTGTAATTGAATTCTTAATCATTTGAAGGGGGAAATATCGTCGCTTTAGGAGTGAAACACACTGTGAGAGTTTCGAGAGATAGGTTTCTAGACCTGGATGCGATATTTGGACTTTTGAAGTCCCCTGAGTCATCTTTAATATGCATGAAGGTTAGATTCCTTCTTGAGAAAGATACTTAGGTTGTACAGCATAGTGAGTAGAAATTTATCCCTTCCATGCTTTAAACTTAGTATATTTTACATGTAAATCGACTATATAGAAATGACGGCTTGAGTTAAGGTACAGTTACCTCAGTCAAAGGTTTGGACTTCGTTCTTGTTGTTGTCGTCGTGCGGGCCATATATGACCCACTTGGGGTGCCATTGCCCCGGAGGGTTGGACTTCTTCATACATGACACATCCGTTTTACAGGAAGGTCCTTTTCACACATCCATTCACTCACACATATCGTAATTTAGATCCCAATCAGAGGCCGATAACCCCCTAATCAGGTACCATAAGAGGTATTGATTTGGTATGGGAACATTGGGAACTTTGTGACCATGACCTATTTAACGTGCTCCAGCCACCATTAGCGAACACGAAGGTCTTTAGCCAGGTCGAAGCGCCGATCTCGCAACCATCAGAATTGCAGGCTCCTCTGAGGATAGAACCCACAACCTTTCTGATGGGAGCCCGACGCTCTACTGACTGACTTCGTTCTTTTTGGTTTGTTTTAACACTTTAAGTGCTTCAACAAGATATCTTGCTCAAAATCTATTCACCTTTGATAAGGATGAGATATCTTATAGATACAAAACAACCCTATTATTCCTGACCCACGTAGGAAAAACAAACTATTCCTTGCCCAGAACTAGACAGTTTGAAGCTGGTTTCTGTACTATAGGCTTAGGAGCATAAGACGACAAGATGGTTTACCTTTCTGGAGGTTGTCTTGACTAAGAGCCTCGTCATTAACCAAACTGACCAGATCTTGATGGATGCGATACATCGTCATTAGAAATAAAATTATCTGATTTTGATCTCCTCTTCAAAAAATGTCAATAACTTCATCATTCGGAATTCATTCGACGTTCTCGATGACAAAGCATCTCGTCATTAGCAAAATTGGTCCGATGTTGTAGATGAGATATCTCGTCGCAATCACTTGGAAGGTTAAGATGACTTGAGTGGTCTTCTCAAGCATCCAAACATTCACTCATCGCTTTCTTTTTGAGCTATCAATATATTTCCCCTTCCTTTCTTTTATATTTGAAAGAAAAAAGTGATTACGATCTTTCGAATTTTGACTACATACGCCAATAAATTATTCGGTTGATATTTAGGTATTTTAATAAACTTTGCACTGGAGCAACACACCTGGCAGTTGAGGATCCGGGATCAAAGCCGAAGGAAAAGATTCGAGGACAACACCTAGTAATTTTCATCCATGGACCGATGACGAGTACACCACTTGAGCTGGTATCCCAATATTCAAACGTAAACATCACACGAATGTGCGGACATTTGAGGCCCAGATAGGTTTGACATGCACTAGCCCCCCTTTGTACACGATGATCTTTTGTTGGATTCGAACTCGCAACCCTCCAGTTGCTACACCATTACACTTAGAACTTAGTTACCGTGGCCCTAAATAATGCCTTCGGTTCATGCGTTAACTTAAGAGCTTCAAAACTAACGTATATATTTATTTTAAATAAAATGTGTTACAAAGGTTGTTGGATTTGGAATTATTTATTCTTATAAAATAAATAGTGCTATTTGTTTCAAAAGGTGCTTCAAAGTATTTTGGAAAAACATATATTTGTGTTTATATATTTTAAATATGTGTGTTCGGACAATACTAAGAGTATTCGACGATTTTGTAACCAAGATTTGTCTCCCTTAGTATATTCCTCATTTGTCAGCTTAAAAATTTTAAACTTTATCCAAACTGAGCCAGAACTAAAAAAGTCAGTCTTTAGATTAGAGAACTGCAATGTGATACGCTTCTTAAATGCAAATCAATTGGATAACTACAATTTAAATTAATCAAAGTATGCAAAATGTTAAATGGATATTCAACGCACGTATTTATTAAAAAATATTGGAGTAAAATATGACATCATTTGCACTGACTGAGAGTTTTTTCAATACAAGAGAAAATGGTATTTGAAAGTAGTAGCTTATTAGCTTTTATTTACAATGAATTTAAATTAATTAATGGAACAGGTAAAGAGCTAATTAATGTAAAACTATTTAAAAAAAATTATTGTAAAAATATATTTCTAGTATGCCATATACGTAGGATTACAATGATTATCACTTTCTTGCTAATTGTTTTGTTGTAAAGTTATTCTTAAAATTTCCCAGTAATAGATCACTAAAAGTTTTTCAGAACTGAAAATGTTATAAAACTAGCAATAACTTATATATCTTTTGTGTTAAACAACAATTGAAATCATTTTAATTTAAGAATTTAGTGTAACCTTTTGTAAAGTTAAACAGAGTTAGTCAAATTCTTACTGAAAAGATATCTTTTAGAGAAAGTTCTCTGAAGTCAATATTAAATCTATAAGTAGATTTAGGTAATAAAGATAGCCTGTGTTATCATTAATGTTATTATGCAGTCATTTATGCAGAAAGTTAGAGTTGAACAATTATTATATAAAATTATCAAATTGCAAAGGAAAAGGGGAATTCATTATTGAAAATTTGAAATCTCATTAGACCTACATTAACGAAACGTTTCATTAATAACTACGTTTCATTAATAATGAAAATAAAGCACTAAACTGTCGATAAAAGAACAGTTCACGCAACACTTGAAAGATGTGCCGAGAAAGTGCTATATTGATTTCTGCATGTCTGTCATTATAAAAGTGAATAAATCAGCTACGCGTAATGAAATCTCGCGCAGTTCCTCCTAAAATATTAACAAACAGTACCTTTCTATTCGTATATTTCCTAAAAAGCTTCGTCGTAATCAGGCAATGAAACTGTTAAGATCAAGTGGCAAATTGAGCAATTTCGCTTCTCAGTACGTACGCTTGACTCGCGTTGAAGTGCTCCTCGATTTGTTACGAAATATTTGTCTACATTGTTTATTCAAGTTGAATCTATTAAGTTTTATTTGACTGATGATAGTCTCTAATTAATGAACATGTGATTTAACATGTTTGATCAAATACTAAATATCATTTTTTATTAAGATTGCGAGAAGAAGCACGGGGATAAGAGTTAGGGTTGTGACACAAGGAAAAACTTGTGAAGCTTGACCAAGTCTTTCTTTTTTTCGTCATGATTTGACAGGCTGCTTGTTTCGCACGTTCCGAGATGTTCAGTTCAATCTGTTTTCTTCCCTTTTAGGAAGAACCTCTTGTTTTCTCCACCTAAAAAAACAGTAGGGTGAAGAAGTGGCGGAAGTTGTGGCTGAGGAGTAGATGGCCTACCCTCGCGCGCGATTTGATGAGCAGAGCTATCCTGTGTGACTGGAGCAATAGAAATCTATCCACCCACCAGTTGTTTCGTAGGCACAGACCCTACTGCACATGCGGGATTTTTCTAGATGGTGCAGCTCTTCAGACAAAACGAAGAAGTTTTTATAGTTGCTCTTGTGCTTTTAGTCTGTTATATTTTGTACCCAGCTAAAATTACCTTTGCAGCAAACATGCTTCAAGTGTTGTGCTAGTGTTACAAGTGTTGCTTGGACTAGTGTTGCAACAACGGTCAAACCCGTAAGTTACCGAAAGTCTGGTGTTCCTATGAGGCCGGTTAGGTTTTCAATCGAAAAAATTGAAAGGTTGTGTCTGGGACATAAATCATAGTTTTGACGCGAATACTCGGATTTAATGTTGGATTATGGAATGAATGAAGCATACATAAGACAGTTGATACGATTATTTATTGTGAATATTCAACAATTCAATTAATTTACGATTTAAAGGATTAATTAAGACGTAATTACTTAACACAATCCAAAGTTACACTGACCCAGAGCTCGCCCAGCACCGCAGAATTACGATATATTGTGGACCATGCCCAGTGCGCCTGCACACTCGATACGAAGTACATATCAAGTACCGAATGTTCTTTGCGTACACGAAGCTATATGTATATACATAGGAGAAAGAAGGATAATCCTTGAAATACTGTACTCTCTCCTAACTGCAACTGTAACTCTTACCGAATGAGACACCGCCCGCGCGATCATTAACTGTGACTGTAGTGTCAAAACCTTGCCGAATGAGATCGCTGCCGTGCGATCATTCCAGAGACAAATGACGAATGTTTTGTGATGACGCGTTCCTATGTTTAGTACTTCTGTTTAGTCCTTTTATGTCTAGTCCTTTTATGTTCAATTAAATGTTTTTTCTATCAAACTGCATCTTTATCCTAAAAAAGGCATAGTAACATGGGCGCTCTTGCCGGTTGACTCCTGAAATTAAATTATTCCCTAGACAACAATAAGCAATACAGTTAAGACGTAAGCTGAGTTAAGATGACTACGACGGATATTTCAATTTCATTCTTGGACGTTACCGTGGTGAACCAGTTGTTTGATATAAAACAGTGATGAAATTATTTCGATTCCATGCTTTTGATTGATTGGATTACTATTGCTTTCGATTGATGGACTACGTGACAACACGTGAGTGCAAAAAAACTTTTCTAAAGTACAACAATTGATGTTTGATTTGCGGAATTATTTCATTGTTTAACATAAAGAAGTGTCGTTAATATAAAATTGATTTGACTATGAAGCTGAACGATATACCACATATTTAAAAACTTTTGCTTTCCACTTCCACACAAAAAGTAAAATTGCTGCACGAATTCATATTCGGATCCGCTGGTGATACAGACAATCGAAACAGAATTAGAAATTTTGAAGGATTTGATGCTAAACTTAAATTTGAAGACTTAAAAGCCCGTGTATTAGATTCTTTTACTTTGAAAGATCTTATAATTGTTTGCAATCTGCTTTCTGTCGAACATTCTCCGGACGAAGAGAAATGTATCAAAAATATTTTTGCTGCGCTAACAGATTTTTCCATTCTTCCATTCCAGATAACCAGCTCAGCGAAAATAGTTCCGATTCTGAAAAGGAAGTTCACTTTTCGCTTACGCAAGGGCTAAGTTTCACTCCACACCCTCCATCGAATACTATTTTGGCATCAAGCCAATTATCACAAATGAAAGCTTTTGTGAATGATAATTTTTTTCCGCAAATGGAATGTCGAACACAAAACCGAAACTAACTTGCCTAATCAAACTCTAACAAAACAACATAGTGATACGGGCTTAAATTTATCATTTCGAGACCCTGTTAACTGTAAAAAGTGTTTTATTGGATCATCTGATTCGTATACCATTGAAATTTTTATACAAGATCTTAAAGAACCTTTTACACTTAATGACATTGCGAATGATTTACATAAAATTGTATTCACGAAAAAATGTTTAACAGGTTCAGCTAAAATATTTGTGCATTCCCTTCGTGGTATCGTGACATGGAAAATTTTAAAAGAACATTTGTTGGAAGAATTCTTATCGAAACTTAATAGTGCTGATTTACATCAAATGTTGCGCCATAGACATATGAAATCAAACGAATCTTTAAGTGATTCTTTTATCGCTATGAGGGAAATAGGTTCACGAGGTCAAGTAAATATTTCTTCTATTTTTGACTATGTAATTAATAGTATCCCAGATTCTACATTGAATAAGACAATGTTATATGGTTGTAAAACAGTAAGTGAAAAAAGAAAAGTTGAAAATTTATGAAAAAATTTATTCTACTACAAAGTAAACAAAACTTTAGAAGTTTCTACACCAAAACATGAAAGTTACAAATCCTATAGAAACTTTGATCACAAATTTTTCAAAGGCCCTTCGAAAGACATAATCTGTTTTAATTGTGGAAGTAAGGGACATAAGAGTCCAACATGTGTTAACAAATCTAGAGGTTCTGAATGTTTTACATGCAATTCTTTTGGACACTTGTCATCAGATTGCAAGACGTCCTCTGCAAAACCTACCACACCACATACACGAAACGTAGCCTTTCATATCCCTACACCATTAAACTCCATGCATGTGTTAATCAAAATAAATAATGTTTACATTCTTACACTTCTTGATTCCGTAAGTGAAGCTACAATGATCAACGAACAGATTTACAAGTTAATAGGTTCCCCACATCTCCCTCACTCTAGCACTGCATTTACCGGTATCGGTCAGACGATAATAAAACCCATCGGACTTTTTCATGGTTCGTTAGATATCGATAACACCACCTTCCAAACTCGAATTCATGCAGTCAAGAATGAATTTCTCTGCGTTGTGGCGTTAATCGGAACTGACTGCATTAAACAAGGTAATTTTTACATTGGGAAAAATGGAGTACGTATGATAAGCAATGAAAAGAACTTTTTAGTGAACATTGTAAATACTCTAGATGATGAAACGGACACTGTTGATCTTTCACATTTATCGAACAAAAAACAACGCAATGAAGTTAAACAAATAATTACTAACTACAAACCAACTAAAAGTAAAACAACTAAGTTTGAAATGTATATTGTGCTATCGGACGACAAAGCTGTCTGTCAACGTCCACGTAGGTTACCGCTTTCCGAACAACAGATTGTTTGTAGGCAAATCGAAGAACGGCTTAAAGACGGCATAGTTCAACCGAGTACTTCAGAGTATGCCGCACCGGTTGTTTTGTGTAAGAAAAAAAAAGCAGAACAACATAGATTAAAGCGTTGATTTTCGTGCTTTCAACAAAAAAATAAAGCGCAACAGACACCCTTAATCGATGACGTAATCGATCGTCTAGAAAATGCAAAGGTTTATACCACACTAGACATCAAAAATGGATTTTTTTTTGTACTATCGAAACTTCAAGTCACAAATATACTTCTTTTAGGACATATGACGGTCAATTTGAATTTTTAGTCGCTCCCTTTGGTCTGTGTTCCAGTTCCGGAATATTCCAGCGTTTTATAAATTCTGTATTCAGTGAATTGTTAGCCGATAACACTCTAATTATATATTTAGACGATTGCCTTATCCCTGCGCAAAACGAGCTATAAGGTCTTGTAAAACTTAAGTGAGTGCTGCGCGTTGCATCCGATTATGGCCTCGAACTCAATTTCCAAAAATGTCAGTTTTTGAAACGCAAAATTGAATTTCTTGGATACATTATCGAGAATGGTACCTGCAAACCTTCTCTCACAAAAACTCAAGCAGTGCAAAACTTTCACAGCTAAAAACGACGAAAAACTTGGAGTCCTTTTTGGGTATTGCAAAACCACTGAGTGATCTTTTGCGTAATGATACGAAATTGGCCCACATGAGGCACATGCTTTCCAAACACTTAAGGACATTTTGTCTCAAGATCCCGTTTTACTCATTTTTTAACCAGGGTTACCCTTGGAGTTACATACTGATCCATCTTCTCTCGTATTTGGTGCTGTTCTTATGCAACAAGCCGACGATGGTAAAATGTATCCCATTTGTTAGGACATGTATCCCAAAATGAACACATTTCAAAATTATCACCGATTGTGCCGCATTCCAACAAACCTTATCAAAAAAAGATCTTACTCTAAAAATCACTCGTTGGGCTATTATTCTTGAGGAATTTGACTTTGAAGTAGTACATCGCCCTGGAAAGCGTATGTCCCATGTAGACGCTCTCAGCAGAAATCCAATCATATTTATACAACAAGACGACATTGCATACAAAATAATATCATCCCTATCAAATGATGAATTCATCGTAGGCATCAAAACTGTTCTTAAAACGACGTCCGTGTCGAATTATTCACTCAAAAATGTTGTATTGTATAGATTACATAACGATAAGGAGCTTCTGGTAGTCCTTTATTCAACTCAAATTGAACTAGTTCAAAAGGCCCATTCCCTATGTCATTTTGCAGCTACCAAAACGGCCGAACTAGTCGACAAATATTTTATATATACCCGATTTGCGTAAATTAGCCCAAACGATAGTTACAAATTGTCTAACATGTATACTTTCCTTCCGTAAATCAGGAAAACCTGAAGGCTTATTACACCCCATAGACAAAGGAGATGTCCCAACTGGCACATTTCATTTGGATCATATAGACCCTCTCCCCTCCACAAATAAGCAATAAAATTATCTTTTCACTGTATTTGACGCGTTTTCAAAAATTTTGTGGATTTTCCCTGTAAAAAGTACATCATGTTCCGAAGTTCTAAACAAACTCTCACTACTGCAAGCAACATTTGGTAATCCCCGTCGGATAGTGACTGATGGAGGTAGTGCCTTTACATCGAACGATTTTGCTGACATTAGCAAAAACGAGAAGATTGAACATGTGCTAATCACTACTGGTGTGCCTAGAGGTAACGGAAAAATCGAACGACTTCATAGTATTCTTGTCCCTGTTCTAACAAAACTGTCCATAGCGGAACCAGCCACATGGTTCAAACACGTCAGTGCATTACAGCGAGTTATCAACAAAACTACTTATTCCAGTACTATGTTTTCCCCATTTGAACTCATGATTGGCACAAAAATGCGTACGTCCCATGATATCAACATCAGTGCACTCTTGGACGCTGAATAGAAGCAATCCCTACACAAGACCAGACAATGCTTACGTGAGCAAGCGCGTAACAACAGTGCAAATTTGCAAGCACGTTCCAAAAAACAATATGACTGACATCACAAGCCGGCAAAACGTACAGAGTGGGTGACAGAGTTGTCATTCAACGCACTCAATTTCGCAGTGGTCTCAATCTGCGACCACGATTCTTTGGCCCCTACGAGGTCACTGCCATGAAGCCATGTGACCGGTACAACGTGAAGAAAATAGGACATCATGAAGATCACACATTACGTCGACGGCTGCCGACACCATGAAAGCTTGGCCAACAGCATAATCCCAAAGACGCGTCACAATTCATAACGGTTTGTTTCAATTCTCAAACTTTTGTTCACAGAAGAGGATCTCCACACGACGAACGATGACATCCACAAGACGAACGACGAAATACTGACGACGAACCACGACAACTAGAGCTGTTAGGACGACCCTTTTTCACAGCTCAACGACGTGTGATGGTGTGCTCTGAAGACGAACAGTAACACTCAATCACCACTTCAGCAACAAACGACGTTCTAGAGCCTTTTGCTCTATGTTGCCACGACGAACACTCTTTTGTCTCTTGTATTTTCAGGTTCCTTGCTGTCAGGAGGAAATGACCTGTCAGAATTGCCGAGTGTAGAGAAAGGAGAATCCTTGGAACAACTTTACTCCCTCCTTACTGTAACCGTAACTCATGCCGAATGAGATCGCCGCCCGCGCGAACATTAACTGTGACTGTAGTGACAAAACCCGGCCGAATGAGATCGCTGCCGTGCGATCATTCCAAAGACGAAAGACAAATATATATATATATATAAATATAAAATGGTGTTTCTACATATGAGCTGAATTAGGTTAAAAAAATTGCTCTTACACTCCCCCAAACACCACCAAAAAGCAAGAAAAACAAAAACAAAACAAAACACCAAAATGGAGCAGGAACAAAACGAAATGAAACGCACAGCGGCAGCCGGGAGATCAGCAACACCAAGCCTAAAAATTACCACCAAATGCTACCAATTACACAATCCAAATAAATGCTAACACCCAACTTCCGTTGCAACAAGTCCATAAAAGAAAAAAGAAAAATAATAATAAAATCTCCAGCCCCTATTCAAAAGGATATTCACAAACAGTAAAATAAAATTGAAAAGCAACTCACAGATAATGGTGACGACTCGAAGATACCTCACCACGATGTTTTAATGCACTCATCGAACACTATCCAAATATATTTTGGCTCAGTATAAACAGCGCCTTTTGGACAATCGTCTATAGTAAAGGCTGCAGCTCAAAGGGGAAGACTTCACAAAACAAGTAATCAAGAAAAATGCGACGAAGAACTTGATGGAGATCTTTAAAGGGAATTTTAAAAATTGCCTCCAGCAGTGGAAGAACGGCTGGAAGCAGCATGTCGATTCAGGAGATTATATTTTGTAGTGGGAAAGGTTTGAACTAACTTTATAAAGCAGTTCATCGGATACGTTTTGATCGGATCTCACAAAAGAACATATAGAAGACTGGCCAGTGACATTTTGAAATAAATTAAATTTGATCACTGTATAAAAGTTGACGACCTTTCAGAAGTGAAATTTGGAACAATTCTCTCTTGGTCACCTCTTTGCTTGTCCCGGGTTTTCAGGGAGGATCTGTCATTTTCAATTATTTCCTGAGTTCCTTTGGACCTAACCAACCTGGCAAACCTGAAGGGATCAAATAAATTCAAATCGAGGATGTCAATCAAAGATAGAGAGTTAGCTTAGACATATTCTTGTCCCGATCAATTTAAAGAAAAAAAAATCCATCAAAACAGGAAACGGTGTCCTGCTGGTTTTAGTGAAGCAGTGTATTATACCTTTCCAGGCTATGCATATGTTTCAAGTCTCATATGTTTTTCCAACAGAGAGTAGGTGTCATTGCGTGTAGGCTCGCGTTGATTGTTTAATTCAAACGAAGTCATTTTACATAAAATAACTCCACCAGTTCTCAAATGGATCACCAAAGCGTCGTTATTAAGAAACTGATAGACTGAAGCTTTAGGTTATGAATTCGAATGTCATGTTCAGAAGTAGGGTTGACTGATCGAAGTTTGCTGGTTTCTAGAAGATTATTTTTAAGGGATATCTTGTGGGATATCTTCACTTAAGTCGTCGTAGAAGGCAAGACTCCCTCCCTACGACGTGGAAGCATTTCCCATGGTTTTCACGAGTAACACTTAGACTAAGGTCAACGGAATGGAGGGCTATTCATTCACAAACTCTCATTAGAGAATACATTTCATAAAATATTGCACTAGAACTATAAATCTTACATTACGTTAAGTGCATCAAAGGAATGCTGGAAAATGAACTCTAGATAATTAGTCGATGAAACATTTTCAATCAACGTTTGAACATGCAACATTAAAGACGCGAGTAGCGGACTAACATGCCAATAAAAGGAACGGCCCAGTTTATCTTAAACATCACTTGCATCAGGCATGACTTTCCACTCCATCTCAGCTTCGCAGAATACGAGGAAGGTAAATAAATCAGCAACGCGTAATGAAATCTCGCGCAGCAGTTCCACCTCCTAAATTATTAACTCACTGCACCTATCCAACTCTGCTGCTTTTCCCCAAAAACGCCTGATCGTAATCAGGCATCGAAACTGCCAAGACCAAGGCGGAGTAATTTCTCCTCCCGACACGCACGCCTTACGCGCGCTTAAACGCACTCTCCAATTTATTACCAAACATTAGACTAAAGCGGCGTTTGTTCTAATGCAAGGTAAGCGCGCCGTTCCTTTAAAGTTCTGATTATATCCTCCCATCCCCGATGAAAAGCCCGATCCTCTCCCAGTCTTCGTCTGTCAAATGACGCTGACGGCTCCTTTCTATTGATCCTCCAACGTTCGCTGCCACCCCCATGCGAGTCCTCCAGGGAAGAATAGTGACAACGTACTTGATTACACTACTTTCTTGCCTGCCTCCATTCTTTGCTCCGGCTGCCTCCATGCATCATGCCGCGTTCTTTCAATCCATAGAAAACTCGCTCTTTCAGGGGCGACCCGGAGTTTTTATTCTGCCTCCTCCGGCTTTGGGAATCTCCTGGCGGGGGATTTATTCCTGAGCTTCTTCCTTTCTTTTTATTTTCCCTCTCTCTCTCTCCTCCTTCGATTCTTTCTTCCGGCCCTTCCCGGGGAGGGGGTAGAGTAACCGTCGGATTTTAGATCACGAGAGTCTCGTAAAAAAGGAATAAAGTAAAATAAAAAGCGAGGGGATGAATTTATATGTGTGTAAAAAAGGGGTAGGAGGGATATCTTGTGTGTGCGTGCGTCAGTTCGTGCGGATTTAATTTCGAGGGGAGACTCTTGGTGAAGTGCTTTGTTTCTGATTCTGACCTTATGATTAGAGTTGTGTTTTAAATGGAGTTTTACAGGTTTTCTTTTCGTAGGTTTAGTTTTTTTAAACGCACTCGTGTTTCATCTCCTGGTTTTGATAGGCACATACCTATCTGTGCTGTTCTTAGAGAATAGATTTTGTGCCATTTTACCGACTATTATCCATCAATTGAGTATGTCAACTCGCACGAATTTAATTTCGAGGGGAGACTCTTGGTGAAGTGCTTTGTTTCTGATTTTGGTCTTATGATTAAAGTTGTGTTTTAAATGGAGTTTTACAGGTTTTGTTTTCGTAGGTTTAGTTTATAAACGCACTCGTGTTTCATCTGCTGGTTTTGATAAACACATAAATATCTGTACTGTTCTCAGAGAATAGATTTTGTGCCATTTTACCGACTATTATCCATCAATTGAGTATGTCAAGTCTTATAGATTTAATTTCGAGAGGAGACTCTTGGTGAAGTGCTTTGTTTCTGATTCTGACCTTATGATTAAAGTTGTGTTTTAAATGGAGTTTTAAAGGTTTTGTTTTCGTAGGTTTAGTTTAAACGCACCCGTGTTTCATCTGCTGGTTTTGATAAACACATAAATATCTGTACTGTTCTCAGAGATTATATTTTGTGCCATTTTACCGACTATTATCCATCATTTGAGTATGTCAAGTGTTGTGGATTTAATTTCGAGTGGAGAGTCTTGCTGAAGTGCTTTGTTTCTGATTCTGACCTTATGATTAGAGTTGTGTTTTAAATGGAGTTTTACAGGTTTTGTTTTCGTAGGTTTAGTTTAAACGCACTCGTGTTTCATCTGCTGGTTTTGTTAAGCACATAAATATCAGTAATGTTCTCAAAGAATGTGCGATTTCACCGACTATTATCGATCAATTGAGTACGTCAACTCGCACGTATTTAATTTAGAGTGGAGACTCTTGGGGTGAAGTTTTTTGCTTTTGATACCCGCCTTGTGATTAGAATTAAGTTTTCAAATGTAGCTTTCCAGATTTGTTTTTGTAGGTTTTAATTTAAACGCACTCGTGTTTCATCTGATGTTTTGTTAAGTACATGAATATCTATTGTGACGTACTCACATAACCCTGTGTAGCGGTCATATAAATATGCAGGGAACAGCACTACTGATTTAGCACGAAATTAGTTTAGATTTATTCTGGGTTGCTTGATTAGAATGTATGTACAAGTCGGACTTTATACAGCATGTCACAGAATATGGTCTCCGAAAATATAAAACGAGAGTTCACGGTGAACACACAGGAGATGGCCTCTAACAATATATAATAAGAGTTCACGTCGAACGCACAGGATATCTTTTAATCCTCGCAGCAGGCAAGAATAAATGAACTCTTCAGCAGACCGCGGGGTCTTTCAGGTACGGGCTTAATAAAATTAGATCTGATCCGAAGATCTAATAGGCACTTGCGTCAACACGTCTTAGGACCCTAGGTCCGAGGCGATTTTTTCCGCTCCACGGGTGGAAGCGTCGTCTACTTTCAAGGCGCGAACGTCGTCTCCCGAAAAACTTCTCTCTGTTTGCCGGCTCGAAATTTGGGGGTCCCGACGTCATGCTGCGTTGATTTTCTTTGATTGGCTGTGACGGCAGGTGAGCGCTTATTCCGAGGACTCTATTTGCTAGCTCGCTTCCGCCAACAAGTCTATACACCGACCTTTCTGGTCTGGAACCGTTCTCAGACTTCACGACACCTGTTCGTCAGAGGCGTGCCAGAACGAATCGTCTTTAGAAACTTAATGTCACAGTCCAGACATTTGTCGTCTTTTAGCAAGGCATTTGCGGCTGTACTTGGTTTTTTTTCCGAAGGGTGTTAAAGACACGTGGGAATCAATATTTGATTCCTCCCACTATACTGCTCTCAAATAAAATAATATATTTTGTGCGATTTTACCGACTATTATCCATTAATTGAGTATACCAAGTCGCATGGATTAAATTTCAAGAGGAAACTCTTACGGCTCATACGGCTCTTACGGCCATTCACAAGTCTCGAATTAACTCGAGGATCAGTTGATCCGCGAGTAAGAGTTAACTCGAGGATTATCAAAAACGGTATTCTCAAACGGCGTGTTGGGTGAAGTGCTTTGTTTTTCATTCCGGCCTTGTGATTAAAGTTAAGTGTTTAAATAAAGCTTTCCAGATCTGGTTTTTGTAGGTTTAGTTTAAACGCTCTTAACTTTTGATTTTGATCAGTACATATAAATACCATAATACTCTCATCGAAGAGATTTCGTGCGATTGTACTGACTGCTATCTATCTATAGTGTTCGTCAATTCGTAAGGAAATAATTTCAAGGAAAGACTCTTGGTGTTGGTGTAGTGCTCGTTTTTGTCTCAGACCTAGTGATTAAATTTATGTGTTTAGTTATGTGTAAGGTTTTCGCGCGATTTTGCTTACGTGGCTTAGCTTAAAATGTACTTGTGTTTTGTTTGTTGGTTTTTGATATGTCCTGTTGATTTTGTGAACTTTTACCAATAATTTTCTAGACTCAAAAGTTTTAAACTAGTAGATTAATGATTACGGTATTACCCATTTATATATACATTAATAAGAAAGTATTTATGTGATGAAATTTATGTTTAAATATGAAATTTCTTCAGACTATTAGCGAACTATGGTGTTAGGCTATCAATCTTTTATAAGATCGATGACTGTTTAATGCACATTTCGGTATTCCATACACATAATTTGTCTTTCATACAGATTGTTATCAACTAGGAAAATATTACTAAACTATGAATAATAATTGTATTTGTAGATTATTAAAAGCGAGGACACTTAGTTAACACACGAAGGCAATCAATGAATTAGCTTTCAATCCATCTACCAGTTAATATACGAATAAGAGGTTTTCGACCAATTTTGCCAATCCCTAAAATTTTCACGAGATGGTCTTATATGTCTTATATTCTATGTTTAATTACAATGAACAATCTAATCAAAAGAACTAAACATGATTGTCTTTTACAATGAACTTTTAAATAAGGAATGAACCAAAATTGAATATACCAATGAATAATTAAAAAAAAAAAAAACAGTCTTGTCAATATTTAGTAAATTGTCAAAACCTTTCTAGTCATATTTTATACAAGAAAGTATGTTCGAAAAATACACTTTATACAGCATAATACTTTCATCACATACGAAAATTATCACTAATACAGTGCAGAAATGGATGAAATGGTTTCGTACCTTCGCCACTTCCCACACATTCTAAATTTTGACAATATCTCTTGACGAATATCTAAATTCAATAATCAATCCAAATTGTTCACAATAACGCCCTTCAACAATTTTCACGAACAAACCGAAAAATCAGAAAAATACAGTACAATTTCTTGGGAAATGACATTAATTTTTTTGAATTTCTCGCAATTTTCCACATTCCAAATTTTGACCAACATACAAATACAATAATCGATCCAACATACAACCCCTCCTTACTAACACGCACAATTTCAAGCAAAATGAAATTAATTGTTTCCGCCATACACATTCCAAATTTTGAACATTAAGGAGCAACAATCGATCCATCCCACCACATAAGAACTCCAACACTTTTCAGTCACACACGACAACACAGTCCAAGAAGAAACAACGCACTACGATTTTACACGGAATTACGCTAATGCTTGCCAACACACGACAGTTAAATTACACAACCCAAAAAAACCCAGTCCGCCCCAGCAACCGGTCTTCGCAAAGAAAGAGCCCAAGCGAAACATCTCCAGAACAAACGAAAAAGGGAGAAAGGCCTTCCTTTTGTGGTCGTTTGCGGTAAAATATTTGAAACTTTTCCCCTGCTCTCCCGAAACTTGGTCCAAAGTGCCGCTAGCGAAATAAAGGTAGAGAAGTAACTGGAAACTCCTATCACGTCTACCTGGTCATAAGCTGGGAGGGGAGGACCTGACTTTAATATCAGTAATGGACATCCATCGATCTGCAGGCTGACACGCAGACTTCCCCCTTTCAGGGAAGGGGACTTTGCAGTAGATGCCTATAGTTCATCTTCACTTTGCTTTGATAGCCTGCTAAATATAATTTGAAGAGTTCCATTCATGAAGAGGATTTTTTTTCAGTTCTGGAAGAGGCATATTTTTGGGAACGCTGGATGGATTTGTGTGTATGTTTTTTTTGCTGCATGTGTTTTCTCGTTGGAGTTTTTTGTCAGTGGGTTCTGATTTTAAAATTTATGATGCGAAGTCGGGTATGACATTTCAAGGAGATTGGGAGTTTTTTGTCGCTGAGGAATTTTATGCTGATTTAAATTCGCCCACATTTTGTTAAGTTAGAAGATAGTAGGATTGGGGGTTAATAAGCCGATCCCTTACAACTTACAAGCGATTGATAATTTTCTCATATTGCTCATTTGAGCAAGCAAATGAGTAAATTGAAGCAATGGTCCATTTGAAAAGTATTCTTAAGAAATACTTCTGCCAAACTAAATGTAAGTGGCTAAATATAAATAGAAGAGTTGCGTGTATGAAGAGGATTTGTTTTCAGTTACGGATGGCATATTTTTGCAAACATTGATCGGATTTGTGTGGCTGCTATTTTTTTTTTGTGTTGAAGTGTTTGTGCGTTTTCTCGTGATAAGTTTTTTTTTTGTAAGTTGGTTTTGATTTTTAAAAATTCATGATGTGAAGTCATGTTATCGCATATCAAGGAGATTGAATGACGAAAGGAGTTTTTGTCTATGTAAGGCGAGGAATTGTACACTGATTTAAACTCGCCCACTTTTTGTTAAGGTAGAAGATAGTAGGATTGGGGGTTAATAAGCCGATCCCTTACAACTTACCAGCGATTGATCATTTTCTCATATTGCTCATTTGAGCAAGCAAATGAGTAAATTGAAGCAATGGTCCATTTGACAAGTATTCTTAAGAAATACTTCTGTCAAACTAAATGTAAGTGGCTAAATATAAATAGAAGAGTTGCGTGTATGAAGAGGATTTGTTTTCAGTTACGGATGGCATATTTTTGCAAACATTGATCGGATTTGTGTGGCTGCTATTTTTTTTTGTGTTAAAGTGTTTGTGCGTTTTCTCGTGATAAGTTTTTTTTTTTTTTGTTAGTTGGTTCTGATTTTTAAAAATTCATGATGTGAAGTCATGTTATCGCATATCAAGGAGATTGAATGACGAAAGGATTTTTTGTCTGTGTAAGGCGAGGAATTGTACACTGATTTAAACTCGCCCACTTTTTGTTAAGGTAGAAGATAGTAGGATTGGGGGTTAATAAGCCGATCCCTTACGACTTACCAGTGATTGATCATTTTCTCATATTGCTCATTTGAACATGCGAATGAGTAAATTGAAGCAATGGTCCATTTGACAAGTATTCTTAAGAAATACTTCTGACAAGCTAAATGTAAGTGGTTAAATATAAATACAAGTAGAAGAGTTCCGTGTATGAAGGTGATTTTTTCAGTTACAGATGGCATATTTTTGCGAACATTGGTCGGATTTGTGTGGCTGCTTTTTTTTATGTGATGAAACGCGGGAGCGTTTTCTCGTAATAAGATTTTTTGTTAGTTGGTTCTGATTTAAAAAATGAATTATGAGAAATCGTGTGTTTCAGCATTTCAAAGGGATTGATAGACGGAGGGAGTTTTTTTAGTGTAAGGCGAGGAATTGTATGCTGATTTAAATTCGCCCACCTTTTGTTAAGATAGAAGAATCAATGATTGGGTGAACCAAACTATATCTCTCATCACCAATCATTTATTGGCCATTTCACCATATTTTTCACTTGATCATGCGAAACACGTTTAGTGTATCAATTATCAATTAGATTAGTAATCTGATATAGAGGTATTAGTACTCTTATAGATAATCTCCAAGCTAAATATAGGAAGTTGTGTTTTTGTGGTTTAACTTGCTTTTTCATGTATTCCGAATGCGATGGCTTGTGTATCGTTCGTTCAACACCAACTAACCGGGCTGGTGGTTAAGGTGTTAGCATCTAGATTGGAAGGTTTTCCAGGTTCGAATCCGGGTCAGTGCATGGATGTTTGTAAGCATATGGTGTAGAGGCGACTGGTGCACATTAAATCTATCGTGGCTGAAAGTCCTCACGTTGGGTTGGTGTGGAAGTTTGGGGTGTGGGGTACCAGCTCAGGTGTTGCCACGTCATCTGAAAGTGGTTCAAAATTACGCGGTGTTATAGGTCCCTTAAGAGATTGATCCCGGATTGTCGTCAATAAATTAACGTCATTGCTCTAGTACGACGTTAATTTAAATTTACAATTACAATTACGTTTATTCAACTCATTGCCAATAGAAATTCCAAAAAATAATCTCCTTATTGAAAATGACAGTTGATCGGTTGATTGATTGATTGATAGTTGGGTTTTATGGTGCAAGACAGTTGATCGGACAACTCCAATTAGGTTGAACGTCAAATGATCGTCAAAATATGATAAACTATATTTAAGGTAAAAACTACATTTGGGTAAATAAATTACATATGGGTAACAAGAAATGAAAACGCCTCCATTTTTAATCTGGTTTGTCTGCTTATACTGAAAACTCGTCTTATAACGAATGAACACTAAAACAAATGTCCTTCAATGTGTTGAAACTGAAATTAGATATGTGAGGGTCAATAAATCCTTCTGAACTCGGAGACAAAATTATCAGGTTTTCACCTGTTAAAAACCATATCATAACTATATTTAATCACCTTCTCTTGCTAGTCACTAAGTAAAACATATTTTATAGGTAATTACAAAATAGCGCCGCTGTAACATTGCATGGATAATGTCCACTTACGGTTCAGTTGGTTGTTATCTCTCTCAATAAAGCACTTAGAAATCACTGCAGAATTTATGCATGAAAATGTGCTAGGTCCACACATAGACCTGTTTCTATTATATTGATAGTTTCATGGTGAGCTTAAAAAATTACAAACACTAAAAAAATTAACTTTCTAACAGTAGTCTGGTACTATAACATATCTCCACCGTGAAGTACTATTTGGTAGACAAAGTAGCACTTAGTTACACACGCCATGCAAAATTGGTGGTCCAGACCTGAATGAAATGCGTGCCAATTATTACGAACTTCATCAGATGTATGTAAAAAGCACCAATAAGCTTGCTTTTGAAGTACATGTTTTCATAATCGCGTCCGCCAGTCACCAATTTAGTACGCCAAATGGAAGACAGTGCGACTTCGGCAACCTAAAGTACTTCAAAATGAAGATGGATTACACTAGTATATAACAAAACTGTAAGTTTATTTTTATAGCGGTGGCTGAGTTCGCCACAATGTTCTACCTCCTTAGTTAATGCATTCAAACTTTTTGACATCGCGAATGCGAAGCTTACGTGAAAAGGTGTCAAGTCTAGGCAAGTGAAACAAATTGAACGGAAAGGAATTTTAAACGAATTTAAAATCACCGTTTTAAGTCAAAAATGGTTATTATGAAAGCATTTGCATATATATATATAACTTAGAAGAAATTATAAAATCTTACAGATTCCTTCTTAATTTTGGCTCTCCTTTCTACTGTGGAAACTGCTTCTGAAGTTCGGCACTCAAATGGAGTTCCAAACGTATATCGCCAATGGTTATCTGACAATTAAAACACAGAAAATGTTGTTCTGTGTTTTGGATCAATTTTGGCTCACTGAAAAATACGAAATGCAAAAGAAAACCAAACTTGAATCGATTGTAAGTGGTTGGGTGATACAAATGTGCGTAATAGTCAACAGCTGAAGTGTGCACGGATTAAAACTTTTTCCTCGGTTACCTATTTTTACATGCTTATTTGCTCTTTTAAGTAAATCAAATACTAATTTATGTAAGAGAGATGGAATGAGTGGCTCAGAAACCAATAAGATTATGTCCATTTTTGATATTTTCTGATTTTTGTAAATTTTAATGGAATAAATATTTTTTTAGTTATTAAAGGATTTACTCGTTGCTTTTCGTTTTTATTGTTCAGAAAGCCCTTCTTTTTATAGCTTGTCAATATGTTGTATAAAAATTTCAGAAGCCACTGTGAATAAGTCCACTTTTTTTCAATATTTTTTTATATAAACTTGGAAATAAAAACTAAGTTCTTCTTCTTTCAATATGTATACACTGAGGCTGCGTTCGTAAACAATTCTTTGAAAAACGTAAATCAGAAAATAATACCCTGTGATATGACCTCCGTTTCACCAGTTCTAAAGATGTATTTACGAACGTTTCAATTCGTTACAACATGAACTTATAAAACACAGAATAATCTATTTTTACATAAATGTATTGCCTTTTTATTTGCCCATCCCGTACAGATCTTGTTTTGTTGCAGAGCCTAACCATTGCAAAAAAACTTAGTATACTTTTCTGATCAAATTAATAAACTAAAAATTTAAAACCAATCTAATAAAAAACATTAATTTCTCAGTTTCTGTTTTCTCGACTTGGCTGCATTGGCTTATGAGCGCCTCAAATGTGCTTCACACACTGTCATCAACAGATACAGGGGCCATGGATACTCATTCGGCATGTCTTATGAGCGCCTCAAATGTGCTTCACACACTGTCATCAACAGATACAGGGGTCATGGTTGCTTATTTGATAGCGCCATGAACATGCAAACGGAGTTTTCCGAGTTTTAACTCAGTTCAACCGAATATAGTCGTGTTCATCGAGGCTGGGGCACGATAAATCTGTGACGGAATCAAATATCCTCATGTTGGCACGGCATGTAAACTTGGAAAACTGGATGCCAGCTCAGGTATACAATATAATGGGATACCGGCCCTACAAGGGGTTTATAATAAAAATAAAATTTCCCACGTCGAAATAAGATGACTAGATGTGGACAAAGAATAATTGTTTTGTAATTCAAAGTAGAAATTATGAACTATCAAACACACACGCATTTGATAACTCAAACTTTACTGTTCGAATCAAGTTTTACTGTGAAGGTTTTAGAAGAGACAATTTAAGTGTCGTTATTTTTAGGTGAAACGAGATTAGGCAAGAAGGAAACTTTGCACATACAGTGAAACTTCGATTAACCGTTAAGGTAGGAACCGTGGCCGTTACGGTAAATGGAATAGACGAATAACAGAGAAACCTTACAACAACAACCCACCCACATCCATTGCTTAAAGAATGAATGTTAAAAAAACGCATGTTTCGGACTGGAAATACACTGTAGATACATGTATTTTATTTCACAGGAAAAGGAATATAAAATTTACATACTAAATTATGACAATAACGGCGGTCTTCTGAAACAAATAAAATTTACATTAAGTACAGTATAGTATATATTGTTAGATGAACTTACGCTCTATACGTTCATACATTTTCAAATTTTAAAATAGTCTGTCATTTTTTGTTATACGTACTAATAATTTTTAATATTTAATTAATTAACTTTTAATAATGGACTGACAGTTAACAGAAACAGACTTTTAAAAGTGATGGTTAATCAAAGTTTCACTTTATTTAAAAGACGACTGATTTTAAACCGATTGCTTCATTTCCAATTGCCTGATGGCCACAAACTGAACGATTTGTATAATTTTTCACGGTAGAAAATTAACCTCTAAGTGCTTAGGCCGGCGTCATAGAGCTGTGTTGCCACTTCCTTGTTATGGTAGGTACGTATTTTAATTAATGTCTCACTGGAGCAACACAAGGGGCTAAAGATGACCGGGCTATCATCCTTGATATGGAGATACGTTGTGATGGAACAGGTGGTACTATAGTGGTATGGGTCTTCCATTCCACAGATACAAAGGTCACCTGCCAATGAATATTCATTGAAAATTAATATTTCTGAAATGGGTCGTGCACTGTCTAACAGAGTTGGCTCGCCAATAGGCGTTGTGTTGCTCCAGTGTGACTTGAATGGATAATAGGTGCAATAACTCAAAATGATTATTAATACCAGCAACGCACATTATTCGCCTTGTTTCCTTTCACAGAGATAAAGATTCAAAGGTGGTACAGATTAGATTAATGCTATTATATTGAAAATTAAAAAAATATCTCGTTTAACGTAATCGGAGACAGATTAGCTAGTTTCTTATGTTATGTATATTTTTAATAATATATGCGCCTTTAGTCTGCTGCGATGACCTTTGAATTACGTATATAGCGAGTGTCCGGTGAGAATGAATATGATCTTGGGGAAGTCCATTTTTGGGTGGTCTTATAACTAGCTTTGTTGCAGTAAAACTGGGAATAGTTGCATTTATAATTCCCTAAAGTTGCATGTATGGAAATAAAGTTGCATTTATTTTTCATACACTAAAATCTAAAATAAATTATTTGTAAAAAAGGAAAACAGAGACTGATTTTGTCCGACATTGTTGCAGTAGCAAATACTGACATGCCCGTGGGGGGGGGGGAGAGAGAAGCACAAAATCCTTTTGTTCAACATTCAGAGATTTTAAAACGTCATCTACAAGATGAACAACATGATCGATACTCACCTCCTAAACTCTGCAGTCGATTGCGCAAGTTTCCTCTGGATTACCAAAAGTGCCAACTAATGTGTTAAAGTTACCCCTTGCCATTTATTTCACTTTAGTCCGTTAGGACGAACTCCTTCTTTCCATGAACTTCTTGTTTGATCCGCAATACTTTGGCGTTCGCAAGATCAGACACACTAAATCGAAGGGTTGATTAAGAGGGCAAAAAAGGATATAGTAATTTCATATTAATCAATATTAAGCTAAATTTTAAAAAGTTACAGGTGGTTGCATTTATGCAAAAAGTTGCATTCATGTTGCGGTTATAACTCCCTTACAATACACCCCATGTAGGAAGCATTTATGTTTTAGTACTTAACATGCAGCTTAGAACGTGTGAAAAAAAGTTGCATTTGTTGCAAAAAGTCGCCCTACTTTTAACCTAGATCACCCGATCTATAAACAAAGGACTCACGACCGGTCGACGGGTGGCCGGGAGGGGGAGATTCATTTGCAGAGAGGGTAATCTCAGGAAAGAAATTGCTTGCCATTCTCAAAATCGTATGTGGTGACCACCACAGATGATTATATGTTTCGTCAATTGAAAATCGTTGTTTTAATTTATGGCACCGAGTGATTAACTCGGAGCCAAATACCGCGCTAACGATGTCAATTGTGGAAACGCATCCTTTACGACGAATCTTCTCGATAACCTAAAGCTCTGTCCACACTGGACGCGCCGCGCCGCGCAAACTGGACTGCGCTGTGTTGTGCAGTTTCGACCACGCGCAAACGTAATCCGCTTCGTGTCCGTGCATCAAATGAAAGTTAGTGCTTATGGTCGCTGTATTCGGACGAGTGGCAGAACCGCTCTTGTTGGAATGCGTGTGGGTGCTCCGGCGTAGTCCCGCCCTACGTCGGCCGATTATCGGTTTGGCCTGAGAATCTTACGGACGTAAAGATGCCTGATCTAGGGTAAACAAGGATGCAGGTTTCCCGGTGGAGATGCTTGGGGGTTTCTGAGTGCTTCCTCTACTCGAATGTTGGGATTCCCAAGCATATGATTTGCCTGGGAAATAGCCATTTCTGATCAAGAGGGCCTAGCGGAGAATGAAAAGGCATGGCAATGATTCTGGGTACCCCGCATTGATTGATAAATCTGAGCTGGGACCTCTTCGGCATCATGCTTGGGTCGACCACTTCCATGTATCCTGCTTAGTCAGTGTTGGTGGCGGGGCTTTCGGGCGGCATGTCCTATGACCCGTCTCTCCTTACTTTTCCGTTTGAGGCCTTCCTACCCTATGGGTAATCTGTAGTGCACTTCCAAATGCAGAACGGAGGGAAGTATCCTCCATTCGGAACGGAACATAGATGTATTTGGATGGCGTTTTTTAGTTCACTCGCGCACACCACACGATCAATCACCGGACATATGGCAAGAAACGGGCCAGTGCTCGGAACATAGAAATATTTATTTTTCTTCAGATTTTAAAGTTATAAGTGATTCAGACCGTTCCTGAACGGTATGATGGGTGTACAAAATAAAAGGAAAAGGGGGTGAGCTTCTTCTCTTCTGACAACACGATATATGAGTTTTAGTTAATTTTATGGGGTTTCAATAAGCGTTTTCTCGTTGTCCCGGAATTGTACGTTTTTTTAACAGTTCGAATTCATTGTCTTTTAGACTAACACTTCTACATTATTTATCACGGGTTAAAAAGTAAGCTTTACTATAGTATATTTCATGCTACTATTTAACCTCCAAGCTGTCACGCCCTTCCACACTAACGTGAAAGGTCGCTGGTATTTCTTAGATACACTATTTTAAAATGTAAAATTTAATGTAAAGGGTGTTAAAACATAAAATGTAAAGGGTGTATTTATTAAAATTATGCTTTAAATAATATAAATACAGTTCATTTAAAGAAATGCTGTTCAAATTTCTATATTATTTCTTTATTTAATGTACAATAAAAATAATGTAAATATAAGGCATTAAAACAATTTAAAACACCCAAAGAATTGTATAAATGAGGTGAAACTTAAAGGAATGAAATTGCCGATATACAATAGTTAATGAATGATTTGCATTTAGGTAACATAATAAAGTATTAAATAACATAATAAAGATTTATTTTAACTAAAAAAACAAAACAGATATAATAAAAACTTACCTTAATGCTCGCGCGTGTCTGTCAAATACAAATGACGGATCTGCAGGAGATCTATTAAGACCTCAAAATTCAAATTATGACTGAAAGTAATTCTAAGTGAGCGGGAGGAATAGCCAAGAGCGGGTATTCGTTGCTCTATTTGGTCTAAAAATATATAGAATAAAATCAACTCTAGTGGATCTCCTACATACGAGCGACCACTGGAAAGTTGAGTAGTCTATTTCTAAGCAATATTTTGCCATACATCGTTTTCGATTAAATGACGAAGCGTTCCTCACAATTTTGTCCGTTGGATTACATGTACCAAAGTTATTTTTTTTTTACAAATATTTTTTTGAACAAATACTGTGAAAAACAGCAAAAAAACATATAAATGATTTCAACAATTTTTAAAATATAACTCTTTCCAAATCTTTATTCCATGCACAAAGTTATGAAATATAACATAATAAACAACAGAAAAAGTTTTTCTTTGTTTTTTTATTATGTTAAATATCTTTTAGGATGTAGCCACAGCTATAAAATTTCGCGCACATCTTCTTTAAAGTTGTACAATCAACAAACTATAATAAAATATTTTTCAACATTTTGATCAATCTGAGGGTTCCGTGTCCCCTTAATTAAAAATACCAAACACCCTCTTTCAATCGAATCTAAACATACCCAGTTTCTATGATATTATGTTAAATATCTTTTAGGATGTAGCCACAGCTATAAAATTTCGCGCACATCTTCTTTAAAGTTGTACAATCAACAAACTATAATAAAATATTTTTCAACATTTTGATCAATCTGAGGGTTCCGTGTACCCTTAATTAAAAATACCAAACACCCTCTTTCAGTCGAATCTAAACATACCCAGTTTCTATGATATTATGTTAAATATCTTTTAGGATGTAGCCACAGCTATAAAATTTCGCGCACATCTTCTTTAAATTTGTACAATCAACAAACTATAATAAAATATTTTTCAACATTTTGATCAATCTGAGGGTTCCGTGTCCCCTTAATTAAAAATACCAAACACCCTCTTTCAATCGAATCTAAACATACCCAGTTTCTATGATATTATGTTAAATATCTTTTAGGATGTAGCCACAGCTATAAAATTTCGCGCACATCTTCTTTAAAGTTGTACAATCAACAAACTATAATAAAATATTTTTCAACATTTTGATCAATCTGAGGGTTCCGTGTCCCCTTAATTAAAAATACCAAACACCCTCTTTCAATCGAATCTAAACATACCCAGTTTCTATGATATTATGTTAAATATCTTTTAGGATGTAGCCACAGCTATAAAATTTCGCGCACATCTTCTTTAAAGTTGTACAATCAACAAACTATAATAAAATATTTTTCAACATTTTGATCAATCTGAGGGTTCCGTGTCCCCTTAATTAAAAATACCAAACACCCTCTTTCAATCGAATCTAAACATACCCAGTTTCTATGATATTATGTTAAATATCTTTTAGGATGTAGCCACAGCTATAAAATTTCGCGCGCATCTTCTTTAAAGTTGTACAATCAACAAACTATAATAAAATATTTTTCAACATTTTGATCAATCTGAGGGTTCCGTGTACCCTTAATTAAAAATACCAAACACCCTCTTTCAGTCGAATCTAAACATACCCAGTTTCTATGATATTGTGTTAAATATCTTTTAGGATGTAGCCACAGCTATAAAATTTCGCGCACATCTTCTTTAAATTTGTACAATCAACAAACTATAATAAAATATTTTTCAACATTTTGATCAATCTGAGGGTTCCGTGTCCCCTTAATTAAAAATACCAAACACCCTCTTTCAATCGAATCTAAACATACCCAGTTTCTATGATATTATGTTAAATATCTTTTAGGATGTAGCCACAGCTATAAAATTTCGCGCACATCTTCTTTAAAGTTGTACAATCAACAAACTATAATAAAATATTTTTCAACATTTTGATCAATCTGAGGGTTCCGTGTCCCCTTAATTAAAAATACCAAACACCCTCTTTCAATCGAATCTAAACATACCCAGTTTCTATGATATTATGTTAAATATCTTTTAGGATGTAGCCACAGCTATAAAATTTCGCGCACATCTTCTTTAAAGTTGTACAATCAACAAACTATAATAAAATATTTTTCAACATTTTGATCAATCTGAGGGTTCCGTGTCCCCTTAATTAAAAATACCAAACACCCTCTTTCAATCGAATCTAAACATACCCAGTTTCTATGATATTATGTTAAATATCTTTTAGGATGTAGCCACAGCTATAAAATTTCGCGCACATCTTCTTTAAAGTTGTACAATCAACAAACTATAATAAAATATTTTTCAACATTTTGATCAATCTGAGGGTTCCGTGTCCCCTTAATTAAAAATACCAAACACCCTCTTTCAATCGAATCTAAACATACCCAGTTTCTATGATATTATGTTAAATATCTTTTAGGATGTAGCCACAGCTATAAAATTTCGCGCACATCTTCTTTAAAGTTGTACAATCAACAAACTATAATAAAATATTTTTCAACATTTTGATCAATCTGAGGGTTCCGTGTACCCTTAATTAAAAATACCAAACACCCTCTTTCAGTCGAATCTAAACATACCCAGTTTCTATGATATTATGTTAAATATCTTTTAGGATGTAGCCACAGCTATAAAATTTCGCGCACATCTTCTTTAAATTTGTACAATCAACAAACTATAATAAAATATTTTTCAACATTTTGATCAATCTGAGGGTTCCGTGTCCCCTTAATTAAAAATACCAAACACCCTCTTTCAATCGAATCTAAACATACCCAGTTTCTATGATATTATGTTAAATATCTTTTAGGATGTAGCCACAGCTATAAAATTTCGCGCACATCTTCTTTAAAGTTGTACAATCAACAAACTATAATAAAATATTTTTCAACATTTTGATCAATCTGAGGGTTCCGTGTCCCCTTAATTAAAAATACCAAACACCCTCTTTCAATCGAATCTAAACATACCCAGTTTCTATGATATTATGTTAAATATCTTTTAGGATGTAGCCACAGCTATAAAATTTCGCGCACATCTTCTTTAAAGTTGTACAATCAACAAACTATAATAAAATATTTTTCAACATTTTGATCAATCTGAGGGTTCCGTGTACCCTTAATTAAAAATACCAAACACCCTCTTTCAGTCGAATCTAAACATTCCCAGTTTCTATGATACGCTACGCCTTTACCGATTCTCAGCAATTAAAAATTCCAATTTTCAACAAATCAGAAAGGCCAACAAATCAGAAAGGCCAACAAATCTACTTTAGAAACATATTCTCCCCCCCTCCCGACAGCCTAATATATTCAACAAACCCGAATTTAAAACAATTAGTCTTTTTATTCCGATTCTCGTGGAATATGCTTATTTGACTAATGGCACAAGACCCCTCCTAAAAACGAAACAAGAGCAAACAGTGAATGTCGGTTGGGGGTAGGAGTATCCATTGACCAACCAGTCCGCCCATGGAATCGAAAGTACAAAGGGTCCCGCAGAGTACGATCACGAAATACGTGCCTCAGTTATTATGTAAGATGGACAACACACGCAGACCTTTTAAGTTTGGTTTCGTTTTGACGCCATTTTTCGTTTCCGGGAGTAAATTACCGAGGGACTGTTCAATAAGTTACGAATTCAGTTCATTTTCCTGCATTTTCGATTGTGTTCCCTCAGAGTACCAGATTCCATTTCGCTGGGATCCCAAAAAGCAGAATCGGGTTAGATGAAACTTGATACTTAGATTTAAATCCCCTTATATCCATGATAGCACAGGAACCCTTGAAATAAGGAATTTTCACCAATGTTTGTAACTAGGCTAATTACATTTCTTGATGTGAAAAATAAATAGAATTTAAAATACACAATGCTCTTTCTCATTTATTTCGCAACTTAAATTAATTTTCATGCCACTATAAAGATCTGGATTTTATAAGAATTTTGAAAGGTTTTCAACGTTTTCACATACCGCACATCTTACAACAAGATTAGTTTTAAATTAATAGGTATCGTAAGCATGTCGGTTGACTCAAGAACAAAAGTCCTTTTAAAATCTCTATGTTCCCGAAATATATTTATTAATAGAAAAAAAACCTTAAGTAGTTACACACTCTTACTTTCCAGAAATTCACTGTCAATTTGTTACTTTTGAAGCATTAATATGATAGGTAAATATGTGAATATGCGCGATGGTTGTCTGAAAAAAAAATAATTTTCATGCCGTCAAATATTTCCGAGTACGTGATGAGTTTCATCAACTACAAATTTAATAACTGTCATTCTACCTTGACATCACACACAAGTATATTTTGAATTTTTAATGGGTATGTATATTTTTATGGGTATAAAAGATACAAATAAATCGAAACTTACGAGGTTTGGTCCACATCACTGTTGTGTTCAGCAGTTTTCAAACACTTTAAAAAGCTTTTTATTACACCATATCGCAAAAATAATATAGATAACAGACTGATTTACAACAGTTATGTGGAGTACTATTTAAAAGTCTGCATATAACAATGAAAAACATAACAAATTAATAATTTAGTTGCGTAAAAAAAGCACATCATATTAGATTTAATATACAAATGATAACAAAACGTCACAAAGATTTACAATAGCCAGTTACATGTAAAGCTATTTTCTAACCGTAATATGTAAAACGATATTTATTTATTTATATAGTTATTTTACGATATTCGAATCACTTTATAAATTATTTTAAAGTGATTCCAATCTGAATAATTTTACTGGTTCAAACTCATTTAATTGTCTAAACTATGTGTCATAATTGGGCAGCATTAATTCTATTCGTATGGTTTATTGATAATAAATACCGCATTTTGAGGAAAACGAAGTTACATACATACAAAGAATGCACAATACAAAGTAAACACCAAAATGTGACGCATTTAGTAAACATTATGAATATTATTAAATTTAGTATTATATTTAGTAAATATTTATGAATATAAGTATTTTAAATTTATGAATACCAAAAATAATTTTTTTTCTTTTTATGTACGATATCATGCATCTTCCATACCTAAGAACTATTTGAGTTAAAGATATTTATGCTTTCGCTCAAAATATGTGCCAAGATAAGTTCATTTTTGTGAGTATCTCACCAACCATACTTACACTGGACGTAAAGTTAAAAGTTAACTTAACATAAATATCAAATGAGGCGTTGATAAATATTATTATCCTTCTCGAAACACGAGAAATTCTCATCAATTCGTACGCATAGGCTTTACAAAAAGAACAAATTTTAATTTTGTACACATTCCCAAACGTGTTTTTCCGGACAGAAAAGAAAGAAGCGGACAGCTAAAAGCCTCCGATTGTACAACAGGAGTCAAATAGGGGCTTTCTGAAGACAGACAACACAGTCGAATACGCCCACTAGAACGTCGCTGCATCAACAATTGCAGAGCAAATGGATCGTGGGATTTCGAAACGACCTGCAGTTACTTTACTTTTTTTTTTACCTCCCATTCGCTTTATTTATTCGGACTTCTGAGTTCTATTTAATCGACACTCTCTTTCTCTGCCCGCCATGACGTCATGACTGGGCAAATAGAAACCTCGTGTGATCTTTGGCTTCAAACGGTGCTGAAACCCGCAATTTGAACGAGCGGTGGTCTGAAATAAAGAGAACAGGGTTTGTTAGATAAATAAACAGCCATTTGATTCGTTGTCAGTCATTAGACGCAGAATTCATGGTTCATTGTGTAGCGTAAGAGGGTTTGTGTCGTTAGTGGTTATTTTCAACGGTAATGCGTTAGCAAGAAAGACAATAGTTTCGAGGCTTTTAGTGTCCCAATAGAAATTCAGAATTTTCTTTCGTTATTTGAACAGAGAAGCACAATAGAAAAGCATGGTAATGAGTGTATGCTTTGATAGATCGAACAGGGAATTTTTGAAAATTGAAGTGTCCTATTCCGATTTTTGAAGTATCCTGGAAAATGTAGTCATATGGTAAAAACAATTGAATCTCGATCCAATTTAGGTTTAACATCGTTGCAAATGCGATGCGAGTCGAATGAGAACTGTAGTTATCAATAGTAGATTATTTTTAATTTTTCGTGATTTTAGACCATAAAATAAAATATGTATCGCTTATTTATACTTTATAAACTACCTTATGATTTATGAAAAAAGATTTATTTGTTACTGGTCCTTGGTTGCCATAAGAGAACAAGCAACAACATGTTGTATATGTAGAAGGTAATACATTGTTAATATTTTTCAATGTGATGATCTGTACCTTGGAAGAAAAAGAATCAATGTCTACTTTGCAAGATTTTAGTTACAGTTGATTTAGTAATTTTTATTCCTTTAATTTTTAATACAGCATACAATAATTTTCAAATGTTTTGATTGATTCATAAAGCTTTGACAAGAGGATATTGAAAAAATTTCTAGTATAACTTCACTTTATAGAAGTATAATATAACCTACTAGTATAACTTCCATTTATCCCCATTGAATTGATTTGTGGAAAGATCTTAAAATCAGCAAAGTCAGACATTGCTCTTTTCTACCAAAATGCAGATACATTACTTTAAAATAAACCATCCTCTGAATTAAAGCTTTTAATTGCCGTTGCTAAATTATCTTCGTTTGTAACTCTATAGATTCTAAATGAAATCAAACACAAAACATATGAAAATGAACCAAAAACGTTAACATTTTCTTGCTCATTCATGTAACACCATTTGAGTAAATGAGTGATCCATGTCTCCTGTCGATGGAACTGTGATATTATTTCTCTCTGGGTCGATCAGAGAAACTCTTTTTATAGTTCTTAAACATATTAATCCTAAATACGTTTTTAGACATTAGTATGGATTATGTATCAATTTAATTGAGTTACAAAATGCTAGACTTCAAGCGAAATTAGTATGTTTTAAAGAACCAGCGCTTATATATTTTGCATACTTATACCTATTTAATTCTTTAAAGTTTTTTTTCTGTACATAAGTTTTACAAGATTTATGAAAACTGTACGATTGCTTTTTTACCCTAGAAATACAGAATGCGCTACAAAAGTTTTATAACTAGTTGCCACATTTTAAGTTGAAATAATACTAAGAAGCATTCTTGGCTCTTAGGTAAATAAGGTAAAAACTGAAGATTACATTTGTGAATAAAGGTTCCTGACCGTCAGAGGGTTTAAACAAAATTTGAGTTTCATGGAAATTACGTTGTTATCACTTTTATAACCTCTGGTCGCGCTGACCAATGTTCGATCTCTCCATACACAATAGTTAATTAACACACAAAGTAAGTCAGGTCCAGATCAATCCATTTTGACCAAAACTATAAACTTTATCTCTATATATTTACAGGGCTTTCTGTAAAAAAAAAAGAAGTGGTTACATTTTCATTTGAAGCGGAACAGTAGCACGAGGTAATTTAAAACGGAATACTATCACGAACGTCTTGTTCGTGCACGTGACTGCGAAGAGTAAAAAAGGTGAGGCTCATTAGGTAGCGCACAAAACGATACTAGTGATATTAAAAGTGAGATACCAACATAGCCGACAGCGCTACGAGAGTTTAGTAGTGACTATTAGAAGGCACTACAAAATCCACCAACCTCCAAGAAATTAAGATTTATAGAATACTTTTTTAATCCAATCACTTTGAATTGTCTTTGTGAGCTTGGAAAATGCATATCTACAGGAAAGCTTCACAGAAAGCAACAATGTGCAGAAAAGATTGTGGCCATTGACTGTGAATCACTTCCAATGTGCTAAAGAAAACATACGTCGTATTTTCATTTTATTTCTGAGACAGGACATTCGTTTATTTAAGGAAGTAATAAGTAGAGCATAAGAGATATACATTATAGAATAATTGAGATACATAATAGAATAAGAGATATACATAACAGGGACATAATAGAATAGAGTTGGGCATTTCTGATCAAGAGCATTTCGGGAAGCAGACCGAAATGTTCTTGGCGTTGGAAAAAATAATGCTGGAATTAGCTAAATCTATGTAAATTGACTTAACTTAATCTTGTTAAACGTATAAGGGTAAACGTAGACGTCTGAAGACAGAAAAATATATTAGTAATCGAAAGACTCAATTATCATTATAGTTGAACCAAACGAATCATTTTAGTATGTGCTAAGTAACTGTCTTTGAATGAAAAGAGATTGGGATATACAAGTAAAATAGCTCCATGCTTGGCTTCTTGCCCATTAGCCTTAACGCATTTTAAGGAATGGAGTGTTTATGGGGTTTGGAGACCTCCTTGAAACATAGCATAAATTAAAATAATTTGAATACCCGCTTAAGTCAGTTTAATCAGCGTAAATCGAAAGTTTGATCAGGGAAATTGGATTAATACTACAACTAAGGCATAAGTAGGTGCCTACGTATGTTTTACATAGAAGTAAAATAAACTGCGAGAGAAAACTAGGCCAAACTTTGACTTTAACCGCTATGCCTACAACTAACCATCTTTTCATAGATATAAAAGTATATGAATATTTTCATGACTATAAATATTCATTAAATTCAAAAACCAAAGTACGGTTGCTACGGTTTTATAGTGCAGATTCCAAATTTGACCAAGCTCTGCACAATACAAGGCAAGTCAAGTCATATGCACACAAGCAAACGTTTTGCTGTGACAGAAGAGAAAATACACCCAGGGTGTTGTTGGAATAGACAGCCTACAATTCTCAGGTCGCTTATGTGGAACAGTGAGAACACCCACTGATCCACAACGACCCCACCATTAACCCTCCAAGTAGTATCGACGAGATATCTGGTTCATTAAGATCGGATCAATATTGTTAATTACGAGTTATATATCGTCATCAACATCCTGTCTGTTTTTTATGATGACGAGATAAGATCGTAAGTTCTAATGTAATATATAATTACGAGGTATCCGTCCATCAAGATCTGGTCTGTTTTGATAATAATGACGAGATACCTAGTCCAGACAACCAACAAATTGTTTGACTAAAGCAAAAAAAATGATAATTTTTTTTTTTTTAAATATGGTAAAAAAAAAAATTTAAGAGCGAAACTAAAAAATTGTTTTATGATTTTATGACATTACTTTGATTAAAGAAAATTTTAAAAAATTGGTAAAAGGAAAAAATTAAATAATTTGCTCTCTATATTAAAAAGAAGTAGGATTGAAAACCAGAAACGTTTTTTTGTCCAATTCGCACGAGGGGTTTAAGGTTCAGCCACGGCGGTGCAGTTGCGTAATTATAATTGCGAAGTTAGACTGAAAACAATTAAACTTAACATTTATTAAATCGTAACAAATTAAATACATTAACAAAGTATAATCTATCAGCGCGCTAACAAAGGTGGTTACGAGACTGTGAAACTAAAATCTCAAGAACAGCTTGTGGTATTTAAAGCATGAACGCATGACGCAGCATGCGCGCGTCAGAAGTCTCTTGAAGTTGAAGTGGAAGTAGTCTCTAATTTGCATAACACCACAAAGGTATATCGGGAAAAAACCGTGTTTTTCATACGTCGTCTATGGGATTTAACATTACGTGACACTTAAGTAGGGCTATAACCCTTTTTTCGCTCTATTCTCAGACGGTTTCCGGAGAAAGTACGGATCAGAAAACTGCGAAATTAACATGGGATTGTTTAAAATTGTACAGTGAACAAGATGGAGAAATTTTTTTTTCTGATGCGGCTATTAGTTTATGGTCTATTAAGTATTTAAGTCGAAAAAGCGAAATTTCTAAAGCGAGTGAGCAAAATGACTACAAATTTTCAGTTTTCAGCCGTGAGTTCTTTTAGAGTACCTCTAAACGGGAATTTTTGCACCTCGTCAATTTTTTAGAGATTTCTATTTGATTCCTGGAACTATTTTTTTTGAAATTCGGAAAACCATCGGGATATTTACTTTACATTTTATAAAAACTTTCATATCTATAACTTATTACTATTAGTTTTTAAATTTGAAAACATCGCATGAAACCAAGAATGTACTCTTTCTAATGGTACAATTATTTTTAAAATTGGTTCATAAATAAATTCGATGCGATAAAGAGTATAATTTCGCGACAGCGAACAAAATTTTCATCGCGGAGAGGAAATTTAGATCGTTCTAGTTGACCTTCTAATACTCGCTGTGTGCCCGGAACGATGCTTGAGAAATGAGTGTTGGTTGGGGGTTGGCGAGAGTAAGCAATTTAGTGGTATTAGGAAAACTAAAGAGCTTTGGTAAAAGAAAAATTAAAACTTTGGTAAAAAAAAAAAAAATTAAAAAGCTCTAGTAAAAAAAAATTAAAGAAATTTAGTAAATAAAAATTTAAGGAGCCTTGTTAAAAAAAATTGGAGCTTTGGTAAAAGACAAAAATTAAGAAGCCTTGGTAAAAAGAAATTAAAGATATTTGATAAAATATGAAATATTAGAGCTGCCGTGAAAAAAAAAAGATTAGACCTGTGGTTAAAAGAAAAAAAAACTAAAAGCAAAATAGCTCGCACTTTCCGACACAAAAGCTCTAGCAAAGAAATTAAAACCTCCACCGGCAAAGAACCTCGCCAGAAACAAGCGTGTCCGATAGCGTGGCAGATGGCTGGCAACAAGCGCATCTAAACTCCGCGACACAGGCGAGCCGACTTTGGGGCGGTATGCTTACTGGAGCACACAATGCGAAGAGGGGGGACCAAACGAGACCCAGAAAACGAGACGGGGGGGGGGGGCTCCAGTGGTTATACCACGGTAAATCACCGACCGTAACCATCGATGCACTTAATGACAGGTTGAAGCGATATAGATCGTCTTCCCCCAACCTTTTATAATGCCCTCCCCCCGGTAGCTTACCATTGGAGTTAACGCGGGTTTTGGGGCTCTGGTGAAAACAATGGCATATCAGGGATAGCGTGTGTACATAGATGAATATACTCAATGAAATATTCATTCGAATAGGAGAGCGTTTAGAGTCAAAAGCTTCATCCGTTCCCCCCACTCTTCATCAGGGCCGTAAGAGAGGGCTTTGGATTTGACCATCTGCCCCAGTTCTGTTACGCTATCAACACTCCGGTGCTTTGGGAGGATGATTCAACTTGAAGAATCGTAGAGAAAAATGTGCGTTGCTCAAATGTTCGTTGAGAGAAAAATGTGCGCTGTTGGGTGGTTGTCAAGGTATCTTGGTGGTTGTCAAGGTTGCAAGGTGTCTCATCATCAGGAGATTGATTCAACTTCAAAAATCGAAGAGAAAAATATGCATTGTTTAAATGTTCGTTGAGAGAAAAATGTGTGTTGTTGGTTGGTTGTCAAGGTGTCTTGGTGGTTGACAAAGTTGCAAGGTGTCTCGTCATTAGCAAAACTGACCATATCTTAATAGACGAGATACCGCGTCTTTGAAAGAAAGCAGACTAAATCTTCATCACGTTTTCTATATCATAAAAAAAATCAGCACTATCTTGACGACGAGATAGCGAAATTGTTCGGATCTCGATGAACGAGATATCACGTTGAAACCATTTAGAGTTAAAGATTTTCTGATACGATCAGGATTGTGTCAACAGCAAATTTCAGTTTGTGGGCCGCTGTAAAATCACAGTTGTGTCTCAAGGATGGTGAAACGGTTTGAACTGTGGAAAGTCATTTCCATCAGTTGTTAGGGCAAAGTTTTTTAACCTTTGGCAAGTTCTGGTCTTTGTAGCTGCTCTTCAAAGTACTTTGACAATCGTTTCAAGTAATACCCATATAAATAATTTGAGTTTTATTTTTTACTACAAAGTACAAGTTTACACAAAAATATCTTTTAAAGCCAGTTTGAAGTAAAATGGGTAGAATGTGAGAAAAAATGCTACAAAGAAATAGTTACTCATAAGGAAGGGGTTATTATTATTATTATATATTTTATTACTTAGCAAATGCCTCAAAAATATTTTTTGTAAAAAATTGTCTTGGTTGTAATTGAAGAATGGATAAGATTTTGGGAGTTCTGCTATATTATTCAAATAATAGATAAGTTCTAAAATAATCAAAGGCGTCAAAGTTATGTAAAAGTACATTCACTAAAATCTATCATAAAGATAAATTTATAAATAATTTTAAATTGAAGTCATTTCTTGTTATCAATTTTGAAGGGAACAACCGTATGTAAAAGAAACAATTTTAAGAAAATGTATTTTATATTCAATTATTAATTCCAATATTAAATTTTAAATATATTTTTACTAACACTTTCCAATTCCTTTTTTCTTGTCATAAAAATGGAACTAACCTGTTTTGTAAAATCCAAGGCATTTTACGAAGGGTTTTTTCAATCTGTTTTTACTTATTGTGAATCACGTTTATAGAAAATATGATGTTGGTGTCAATTCCCTTAACTCATGTACCAATATGCAATTATCCAATATTTTCTATACATCAAAATTTATTTTATGTAAAAGAAATGCAATAAACAAATGCCGGATATAGATAAATGATGAAATGCTCAGTTTAGTGATACATCATATTTCTTTCGGATATTTATACTAAGCAGCACTTGACTAAAGAATGGCATTTTTTTAAATTCCAAGTAAAATTAAAAAATAAACGCATAAATGTATGGATTCTGTTTTTTGGAGCTTCTCTTCAAAGTCCGCACGAGGGTAAAAAACATTACACTTAACTAGAGTGATTATTCTTACAAAATCCACAGTACTTCCACAAATTAAAAACGCTTCCGAGAACAGCAATTTGAAAATCGTGTAGATTTTAGGTATTTTAAATGATGATCCTCTCACATTTAAATTAAAAACGCTCCTGAAGGCAACCTCAAATTGTAAACCGTGTACGTACAAGCTATCACGGTATTAGCCTTTCAACGCGTTGACAAGCGTTGACGAAAAGTGCATGACGCTAAAGGGAGGGGGAAGCAGGCCTTGCTTTTAGCTGGTAAATTTAACACCCCCCTCTTTCCTCATTCAATTTCACTGTGGACAGCTTTCCGGGGGGACCTGAGGACCCCCAGGGATTATACAACAGGGGTGCAAAGTCAGCTTCAAAAGAGCAGCCACACAAAGCAGCTTGTCGAGAAATGATTCGGACAAATTAGGCACAAAGGACGCTGTAGAAAAATATGATACGCGCTACAAGGTGTGAATAATTTATGGTTTTCCATTTTGATCTTCTCTCTACAGTTTTTTCACTCTCCTTAAGCGCTAGGAAATATTTTTTGTGCTCATATGAATGGGAGGACATTTTTTTTCCCATTGAAACAGATAAATATAATCATATCTGAATTTTGCATGAACGTACAAAGGTTATGTATCATTTTTCAGTACTGCCAGATTCATTATAAGAATACATTCTCTGACCACACCCAATTTTGTAAAAGTTTTTATTTTGATCTTATTTTTACTTGACACTCTCTTGCCCACATGTTTTAGTAGAAATACTTTAAAACGACTTAACATCGCTATAAAAGTAAATAATCCATTCATTCAACGCACATACTTGTCTGAGGCGTTACCAGACATCTCAAGAGATACGGACAATAAAACAAATTTAGTTAATTTACAATTTCATTAAGCTTTAACAAATGCAAGTATTTAACAATAATTTCAGTCATCATTATTCTCCTGCTGGTTGTCTTGACGAATAATCAAGACAACCAGCAGACCAATCTTGACGAGTAATGGTAATCATTAGCCAAATCATTAACAGATCTTGATGGAAAAGATGTCTTATCATTCGAAAAAAATAACCAGATCATGATCTCGTAGTCATAAAAAAAAATCGACAATTTCTTGATGATGATATACCTTGTCATTGGCAAAATTGGTCTGATTTTGATCGACAAGACATTTTGATCAAGTGTTATGAGTTTGCAAATTAAGTATAACCACTCTGATGACAGTAGGGACAGGCATCGAGAGTCATCTAGTGGAATCACCCCACCCCAAGGCAGTCCAAGTGAATCTATGTGGAAATCTACCATAGAGTAGTTGTAATCTGAACTAGATCTCTCATCGCATGTCATTAAACGACGTCAAGGGGAAATGGTACAAGGAAAAGAAATTAGCTACCATGGAAACCCAAGAGTTAAATTGTTGATCTGTTTATAAGGTAATCGTGTTGATATTTCCCAAGAACCTCATTCCTATTTTAAAACAACTTTTTATCTCCCCTTTGCTATAACTATCGTGTGTTCATGGTTTGGTATGATTAAATTTAAAAATTGAAAGGTTGTAATGAAATTTCGGACACGAATTTAATTCAGTGTTTTAGCGAAGATTTTTAATAGGTCGTAAATTGTATTTAATGACTTCTATACTCAGTCATGAGTATTGAATCAACGGTTTTCCTCCTTCGAGGTCAGTTTAAGCTTTAATAATATATTTAACTACATTAGTAAAGGTACTTATTAAAATGAAACGAAAAGGTTTTTATAATTTAAAAACCCATTAAATATGTATTAAGTTAAATACGTTATTTAAAATTGAGTAACATCATTTTGCAAAGTATAAATGGTCTTTTAGCTTTTAAGTTTTCAAAATTTAAAAAAGCCAAAGAATAATTTGCATTTTTCTACTTTTAGATAATGTTCTATATGTAGTTTAAACTTCATAATTTAATTAAATCTAAAAATTATTTTTAGATTGTTTTAATCTGTTTTTCTGTTAATAAAACCATTATCCTTCAAAGTGGGTAAATTTTAGCACCACTTTACAAGGTTTTTAGCTTCATTTTCTTTGTCGATATCATTTTAGGGTTCAATTTACTTTCCATCATTCATTGACACCTATCAATCCAGCATCAGTCAATCACCTCGAATGAGACATCAATAAATCCCACACTCTTCTCTCCCGCATTACGATGCACCGACTTTTCCCAAAGAGTCGTCAACAGACACAATCGATTAAACAGCTTGAACTTCCTGCCGAACGATTAGGGCCCAATAACGCCCTGAAGCGAGCCAGCCTTTCAGAAAGCTCTAAACTGCAACGCTGTACCACTCTCTGGAACTCCACAATACGATTGCAATCATTGAATACTTCATCCGAGATCATATCTGTCATTCTAAAGCCATGATTTCCAATTTTAGCCCTGGGACCACTCCTTTCTTGCCCCCCGACAATAGCCGGCCTCTGATTAATGTGGCGATTCTTGTAGTCGGAATCCCTATCCCTTATCCTGGACACAAAAGCTCTTGCCTTCACAAAAGACCGCCTTTCTTGCGCATGCGCAGCAATCAATTTAATTAAGTAGAGGAGCACTCAGCGGGCGTTGAGTTGTAACGACCCTGCTGGGAGATGAGCCACCCCTTCTAAGAGATCACTTGGGGAGGGGGTTGGAAAGTGGTTCGTCGCGGGGCACATGGTCGCATGACTTTTCAGAAAAATGGAGGGGGGTTTCACTTTACCCCCTGCGATGCCAAATGGTCGCAGCAAATAGTGCGGTCAATTATTTCCGTTGGTGTATCAACTCGGGCTGGGGTCCAATATTATTGGATTATGAAGAGGACATGAAAGAAATGTTTTCAGTTGTTGCGGTGTGATCGTTCTGACTGATTTGATGGTGATTCTTTGTATTAAGATATTGTTAAGCATTTTATATATTTATTCAGTGATTCTACATAATCCAGTCAAGTATCACTGATTGACATAAAACAGAAAGATACCGATAACACTCTTATAGATCATAACATATTCTTTTGAACAATGACGATGAATTATTAGAAACATTGAACCGATCATTATAGCTATTATAAAGAACATAAAACTTATTTAAAGCATTATTCTCACTATAATTGCATTGAAGAAAAGGGTCTAAATAAAATTTTGGATATTAAAATGCGACTATTGGTATGAAATTCCATAGTGAAACTCTAAAGAGTCGATAACTATTCAAAAGTTTGAAGAAAACGTTAATCAAAATATTCTTGTTTACTTAAACAATAAAATGAATTAATCACATGAGGAAGAAGTTTTAGTGTCAAGTAAGCAATAGCTATATTTTAAAAGTAAATACAGCGTAAGAATTTATTTTGTACGATTACAAATTCCATGATGATTTTTACATATATGGAACTAGATAAGCGAGCCATATTCCAGTTCATAAGGTGATGTAATCAATGCGTTTAACCTCCAACTAGTTACATGAAATACTTATGGTCGTCAATATTTAAGTCAAAGTTACTCTTTCTACACTAGCTCAGAAAGCAAAGCTCACATAGAGTAATATTGAGCCTAAGTGAAACAATTACAGTTTAATAATTAAAAGTAAACTGGTAATGAAATTTGAGTTAACATTTTTTTTTTAAATGATGGGAAGCTGTTTAAAATGCTAAAGACATTTTCTTTCATTATGTCGATAGAGACTTCGAAGGTATCAATTATTTTTTTCCCGTTCACGGGATTGTTTCAAGCATTATAATTTAAAACTACTTGATTATTTTAAAAACGTATATTTGTACTTGAAAAGGAACTGCAATGAATGAAATACTAAATACTGTTATTTTTTAAAGGAGTTAAATACTAGCGGTAGTTGGTATTTTCAAAATATGCTTATTTAAAGGCTTTTTTTCAGTTTCTCTAGTTGTAAAAATCCTTCAGAACGACATGACTCTTCTGCATAGATTTCGGAATGGAATAAAAATCCTCACTCAAATCAAAATATACTCAAATGGAAAACAAAATTGTTGAAAAGTTAATGCTTGTAAAATAGAGATCCTAATCAGCAAAAATCAAGTAAAGCTAACGACCGTCGTGTACCTGGGGGTCTGGGGCAGGTTAAATTTGTTATGGCCTAAAATGTTCTCACAATGGCGTGCTGTGGAAGTTCGGAGAGCGCGACGGGGCAGTTCAGGTGTTTACCTTAGTGATCTGACTCTGATTCAAAATTACGAAGTGTCCGTGGATCGATCTTTTCAGGATTGACCCCGGATCGTCGACAACAACGCGGTGTGACGTAAATTCAACTACCAAATAATTACCCACCTGCCAAAATGTCAGCCCAAAGTAAACCAAGGTCAATGCAGTCCTCAACAAGGTAAATACTACACACATTCATTCTGCTGTAGCTTTAACCCTCCAAGTGCTTTTGATAAGATATCTCGCCTATGAAGATCTGAGCAATTTCGTTAATGACGAGATATTTCGCCACCTCGATACTGCACATCTTTTCAGGATTGATCCCGGATCGTCGTCAACAACCCAGTGTGACATAAATTCAACTACCAAATAACTACCCACCTACTAAAATGTCAGCCCAAACTAAACCAAGGTCAATACAGTCCTCAACAAGGTAAATACTACACACATTCATTCTGCTGTATCTTTAACCCTTCAAGTGCTTTTGATAAAGATATCTCGCCTTTGAAGATCTGAGCAATTTCGTTACTGACGAGATATTTCGCCACCTCGATACTGCCCATCTTTTCAGGATTGATCCCGGATCGTCGTCAACAACCCGGTGTGACATAAATTAAACTACCCAATAACTACCCACCTACCAAAATGTCAGCCCAAACTAAACTAAGGTCAATACAGTCCTCAACAAGGTAAATGCTACACACATTCATTCTGCTGTAGCTTTAACCCTCCAAGTGCTTTCGATAAGATATCTCGCCTATGAAGATCTGAGCAATTTCGTTAATGACGAGATATTTCGCCACCTCGATACTGCACATCTTTTCAGGATTGATCCCGGATCGTCGTCAACAACCCGGTGTGACATAAATTAAACTACCCAATAACTACCCACCTACCAAAATGTCAGCCCAAACTAAACTAAGGTCAATACAGTCCTCAACAAGGTAAATGCTACACACATTCATTCTGCTGTAGCTTTAACCCTCCAAGTGCTTTCGATAAGATATCTCGCCTATGAAGATCTGAGCAATTTCGTTAATGACGAGATATTTCGCCACCTCGATACTGCACATCTTTTCAGGATTGATCCCGGATCGTCGTCAACAACCCGGTGTGACATAAATTAAACTACCCAATAACTACCCACCTACCAAAATGTCAGCCCAAACTAAACTAAGGTCAATACAGTCCTCAACAAGGTAAATACTACACACATTCATTCTGCTGTATCTTTAACCCTCCAAGTGCTTTCGATAAGATATCTCGCCTTTGAAGATCTGAGCAATTTCGTTACTGACGAGATATTTCGCCACCTCGATACTGCCCATCTTTTCAGGATTGATCCCGGATCGTCGTCAACAACCCGGTGTGACATAAATTAAACTACCCAATAACTACCCACCTACCAAAATGTCAGCCCAAACTAAACTAAGGTCAATACAGTCCTCAACAAGGTAAATGCTACACACATTCATTCTGCTGTAGCTTTAACCCTCCAAGTGCTTTCGATAAGATATCTCGCCTATGAAGATCTGAGCAATTTCGTTAATGACGAGATATTTCGCCACCTCGATACTGCACATCTTTTCAGGATTGATCCCGGATCGTCGTCAACAACCCGGTGTGACATAAATTAAACTACCCAATAACTACCCACCTACCAAAATGTCAGCCCAAACTAAACTAAGGTCAATACAGTCCTCAACAAGGTAAATGCTACACACATTCATTCTGCTGTAGCTTTAACCCTCCAAGTGCTTTCGATAAGATATCTCGCCTTTGAAGATCTGAGCAATTTCGTTACTGACGAGATATTTCGCCACCTCGATACTGCCCATCTTTTCAGGATTGATCCCGGATCGTCGTCAACAACCCGGTGTGACATAAATTAAACTACCCAATAACTACCCACCTACCAAAATGTCAGCCCAAACTAAACTAAGGTCAATACAGTCCTCAACAAGGTAAATGCTACACACATTCATTCTGCTGTAGCTTTAACCCTCCAAGTGCTTTCGATAAGATATCTCGCCTATGAAGATCTGAGCAATTTCGTTAATGACGAGATATTTCGCCACCTCGATACTGCACATCTTTTCAGGATTGATCCCGGATCGTCGTCAACAACCCAGTGTGACATAAATTCAACTACCAAATAACTACCCACCTACTAAAATGTCAGCCCAAACTAAACCAAGGTCAATACAGTCCTCCAACAAGGTAAATACTACACACATTCATTCTGCTGTATCTTTAACCCTTCAAGTGCTTTCGATAAGATATCTCGCCTTTGAAGATCTGAGCAATTTCGTTACTGACGAGATATTTCGCCACCTCGATACTGCCCATCTTTTCAGGATTGATCCCGGATCGTCGTCAACAACCCGGTGTGACATAAATTAAACTACCCAATAACTACCCACCTACCAAAATGTCAGCCCAAACTAAACTAAGGTCAATACAGTCCTCAACAAGGTAAATGCTACACACATTCATTCTGCTGTAGCTTTAACCCTCCAAGTGCTTTCGATAAGATATCTCGCCTATGAAGATCTGAGCAATTTCGTTAATGACGAGATATTTCGCCACCTCGATACTGCACATCTTTTCAGGATTGATCCCGGATCGTCGTCAACAACCCGGTGTGACATAAATTAAACTACCCAATAACTACCCACCTACCAAAATGTCAGCCCAAACTAAACTAAGGTCAATACAGTCCTCAACAAGGTAAATGCTACACACATTCATTCTGCTGTAGCTTTAACCCTCCAAGTGCTTTCTATAAGATATCTCGCCTTTGAAGATCTGAGCAATTTCGTTACTGACGAGATATTTCGCCACCTCGATACTGCCCATCTTTTCAGGATTGATCCCGGATCGTCGTCAACAACCCGGTGTGACATAAATTAAACTACCCAATAACTACCCACCTACCAAAATGTCAGCCCAAACTAAACTAAGGTCAATACAGTCCTCAACAAGGTAAATGCTACACACATTCATTCTGCTGTAGCTTTAACCCTCCAAGTGCTTTCGATAAGATATCTCGCCTATGAAGATCTGAGCAATTTCGTTAATGACGAGATATTTCGCCACCTCGATACTGCACATCTTTTCAGGATTGATCCCGGATCGTCGTCAACAACCCAGTGTGACATAAATTCAACTACCAAATAACTACCCACCTACTAAAATGTCAGCCCAAACTAAACCAAGGTCAATACAGTCCTCAACAAGGTAAATACTACACACATTCATTCTGCTGTATCTTTAACCCTTCAAGTGCTTTCGATAAGATATCTCGCCTTTGAAGATCTGAGCAATTTCGTTACTGACGAGATATTTCGCCACCTCGATACTGCCCATCTTTTCAGGTTTGATCCCGGATCGTCGTCAACAACCCGGTGTGACATAAATTAAACTACCCAATAACTACCCACCTACCAAAATGTCAGCCCAAACTAAACTAAGGTCAATACAGTCCTCAACAAGGTAAATGCTACACACATTCATTCTGCTGTAGCTTTAACCCTCCAAGTGCTTTCGATAAGATATCTCGCCTATGAAGATCTGAGCAATTTCGTTAATGACGAGATATTTCGCCACCTCGATACTGCACATCTTTTCAGGATTGATCCCGGATCGTCGTCAACAACCCGGTGTGACATAAATTAAACTACCCAATAACTACCCACCTACCAAAATGTCAGCCCAAACTAAACTAAGGTCAATACAGTCCTCAACAAGGTAAATGCTACACACATTCATTCTGCTGTAGCTTTAACCCTCCAAGTGCTTTCTATAAGATATCTCGCCTTTGAAGATCTGAGCAATTTCGTTACTGACGAGATATTTCGCCACCTCGATACTGCCCATCTTTTCAGGATTGATCCCGGATCGTCGTCAACAACCCGGTGTGACATAAATTAAACTACCCAATAACTACCCACCTACCAAAATGTCAGCCCAAACTAAACTAAGGTCAATACAGTCCTCAACAAGGTAAATGCTACACACATTCATTCTGCTGTAGCTTTAACCCTCCAAGTGCTTTCGATAAGATATCTCGCCTATGAAGATCTGAGCAATTTCGTTAATGACGAGATATTTCGCCACCTCGATACTGCACATCTTTTCAGGATTGATCCCGGATCGTCGTCAACAACCCAGTGTGACATAAATTCAACTACCAAATAACTACCCACCTACTAAAATGTCAGCCCAAACTAAACCAAGGTCAATACAGTCCTCAACAAGGTAAATACTACACACATTCATTCTGCTGTATCTTTAACCCTTCAAGTGCTTTCGATAAGATATCTCGCCTTTGAAGATCTGAGCAATTTCGTTACTGACGAGATATTTCGCCACCTCGATACTGCCCATCTTTTCAGGATTGATCCCGGATCGTCGTCAACAACCCGGTGTGACATAAATTAAACTACCCAATAACTACCCACCTACCAAAATGTCAGCCCAAACTAAACTAAGGTGAATACAGTCCTCAACAAGGTAAACGCTACACACATTCATTCTGCTGTAGCTTTAACCCTCCAAGTGCTATTGATAAGATATCCCACCCATGAAGATCTCAGCAATTTTGTTACCGCCTCGATGCTGCCCATTTTCTGATGATGAAAAGATAGCTTCAGTTTCTGATGGTGACGAGTTCCAGTGTCAGTTTTCTTCTAAGACGAGATATCTCGTCCATCGAGATCCCATCAGCTATGCCAATGACGTGTTACCTCGTCGACACAACCACCAGGAGGGTTAAGACGAGAAAAAAAAATGACAACGCGAGTGCATTCAATTCCGACAAGAACGTGGTGACAACAACGACCCGTCCCAATCGCCCCCTCCCGTTTGAAGTCCACCGAAATATGCCCACTCGCATTCATCTGAATCCCCATCCACAAACCGAAGCACACAATGAGCCCTGCGCAATATTATGGCGTAATAACTTCCCCATGGGGTGGCGAGGTAGAGCAGAACAGACCTGCACGGGAACGATCCCTTTGACGACAGGTGGCATACGCGGCGCTGCCAACTCCCCGAGGACCAGAGCGGGAGTAGCGGGGGCTGGAAAGTCAAAATCCGGGGTATTTCCGCTCCAACGCTTCGGACCCTGTCGACCGCTAAGTCCCCGGATATCACCCCTTAATCCGGGTGCCGGGGCTAACACCGTGGATTATCCACACGCGCCACGCTGTGTTCGGACGAGTGGCGATTTGTAGGCGGAAGCCTAGGGGATTAAGATCCTCTCCCGGATAGTCAAATGGACCCGACGAAAGCTCATAAGAGGCGCAGAGATCAAGTGTGGGATGTGTTTGGTACAGGAGAGGTGAAAGGATGGTTTAGGAAAGGGATTTGGTCTTGTTGAGAGAGAGAGAATTTCTCCTTACTCATTCGGAATTCTCCAGCCTGTTATTGTCTTCCTCATTAATAACTTTTGCGTGGTTAATGCTTTCAATAAAAATGTATAGAAAAGTGTATTGTAAATTTACTCACGTATCAAACACGAAGAAATTTATAAGAATAGGGGGAGATCTCACTTAACATTCAACACAACTGGTTGTTGTTATTTTACCTAAGAATGTAGAGTTTAGAATAACATGTAAAAATGGTGCGGTACATTATGAGGAAGACACATTTTGACCTTTTCTATTTCGTCCCGCTGATAGATCGATAGTTCCTGACTTTATGGTGATCAGTTTAAGAATCAAAAACGTCCAGTAGCAATAGTGGGAGATCTCACTTAACATTCAACACAACTAGGTGTTGTAATTTTACCTAAGAATGTAGGTTTAAGAATGACATGTAAAAATGGTACGGTATATTATGAGGAAGACACATTTTGATCTTTTCTCTAAAGTCCCGCTGATATATCGATAGTTCTTGACTTTATGGTGATCATTTTGAGAATCAAAAATCGTCCATTATCAAATCAGAGCAGGATACAAGAAGAGACATTGTATATTGCATTCGTATATTGCAAATGGAATAAATCCATACTATTTAAAATAGAAACAAAATTACAAATATAACACAATAATTTAACAACCTGATAGGCTTCTCAAATGCACAAGAGACTAGAACTTCAACTGTGAAAAAACTGTCGGAATAATAATTCTCAATCCAAAGTTCACACATAAAACGGAATGCGAGATACCCATTGATCTATACGTCCAATAATGAAGTCAGTCAATGAATATTTGATACAAATAGTTCTTAATAAGAACAAAAATTCTGAAAATTCAGCACTTTTACAAATGAATACTGATAAACTAGATTAATCTTCTAATCAATAGTTTAGTTTTATTTGCGTTGCTATAAGTGATACCTTAGAATGCATGCGCTATCTGCACTAAATCGTTATTAAAAAAAATCTTAGTGAGCGACTTATTAGAATCATCAAATACCTTTATAAGACACGCGAGCTTTTATCAGGCGAAGAAAGGGGCAACTTTGGTAGAAAATACCCCTGACTTACATCGCTATCTAAGTCTCAATGTCGCTGGAAAACATGCTTTTCTCCTTAAATATAAAAGGTAGAAATTAATAAAACAAACTGCATGAAACACTAAAATGATAATATCGCGTTATTTGGTGCACGTGGTTATGCTATAAATTTGTTGAATCTCTAAGGGTTTTGAAACACATTTTCTTTTCCTAACTATATAAAGTTGATCATTGAATTATTAATTTAAAATGATTTTCTAGTTATGTAATTCGTTCTTGATTAGTAGGGAAAATATATTTTGATACGTTAGTTTGTTGGTTCTGTCAATTTTTGGAAAATTTTGTGTGACACAAACTGTTCTGTTTCAATACCCGAGGACGAAGTTAGTTTTTATGAGAAAATAATCATCCAAGGGACTTGGAGATAATAATTAAACATTCTTCTTTCAAATTGGTTGCCACAGATTGCCAATTTTAAGTACCGTACCAGTAAAACTATCTTCTGACTAACTCACTAACTTCCCTAAACTAACTTCACGTATAGCCTTAAGGCTACTTTAAATAAATAAAGACTTTTTCAGAAGAAAATAATTATTTTTTCGTATTGTTTTACTCTTAGTTAGTTTATAAAAATCGGTTACAGCAAGACAAAGACTTTTGATATAAAAGTTAATTAGTAATATATGTGCGGTTTCCAGAGATTGAAATTGAAAATCATTGAAAGGGCAAGAGGATGGAGGTGCTATGTTAGAAACTTAAAGTTCTGTAGTAATTGATATTTTTAAGTTATTAAACGATTCCTTTTTTTCTTGTTCTACTATTTCACTAAAGTTGTCTCATCAATTTAAACACTGCCAGATGTAATGCATGTGATAATTAGAATTTTGTTTACAAATTGCTGTAATATTTGGGACTTTTATGGAATCTATCACCTTGCATGATGTCCCCAAAACAAATTTTTAGGTGGAAAAATGTGATGACTTTATTATAATGCGTAGATATAAAATAAAATTCATTCTCATTGTTTTTCTCTCATTAGGTGCATCATACTCTCCTGTTTGGGAAATCTCTTAATGAAATCAACGAAATTTATCCTTGGTAAAATCGAAGTGTTTCATTTAAAGTATTGAAATTTTTTAAACGACTTACTCTTAAATCATACTTTTCTTAAATTATGGTCTTTATACAGGGTGGTCCCGAATTCATGGTACAAACTTTAATGGTAGGTACAGGACATTGTAACAATGATTTATTGTATAGGAATGTATAGTCGCAAGTGACGCGGTGAGGCGAAAACAGGGGAAATAACGGCCGAAAGGAAAAACAAAGATTTTATTGAAAGCGTTGTTGACAAGTGTCATGTTTACAGTAATTGTTCAAAATTGCGTCCACCAGTATCGATACATGCTTGACAGCGTCGGTGGAGCGATTGGCGTACACGTTCAAAGATGCCTGGTATTTCACTCACACCTGCAGCAGCTACAGATAAGCGAGCGACGAGATCCTCATCTGAGTCAACTGGAGTCTCATAAACAAGATGCTTTAGATGTCCCCATAAAAAGTAATCGAGGCTCGATAAATCGGGAGATCGGGGTGGCCAAGGGACTGGTCCACCACGCCCAATCCATCGAGTACCAAACGTGGCATTCAGGTAATTCCGTACATCAATGCTGAAGTGTGCTGGCGCCCCATCGTGCTGAAACCACATGCGGTTACGAATGGCGATCGGAACATCATGCAGCAGTTGTGGTAACACTTCTTTCAGAAAAATAAGATAGCTTCCGCCAGTGAGCCGCGTGGGTAGTAAGTATGGGCCAATCAAAAAGTCGTTCACAATACCAGCCCACACATTAATACTGAAACGTTGTTGAAACGCATGTCGACGCGTTGCATGTGGATTATCGGTTGCCCACACATGGGAATTGTGCGCATTAAAGACACCCTCGCGTGAAAATGTCGCTTCATCTGTAAATAGCACATAATCTACGAAATCCGGCTGCAACGCACATTGCTGCATCACCCACAGGCAGAAGTTCACGCGGCGAGGATAATCTGCCGGATTCAATGCTTGTACTTTCTGAAAATGGAAGGGGTGTAAGCGATTTTCGTTTAACACTCTGCATACAGTCTGATGATTCACACCTACGTCACGCGCAACAGTTCTTGTGCTTGACTCGGGTCTATCAGCCACAATGTTCAAGATGCTTTCTTCCAGCCTTGGAGTGCGTACAGCTCTTACTCGACCAGCGCCATGTCTGTTGACGTCGAACGCACCTGTTTCACAAAGTTGACGATGTAACCGTTGAAAAATTCTATGATCCGGCATTCGTCGATCAGGATACTCCGCGCGATACATTCGTAACGCAGCTCTGCCGTTACCATTTGCACGGCCGTACATGTAATGCATGTCTGCTTTTTCTGCATACGTAAAGTCACCCATCGTCTACGGCAGCACAATTGTGAATGGCGCTTTTCCCTACTGCGATGCATCATGTTCAACAGCGGCTAGACATCTACTGCCCTCTACCGGCAATGATACCAACCGATCACTCCATTTCTCTTTCCTTTTATTTCCCCTGTTTACGCCTCACCGCGTCACTTGCGACTATACATTCCTATACAATAAATCATTGTTACAATGTCCTGTACCTACCATTAAAGTTTGTACCATGAATTCGGGACCACCCTGTATAGGTACGATCCAAATTCATCGACTCAACTCCTATTTCACCTTATACCAAAACAACTTTTTAATTTTGGGTGTTTGCTTTCTTTTTAGCAGGTAGTTAACAGATAGGTTTATCAAATCTCGGAGATGATGTCTTATATCCACAGTATAATTTGTTCTTGAAGATTCCATAATTATGTCTCAATATTGCTCGGGTATACTGTTTCGTGCTTTCCTGAAAACCTTTTCTAGCAGGCCAACATTACTGTCTGAATCTAGATACGAGTATAATACCTCAGGAAATTCGGAAGCAATAACAGAAAATATACCTTTTAAAATCAAATGCTTGTAGAAGCAAATAATTTAGTAAATTTTTGTTGTGGTCTGCACATGAATTAGTCCAATTAATTTATACCTTTTATTGTGAATAAGTTTTCATTTGTCTCTATAAAGATGCGAAGGTCACTAATTATTCTAAGACTACTGATTGCAATATATCTTATCTTCCTGTTGAAAAAAAATTACTACCTTGTCTCCATTTGTTAATAATGAATGAATGCAAGGAACAACATTTTTCTGAGGTAGAAAGCCTTCAAAGCTGTCGGGTTAGACAGAGATAGGGTCTCTTTAAGTTCATAATCATATGCAACGTTTCAGGATCATTCCTTCGTTTTTCTCAGTCTGTACACTGGAGTTCAAAAGCTGCTTTGTAGGGTTTTTTTTCGTCAACTTACAACAAAAATAAGTCAATGCTTTTAAACGCCCTTAAAACTATTAAATTCTCCTTTAAATGCTACATTTTTATAATAACAATTACAAAAGCTGTTTAAACTCAGACTGAAGGAAGTGAAGGTTATAAATTATTTTGTGATGGATAAAGATGTCGAGAGTGCTTGAGATAACATATATATGAAAGTTATGTTTCGCTTTGTGATGGATTAAGGTGTAATATTATGTACTTAAAACTATCATTAATAGGGATTATACTTAAACAAATATTCACGTACCAGTGTCTCCCAATATGTAGCTGCTTCGAAGCTGAATCATAGAGAAGATCATACAATCTTTTTCCACTGTACATTTCAGGTTTTCAAATGTGTTATTCCTTAATTCACTCCTCCAATAACTTCTTCGTCCATTTGAACCTCCAACTTTACAGCAGAACCTAACTATAAGCAATAAAAAGTAACAAAATAATTTACAAAATAATATGTGAAACATAGAAGACCCTTTTATTATATCTGTAATAATATTTTAAAATAATGGTCTAAGATAACGGGCAGTTATTACTAATCCCCTTGGTCAATGTGTAACTCAAGACTATGTTTCAAATCTCACAGAGACCAACTTTTGTTAATCCAAGAGTCACAGATATATGGATATAATTACATCCTGCTTGTGGAACAATGCAGCATGTGAAGAATAACGGATAAAAAATACTGATGGCATTAGGCATAAATTAAAATTTTTGGGTTTTGAGATGAAGGGAAAAACAGTTTACAGAGTCAGTCCCAGTTTTACTGCATTTTTCATTAACCGATGCATAGTTTAAGTGATTAAAAAAGGTACCTAGTCCTTGCGGTAAATTCTGTATGATCTCAACTTTACTAATAAAAGTATAACACAAAATACATCACTTTTGAGTTACCTTGTTCTTACATTCAAGTGACGCTATATAGGAATTAAGATTCGGTCTAGTTACGAATTCTCATCAAAATTACTCAAGAGAGAACGGGAAGACTACTCTACGATACCAATAATTAGTATCTAGAAAAGGTAGCTAATTTATTAGTTGCTTTTCACTTTAATGTTGGATTTTGCAGTACGAGACTAGGATAAATAAATATGGATATATTACTTTAGAATGGACGCCAAGAGCCTTTGCTCTATCATATCCTCTTTATTTTATGTTCAGTAGTTAATTGTTACTACTCAGAGGTTAAACGAAGCATTAGATCCTTTTAGAAAACATTTAGTAATCCAGGCTTAGATTCATACCGTATATTCATAATTCATATATATAAGAGATAATTCACACTCTCAGATCCTGTCTGGTTACCTCCGCCGAAGTGGAGATATTACGGGGATAAAAAGGTAAGAAAGATAAAGAAACAATCCTGCAGATTGCATCATGTCAATCCACACCAAAGAACATTCCGGTTACTTGTACCACTTTATTTGGGAATGGGAACACGTGTTTACAAATGATCTTGAACTTACCGCCAGATAGCAGCCTAGGACAGAAGCATAAAAAGTCATACATGGTTTGCAGACGCAAGGAGCTACCACATTCCTAATTATCATAAACACAAGTTTCCTTGTATATTTGTCCAAAACTAAATTCTCTTTTCGAATATGCTAAGAAAATGAGATGCTTTTAGTTTCTTGCTTTTCTATTGTACCTGCTAGGTAATAACGCTAGCATATCAAACTTATAAGGGTCCAAAAGTTGGATTTGTCCCAAATGTTGGAAGAGTTAAATAAAGGTTTCTCTACTGAGAAAATAGACACTCATCACACATTCTTGCTGAATGGAAGTCTTGAAGTGGACAAAAAGAGTATTCATGCAATGTGAAGGTTTTGAAATGAAATAAGGATATTCATGCTGAATTTTAGTTCTGAAGTGGACTATGAAGATTCTTGTTTAAAAGGGGACTAAGAAGATTCTTGTTAAAAAGGAGACTAACAAGATTCTTGTTAGAAAGGGGACTGAGAAGATTTTTGTTACAAAGGGGGACTAAGAAGATTCTTGTAAAAAAGGGGACTAAGAAGATTCTTGTTAGAAAGGAAAGTCCTGAAGTGGACAAAGAATATTCTTGTAAATCCTGTCCCGTACCGTAAACAGAATACAGAAACTTTAGAAACAAGAATTAAGAAATGTGGAACACAATTCTCATTTTAATTAAAAGTTTACTAGTGAATCTAGAACAACATTTATGCAATAAATTTAGCTTAAAGTTATAAGATAATTAACGATAGCCACACCTCATAGGTTGAGGCAGAGCAACGAGGGGCTACAGATTATCGACTTATTAAAACAACAATAATTTATCTTGATTTAAACAAGTAAACTGCTTTTCGCGTAAGGGGCATCAGCTTCATTTTCCGTAGGTTCCAAAAAATCTATCTTGACTTGTAGGTTGTGGATCCCTGATTCACCCTACTGTGTGATCAGCCCATTATCCCTCATCACAGTGTCTATGAGGTTTCTTCCTTCATGACATTCCAAAGACCCTTGGAGAGGACGAGCTGGCCCAAATACGATTTGCAGACGTCAGAGGGTGGGGCGCAAAAATCAAAAGCAATCTGGGGTCTGGCCGGCTGTCATCTGCGGTGGGTGTCGAGATAAGACGCACGCTTCCCATTCCCTGTCCTGACCAATAACAGGAATTTTGAGGGGAAACCCCCGGGGGCAGGATAAGATCTGTCCGTGTAACGCAATTAGCGCCTGCACCCAGAAATTAATGGACATTTTCCTCCTCCCCTAGCTACGGATTCGGGAAAAAGAGGGGGACTGATCCAGAAGATGAAGAAGAGAGGGAAAACTACGGTGCTGAGCTGAAGCCTCCTCACGAAAGGATCAGATCCGGGAATTTCAACTGTACAGGGTGCTCCTAAAGCAACTATCCTCTTGTGAAGAAGCAGTTTAATACCTCTTTTTGTGTTACAAATGAATAAAAGCCATCGAAAGAACAAATATTAACACAATTCGAAATGGCCCCTTGTATATCAACAAACAAGTAATATCCCAACTTTCAGTGGAGGCATATTTTCCATGATATCGAGTCCATGTAATATAGGTTAATGTTTTTACTAGGGATTTTATTCACACACACATCTGTCTGGGGAGGGTTACCTTCCAGTGATTTGGACGTCATGTCTGCGTGTCTGACCTCTTGGCATGGGTTCAGGCCTCCAGTAAATCGAACAGGGGTTCTCGAACCAAGAAGAATGCCAATGGCGACTCTAGGAAATGTCGGTTTGTTTCCACGGATTGCTTTGAAGGGACTTGTTTGATTGCTACTGATTTCAGTAACTGATAAATTGTAGCGTAAGCTCGGATATGATTCCGCCAGATTCAAAAACTTTTATGCCAGAAACGTTTGGAAATGTTCATATAGGAATAATACATATGGATTATGTCAATTACTACTACTTAACCCTCCAAGTAGACTAGATAACTGGTCCATCAAAATTCGACCAATTTTGCTAATGATGAAATGCCTTGTCTTCAATATTTTTTTACGATGACGCGATCAAGATCTAGAGATGAGAACATATCTTTTCCTCAAGATAAATTAGGATAGAAAGGATATTTCCTTAAGATAAATTAGGATAGAAAGGATCTTTCCTCCGGATAGATCCTTTCTAATGAGGAGATATCTCGTCCATCAAGTTCTAGTCAGTTTTGTTACTGACGAAATACCTCGTCAAGACATTCAACAAAAGGGTTTAAAAAAAACACCCACAAAAAAATCTAGAGATGTGAGGTCAGATGACCGTGTAGCCCCGAATCTGGCTCAACTCTTTTCTATCCACCTTCCCATTAAAGTTTCATGTAGATAGTTTAAGACACTTGTAAAATAAAGTGGCGATCCATCTCGATGCCTCGACAATTTCATCAGGAAATAGTTGAGGCACAAAACGATCTGCAACATATACAGGTAAATGCTGCAATTGCCTTCTCAGCAAAGCAAAAGGGTCTATCCGCCTCACGTTTTATGATTTTAGCGTCTATCGCCACCTGGATTGGAGGTAGTGACTACAGTGCACGACTCGGGTGACAAAATCAACAAAAAGGATGAAAACCTACGTATTTTGGTAGCCCATAGGCTGGAAGTCTGGAGAGATTTCGTCGAAACCTGATGTTAAGTATAACATGTAAGCTGATTTTTCTTGTAAATAATTAATTTGCTATCTGCATATGGTTGAGTTCTGTGAATTCTTGGATAATTGGAGGATCATACCACAGACTTTGACTACTTTTATACTACATGACGCTACCTTTTAGAGAATCTTTAACCCACTCCACTCCGCATGTAGATGACCGTTGTCTCACATTCTTCAATTATGCTACCTATCCAAACGTGCTTCAGCTATTGATATTATATCTTCAATAGTCAGACATGATTCATAAAATCCAAAAAACAAAATCACCATTCGACATTTTCACAAACACGAACAGTTACTTTAAAAACGCACTGTATTTTATTCTGTATTCACAGTATAACGTTTCCACTTGCGGTATCCAGCTCAAGTCTCATAGAGATTCTATGATCGAAGCCAGAGTTTGAAGGAAGACTCCAGGAAATGTGAGAGTTTTTGCACTGTAATGTGCAATTTGTTTCCCAATTCAGAGTTATAATATTTTAAGTTGTGTTTTAATAATTTGGATGTAGATCAATAAAGGAAATGAAAAGGGAAAAACTGTTTGAATTTGTACAAAATAAATATTGAGTACTTGGGAAACACATTTTTATTTCATAAAGAGATCGTTATATAAACTGGTACTCATGAACAATCGTCCATAGTTCCGTAGTCTCATGGTCTCTTCCAAAAATATCTCTTAATGTGAGTTCAAATTTCTTTTGAAAATAAGAATAAAATATGCAGAATGAAAAAAAAATGTTGGTAATTTTATCTCTCTCGGGCGGATTTGAGATATGAGTTGAATACGAGAAAGTCACAGAAAAACGTTCATTGTACTCTAAAACATTTTATTTCTATAAGAACGCCCTTCAATAAAGACATATTTAGATAACAATTTGGGATTGCGCAGTCTTCTGTTTGGGTCCTTAAATGTCGTAATAGTATAAGTGAGCATTGCATTTAATGATGTTTTCGACCATTTTCAAACTCATGACGAATTTAGCCGTATATTTTATCTGTTAAGTATGATTGAAGTACATTGTAGAATGATTGAAGTTCAATACTACTATGCTGTGAATCATTTTTTCTGAAAACATTGTGTTTTCATCTGTGCAAGAGATTTTGCTAAATTTCTTAATTCAATCGAAATATTTCCTGACACAGTGTCGTATCTAGAGATAGGGTCTAAGGGGCCCAAGTCTTCCACATAATGATATTTTCTTATTTTTATATCTTTTTACAGATAAAATGTTAAAAATGCTTCGGACGCTTTTGTGAGTTTCAAGTAAAATAAAAGCATCCGTTTAATTAATGGCTTAAATTAACGGTTTAATTAGAAATCAGAAGGGCACATATATTTTAATTCGCCGATATAGCCATCTGACATCTCCTGCATATCGTATCATAATAACTCTTCAGAAGTAACACAGGTGGGTAGGTCGTTGAATTAACGTCGCACTGAAGTAGCGTAATGGACTATTGGTGATGGTCCGGTATCAATCCCGAAGAGAAAGATTCGAGGACACCTCATAATGTTGAGCCACAGTAACAATTTCCAAAAAAAGAATGGAATAGTTACTTAATGTTAATTAATTACCACAATTATTCTTATTATGATAGGCTAATTTATATAGTACTTTGGAAGAATTTAACAATCCTTAGAACAGTATTGTAAAATGCACATTTGTATATAAATAGTCATATATCTTTTCGAATTCGTGTCAGTTTGAGTTTGGATTCTATTTCAATTGAATTCGATTGCTACTGGTTTCATAGCAAAGATAAACTTGGAAGAGGTATTCTTAAGTGTTACGTTATTACTTCTTTTATGTTTGTATGAAAATTCATATTTGACAGAAGGTCAGTTGTTCAAAAGAGCATTTGCAACGCATTAAAATTCAGTAACGAGTCTCGAATGTAGATGGCAGCACGACCGGCTGACTATAAATTGTTTTTCTTAACTTCTTTTAAAGGGTGTTTGGGAGGACAAAAATCCCCTCATACTGAGAGATTTTTGAGTTCTTTTGCAAGAGACGAAAAATTTTGTATTCATTTCCCTATTCTCATTACTTTTAGGAAAATTTTATTTTCAGAATAATTGATCAACAAAATATCATTTTAAAGTTTTATTTGAACTTTTAAAAATGAACAACCTATTAAGAAAGAAAGATACATGTTGACACATTTGTTTGTGGGTAGTTGGAAATTCTATGTTCGATTATTACGTCAGATTGAGTCTTCATAACAATAAAAAAGAGTAAATAGTTTTAATTTTATACGCCATACATAGATAGCAGCACAATACGTTCTTTAGTTCCCGATTCAGTAAGGGTTAAATTACTTGAGAGGTTTCAGTGGGAGTCTTAGTTTTCAGTATGGCAAGTTACATTTCTTCAATATTGTCTGAATGAATTTTAAAAAACAATATATATTTTTATACTGCTCTTTCGGAAATCCACTGTCCTTCAACCCCGGTATCTATTATATATTTACATGTGTTTTTATTGAATTTTATTTGGTCTTGTATTTGGCTCATCTAGTCAGTTAGCGAACCTTACGCCATTGAATCCAACTAAACATTGTTTCGTTAATAATTTTTAAATCATAGCAAATGAGCTAAACATTTTTGACATTTTTTAAAATCAATCTAACCTGGAAATGGAAAAAAGTTATTTAAAAAAGTATAAAATTAAACTGTCAAACATATTTCAATTTTTTATTAAGAAGGTATACACGACTTTAAAGAAATGCAAAGGCAGTTATTGATTTGCTTGATAACTACAAATAATTTGCTACACACGTACTTATATACAAATATATCCCCTACGCGTACATTGACATAAACTGATGTCTTAATAGATTTTTCCATAGATGTATATCGCTTCAATGGCGGACGCAGTCAATGACTTGTGTAGAAGTCTCGTCAAAGCTCATTTCGTAGTAAGTTAATTAACACATACGACCAGTGATAGTCGACTGTATGAATTTTATTGTTGAATCATGAATTCAATCACCAAAAGGTATTGAACCCCAAGGCGAAATCCCTCTTGGATTACGGAGCATGCTGCTGTCTCCTCACACACTCAGAATACGAATACAAAGAAAAAAAAACCGAAGTTGGCGCATAAGAAACTAAGATATTACCTGACTTCTGTTCTGAATGCTAAAAAGAACATAGTTCAGCAACTGTTACTCGTTTATACACATTTCTGCGTGATCCATCTAGAAAATTCCATGTAGAACATTCCACCTAGAATATTCCATATAGAATATTCCACCTAGAATATTCCCTGTAGAACATTCCACCTATAATATTCCATGTAGAACATTCTACCTAGAATATTCCTTGCAGAACATTCTAAGTAAAATTGAATCATGTGAAAAATAAACAGACTACAAAAGGCGAAGAGGATGGGATGAAGGCTTCCGAATTACTTTTCAAATTATTCCGATTAAACAACTTGCATAGGTGGTATTACTATAAAATTTACATATGCTTGTCTGTAACAGTTTCTATGGCATTGTAGAGTATATTAAGATTAATTTATTCACGTAAAAATAAGGACAATAATTATGTGCATAGAAATTAAAATGTATCAGGAGAGCTGCCCTAGGATTTTGTCACACCTTCCAACTCTGGAAATAACTTCTTTCTGTTTCATCTCTCTACAAGCCCGTTGGTGATGAGAGCTCACGTGGCCGTTGGCAGAACTTCCTGTGCCAAAGTTACAGGCCATCCACAAGGCTTGATCTCTTTTGCGTCAATTCAGAGTACACACAGTACATATGTGCAATCTACAGATCTTAACGGAAAAAAGAGTTCATTAATCCTAGAATATGTAATAAAAGCATTTAAAGTTTTCCTTCATTTTTTAATTCAGCGAATGCGAACCCGCAGCCTCAGTTCCAGATAACTCGTAATCCCAAGCCCCAGTTTAATTTATTTGAGTGAATCAGGTTTCTAAAACATCATCATCTACAATGAGAATGGTGAAATTTCAGAAAAAGGGGAAACAATTCCAGACGAATTGTGAAAGATTTTGGTTGATGTAATGATTTGTATGTTTTTCATCCAAATTCTACCAGTTCAAAGTGCATAGTTGTGATGATGCAAGCTGTATTTGAAATATTTTTCTTGACATTTTGCTTACGCCATCCCTGTTTATTTCCCTGTTCATGTAGGGACAAGAAGCATTTACAATTTTATAAAACAGCATATTAGCATAAAATTGTCAAAGCTATCATTATAAAGTACACTAAATGACATTGAATTACTGTGTAATTTTTAAGGGGTCCGTGACACACAGAAAATTTTTTTTATTAATTAATTTAGAATTTTGAATTTTTTGGTACTGATTACCCATCGAACTAATAAACGAAATCACAATACAAAATTTTCCAAAAGTTTTTTACAAATTTTAAATTTAAATTTTTTGAAAAAAAAGAGGGGTCATTTTAAATTACTAAGACTCAAAATATTCTGGATCAATTTTCAAAATTCTTGCAGTAAATTTTTCACAAATTCATAAACTTTAATTTTGATTCAGCAATTTAAGAAATATTAATTTAATAAAAAATAAAAAATATTTAAATGAAAATTTTTGAAAATTTTAAGGTACTTTTTTTTTAAAAAGTCATATGTTTTAGAGTAAATATTTGTTTTAAATTTGCTGAATCAAAATTAAAGTATAGTGTTTGAAAAAGATATATTCCAAATTTCAACCCTTAAACTTTATCTGTTTTCGACTTATAGCAATTTGAATACAACAAATCCTGAAAAAATGTATCATGGAGAAAAACGCATTTAAAGTTTTAAAGACAGATGTTGTTGCCATGTCAACACCTGTCAAGAGTGTTAGATTTTCAAAACAACGCACCAAAAAAATTACTATATCTCTAGTTCTAATTAAGACAGAAACATGATTTAGACATCATTTTAAGCAAAAAAACACAGAGAATTTCTTAAAATAATAAAAAAAAATTCGAAAATTTGACAATTTTTGTGTCCCGGACCCCTTTAAAAAAACAATATTATCTCTGAGTACACTGTTTTAACCGATTTCCCTCCGCTTTCCGATTTTGAATTGGACTCACTGTATTACCCAGTCACATACTCATGAAACACTTGGCCATCGTTATTTACAGTTTGATTCTTTACACATGAATGATCCTCATGTGAATCACCATCATTAATGTTCACTTTAGTATACGTTCGAAAAAAAAATCTTAGATATAAAGTGTAAATGAAGGAAGAAATGTGTGTTAACAAATTTGTTATAAGCTCTTAAGTATACTTTAGGGAACGAAATGAAAAAAAATATCTAAGCAAAATAAATACAGATACACTTTTCTCGATGGAATAATATCTCTTTAGATATTAAAATTAACAAGAATGGAGAAAATATACGAAAACAAGAATAGTTGTATGTCCGATACTTGGTTCAGAGTAGCAAATGAGTCCATATCAACTACCTACTTACTTTGATGACTTGTGGATGAAACATTAAGCTACACTCAATATCTGAGAAGCCTAGGGTAGTAAAAACATCAAAGGAGGTTACAACTTTTCAAAAGAAAGGAGTTTACCAGTAGAGACTATTCCTGTAAAATGTGACGATTGAAAATAACTACCAACTTTATCAATGTATCAAAATCACTTTCACAGTCTATTATTCCTGAATCACCCACAAAACAATTGAGAGTACTTCTTCTTCCTTTAGATCTAATATGGAACTACAGTGGAGCTTCTGATAGATCAGCTGCAATTACAACATCTGCTGAACTGCAGGACATCGAAAAAGATACGTTATATGGCGTGAACCACTTCTAAATTTCACGTGAAGAATTGAAGAATCAAAGATACCACACAAGCCTCAAGGGTTGTTATATATATATATATATATATATATCATTTCGATCGTTGGAGTAAAGCAGAATCGTAGCAATTTATCCGACGTCCAAAAGGGCATGATTATTGGCTTTCGGACCAAGGGTGGAAGCATTTCGAAAACGGCTAATTTTGTGAACTGTTCGTTTTCCGCCGTGTTAAAAGTATACCGTGCATGGAAAAATGGCACTATCCAAAATCAGCGGCGTGGCACATGTGGTGCACCACGGGCTATAGATGCCAGAGGCAAACGAAGGCTACGGAGATGCGTTCGGGCGAATAGACGTGCAACTGTTGAGCAACTGACCTCCCAGATGGATCAAGGGGCTACCAAGAGTGTATCCTCAACAACGATTCAGCGAACGTTGCTGCGCATGGGCCTCCGCAGCAGACGCCTGGTTAATGCACCTATGCAGACTGCTGTTCATCGACAACGAATACTGGAATTTGCACGCCAGTACCGCAACTGGATGTCCACAGTATGGCAACAGGTGGCTTTTTCCGATGAATCACGTTTTATGCTCCATCGGACAGATGGCCGTTGGCGTATACAGCGTGAAACGTCTGAAAGCAAACACCCTGCAACAATTGCCGGAAGGATCCAGGCTGGAGGAGGGAGCATTATGGTTTGGGGAATGCTTTCCTGGCATTTACTGGGTGAACTCAACATTGTGGAAGGCACGATGGATCAGCACAAGTACGTATCTGTACTTGCGGACCATGTCCACCCCTACATGCGAATTATTTTTCCTCAGAATGATGACATCTATCAGCAGGACAATGCGAGGTGTCATACAGCTCGCAGTGTATGTGACCAGGATGAGTTTACCGTACTCCCCTGACCAGCAAACTCACAGGATTTAAACCCAATCGAGAAGCTTTGGGACCACCTCGATCGGGTTGTTCGCGCCATGGATCCTCAACCGCGTAATCTAGCGCACCTGGCCAAGGCACTGGAGTCGGTATGGCTCAACATCCCAGTGAACACCTTCAGAACCTAAATGACTCTCTTCCTGCACGTCTCGCAGCGGTCCGCTCTGCCAAAGGTGGTTATTCTGGATTTTGACAGGTGGTTACATTAATGTGACTGGACTGTATATATATATAATATATATATATAAATATATATATATATATATATATATATATATATATATATATATATATATATATATATATATATATATATATATATATATATATATATATATATATATATATATATATATATATATATATATATATATATATATATTGCATATTCGAAACCACGTCCACCAAACCAACTGCACAGTGGCGACACTCGTAGCGACGCCAGCGCCACGGAGCGCAGGTGCATAGGAGATCAGGGTAGGGAAGAGCGAAGTCGCCAACAGCGAAGCTCTCATGTGTCTTTTAGTTAGGCTTAAGAGCCTAAAGTTGTATGCTAAACCTGAGAATATATAGTTATTGTTAGAACCTGACTTGTTCTTGTCTTCATACATCAACACCCTAGACAACCCGAACCAGAACATGGGGGCTCAACAGGTTCTGAACTTTGAGAAACGAAATGAAGAGCTCTTGGACTAACAGCAACGAAACGAAATTCTACAGCCAAACCAAAGCTAGAGGTCAATTACCCCGCCTCAACGAACGAGTCCAGTTCAACTCTGAAGCAACTAAAAGAGCAGGCCAATTTCCCCGCCTCAACTAACGTGTCCAGTCAACAGTCAAGCAAACAACAACGCAGAGAAAACGGAAGTAAGAGGCCAATTACCCGGCCTCAACGAACGAGTCCAGTGCAACTGTGAAGCAAAGCGCAGGCCAATTCCCCCGCCTCAAGTAACGTGTCCCGTCAACAGTCAAGCAAACAACAACGCAGAGAAAACGGAAGCAAGAGGCCAATTCCCCCGCCTCAACGAAAGTGTCTAGTGCAACTCACCGACGTGCAAAACGGAAGCAATACGCCAAACTCCCCGCCTCAACGAAAGTGTCCAGTGCAGCTCACCGACGTGCAAAACGGAAGCAAAACGCCAAACTCCCAGCCTCAACGAAAGTGTCCAGTGCAACTCACCGACGTGCCAAAACGGAAGTAAACGGCCAATCTCCCCGCCACAACGAAAATGACAAGTGCAACGGTCAAATCAACGACGGTGCCAAAACAGAAGCCAAACAAGAATCTAAGGTAGGACCAAACCTTTATTTTAAGCATGTATAAAAATACGAAGAAAGAAGACCTCATAAAGGTTGTTCAAGAAATTGATGAAATTGTACCGGAAGGTGCCACTATAATCAAACTTAAAAAAATTATTGAAAAAAAATTATACGTTCAAACAAGACCCAGAATTTATAAAAGATTTAATGAGTTCAATCGTCGAAGAAAGAAAGGCTAAAGAAGCAGAAACCGAGAAACTTAAGTTAGCAGAAACCGAGAAACTTAAGTTAGCAGAAATCGAGAAACTTAAGTTAACACAAATACTCGAAAACCGAGAAATCGAGGAACTTAAGTTCGCACAAATTGAACGAGAACTCGAATTAGCTGCTATAAAAAAATAATGCAGGAGCAAACCAATCTCCTATCGGAAACAATACTAGAATGAACGACACATCACCGCCGAACATAGAAAGTTATATAAAAAGTGTTAAAACGCTAAGTATGCCAGTCCCAACTAAGGCAGAAAATTACAATCTATTTTTCCATTCGCTCGAACGTGCCTTTGAAACAAAAAACGTGCCACAAGAATATAAATCCGAAATATTAATAAACATTTTTCAAGAAAAAGCAGCCAATATCCTCCTATACGTTCCAGAAAATGAACTGAAAAACTACGAACAGGTCAAAGCTACCGTACTAAAAGAATTCCAACCAACGCCACAAGAATGTCTCGCTAATTTCCGTAGATGTCAAAGATTTCCTAATGAAACACATACTCAATTTGCAGCAAGATTAACTAGAGCATTCGAATATTATTGCAGACTTCGAGATGTCAATGACTTTAAATCTGTATGTGAACTAATGGTTTCGGACAAACTTTATAGTACTTTAGAAAGGGATACACAATCACATATTTCAATTCACTATGGCGAAAATTGGTTTAGACCACCACAACTCGCAAAAGAATGTGACATTTACTTCGCTTCAAAGCGCAAATCACTCAGTGACACACACACACGCCAACCGACTTTCGAAAACCATTATAGACAAACACCACACGAACAGTTTCGAAGACAAAACAACCCTACGCGAGGATTTTACAACCGAAACTCACATAGACCAGATAATCCAAGATTTAATCACAACAACCCAGTAAATGAAATCGGAAGCCACAAACCACAGAAACGAAAGGAATGCGTCAATACATTACAATACGAAAACATTTTGGTTAACGGAGAAAAATTTAATACCCTCATCGATAATGGAACCGTAATATGCTGTATGAAAGAATCACACCTCTCCCCAGAAACGAAATACGAAAGTTCCATTACGTTACGAGGAGCGTTCGGTAATTATCAAGACGCAAAAATAACAAATCTTTCTTTAGCATTACCCAACAACCCTACAAACACTATAACAATTCCCGTAGCGATTTGCAAAAATTTATGTGAGGATTTCATTATTCCCCCGAACATATTCGACAATCTAAAAAAAGAACCCCACCGAATCCACAAAAGCACAGCTGACAACGAATGTATAAAAAAGCAAAACGATAAATCGCAGCCGAAAGAACAACAAAACAGTAGACTAAACACACCCCTCGACGCGTGTGATAATTTGTTTTTATTCAACAACGAACTAGATGCGTCTTTACAGGAAGTCGATACTTAACACATCCGCGATTTGAATTTGAGGAATGAGCTCCAAAGTTTGATAAATTCATATACACCGAATAAATCCAATTCTTTCGGATGATATTCCTACTGCGCAGCGACCACGCCGGTTAGCGGAAATTGAAAAGCAGGAAGTTAACAAACAAATATCGAAATGGTTACACGATGGAATAATTACAGAGAGCAATTCAGATTATTCATCGCCAATAGTGTTAGTTGAAAAAGCGGATAATTCAACGAGAATTTGCGTTGATTATCGTAAGATTAACACTAAAACCATAAAAGAAAGATTTCCACTACCCCTTATAGAGGAAATTTTTGACAAATTACAAGGAGCCTTAGTATATAGTAATTTAGATCTTAAGAATGTATATTTCCACATTCCAATCAGCCCCAAAAGTTCTAAATATACCAGTTTTGTAACGCATAACGGTCAATATGAGTTTAAAAGAGTTCCGTTTGGATTATGTAATTCTCCATCTGTATTTCAAAAATTTATTCAGTCTATTTTTAAGGAACTTCTAGCTGATGGAACAGTAATTATTTACATGGATGATGTCATCATTCCTTCCAAAAACGAAATTGAAAGGGTTACAAAACTTAAAAAAGTTTTCAAAGTCGCTTCGGACTACGGTCTTGAATTTAATTTAAAAAAAATGCAATTTCCTGCAACGGAAAATAACTTTTCTAGGACACATACTAGAAAAAGGTACAATACGTCCCTCTGAAGCCAAAACAAAAGCGGTACTGAATTTTCCTAAGCCCAAAACAATTAAACATGTCCAATCCTTTTTAGGGCTAAGTTCATATTTTCGAAAATTCATCAAAGATTTTGCAATAATAGCCAGACCTCTTAGTGACCTTTTACGGGACAAAGTGCCATTTTACTTTGATGACGAGCAGAAACGGGCTTTCCTTGCCTTGAAGTAAGCCCTGTCTTCAGAGCCCATACTTAAACTTTACGAACAAGGAGCACCATTGCAACTGCATTGCGATGCAAGCTCGAAAGGATTTGGGGCTATACTTTTACAAATGGATTCGGATAAAAATTTTCATCCAATACACTATATGAGTCGTAAAACTTCCCCTCGAGAGGAAAAAAATTCAAGTTACGAATTAGAAGTGTTAACGATAGTCGAAGCCCTTAAAAAGTTCCGACATTATTTAGTAGGAACAAAATTTCAAATTTTTACTGATTGTCAGGCGTTTCAAAAAACAATGTCTAGAAAGGATATCCCACCGAAAATAGCGAGATGGGTCCTTTTCTTAGCAGATTTTGACTACGAAATACTCCATAGGCCAGCTAAACAAATGCGTCACGTCGATGCCCTAAGTCGTTACCCAGTTTTGGTAATACAGCATGATGAGCTAACACAAAAAATCAAAGATGCACAAACAAAAGACGAGTTTACACAAAGTATCAAACAACTGCTTAAACAGTCTTCAACTTCAGAGTACACATTAAAACATGACGTGCTATATAAAATGGTCAATGACCAAGAATTTTTAGTAGTTCCACAAGACATGCAGAAACACATTGTTCAGCTTGAACACTCGAAAGGCCATTTTGGTATAAACAAAACTGAAAATTTGGTGAAACAACAATTCTTTTTTCCCAACATAAGGAAAGTGGTTGAGACTGTCATTTCCAATTGTGTGCATTGCATACTATCATCTAAAAAATCAGGCAAACAAGAAGGGTTACTACATCCTATCCCAAAGGGAGATGTACCACTTGACACTTATCACATTGATTTTCTAGGACCACTGCCATCAACACATAAAAACTACAAATACATATTCACTGTCGTTGATGCCTTTACCAAATTTCTTTGGATATATCCGGTAAAATCTACTTCATCACATGACGCGTTAGAAAAATTAAGACAACAGCAAGACACATTTGCGAACCCATCGAGGATTATTTCTGATAAAGGTTCAGCTTTTACATCAGCAGATTTTCAAAAATATTGCCAAGAAGAAAATATCACACACATTCCAATAACAACAGGTGTATGTAGAGGTAATGGACAGGTGGAAAAGCTTCATGCGACAATAATCTCAGTTTTAACGAAACTTTCAATTGAAGACCCCACCAAATGGTTCAAGCACACATCCGCAGTGCAACGAGTCATCAACAGTACGATATCAACATCAACCAAATACACCCCATTTGAACATTTGACGGGAATTAAAATGAAAAACAAGGATGAAGTTAAAATTAAGGAGGCACTTCAAGATGAATACATACAGATATCGTTACAAAATGTCCAACAACTACGTGAGGAAGCTAAGGCTAACATTTTGAAAGTGTAGCAACAAAGTAAACAACAATACGACAAGCGACGAAAACCAGCACAAACATATGGTGTAGGCGACAAAGTTGCTATCAAGCGAACCCAATTTGGAGTCGGACTAAAGCTTCGAACCACGGTTCTTCGGACCATACCAAGTGGTGAAAGTTAGACCTAATGACAGGTATGATGTGGAAAAAGTGGGAATCCATGAAGGTCCACGTGTTACTTCAACCAGTGCAGATTTTATGAAACCTTGGGAGAAGACTTAGTTTCCCCCCCCCCCTCTTTCTCTCATTTCATGTGAAGATTTCCTGAATGAACAATTTCAGAAAGCGTTTTGTGTCTGCAAGATAGATTTTGTAAATATTTGGTTTCCCTTTTCCTGTCTTTTTCTTTTGATTATTTTTCAGATCCTCAATTCACAGCAAAGGTCGGCGGACCGACCAGTCAGGATGGACGAGTGTTGCATATTCGAAACCCCATCCACCAAACCACCTGCACAGTGGCGACACTCGTAGCGACGCCAGCGCCACGGAGCGCAGGTGCATAGGAGAGCAGGGTAGTGAAGAGCGAAGTCGCCAACAGCGAAGCTCTCATCGATGTTTCCGTTTTATTGTGTCTTTTAGTTAGGCTTAAGAGCCTAAAGTTGTATGCTAAACCTGAGAATATACAGGGTGTTTCAGTGAACCGTTTCAGAACTTCTAAGAGGGGTAGGGTACATCCTGACAACTCGAAATCATATAGCAATGTGGGGTCGGAAATGCTTTCCTGAAGAGGTGTTGTACACAGAAGCACCGTAAAGAAAAGAGACCGTAAGTGAGAAATCGCTTTAATAATACATGAAAAGAAGCAAAAGGTACATGGATTAAAGTAAGTGTTCGAAGTTTCTTCCACGGGCTACAATGCACGCCTCATATCTCCGTAGCATGGACATCCGAACATCTTGGAATACTCCAGGCATATCTCGAATTTCTCCGGCAGCTACTGCAATTCTTGCAACCAGCTCCTCAACATTGTCAACAGGGGTGTCATAAACTAGGGATTTCAGATGACCCCAGAAATAAAAATCACGACATGATAGGTCGGGTGACCGAGCAGGCCAACGCACGGGACCACCACGTCCGATCCACTGCTGACCAAATGTGACATCCAGGTAGTTACGAACATCTCCACTATAATAGGCAGGGGCTCCATCGTGTTGGAACCACATTGTCTGTTGCGTCGATGCAGAAATCTGTTCATCTTTCAAAAGTTGTGGCAAAACTTGCTGCAGAAAGAGCAAGTAGTTAGGTCCGGTTAGACGAGACGGTAACAGGTAAGGTCCGATGAGGTGATCTCCCATAATACCGGCCCATACATTGACCGAAAATCGAATCTGTGCTGCACGACGTCGTATTGCATGCGGGTTCTCGACCGCCCAGATATGGTCGTTATGCGTGTTGAAAATTCCTTCCCTTGTGAAGGATGCCTCATCGGAAAACAACACTTCAGCAGGAAAAAGGGGATTTGTAGCACATTTTCCAAGGTACCACTGTGCGAAAGCAATACGAGGTGCATAATCCTCCGGTTGCTGTGTCTGGACACGCTGCACGTGAAACGGATGCATGTCTTCTTCTCGGAGAATCCTCCAGACGCTGCAATGGGAAACCCCGACTGCGTTTGCTACACTTCGTGTACTCGTTCTTGGATTCCCCTGTACATGCTGCAGCACATTCTGTTCGACGTCTGCAGTCCGTGCTGTTCTTACCCTGTTCCTGTCAGCTCTTTCTAATGAACCTGTCTCAGCTAACCTCTGGTGCAGTCTTGCAAATAAATTATGACTGGGGAAACGCCTCGTCGGATAACGTTCCGCGTACAAACGCTGTGCGGCTGGCCCACTACAATTTGCAGCCCCGTACGCCAAATGCATATCGGCTAACTCTGCGATCGTGTAATCATTCATCCTACTAACTTGGCGTTCTTGTGCGAAATGAAGATTCCCTACACGAAAGCTCGGGATTTTCGCACAACGCCATCTACCGCGTCAGGAAAGCATTTCTGACTGCCCATTGGTATATGATCTTGGTTCGTCAGGATGTACCTTACCCCTCTTAGAAGTTCTGAAACGGTTCACTGAAACACCCTGTATAGTTATTGTTAGAACCTGACTTGTTCATGTCTTCATACATCAACACCCTAGACAACCCGAACCAGAACACACATATATATATATATATATAAGTCCGTTTGGTTTTTTGAGTTATATGAAATACAATTTCTCCAGCATAGAAAATACTTATCAATTTTGAATCCTTAATTCTTTTCTATGACTTCTTCACTGTTTCCTATCACTATATTTTTTATTTGTACCAGGAACGCGATTCTGAATTTCACCATCGTTAAGAAAGGATGACAAAACATATTCATGGCTATAATTTTTTGGAGCAAATACGTTTTTTGCTTGAAATTCCATTAAAATCAAATAATAATTTGTTTAAAAATTAAATGTCTTCAGTACAGACAAAAAATGTTAATCGATTACAATTTTTCACAAAAGGAAGGTCAATTTTGCAGCGGTTTTTTTTAAATCAATGTTTTCGAAGAATATTAGGCATTGAAGTTACATGAGAATAGCTTCAGCTCGTAAAATAAACACCTCAATTTTCTGGCTCTTCAGACAAAAGCTTTCAACGTTTTAAAGTCCTAGTTAAAGTACTTTGTAACCGTGATATTGTTCCAAGATTTACTAAGTTGCATTAAATATTCGCACTACTCCAAATGGTATGCAGTTTTAAATTTTTTCTGTATAGAGCTTTTTGCTTTTGAAAATTCAGAGATTCGGTATCTAAATAGAAATTTCATACCTATTTAGAATGATTGAGTACTTTCTCGACTTTTCAAAAACAGAATTATTACCTCTTACTTCAAAAGTCATAGTTAAAGTATTTTGTAACCGTAATATTATTCCAAGACATACAAAGTTGTATTAAATATTCTCAATATTCCAAACAGCATGTAGTGTTAAATTTATTCTACATGACACTCTTTGCTTTTGAAAATTCAGTGATTCAGGTATCTAAATGGAAACTTCGTACCTCTTTAGAATGATTGATATTCCTTCTCTCGACTATTAAAAAACTTAGAATTATTACCGCTTAATTCCATAGTCTTATGATAGTTCATTGTTTCTGCTTCATAAATAAATAATTATTAGGATTTTATTGAATATTGTTAGAAAAACGACCAATTATTTAGTGTTTCAATGCCTTATAACTGAATTTCATTTTTAAACCCTCTTTTACATACATGTGAATGAAGTACACAACTATTATCACTTTAAAAAATTATTTTATTCATGTGACAAAATTCAGTTTCTTCTAAACATAAATCACTACATTGAGAAATAATTATATTAACTTATTTATTTCATCACAGGAATGTAGCTAAAAAATGCACAACTCATTCAGCTAAATATATTTGATATTCCGTCTATTGGTTTTTTAATAACATTTACAGCTCCTTCAATCGGCTTTTCAATAATATCCACAGCTCCTTTGATAGGCTTTGTAATGATATCTACAGCTCCTTTGATCGGCTGTTCAATAACGTACACTCCTCCTTTTACAATGTCGACAATATCTTGGATCGGATGTTTGATGACACTAACAACTTCGGGTAAGTATGGTATGCTCGAAAGTTGGAAACATCGATTTTTGGACACTTTCGGAGGACTGTAGAACGGCAAGAACACTGCTGGCACAAGTTGTGTAGCTCCTTGAATAATCAAATCGAAACCCGTATCCTTGGTGCACTGCGAAAGAAGTAGTACTTTTTTACATAGAAAACAGTGGAGTTGATTTAATGTTAGCTATTTGAGGAATAGCTGTTGTCATGGTTGGGGGTCAGTTCACAAAAACTGTACGCGAAAAATAAAGGATCGTATTCGTAAGATAAATGCGATGCAGCGAATGGCTTTCAGATCAGATAGGCCTTCCGTATAGACCACCTATAGAATTCTGGACAGGTTTAATCGACTTGCAGAGCATATGCGACCCTCCGGACATGTTTACCCTACCCGCAGATCAGATCAGGTACACCAAAAAGGCTTAATCGGTACATAGACTGGATACGGCTCTCCGGAGGAGCTCAACGGGTTCGCAGACCAGATATTACTTTCTGTATAAGTTTACCTGGCACTCAGACCAACTACGGATCTCAAGACTGGTTTAACCAGACCGCAGACCATATACGGCTCTCCAGTCAGGTTTGACCGGACCACAGACTAGATACGGCTCATCGGTGAGTCTTAACCGGTCCGAAGAAATGATACGGCTTTCCGGAGAGGCTTTACCGGCCCGCCGACCAGACAGGGCCTTCCGGAGAGACTTAACCAACACGAAGACCAGATTGTGGTTCAAATTAATGTGACATTCATTGCGACATTGAAGTGGAGAGGATGACCTATACTATCAATAATCCAAAGGTGTATTGTGTCTTCGGTTGTTGGTGCGTTGCATTTGTAGAAGATATTCAGGTGGAGTGGTAGCATACGTGACAATGTCGCCAAGGCGTTTTTTTGTCGCCAAAACAAAATGGCGGCGCCCATGTAGCAAAATACACACTGTGAACCTTTGCATATATGGATTTGATAGAAGTTTTTTGGTAGATAAGTCAGCAAAAAGATACAGAAAAGTGAAACTTGCCCTCATTATGTTTCCTCCGCGACGTTGTAAATCCGGTTTATTTCCTGGACGAATGCCAGAAACTTTCTCTGCACCTCCGTCCCTAAATGTATTCGGCTAGGTAGCCGTTGAAGTGATCTTTTACAAAAGTTAAAGATCAACTGCCACTGATGGTTACATTAGTTAAACCATCTATTGCCATAGCTAATATCGGGTATGTGAACCACGAACAAAAGGGGAAAAAATGCAAGCTACTTCCAAAGACTTAGAAAACGCAATCTAAAAAAAAAAAGAAGTACGGAACAGATATCACACTACTGTACGTTACAACAATTAAAAAGAAGTGGTGGATTAAGCCCTCTCCATAAACCTTGGGATTAAGCGTCGGTTTTCGCCTATCGTAAACCAAGAACAAATACAAATCTAAACCAATCAGAGCACGTTTTAATTCCAATCAGAGAACGTCTTCAATTCTAGAAAATTCTTTATAGGGTAGCCTTAAAACAGCATAAATTGAAGGTTGCCACATTTGGCGAGAAATCGCCACTGTCACGTAAGCTACCACTCCACCGATATTCATAAAATAACAAATACTCAAATAAGTAGCAAAGCGTAGCTTTAGTTCGTAAAGAGCTACCTTGAAATTTGCGCAAGCAGATTTTCATACACTTTTATTTCATTATTGTGTAGTGCATTTTTTTTCTCTGCGCCTAGTTGTAGAAATTAGGGAAATGGTTGCGGCGGAGAGAGACCTTCACACCAGATTTATTGTCGAGTGCGTTTGGGACAGTTCTTTACTGGGCACTTTCGGAGACCCCTGAAGAGAGTAAGACAATGGCCTGGGTAGGTAAGTATTTTAATTAACGTTGCACTGGAACAACACAACGGGCTATTGGCGACGGTCTGCGATCAACCTGATATGATATACATATCGCAAATAACCCATCTCTTACAACTCGATTTTGAACCACGGTCAGATGACGAGGTAACACCTGAGCGGGCACCCCCCTCTCCAAATTTCCAATCCACGCCAACGTGAGATGACGAGCTGGGATTTGAAAGAAGATAGAATTAATATGACATCAGAAAAGGAGAGAATTCCTGGACAATAGTAGGAGTGACGTGGACTGATTTAAGGCAATCTTACGGAGGAAAGCCGATTATAACGGATTTTTTCTGCCTGAACCTCCTACAATTCTATAGACCGTCTAAACGAGTTATCTGGGATTCGAACTTTCTTATGCCTCACCCTCTCAATATCTCGTTGTTTTAACTATCTTCAAAGTAGAGGGTCTATCACCCTCTCTATCACTTACTCTACATTCATTTTAAAACTTACGTATATGAATACGTCTCAATTAATTATATCAGTTGTAAGATTCGATGTCAAGGAACTTTTGACTATCGGCTATAGACATTTTTTGTGCGACTCCTTTAAAGGTTGCTGACAAAACAAAGGGAGACTTTTCCATAGTGACCAGTTTAGGTGACCTTGTGTTCAGGAGCCTGTGCTTTTATAATAGTATATGTTTTGTTATTAATTCCTGGACTGTTTTCCCACTGCGTACATTCTAAAATGCATTTTGAAAATAACAACATTTTCTTGTTATGAAAGCATTTCCTATGGGAAATAAGTATTTTTAATGAATTCGAAATGAATTAATCAGTATCTTGCAATAATCGGAATTGCGTTTATCTGAAGTACTAAATGTATGGACAATTTCTAGACGTCTTTTAATGGCTGCTTCAGTGAATTCTATAACCAACACACGAATTTTATTTAACTAGTGTAGATTATATTGGACATTATTGAATTACAAGATACGAAGTTTAATGTTAGTGTTTTTATTACTGTTTGCCCATTGGAAACTCTAGCTGTACTTGTAAAAAGAAAGTCGTCTGATGAAATATGCTTGCAGAAGACAAGGAAGGATAAGTGGAAAAATTGAACGTCCAAAATTGGTTAGTACATAACGTGGCCATTTATTTTTTTCCTCAAAACGGAACATCTACTTATGTTTAGGTAATATTATGAGTATTCACAAGGAAAGATATATTTCTTTATAGATTTTATATTTATTAATTCAAAAAACAGGAATAAACCCGTGAAAATAAATAATTTATGTGGTCTTATATTTTCTGAAGAACAAATTTTCTTGAGCATATTTGGTGTTGATTTTAAATAAAAATTAAATTATTGGCAGGATTTTTAAAAATTTACTTTTGTGTTTATGAACGGGTACTTAGTTTATAAGTCAGGGCTCGAAATACCCGGGTGCACAGGTGCACTGTGCACCTGAAAATAAATTTGTGCACCTAATTTTTTCCCTCTAGGTACACGCAGTGCACCTATTGTTAAAAAAGGATGGGAAACATATTTTATATTATTTTGATGCCTGAACAAAATATTACTATCGACCTCTCTAGCTCTAAAGTAACGTAATTAAAATTCCTAAATAATCCAGAAATGCAGTGAAGGAAAAATACAAAAAGAAAGATGGACACTAAACCTTATGGGTAAAGATCTGCTAAAAGCGTGGAAGTTTCTGATTCCCACCAATGTCTGATGATGACTGAATACTTACTTGTAAGTAATAATTTCGCAGATAAAAAAAATGTATAAATATTTTTATTTACTATCTACTTGTAAAATACCCAACTAATAAAGTAGTTTACATTACATGAATGCTCTTATATGACGTTTTTTTAAATGTGCACCTAAAATATAATCTGTGCACCTAATTTAAAAACTTAGGTGCACAAGGTGCACCTGTATTAAAAAATATATTTCGAGGCCTGTTATAAGTTAACATTAAAAGTGCACATTAGGCATTGTTGAAATGAAGGTTTCAAGTAACACGTCGATAAAAAACTAAGTTAGCGCGTTGTGCAATCCATCTCATCAATTACGCATGTAATTAAGCGTTTATATGATTCATTTATACCGAATGTATCCATATTATAATAATCATATGCTTTTTGTTCTCCTTGAAATGATATATTAATTCGCCCAACAACCTTCTTTGAGACGATTCTGGTAGAAAAATGGCTGACGCGCATGCGCATTGTGCCAAATTTGCTCCCTTGTCGCCACTCTTATTATATAGGTACTCTAGGTGAACCTACCGGTTTGGTGAAACATATTTGTACAGCAGGTTGATTAAACCGCATCTGGTATGCGAGCCTTACAAAAATATTTGGAGGGTCGTATTTGGTATCCTGACCTGAGATAAATATATTCGATGGAGTTAATTAATCCTACTCGTACGATTTTGTTTGGATGGCCTGGTTAAACCTCTTCTTAACAAGAACAGCTGTTTTTCAAGTAGTTAAAAAATTAACGGATTAATGACTCTTATGTAAGGGTTAGGTCCGTAAAATAGAACATCATCATACTGTCTCTAGCATGCATCTGGATAAAATATTCATGCGTCTCAGACCATTTAAAGTAATCAATATCCATACTTTAGAATATGCACAAAACAATACATGCTAAAACAAAACGATTAAAAATTTTGGTTTTAAAAATTTTTAAAGTAAAAAAAAAATTACCTGTTCCAATACAGCTATGGGATCAAAGCTGAAGTTAAAATTCTGAAAAGAGTAATAAATTTCTTATGAATACATGACAAAACTCGTTATTATATCTTCTCTGTCTGTGAGGTGAGTCCTAACGAATCTATGGCACTTACAAAACTGAAATTTGTCACACATGTAGTACACATTTTTTGCAATTTTTCTATCGCACCCGAATTTTAAAATTTTATTTAGAACATTTTAAAATTAATTTATTGGAATTTAATTATTATTGTTTTTATTAGAATGTAAACAGTATGAAGAGATCACAGATTCTGAATTTATTTTGTTCGTTTCCGTTTCATTTCCCGATCAACGATTTCAGCGGACAAACAAAACAAATAAACAGTTTTAACTGGCGTTATGTTGTTCGTTTTTCTATCTCCTAGGTCGTTGAAGATAGAGTAAAAATTTCAACGCATTTGAAATCAGCAGAAAATTTCACATTAAATCGATATGAGATTTTTATTTTCCTTTAAAAAATAACTTTTCAATTGAATATCTATTATATTTTTAGTCCAATACGAAATCGGCCACCGCGAAGGATTTGACTTTAGTGGTTAGAGATCAGATTCATACATTTTTATTTCCTGAGCAAGGGATTTGAGTGAAGCAAAACAAATAAAAAGTTGACTGGTGTTCTTCAGTGCATTTTTCCTATCTCAGCGATCGTTAAAGATAGAATAAAAATTTCAACGGATTTGAAATCTGCGGGAAATTTTACATGAGATACATAGCTTTTACATTTGATTTTCTTTAAAAAAATAACTTTTCAGTTGAATATCTTTTGCATTTTCGAAAGATATTGTGACGTCACGCCAATTGGATATCTTCGCACTTAAATGGGAATGCGTAGCAATCACCGGGGTTGGCGAGCAGTGGTCACACCTAACCCTACGAAAAGAATTGTCACGTGCAAGGACAATTTTACATTGACCGATAGCTTATACATATGATTTTCTTTTAATAAATAATTTTCAATTTAATATTTATTTTCTCGCAAGCGATTGTGACGTCACGCCAATTGTATATCTTCGCAATTAAATGGGAATGCGTAGCAATCACCGGGGTTGGCGAGAAGTGGTCACACCTAACCCTACGAAAAGAATTGTCACGGGCAAGGACAATTTTACATTGACCGATAACTTATACATTTGATTTTCTTTTAATAAATAATTTTCAATTTAATATTTATTTTTTCGCAAGAGATTGTGACGTCACGCCGATTGGATCCCTTCGCAATTCGAATTTGACCGCATTTGACAATTACAAGGCCATTATGGCGTTGCCCGTGGTGTTGGTTTGCAAAGCAAACAATATGGTAATTCGTAGCAATCACCGGGGGTTAGCGAGCAGTTCTCACACCTGACCACACGAAATGATCTGTCACGGGCAACACTGTGCTGTCCACGCAGTGGCTAGTAAATAATATTATAGAATTCTTATACAAACTCAAGAACACGGTCTCATCACCATTCGGCCACTACTTTCCATTAGGGATGCGACATCGATGTCGATGTTTCCAAAACATCGATGTTTATACTTGTCGATGTTTTTATGTTGTTGATGTTTTATTTTTAAATGAAAAAAGTACCGTTTTAAAAATTTAAAAACTAGCCAAGTAGCATAATTTTTATAATCAGCTAATTGAACATACTTTTAGACCAAAGTGGCCACGGGTGAAGGGTCTGAAACGTAGGGATGCGACATCGATGTCGATGTTTTCAAAACATTGATATTTCATAAAAAACATCGATGTATTGGAGCCGATGTCGCATTACTAGTTGCTAAACCAATTTTAAAAAATGGGGGATAAAGTTTAAATACTAAGAATTTTAAAAACATCGATAGTTTGAGGGCGATGTATCATCAACATCGATGTTTTAATTTTGAACATCGATGTTTTTCTGTCGATGTCGCATCAATAGTTGCTAAACCAGTTTTAAGAAATGGGGAAAAAAGTTTAAATACATTGAATTTTAAAAACATCGATGTTTTGGGGCGATGTATTATCAACATCGATGTTTTAATTTTGAACATCGAAGTTTTGCTGTCGATGTCGCATCACTACTTTCCATCATTTATTCGCGATAGTTTTAGAACATTACATGTCTCATGTCCATCTAAATACCCGTTTGGTGATGAAACTTTTAGTCTGAGATTTGGTGATGGGCCAGTACTGGGTGTTTTTGACTCTATCTCATATTTTCTTCTCGCATGTTGTATGCGATTAAAATTTCAATTAAAGAGTTCACTCGGAGAGAATTGATGGTACACATAGATTTCAATTATTAGATTACATAATTAAAATAATAGGTAATTTGAAAAAAAAAGCGAAGTCGGAGGGAATTGTTCAGGATGAAAGAGGATTAGTTTGAGAAGTCGTATCTCTATTTCAGTTTGCTCACCAGTTCGAAAAAATACAACAAATCTTTATGCAAACGAAAACAGTGGCATGAATTAGTTTTAATGCACAATAAATATATTATTTTGTACTACAGATTGTATTGCAATGTATTATATCAAGCATACTACTTTGTGTACTTATAATGCTTATACTTTATGCACCAATATACGCAAAAAAGTTAATCTCATATACATAAATAAATCTTCCAATACATCTATAATAATAACTATGTGCTGAAACGTAAGATAATTGAAAATGAACGTTCATTTATATTTAGGTATTGTGAATTGAAAATCTTTATTTTTTAAGTATGATATTTTGCCTATTTTTAATTTTGAAGTTTTTATTAATATTATACTTATATACTTAATACTTACGCAGCTTAAACCCTCTATCTCTCCTTGAATACACTAGATTGGGAAAAAAGATTATAAGTCATTAGAATAAAAGCAAATCGATAAAAAAACATTATGCCTCAAAAGTTTTAAAGAAACTTTAATTGAACTGAAAAGTTTAATCTAGAATACAAGTACATGTGCATTAACTGAGATTCCAAACTCTCAAATAAATTATTCATGAATTGAAGCTATCAGAATAATTAGTTCTTGTTTATGAAAAAGCTTGAACAACATATCTAATAGTTTATTTCAAATGGTAAAATGTATATATATTTCTCTAATGAACAATTTACGCTGCGACCTCGTGAATGTAAAAAGAAATGGCCGTTTCTCTCAGTAAAAAAAAACACATTTAATTTTTTGGAAATGCATTAGTAATTTTTAAAACTAAAAGAAAAACATTTTAATTTTAAAAGTAATTGTTTACTTCTTCGGGTAATGATAATAAAAGGAACATTAAAACAAAGAGAAAGAGAGAAATGAGTTTCAAGAATAGAATAAAGAATCTTTCTTAAAATGTTAGTGTTTTCACACACCTTTTATATGTAACTTTTAAAATAAAATCTATAACAATGAACCTCACTTTTCTTTCTGATGTGTTCACACACATTAAGACACACCGTTTTATCGCTTGTTTCAGATTTTGTTCTAATAAATTATATCTCAATATAATTCGTATTGGACGATCGTAAACAGAAGATTAAGGCGTTACAAATTTGTTTCTGGTGAAGCATAGTGGAGAAAGGGGCTAGTGTGGACATGGGGCTAGTATGGACAACTTGATTAAATCTGCTATTTGTCAGTCAAAATCTCTCTGCAAGTTTTTGCCGAATAGCAACTCTAATATAAAATTCCATGTGTAGTAGTTGCATGATTACACACTTGTTAGTTCAGTAGCAATTCATGAAACTGGGTTTTCATAGTGGAAAAATAAGTTCTTGATTTGTCTTTCAATTACAAGATTAGACTGTTTTAATTCAATATTAAAAAAAAAAAAAGGCCACAGTATGTTATAAATTAATATATTCATTAGCTATTTTGATATTCACTTTTGCTCCACATGGTTTAAATTAACCAGAAGTACGCCTAAATAAACAAATCCCTCCATGGAGCTAGTGTGGACACATGGTGGTGGGGCTACTGTGGACATTTCAACACCATTTAGCTTACAGTGGTAAAAACATTGGTTAAATATTACATTTTTGGATATTTATTTATTAAATAAAATTGCTTATGTAAAAAATTCATTACAAATAATTATATTTTTTAATTTTAAGGCTGTTTGGTATTAAATTAAATTGATTATTGTAAAATGGTAAATTAGTTTCAAGGAATTGTATAATTTTTTCAAACAAGCAGCTCTTCTAATAAGCAAAGCGAATATTTCTTTTTCCAAGATATGAAGGACACAACACAAATATCAAGAAATAAAATTGTAGCTAAATTACCACACCAGATGTTGTCGGTAGCACAATTCGAACTGCATCTCAGTTAACTTTTAATGTTAATTAATCTAACTACATTGCAAAATAGATGCATAAATCCCTTTTTACATTAAAATCATTTTCGCACTAATTAAAACTTAAAAATAGCTTTCTTATTGTGTTGTTTTGTCTTTGAAGTACATCGATAGTATAGTTCAGTTCAATCATCATGTAAACATCAATTAAATATGCTCTATTAAGATTAACATGTTTTAGGAACTGTACTGTTTACGTTAAAATTGATTTTATTATGGTTTTACACACTTTTCTGGGTTGTATTGCATTGTATAATCAGTATTCTAACTTGTTCACATTAGTCCCATGTCATGGGGCTAGTGTGGACAAAAGCTACTTTTTTTTAACCTTTAACTGCTGTCTTGCGTCTCACAGACCCCGAGTTATTTCTGACAGGTTGTTTCCACCCCTTATAGTGAATATTGATCCCTGTCCTATTCAGTACCTTCCTACTACGTCCAACAGAAGCCACATTCCAAGACTGGTTTGGCTTCCCCAACTATTTCGTATTTCACACTATTTGCATCTCCCGCGTGGTCTCTTAGACCCCTTCACAGCATTTGCGTTACCGTTCTTGTTGAATGAAATTGTCTAAGTGTGAGTAGGGAATTTCGGCAGAGAGTCTAAAATGGTAACAAACTTTCCTCCGAAACGACCTGTGTATCTTACACAAAAATAAATTCAGGATACTGTTGATGATTGGTCGGAAATAGAGTACTGGGACAGTGAAATTTCGGATAATATTATTGAAAGCGAACACGAAACGGATTCGGAAATTTATGCAGATGAAGGTGAAGACATTTCAAGTGCGTCTTCACATGAAGAATATTTCTACGGAAAAAATAACTTCAAATGGGATGCCAGGGGGGGGGGACCTAATCGTGCCGTTAGAACACCAAAACATAACATAGTTTCACAGTTTCCAGTGTTGAAACGTCCTGCAAAATTAGGTCCGAAAGCTGAGCCTGAAGAGATATGGAATCTACTTAACTTATATAGTAATATAAAATGTATTTCATGTTAAGAATTGAATTATTTAAACATAAAATGTATAAATAATAATTATCTAAAGAATCTTTCATTAATATACTATATTAATCAACTTTACACGCACTTTAGTGAGCGAGGTCTGAGAGACCCCTCCACACTAGTAACGAGACGGTTTGTAACACAGCAGTTAAGGGTTAAATAAGAGATTATTAAAAACCTATAATGCCAAATACTTTAATATATCAACCAAAATAAAGGTAAAAGTACATTATTGTAAAAAAAAAATAGTTGATGTGTTAAAAATGATCTTTAATACACTTTCTTGCAAAATTTATAAAAACTGTCCACACTAGCCCTGCCTTCTTCTACCCTACCTACATTTAATTTTAGAGCTGTTTAAAGAGCATAGATTTTAGCTGATCACGTACAAACCTCAACAAGTCGCCCCTCTTAAAAAAACTTTATATATTTTAAAAGAACGTGTTTCATCAAACTTGTAACACAAAAAAGAAGGCCCAATCTTCTTCCAGTTTCCAAACCTTGTTTATAGGGCGGTCATAGATCAGTGGGTATGCCATTGCGCTAGGCGATTTTCGAGGAGTAAATGGAGCAGGTTCGATTCCTGTCAGGTGCATCCATCCTAGATTAGTCAGGTGCATCCATCCTAGATTAGTCAGTTGCATCCATCCTAGATTAGTCAGGTGCATCCATCCTAGATTAGTCAGGTGCATCCATCCTAGATTAGTCAGGTGCATCCATCCTAGATTAGTCAGTTACATCCATCCTAGATTAGTCAGTTGCATCCATCTTAGATTAGTCAGGTGCATCTATCCTAGATTAGTCAGGTGCATCCATCCTAGATTAGTCAGGTGCATCCATCCTATATTAGTCAGGTGCATTCATCCATCCTAGTATTTCTCTCTTCTCTGTCAGATTCATTCATTGTTTGTGTATGTATTTTACGTGGTATTGTATGTCGTGTCTTGTGCAGTATGTCCAAATATGACCATTAACCCTCAAATCCCGAACCAACCAGCCAATCTTGTTCATAGCCCAATGTGTTGCTACAATGCGACGTTAATTAACTAACTACCTAACCTTGTTCACTTCAGGGGCACACCTTCTTTAGGTGTGTACTGGCTTCACGAACGAGTACCCTTGTGATCTGTTATTTTTCTACGGGATTTACTACCTCTGGCAAACCAGGAGTTCTGACTCCAGGGTGTACCAGCAAACCTTTCTCTATTTTCTCCTTTCCCACTCTTTTTCAATTCTTTCCACTACTACTTGGCAATGTCTGTCTTGTGATTGGCTCAGCTTGGCCGAATACAGCGACTTACGCCATCAAACCAATCAACAATTTAAAGTTTGTACGTTAAATGACCATTGCGGCTAAATGTTTTGTAATAATACACAAATTGATTCCTTTTAATATGCTTTTAGAGAAGAGAAAATTTAGAACCTTGATTATCCGAGGTAATCTGAACCGAGGTCACCTTTTATGAAGCAAACGTATGTAACACGGACGTAGTCACACAAAGCATCCCTTACAAAATCCGTAAAAATTTGTTGTTTTATGTTGCTACAGGGTGTGCCCGAAAAAAACCAGCCTGTATCGGTTTTCTTATTGTATGTGGAATTTCACGCAAAGTATGGTCTAAAGACGTATGCTAATGACAATTATATCCCTGTCTGCTGTTGTGGAGATAGATAGTCACAGTCTGGCTGTCTACTGCCATGTCTGGCTATCGACTGTCATTTCTGGATGTCGACTATCATGTCACTGTCATTTCTGGATGTCGACTATCATGTCTGACTGTCATTTCTGGATGTCGACTATCATGTCTGACTGTCATTTCTTGATGTCAACTATCGTGTCTGATGTCATTTCTGGATGTCGACTATCATGTCTGACTGTCATTTCTGGATGTCGACTATCATGTCTGACTGTCATTTCTGGATGTTGACTATCAAGTCTGACTGTCATTTCTGGATGTCGACTATCATGTCTGATATCATTTCTGGATGTCGACTATCATGTCTGACTGTCATTTCTGGATGTCGACTATCACGTCTGACTGTCATTTCTGGATGTCGACTATCACGTCTGACTGTCATTTCTGGATGTTGACTATCACGTCTGACTGTCATTTCTGGATGTCGACTATCATGTCTGACTGTCATTTCTGGATGTCGACTATCACGTCTGACTGTCATTTCTGGATGTTGACTATCATGTCTGACTGTCATTTCTGGATGTTGACTATCATGTCTGACTGTCATTTCTGGATGTCGACTATCACGTCTGACTGTCATTTCTGGATGTTGACTATCATGTCTGACTGTCATTTCTGGATGTCGACTATCATGTCTGACTGTCATTTCTGGATGTCGACTATCATGTCTGACTGTCATTTTTGGATGTCAAATACCATGTCTGACTGTCATTTCTGGATGTCGACTATCATGTCTGACTGTCATTTCTGGATGTCGACTATCCTGTCTTACTGTCATTTCTGGATGTCGACTATCACGTCTGACTGTCATTTCTGGATGTTGACTATCATGTCTGACTGTCATTTCTGGATGTCGACTATCATGTCTGACTGTCATTTCTTGATGTCGACTATCATGTCTGATGTCATTTCTGGATGTCGACTATCATGTCTGACTGTCATTTTTGGATGTCAAATACCATGTCTGACTGTCATTTCTGGATGTCGACTATCATGTCTGACTGTCATTTCTGGATGTCGACTATCATGTCTTACTGTCATTTCTGGATGTCGACTATCATGTCTGAGTGTTGAGTCATATCGACAGTCATGTCTGGCTATCGGCTGAGAACATTGATGTCAGTGTGTTGCAACGGGTGTCTCTAAATAGGCTGCGATGTGCCTAGAGGTGAATTTGTGTTCAAGGAGATCGTTATCAACGCATTCCTTAAACCATATTTCGCTTGATATTTCACGTACAGTAACGAGATCGAAACGGACTTCTTTTTCGTGACAAACACTGTATTACTGCTACTGAAAAATTCATTAAATCAGGGGTTAACCATTCTGATGGTTGACTCAATGCCTGGATATTAGCAAAACTGATAAGATCTGATAGACGAGGTACCGTATCTTCAGAACAATTACCTATCAAATCATATCCTGATAAGAGATATCTCGTCATTAAGAAAATTGGTCATATCTTTACTGACGAGATATTTCGTCGAAGCCACATTGAGGATTCAGAAAATTCCATACTCGGATTTGTGTCACAGTATGCATTTATTGTGATAATTTTAGAATACAACTAGAAGTTAGTTACTTAAAACTCTCTTGAAAAAGTGCTTAACGGTCAATAGTTTCGTATCACTCTTTTAAAATCTTTAGGTAAAGTACTCGAAGTTGTATTCAAAGCTTAAAAAATATCGGTAACAAATTCGGCTTGTATAACACGAACACTCGGTTAATTGGAGCTAGGATAATCATGGTCCTACTACAATGTGCTATTGCGGAGTGATGAGCTGTTAAACCTACCGCTGCGGTTTTAGAGATGTACATGCCAACATCTGGAGTAAAAGTCCGTAAAAACATTTTGATGTCATAGGGAATGATTTCGAGGGCTTCTGAGATTTCGTGAATTAAGTTCGACAACGGAGATCCTTCAGAAGCTACTCAGGGTAAAAGAAACAACACATTCATTATCATGGTTTAAAAAATAACTGGTAACATGGTAAAACTTAAGAACACAGTACCGGTCCGTCGCCAAATTGGCGATTCAAATTTTCGACTATTTGGATAGACCTCCTTATAGGATGCCCGCTTGCGGGAAAATGGAAGCACTTGTAGCAAACCTATGATGGATTGCCATATTCCAAAATTATCGTCATTTGGCGATGGTACCATGTTCATGAGTCCAATCACTTAATACTTATTGAAATACATTTATCCTAAGCGTGGTCGAAACAAATCATTATTTAAGGTGCCTGCCTACCTTTAAAACGTCGTTTTGGGTCAAAAATTCGATTTTCGTTTTCTTATTGTATATTGAAGAGCATATTTTTAGCTTTCCAAATCAGTTTAAATTTTGTTTTTATCTAACCTAGAACCCAAGTTACAATTATTTTAATATGAAGCGGTGGCAGTTTTTGAAACCGAAACTAATGTTGTGCTGACGAAAGTGGAGTAAAAAGTCAGTTCAAGCACTCTAAATTGTTAATATGTATTAAATTCTTTTAAAATAGGTGAGATTATTGTTCATTGAAATACTTAATATGCTTCAAATAAATCTGGCAACACTATTTTATACAGATAACTGACATGAAAAGAGTTGTGTTTTGAATTTGATTACATTTACAATTCACGTGAGATTTCTGTTGTTTATCAAAGCTTTCAATTGCGATCATATAAATCCTTTGATTTGAATTTCTCTTGCTAATATACCAAAAAGTATCGCTAGCAAGAGAAAGTCACGATTTAGAGGGAACCGCTTTACAAACAGAAAGAAGAAGAACGAATGTTCTTCAGAATCTGTGGAGACTGCTAGTTCAACCAAACTTCAGTCGTCCATTTCCAACATCGAAATCAGTGATGCTGGTTATGGAAACAGAGTTATTGACTTGGAACTATTGATGGGTGTTTTTAAGAGGGGCATATGATGCGGTTATTCAGTTCAACGATGGGTACAAAGGGTGTTTAAATGTTTTGAAAAGGCTCAACAACCTAAGTCCTGGTTACTTCACCGAGAAAGGATGTGAAATATTAGACCAGTGTCAGATTCGAGATTCTAAAAATCACGGTACATCTACTGCTCAGAAGCGTAGAAAAATTTTAAAAGCCTTAAGAAAGAAAAAAATAACTGTTTTGAATGAAAAAGAAGGTGAACATTACCAAAAAGGAGGATTTTGAAGTTAAATATAGTGTTATAAATGGTATGTTCATATGTTTTAATTCTTTTGCGTTTTTCTCGGAATCAGGTTTTTGACATTTTCCTTCTTCGCAAAATATTATAACTCAAAATATTATAAGTGTATTTATATGAAACTTTGATAGAATACTCTATAGGATATAATTAAGGAGTTCCACTATTTTTTTGGCTCTAGGTGTAATATATTTTATTTTATGATTAGTAAAGTTTGAAACTTATAATAAAATTCGGCGAGTTTTTAATTCTCTTTACGTTTAGTGCTGTAACTTTTTTTAATAAATAGATTTAGGCATATATATAGTGAATGTCCTAAAACATATTTTTATAAGAATAGTAAAGTTTACAAAACAAAAATTCCTTTACTCAAATTTGAATTATGATGTTTTGCGTAAAAGCTATTATTTTGCAATTTTCACATGCATAATTAATGCCAAAATAAGAAATCTAAAATTAATATTTAGCTATTTTATATATTCTACATAGTTTTTTAAAGTATTTGATGGTATAAAGTACAAATCGAGTGAAAATTTAAAGTATTTAAAAAAAAAACACTCCGAAGGTAGGCAGGCACCTTAAAGCGGTGTAACTCTGAAATTAGTCTGTTTTTATTTCAATGAAACACTATTAAGTGTCAGAAAAATTACAGTAGAAGCAAAAAATGCTTATCCCAAACTATGCCGGATTTCGTGTATTTTAATCAAAATTTACTTTTTAAATTTCAAATAACCTTATCGCGAAATTTGTTTGAGAAATGGTTATGTATCTCATAGATAATAATAAAATAGAACAGAGAGAAAGATTGCTTTTTATTTAAAATGTACTGAAACTCGGCCAAAAATTTCTTTAAACAAAATTTTATAACTTGAGGAGAAATAAATTTGGGCTAGTAGGATGATGCATCTGCCATATACTAGTGCTAATATCGAAATCGCGCCCTACAGACAACTAGTTAATTTTTCTGCTGTTAAATAATCTCAAAAAGTTAGACAAATATATTCCTTGCTTCTCTAATGGTTGCCTAGTCATTCTTGCAGACAAATACCACGCAAACCGAAGGGTTAATGTGTATTTTTAAAATATTCTATTTAACATATCATTCTTACAAAAGATGCCATTACTGACTTACCTTTAGGAAATGCCTGAAGCTGCTGGAAAGAATTGTCAAATGAACTCATATTGTATCTTCTTTTCATCATTGAAAAGTACCAAGATAGTTTCAAAAACCCTCTGGACTGCATATGATTTTATTGTTCGACTCAGCCGTTCTTTTGTATGAAAAAATGGCCGTCGAGCGACAAAAACTAAATTCAATCAATCACTCAGGCTTGTTACAGGTGCTTGGACAACAAAGAAATATTAACAGAAGTTTTTAAATTTCCCATTTGACTTCGATTCCGAAGAGGATATTTAAATTGCTGGAATACAAATAAAAGGAATAATGCTCATATCTCTTACGTTCCTTCCTGAACAGATATCTTTGAGGGTTCGCAATGAACAGAACATTGCCAGATTTCGTCTCCTGTAGACTAAACTTTCACAGGAAACTGGTACTAGTCACACTGTTTTAACATTTGGATCCGTGATGTTATCCATATCAATTTTCGTCAGTGCATTTGTGTCAATGAACTATTAAATACGTAGTGTCTGACTATAAAAGAGTATTCCATTAATGGCACATACTGAATTCGATTAATGAAATAGTTTTATGCATAGCATCGGCATAGAGCATAAATTCATTAACTGACATCTTTTGGAAATATATCTAAATCTTATTTTCTGATAATGGAAAATTTCTTCCTACAGTATTATGGTTGATTGTGATTTCCCCAAGGTCATGTACCTTCTCATGGGATCCGCACCATAGATGTTCTGGTTTGGTTATGTTGGATTTGGAGCATAGGTTAAGTCCTTCCCTAGCCAGGTTTTTGAAACAGGCAAACTCAAATAGACCAATTGAATGTTTATCATCATGTCAATACAGTGGCGGAATTGAAATCAGGATTACTTTGTGTTATCCTGATGCACCACGGAGGTTAGATTCTCGTTACACTTTACATTCTTATAATCTATTCAAGGTATGACCCGTTTATACAGGACAAATATTTATTCCAGACGGACAAACATTCATGTCTTACCCGGATTCAATACATAATTTTTTATATATAAGCCAGCACCCTGTATTTCTGTCCCACCGATGTCTTATTTGAAAATATAATTTCTAGTATTTAGAATAATATATAATTGGCTAGGTTGTTTTAACCTTTAGACTACGGTCTGTACAGCAGCTGTACCTTGAAAGTTATAAGAATCACGTCTTTTGTATCAATAACCGTAGTCAAAAGCTTAATGCACGAATTAGCAGCGACTCGTTTACAGTTTTCTTTGAGGTGCATTAGAACAGTCTGATAATCGAAATGAAGAATATTCACTTTGCTCTCTAAAGCACCTTTCACTGCTTTCGTTACCAGTCATTCAAAGATTTCCTGTTTGAAAAAAAGAAACCAGACGGAAAACAAAGATTTTACTCACACTACTCAAATGCTCTCGCATGTAGCATACATATTAAAGGTTAGCTTAAAATGTAGTTCATTGCCCTTTTTGCATTGTGTGGAGTTTAAAACAATTGACGTAGATCCAATCAACCTCAAAAATCAATTCGGAATTCATTCATTGGACTTTTTACTGGCAAAATGCTGATGTCGTGTTTGGAAGACAAGCCTAGTGACGTCACGTTTGAAATTTATACAATAAACTACGTTTCGCCGTAGAAACACTACTATCACCGAGATTTGATTTTCCAGAAAAAGCCTCTCGTAGGTTCTTGAATTTCTCAAAAAGTGGTGGCTGTCACTCTGCTTTGGGAATACATGGTTCTATGGCATTCTAGTCACTTTTATGTAATGGCATTCTAGTTTGGCGAAGTGCGTTTCAGAATTTTTTTACAACACATACTGCATATTAAGCAATATAAATATAAAATTGGCTTAAAAACATTTGATTATTTTTCCCTACATGGATTGTCGAATTTTGGAACGCACTGATTTCTGTTTCTCCATTGCAATTAGTACGATTTTATGTACTCGTCATCAGAAATTCAATTCTTATAAGATATTTAAATTTGTTCAGATAAATACTTTCCTAAATTCCTCAAACGAATTTATACAATTGTTTATACAAAGCATAGTTCACTTTAATTTATTTTACCAACCTTGCACGGTATTGAAAAAAGGTTTAAAGGTTTTTAAAACTATTTAAGAAAAATTGGAAAATTCTAAATTGCATGTTCTGTTAACATACAGGTAAAATTATTTCATAATTTATTTAAAAAGTATCCTGATTAGTGTACTGTAGCAACATTTATTTCAAAAGCTTGTAGTACGCTATTAAAGCTAACTTGGTGGCATTATTAAATGCTACGAAGATAAAGAATTTGAAGTACATCATTTCATTATACTTTCTAAGTTAAGAAATGCACGCATTTTAAAAATATTTATGTCATCAAAACATCAAAAACGAATAAACATTTTCTAATTCAAGATTTAGAGGACAAAAACTTTTATTTTTAGACACCAGGAAAATATTTAATTTTTATTTAAACAGTTAAAAGCGTCAGTTTTAACATATCTTTTTTTCGAAGAATGCAAAATTTTTAGAACCTGTGACGCTCTCTAAAAAAGAAAATATATTTCCAGATATTTTAAAAATCACACTATATATTGATTAATTAAGCTACTGAAGTCATTTTCTAAATTTCTCCACGCTTAAAAACGATAAAAATATATTTACCATCGGTAAGGCCTATTAGAAGAAATATGCTACAGAAAACCAGAGCTCTGTATTGAATCATTTCAAAAATCAAACAAATAATAGTTACAGTTTTAGAGAGCTTTTCTGACACTAGATGATTCTTTATAAAATGTCTAAGAATCTCTCAAAATTAGTGGCGTGGCGATATAACCAAAAATGTAGGTAAAATGGGTATTGGACAACAATTTCGATGTATTCGTTGCTGTGTCATCATAGACAATTAATAATCCAATTTGAAAAGTTGTTTGTTCCTTCAATTGCAATTCATCGTTTTAAATTACCATATAAGAATTCAATACTTTTATTTTTATGGCTAAGGCGTGCTATAAGTTTATATCGTTACTATCATTAAAAAATCTTGGCATGACTTAGAATAACTTTGATAGCATTTCAACATGTAACTCACCTGGTGTTTGTCTCGACGAAGTATTTTGTCATTACAAAAGTGACCAGAACTTGATGGACATATATCTCGTCACTAGAAGAAAACAGACCAGAACTTGATAAACGAGATATCTCGTAATTAGAAGAAAACTGACTGTGATCTCGTCGTCATAAGAAATAGGCAATATCTTTCTGACGAAACATTTACCATTAGCAAAATTGGTAAGGACTTGATGAACGAGATATCTCTTCGAAAGCGCTTGGAGGGTTAGAGACACTTAATTTCTTCACGTGCAAAACGGGCAAATGACCTTGAGTGTAAGCATTTCTCTATATGATTGGTGGAATAAATGTAGGCTGTTTTCCCGGGAGCAGAAAGTGTTTAAAACTGAGACGTCCGGCGCAGAACAGTCTTTGCAGAACAAATTTCACTTAATTTTATCAAAATTTCGGCCGATTTTTTAAAAATCTTAACTTATAATGTTCAGCAGTCAGTTCACTTTCTTTACCACACCCAATTTTTCTTTTCTAGCTACGGAACAACCTCCCTACTCCGCCCAAATTACCACAAACACTTTATAAATAACGCAACTTCTATGTCAATGACAAAATATTTAACTTAAAAAGTTATTGATAGAATTGTAAATTCCGAAACTATACCTTGGTTTTAAATAATATATATATATATATATATATATATATATATATATATATATATATATACGTGTGTGTATGTATATATATACACACAGTCAAGTCACATTAATGTGACCACCACCTGCTTTCGACGTCAACGTGAAATGACCAATCACAAAAGGCAGGTGGCAGCACATTGCAGTGGAGTGTATATAAAGGATGTCCTAGGGCATCGGAAAGCATTTCAGTCGTTGGCGTAATGCAGAAACGTAGCGATTTATCCGATGTCCACAAGGGCATGATTATTGGCTTTCGGGCCAAGGGTGGAAGCATTTCGGAAACGGCTCATTTTGTGAACTGTTCGCGTGCCGCCGTGGTAAAAGTATACCGTGCATGGCGAAATGACACTGTCCAAAATCAGGGGCTTGGCACATGTGGTGCACCACGGGCTGTAGATGACAAAGGCGAACGAAGGCTACGGAGATGCGTTCGGGCGAATAGACGTGCAACTGTTGAGCAACTGACCTCCTAGATGAACCAAAGGGCTACCAAGAGTGTATCCTCAACAACGGTTCAGCGAACGTTGCTGCGCATGGGCCTCCGCAGCAGACGCCTGGTTAATGCACCTATACTGACTGCTGTTCATCGGCGACGAAGGCTGGAATTTTCACGCCAGTACTGCAAATGAACGTCCACAGAGTGGCAACAGGTTGCTTTTTCCGATGAATCACGTTTTATGCTCCATCGGACAGATGGGCGTTGGCGTATGCGGCCTGAAACGCCTGAAAGCAAACACCCTGCAACAATTGCCGGAAGGATCCAGGCTGGAGGAGGGAGCATTATGGTTTGGGGAATGTTTTCCTGGCATTCACTGGGTGAACTCATTATCAGAAACCTAATTGACTCTCTTCCTGCACGTCTCGCAGCGGTCCGCTCTGCCAAAGGTGGTTATTCTGGCTTTTGACAGATGGTCACATTAATGTGACTGGACTGTATATATATATATATAGTCCGTACCGGCTGCATGGTCACCCTCTTATAACGTCAACCCGCTTATATGGTCAGTTTTCTAAAGTCCCGTTTAACTTAATAGGTAACATGCTTAAGCGCTCCGCTTATATAGTCATTTTATAGACATTTCGCTTAAATAGTCATTTTATTTTCCTGGTTATCGCGTTATATGGTCGGGTTTTTCATCTTTTCAAAGAGGTTATTAGGGTTTTTTTTTGAAAAATAGTAATTGTTGTAACATTTTTTGAGACGGGAAGCAACACGGAGAATGATCGGAAGAAAAAAATCTTTATGACCCCGGAGAGGACCTAAATTTATGCCATTACATCCCTCCCCTAATCCCATTTCTCTTTTGCATTGAATCATCGTGGGCGTTACCCACCTCCATAATTATTTTCCTCCCCAAGCACAACAGGTACACATCTGTCTGTTTATTGGTTGAAGTTATGTCTCCCTGTTTGTAAAGTACGTTGAAATTGAGACGAAAGGAGTAAAGAAATACTTTGTTTCATTTGGATCATATGTGACGAATAAGAACGTCCATTTATGCATTTTTATTTGTTTTTTAGTCTGCTGACAATGTGTTCCTCTGCGCAAAATTAAAACGAAACAAAAAAATAAATTTAGTATCTGCGATCTTTTATGCTGTTGCCATTCCAAAGAAAACAATAAAAATTAAATACCAATAAATTCATTAATTCACTGTATAACGATAATTGTGTTTTACGTCTGTTTTCGATTTTACTGCAGTTTTCACAATTCGGGCAAAATGCCAGTAGAACAATTGCAATTACTTGGAGTTGTGTTGCAGAACACTGAATATAATTCTGCACTTGGGGCTGTTTTCAATTCAGATTGCAATTCAAATCAGATGTACCTTCTTGGTACTGTTTTCCCAAAAAAATTATTAAACCTATCACCGTCGTGTTTGGTAAAATAAGAAAAATTAAAATTCTTAAATTAAAAAAATTTAGAAATGGCTTCAATAATTTTGCTCCCAATTTATTTAATTTCTCTTCCTTTCATTTTCTTCATTCAACAATTTCAGAAAAGTAGTTTTTCCCGATCACGCTACTTCTTATCCTTAAGATGACACGTAGGCAAAATGCATCCTATAAATTAGAAATTTACCATGCAATCTTGGAAATACTAAAATGGTATAGCATTTTCGTATCTACTATTATCTCTACTATTATCAAAGGAAGTGCTTCTCTGTCTGTCTGTGAGGAGTGTCCTGACGAATTTATGGCAGTTACAACAATGAAATTTGGCACACAGGTACTCCGAATTGTTTACAATTTTTCCATATCGCGCCCGAATTTTAAAATTTTATCTAGAACATTTTAAAATTGATTTATTTTAATTTAATTATTATTGTTCTACAAAGAATGGTAACAGTATAAAGAGATCACGGATTCTAAATTTATTTTTCCGTTTCATTTTTTTTTCCGAGCACAGATTTTAGAGGGAGGAACAAAACAAATAAATAATTTTAACTGGAGTTATGCAGTTATTTTTCCTATCTCCAAGATCGTTAAATATAGAGTAAGAATTTCAACGGATTTAAAATCTGCGGAAAATTTTCATTAAATCTATGCCTAAAAATATGATTTTCTTTAAATGAAAATTTTTTAAATTGTAACTTTTATATTTTTGTCCAGTACGAAATGGTCACCGCGAAGGATTTGACCTTAGTGGTTAGAGATCAGATTAATTTATTTTAATTTCCTGAACAACGGATTTGAGTGAGGCAAAACAAATAAAAAGTTGACTGGTGTTATTCAGTGCTTTTTTTCTATCTCAGCGATCGTTAAAGATAGGATAAAAATTTCAACGGATTTGAAATCTGCGGGAAATTTTACAAAGATGCATTGATTAAAAATTAACTTTTCCGTTGAATATCTTTTGCATTTTCCAAAGATATTGTGACTTCACGCCTATTGGATCTATTCACAATTCGAGTTTGGCTGCATTTGACAATGACGAGGCCACCTCATTGTTGACTTTGGTGTTGGTTTGCGAAGCAAACCAAATTGCAATGAGTAGCAATCACTGGGGTTGGCGAGCGTTAGCGAGCAGTGGTTACACCTGACCTCACAAAAAGAACTGTCCCAAACAAGGAAATTTTTACATTAGATCGATACTTTATACGTTTGATTTTCTTAAAAATAAATAATTCTTCAATTAAATATTTATATTTTGCCAAGATATTGTGACGTCACGACGATTGAATCTCTTCGCAATTCAATATAGCCGCAATTCGAATATAGCCGCAATTCGAATTTGGTGACAATGACTAGGCCATCACTGCGTTGCCCGTGGTGCTGATTTGTGAAATAAACCATATGGGAATTCGTAGCAATCATAGGGGGTTAGTTTTCTATAAGAGAGGGATAGAGTATGGAACTCTCTGATTTAGTGTCAATTTATTTAGTGTCAATCAAGTAGATTTAACTGCCATTTTAGGTGCATTTTGGTAGTATTTAGAGGTAGCTCAAAAGAGCTTATATTTCTCAAATTGCTTAGCCCATTTAAGACATTTCGGCCGGCTTTTGCTATATAGTGATAGTTGCTTTTAGATTATTTACAGGTCACAATTATCTAGCCAATTACTTACATTACCTATAATTGCTCGAAATGTATCCTGTGTAGAGGGATGGTTGATACGGACTGTGGAATGTTTTAGAATGTTCAGCTTTATCTGGGAAATACGTCGGTAGACGCTATAGGCCATAGAATTTTGAAACCTGATCTTTGTCTAACATTTATGAGGCAAAAAATATAAAATAAGAAAAATGAAAATAAATGCATGCTTAAATTGACAAATCTTAGTGGGCGAAAGTTGAACAAACTTACAAACTTTTAGGAATACATTTGTTCAATATCACTTCAAGCCTATGAATTATTGTCAGTTTAGTGATAACGTCAACTGATTCCTTTTAAAGTTAAATGAAGATTGCGTATAAGGTTTTGACTATACTGCAGATTAGAGAATAAATGTTGCATTCAGACACATAGAGATGGCAGCACGTGTTGTTTAAGGGGGTTCTAACAGAAATTAATTGAAATAAATACAACTGTGTAAATCATTTCTACTCTCGTAATTTTCATCAAAACTAATAATGAAAGCTTTTTTGTCATTTTCACAACACAAAGATCAGTTAATATAATTATTTTGTTCCATAAATAAATAAAAAAGCATAACTTTTAGGGAAATAACTTTCCTTCAAATGAGACAGATGGCAGCACCAGTAAATTGGATTATTGCAAGTCTTCCTATTATGTTCTTAGCCGAGTTCGTATATATTGAGGAATTAATCATGAAGAGAGAATACTTGAAGAAAAAAAATGAATTTTATTGGCTAGTAGAAAAATCAGAAAACAGTTTTATTATGAATTTTTGTGGAAATGTTTTTGGTGCGTTATGGCGTGCTTTTTATTTCGCCAAGGAAACATTTCTTTAAAAATCCAACACTTTAGATTTAAAGGAAATCAATAAAAAAGTAACTAAATGTACTTTAGAAACTGAAAAGAAATCCACACAACTCAGATTTTCTATTTCTAAGTAAGTATTTTAAAGAAAAATTCTTTATTGATCACTCTATGTAATATGAGTGCTATAAAAGATCACATTAACCTTATTGCTATCGATGGTACAGTAGTTGTACCTTAAAAGTTATAAGAATCGCGCCAGTTATGAGTTTATCAGAGTAAGAGTGGCCTAACATACTAACATACTCATGGAAAAAAACGCGATTTTCTTTTTGATCCCATTTTCTTATGCATTTTTATTTATCTACCATATGATTTGAGATTCTGAAAATTTATTTATCAGTGATCAATAATAATTTTTTTTGTAATTTTAGAAGACTTGAACCTGCGCATTTAAAGAAAAAGGAAAAGGTAAAAAAACTTCTCTGTGGTCGTAATAAAAGGTAATAATAAAATTTTCGGGATGTTGTGGGTTAGGCCACTTTTGCTCTGATATCCTTATATCTATAGCCGTAATCAAAATGTTAATTCCAGCAAACTAAAATTATTTAAGCATTGTAAAATAAAAATATAATTATTTACAAGTTTTAATCTATTCCAATAATTGCGCTGTTACCATAATCTTAAGAAAGCGGAGCTGCTCTTTACCTGGCACACTATTCAAAAGGCACGTCAAACAGCGCACCAAAAAGATAGGTTAAAAAGTTGGCAAAAAAAAAGTCTTTATAACCATACTAAATAATATTTGATTACCAGCAATAACATCTATAAAAAAATTATCTTACGTGGCACGCAAAAAAGACGTTATTTGTTATCGCGTTTTGGCAACATTGTATGATTGTTTGTTTATCACGAAGGCTCGCGCTTCAATTAAATTTATAGCGTAATCGAATGACATTTTATTGAAAAAAAAATGAATTTTAGTCGAGCTGTTTCAGTTAATAATAGAAACCAAAGAAAGCGGAGGATCTTTTCAGGGCCATTTAAAAAAAGGTCCTTTTAAGGGCCAACAATTATAGTTCAACAAGACGCTTGCACTACAACTTTTGACAACAAACTCAATGAAAAAGCGTGGGTGGTTCGAGTGCAGGGGTAAATATACACACAAACAACATGCTGGGTAATCAATATCCAACTCAGCGCTCACATTTCGAGTCAAAATTTGCTCAAAGTTTTCATTTGAATTCTGATTCTATAGGTACTGTACATATCTTTTCTAAAAAACAGCAAAAAGATTAAGATATGAAATTTTTTTTTTTTGGAATATCATATTTTGTAAACAATCTCTTCTGCTAGGACACATGTCTTTATTGATGCGAGCGAAGCGAGCATAGGTTCGCGCAGCGAACCAATGAGGATTTCCAAGCAATCCTCGGGGGGTTGACGAGCGTTAGCGAGCAGGGGGCTGGCCCCCTAGTTTACGTATATTACTCAAGACTAGCGGAAATACAAATTGAAGACATCGGTTACACAAATCCAATACTGTCATCAGCTATTTCAAATTTTGATATCCATTTGTTGAGGGGTGGTAAGTCAGAAAGTATACCAGGAAACTTGTAGAGTAGGTCTTTAGTGGCATATGGTGGAACCGCATAGGAAAACTCCGACGCTGGTATCGAGTCTACGTAACACATCACAAGGACATCATAAGGTAATTACATCATAAGGACCAGCGTTCTTTGTACACTGAAAATAAAGGATAGATTATTTCTGCCTTATGAAACAATATTTTGTAGAGACGGAGATATGTAACCTGAATACAACTAAAGTTTTTACAAGAGCAATAAGTTTCACATCACCATTATATTGATCTAAATTCATCAAGAAAGCAGCGTTTTGTAAAATTTGAAAGGCATTCTGAAAACTCCAAATAATTATGACATCTTGTATTGATTTTTAAATTGAAATACTTGTCGGAATAATATGTCGACTGTTCTACCGATATTAACTTATATATTTTATAATCAGAATGATTCTGTACAGAAAAAGTGATTGCCTTTGCTTAACAAAATAAATAGTCGCTTTTAAAATCTGCGCTCTTTGAAAGAGTTGAAATAGCATCCATATGCCAAACTTCAGAAGCTGTTTGAAAAGTAGGAATGTTAGGTTTGCTGCTCTCTGGTAAATTTTTGTTACAAAAACCGATTGGAAACAATAGGTGTTGTAATTTTTTAATTTCATTTTAGATATGATAAATACGATAAAATAAAATGATAAAACAAGAAATAAATTAAAAAAATTTATTTTTGGTTGTTGTGTTGCTCCAGTGCAACGTTAATTCACCTACCTATCTAATCAACCGATGCATATATATTTTTTATTTTAATCTTTTTTAACGTATAAGCCAAAGCAGTCATGGGATACGAGCAATAAATAAATCAAGTAGAAACCTTGACAAAATTTTTTCAACCTAAAGAATTCCTTGTACATATCTTTGTTGTTTAGCATGACGCGTCAAAGATATTGCAATCTTGTTTATCTAAAAGTACTTTGAGGAGGAGGTGGATTACGCTGCTTTTATACTACTATTTTTTCAAGTCAAATTTTGTGTAGTGAGCCTCGGTAGCTCAGCAGTAGAGCGTCGGGCTCGCATCGAAAGGGTTGTGGGTTCTGTCCTCAGCGGAGCCTGCAATTCTAATGGTCGCGAGATCGTTGCTTGGACCTATCTAAAGACTGCCGTGTTCGCTAATAGTGGCTGAGGCATAAATAGGTCGTAGTCACAAAGTCCCCCATGTTCTCATACCAAATCAATACCTCTGGGGGTACCTGATCAGGGGGTTATCGGCCTCTGATTGAGATCTAAATTACGATATGTGTGAGTGAATGGATGTGTGAAAGGGACCTTCCTGTAAAACGGATGTGTCATGTATGAAGAAGTCCAACCCTCCGGGGCAATGGCACCCCCAATTGGGCCATATATGGCCCACACGACAACAACAACAACAAATTTTGTGTAGTGATGGCTAAGTTCATTCTCTTGACGAGAATCCAAATCACTGGGCAATTCGGAATCAACAAACATATTTTTAAACGTCCTTTTAAACAAGAAAGCCAATCTCATTAATGGAATAAGAATGAAAAACTAATCATGCTAAAACCCTCGCTAAAGTATTTTTGTGTTACTAATTACGAATATTTATTATATTTGTGATTTCGTGATGAATGAACACAAATTATCTAATAATCTTTTGAACTTCAGATTTCTTGAATAGATACATTTAACACCGCAAGACCAATATTTTAATTTCTAATACGTAGATTATAAATCTTGGGAGACTTGTTTGGAATGCTGTCACTGTAATGGTTTGCAAGTGGAGAAAGAAGCAAATAATCACAGCCTCTTGATCCTCTCATCGCTGGCAGTTTGCAAACTCTCCAGAACTATCCAATAGTTCATAATTTTGATAGTTCATTTAAGAAATCACACCTATGTTGGACAGGTAATAATGATAGGTTCCAGAACTTACTGAATCAAGCAGAGCATATTTGTCAAAAGTGGCGTTGAAATTCTGAAATGTAAAATGAAAAATGAAATGATACACATCTTTGTAATAATGCATAGAAAAGCTTTCAAGTTAAAAGTTGTTAAAGCATCGTCAAATTTAAGTATTTAAAACATATCTTGTTCAACATTTTGTTCAAATTTACTCTGTTTCTAAAAAAATTCTGTATATTCTATTTATATAAAATCATATCCACGAGCATTTATTTTCATTAAAGCAATCTGCCAGATGAACTCATTTTTACATTAAGGAACTTCTATTCCTGATCGCTACATAGATAAGATGCGAAAACTTGTGCCACGATTGTTTTACATATAGGCTGTGTTTCATAACGTTTGTAACGTTTAATGAGCATTAGGTTCATCATTGTACTTTTATGTATAGACAAATAATTTTCACTTACGCAGCTGAAGCCTTTTAGTTCATCATCAATGCACCAAAAATAAAAAGAAATAAATCAAAATTTCTTATTTAGCAATTTTTATCGAGTATGACACTCACCACAAGTGAGTATATAAAAAAATGAACAAAATTGAAAAATATATAAATTTAACCTACAGTAAAATATGGTGATATACCTTAATAATACATTTAAAGCAACAAAATTTTATTACAATGAAATGTAAGACATAACTTTTCCAGTTGAATAAAAATTGAAACAACATAGTATATAATATGTATTTATACGTATATAGTGATTGAATGGTTTGAGTTTTTTATTTCAAAAGAACCCAATCGAACCACGACAGATTTTTTGAAATTTGCTATGAAATTTTGCTTGAAGCTACACTGCTGGCCACGGTAAATGCAACACCCTGAAGGAAGCATGAAAATAATATGAAATTTACGACATGCATTAGCGGAGTTGAGCTATGCAAATGATTAGAGTTTCAGCGCAGACGCACATCACGAGCGCCTCTGGCGCCACTTCAAAGCGCTATTTAAGGCTTGGAGATTTCGACGATTTCAAGTACGGAAATTGTGTTTTTCTTGTGGTTTAAAAAAAACGATCAATTATACCTCGTAGAAAACAGCGATCATCTTTTGATCAAGTATCCGAGTTCGACAGAGGAAAGATAGTGGCCTACCGAGATTGTGGATTATCTTTCAGGGAAATCGGTAGTCATGTTGGACGAAACCAAATAACTGTAATACGGATATGTGATCGTTGGATGCATGAGGGTACGACGAACCGACGTGTTCGATCGCATCCACCTCAGTGTACCACTTCACGTGATGACAGGCATATTGTGTGTATGGCAGCGACGGATCGCTCAGCCACATCACAAACCACAGCACAGCACATTCAGTCTGTAACGCATCATCCAGTGTCTGCGTGTACCATTCGACGCCGTTTACAGCAGAGTGGTCTGTCCGCAAGACGTCCATTGCTTCGTCTACCCTCGACGCAGAACCACAGACGTCTCCGTCGCCAATGGTGCGATGAAAGAAGGATGTGGACGGCAGAATGGAATGAAATTGTCTACACTGACGAGTCACGCTTCTGTCTGCAACACCACGATGGTCGGATTCGAGTCTGGAGAAACCGTGGAGAGAGGATGCTGAACAGCTGCGTTATGTACCGCCCCACTGGTCCTGCACCGGGTATTATGGTATGGGGCGGTATTGGGTATCACTCTCGCACTCCTCTAGTACGCATTGCCGGTACTTTAAACAGCCAGCGCTATATCTACGAGGTGTTGGAGCCAGTTGTCCTTCCTTACCTTCAGGGCTTGCCCACAGCCATATTTCAACAGGATAATGCGCGACCACACGTGGCACGCATTGTCCAAGGGTTCTTCGTCAATCGCCAGATTGAATTGCTTCCGTGGCCAGCTCGCTCTCCGGATCTTTCGCCGATAGAAAACATGTGGTCCATGGTTGCTCAACGATTGACCCAGATTACATCCCCAGCTGCCACACTAGATCAACTTTGGCAACGTGTGGAAGCTACTTGGTCTGCTGTACCCCAAGAACACATCCAAAGTCTCTTTGAATCAATGCCGAGGTGTGTGGCAGCGGTGATCTCCAACAATGGCGGCTACTCTGGCTACTGATTTTGGCAGGAACCACACTTCACAGAAGTCTATAAATTTAATCATTTAATACTTGGTCAACATGTTATCTACAAAATAAATTTTGTTATGATATCTCTTGTCTTTCTTGGTGTTGCAATTTATATGGCCAGCAGTGTATTTGCATAAGTTTAATTTAAGCTTTTCAATATTCAAGTTCAAAAATACTTGCAAGATTTAACTATCGTTATCGAATGTTCGTAATAGTAGTGCTAAACCTTTTATGGGAGTATTCCCCTACCCCTTAACGAGTATACTTTTACATCTGGGAAAAGGGCTTCCTCACAAAATGTTTGTGCGCTTTGTTATAGTGACATTAAAAGGCTCAATCGGAAGTTATAGGAGAGGTTTAGAAGCTCTAAGCGATTGTTGGACAGGAGACTCGTTGACATAGGTCAAAACATCAAAAATAACGCTTGGATTTTCTTGGGAAGGAGCTTTTAAGTGAAGCAAAATCCTTAACTTTCTTGGGAACGAGTGACATTACTTTGGATGCTTGGCGACAACATTGTCTGCGTCGGGTGAATTTTAAAAGGAGATCATTGTTACTTGGATTCCCACAAACTTTACAACGACTGAGGAATAACCCGATTATTCTGATGAGAGAGTACCACTCTCTCTCACCATCCCTTAACACGCATAGTAATTGACCCTCGAGATAATGCAACACGTCAACACATGGTAACTGCAAAACACTTATGAACTTACTTCGTATCACAAACAAGACGCGGAGTCACTGTGCGTGCATATAAACGAAATACAGCAATTAACCAAGATTTGCAATGAGTAAATTGATATTTTTTATTTAAAATTGTGATCTGTTTCAGTTGGTTGATATTGCTTACGACTAATAAACAACGCAATCTACTAAACACCTTGGTTCTGTGATGCAGCTTTGGAAGACCGACGCCTGATGCGAAATTTGTTCTTATAGGTTTAATATTGTAATTAACAACTGTTGTTTTGCGCGAAATCACTAATTCTTTCATATTTTGTCATCGCACTCCCTATTGCAAAATCAAACAAACCAGACGGTCTCTAAATGTTTAAATTCTGGGGATTTGCTGTACTTCCGTTAGCAGTTGAAGTATGTTTATTGCAAAATAACAATTAGCTACTATTTTCTAAAATATTAACAGCTTTCGAAAGACGTTAGTGAGATAGTCAATCAGGTTCTTCCTACGCTATGTCAACTTTATGGAATGGGCGAATGTAACTTCCAGGACGACAACATTCCATGTCATGTTACAGCCTCTGTCTCAAGCTGTGGTATCGAGATATGGATGTAAGACGTCTTCCTTGGCCTGCTCAGAGAGTCCCGACCTAACCCCATAGAACATTTATGGGACGAGTTAGAGCGACGCTTAAGGACCAGGGAACCACGTCGTGTTAGCCTCTAGATAGTGTCGCGGTGGTGCATGCTTCAAGAACAAATCAAAGTTTAAGAAGTATCATTTATTGTCTTTGAAACAAGTATTTCGCTATAGTTTAAGATAAATACATTTTTATATTTTATATTTCAAGTACATTGTATTGCGTTGCGTTAATTAATGATAAAGGATAGAGTGAAGGATCTAATAAAAGATGTAATAACATGAATATAGAACCCCACCTGCCAACGTCCTGTATCGTTTTCCATAGACCATCATTCTTTGTACTAATGGCCAAGACGTGCCTGCTGGGTATAGCTCTCACTCTCTCTTCCTCTTTTTGCTGCCTCTTGCTCTATATTCAAATCAGCACCACCCTTTTTATGGGGGTACCATGTTTGTTATAGAAGCTTCCAGTGATTACTAACGCGCTGTTATCTATCAATTTTTTCCCACGTCCCCCAGATGAACTCAGAACTTAATTAGATTAGGGGGTTAAGAAACAAAGATCCGAACTCGTGATGTATTACACCTCTGCCCTTGACCTTAAGATAATCAGGGAGAATCCCGTGATTTAAGTATCAAAAGGCGTAGAAAGGCCAAAGGGTGATCCGGAATAGTCTGGGAAAGTCAAATAAGTGATCACTGGTGTTTGATTTTCAGTTGCTGAGAATGGTGATAACACGGTTTTCTATTCCAGAATCTTTCTAAACTTAACTTAAGCGATCGTGACGATAGCAGCGTCACATCTCCAGCTGAGGCCGGAAAAAAAAAACGATGAAAAAAAACAAATAATACATACGGTGTTGACATTGGCAAAGTAGGGTTCCCACGACATCAATACACATACAAACTTTCTAAACTTAACTTAAGCGATCGTGACGATAGCAGCGTCACAATAGGAAGATTCCTGGTTCGAATCCAGGTCCGGGCATGGATGTTTGTAATCGTATGGTGTAGAGGCGGCTGGTGCACCTTAAATCTGTCGTGGCCGAAAGTCCTCACGTTGGGTTGGCGTGGAAGTTTGGAGAGTGGGGTGCCAGCTCAGGTGTTGCTTCGTCATCTGACCGTGGTTCAAAATTACGAGGTGTTGTCCTCTCATCTTTCCCTTATGGGACTGATCCCGGACCGTCGTCAATAGCCCGTTGTGTTGCTCTAGTACGATGTTAACTAAAAAATTACCAATTATTACCTTCAAAATAAACAGAATCTTTCCTACAATAGATGTGACTATTTAGTCATTATGTATATTGAACATTATTATATACAGGAACATGACACATTACTCAGAAATCTCGTGACTTTCAGACACGGACGAATTGTTAGTAGGGTTAAGCTATGAAGCAATGTAAACTAGGTAAGCATATAAGGTGGGTATTTTAAATAACGTCCCAACTGAAGCAGCACAACGGATTATTGGCGACGGTCTGGGATCAATCCCGAAGGACAACGGCTCGTAATTTTAAACTACGGCCTGATGACGAGGTTAGCATCCGAACTGGCAGCCCCCTAGACTTATACACCACGGTATCATGAGGACAGCTGCTACAGCTAGCTCTTGGTGAAATTGAAAACAAATTTCCAATTCTTGCTATCTGGATCTAATTGTACTATAAAAAGTCATCCAGATTTGATATTACGATAACGTATATCTTCATACACACCACGCATTCTGTTTCATTCCATCGAACACTGGAATGTTTTGATGCGTTTGGCAGTGTAAATGAGCTTTTAATGGGCAAAGAGTTTCGTAGTTATTTAATAACTAACAATTATGATTTATGATATAACATTGGCCGACTTAATTTGGTTAGAAAAAAGTTGAGATAAAGAAGCCAGAAGAAGCATTTGCGAGGTTAATTTTGCAGTTTTGTAGTTTTTGTAGCAAAAAATCTGCTGAATTCAAATGAAACATATTGCATACTGTTTTTTTTTGTTACCTAGTAACTACTTTTTTCAGCAATTATTCAGATAGCTACCCCTTGCACGTGTTTTAAACTACGAATATTCAGACCACTTAAAGGGAGTAATTTAATTAAAAGCCCTCTTTTAAAGCTTAGATGAATTAATTTACGGAGGGCAAAAAGTTTTCAATGAGTACTTTTTTCGTGGTATCTTTTCACGTTAAAGAAAGCTCATTTGCATGAAGTGGTGGTGTTTTTTTTGGAAAATGAATTTAGGTGTTTCTTAGAGATTCCTTTGTAACCTTTAAGAAAAATCTGCTGAACTGCGATGGGCTTAAAGTTGTTCACAAAAGATTTTTGTTATTGACTAATTATTTCTTTGAAATCGTGTGGGGTTTTTCTATGAAGCTAAATACAAATAGCGCTAGTGTTTCCGTAACCTATTTCTTAACATATAGCACAACTTATGCTACTTGAATGAAAGTTCATACGTCACCAATTTTACCTTTACCGGAGGTATTTTTCTTTGGTATTTTTTTGCACTGAAAAATTCAACTCATTAATTGATAGCCTGCAATTTCATATTTATTGGATATCTGATTTCCTGTAAGTTATTTTCCTTGTTTTAGCTTAAAAATTCCGCCTCTTAAACTATTTTTGATCAAAATTTCAGCGTGAGATATCCACGATAGCCCTGTTGGATGAGTAAAGAGTCAACCAGAGGGATGTGAGTTCGAAGCTCGATCACACCAAAACCAGTCGTGTGCTCGAAGTTAATGACCGTTCTATATATCGTTACCCCAAATGTCTTCACGTTTGGCATAGTGTGAAAGTTTGGAGTGAGTGTTAGCTCAGGTGTTAACTTCGTCATCTGATTGTGGTTCAAAATTACGAGGCGTCCTCGGATCTTTCCTGGACGGTCGCCAATTGCCCGTTGTGTTGCTCCAGTGCTACGTTATTTCAAAACTCTACCCTCAGAGCAAGAATTTTAGTGTAAAAAATATCACGGAAAGATGAGGCTCTTCTTTATTGTTTTACCCAATACATAATGTACAGCCGTCAAGAAAAAACGACTCACCGATACCAATTGCACAATTTATATCATAGAACAATACGGAAAGTAGTAATCTAAAGGGATTAATGTTTTCTACAAATATAAATATCTAAAAATTGTCTAAGGGCCGTCTTCATATTAAATTGGGTGCTTGCTCCAATAATTTCAATACCAACCCCATCTCTTATCAGATTTGGATTCTACTCGTAGTTTCAGGCGGATTTGATGAAAAAATGTTGTAAAACGGCGTAAAATTGATCGAGAAAATCCATAAAAAGCATTGAGGGAGCGTATAAACGTTCGGAGTTCAATCAGATTAAAAATATTAATAAGGACGTGTAGTGGCCATCGCAGTCAACTGACCTATGGCAGGCGCCTTGGTATGGAGTCCATTAAAATGGTGACAAAGTCAGAATCCATTCTGATTGAATCCCAGGATCAGTTGGCAGAAATTTCTGTTTTCACTTAGTGAACAATCCCCAATAACGATAATAATCATCGAATTTCGCAATCTCCCAGCGCTACCAATTATGCACGTAATGAGCTGAAAAATTTGGAATTCCGACGTTTCAGTAACAGTTGAAACATGAACAAAAATTTGTCCAAGTTTCTGTACATAATTTTTATGAATATTAAAATCATAATTGATCAATAATAGTAAATTTTGTTTGATGATTAAAATGTTTATAGATTGTGTTTGTGTTTTTGGATAGCAAAGGATGAAAAAACAATTTCCAAGAAAATTTAATGTTTGTAGCAAGTATAACAAGAAACGTGAAACACCAATTTAACATTAGGAGATCTAATTTTCAAACACTTACAAATCGGTGAAAAATCAAATAAAATTGATAGACTTTTTTTAGAAGCGGCTCACACACAATCCCACGATAGTACTTTACGCAAGTCCAACTTGATTGGATAGTTTCACGGGCTTGGCTTCACTTGGATATCTCGCCAATCTGATTGTTGCAGTAACCATTTGATTTTGAATATGCGCGTTGTTTCGTAGAAATACAATACATACACTAGCGCCTCAGCGTAAGTGTCCGACAAGTTGACTCTGATTTGCTCCTCATATATATGTAGTATGGTTATTGTTAGTAGAGTATTTCTTGCCAACTTATATTAAGGGTACTTATATTTTAAAGAGCTTCGTTTCGTTAAGGCTACAGTGGACACTAAAAATATTTTTTCTTAATTTTAAATAAAAAAGCTCAAAATTTTGTCTGATAATATATATTGTCAAACTAAACCTGAAAAAAAAATTTGGTGTAAAAAAATTTATTAATTTTTAAAATATTTGAAATTTAAAAAACAATTTAACAAAAGTTCAAAATGCTCCGGGCGTTCCAATTTTTTCAATATCTTTGATTTTTTTTTGATTTCTTATCTTAAGACACTATTTAAAAAATTTTGGGAAGCAATGTCATGTTTAATATGATAGTTTATTAGTAATAAATTAAAATGTGCTCTTAAAAGGAATTTTTAAGAAAAAAAATGACATTTTTAGTTAAAAAGTTAAATTTTTCTCTTCACACAATTATTATTATATATGTGCATCCCAAAATCTTTTAATACTTATAACAGGAGAAAATATGGAGAGTCTTGTAGTTATAGGATGAAAATTGAGACGTCCGGAGCATTTTGAAATTTTAGTTCGAAGCAATTTTTTGATTTGAAGAAAAACAACTTTTTTCATTTCAAAAGAGTATAAATAATTTTTAGGAATATATTTAGCTCTAGAACTCTAGCATAACACAAATATAGTTCATGCATTCTTTATAATGCAGTTTTTAAGCACATAATTGTAATTCACATAACGCATATGGATGGTAAAAAACTTTACGTAAATTGAAAGTCTTTAACTTTCTTAGTAAATAACTACAAGAAACCAAGAACACAAATTAAATTTAATTAAACACTAATATAGGATAGAAGAAGATGATAAAATTTTACAGTACTGCTATTGAATTGAAAAACATGTATGTCATAATTGTAGAGTAGTGTTGTAATACAAGATGTGCGTATGTTGTAATACAAGATGTATGTATGTTATAATACACGATAAAAAATGTATAAAAAGTAAAACAAAAGTAATTCTCAAAAAAATTAATATAATTTGATTGATGTAACCAAAATTAAAATGCTCCAGCACAATATGCTGCATCCGGTTTCACCGATTTTTTTTTTTTTTTTTTTTTTTACCACAGCATTTTTCTGCGTTTTACGCCTGTGGTCCCGTCTTTTGGCAATAATCAGAGAAAAACTTGAATCTAAAGAGGGATTATCCTCCGATTCAAGAGCTTTCACATATCCCAAGTTATGTTTTTGAATAGCATCAGTTACTGCTAACTCCAGCCTTCTTCGTGAAACGAACACTTCCTTGGGACATTTCCTCCAAATGCAGCTATGAATGTTTTCGTTGATGTTCTGCGTCTTACCAGCAACACATCTGTCTAAAATAGCATCAGATGCTAGTCGCTGATAAACTGGCATAATCTTTTCCACTACCTGTGGCATCAGGTGGGTCTTCATTGCAGCGTGAGATTCTGGCATTTCCCCTTTGGCAATCGCCCTTCGGTAGAAACACCATGATGTTTCCCCATCAGGACACTTGGTATGCTGTGGCTTTCTGTCATTAGATGAGCAATGCAACAAACTAGCATATATAGCAGACTTCATTTTTTGTGTGTCAGGCACATTGTCTCTTATTGCTTTGCGATAAAAGTTTTGCAGCTTAACTATATTTTTTTCAGTCAAGCTGCCTTTCTTTTTACCACCGAGCGTCACTTTTTTCATGCGCCATTCTTTGACTTTATTTCTTAAGGATGTGCCTAACCTTTTTGCTACATGGTTCAGGCACTCTTCCTTTTGAATTTCAAGATCAGGCCCATAGACTTGATTCTGATTCAAGAACTGAAAAGTCTTCGAGTCCCCATCACTCAATACCGACACGTATCGCATACTGCAATCGCTCACAGACCTCCTCCACATATTTAGGGCAGCATGCATTTCCATAGCTCCGCTTGATCCATCGAAGTTCTTTTCGCATTCTTCAACATGCCCTTCTTTCCAAATGCAAAATTCAGGAGTACCCATTCCCAGTTCCTTGGCAGTCATCACACAATTGTGACAGTACTTGGATAGTACTTCAAAGTCGAGGACAAGGCCACTTATTATGTCAATGACAATACCTAATCCAAGCTTTGAAGTATGCCCTCGCTTCTGCCACGTACCGTCGTAAGAAACACTGACATCTATTACGACACTAGTACTAAGTGCGCCATCCATTTTGATATGAGCTGCTCTAGCAGCTTCACGGGACACTTGCAGCATTCGTCGTTTGACGTCTTGATTTTTAATAGACAAGTTCAGCATACATTTAGAAAAGGTTTTTTGTCCATAACAGGCATATTTAATATAGAAGAAAAAGTTTCTAAGGCAGCATGGCCTCTTCCTATGGACAAGAAGGCACTCACCAACTTGCCATTGATGTCATGAGAGCTTTTTGGTTCTTCTTGAGGACTTGAAAACACAGTACCATAGCTCTCATCGCATGTACCACACAAGAGCTCCAGCTTGACCGAATATCCCAAAGAATGGTGTTGATGCACAACAAGTGAACATTGTTTACAGCTTTTGCAGGGAACTTTCTCCAACAATTCCTCAAACACAGTTTTGTGAGTGATTATGTAGTTGGCTTCAGGCTGGGGAGCTGGTTCCTGCCTTTCAACAATGTTAGCAGAACATTCTGATTTTGCATAGCGTTTCTGGCTATTTTCTGCATTTGCTTTCCTTCTCTTGCTGGGTCGGCCTTTTGGCTTCCTCCATCTCTTTGAAACAAGATCCATAGCAACAAAATGATAACAACAGCTTTTGAAAATGATTGCTACTGCTTATATGCACATGGGAAAAAAACGCTTTGTAAGTTTGTATACAAATAATGATATGCGGTTTCAGTCACAGATACAGTTAAAATTTACTGTTGCCATTTCAAATTTGATAAATTATAAACTGTTCTGAATAATTGTGAGGCTTTGAGAAGAGAAAAGAAAATAATCCATATTTTCGCTGACTTGACAGCTGTGTTTATGTGGCTGCAAAACGTAAACAAAGGGGCGTAGCCATGGCGGAGGAAAACGAAACTACCCCATAACTCAGCAAAAAAAGCATAAAATCGGAATTTTTTTTTGTGTTTGATGGAAGAGTATATAAAATAACAAAATAAACTAAAAAAAAAATTCTGCAATTTCGTAAATTTTTGACATTTTAAGTGTCCACTGTAGCCTTAAGCAACGATGGCCTAATGGCTAAAGTCACCAACCTTCAGATTAGCGTCGGCAGCGGAGAATGACTTCACGAGTTCGAACCCAGCTGGCGGAAAAATTTTTAGATTAACCAAATTATTTAAAAAAAATTCCAATTTAATTCCTTTTCATTCTAATTTACTTTTCCTAATTTTTAATACCCTTTTCATATTTTTCCAAGCTTCCGTTGATTTTACATAAATAATCTAAGAACCACTCCTGAACTCACTACCAGCTGATATTTTTCCGCCCCTCTGCCGTCCTCTTTGCTTTAGGATGATGGTGTCGTATCCACCGCTGGCTTAGGACCATTCTGATGTAACAAAAAGCATACATAAAACACTAACTTATATAATTATTAACTTATATAATAAAAGGATACAATTTTCGGCTCCCACCTCTACCCACCCATAGCCATGGATCTGAAAAGAAAAGAAGAAAGCAGAAAGGAAGAGATAAATCGCCAACAACTATAAACCTTGATGACATACGTATCTAGGTCATGTGATTCGATTAGCCAATCAAGTTGGACTTGCGTAAAGTACTATCATGGGATTGAGGCGCCTGTCTTTTTTTTTATTTCCGCCTGAAAGTGTATGTAGAATCCATATTTGTGATAAAAGTTGAGGGTTCGCATTGAAATATCGGAGCAGGCATCCAATTTAACATGAAGACGGCCCCTTAGACAAATTTTAAACATTGATATTTGTAAAAAACATTCATCCCTATCAATTGCCACCTTCCGTTCTGCTCTGCGATGTAAATTGTGCAATTGCGATCAAGTGAGGTCACTTGATCAAGATGTCAGGTGAGTCGTTTTTTATTTTGACGGCTGTACGCATAGCATATACTCGTTTTACCAATAAAACACCAGTGCCATCTACACTGACACTGGGTTTCACATTTTAAGGGATTTGCTTTCAAGTAGACACGGGACCCAAGATTTCCTCTACCTTTTTACCCGTCAAGCTGATCGTTGTTAAAATTTACATGGTAGGTATGTAGATATTTTAATTAACGTCACACTTGAGCAACACAACGGGCTATTTCAAAATTACAAGATGTCAGAATCTTTGCATTCAGAATTATTTCCGGATCGTCACCAATAGTCCATTTCGTTGTTTCAGAGCAAAGTAAATTCAACTACCTCCCTTTTCCCTTCTTCGTGTTTGTTTGAATCTTTATTGATGCTGTTCTGGATGAAAATCAATCATTTATTTAGGAATACTTTTATGGGTATGTTGTTGAAAGCTAACATCATACTAGAACAACAAAACAGGCTATTTGCAACGGCCTAGGATCAACACGTTGGGAAAGATACGAGGGTAATGGGTAAGTTTAGTTAACGTCGTACTAGAGCAACACAACGGGCTATTGACGACGGTCCGGGATCAGTCCCTTTAAGGGAAAGATCCGAGGACAACACCTCGTAATTTTGAACCACGGTCAGATGACGTGACCCACTCTCCAAACTTCCACGCCAGCCCAACGTGAGGACTTTCGGCCACGACAGATTTAAGGTGCACCAGCCGCCTCTACACCATACGTTTACAAACATCCATGCCCGGACCCGGATTCGAACCAGGAACCTTTCGATCTAGAGGCTAACACCTTAACCACTATACCGGTTTCAATCCCTTAAGGAAAAGATCCGATTACATAAAATCAAATCCACCCACATTTAACTGTATAGGTAATTGGTAATTATTAGTTAACGTCGTAATCAAACGTACGTCAAACCAACCCAACGTTAACAAAGAATTCTGAAAAGGGTAGGTGGATCAAAATTATGTGGTGTAGTCCTCGTATCTTTTCCTCGGGGGTTTGATCCTGAATCGTCGTCGTTCGTTGTGGGCTACTCTAGTACGACGCTAATTAAAATACATACCCAAAAAGGTATATATATTTGATTTTTTATTCTGAAGGGTTTAGTTTTCTCGCACAAAGGTTATATTTGACCATCCTAAGCCAGACAATATTTAGTGGAAATGCACACACAAGTAAAGTTTAACAGAGAATACACTCAAAGGGAGGAATCGAACCTGCACCGCCTAAATCTCGCAGGTTGATAGCTCGGTAAACACAAACTGAACCGCCACACCCCCAATTTCCCTTCTGCAAATTCGCATAATTTAAGCTGCCCAGAAGTTTTTAGAACATTAATTAAAAAAGGGTAAGATAAAAGTAAGGTAATTTTATTTAACGTCGTAATAGAACAACACAACGAGCTATTGACGACGGTCCGGGATCAATCCCTTAAGTGAAAAAAAGATCCGAGAACAACACCACGTAATTTTAAACCACGGTCAGATGACAAGGCAACACATGAGCTGGCACCCCACTCTCCAAACTTTTACACCAACCCAACGCGTGGACTTTCGCGGCCACGACAGATTTAAAGTGCACCGGCCGCCTCTACACCATACGTTTACAAACATTCATGCCCGCACCCTGATTCGCACGAGGAACCTTCAGCTCTAGAGGAATTTTAAAAAAAGGGTAATGGTAATGGTAATGGTAATTTTTAGTTAACGTCGTACTAGAGCAACACAACGGGCTATTGACGACGGTCCGGAATCAGTCCCTTAAGGGAAAGATTCGAGGACAACACCTCGTAATTTTGAACCACGGTCAGATGACGAAGCAACACCTGAGCTGGCACCCCACTCTCCAAACTTCCACGCCAACCCAACGTGAGGATTTTCGGCCACGACAGATTTAAGGTGCACCAGCCGCCTCTACACCATACGTTTACAAACATCCATGCCCGGACCCGGATTCGAACCAGGAACCTTCCGATCTAGAGGATAACACCTTAACCACTATACCGGTTGGTCGGCAGAACCACGGCCAGAGAACGAAGTTAATACCTGAGCTGGCATTTTTCGAATACTCAACACAAGGTAAACATGGGCACTTTGAGCCCACGGGATTTAACGTGTATTAGTCTCCGTGTAAACGACTGTCTCTGGTAGGACCTAGTTTCAAACTTGCTACCCTCCGATTGTTAATTAGTTACTCTCCTAACCAGGCTACATTGGCCCCGGAGATAAAATAGGATTTCGGTCATTAAATAAATATAGGATACGTTAGAAGCTAAATTCGGGAATAAAATTTGAATCTCTCTATATTAAAAAAAAGTTACCGCCGACGCCGCAGGATTGAAAACTGTGTTGTTTAGCTCGATTCTTAAACGATTTCCCGAGAAAGTACTGATCGGAAAAAAAAGAAATTAACATGATTTGTTTTTCATTGTATTCCCTGGACAATTATTAAGATTTTTTTCCGATGCGGCTATTAGTTTAGGGTTTATTAAGTGTCAAAATTGTAGAAGCGAAATTTCTTCCGCGAGTGAGCAAAACACATACAAATTTTCAGTCTTCAGCCGTGAGTTTTTTTTAAATAGTACCTCTAAACGTAAATTTTTGCAGCTCGTCGAGTTTTTTTTTTGAAATTTCAATTTGGTTCTTGATAGTATTTTTTTGAAATTCGGGAAAAATCAGGACATTTTTGTTATTTTTTTTTAAAACTGCCGTATCTATATTTTATTACTATTAGTTTTTAATTTTTAAAATATAACACTATACCTCAGAATGTACTCTTTCTTACGGTACTATTATTTTTGAAATCGGTTAATAATTAAATTGGATGCGATCAAAAGTTGGTCATACAAAATTCGGAATCTTTGGATATTTTAGCTACTTTTTGTTACAACCGTTAACTAAAACTGTCATATCTATATCGAATTACTATTAGTTTTTTATTTTGAAAATAGCGCAGTATACCTCAGACTATACTCTTTCTTACGGTACCATTATTTTTAAAATTGGTTCATAAATAAATTCGATGCAATCAAAAGTTGGTGACACAAATTTCGTATTTTTTATTTCGCGGAGCATTGTATTTGCGGAGGGTTGTATTTTTGACTATCGGGTTTGCCAGATATCAAATTTATCGTAGCAACAATTGCCATAAAAACGATTCCTTTTTATTTGGCGAGGAAAAAGGCTCGCTTTTTTCCCTCTGTTTTCAGATGGTTTACCGAGAAAGTACAAAGTACACATCGTAAAGTTTGGAGATTAACATGGTTTACTTAAAATTGTACAGGGAACAAGATGCAGAAGATTTTTTACTCATGCGGCTATTAGTTTAGGGTGCATTGAGTGTTAAAGTAAAAAAGAGTGAAATCACTTGCGTAAGAGGTATTGGTTTGCGAAGCAAACCAAACGGGATTGCGTAGCAATCCCAGGGGGTCGGAGAGCGTAAGCGAGCAGGGGGCGAAGCCCTTGCTGTGACGTCATGGACCGTAAAGTGAAATCAGGATAATACAAAATATTCAGATAGTTTCACTCTGCGAAAGGAATGTTGGTTTGCGAAGCAAACCAAATGCCATATGTAAAAGGAGTGTTGGTTTGCGAAGCAAACCAAATGGGATTGCGTAGCAATCCCCGGGGGTTGGCGAGCGTAAGCGAGCAGAGGGCGGAGCCCCCTAGTGAAATAAAAATTCATAAAAGATTAAGAGCGCGAATTTTCTGTAAAACACTGAAAGCATTTGGATCAAACTTTAGATTTGGAGAAAGGGTAATTTATCGTATATAAAGTGCAGATAAATTTGTGAACGACTTCATCTTATGTTACGAAAACTAAATGCTGAACGTGATAGATAAATGCTTATTTTGTTACTTGTTCCAACAGAATTTTTTTAAACACTCAGTGATGCCCCATCTTGAAACTTTAGTACATTTGAAGGTCCATGTGCTACATAGCAATAAGCCACCGATGTATATTACGCAATTAAAAAATTAAAAGCAATAATCAAGAGGATCAAAAGAATTCGCTTATTTAAATGAGTGTTCAATACTTGATAGTTTAATATAGTGACCTTTTGTGAATAGTGGATAAAGCATTTTAATTTTGATATTTTTTGAACTTGAATATTTTTTGAAGAGAGTTCCCTAAACCTGTATGTGTACCGATATGTATTTATAAAAGTATTAATTACATTTAGCATTATATTATACAATTAGATTTAGAGTAGAGTTCATTGGTAATCCACATTAGAAGAATGGAAACTGCTATTGAGATGACACTAATACTAGCTAACATGTCAAAAAGGTGGTATCCCTAATTTGGATATGTTTGGGTTGACAATTATATGCCTTGTATGAAATCTGTTACCTTATAACACTAGCAAACAAAATGCTCAATCAGTAATTGGTTGAGTGATTATACTGTTAAAGCACCAAACTAAGGTTGATAAATAAATATTTATATAAGCAGCATGAAAGAATTGTCAAAAAGAGACTAAACTCGAAGACTTTGATTTTTTGACTGGAGCCCGAAGAATATAGAGTTTACATTTTTGATTAGACTAGTCTCCCCTTAACGCTCTAGCCCTTAATAGGCCTTTAGGGGTTCTTCGAGATTCAACCATCCGGAAGCCTTAGATTGTCCATAATTCTGACTTAACACCTGAAATAGCCATCTACCTTGGCTTGCACTGCTCGCAGTGTCGTATATCTCAGCATCGTACATTAGATTGTTCACCTGAGTGTATCAGTTGAAATGATTGCTTGCCTTGTAGCATATTTCCAATTCACATTGTATATTAGATTGTCCACAAGAGTTCTCTTGATTGCGCAACGGCTGAGAAAAGTCAGCTTGCTTGCTTTGTAGACCCAGCAGTCACCATATCTCCTTAGCGCTCGAGCAACAAGTAGGCTCTAAGCGGCTCTCCCAGATTTAATTCATCTATTCCAGTCGGGAACGAAAGATTCTGCACCAGAGCTCTCCTGACTACGCAACGACTGAGATGAGTCAGCTTCCTCGGCTTGTACCACTTGTAGTCATCATCGTATATCTCTTCAGAGCTATACTTTGTACATATCCGGATGAATTGCTGATTGAACGTCGGTTGCAGGACATCTTTTAGGTTATGATATAACTCCCTTGAAGAGATATAGGGATGTGGCAGAGACCGCGATATATAGACTAGAGTAGAGATCGCGTCCGAAATGTCGAAGGTGAGTTCGAAATCTGCAAAGGTTACGAATATGTCCAGGGTCATCAGCATTCTGTCTCGTGGACTCTTCTGTTCCAATCGTCGTATGCCTTCACGGTCGATTATCGGCATATTATGGTATCTGAAATGAAATTTGGTAAAATTGATAAGTGAAATAGTGTACCACATAAAAGGTGTTAGCAGAATGATTCAAATTGACATATTTTCAAGATTGGTAATTTTGGATTGACGGTCGTTACATTGTGAGGTATAAAACGAACAATGATCCAATTAACAATTTTAATGGCATTAATTTTCTAATGAAATCGTCATATCAGCTTCATGTTACTTTTCCCGATTGCTCGTTTTGAAGGTCACGTGATATTGATCACAATAACCCGTCGTGTTGTTCCAGTGCGACGTTAATAAACTACATTCCTGAGATAGTAATTTGTAATTAACGTCGTATTAGAGCAACGGGGTATTGACAACGGTCCGGGATCAATCCCTTAAGGGAAAGACCCGAGGACAACACCTCGTAATTTTGAACCACGGTCAGATGACGAAGCAACACCTGAGCTGGCACCCCACTCTCCAAAGTTCTACACCAACCCAACGTGAGGACTTTCGGCCACGACAGATTTAAGGTGAAACATCCATGCCCGGACCCTAATTCGAACCAGGAACTTCCGATCTAGAGTCTAACACCCTAACCACTATAACCGGTTGGTCGGCCCTGAGAAGGCCTCAGTTAATCAAGGCTTTACTGTTCCAATATGTGTTAAGAAAGAATTAAACTTTCAAGAGTATTTACAGGGTACTAGTATTTAAAATATTTAAAGGGGAAATCAAACGCTGTTTACCTTTGAAAGAGAAGTGATTGACATCGATCTTCATACACCATTCCTAATGCCGAATATTGAAAACCATATTTCAAAAGTGTTCTTGCCAGCGTGTTTCTGGCATAACCGAAAAGTTCAGCGACAGGATTAAAACCTGCACTCAAATCACCGATACCACGCCACAAACCCCAGAAATCAAAACTCATGTCTCTGGCACAACTAAACAAATATTCAAAATATTTACAGTCTTCCACTTCCAAAAAGACGGAAGATCTCGAACCATCGTCGACACACAGCAACATAAGCCACCTCATCATCCCCAATGCCAGTTCAGAATCTTTCGGGAAGTCATGGCATAAAGTTACCAACAACGACTGGTAGAGCAGTGGGAAATGGTTTGCACTGCTTTCCAAGTTAAATATATTGAATAGGTCGACGAGTTTGAAGTAAATGCGTAGTAATTTTTTCTTCTGGAAGCGATTGAAGATGCTATTGCTAATGTTCAGGATTTGTTTTTCAAATGAGGAACAGAGTGCGTTTTCGAAGCGTTGCCGTGCGCGCTGGAAAATTGCCAAACTTTCCTCGAGATATTCGTTGAATTTTCTGAATTCTGACTCCACCATGCTGTACTTGGGTAGTGCAGCCTCCGGTATCAAGTATTCAGCACCATATGGAGGGAGGCAGCGAAGGATTTGGAGCTTGATTGATTTCCTCCACTTTCTACTACAGTCGGAAGTTCCAACAGCTAGATCCAGACAGTCCAAAGATTCCTCTTGAAGGACTACGTCAACAGCTTTGATGTGTCGAATTTTGCAAAAACATCTCGTATGAAACTTTTGAAAGGAATGGGCGAAAGCTTTCCTTCTCTTTACTGATGCATATGATGATCGGCGCTGCATAGTTTTACGCGAGAAAGACGAAACTATGAAACACTCACTGAAAAGCTTATGTAATATCTAACACATGTACGGCAGTTAATATCTGCGCAAACCCTCCTGAATTAACCTGTGGACAACGGCCGGTACAGCAGTTGTACCATGATCGCGCCAAGAACGAATTTAGACAACGTCCAATACATCAGTTGTATCACGAAAGTTGTTAGAATCACGCCAAGAAAATATTCAGACTACGGCCAGTATATCAGTTGTATCTTGAAATGTATAAGAATCACGCCAAGAAAGAACCGCGCTTGTTATATCTATAGCCGTTATCAAAAGGATGGTAAGTAGGGATTTTAATTAACGTCGTACTGGAGCAACGCAAAGGGCTATTGATGACGGTCCGGGATGAATACTCTGAGGGAAAGATTCGACGACAACACCAAGTAATGTCCACTGTAAAGCAAGTAATGTTTTAATTTGGATTTAGAGAAGGACACAGTACAACAGACCAGGTACTCTATTTTTGTCAGAGGATTAGAGACGCCCACAACAAGAAGCCCACAAATCACACTATGGCAGCCTTCCTTGATCTTTCAAGGCCTTCGACATAGTCTGGACACAGCGGCTTATCGTCAAGCTTTCTGAGACTTTTGGAATTGGTGGTAAAGTCTTGCCTTGGATATATGACTTTTTAAGAAACCGACTCATAAAGGTAAGTTTTAATAACTCCCTGTCAAGATGCTTCAAACTATATCAAGGGGTTCCTCAGGGTTCAGTTCTAAGTCCAACCCTTTTTATGCTCTTTCTATCAGGAATCGAGAAGGTTATTACCAAAAGGTGTGAAGTGGGTCTTTTTGCAGACGATGTTGTCCTTTGGGACTCTGGCACCTATTTAAAGACATTGGAGGACAACTTAAATTTTACCCTTGATGACTTATCGAAATTCGCTGAAAACCACAAATTGAGTTTTAACCCAACAAAGTCTACGGTAAGTTTCTTTACGACAAATAGAAAGTTATATAACTATCAACCTGGTGTTATATTGGACCAAAAGCCTCTAACAGTGGACAAACACCGAAAATATTTGGGATTTGTTTTGGATCCAGAGATAACGTGCAATAAACACATTGACCATCTGGTGCTAAAAAGCAGGAAACGACTAAAAATTTTAAAGTACATTTCAGGACGTGACTGGGGAGCTGATGCTGCTACTCTAAGGTATACATATATCTCTCTTATTAGACCCATCTTGGAGTATGGATATCCAGTCTACTGTTGCGCATCTAACACCAATTTACAGAAACTAGAGAGAGTCCAACTTAGCGCAGCCCGAATTGTCACTGGACTTCGTAACTCTTGCCCCAATCACGTAGTGCTTTTCGAGGCTGACCTGCAACCTCTTAGCCTCAGAAGAAATGCTTCTTTGGCGAAATACTATGACAAACTATGTAGTCTTGGAGAGGGAAATAGAACCTCTGCCTATCTGAGAGACTGGCGCAATGATCAAAGACTTAAGAGAAACAGTCCTTTTAGCATGGCGACTCAAGCTAAACTGTTTGAGGGTGACGTGGAACAACATCATCTGGTTCAAAGCGTAGATCCTTCTGACGGTCTTCCTAATGTATATTTCCACACAGACCTTCTTGTACAAGTGAACAAGCAGCATGACCTTCCTATTTATCTAAAGCAACTGACATTTGAAATAATCAACAACATCCCGGCTGACGCTACTAAGGTGTACACTGACGGCAGTAAAAACGAGAGGGGTGGAGCTGGCAGTGGAATCTATATAATTTCAGATGGTAACTACACAAAGATTCAGAGAAAGAATCCTGATGGCTGCTCTGTATTCCGTAGCGAGCTTATTGCTATAAATGAAAGCCTTCACTATATTGCGACTGTCATTGCAGGAAAAGAAATCTGGATTCTAACTGATAGCAGGAGTTCTGTCCAGCACTTGGCTAATTGGTCTGGTGTTAGAGACAAGGTGGGAGTATCTGTCCTCAATAAGCTAAGACAACTGTCTATAGATAATCAGATCCACATACAGTGGATCCCCTCTCATGTCGAACTTGATGGGAATGAAATGGCAGATAAATTGGCCAAGGCGGGAGCTAGTGAAGTATTGGTTCCACTTGAGCCTCTTACCTACACTGAGATTTATTCGCAGGCTAAGTTGAGGGGGAAAACAATATGGTCCACTCCCCCAGTGCATCAATGGTATCGGGGCCATCGACCCGGCGGCTCTTTGGCACTTAATTGTGACAGGCAGGGACAAACTGCAATTACCCGATTCCTAAGTGGACACCTCAGAACTATGACCTTCTCAGATGACTTGAGAACTTTCGACACATGCACCAAGTGCTCTTCTGAGCAGGCTTCTCCATCCCACATCCTGGAGTGCCTGGGACTTAACCATCAAGATCTCCTTGGAAGTCCATTGCTGGTCCTGGACTTCCTCAGGGTGTTTGGATTCATGGACCTAGTCTAGCCCCGCTGGACTTTGCGGATTGGCAACAACAAAAACAACAGTAATGTTTTGTCCTCGGATCTTTCCCTTAGGGGATTGATACCACCGGACTGTCATCAATAGCTCTTTGTGTTGCTCTAGTACAACGTTAATTAAAGATTACCAAATTACCTTACCTTACCAAGAACTAGTAGTTGTCTCAGCTTATGCTAAACTTGCGCCTTGAAACAATACAGAAATATATCTGAAGATGGACTTATGTTGATAAGTTTGACCGTGGTAGCCAGATTGGATGATAATTTTAGTTAACGTCGTACTAGAGCAACACAACGGGGCTATTAAAGACGGTCCGGGATCAGGCCCTTAAGGGAAAGATATGAGGACAACACCTCGTAATTTTGAACCACGGTCTGATAACGAGGCAACACCTGAGCTGGCACCCCACTCTCCAAACTTCCACACCAACCCAACATGAGGACTCTCGGCCACGACAGATTTAAGTGCACCAGCCGACACTACACTATACGCTTACAAACATCCATACCCGGATCCGGATTCGAACCAGGAACGTTCCGATCCAGAGGCTAACACCTTAACCACTATACCTAGCCAGATTGGAAGAGTAATAGTAGCCGGAGGGTTGCGTGTTCGATTCCAACCAAAGACCGTCGTGATCTCTACTGTCTTCATGTTGGCGTGGTATGGATGTCTTATGCCTGCTTAGATGTTGCCTTGTCATCTGACCTCGGTTGAAAATTACGCGGCTATTACGCTAAAATTACGTTGTCCTAAAATCTGTCCGCTACGTGTTTTATCCTGGACTGTCACCAATAGTCCGTGTGTTGATCCAGTGTGATGCTAATTAAATTACCTACCTAAATACCAACATCTGATGATCAGCGAATTTATGAAAAATGATCTTTGAACTTTTTTTTGCTTCATGGCACTTTCTCAAAGGAAGATAAGAACATTTGATGAAAAGCGTGCTGAGCTTGGGATCATCACACTCCCGAACTCAAATACATTTGACGTATTTCATCAATTTATACGTTGGCAGAAATATCTATGGTAATGGTAATGGTAATTTTTAGTTAACGTCGTACTAGAGCAACACAACGGGCTATTGACGACGGTCCGGGATCAGTCCCTTAAGGGAAAGATCCGAGGACAACACTTCGTAATTTTGAACCACGGTCAGATGACGAAGCAACACCTGAGCTGGCACCCCACTCTCCAAACTTCCACGCCAACCCAACGTGAAGAAATATCTATGAGATGCTTCTGTAAAGCTAGATGCAGATGACGTTTGTAATTTTTGTGACAGACGTGTTTACTGTAAGTATTACGGAAGTGATGCAATTTGACTACATTTTAAGGTTACTCTGTCACCCAACCAGCGAAAGCATTGTAATAATTTGTAATTTTTTAGTTAACGTCGTACTAGAGCAACACAACGGGCTATTGACGACGGTCCGGGATCAATCCCTTTGGGGAAAGATCCGAGGACAACACCTCGTAATTTTGAACCACGGTCAGATGACGAGACAACACCTGAGCTGGCACCTCACTCTCCAAACTTCCACACCAACCCAACGTGAGGACTTTCGGCCACGACAGATTTAAGGTGCACCAGCCGCCTCTACACCATACGCTTACAAATATCCATGCCCGCACCCGGTTTCGAATCAGGAACCTTCCGCTCTAGAGGCTAACACCTTAACCACTATACCGGTTTGTCGGCGCGAAAGCATTGGATAGCTGGAAGTAAAGTCCTAGTCTACTAGAGTTTTCGTACACTGAACTTCACCTTGATTACCCACAGAAGTAATTGGTAATTTTTAATGAACGTCGTACTAGAGCGACACAACGGACGATTGACAACAGTCCGGGACCAATGCCCCAAGGGAAAGAACCATGGACAACACCACGTAATTTTGAACCACGGTCTGATGACGAGGCAACACCTGAGCTGGCACCCCACTCTCCAAACTTCCACACCATCCCAACGTGAGGATTTTCGGCAATGGTAGATTTAAGGTGTACCAGCCGCCTCTACACCATACGCTTTCAAACATCCATGCACTGACCCGGATTCGAACCAGGAACCTTCCTAACCAGAGGCTAACACCTTAACCACCAGACCGGTTGGTCGGCATATCCACAGAGGAAATATAAAAGTAGTGAGCAATGTTAACCGCTTTATATGTCCAAAACTAGAAGTGACATGACGCTTAGACTACTTTCGTCACCTAGTGGTAATAGTAATGGTCATTTTTAAATAACGTCGTACTAGAGCAACACTAAGGGTTATTGACGACGGTCCGGGATCAATCCCCTAAATGAAGATCCGAGGACAACACCTCGTAATTTTGAACCACGGTCAGATGACGAAGCAACACCTGAGCTGGCACCCCACTTTCCAAACTTCCACGCCAACCCAACGTGAGGACTTTCGGCCACGACAGATTTAAGGTGCACCAGCCGCCTCTACACCATACGTTTACAAACATCCATGCCCGGGCCCGGATTCGAACCAGGAATCTTCCGATCTCGAGGCTAACACCTTAACCACTATACCGGTTGGTCGGCCGGCACCGGGAAGGAACGAGCATTGATCATCTGATTTGTCCACGCGATATAGTAATATACTTCGGCAATGTCACCATTTTAGTTACCAATGTATAGAAATGTGCATTCACGTATTTTCTCTGGTATAAGACGTTATATCGCCAAGTGAGACGATAATACATCAAATGAACCAACCAAGTCAATCAACCAACAGAGCTGTCACGTTATTACTTCTTGACATAATGGTCACACTTTCCGAAGCTTCTCTCAATTGTGATACTCAATGTACTTATTTTCACATCTATGTTTATATCCTTGACCTTCGCCAATAGCCCGTTGTGTTTGCTCCAGTGCGACATGAATGGAACTACTGCCCTTCCATATCTGGACAAAAGCAGACAGGTTGGTTAGGCACAAAGGCCATACATGGCCATGGTGTGCAATACACAAAAACACAGTATCAAGTAATAGACAGGCAAAATAAAATTTTTTGACTAGGAACAGGCAGGAATCGCACCATGCAGGAATAGAACATTGTCATACTTTTCACATGGCCGTGGTCGTGGTGGTGTTTTGTAATCATGCAAAATAATCAGAACATATCAGGTAAGCAAAAAAGGAATGTATTTTCACAGAATTAAAGTGATTTGTGATGTGACAATCACATTAAAAATCGTCTTGCTCTAAAAGTAGGGAAACATAACCTGCAAGCTATATGTTTCAATGTCCAGTCCCATAACAAATCCCTGAACTTGACAGGAGAAGCATTGTTCACCAGCCCTCGATTCCGAGAAATTCGGACGGGTGAGCTTTCACCCTTCACCCAGTGGTGTTGACGTCTGAAATGGCGCAATGTCACTCGGCCAGTAGACGGATTGACCCCCTGACAAGGTCGTGTCGGAGCACCCAGAATGGAGAGAGTTCAGACTCGCAGAACGATAGATGAACGCCAACTATGAGAAGCAAAAAAGGAGACGGAGACTTCTTTCCATTGTGGCCGCCTATTTCCAAAAATATGGTAGCTCCACAATTAGGAGCTGTAACATTAACGAATTGAAGACAAAATAAATGAAGTTAATTTAGTCGCAACCTGGCTGCCTATATTTTATTTTGCTCCAACATACGAAACGTAGATTCCAGAAGAAAGGAACCTCTAGATTCCAAAAGGAATTAACCTCCAGATTCCAGAAGGATGGAACCTCCAGATTCCAGAAGGATGGAACCTCCATATTCTAGAAGGATGGAGATTCATTAATAGTGAACGCAGCTCCAACATAGTTTGCCCTTTTAGATCCGTCGCTGTAAATTTGAATAAAATTAGAGTAATTTTTTAAATGTTTTTGAAAAAGTTGTCTGTATATAATATCAGAGGTGTCTGCTTTATTGAAATTTTGGAATGGGTTTTGAAATTTAAAATAATGATTAAACCTGGGAGAGAAAGAATACAGTTTTTTCTGAGTGACGTCAAGTGAAGAAATTTCGGATCCGTTCATCAAATCTAGCATTCTTAAGTGGAATGTAGGAATGAAGGATGTTTTAGCTTGATAGAGGCGTTTAAAATATGGACTGTACCATATGGTACTAGCCGACCCTTTTCCCTAACACGTGGACGCTGGAATGTTTCGAAATGCGAAAACAACTTCAGTCTTTGCACGTGCGGCTCCTCGACGGCCCGGCGGCCCATTTGATCCACACACAGCTGGAGTTTCCGTCGGTTCCCCAATCTCGGGTCTGGGATCAAGTTTTTGCGGTGAGGGACTCAAGTCGGCATGACAGACGGTTTTCGCATCTGTGTGGGGGTGTTTCTGTTCTGGAGAGGACATAAACATCTCTAGAGGGCTCGGAATTCACCCCCCCTCTCGTTGTCAGCGGCGGTTCTGCGAAGCGAACGTGGATTTTGAGAGGATTCGGACTCGAGCTTCGACGAGAGACAGACGTCTCTGTTTTGCCAATTTTGTTACTTTGGCTTCAGGCAGGTTTCGGTTGTCGATGGCTGTGCCCATAATTATCTTGTAACTATTTAATTTATGTAAATAAATAGTTTAATTTTAAACCAGCTGTCCGTCAAATTCTTACATGACGGTACAGGACTGTGTTGAATGGTATGCAATGGGTGATGAGGGGTTGAGGTAATTCTAAAATAGTATTCCAGTGATAACAATTGTCGTCTTAAGTCCAGGCAAGGTTAAAAAGATTCTACGTACAAGCTGCTTACGGGTGAAGTCTTAAAGGCACCAGAACATAAACGTAAAGCTGTGTGGTGGATAGTGTTCAGGGTTTGAAGAGCCGATTTTCTTGAGACTTTTCGAAAAGTTTGCGTAAATTTAAAATATGCGGTTGAAAAGTCAACTTCTTGTCAAATATGATACCTAAAAATTTGATACTGTCCACAACATTAATTAAAATATCTTTGAAAAATATTTCAGTGTCAAGATGAAGATTTCGCTTTTTGCAAAAATGAACACAATCAGTTTTAGAAGGTGAAAAACTGAAACCATTTTCGTTAGTCCAATGTGTGATTTTGTTAACGGCCTGTTAAAGTTGTCTCTCTATTAAACGAATGTCTTTAGCTGCGCATGAAATTTGCAGATCGTCAACGTAAATGAGACCTTTAATAGATGGAGGCAATTGAGAAATAATATTGTTAATTTTAAAATGAATAAAGCTACTCTTAAAACACTGCCCTGTGGTACTCCCTCCTCCTGAATAAAAACATCCGAATAAATCGATCCAATCCTAACTTTAAAATATATTTTTTCTAAAAATTCTTGAATAAAAATAGGCAGATTTCCTCTTATGTCATAATTAAAAATGTCTTTTAAAATTCCTTGTCTCCATGTTCGATCGTAAGCTTTTTCTATGTCGAAGAAAATCGAGACGATATGCTTATTTTGGACGAATGCGTTCCTTATTTCGGTCTCGAGAGCGACTAGATTAGAAATAGTGGATCTATTTTTTCTGAAACCACTTTGAAAAGGAGAGAGACATTTATCCTTTTCTAAAATATAAACGAACCTTGCGTTGACCATCTTTTCTAGTACTTTGCATAAGCAGCTTGTCAAGGCTATTGGACGGTAGTTTGAAGGATTCTTGGGGTCTTTGTTCGGTTTTAGTAAGGGTATTATGGTAGCATATCTCCATGACTGCGGAAAAGTGTGCTCGTTCCAAATTCTATTATAAAATTTCAGGAAATTATTAAGAGAACTTTTTGAAAGGTGTTTGAGCATGATGTAACTAATATTATCTGGGCCAGGAGTTGATTTGTGGGCTAAGGATAAAGCCTTTTTCAATTCCGAAAAAGTAAAGTCACAATTATACGATAATATACGGTTTGAAGAAAAATTAATTTTATTCTTTTCAGATGCATTTTTGATTTTTTTTAAACTTTCAGAGTAGTTAGTGGAGCTGGATATTTCGGAAAGGCATGAAGCAATTACGTTAGCTATATCTTTGGGTGCCGATAGTATTTGGTTATTGCAGTCTAGAATCGGAATGTGTCTATTGGGGTAAACACCGGAAATTCTTTTAATTCTGTTCCATAATTGTTTACTAGTGACTTTACTGTTTATACTATTGATATAATTCATCCAAGAATCCCTCTGACTACGTCTTTGTATTTTTCGAAATGCCGCTTTTGTTTTTTTATAAATAATAAAGTGCTCTCTTGTGGGATATCTATTAAAGATATTCCAGGCTTTCCTCTGTTTCCGATATGCATCACTACAATCCTCATTCCACCAAGGTTTCTTCTGTTTTCTAGGCTTAATAATGACTTTTTTAATGGAAGCATCAGCACTTGCTACAATTAAATCTGTTATTTTAAAAGTTACTTCATCGATGTCACCAATTTCTACTACGTTAGAAATATCTGCGAGGCTAGTAAAGAGTGGCCAGTTGGCAGTTTCAAAGATGTAGTTAGTTTGGCTGACAGAGTGAGGTTGGTATTGTGGCCTTCATATTTTAGTTTAATAGGATAATGGTCACTATTGTAAAGGTAAGAATCCACAGAAAAGGTCCAAAATGGTAAAATTGAAGGAGTGCAAATTGCCAGATCTATTGAATGGTAAGTAAGTGAAGGTGAGTGAAAATAAGTAGGTTGGCCGTTATTCATTATACATAAATCATTGTCCGTTAGCAGTTTTTCGATTTGTTTGCCTTTACGATTAATGTCTGAATTGCCCCAGAGAATATGATGGCCATTTAGGTCACCAAGTAGAATGAATGGTTGCGGAAGTTAATCTATTAAATTATTTAATTCAGAAGTGGCGACATGGGTGTTAGAAGGTAAATATAAATTGCATATTGTAATTAAGATATTGACATGAAGTCTTAGAGCAACAGCTTGTAGATTTGTTTTAAGGTTAATTTGAGTGACTGGAAAGTCATGGGAGGCAAGTAAAGCAACAACTCCACATGCTCTTTGGCCATCATCGTAATCTTTTCGAAATATAGTGAAATGACGAATGTTGGTGGTATCATTCTTTCTTAAATAGGTCTCCTAGAGTGCGATTGCAGCTGGCTTGTAGTTGTTTATGATGTCTTTAACATCAGCAATTGTTAGACGAAAACCCCGGCAGTTCCAGGAAAGAAAGGAAGCCATAAAAATAAAGAATAATAGAGAAGGAAAACCTATTTGTGATTTCTCGTCCTGGGACGATGTTTGTCTTGCCGAGGATCTTTCTTGGGCTTCAGTGGCGAAGTCTCCAAGTCCTCATCTTCAACAGATGAAATATCGCTTTCAGTGTTATAAAGATTAATGAGATCACTGGTTGAAGGATTAGTTATCAAGTTTCTGGATGAAACGCGTCAGGGTGAAGAGAGATTTGAGAACTTTTTTAAATTTTAATGTTATTTTGTTTAGATGATATTGTTCTTTTTAAAGAAGTATTTTTAGATTGATTTGGTTTGTTAATGATTTTTGTATTCGATGAGGTTGTAGCTGATGCTTTAGAAAAAGAAGGTGTGATAGGTTGATTCGTTGAAGTTTTATGTTGGTCATATGGCTTAAACATAGTTACATCGGTTTGAGTTCCGTTCGTCTTGAAGGTTTTTTTAACTATTGAAGAGTACGATATTCCAGGTTTCGGGGTGCGATCATTTATAATTTTTCGGGCCTCCGGAAATGAAAGGTTTTGTTGAACTTTTATTGTTTGAATTTCTTTTTCAATTTGGAATTTAGGGCAAGACCTGGCAAAAGCTGGATGGTCACCTTTGCAGTTTACACAGCAAAGGGATGATGTAGTACAGACATTGGTCTTATGTTCTGTACTACAGCATTTTGCGCAAGTCTCTTTGCCACGGCAAGCGATGAAAGAGTGGCCGAATCTCTGACATTTGAAACAACGGACTGGATTTGGTATGAAAGGTCTAACTGGGCAATTCATATAGGCTATTTTTACGTGTTTTGGAATGCTTGGTGTATTGAAAGTTATTATTACGTGTTTGGTGGGTATTCTTTGGCCATTTCTTGATATAGTTATTCTTTTTACATTAATTGCAGATTGATTGGACAGGGATTCTAAGATATCTTGTTCAGTATCATGGACTAAATCAGGTTCAGATATTACTACTCTAGATGAATTTAAAGTTTTGTGGGGTGTAACAGTGACTTCTATTGGACCGATGAGTTTAATTTTTGTGATGTTTAATGCCTGTGTTCTCTCTATTTGATACCTCTACGAGTACATCTCCTGCAAGGGTTTTATTTATGGTTTTAGTTTCTCCTACCATTAGTAATATTGTTTTATGATTTAAAATTGTAGATATATTTTTAAGATTTCCCTCGTTACTTTTTACTATAAAAAGATTTTGTTCTGTTATATTTTTTCCATTATTATTATCACATAGGTGCTCCACTGAAGGATAAGTTGCTTTTTGATTTTCCATGTTTTTAGAGAGAAGTGTTCAGTCCTCAGCGGCACCACCCACCATGGAGTCCAACGAGGGGATACAGGTTCCGGTACCGGTGCTAGCCAGGGACTATACGAACCCAACTCACCTCTATGACTGCCCTAAGGAGCTAGTTGGTAAGCAGGTCCTTAGTCCTAGCGGGAGGTACCCACCAGCCCATTAATGTACTGGGACCAAAGTACATCTCCTGTTTATTCGAAGCAGGAGCCGAAGCAATGTATTGGGGCGTTATGTTGTCCCTCAATCACCAGGATCACCTTTTCCGAAGACACAGGTCTTCACGCACGGCAAACACCTGGGTGATATAATCCCCAAGAGGAGCTAAAAGCACAGACTGGCGAAAAGCTTTTCAAGAGGAGCCCTCACCTCCGAAGAGGCAACCACAACGAGGGAGGAAGAAAAAGCAAAAAGCAGAAGGGTAGAAGAGAGGGAAAAGGAAAGGGAGAAAAGATCACTCATGTACCCCGGGGTTGTGAGGCCCGTACAAACCAAAAGAAGGAATGCCCCTGGGGGCCAGATTCCAGAAGGAAAAAACCTCCAGATTCCAGAAAGAAGGAACCTCCAGATTCCAGGAGGAAGAAACCTTCAGATTCCAGGAGGAAGAAACCTCCAGATTCCAGAAGGAAGGAACCTCCAGATTCCAAATGGGAGGAACCTCCAGATTCCAGAAGGAAGGAACATCCAGATTCCAGAAGGAAGAAACCTCGAGATTCCAGAAGGAAGGAACCTCGAGATTCCAGAAGGAAGGAACCTCCAGATTCCAGAAGGATAGAACCTCCAGATTCCAGAAAGAAGGAACTTCCAGATTGCAGAAGGAACCTCCAGATTCCAAATGGGAGGAACCTCCAGATTCCAGAAGGAAGGAACATCCAGATTCCAGAAGGAAGGAACCTAGAGATTCCAGAAGGAAGGAACCTCGAGATTCCAGAAGGAAGGAACCTCCAGATTCCAGAAGGATGGAACCTTCAGATTTCAGATGGAAGGAACATCCAGATTTCAGATAGAAGAAACCTCCAGATTCCAGAAGGAAGGAACCTCCAGATTCCAGAAGGAAGGAACCCCCAGATTCCAGAAGAATGGAACCTCTTGATTCCAGAAGGAAGGAACCATCAGATTCCAGAAGGAAGGAACCTCCAGATCCGGACGGCTCACTTCACCCTGTCTGTCATCATATATAAAGGTATGTCCGTATTTCTATCCGATACCGATTGAGAACTCCACTCATTCCGATCGAACCTGTGGTTAAAACTGGATATTGGAATCCAGATTAAATTGGATATATTAACCAGTACAGTTATATAATCGGTCAAACACAAAATATAAAAAATAATTACTGCATTTTTAATTTGACGAAAATATGAACAAAGTTAACTGTCCGGTGTTCATTCCATCCCCGGATCTTTGGCGGTGAGTACGAAAAATCTCGTACTCTATTCCCAGACACCCAGAGTCAACTCGTTTAAAAAAGGTTATTTTCCAATTCTCCTGGCATACTTGGCGAAATATATTGCCGGTTCACCTTGCAACCCTCAACACGCTCCAGCCCTAGAAATGTCTTCAGTATTTTCCATTGGATCCGAAGGATATTGTGTCCCTGACAGGATGTCCACACCGGTGGATTTACCCACGCTAATTGCGCCAAAGCCAAGTTGAGGAGTCGCGTCTACGTGGAGGTTCTGCTGTGAGGAGGCGTTTCTGGTGTGCAACTGTGGGTCAGTTGGACAAACATGCACAGCTTGAAACTTGGGGGTTGCCATATTACAAGTCTAGGGATCGCTAGCTCAGTGGGAATACTCACTAAGCCACGAACGCCCATAAGAGCGGAAAGTCCTTAAAACAATGTATGAGAAATTTGACCAGGGTTTTAATTTATCGAATGATTGTCACGAATGTCATCAAACCAAAGAGACGCGTTGAACCTAATTGCATCCTTCCATACCCTAAAATATTCTTGGAGTAACTTTGTCGCAGCTATTTAGGTATGCGGGTAGTTGAATCAACGTCACAATGGACTGGAGCAACACAACGACTATTGGTGACGGTCCGATAACAATCCCTAAGGTAAAGATCCAAGTTCGGGAGCAGAAAGTTCTTAGAACTGCGACGTACGTCTAGTCTTTGCAGAACAATTTTTTCCTAATTTTATCAAAATATTGGCAGAAATTTTTTTAAATAATAAATTACGATGCTCTGCAGTGCATAGCGGGCTCCTTGCCATACGTGTATTTCTTCTCTAACTACGAAACAACCTCCCTACACCGCCCCAAATTACCACAAACACTTTATAGATAACACATTTTCTATATCAATGACAAAATATTTAACTTCAAAATTTATCGACAGAGTTGCAAATTCTGAAAGTATGCCATGGTTTTAAATAAAGTAAGTTAATTAATTTTGATGTGTGTTTTATTATAAATATGTAATACATATTTAGCCGATAGTTGTGTTTTGCGTCTGTTTTTGAATTTACTGCAGTTTTCAAAATTTGGGCAAAATGCCTGCACAACAATTGCAATTGCTTGGAGTTGTGTTACAGAACACTGAATATAATTCTGCATCTGGAGATCCAAGGACAACAGTTTGTAATTTTCTGAATCGCGTCAGATGACGAAGTCCACACCTGAGCTGGTACCCAACTCTCTGAAATTGCCCACCACGCCAGCGTGAGGGCATTTGAGGCCACGACAGATTTAACGTGCACCAAACCCCTTAAATAGGACGACTGTGGTCCCGATAATCAGATAGACAAATAAGTTTTAAAAACAATAAAATTTTTTATACAACATTGAACAAGGAGACAAACGTCCTGCCACGCTAAGTGTGGACGAGTAAGTTACAGAGGTCCAGCCACGTTGAGTGCGGACGAGCAAGTGATTTTATTACAGTAAAAGCAAGGCATCAGGTTAAAAAAGAGACCTGTAGTGAGGCTAAGGAAAGAAACACATTTGATATACTGCTTCTAAAAATAGATCTCTCAGCACCGCTATAGGATAACATCGTGTAAAGTGGGACCCTTGAACGAGGTTAGGGAAAAGAACTCCTTTTTATGACCTCTAAAAATAGATCTCAAAGGACCAACAAGTGAGGAAATCTCACGACCGTAGACACCCCTTGTACACAACGATCTTTGGTAGGACCGAGTCTTGAACTCTTAACCCTCCGGTAGCTAATCCGCTGCTCTGAGTCTAAACTAGTCTACCGCGACACCAGCAGCCCGAAGGTATTTTTAATTTATGACTTTCCATTAACAGCGAAACTGTTCTTCGTGTAGCTCCCTTAGTGCTACATAAATCCTTTCTAACTACCTACAATTACCTATTAGAAGCCGAGTTATTAATGTCATACAACACACATTACGGACCTTCGATACAATACAATTTGAGTTCAAAATCCAGCTTGGATATCGAAATTGTAGAATGAAGTCTACTTAAACTTTAGGGTGTTTAGCTCCCAATGTACTGATCCATTCAGTCGTGATGTGAAGATATGTAAAGCATACAATTTTAGGCCCATTAACTATTTATAGTATATTTATAATCGCAGTGTATTTTTTAAATTGAAAAATTAGGAGTTTATAGAAAGTATAAATGGGGAAATAAAATCTATCATGCAAAACAATCGAAACTACAGTAGAGTCCCGGTTATCCGAGTTAATATGGACCAAGACTAACTCGGATAACCAAAAATCTCGGTTAAAGCGAAAATTGTAAATAAATTAAATCGCTTAGGTTTAAATGTATATTTTAACAAAGACTAAAGTTATACAGATACACAACATGCAATTAATATTGTTACGATAATTAAAGAGTTCTTATTTAAAAAAGTCCTTATTTGTTTTACGTTACTTTGGCGTTTTTCTGCAGCAATGTTTCGCCATTTTGTTAAGGATAACATAGTTGCTGGAGTCGTTTATTCTTTTTGTTCTATATATTCAGTAGCACTTTCGATGTCCAACTGTATGGGAGATTTTCATGTGTCGATTTTCATCGTCATTGTCTTTTCATCATCGTCGCTAGATTCATTTTCCTTTTTGACGATCATTTTTATATGTAATCTCTTGTTGTTTGTCAGCGTTTATCCAGTCACGGATTTCGTTTTCCTGATCGTTTGTGAGATCAAATTCCAAATTTTTTTCGGTAGTTTTAAAAATGGAAAATGTAGAACCCCCTCCCCCCCCAAAAAAAAAAAAATTAATAATAATAAATAAATAAAAAATCCTAGAAATATTTAATAGCTTGGTTAAAGCGGAAACTCGGATAATCGGGGCACGGATAATCGGGGTTTTACTGTATGTTGAGCGAAATATTTTTGTACAATTTATAAATGAACTGATTAAAAGTTTCTTCCACAGAGTTGATAATTTCTTCAAGTAATTATAGGGACTTGAAATGGCAAAAAAAAAAAAAAAGGTGTAAATTACAAAAGTCAATCACACATTCTGTAAATGCTTGAAAAATCTGCAAACAACAGAAAACAAATTCAAAATTTGTTTTCTAACTAACGATAATTTTTTTTGTATTCATATTTATTTCGATCAATAAATTTCAAAACTTTGAAAAAAATATATGATAAAATCAAAGCTAAATATTTGCTGTATCATAGCTGCATATATAATTTATTATTGTATTTTTCATTTTTTTTGTGCTACAAAATACAATTTTGACTGTACAACTTTCTGAGAAATTAGAGTTTTAACAGTTAATCAAAAATACAAATCTAATATATGATTCACATTATTGCAATCGTATAACTCGTATTTTCAATTCATTTATAATTTTTAAGAACGTGATGGTAATGTTGCATTGCAAGAAGTGATGCATTGCAAAAAATTTTAAATTCTATCCTTAATTGAAGATCTGAATCCTCTGTTCTGAAAAAAGACAATATGACCCGAATAGCCTTTGAGAATATTCATTAATAATTTTGATGAATATGAAGGATTATTTCGGTGCACTGAAAACTATTTATTTCATGTATATTAATATTTGATACTTATATTCACATCAGATGACGCCACTATATGATAAGGGTACTGAATAGTTTGATTTGAGTTGAAGTTCTCCACTTGGGGGTAAACGGATTTTAAAATTCAATGCTCTCGTTTTCAATGATCTTAGTAGTAATTCTGTTTGAATGGTTGTTCCCTCCAATAAACTTATTTTACAGCATTGTTTTTCTACACGCATTCAGAGTTTTTTTCCACATCGAACTATAGAACAATTTCCTTGATACGAATAATTTATAAATTAAAAAAATGATAGATGTTCGTTGGCAATAGGAAATAAGAGATACATGATTATGAATCATGGGTTCAAATATAGCCCTTCCTTGCCAACTCGCATTTGCGTGTTACGTTTTCCAACCAATCCACGAAAAATATAGCTAAAAGCTCTAAACTTTTAAAACATTAAATAAAAAAACCCGATTAGGTTTGGTTAACAAGCATTGTTTGATTAGAGGCATAATGCATCAACGTTGAGATTTCTATTAGAAAAATTTAAGCCTGAAAACACCTGGTGAGCCAAATTTAAAAATCCCTTGTTGGTTAATGAGGAGATACCTTTTTCTGCGATTTTACAAACAAAATATAAAAAGGAAGAATTATTATTCTAAGGTTCCAATAATTATTATTACAGTCAATTTTCTAGTTTATTTTTCAGGTTATATTTCCAGTTTATTCATACAGTCATTTTCAAATTAACTGTCGCTGTACAGCAATTAGTTTAATATTTATACATTTTCGAGAAAAATATTCTTGCAATGCTTAAATTTCGTCTCTTTGTTTACAAGCATGTCCGTATTATTGCACGATTATATTATTTCAGAGTTCTCTCTCTAAAATTTATAATTTATGGTACTTTCCGTTAACGTCGCTTCCTATTTTACTCGAAATTTTCCATGAAGTAAATTGCACATGGATATGGATGAAGAAATAGCGTTATACATTTACGTGTTTCTATAAGCAAACTTCTTAATACTTGTTCCTCAAAATAAAATAAAAAGAAAACTATCACGGATAATCTCTTAGATAATTTCTTTACTCATAGAACTAACAAAAAGTGTTTTACTAGTTAATGAAAAATTACTTAATTTATTTCCCTACCCTATAAATTAATAAATATAGCCCTTGTACAATAAGACCAATACATACCCCCAACTTATTCTATAAAAAATTGTACTCTTAACATATAAGGTAGTTTTTCTTAAGGGATATATCAATAGAAAAAAATTATGCGTCTATGATCTTTTACGTTTAGAAAGCGCTGTGAAAGATACCTTTCATATTGAATTATTAATTATGGGTTTCATATATTGTTTATTACTATTATAACATAAGTAATACGTAATAATTTCGATTTAGCTCCAGTCCTTTTAATATTTTAATGCAACTTTTCGCTCTGGTTTATTTTAATTTTAAAGTAGCGAACCAAACAAAATGTATGGTAGTTAAAAGCAATCTTCCAACGTTAATTCTCAAAGTGTTAACAATTCTATGAGCGTGTTAGTACAATAAATGTTGATGTAATTGCTTTTTATTTGTTTAATGTACTAATTTGTGTGAACGGTGAAAAGTAACGCGTGAATTTTTAGAGATAAAAATATTTTTTTATACGAAATAATTTGAATGAATGCAACTTTTTAGTCAGTTAATAAAAGAAATCTTTTAATTGATCCTTGTTCTCGAGGTTGAACCCTTTTTTTTTTTTTTTTTGTCAGGTAGAGAGTAGTCCAATACAAGCTCTCCTTACTTAGCGATCAAGTTCTGTTCCTACGACTTAGTAGGTAAGCGAGGAGATTTTCGTTTTCAGTAAGTTCAATTCTAAACAAAGGAAAGATCTGGAGGAAACTAGTTTCGTTAGCTAGTTTCTTTTTCCTTTTCCAGATGGCGCCGCTAAGTAGTCATAACAGGCTCGAATAATACTAACAGAACATTCCGCCTTTCGATTTGTCGAGTTCGGACTCGGTTCGGCACCAGCTGTATTTGCCGGTGTAGGGGGACGCGACGTCTTATCGGATGGAATCCTCAATTGAAAAAAATACATTTTATCCGGCGTTGGAAAAGGTTCCCATTTTTCTCCAGCATGTGTGGTTCAGGCTGTGAAGCATGATTGAGTTCTAAATTGAGAGAAACTTAAATGAATCTCTGATTAAATGCCTCCCGACAACGACCGGTACTGCCTATTTTCGGACTTGGTACATGATTTCCTTCATTTCCATCAGCATTGCGTGGAACTGTGCGATACTTCGACATGTCCACTTTTTCGACATGTAAATATGAACAGCAGTCACCTTTTGGTTTGTCCTGATCATGGTGACGTTGAGTGTACAGCTCTGTTTTTGAAGAGCGACAGTAGACTTATGATAAAAAAACAGGCACTAAACTCTGTATAAAAAAAAAATTCGACGCATCAAGAAGGAGTTGTCCAATTTCGATAAAAATTCGCGCATGTGAAGAACATACACGGAAAAACAAACGATTAAAATTTCAGAACAACTGAATGATTTATTTCAGAGTTTGACCGTTACAAAGGGAGGAAGTCAATAAGGCGTTGGTCCACCTCTGGCCTGGATGCAAGCTGTCACCCGGCGTGGCATAGACTAAAAAAGTTCGCGGATGGTCTCCTGCAGAATTTCTTGCCAAATTGTCTCCAACTATCGGGCTAAATGGTTAATATTCCGGGATACTTGCAATCGCCTTCCCATGATGTCCCAAATGGGCGCTATGGGAGAGAGATCAGGAGACCTAGCTGGCAAAGGAAGTGTTGGGAAAGCTGGAAAACAATTCATAGCAATACGTGCTGTGTGCGGCCGGGCATTATCTTGTTGGAAAGTAAGTCCGGGGTGTCGCAAAAGGAACGGTAACACAACCGGTCCTAGAATATCGTCTATGTACCACTGTGCAGTAAGTGTGCCAGAAATGAATACTGTTCGGTTCTGGCTATCAAAGGAGATGGTACCCCAGACCAGACCGCCGTGTTGTGGGCATGTGCGATTGTAACAATGGTTACAATGGAGATTTTCAGATTAAGGATCGTATAGTGGGAGTTTAAAAATATTTACTAAGGAAGAATGATTAGAGCTTATTGCGCGTTGGTTTTCCGTGATTGTAAGGAAGACAGAGTTCTGGTGATAAATGAATCCTTGTTTATTCACTCGAGAAGAAATATATATATATATATATATATATATATATATATATAAGTTGTACTGGTAATAATGATAGTTGTCAGTACAACGTTATTCAAGGGGTGGTGGTGTTCCAGCGGGAGTTGAAATGGATACTTATAATGCTCTAGTCTTTTTAACAAGCCACAGAAATCGTCCAAAAATAGAATCGTTACTTCCGTGGGAGGTGACAAGTCTCACTAGAGATATGAAATTGTCAAAAATTTAAGGAGGGGAGAGTGTAATTCAAAACATTTAAATACCTGAGTCGTTGGGCCACGCCAGACGGAACGAAGGGGAGACTGAAAAAAAAATCGAAAACCCTCGTTTTCGCCCTTGAGCATTTCTCTCGCCAAGCAGTGCTTGGAGCGAAAAGATTGGCGACAGCGCTCGTGCTATGGTTGGGTGGAATGTCGTTATACGCCAAACACTGTGCGATTCCACTCCAATTCTGTCGGCCCCAACGGACGTGGTAACTTCACACATCTGGTTTTCTCATCAAGGGAAAGTTTCGTTAAGCGATTTTGCAGATGTGAGATAGGAGCGCCTTTCGAATCCACTCCAAATCATTTTTCTCGTATAATGTTAAACTGGGAAATTGGGTTCTGTTCTTCGGGATTGGTACTGAATTTTGGTAAGGACGGATGTCGTATGACAGGGCAGGATCCCCAAGTTTCCCTGGACGTCTCCATAAACGTCTGCGGTTGTCGTCAGGACACAGTTGGAAACGGGACTCGTCACTAGGGAATATATGTCCCTATTCTGTGCCGTTACAAGGGGATCGAGTCCGACACCACAGTTGAACTCCTTCTTGGTGCGTCGATTTTTTTATAGAGTGTATTTTGCACTACGTCTCATCTTTAGAGATAATGGATCATAAGATAAGGGAGATATTACCACCTTTTAAAAAACTGTCGTCTGTCCCATTAGGTTGCACATAAAGCAAAATATACACCCTTTTAGTGACGTCATGATCGATTCGGAAGCACCCCGCTCTTTAATTGAAATCATTTGTTTTAATTCCCTAGATAGCTCCGATCGACGTATTGAGCAATTGAGAAGGCGACAGATATCTTTTTGGCACCCATTTTAGATATCGACGAAATAATGGCCCAACTGACGAAAAGTGAATTTCGTCATTGGTTCATCCTTCAATCGGGTGATTTCATCATTCGTTCATGATTCGTCATGGGAAAATCCCTCACTCATTGGAGTCTGATATTTGAGTCGATCATAAAAAATAGAAAATCGAATCTGATTTGTATGCTGGAAAGTAATACAGTGTCTCCCGTTAGATAAATTCGTTTCTGTTCAGATATATTTGAGTTTTTAAAGAGGCTGATGTTCACAGTAGGACTTGTTATGAAAAAAAGTACGAATTTTAACAACACCTGAAGTCATATCAATGGTTGACGACGGTGCTGCAAGTAAAATTAAAGTGACTCACGGTACCTAATTTCCAAATCCCTAAAATTACTCCTTATGAATTTACTGTATTATAAGTGATTTATATATATATATATATATATATATATATATATATATATATATATATATATATATATATATATATATATATATATATATATATATATATATATATATATATATATATATATATATGTTACATTTATTGTCTATAAAACTTCATACGCATGAATAAAGTTTCAAAATTTGTCTAATTGCTATTGTTTTGTTTAACAGGTGTCCCATAAATTCATCAACATTTCAATAATTACAAAGATTGGAAAACTAAAGTGAGGTTTGCAAGATAAGGAATCTTAAGGTGGAGGAGTTTTTTTGGCGGGATAAAAGTTTAGTTCAAAATTTCACCTATAGAGGACGACAGTGAGAAGGGCATTGAAAACTAGGTATTTGTTCATATGCAGAGATAAGTCGTTAACCCTCATGTGGTTTATCTTCATGATGAAAACTGCCCTGCATAAATCTGTTACAAACTATCACCAGTTCTATGCAAGGGACAATTTCTTTCTACCAGTTGGATCTTCATTCCTGGAGTTATGGGGCAGTTCTGTTTCGACGAGATAACTCGTGCTTGCATAACTTGACCAGATCTTGTACGAGATACCTCGTTGAAACGCTTGGAGGGTTAATATTTAACTGCTGTCATGGGTCTCACAGACCCCGAGTCATTTTTGACAGGTCATTTCCACACCTTAAAGGAATATTGGTCCCTGTCCTATTCAGTACCTTCCTACTACGCCGAATAGAGGCCATATTCCAAGACTGGTTTGGCTGCCCCAACTATTTTGTATTTCACACACTATGCATTTCCCGCGTGGTCTCTTAGACCCCTTCATAGCATTTGCGTTACCGTTCTTGTTGAAAGAAATCGTCTAAGTGTGAGTAGGGAATTTCGGCAGAGAGTCTAAAATGGCAACAAACTTTCCTCCGAAACGACCTGTGTATCTTACTCAAAAGAAATTCAGGATATTGTTGATAATTGGTCGGAAATAGAGTGCTGAGACAGTGAAATTTCGGACAATATTATTGAAAGCGAGCACGAAATGGATTCGGAAATTTATGCAGATGAAGATGAAGACATTTCAAGTGCATCTTCACATGAAGAATATTTCTACGAAAAAAATAAATTCAACTGGGATGCGTTGGGGGAAACCTAATCGTGCCGTTAGAACACCAAAACACAGCATAGTTTTACAGTTTCCAGGGATGAAATGTCCTGCAAAATTAGGTCCGAAAGCTGAGCCTGAAGTGACATGGAATCTACTTATCTTATATAGTAATATAAAATGTATTTCATGTTAAGAATTGAATTATCTAAATTTAAAATGTATAAATAATAATTATCTAAAGAATCTTTCATTAATATATTATAATAATCAACTTTATACGCACTTTAGTGAGCGAGGTCTAAGAGACCCCTCCACACTAGTTCCGAGACGGTTTGTGACACAGCATTTAAGGGTTAATTTGCGACATTGGTGCCGATACGGGCATCTGATGAAACTGGCCAACTCCAAATTTACAGTTTCCTCAAAACTGGAAGTTTGTTGTCCGACAAAAGTTAAAGGACCTTGTAATAAAATTACATCTAGTCCAATATGAGCACAATAATGTTGCACGTGTGGAATTTATTGAAGTCCATTTCAATTTGTATTTTAAAATCTATTTATTAAAAATGACAGGACATTAACTAAATGACAAGAAACACAGATAATAATAGGTCCATTCAAGCTTGGCCTTCCTTCGACCACGTTCCAAATCAGGGAAGATGTGCGTTTTCAATTCCCTTTCATAGAGATTATCAAAAAAATCTGTGGTTAAATTGCCACAGACCACGATCTTTTTCATCCTTTTTTCTACGTCTGAAACTTTCGTATAACTTCTGTTACCGATTTCCCGCTTGTGTAAAACAACTAAGCTGGTATTGCCTTCGCCACCGATGTCAGCATGACAGTAACAAGCCTTACAACTTTCTTTGCACCAACGACTGAGAAGCCCGCAACCATGATGAGTTGCCAGAGATACACTTTCCACTATAAATTACTCTCATTTGCATATCTCATACACGCGAGGCATGAGGTACGGTGCACTCCATCTGTAAAAATGTAAACTACATTTTTTTCCTGCGAAAAAAAAATCCCCATCTTGAGATTCCTTTTCGTGCAAACCTCACTTCAATATCCCAATTTGTACGATTTTAATGAATTTTTGAAACAAATTTGAACAAACTTTTTAACACCTTGTATTCCTAATACGTTATGTGTCCTTTTGTTAGACAGAAATATTTCAATTTTTCAGAATATCCACGAATGAAATTTAAGAACATGTTTCCACAAATCTATTCAATCTAATTTCGTTTTTCATTTTGCCCTTAAATTGGAGAAGACAAATCTGCAATAATCTGGTTTTCCTGAAACATATTAATATAGTAATTCGATTACCCTAGACAGATTTTTTTATAAGTACACCCGAGCTACTATTTTTCCTGTTTCATTTTAATCCTGAAGTAATGATATTTAAAATAACATTGTGAGTAATTTATTGACTCAGGAGAGAAAACATTATAAGCCTCTTAATCCAATTATTTTTACCAATAACCTTCTAAATACTAGTTTTCAAAAGTTTAATCATGCTCATAAAATAACGTTTTGAATAAAATAAGTGAATCATTTTAAGAGGAAATGTGAGAACTATTAATATTAAGCCGCTTTAAATATATTTAGGAGGCAGTAGAGATTTGCTCGTTTTTTTACGCTTAAAATGTTATTTTTTAACAGGCAAAAGAATACAGCAAATACATATGCTTACAGTTTTGGTATTTACATTAAGTACAACTTAAATATAACTATGTATTTTATAAATATTTGTTTTATGAATAGAAATAAGATATACGTACATCTTTCGTGTGTACACATGAAGTACTATTTTGGTAGAAGTAGGTATTTTATATAAATGTGTATATTCTTCATAATTTTTTCAAAAAAAAATTTAAGTCTCAGAGATGTGAATGAAACTAAACGAGATGAGAGGTTAAAGCCGATATATTTTATTACTATATTTATTTAATGCATAGAAATTAGATATAAGTATGTTTTGTATGCACTACTTTGATAAAAGTACGCAATTTATAAATATTTATATTTATTACCTTTATGCTAGAAAGATCTAAGTCTCACAGATGTGAATGAAACCAAACATGACTAAGAGGTGGAAGTCGAGATATTTTAGTTTTGCTATAAATAACGGCGAGAATAATCTGACCATGATGTCCTCATGCGTCTCTTCGTTTTCTGAGTGTATCTATACCGTTCTTCAGACTCCAATACACATAAATCTTAGTTCAATCCTCAGAACTTCTACCGAACAGCAATAGCTGTCGAAAGTAGGACGGCAAACAAAGTTGTTAACAAAAGAACAACGCTATACACTTTTTGACGTTGTTTATTTTGGGAATTTTATTATCCTTCCAAAATAAGATCTTCACCCAAACATGAAAGTAAAAAATCTCAACCTCAAGGGACAAACTTAAGTCCTTTTTCTTTATCAGTCTCACCTTCCGTCATCAGCAATAACTCAGTTCCTCCATAAAACCTCCCCAGCTATTAGAGATTTGGGTTTACTTTGCTAACAACACGCTTAGAACTAAAAGATTTAAGGCTTCAGGACTTAACTTAATCTCCTCCTTATTTAATCACCTTGAGTAAACAAGGGTGTTATAAATCTGACTACCGCTCTTAACATGATAGAGTTGAGAATATTATGGGAGCAAGGGATCTTGAGTTACACGTACACTGTGGGAAAATAAACATCGCAACCCGTGGAAGGATTTTAAGATTTAATAGCTGGCATCCAGTCCTCTCTTTATGAGGGGTGGAATTAATTTTAGCTGGAAACGATGTGACTAGTTTTCCGGAACTGAAACTGCCTCACATGTCACGTTTAAGTTTTCCTAGAATTGCGCTAATGGGTATTTTTCAGAATTTTCGACAGTATTTTTCTATGAATGTTAAAAGCTCATTGTTTCTGAGTTTGGGGAGTTGGTGTGTCTAAGAAAGCCAAAGAACCCAATGCGAAGATTTGAAGCTTTATTTGGATAGTCTAGGCTATTTGATAGGGTTCCAAGAAGTTTGTCTCTTTTCAAGTTCTTGTGTTTATTGATTGGGGTAAAGGGTCCGTGTGTCAAGGAGAGCTTTGAGTGGAGCTGTGTAAATATTTCTGGAATTAGAATACAAAGTTTTGTACAGAGTTGTTGACAAAACTACAACGTGAACAACACAGTAATCACTGCGCTTCTACACATTGATTGCGAGTTTGAAGGGTTGGTGTATCGAAGAGACTAGTAGAGCACGATGCAAAGTTGAGACTTTATTAGAAGGTACAGCTGCGGCTCTAAGAAGATTATCTTTGATTAAGTTTTAGAGTATATTGACTGGAGTAAAATATCGCTGCGTCAAAGGGAGCTTAAATGAAGTTGTGTTGTAAAATATTTCTGGAATTACAATAACAAAAGAACAACGTTAACAACGCAATAATCAATGCGCCTTTACTCATTGATATGAGTTTCGAGAGTTGGTATATTTAAAATAGCTGGAGAACACGTTGCGAAGACTTGAGGCTTTGTTAAGGGCTCCCTAGACGATCAATATTATTGTCAATGATGCTCATTGAAGCAACCAATTGATCATGTAGGAGGCAATTGACGAACATTGATATAAATTTTGATTGATGGATATTGACGGGGGCCATTGTTGGCGCCGATTGATAGTGTAAAATACGCAATTGTCAATCGTAGGGCTTTTTTATTCTCTAGGTTATGTTTTTATCTTCGCGATCGTTAAAGATAAATATTTCAACAAGTTTGAAATACGGAAAATTTTACACCAAATCGATTCCTTAAATGTGAATTTCTGTAAATAAATAATTTTTCAATTGAAACTTTTATATTTTCGCAATACAAATTTGGCCGCATTTGACGAAGATATTCCTTACGCGAACATAAAAAGCACTACTTATCTCGTTTTCTAGAAAAGATATAACTCGAATAAAGTACTTAGTTAATCTAATTTACTACTTTACATAAATAGCCATTAAATAGGATGAAAATTCAATAGTATTCGATGTTTTGGAGATACAGTAATACCCCGAAGTTACGCGATAGGTGAGACCGAAGGAAAGCAGCGTAAGTCGGGGTGCAGCGTTGCATATAAATTTTATTTTATTGGGAACAAGGGCTAACAAAAACACCAGTTTAGAAGAAAAATATTTAATAATTCCTTACGCGAGCATAAAAAGCACTAATCTCGTTTTCTAGAAAAGATATAACTCGAATAAAGTACTTAGTTAACCTAATTTACTACTTTACATAAATAGCCATTAAATAGGATGAAAATTCAATAGTATTCGATGTTTTGGAGATACAGTAATACCCCGAAGTTACGCGATAGGTGAAACCGAAGGAAAGTAGCGTAAGTCGGGGTGCAGCGTTGCATATAAATTTTATTTTATTGGGAACAAGGGCTAACAAAAACACTAGTTTGGAAGAAAAATAGTTAATAAAACTGCAGTTATCTTTATACATATTTTAATACAAAATATTAAAAAATATTGAGTTACTAAAAAAGTTATTTCGATGTCGATGGCTTTATAAAATCTAACAAATTCGTCTGACAACCCAATGCCTTCTTTTCTTCACGCAGAATTTCTTCGTAGCAAGCTAATAATTTTTTTTATCCTTGCTTTGTATCTATAACGTGGTCTTCTTTGGAGTCTGTTTCCTAAATTTTCTAAGCCCCTTTTAATTAACACAGACAGTCTTCGACAGCCGTCCCGTTGGTTTTGAGTGCAGGTGATATTTAACTGATTCCCTGAAAAATCAGTCAACATAAGGGGATCTGGGTTTCAAATCGCTACTGTAATAAAGCGTATATGTAGGTTTTTTTTTTGTAAAATAAACGCATGTTAATTGTAAATTAGGCTGTTTTGTTGAGTTGATAGGCCCACCACTTGGCCCTCTAATTAAAATACGAAATTGTCAATCGTTCTGCAGTTTCAGAAGGAATGACGGATGCATCGAGCCCCACGAGAAGCGATTGTGTCTGGGAACCGGAGTTTGTGAAACTTTCAATTACTTTGTATCGTGTTTTTCCTGAGTTATCGAAAGTTAAGTGAATACTTTTACAGAAACAAAAGAAGTATTGCTTTGGAAAAAATGGTTAACGTGTTTAAACAATACAAATCAGATCATACTGAGTAAAAATTAAAACAGAAAATTAATATTATGCGTACGATTCAGTACATCTCAGAAAGTTTAGTAAATGTTAGTGAGTAAAGCGGCTTCTCAGTTTATACCACTCTTAGGACCAGCGTCTTTTTTTTTCTCTTTTTTTCTTCTTCCGATTGCAGACTACCAAATTCAAGGTAAGAAAGCCCAATTATAAATTTGAAACCATTTTGTTATTCAAAAATGAAGCACGTCACGCTCCTTCGAAAAACATTGACCGAATGAGATTCACGGGTCGATTGAAGCTATATTGAAACCCCTATCAATCGCAACCGTCAATCACATTGACAATAATATAAACTGTCTAGGGACCGCTTTAGAAGGTACAGATAGGGCTCTGACGAGCTTGTTTCTTGTTAAGTTCTGGTGCGAATAGATTTTACTAGTGTCGTTGTGTCAAAGAGATCTCGATTGAAATTAATTGAGAGAGAAAAGTTAAAATTAATTGTGAGAGAAAAGTTGAAATTAATTGTGAGAGAAAAGTTGAAAGTAATGCTTTTCAGTAGTAGTTCTAATTAATTTGTAAACAAAATTTAAAATCTCCTTCTTAGGAATGTAGATGTGTTGCCAGATATATAATCACATAATTTTATATAATATTAATATTGGAATGCGTGTTTAAAACCAATTTAAATAAACATTTTGTTTATCGAATAAAGTGAAACTGTTAGCTGAACTTTAGAACTGCTGAAATATCAAAAGTCAATGGTAAAGTATATTAGTTCATATAGTTTATATATCACCTAATACATCAGAATTTATGAATCAGTTATACATGTTTAAAACAAAGCTACTAGGAAAATGCTAATCCTTATTTTGGCACTATGAAGAACACATAGTTTGTGTAAGCAGCTAAAATAAATTTAGCTAAATAAAAATAATTTAAGCTATTCAGATGGTTTTCCCCTGTTTCAAATGTTTACGTTGTAGATCATATTAACACTCATCTAATAACTTCATATAAATACATTTAAATCTATCGCTAACTTAAAAAAATGTCGCTTCTAGCGCCATTGGAATTGGGAATTTTAAGATAATTAAACATGATTTTTCGTAAAATTATTTTGTACATAAACTATTTGGATTTATTTTGTGTATATTTCTAAGGCGGGACAAACGCTTTATTTTATTTAATCATTTAAATTCAGTGATTTGGTTTCCGCTTCATTTTCTATTCGAAGAATTAGGAGTGGTTATCGAGTTCACTTTTGGGATAAATTATACATCACAAGATCAACACACAATTTAGATATTAGACGCTTTGAAGTGGCAGATTTAAAAAGAGATATAATGCGCCATCTAATTCAAGTTCATTAAGAAATTACTGAAACTCCAAATTTGAAAAAAATCAATTGGGTTTGTCAAAGAGGAGGTTGTGTTTATTCAGCTCTAAAACATATCTCGACGGATTGTTAAGAAGGTAAAATATCTCCGCGAAAGTCAAACGACTTAATGATGAACATTATCTTGTACAATAAGCCAAAGAATGCAATGTTTATCTTTCCAAAGGGATGAAAATTGTATGAAAGAAAAGTGTTACCACAAATATTTCTGAAAAGCATTTAGCGTTTTCTTCTCCCATCACTTTCCTTTCAGTACTGCGCAGTGAATTTTCTTTCTTATTCATTCTTTTCAGCTGCATTCTTTTATTAACACATTAATATTTAAATCTTAAAAACCCCCTAGTTGTATACACATATTTCTTTTACTTACAAAAGCCAGAGAAGCTTAATTACGGCCGATTACAACGACAAATGTTTATTTCGCTTACTAGAATCATTATTAGTCCTAATTAGGGTTGCATTTGCATGGAAAAGAGGAATAGTAAAAGCAAAAGAATTAAAGTTTGTAAGGAAATCAACGAACAATCAGTGTTCGCGAAAGATTTACGCTAATCTGAACAGAATTCTGCAATTTTTTCCTCTGAGTTATGTATTCTAAATTACCCTTTGGCAATATTCAGAAACTGTAAATACATGATTCCGCTTTTGAGTGGGAATTCTTTATTCGTTTTTTAAAGTTGTTATTCATTTTTATTGTTCAGCAGCGCTTCTGATGTCTCGAACAATGCATGATAAATAGAACGGTCTCTGCAAAAGGCTTGCAGAGTTCATTAAAATGGTAATGATTCTTCTCCAATAGAAAACTGAAATGGCCTCGATGTCGTTTTTAAGCTTTTTCAGTTTTATTCGAAAATAAATTACGGAGAATATTTAAGGGAGAGAAAAGAAAAAAAAATCACTAAATATTAGCAATCATCTTAAAATTGCTGCGAGCCGTGCCGGAAAATTCTTTTAAAAATATTGCAAGAAATTTAGTTTTAATATCCTAGAAAGTCATTTGGAACGGTCATTGAAAACAAATCCAATATGCATTGCAAATTTATTTAAATTGCCGTAAATTCTTTTTATTTTTGCCTTATAATTAGAGAATATTTTAAAGAGTTAAATATATATTTGACTTGACTGAAGGATGTCCGAATAGAAGTAAATGCCAGAGAATATATCATTCTCAAATTGTTATTGTAGGAATATTATATAACTTATATTACGTCTCTTATAGAGATATTTTACTGTGTTTGATCAGTGTTATTTAACGAACGATTGCTTTATGCTCTATAGTGGCTAAAAACTTTGGATTAAGATTTCATTTAAAAATCCACATCAATATTCGTCTCCAATGAAGATTTAACGTGAGGAATCGATACATATATTGTGAAACTAACGGTTTCAAATAGGTAAGAGCATTTTGAACTCGTATTTATATAAATTTTTTCCAATGCCAATTTAAGTGAATAACTAACACTTCAAATCACTAATTGGGGAAAATATGGTAGATTCTGCGTTTCTTCGGGGCACCATGGGACGTGTTGTTACATCGCACCCACAGTGAACTAAGAGAAGGATATGACTTTCTGGAGGACATTGGTTAAGCATACCTGCCCTATCGTTTCGTCTTGGAGAAACCAGAAAAATTCAAACAACAACTTCATCACACATTCAAACTGGAAACCAAACGCTTTCAGTCTGTGAGACCTTCAAAGCGATACCTTTAGCCTCTCGATCACTCTAAGGCCTAATTTAAGTATTAACTCAATTGTCTAAAAGTCTATATTATTGTTTTATACTTATTCAAAATGCTTCGGGAGACACGGTAACTCATTTGAAAGAGCAACGGATTAACAGGGGGTTGCAAGTTTGAAACTCTGTTCAGCCAAAGACCGTCATGAACAAGGAGGCTGGTATACGCTAAATCTGTCGTGGCTTCAGATGCCCTCACGGTTGCGAGGCATGGAAGTATTAAGAGTGGGGTGGCGGCTCAGGTGTTGTTATCATCTGATCGTGATTCAAAAATACGAGGCGGCTTCCTTAGATATTTTCTTTTTGGATTAATCCCGGACCGTTACCAATAGACCGTTGTGTTGCTCCAGTGAGACGTTGATGAGCTACCATAATGTTTTCCCACTCGTTTTAGTTATACTCGTTAATACAAATTTTTCAGTTTCGTGCCCAAATAGTGCGCAAGCACTATGACAACGATGCAAATCGTTGGCGATTGCCAAAGATACATATCGGAAGACATCGTTGTTAGAGAATAACAAAATAAGGCTAATTGCATTTTTTTGAAGATGATTGGGATACACAAGTATTCAAAAAGTCTTTCGAAACGAAGAGAATAGCTGCTTGATCAAGCACTGAATTTGATACTGAGTTAGAGGTACGTAATTGAATTAGCCTTATCAAGCCCGAGTGGATCTGAGGACAACACCTCGTAAGTTCAAACCACGGTCAGATGATGAGGGGAGTACCTTGGCTGTCGCCTCACTCTCCAAACTTCTACAACAAAGTGAGGACACTTGAGTACACTACGAATTTAACGTTTACCAGCTCCCACGTACACGATGGTCTTTGATTGGATCGATTCTCGAACTCACAACACCTCGGTCACCATTCAGTGACTCTACCAACTGGGTACTAAGTTAGAGATTTAATTTGAGTCTGTGCTGCAATTCTGTTAAGATCAATTCTTAAAATGATAGTTTAGGAACATTTAATTTTGACAGCTTATTGAAACAGCGTTTGTAATTGAATTTCGAATAATAATCAAAATATAATTTTCATCATACGTAAACGTCTTTTTCTGGAATTTAAATAAATGTTGATATAAATTTCTCAAGATCTGTTAATGTGTTTAAGATAGTAATCGGAATAGTAACGGAGAATTCCAGATCTCATTGAATTCTATCATTAGATCATAGAAAATTTTCATTAGGGCAGCTAGATATTCCGTTATATCTCCATTATGTAGTTTCTTAGTATTTCGCAATTGCATTATGTAGCTCAAGCATATTTAAACAAAGCATAGAAACGGACGCATGAATACAGTAGTGTTCGATTTCTCATTATCCGTTTGTTGCCATTCTCTAGTCAACAAGTATCGTCGATTTCTGTGAAACGTGCAATCGATGATTTCTGTACCTCGGGAAATATATGTTTAAATGGAAACATATAGCCCATACAGAATCGTTTCCGAGTGGTTTACTGGGCGTGTATTTGCACGCTATCAGAAAAATAAAGTAAGCCGAAGGCTCCTATACCTATTTAAAAACATGTTCAACATTTTTTATTACAATTAAATAAACCAAATATTTAAATAAACGCGCCCAGAAATATATTTTACGATATTGTTATTTTGTCATTAGGTTCTTTTGCTTTTGTAATAGATGACATTTTTGAATTTAGTATAGTCAAATAGCACTAATCAAGAGTCTTTAAGGGAAGAGTTCACGATACTAGCAATGCATTTTTCGATATTGCTATTCGGTCTCTGTAGATACTTTTGCGTTTGTAATAGAAGGTACTTTTGAATTTAGTATAGTCAAGTATCCAATATCAAGAGTCTTAAAGGGGGAGAGTTCACCGGACAAACAATAAATTTTGGAATATTGTTATGCGATCTTTGATAGTTATTTTTTCGTTTTTAATAAAAGGTACTTTTGAATATAATATAGTCAACTAGTACTTATATTAAGAGTCGTAAAGGGGAGAGTTCATTTTGTACTAGCAATAAGTTACTAAATTTAAATATTTTATCATAGGTCTTTGTGGATTCTTTTTGCGTGTAATAGAAGGTACTTTTGAATTTAGTATTGTCAAATAGCCCCTCATCAAGAGTCTTAAAGGGGAAAGTTCACGGGACTAACAATACATTTTAGAATATTGTTATTCGATCTTTAATGATTATTTTTGCCTTTTTAATAGAATTTACTTTTGAATTTAGTATAGTCAAATAGCACTCATCAAGAAACTTAAAGGGGAAAGTTCACGGGACTAGCTATAGATTTTCCGCTATTGTTATTCGGTTTTTATAGATTCTTTTTGGGTTTATAATAGAAAGTTCTTTTGGAATTTAGTATAGTCAAATAGCACTCACCAAGAGTTTTGAAGATGAGATCTCACCACAGACGAATACTTACAGATATCATTTTGAAAATAAAAAGCTATCACACAGAAACACTTTATGCAGCTAGTTACATCAGAGAAAATGGTAGTTTCGTGCATTACTGGTAAAATAAACGTCGGAATTATTCATCACAATCACCGAACGCAATGTTATTTTGACATTGCAGCATGTAATGAACAGGAAGAGAGACGAAGCCATCGAAATTATTATCTGAATATGAGCTTGATGAAACGCATTCTTTTAGAAAACAAATGTTTTTTGAGAAGGGAGACATCTTTTTTAGCTTTGCTCGTGTGTATCTTATCTCATGAATGGCTTGAAGTGTTTGATTTGCAAGTAAAGTGAGTTGTAGAAATTATAAAAGTAACGAAGAAGTTATGCATTTTAAAAATTTGAAGACACTTTAATGAATAAATTAAGGAATTAAGCCATCTAAAGCACCAGGTCCAGACGATATTTATCCGAGAGCACTAGTGGAATGCGCGGAAGAATTGGGGGAAGTAATTCACACGATATTTAATGCAACATATAACACGGGTTGGGTACCAATGGATTGGAAGTAGGCCAACATAACTCCAATTTTCAAAAAGGGAATACAAAGTGATCCGGGCAACTATAGACCAGTAAGTCTAACATCAGTAATTTGCAAAATATTTGAATCTCTGTTAAAAAGCATATAATGTTATACTTGGAGGAAGGGGGACTGTTATCAGAGAATTAGTATGGGTTTAGGAAGGGCAGATCCTGCTCTACAAACCTTTTGAAGTTGTGCGAAAAAATTACTGAGGAGCTGGATAATAAGAGCAGTGTAGATATCATGTACATAGATTTTCAAAAGGCTTTTGACAAAGTACCTCATGAGGCATTACTGTTTAAATTGGAAAGGCTGGGGATTCAGGGAAAAACATTAATATGGATAAAGAATTGGTTATTGGGTAGAAAGCAGAGAGTGCAGGTAAAAGGAAATTATTCACAGTGGACAGAAGTTATAAGTGGTGTGCCTCAGGGATCAGTTTTGGGACCAATTTTATTTATAATTTTCATAGATGATATAGGTCAGGGGATCAAGAATAGAATCAGTATATTTGCAGATGACTTAAAAATATGGGGGACAGTGGATACCAAGTTACAGATACAAAATTTACAAGGGGATTTTGATAAGATATCCGAATGGGCTGTAAAATGGGGTATGTCATTTAATGTAGGGAAATGTCAAGTTCTGCATATGGGTTACAGAAACAGTGGAGCCGAGTACTGTCTGCAGGGAGTAAAGGTAAAGGAGGGAGAAACAGTCAAGGATCTTGGGGTGATAATTCTCAGGGATTTTAAAATGGGTCACCAATGTTCAGCTGCGGGTAAAAAGGCTAATAGGTTATTGGGGTATATTAAAAAGACTGTAACTTCAAGGGATAAGAATATAATCTTGCCGTTATATAAGGGTTTAGTAAGACCACATCTAGAATATGCTGTACAATTTTGGGCTCCATATATGAGAAAGGACATAGAATCAATTGAAAGGGTTCAGCACAGAGCTACAAAAATAATAAAGGGGCTAGCAAATTTCGATTATAATGAACGCTTAAGTAAGCTAAACATGTATACACTGGAAAGAAGAAGAATGAGGGGGGATTTGATTCAGCTTTTCAAGTTTGTAAAACAAGGGGACACAGAGGGCTTAAGGGCACATGGACCACCTCGATAGACTAAATGCATGAATTTTAAGCTCACCATTCGTCAAGCCATATACAATTTAAAAATAACCATATAACTAAAAAATTTTTTTCTTGAAAATATACGCATTACTTTTTATAATTAACTGTAACAAAATGTATTCCCTTCATAATTTTGTTTTCTGTAGCTACTTACTTTTTAACTGTTTGAAAACATTTTTTTTTCACAATATCCCAGTTTGGTACACTTTTTTTCAAAAACTATTACATGTATTGTCTTCAAAATTTTCCTGGAAGCTAAAGATATCCCATTTGAAAATAATAAGAAGGATTTTTAATTTTAATCTAATAGAAATAAAATTAGATTAAAATTTTTTTTTTCAAAAATAACGGAATTTTTAAAACTTTTTTTAGTGATATTTCCATATGTTCTGCATTTAAATTTAAAATAATAGGTATTTTTATTGAAAACACTTGTTTGAACAAGTATGTAAAATTTGAAAAGTGTAGCTTCAATAGAATTTAAAAAAAAAGTGTACCAAAGCATAATAAAAACATTTTGAGAAAAATGAAAAAACCCATAAAAACACTTACTATGCTTAAAATTCACTAGATTAAAATTTTCCAGCACCATAATCATTTTGATTCAGCATTTCTGAATCACATTTCTTTTGTTTCAACAGCTTTAACTTCATTCTGGCATTTTTAGATAGCTTCCGGAAAAAAAAGTTGTGTCAATCTTCTTCTCAGATGCAGATTCGATCACTGAGTCATCAACAGCATTTACCTTCCTCACAGCAGTAAACCGATTTCCACTAAATTTGCGTCTACCAAGCAACTTTTTTCTCGCCATTGCAAGCAAGCAAAAGGAACTTTTTAATCAATATATGAAGCAGTATTTTTTACCAAATCATAAAACACGTGGTTCAATCACGGTTCAAAAATACATCACCTGCTCAATGCACATATCTTGAAAAAGACATGTGCATTGTGCAGGTGATGTGTAAAGAAGCATTTAATTCTGCTCATACAGATTAAAGTAAAATGTAAGAAAAACCTACTGTCAATATTGCAGTAAAAATGAGGCTGAAAACTAGCCGAAACATTGTGCAAGTCAAAACGTACGTACATGTGATTTTACTGGGAGAGGGCTAGGCCACGGGTGTGTGACAGGCGTTGTTTACATTCGTAAACATCTGTTTAAATGTGTTTATATTTTTCAAACCTATACAAGTTATACATTTTTGGAATCGTCTTAATTCACGCTATTTTTTAAGCCCAAAATTAAAAAATCGAAAATGTGAGCCAAATTATGTTCCCTGTGCCCTTAAATTTCAATAGGGATAACAGAACAAGGGGCCATGGGTATAAATTGAATAAGACACATTTTAATCGGGATTTAAGGAAAAACTACTACTTTAATAGGGTAATAGACAGTTGGAACACGTTGCCAGAAAATATAGTTAATTCAAAGGGAGTGTACGAATTTCAGATGCAATTGGATAGTCAGTGGGAATTGGGGAATTCATAAACAAAGGACCAACCTTGTTGGGCTCGAGCCTGTAGCTGGTCGTCAATATTTGTATTTGTATTTGAATAAGTAACAGCAATTTTTCTATAAAAGAGCGATTTTATTTGTATTACATTTCAGTTTACAGATAACCAGTTGCACAGAGAAACACCGGGTAATTGATAATTTAATAAAGATCTAGTTTAAACTAGGTATTTATCCAAACTCCATCCAAGAGACCCGGTGACCTAGTTGGAAGATCCGAATAAAAGACCATCGTGTCCATGGTCTCAATAGCCCGTCGTGTTACTTTAGATCAACGTTAATTAGTAACCTACACACGAAATTCCATTCCCAACTCTACTTACATTCACTCTTTAATTCACGAACACATAAAATATTATTACCACTGCACTATTTGAGAAACATAAAGCACATCGCTTATGAGTAAGGTTGTACAATGTACCAGTGCAGAGCCTTTAAGTGTGTGCACATGTGATATCCAAATCACTAGTAGTTTCGATAACACCTTCTTCCAATAACTAATAAAACAAGTGCTGGATTTGGAATTATATTTAAAAAAATAATAATTTCCTCGACGGAGAAAATTTATAATGAAATATCGCATTCTGTGCAAACAAAAGAAAGAATTAAATCCACCATTGACAATGTATTCAATTTCTCTCCCCCCTCACTCAATATTTACGTTACTAGAAAAAATTAAGACCATGTTGACGAATCCACACAAAGAGTTAATGGAATACAAATCCAGGGTTAGGTTACTACTGGAGAAAGTAAGTATTGACCAACATCTCATGTTTAAATCATGGTCAAACAAGGATCTCAAGAGGAAGCACAGGTGTAAGCGAAGGTGAAACAGTAAACGTATTTGAAGTAGTGCTTTATCACACATGGTTTCAATTATAAAGCACGTGAAAGTTTAATTAAAGGAAGAGGATGCAATTCGATCTCAGTTCCCGAAAGTTTTCTCTATTAATTTTGAGTTTCGGAAAATCTAGGAAGCTAACATATGTAATCATTCCATTCCATCAGCGTGTCTTATACAAAAGCTAGTAGACCCACGAATAGCATCGAAGTTTCGAAAATGTTTAGGTCTAATGATGACTCAACAAGTCTCTCACACATGACAACTTATTTAAATCCATTTCTAATGAATATGAGTGCATTAATTTCGTACCTCCTACTATAACAAAATTAATCAAAAATATAAAGCTTTCAATATCACCCCAAAATCTACAAAAATGTAGGTTTCTTATTTTTATATTGTATTTCTCTGTAAAATCAAGATGAAATAAATCGATTACTTTTGTAATATTTTTTAAATTAAATAAGTTGTTAAGTTAAGTACTAGTTTAAGACACATTTTATGTAGCAAAATTGATTCACAATTTTTAGTTTCTTGTAATTATTTTTACGACTCTAGGATTATCACCAAAAGATGTAAATTATTTTTGTTAAACATTTAAAAAGAAAAGCATCTAACAATTTTGATACAGATTTTTTAGACTGTATAATAATTTCTTGGAAGTTGAAAAATATATTTTAATGACTTCAATTCAGTAAGTCTGTTTGTTTTTTTAATCTCTAGTCTAACTACACTTGTGTGTCTCTTTTCTTAAATTTTTGGGCTAGCATATGCTTTGTTCTTCGTAATTGGAAAATTGTCTATAGATAAACTACAATTAAATTAGAAACTACACTACTGTTTGTGAAAATTGCAACACCATAAAAGAAACGTGTAAATTAAATGAAACTTGCATGAAATGCGAAACAGGTTAGATACAATATGCAAGTGATTAGAATTACAAAGCGATCACGCTTGTGTGGGCCGAGAAACACCTTCTAAACTTCAAATTGAGCCGTCTATAAAAAGAACTATAAAAGTACGTTGAAATGTGTGTATCGTTGGTTTGACTACTGTAAATGATTGATCAGAGGACAATAGGCTTCGCCATAAACACCGAGTGCCATACGATCAACTAACGGAGTTCGAACGGGGCCACATGATAGGCCTCCGTGTAGTTGGAGTTTCGTATCGTGAAATCGCCACTCGCAAGGGCCTAATGCCACAACAGTGGTTCGTGTGTGTAAGAGATGGACCACGGAGTACCGAACAAGTCGAAACCCCGGCAGTGGACCACTGAATGTGACGTCACCATTGGACGGCAGACACGTCATCCGTATGGCGGTGACGGACCGTACAGCGTTCTCTCGTGCGTTGGCACAATATTGGAGCACTTCTACCGGTGTGTAATGGTATGCCTCACGGTTTGTCTGATGCGCCATAGGCCACGTGCAAGCATTACTCTGCGCATGATTCATTTGACGCGGAACCACCAACGCCTCCGGCTACAATAGGATCACCAACACAACCAATGGCGTACCGATTGACAAAAAATCGTCTTTTCAGGCGAGTCCCGCTACAATATTGGACTATAACGATGGACGCGTACTCGTCAGACGCTACAGAAGTGAACGCCTTCTCCCGGAGTGTCTTCTTCAGCGTCATACTGGAAGAAGACTTGGCGTTATGTTCTGAGGTGCTATTGGATAACATGGGCGATCCAGCCTACTCCAAATTGTAAGGAACCCTGAACAGCGGGTGCAACATCAGGGAAGTTGTGGAGCCCGAGGTCCTATACCTCCTGTAAGACTGTTCCTTGTTTTTGTTTTATTGCTCTGTAAATTTGATCGTTTGTATAAACCACTATAAGTAATAAGTCTAATAAATTTCATTTATTTCTCATGCATAGCGATAATGTCATAGCGTTTCAATTGTCACAAACATTAGTGTATATTAACCATTCCCTGGAAATATCAAATATGTAAATATGAAGAAAGGAACTCTTTAAAGTTGACAAAAGATGAAAAGTGAATTTGTAAACAAATTTTTGTGTACTCACTTAGTATTTTGTATCAGCGTGGTAAATATTTTGGGCAAAAACAACCATTGTTACAGTATTCCTGTTCTCAAATAAACCGATATGCATGTTTTCCACGCCTACAATAATTCCTTGCATTAAACAAGGTATAGTAAAAATAAGACTTTCACGGAAACGTTTTCGATAATGAAATAACCAACTGGCGCAAAAAGTGAGTTAGTAAATTTGGAAGCCCACTATTAGAAATCCTGACTAAGCTACTGTAAACATTAGTTCAAAATGGAAAATAAAGCATGCAATTGAAAGAACTTTTTATTATGGTATTTGTGGGGTATATTCGGTTTAGAATTATTCCATTGCTGTTTTATATTTTTAACTAATTTTAATTTGGTGGCTAAAATAAGGATATATCCATGCTTATACAGGGTGGTCCCGAATTCATGGTACAAACTTTAATGGTAGGTACAGGACATTGTAACAATGATTTATTGTATAGGAATGTATAGTCGCAAGTGACGCGGTGAGGCGAAAACAGGGGAAATAACGGCCGAAAGGAAAAACAAAGATTTTATTGAAAGCGTTGTTGACAAGTGTCATGTTTACAGTAATTGTTCAAAATTGCGTCCACCAGTATCGATACATGCTTGACAGCGTCGGTGGAGCGATTGGCGTACACGTTCAAAGATGCCTGGTATTTCACGCACACCTGCAGCAGCTACAGATAAGCGAGCGACGAGATCCTCATCTGAGTCAACTGGAGTCTCATAAACAAGATGCTTTAGATGTCCCCATAAAAAGTAATCGAGGCTCGATAAATCGGGAGATCGGGGTGGCCAAGGGACTGGTCCACCACGCCCAATCCATCGAGTACCAAACGTGGCATTCAGGTAATTCCGTACATCAATGCTGAAGTGTGCTGGCGCCCCATCGTGCTGAAACCACATGCGGTTACGAATGGCGATCGGAACATCATGCAGCAGTTGTGGTAACACTTCTTTCAGAAAAATAAGATAGCTTCCGCCAGAGCCGCGTGGGTAGTAAGTATGGGCCAATCAAAAAGTCGTTCACAATACCAGCCCACACATTAATACTGAAACGTTGTTGAAACGCATGTCGACGCGTTGCATGTGGATTATCGGTTGCCCACACATGGGAATTGTGCGCATTAAAGACACCCTCGCGTGAAAATGTCGCTTCATCTGTAAATAGCACATAATCTACGAAATCCGGCTGCAACGCACATTGCTGCATCACCCACAGGCAGAAGTTCACGCGGCGAGGATAATCTGCCGGATTCAATGCTTGTACTTTCTGAAAATGGAAGGGGTGTAAGCGATTTTCGTTTAACACTCTGCATACAGTCTGATGACTCACACCTACGTCACGCGCAACAGTTCTTGTGCTTGACTCGGGTCTATCAGCCACAATGTTCAAGATGCTTTCTTCCAGCCTTGGAGTGCGTACAGCTCTTACTCGACCAGCGCCATGTCTGTTGACGTCGAACGCACCTGTTTCACAAAGTTGACGATGTAACCGTTGAAAAATTCTATGATCCGGCATTCGTCGATCAGGATACTCCGCGCGATACATTCGTAACGCAGCTCTGCCGTTACCATTTGCACGGCCGTACATGTAATGCATGTCTGCTTTTTCTGCATACGTAAAGTCACCCATCGTCTACGGCAGCACAATTGTGAATGGCGCTTTTCCCTACTGCGATGCATCATGTTCAACAGCGGCTAGACATCTACTGCCCTCTACCGGCAATGATACCAACCGATCACTCCATTTCTCTTTCCTTTTATTTCCCCTGTTTACGCCTCACCGCGTCACTTGCGACTATACATTCCTATACAATAAATCATTGTTACAATGTCCTGTACCTACCATTAAAGTTTGTACCATGAATTCGGGACCACCCTGTATTTGTATTTGGTACAAATGGAATTAAATAGGGTATGAAGTTTGATAAACGGCACTGCAACAAATAGATTAATTAACGATGGTTAATAATAAAAGGGAAATCTATGCTGAATGTGGATTAAAAAATTTGATTTCAGATACTATTCTCGGGTCTGCTAGTATAACATTTAAGCCCTCAGGGGTCCATCTCTTCTTTTAAGTGTGTACGGACCGCACGGACTCAAGGTACCATAGTGATTTTTTTCTTTTTTTTGTGGGATTTACTGTCTTTAGTAAACATGGGGGACGCACTCACGGTTTACCCAAGGGATCTTTATGTCTATTCACCCTCTACTCTATACCATATCCCTCTTTTCTTCTGTTCAAATATTCTTACGTTGTCTTGTCTTTGGAGCAGCTCGGTCAAATATGGCACCTGCGCCATGAAACACCCAAATGACCACCAAACCATATTTAAATAAGAAAATCGATGGTAATAAATTTTTTAATTGAATAATAACAAACTCCCCGTGCATCACAAGAACACAGCACGGGATTACAGAAGTAAGTTGCTTTATAAAAAAAAACAGTATTGTAGCGCAACATGACTCAATGAGTAATCATCGGGGTGATTTTGATATTTAATGAGACAAAATATTACATACAAGTCACGAAATACCTCAATAGAAACAAAAACAAGGTAAACATATTAATATTGTGGGGATTGGGTTAACGAATCCAGACATATTCATTGTTCGAGTGCAAAGGTTAGACTGACGTATTTCTACTAATCATGAATCTCCATATCTCCGATAGGTGGCGTTAGGAGAGATGTAAGGTTAGGGGAGTGTTACAGTATAGTATAATAATTCATGTAAAATTACAAGATTTGGTGGTTAACAAATAAAGAGAAAAGCAGATTCGATTCAACAAAAACATTGGGTTTCAACTGGCCATATTTTACCCAATCTTCTCAAATCATTTTGAAGACACATTCTTGAGTTATAAAATGCAGGACAGCTGAAATAGATGATGATATTGAAATTGATTTCTTGGCAATGAAACACTACATTCCGTTGTTCCACTGGAGATAATATTTTCCTATATAATGCTTCTTCAATACACAGAGTGGAGGTAAAGCTAACACTCTCCACCAGAACCGGTATTACTTATGAAGAGTTTATAGCCCTGATTCATCTTCTCACATCTTGGCGGTGCCTTTTGCGAGATAAAATATTTCCCTTAAAATGATTATGACAAGAGCGTAATTATGTTAAAAGCGCCGGGGAATTTTTCCATCAAAAACTTCAACCGAAAAGCACAAAACTAATTTTAGGACGGCCTCTTTTTCTCTTTACTACCCTCATGCTACGAGTCTTCCATTTTAATCCTATCAATTTTTTACCCTCCTGCGACAACAGCATATGTTTGAATTTACGAGTATTTTTAGGGTGACAGACGCCTTTCGAAGACACCGGGACTGCTGGAAGAGGTGGAAACTTTCAAACTAGATTAAGGCATTACTTATAGCAGAGCCCTCGGAAAAAAGTAATAGAATTCTGGATAAAAACATGTTTAAATTATTAATACATTAATGTCTTCCTGTCATGATAAATTCACAATGCCTGTTTTATTTTAACGGTTTGCTTCAGCGTCTCTAACATTTTCTCGCGCATAAAAAGGGTTCTTATAGCATAATTTATAGGGTGAAAGGTATAGGAGTTTCATCACTTTCCCTTTTGTAACAGCTCTCAACGCGTTTTTTAATTGGAATCCAGACATAAATATATTTAACTTAAGTGCTTATAGCATTTCGTTTAAAATGTTTCTTGTTGCTGAGATTTTTTGAAGAACTTTTTTCCCCCGTTCATTTTGAAAGGAGAGAGTTTTTTAAAGTCGATAGTTACGAGCATCTGAAACACGTGCTTTGAAGCTTTCGTAAAGAATAAAAATGAGTTTTTATTAAATATTCGCATTAAAAAGGAGAGTTTTCTTGCGTCATGCTTTGATAAAGGTTTTGATTAAAAAGTTCTTTTGATGAAGACAGGAAACTCTTGCATGATAAAAAGTTAGTTTTTCACGCCATCAATAGATAAAAAAAACTTCAAAAGATTCATGCGTAATTTCAATGAAAATTTTACCTTTTAAGCTTAAATAAGGAGGTTTAATTGGTAATTAACGAGCATAATCAGGGAGTAGTGATAATAAAAATTAGTCTAAAAACACATGCAACGAAATTATGAGCAATAAATTATTAATCTTAAACCAGAGAATAAACTTTTCTATCATTACCTAGGAGGATTTAAGTTTTGATCAGATAAAAATGTATGTTACTGTATATGTGAGATTAATATATAAAAAGTAATTTAATATTTACAAGACATAATTTTTCTAGTATTTATAACAGTTCAATTGTGGAAACAATCTTGATTGAAATAAAATAAAGCATGGAATTTTTTATTTTGTGCAAATTTGTCTCTTTTAAGAGGTTTATTTAAGACATTTATTTCAGAGTTTATTCATTCATATTAAAGTAGTAATTTTAAGAACAAGTTTCGTTCTTAAAATTATACATATGCTCCCTTGAGTTTCTTATTCTTGTACTGTTCATGTTTTAATGTATAGTTAAAATAATTAAATTATGTAATTAGAATAAATTTTTCTAGTCTTAAAGGGAGACTCGTAAAGTTGAATAGATGTTGGTAAGTACAATAGGGGAAAACATATCTCCACTTTCTTTATGTGCATTACAAATTCAAAATTATAGGCCAGCGTCTTAATGCATCCCTCCACTACTAAATATGGATCCTTCCAGTGTGAAATTTTGTGGATTAAAAAGAAAACTAGTTTTTCATCATCAGGAAAACAAACCCTTGATAATAAGTGCTGAGTAGAACCCTAGTTAAACTTTTAGCAGCAAAAATGACAGAGGCCATTTCAGGCCTACGGACTTATTAGGCCTGATGCCTAAAATTCATTTCAGAAACCAAACCAATAACCTTCTTAGGGTTTCAAGCACATTTATCCGTTCTACAACCTCGAGTCTTTCCCCTCTATGACTTCTACCCATAGAGGAGAGTAAACGTGTTATCCTTATATTTCCTCTACGTTTCTAACCAGATTTGACCAATGTAACATTTCCTAGGATTCTTTCAGCCCAATAGCTGTGGCTATTCACCTATTATCTGTATAGTGAGGAAAAGCAATACTACACACTACTCGGAAATCTCATGTCGCTTGAAGGGTTAAAGGCCTGTTTTCTCTTTCTCTATAGCTCTTTATAAATTTAAGTTAGACATACACGTAATTAGTATATTGCTAGTTACAGTGAGCCAAATACTTATAATTCCAACTTTTATTTCCATTTCTTTTAGCTACGTTTGTTATTTTTATTTAGAAAAATATATAACTAATTACGGTGAGCGATCAACTTCTCCAACATTTTTTTTTCATTTTCATTGACTAGCTCTAAAGTTAAACCTGCCAATTATTTTTAGTTTAGACTCTTGTAGAAATATTTTTTTCTACCAACTGTCCTAACTGAAAAAAATTGGTAAGTTATGTCGAGGACACAGTCGTAGTTTTGACATGATGTTGGATTGTGGAATGAATGAAGCAGAAACAGGAAGTTTGAACGGATTGTTTGTTGTGAATGTTCAACAATTAATTTACAATGCGATTAAGCGATTCAAGTGCAGTTTGATAACAATATTGAACGATAATTGTGTTGATTAAATACTTGTGACTGTAGCGTAGTTTCTGTAAATTTTAAATGACACCACCTACGCAGTTCTCACTCTTTGCAATCCAAAGTTACACTGTCCCAAAGCAAGCCTAGTGCAGTAGAATTTCGACACATTGCGTACCCATCTCAGCTCTCAATGCGCATGCGCACACAGTCCGAAGATAATGTCAGGTTACATACATCCTTTGTCTAACGACGCTATATTTATCTTCTCGATGTTTCTTCTAAATTTGAAATCATGACACAAAACGGTTGTAACGTCTTTTTGTAACACTAGACCTTTCATGCATGACCCTATACTGGTCCGATTAAGTATTAACGTTAGAAATCTTAAAATTATATTTATAAATGGTTAACTATAACCTAAGTGGTTAATATTATGCGAATGAGTGCCATGGTAATAATAACTTACTGTACCATTTTGAGGTAGCATTTAGTCAACATCCTGTATTAACATAAAATGTAGACAATTTTCTGCGATACTTCCAAGAATACCAGCTCAGAAACTGGGAAAAGGGAACGCCATCCCATTTCTGAAACATTTCCATTTAATGTGTCCGTCTCTGGAATTATAGAGACTTAAATACTGCAGACTTTACTAATAGTCTGACTGCAAGGATTACCGCTTACGACCGTTAGAGTAAGCCACCATGAAATAACCATGAAGGAATTACTTCACCCTGGCCACGGAAACTTATCGAAGGGAAGGTAGACGTTTTAATGGCCTTGGACAACTTCTTAAGAAGCTTTTAAGCGACTGACCCTCCCATACTGGGGACTAATTCAGTTCAAAACTTTAATGTGATATGATAAATCTCACAGTTTGATGCTAAGACCGTGGCACAAATTGCTTTCGCTGAAATAAACCATCTTTATCGCGTATACAATCTCAAAGTTATTGTGAGTTTTATGATTCCTTTATGAAGAATTGCACTTTTGAAGCATTTCGAGCTTTTAATGCTATCCTGGAAAGGATTTTTTACTCGTAAAATATTAGGGATATAATTTACCGAGTTTTTTTTTTATATAAAACTAAAAATTTTAAAATTTGCGTTTTCTATAAGACGATAATTATATTTATTTGAAATTATTAATTTTATTATATGGTTTGTAAACAATATTTCGTGATGCTTTAATTTCCTTAGTTTTTTAGTTAAATTTATGTATATATCTCCATAGATATTCTTTATCGATGTTGTGAGTTTATGGTTCCTTTATGGATAATTCTACTTCTGAAACGCTTAAGGCTTTTAAGGCAAATCAGGAAAGGATTTATGGAAAGTAAAGTTCCAAGGATATATTTTACTAAACAATAGTTAAAAATAAGTTTTAAAAATATGTATTTTTCTGTAAGACGATAATAATTTATTTGTGAAAACAAATTTGATTACATGTTTTTCAAACATATTTTTTACTGTTTGAATTTTCTTAGTTTTAGAATTAAATTAAGGCATCAATCTTTATTGATATTTTTTCGCTCTGCGGTAACAAAAAGAGATTAAAAAAAAAACACTAAATCAATAGGTATTCTACAAAAAAAGGTCGATAACGTTTCTTGGAATATGTTAATGGGATATTAATAATGTTAACAAAATCTTAACTTTTATCACGTTTTATTGTAGACCAAAGGTAATATCTGTATACAATAACCTACAAATTCTTTGAACGCATAGAGATTATGGAATATATCTTATTGATTTTGATGTAACATAAACTGAGCTATTTCAGTTATTCTATTTCCAAATTAACAAATCTGAAGAATTTCGATCACGAAAAATTGAGCAAGATTACCTGAAAAATAATTTGATTACTTCTAGAAATAAATAATAAAACACATTAATGATTGCCATTACTTTTAAAATATGAAATTTTTATAGAAAACCTTAAAAGCTGATAGAGATTTTTGTGATCGTTTTCTAAGCTAGTAATAAATGTAGACAATTTTCATTCATTGTAATGAATTCAATGTCATATTTTTCTCAGTTTTTGCTGAATTTGTCTTAGTTATCTTGTTAACTTTTCAGAAATTATTTTATATTTTCATATGTTTAAAATATTTATTTAGACTAATACCTTTCTTATATTCTATGTACTTATAACATTTTAAAATCTATTAGATGAATAAATGCGGTTTTAAAACTGTATTAATTTCATCAGCAGATTTTCAATTCAATCGCATCCCTTCTGTACTTTCGAATGCTTCATATACCTTTAACGATAATTATAATTCCATAATGACATAGTTACATAAGCATTTATGCAATTTTCCATTTATGAAATTATGCAATGCTATATTCCATAAACCAACCGTTTACAACACTAACATGCGTTTACAACACTTAGCAATTTATAACCTACACATTATGATTATTAGTTTAAATTATGGAAAAGACTTCATAATTTAAATTAATTATGTCACATGAAATTTATTTCTGTTTAATGTGCAATTAAATCCGCTCTTAAATATATAAATAATGCCTTAATTTTTATTTATAAAACTCATTAGGGTAATTTGGTAATTTTTGAACACAAGCTCATCTATTTCATTATAATTAAAAATTAAATTGTTACTGAGAACTCCGCAAGCTTATTTGGTATTGAAGTAGAAACCTATTAATATAAGCCAATTATAATTGGAAAGAATGAATTTAAAATTGACACATTTAAGAGCTGATTGGTCAAGGAAATTAGATGAAATGCCAAAACGGTGATAAACTCACTTTAAGATGTAACTTCTATCTTCTTTAATTCTTGTATATTCGATGTTTAGTAATGGGATGATACTATGTTTCAGAAGGAAATGGAATGATAATAAATTTCAGTACAATATAAAATACTATTATCCTAAGGCTACGCGTACTATTGGTATATTTATAAAACTTGTAGAGGACTTAGCAGAAACAATGCAATAACCGATAAATTTAAATTTAAACAATAGATTACCTGATATAATCTATTTTAAAACATTTTCGACTATTAGGTACTAAGGCTTTAAATGTAACAGAATCTGAGGTATCCTTGGTATAGTTATTTTTAACACATCACAAATCCAGGAATAAATCCTTTAAGAAAAGTAATAGAGTAAGAAAAAAAGGGGATTTATTATTATCTACAACTTCGCCACCGATGACTTTCTATTTCGTCATTTCCTCTGAGTCATTGGTGTTGGCGTTTTGTTGAATTAAGTGGGTAGCGGCATTTGATGCGATCTTCTGGCTTGATGTTGCTAGTCTCCCGACTGCTACTGTTGGTTTGATTTAAATTTTCTTATTTCAATCTTTAGTTTTGTATATTCGATTTAATGGTGTTTGGGGGAGTGTTTGAGCAATTTCTTAGCATTTTGCGCTCATTTTCGTAGAAAACACCATTTTGTGTTGTTTGGGCCAGGCTCCTCCCTGATGACGCCCTGATCCACCAACACTTTCGTTTTCAATAAATTCTTTTTGGTTTCTATTATTTGAATTTTCTCTTGTTATATATATATATATATATACACTGCTGGCCACCCAAATTACAACACCAAGAAAGACAAGAGATATCACAACAAAATTTATTTTGTAGATACCATGTTGACCAAGTATCAAGTGATTAAATTTATAAACTTCTGTGAAGTGTGGTTCCTGCCAAAATCAGTAGCCAGAGTAGCCTCCATTGTTGGAGATCAACGCTGCCACACGCCTTGGCATTGATTCAAAGAGACTTTGGATGTGTTCTTGGGGTACAGCAGATCAAGCAGCTTCCACACGTTGTCAAAGTTGATCTGGTGTGGCAGCTGGGGATGTAATCTGGGTCAATCGTTGAGCAACCATGGACCACATGTTTTCTATCGGCGAAAGACTGGAGAGCAAGCTGACCAGGGAAGCAATTCAATCTGGCGATTGACGAAGAACCCTTGTACAGTGCGTGCCACATGTGGTCGCGCATTATCCTGTTGAAATATAGATGTGGGCAAGCCCTGAAGGTAAGGAAGGATAACTAGCTCCAACACCTTGGAGATGTAGCGCTGGCAGTTTAAAGTAACGGCAATGCGTACTAGAGGAGTGCGAGAGCGATATCCAATACCACCCCATACCATAATACCCGGTGCAGGACCAGTGTGCCGGTGCATAACGCAGCTGTTCATCATCCTCTCTCCACGGTGTCTCCAGACTCGAATCCGACCATCGTGGTGTTGCAGACAGAAGCGTGACTCGTCAGTAATCCTTCTTTCCTTCATCACATCCTTCTTTCATCTCACCACTGGCGGCGAAGACGTCTGTGGTTCTGTGTCAAGTGTAGACGAAGCAATGGACGTCTTGCGGACAGACTACTCTGCTGTAAACGGTGTCGAATGGTACACAATGGTACAATGGTTAATGTCATTAATGTGACCACCACGCCTACTTTCGACGTCAACGTGCAATAACCAATCACAAAAGGCAGGTGGCAGCACATTGCAGTGGAGTGTATATAAAGGATGTCCTAAGGCATCGGAAAGCATTTCAATCGTTGGCGTAATGCAGAAACGTAGCGATTTATCCGACGTCCAAAAGGGCATGATTTTGGCTTTCGGGCCAAGGGTGGAAGCATTTCGGAAACGGCTAATTTTGTGAACTGTTCGCGTGCCGCTGTGGTAAAAGTATACCGTGCATGGCAAAATGGTACTATCCAATATCAGCGTCGTGGCACAATTGGTGCACCATGGGCTATAGATGACAGAGGCGAACGAAGGCTACGGAGATGTGTTCGGGCGAACAGACGTGCAACTGTTGAGCAACTGACCGCCCAGATGAACCAAGGGGCTACCAAGAGTGTATCCTCAACAACGGTTCAGCGAACGTTGCTGCACTGGAGTCGTATGGCTCAACATCCCAGTGAACACCTTCAGAAACCTAATAGACTCTCTTCCTGCACGTCTCGCAGCGGTCCGCTCTGCCAAAGGTGATTATATATATATATATATATATATATATATATATATATATATATATATATATATATATATATATATATATATATATATATATATATATATTTTCCGGTGCAGAATGTATTTCCAAATGAGATGATTCACAATTTTTTTTTTTTAGAACACACTAATTTATTCAACCGCATCATCATCACTTTAAAACTTAAACTTTTGTGTCATAGAAGTCATTATGATCGAATCAAAATCTAAGTAGCCTAGTTTCACGTTCACTATTTGTAATATTCATTCCAAACTCGCATGCTGCACCTTTATCTGTAGAGAGTCATAAGAATTTAATTGTATTACAAAAAATTTTATAACAGTAAATGGGCTGTAGAGGGTAGCTTAATTTCATTCAAATGAAAAACCAGAAAAAAATTGAGACTTAGCCAGAGTTAAACGACATAAAATGTCTTAAGGTTGTTAAAAGAGTTTCAAAGGGGAAATCGTATGACGTTCAACAACGAACTTTTTACTCTCTTAACTCGAGTCATTCCACTTGTCTGGATTTGAAGAGTTCATTTGGACACCATCTTTCCGGAAAGCCCTAAAATACGACCATTTTTCTCCCCTACTTTCCGGTGCAGAACTTTTCTGAAAGAGATCCATGTTCTACACTATGTACTTTTTTTCGATTAAGTTCTTCAGGCAGAGCTTGGAACAAAAAGACGAATGGAAGAGAGAAAATCTTTTCTCTCTTTTCCGGGAAAAGTCACACTTTATTGACATCATTAACCCTAACTGCATTATTTGTGTTCTATGGAATGGAATATATATATACTTACTATTTCTCTGTGACTTTTCTACGTAACTGCTTGAGAAAAATAATGCTATTATACGTTATGCTACTTTTTTAAATGCTTATGTTTTACAAATGAGTATCCTCTATAAATGCACCGCAGAAACATTCTAACTTTGAGTTATTCTAACATAGGTCATCGTCGTCATCCTCCCATTCAATATAAGCCTCGAATGTCATATTTATCTGGACCACACTTTATCTGCAAGTCATTTAAGTTTCACACCGGAAGGCCGTATCTGGTCTCTGGGCCTGGTAAACCTTTCTGGAGGGCTAGATGTACCTATCTGGAAGTCCCTATATAACCTGCAGGCCAGGGAAACGTGTCCGGAGTACCTAATCTCGTATCAGAGTCCGAGAATATTATTAATAATAGTAAGATGTTACGATGGTTAAACCTATTAACTGTCTATCATATTCCACTCATTGTCAATCGGAGACAGATCGCTCAGGCCAAGGAAGGATTTCCGTAGGAAGGATGGTTGATATGTGTTCGTTGTGTAGGGACAACATTTTTAAAGGCTCTGGATATTGAAGGTTATGGCTCATTTCCGATCTACATGGGTTGAACTCCATTATTGTATAAGACGTTGATGTCATCGGATAAGCTATTTACGTCGAACTGAGCGGTGGAGGTACTCGGAGCACTCGTATCATGTATTTCTTCACCTTGAAGGTGCGATGCCTATACTTTCAAGAACTTCCTCCGAGCCCGTTGACACTCACTTTAGAATGTCATGATCTTCTTGGATTTCCCATCTCTCGATCTTTCTTCCTGTTGGCGTTTTCTATGATTTTTTCGTTCTAATTATGCACATTTTTGAACATCTTGAAATTTTTGTGATTTTTCTAACTTTGAAATCCGATATGTAAACAACAAGTACAAAATATTTAGATTTTATTTCTAATATTATTTATAAATCGTAGAAACGAAATAGATTATCACTCGAACGTCGTGATAGCATAAAGGAGGCCGTAACTAGACTAAATTAATGTGAGCGGTAGTGCGCATTGTCGTGATTCAACTTTGCACTGCGATTGTATAAGCCGATACGTAAGGGAGAGGTAAATAAGCATTTATAACATTGTTTGTTTAATACTCTATTGGAACGCGATATCGTTCATTTGTGTATATCTACTATCATAAAAGGTTTTTTTTTGTCTGTTTGTTTACTGCACGCAAAGTCCTGATAAATTTATGGCGCTTACAGTAATGGGATTTGGCACACAGATAGTCCACATTTTTTGCACTTTTTGGGTCGCGGTGAATTTTAAAATTCAATTTAGGACATTTTAAAATAAATTTTATGAAATTTAATTATTATTGTTTTTATTTTTTTGGAATGGCAATCCAAGCATAAAAGATCACCGTTTCTAAGTTTATTTTTTCCGTTTGCGTTTTCGTTTTGCGCGGAGGAATGATTTTCAAAAGACAATAAAAAAAAAAAAAAACTTCTAACTGGAGTTATGTAGTTCTTTTTTACATCTTCTTGACCGTAAAAGATAGATTGGAAATTTCAACGGATATGAAATTTGCGGAAAATTTAACACCAGATAGATACCTTATACATTTGATTTTCTTTTAAGAAACGATTTTTCAATTAAATATTTATATTTTCGCAAGAGATTATGACGTTATGTCGAATTCCCATTTGGTTTGCAAACCAAACCAACACCACGTGCAACTTCGTTATGGCTGTTATCTAATGGGCTATGAATACCCATTTGGTTTGCTTCGCAAACAATTAACCCCACAAAAGCAACAGGCACGGGCAACGCCGAAGTGGCTAAACATTTATATATTTCAAGTTATTAACATTTGGGTGATTAACTTCGTTCGAGAAACTTAAAAATAAAGCATGTTACACCGGTTTCGTAAGTAAAAAGTGTTCTACGTCAAAACACAGCGTGTTGTGTTTGTCATTCACGATGTAAAAAAATAACTACTTAACCTAGGAACCAGAAATTTTGTAAAAAGCAGCTTTCATACAGAGTATATCGAAAAAGTGCATATTAAGCAATAATTTTCAAAATTTTCAGTTTCGGGTGGGTAAAGAAGGAAAAAAAATCTGAAAAATGAATGCCTTTTTGTAATTGTGAAAAAACCAACTTTTGCACGAACACGAGACAGACCGGTTTTTTTTAAAAACTCAGTTTGCTTTATAAGTATTGTTGGAGAAGCAATTTTTCCTCCAAATTCTTATTATTACGCAACATAAACTCGTCAACCCTCGGAGAATTGCTTTGCAATCCTCACTGGTTCGCTGCGCGAACCTATGAACGTTTTGCTCGCATGAATGCTATATACATGTGCCTAGCAGAAGGAATTGTTTACAAAATATGATATTCCAACACAATATTTTTCAAATCAATTATGTATTACAGAAAATATATATACAGTACTTCTGGAATCAGAATTAAAATGAAAAGTTTGAACAAATTTGGACTTGAAATGTGAGCGCTGCTTTGGAAATCGAGTACCCAGCCTGTTGTTTGTGTGTACATTTTACCCAGCACTCGAGCCACCCACACTTTTTAATTGAGTTTGTTGTCCAAAGTTGTAATGCAAGCGTCTTGTTGAACTATAATTGTTGGCACTGATAAGGGCCGTTTTTTAAATGGCCCTGAATAGATTCTCCGCTTTCTTTGTTTTCTAGTATTATAAACTGCAACAGCTTAAATAAAATGAATTTTTTCAATAAAATTTTATCCGATAACGCTATAAATTCAATTGAGGCGCGAGGCTTTGTAGTAAACAAACAATCGTATAATGTTACCAAAAAGTGATAACAAATGACGTATTTTTTGCGTAGATTTCCTAAGATCTGATTTTACAACAGTTACACCTATTTAAAAGGGACTTGGCACCTAAAAAGCTAATTTCTCAAATAGTTTATTGATAATATTATACGTAGCAATTTATCTCTTCTTGAATCTAAATACAGGTTTTCTAGCAGAAAAATTTAAAAATTACCTCCCAGTTTTGCAAAAATTAAAAATTTTGAGATGTTTTAAAATGCTACTCTTTTAATTTGTGGTATTTTGGCTTGATATTTTTTAACATGATCGTAAAACCATTTTGATGACTTTTATGGATGGAATTTTTGATACATCAAATTGTTATTGAATTAAAAAATAGAATGTTAAAAATCCCCGATAAAACATGACAATTCAGACTTTTCCATAGTTTAACTTTAATAAAAAAGTTTCTAACTATTTTTTTTTAAATATTCCATTTTAGTAAAATTTTTCAGATTATTGTACACGTTACTAGAAAAAAAAATGCGATTTTAATAGTTAATAAAAAAGCCTTAGCATTTTTATCATGGCATAGTACGTGACAAATTGAAACTGAGAAAAATCAGTTTAAAAATTTTGTACTTGTACGAAACATATGAAAAATGTAATAAAGCAATGGATTATATTTTTCCTAATTATACTACACTCATATCCATAAATTATGGATAACTCATCGGAAATCGAACTCTAAAGTAAAAATTTCACCTGTAGAATTATTGCACATATTTTCAAGAATAATATCCAAATTACAGGAAGCTATCAGATGACGCCGATAGTGCGTCACAATGACGAGAGTGTAAGAGAGGTATGAAAGGAATTGTAGCAAAGAAGTAAAATAGTTCACAAGCGTTCTGTAAGCCGCTCAGCGCCACAACCGAATAGTTATGGCACAAAGGACGCATGTCGATGATTTTTTTACGTGGTAGAGTTATCGGCCGTCTGGAATGTTGGCCTACTCAGACGGAAGTTTCAGTGGAACTTGGAATCGCCCGAAGTGTCATCTCTAGACTTTGGCAACGATTCCAAAATGATGGAAATGTCAGTAGACGTTACAGTACAGGCCGCCTCGAGTAACAACGCCGTATGACGAGTGGTATTTGGCAGTAACTGCAAAAAGAAACAGACGGTGCACAGCATCCGACCTTTCTCGTCAGCTATCTTCAGCCACGGGTACGACAGTTTCAAGGCAAAACGTTTACAGACGTTTGGGACATGTTGGTCTATATGCTCGCAGGCCGGTCAGATGGGTTCCGCTCACGGCAACTCACTTTCGTCAGCGGTTAGCCTGGAGTAGAGATCATGCAATGTGTACATCGTCACAGTGGGCTTTTGTGATGTTTTCCGACGAGTCCAGGTTCAGCTTACAGCCTGATTTACGGCGGACGTTCATATGGAGAATGCCCAGCACCCGCTACCACCAAGACAACATCATTGAACGACACCGTTACAGTGGTGCAGGTTTGCTCGTTTGGGGCAGAATTATACTGGGCTCCAGAACAGATCTACATTTTCAAATCGGAACCATGAGAGGCCAAATTTATCGGAACATCATTCTGGAACAACATGTACGTATGTTTAGGGGTGCCATGGACGCGGAATTTGTGTTTATGGATAACAACGCCTGTTCTCACCGTGCGAACATTGTAAACGAATGCCTTGAATCTGAGAATATCACCCGTATGGAATGGCCAGCTTTCTCACCTGACTTGAATCCGATAGAGCATGTGTGGGTCATGCTTGGCCAACGAGTTGCAGCCCGTCAATCACCTCCTGCATGTGTACTTGAACTTCGGAGAGCATTGCTTGCTGAATGGCGTGATCTTCCCCAAGAACAGCTCGATAATTTGATCCTCAGCATGCCTAGGCGTTGTACAGACTATATTTCATCGTCTGGGAGGCATACAATGTATTAACCATCATACCAACCATATCATGTTAAGTTTTTGTAAGGTCGATATTTTTTGTAACTGCTCCAGTGAGCAAAAATCGTAGTTTTTATAATTGGTATCGTACATACACCTTCTTTTTTGTTCCTTATCTTTTGTTTAATAAATGGGCTTCATGAATAAGTCACGTTTGTTTTGTTTCTGAACCTTTATTTGTCGGAATGGCATTATCCTTAATTTTTGGACATGAGTGCATAACCTATATGTGTTGGTCTCTTACCTTTTTAAGGAATTAAAACAAACATTTTACTTTTATATAGTCAAAGTAAAAGGTGGCTGTTACATCTCAAAATATAAGAAAATTAATTTTTTTACAAAACATTCTGAAGAACGAATGGTTATTTATCAATAAACTAATAAAAATCAATTTTAATCGTCAAACAATATGATTTAGGATGTCTAAATTATTATTTTAATCATTTCAAACGAAAATATTATTTGTTTATGGTCAAAGACGAAATTCTAATCTACAATTAAGAGGAGAAGTTTGACGGTATAATTCGGCTTTGTAAATCATGATATTATTCTTTTATAGGACAGTTTTTGTTTTGCATTAGCTTATTTAATTAACTACTTAACATTCTGAAGTGTAGATAGTCATTTAATTTGTAAAAGCGTCATTCTTCTAACCAACAATGCTGAGAGTTCGTGGTTTACATTTTGATTTTTTCCCCTATAGTGCTTTGCTATTTTGAATGTTTTTGTCACTCCAAAACTAATCCCAAACTTACAAAAATAAAGCATAAATACTTGGAAATTTTAGTATTGGCCATATTTAAGGGCTTGTCTTTTGGAAACATGATCCAACTGTTATTATGAAAGACTCGTTCCCTGTGTGGATTTCACGTTGAAGGCATTTTTTAAAAATCTTTTGCCAATCTTTGATATACATCCAGAATATATAGGAAAACAACCTCATTAATTGAATCTTAACACACTATGGGACCATGGCAATTAAAAAACCCGACACTTAAAGGTTTCAATGATACACGTTGGTACACTCACTGCCAGAATTTAAGCGCGGAGAGGAAAATGTTAATTTCCCGAAGCCAATCTGAATTTGAGAGGATGAAATTTGCTGCAGAGATAGATGGAAGTACGCAAATGTGTTATGTAACAGCCAATCACGGCTTCGTGTCGAGATACATTCAAAAAGGCAGTTGTATATGAAGCCAGCATTATAAAGGGTTAGAGGAGTTGCATGTAAGTGATGAAAAAAAGTGTTTAGAACATTCGTACGATTAGTTTTTGCGACAGACGTGTATCTAGGGCTTCAAGAAGACGAATGGCAGATAGTGAGCGCTGGCGTTCTGTGGAACGCCTTGAAGCAAGGCAATCAATCACTGATGTTGCTCTTTTCTTCGGCGTTCATCATTCTGCCATTTGACGATTACGGAAACAATTTAAAACAAAGCAAACAGTTGTCTGAAGGCCTGTGGCCAGCCGCCCAAGGGTTACGACCCCCCGCGGAAGATCGATATATTACTGTTGTAGCGAAGAGGAATCAAAGAGCAACTTTCGCACGTGTGACATCTATGGTTGCAAAGTCCATTGTTAAGACGATATCTACCTCTACTCTGCGCCAAAGGCTACACATGAATGGAGTGTACCCCGGGTACCAGTATTGTGTTCTTCTATCCGTCAAAATCAAAGGAGCACGATTAAAATGGTGTCGGCAGCGTGTAAATTGCGCTTAGTCTGGTTGGGTTAACGTTATGTTTACGGATGAGTCGATATTTGACCTGGAGTCAGATGAAAAACTCGTAAGGGCCTGGAGAGAACAAAGCACACGCAATCGGCCCCAGAACATAATCCAGCATCACGCATTCCCATGTAGAAGTATCATGGTGTGGACCGGGATTTCGTTCGGATTTCGCACCGACCTGCACATCTATTGACGGGATTCTGTGACGGCGGTCAGGTATCGGGATGAAGTCCTAGAATCCACTGTGAGATTGTACATTGCAGCAGTTGGTTCTTCTTTAAATTTAATGGATAAAAATGCACGTCCCCATAGAGCTGGCAATGTCAACGACTACCTGGAGAGTGAGGGGATTGCGCGTATGGTTTCGCCGGCGTACTCGCCTGACTTTAATCCGATTGAAAATCTTTTGGATGCCCTCGGCCGTGCTGTGTGTGCACTTTCCCACCCCCAGCTACTCTCTCAGAGTTGCAAACTGCTCTATAGGAGGTATGGTGATTACTTGACTCTGGGGTGGTTGATCACCTCATGGAAAACATGGTCACACGCTGTAAACTTTGTATGAGGATGAGGGGTGGTCACATATTCTATTAATATCGGTTTTGTTTATTTGTTTTGGAATTAACATGATTTTGTAAATGACTCCAATATGACTTCATCTTATAGTTTATGAAAATTCAATATTGTTTACATCTTTGTATTTAATTCTTTGTTTTGTTTCATGCATAAACCTATTTGCTACTTTCCTGCCAAATTTCGTGTCAATCGAAGCTGAACCAGTCGGTTTGTTTTCGCATTTTACCTTTAGTGCTTAACTTTTGGCAGTGAGTGCATTTAACAGCATTTTAATGAGTAGCAAGGCGTGAGAGTAAAAAAAATCTCTGATTTCCAAATCAGTAAAATCAAAAATTATTATCTTAAAACTATAACAGCGACATAAAACTTTTCAGAAATATTTTTCAATGTATAAAGTATAATTTGAGACAAAAAAAAATTTCGCTTTGATCGTATTTCATTTTGTTAGTATTTTGGATGCCGAGTCCCCTTGAAGAAGAAACTATTTAAACTTTCAATAATTTTTACAAAGATCAAACTATTCCTACCTTTGACATTCTTAACACACATTACACAATTTACTTCACGAATTTAATATTTAAACACTTACTATCAATCTACGGGAGATGTATTCCAGATATAAATCAGTGTTGCATAATTAGCGCATTAGCAAAAAAAATTAAAGTGGATATAAATTTTATGAAACTAATGATACCTAAACTTTTGCGGGATAAAAAGTTTCTTTTCTCATGTTGTTTGCCTAGAATCTTTTAGTTTTATATACAATATAAAACCTTCATCAACAAATCTTTGATGATTAAATTTTCATGGTAAAAGAACTTCTAATACATAAATTTGTTTAATATACGCTATTATATTAAACGAAGTATCTAACGTGTCTCATGTTTTATAAGAAAATTATATGCATTCAATAATTATGACCAAAGGTATGTATACAAATTCACACCAATTCAAATATGTAAGAAGTATATATACATACTTTTCTTTTCTTATCCTTGGGAGATCAACATTTTATAATTATTAACAGAGGTATGGTTTATATCCAATTTTACTTCCGCAAATAGAATGAGAACGACATGTACCCTTCCAAAGACACGTACCTGCGCAATTCAATGGACGAAACGCAAGGTACCCCATTTTCTCATTCTCCATTTATCAATAAACGAGAGAAAATAAGACGCCGCGGAAATATCCGAATAAATCAATTGCATTTTCCGTGTCGTATAAATCATAAAAAAAAAACACCCAAAAGCCACTGTAATGTATTTTGGACGAAAATGTATGGTTATTCGTTTTTGAAATGAAAAGGGGGCTATGGGGTCTATTTTCTTCTTTCGAACCATTCCTGAAGAGCTGGAAAACCCCACCGATTCGACTTTTTCTGCAGTTTGTTGTCATATTTCATGCACTTTCCGCACTCGACGAGTCTTCCCCGAAACCACCCGCCCCCAGTTCCTGAATTTTAAATAACGACCTCCAGAATGTCGCAACCAGAAAGGGGAAGGCGGAAAAAGTTCCTTAAGTGAGTTAGAGCCACCAAGGCGGTGTTTTGGCGGAATCGGGGCTGAGTCGGAAAGCCATTCGGTTTTGCATAGTGGCACCGCCTGTTTATGTGTCCGGCGGGGACGACACTGTGCCATCCGGCTTGTCAACAGAGGGTCATAAACGGCTGACTTAGGACTTGGACTCGGATTCCGGGAAGCCCGGCTTCGCAGTTATCCATTTCCGAGTCGTAAAGTCGTAATGTCCCAGTTTTGCGACGCTGGCGTTGGGACGAGGAGTTCTTGGGGGGCTATAGCAAAAAGATGTATGACGTTGGAGGAGAATATTAGGGGCAGTTTTAGCAAGCTAATTGGACAGAAGAAAACGCAGTTGAGGTTAACTGCAAATTGCGTTTGCGGGGATGGTTAGATAATGCAAAGGATACGTAACTATGTGGCATGACTTTATAACAGCTTAATGTTTTGTTTTTGAAAGAATATTGAATCGTATATTTTCGATCATGGATTATATAGAGCTTCAGAAGACTTGAAGTGGTTTGTAACCATAAAACCAAGGGCCTGTGTCTTCAGGCCGAGGTGGGCTTTGGGGCTATATATTATTAAATAATTAAAGTATCTGATGAATGACGAATTAAACAGACACATAAGTACAGCCGAATATTAAAAATATGCACTTTTAAAAAACGCAAGTTGTTTGTATTCTCCTCAAACTATTATAGTTGCAACTAACGCGCATTAATAATTATTGCATTGTCATTGACTTATTTTCATATTAGCCATTTCAGTAAGCTAATTGTGTAGAAGAAATGAAGCAAAGGTTAGCAACAAATTGCGTTTGCGTGGACGGTTAGATAATCCTAAGAATACGTTACTATGTAACAAATAATGTAAGACATATATTTATAACGGAGTAATATTTTGTTTAACTAACAACTATGCTCCTAAAAAGATATATTGAATGGCATGTTTTCAGCCACGAATTATTATTTGGAGTTTCAGAAGACTCCAAGAAGTTTGTAGTCATTAAAAACTGAGGGCTACCCATGTATTTAAGCTGAGTGGTTCTTTGGGGATATAGCAATAACATGTAAGACTTTGGATGAGAATGTTAGCGGTTTTAGTAAGCTAATTGGGAAGAAGATGCAGTCAGGGTTACGTACGAATTGTGTTCGTGTGAAGGGTTAGATAATTCAAAGGGTACGTTTCTATGTAAAAAGTAATGCGCGGCAAAAATGTATAAAAGCGTAATTATTTGTTAAGCTAGTAACTTAACTCCTAGAAAGATGTATTGAATCATACATTTTCAACCACGAAGAATTATTTGGAGTTTCAGAAGACTTTAAGAGATTTGAAGTCATAAAACCGAGAGTTACGCACGTCTTTAAGCAGAGAGTCTTGGGATTTATAGCAAAAAGGTATATGTCGTTGGAGGAGGATATTAGTCAATTTAGTAAACTAATTGCTGTACGATTTAACTTCGAACTAATAGAATTAAGTTTTAGCGTGAAGGGTTAGATAACATAAATAATCCGTTACTATGTGTCAAATTATATAAGGTACTAGCAAAATACCCGACCTTACTCGGTTTGAATTGGTTTACTCTAAATTGAAGAGATAATCAAATTATATAATGACTTACGTTTTTTGTAGAATAAAAATTTATTTGAATACTTTTTGCCATCTTTCTAATTTCTACAACTTACTTTGGACACAAATCCTACACATGGATATCCATTAATGTAATACATTTCACATACATCGCATCCTTGCTGTATGACAAAGCTACAAAATGACGAAAGGTGACACTAAGGTTACTACTACAAAAGACGATTTTGAGGGAGATTTGGAATTCCCTTTCTTAAGTTATTTTCATGTTCAACTCAATTAATAAAAGCTATGATTAACGGCGAGCGCTCTCGCACTCATAGTCAACGAAACAATATTTTTTTACTTGTGGCACTCTTGCATCCGGTATGTGACATAGTGAAATTTTGCAATCTTCTCCTGTCATTATGACAACGAATTTTTTAATGTTTGAAAAGTTCTAGTTCGGATTTTTTAAACATTTTTATTCTTTCAAAAACACTATTATTCTTTAAATAACGGCATTATTCTTTCAATAACGGCATTATTCTTTCAATAACGGCATTATTCTTTCAATAATGACATAACTACATTTAAAATTTACTGAAAATTTATTCTGACTTACCTGCCATTTTTATGTCGAATACTTTGTGGTGCTGTTGCGTGTCATGAGAAGGAAAACACGTTTATTAAAATAATAAATATTTAAAACAGAAAACAGCGAAATAAAACAAAATAAAAGATGTCGGAAAAAACTGTTCTAAAGATATTAATTTGTGATTCATTTTTATGTCTTGATCTCGGACAGTTGCCACAACTTACAACAAAAAGTGCACACAATTTAGAAAGGTGAAATTAATTCAGAGCGAAAGAAACTTAAAATATCACTGCTCGCGCGATCTTGTTCATTTCCGTTCGTTAAAAAATATCATTTGTCCCAAATATTCGGAAATCGTTTTCATTGCGCAAAGAACAAAAATAAGTCTTGAAATAAATGAAATATCAGCGCTGAAATTCCATATTTTTTTTTTTTGAAGAATAATTACTTTTTAGCAGTACTGGTAATGCAATCGAAGTAATCGTAATATTCAAAAAACATTCCAATTTTTCCAATACTACCAAATTATGGTTGATTTAAATACACTTACTCAGGTGTTTTAGCATGAAACTCAACTAAATATAACAATAAAGAAATGTTTAATATTGCATGCACTTAACTAATAGATAATGTATAAAATAAACTACATTACAATCAAATATCTGGAAAAAATATCATGTGATGCTAGCACAAACACACAAACACAAAATCGAATATAGAACAGAAAGACGGACAGACAGACTTTAGCAAACAATTCCAGTCACTAAATGAAGATAAGTACTCACTGTATGCAAATTTCCATGGAAATATCTTAAACCGCGTGGACGTGTATAGGGCACAACATACAAACAGACAGACAGGCGGACAGACAGACAGACAGACACCAAACGAGAAAAAGGTGGATTCGGCATCAGAAGGGTCCAAAACGGATAGAAAACTTGAAATGGGTCGAAAATATTGAATGTACAAACAAACACTCCATTCTTATTTATATAGATAAATTTGTAATTGCGTAAATGGCATGTCGAACTAATGCTCCTATAAAGACGAATGGAAGAGCACGATTTTAATGACGACGGATTATTTTCAGTTTGAAAAATAACTCTGGAGGTTGCGTAATTGCACTTAAAAATGGATCTAATGGACTCAGAGGGTAGTAAGGAATATGATTGAAAATTGCTATAGAATAATTTTAACACGTGATAGTTTAACATAATTTTCCCCCCACTTCAGAACAGTGATTTGACAAGTAGCTGACCCACAACCTTCTAGTTCCAGTTTCAGCCCATTAGATGGAATTCTAGCTATTCATAAGCTACAAAAAGGATTTTCAGTGTAAAAATGAAATCAGATGGAAAGCGAAAAGATTTTATTTCTCTTACAGATACTTCTCTCTCCCAGGATATCTCTAGCGTTACCTAAAACTGTTGTTTAGAATCGTTTTAGAGAAGTTTGGCGTTTAATCTATTAATAGACGTTGACCAATCAATTAGGATACATGAATCCAGTATTCGTTCTTTGAAATTTTTACTGGAAACGAGCTGAAATTCTATTCGAAAAATAAGTCGACGTCAAAGGAAGAATACTCTGCTGTACAAACACTGCCTCTACCGATATCTTGCTGGGCAGAAACGCCTCTTATATGTATGATTTTCATAAAACATTATATTTCAGGTCTAGGTAGCCCAATTGATAGTCACAGATTAACAATCGGAGGGTTGTGTGAGTCGAAACTAGATCCAACCCCAAACTATTGTGTAGGTACGGGCTGTGGAACGTTGAATCTGTAGTACCGTCAAATTTCATCATATTGGTGAGGTGTGGAAGTTCGGTTGGTTGGTTTTGTGGTTTTATGGTGCAACGGCAATATATTGGCCAAGCTGCGCCAGACACAAGACATACAATATCAAGTAATAGACAGACACACGCAATGAAAATTTTACGGACAAAGAAGAGAGAAATACACCTATGGAGGAATGCACTTGACAGGAATCGAATCTGTGCCACTTTCAACTCGAAGGTTGCTAGCGCAGTGGGAATACCCACTGAGATGCGTCTGTCAATGTGTGGAAGTTTGAAGAGTGGGTTGCCAGCTCAAGTGTTGACCTCGTCAATCATGGTTCAAAATTACGAGGCATTGTCTTTGGATCTCTCCATCGGGATGGATCCCAAAAAGTCGCTTATAGCCCGTTGTATAGCTCTAGTGCAAATTACATACCACAACCATCTTTAACTATTTTACGTATTCCCTTCTTGATTCTATGCACAACGCTTTTTAAAATAAGCGGTACTCGTACTCAAATTTAGAATGTGTTGTTCTCTGATCTTTCCCATCGGGAATGATCCCAAGAGCCCGATATCTTGTTCCAATGTGACGTAAATTCAGCTATCTACATTTCTAATTTATTTCATTCATTAACGGGTAAAGTTTTTAAATGAAGATTTTATTCACTGACACCGAATAGAACATTGACGAAAAAGTAAATTTCGGATTTGTAAAAAGCAAGAAACGACGAAATGTTTGAATTTTATAGTTTAAGCAAAGCTTACTTCAAACATTCCCTTAGAAACTACCAATTCTAGTCTAATCTGGATAATAGTCTACAGACTGTCTGCTTGTGATCCTCGATGGAAGCTGAGATCAGGAGACATTTGAGTGCTTTTTTCTTTTGATGGCATAACTTTATCTTGTTCTTCTGGAAAGTAAAATTTTAAAGTAAAACCCAGAGTTAACTAGGATTTAAGAAACAAAATAATTTTTTTCAGTAACTGGTAAGAAAACAATTTTTCAGAATCTGATAATTTTAGAATTTTCTATTAGTTTCTTTAGCACCATCAAGCAAAAGGAATTTCAACGCAGAAAATGAAATGAAGTCGAACTCGGAATTCTATATTATGAGTTAAGGTAAGGCAATAATTTTTTATATTTTATACTAGCAGTAACGGCACGGCGTTACCCTTGAGCGCATTCTTGTCAGGTCTTAACTGGTACTGAAAATAGTAAAAAGATAAAAAGAATAGTTTAAGAACGAGTCTCCTCGCTATTCGCAAATCAAACAGAACTTAAACGATTATGCCCTCTCTCACTTCCAAAAAGAAAATCCGTTGAGAACTGTGGAAAAAACTTAAAACAACTAATTGAATGAAAGGAAAAAATTAAAAAAAAAATGTAGCGAAAGGACAAAAAATTAATTATGTGACTCAAATCAAACAGAACGCCTCAAATTTAGTATTCCGTTAAGAAAATGAAAGGACATAAAATAACGTTCAACCAGTGATGTCATACAGGACAGAGCTAAAGAAAAAAAAGCAAGAAACAAATATAGATTCCGTGACTAAAATCAAACAGAACGTTTACAATTAACAATCCGTTAGAGAAAAAGAGAGGACAAAAAGTAACATTCGACCAGTGATGTCATTCAGGACAGAAACTAAAGAAAAAAGCAAGAAACAAATATAAATTCCGCGACTGAAATCAAACAGAACGCTTACAATTAACAATCCGTTAAGAAAATGAAAGGGCATAAAATAACGTTCGACCAGTGATGTCATTCGGGACAGAGCTAAAGAAAATGCAAGAAAAAAATATAGATTCCGTGACTCAAATCAAACAGAACGCTTACAATTAACAATCCGTTAAGAAAATGAAAGGACAAAAAATAACATTCGACAACGTGACTTAAACCAAACAGAACAATCCTTTAACTTAGCGCGAGTCCAAAAACGAAAAAAACAACCGATGAGAAATAAAAGGAAAAAAATTAATTAAGAAGCTGTGATCTCTCTCACATTTTTGCCATTCTTAGGAAACCAAATAATAAAAATATGTCAATAAATTATTTAAAAAATTGTCTTGGATTGAATTTTAAAATTCGTGTTCGAGGTGTATTCAGTCACCCTTAGGACTACCTGTGTGCCCAATTTTATGGCTCTGAGTTGTATAGATTCGTACGTGTACGTGGGGCCCAGTGAACACAACAACGGGCTATTGGTGAAGGTCCTGGTTCCATCCTGATGGAAAAGAGCCAAAGAAAACTCGTAATTTTGGACCACGGTCAAAGTGACGGGATTAAGTTACAGTGGTGTAAGTATCTTTTTCAAAAAAAAAAAATGACAGACTAAAGATAATTAGTAGACTTGGAAACCACATCTAAATAAGTGAATCTGTTAACAGTAAATGTGAAGCAAGTCATATTTTCTTTCAACTGCCAACTGATGGAAGTTCTTTGTCCTAAGTTATACCACTGTAAATAACCTGTACAAATGACGAAATTAACACCTGAGATGGCACCACATTGTCCAAACTTTTTCACCATATGTTTGTGTGGAAATTTGAGGCCATGATGGACTTAGCGCGCACCAGTCAATATGTACATGACATCGAGTACATCGAGTTTCGAAATGGCAACCATGCGGTTGCTAATCCGCGAACCCAATATTACCCATTCTCAACTATTAATTATACACTAGGGGGCACGCCTATGCTCGCTAACGCTCGTTAACCCCTGGATGATTGCTTTGCAATCCTCATTGGTTCGCTTGGCTCGCATCAATGAAGACATTGTTTACCAAATTTGATATTCCACAAAAGAATATTTTTCATATATAAATTTATTGTTCTACAGAAAAATTATACAGTATCTCTAGAATCAGAACTCAAATAATTTGGAATTCAAATGAAAATTTTGACTCGAAATGTGAGCACGGCTTTGGAAATCCAATAGTCAGCATGTCGTTTGTAAGCTGCAACAGCTCGATTAATATTTATTTTTATCAATACAATTTTATCCGGCAACCCAATAAATTGAATTGTATCGCGAGGCTTCGTGGTAAACAAACAGTCTTACAGTATTGACAAAAGGCGATAACAAATTACGTCTTTTTTTGCGTGCCATGGAAGGGATCCAGCCTGATCGAGCCAAGCACCACTGTAATCTGGCTCGACAGTGTACAAGCGTGAGTGGTAGGTGGCGTAACGGTCGGTACGAGCGTAGATTTCGCTCTCTCAGTCGTCTGTGAATAGTCAGGGTGGACACTCGTGTGTGGGTCGAACGACTGATGGTTGATAGCGATGAATCAGGCGCTGTGACAGCTGATCTGACAATCACTCTGTCCTCGCGATCTGTTGTGGCCCTACGTCGACCGCTACCATCATGACGCTGAAATCTGCGATTGTCCATCCACTCTTACCAGCATCTTCTAATAGCCGCATCGCTTCGACTCACGTGACGACCGATTCTCCGATTTGCCCAACCTGCCTCTTTCAATCCAATGATACGACCTGTTTCAAACTCTGAAAGTTGCTCGTAATGAGCTCGAATCCTGCGGCGAGGCATTTTTTCAGTCGTTGAAAGGTATCCTAAATCGCAATGTAGCAGAAAATTTTAACAATAGTTCAAGAACAACTCCTTACATACATCTGCTGGATGTGCAGTTCCGATGCGCTGGAGATCGCACTATTCATTCATTGGATACCAAATTTTAATCATTTGCATATTTGGACAAAACATTTTTGCATACGAAATTTCAAAGCAATCGGATGATTCCTTCTTGGTGCGTCGATTTTTTTTGTTACAGAGTGTATATATAGATTGTTGAATCTTATTCTTCAATTATAGCGTGCAATCTTTATTTTTGATTGTAAACCATTTACTTTCATTTCCCTGGACAGTGGTAGCCCGTACCACTCTGTACATGGGGGCGGCGGGTGCACGTTAAAGCCGTCGTGACTTCCAATGTCCAAATATATGGAAGTTTGGAGAGTAGGGTGCCAGATGAGGTGTGACCTTGTCATCTGACCGTGGTGTTGTCTTTGTACCTTTTCCTTCGGATTTGATCTTAGATTATCTACAACAGCACGTCCTGCTGCTCCAGTGTGATGTTATCGGATTTCTATCAGGATTGATCCAGCACCTTCACTAATAGCCCGTTGTATACCTCTGACAGTGGTTGAAAATATAGAGTTTATTTATTTTTGTATTTTAATATAAAATTTTTTATGTATAGTGTTGATTATCATCTGATAAAAATAGCATGAAAGACATGAAAAGGGAATTTAAATGAAATTCGCGTTATTCATGAAACAGACAAGAAAGAGTAGATAAACAATTTCTCGCATTCAAACTATTTTACAACACAGATATTGTGATTCCCGTACCACTTTCATTATTTATCAAACAAGGATACATTACTAAGATTTGTAAGGAGGCACTACTATAGAAACCAAAATTCAGAATGTTTTTCCATAAGCTTTTGAGAAGGTAAAAATAGCTGTAACACTAATAGTGCAACAAAAAATCGCCAGACTTGTTGCTTAACGTTACTGAAGCTTAACAATTACTTAACATTTTGAGTTACCACGAGTGCTTATAATGGACAAGAAGCCAGACGGATGTATTGTGTACGGTGCGATTTAATTTCAAGTCATACTTTAAAAATGCACTTGAATATTCCATGCAAGTGATCAATTTATTGATTTATATTATACAAAAAAAACGGATTATTCCTATCTCATAAAGGTACTACATACAAACGCGAAAAGAAAAGGTTGACTTTCAGTGGAATGTGTTATCTTTAGACATGTACGTTTTCAACTAGAATATATTGAAAAGTTTATGAGAATAAGCAAATACTTCGTCCATTGTGCACAATGCATTTTGAACGTAAAGGAAATTCTCGGCAGTTCGTTCTCCAAGCTGAGATATACTGCTTTTCACTTCTATTTTTGCAAAGCCTATTGTACGCGAACAGAAAGTGTATTTTCGTAATAAAAATGTATTACTGGAATTTAGATCAAAGGAAAATTTGAATATGAATAGGCTTCGATGTATATTACGGTGATGGATTATGTATACACTGCCTGCATGCTCGAAGCACTCGTAGAATTGATTTATTGCCAATAAATATTCGTAGGTCCTTTGAATGAGAATGCATTGAGTTTTCAGAATTTAAAATCAAATTTACAGCTGGTTGTTTGGGTATAGAATGTTATGCTGTTAGATATTCCTTTGTTTGCTCAACATAAATAATGAACGAGAAAGATGTTCGAGGTAATAATGTTTTCATACAATAGTATATGAAAAAATATTGAACAATTCCGCAGCATTGTTGCAAAATTTGAAATGATTGTGATTTTTTTACAGAAATTAATCAGTAAAGTCAATGCATTTCTGGCTTCCGAAGCTTTTACTGATGAATGTGTAATTACCTACTTTTTCTCTACGGCTGATAATTTTTTAATATCTCGTAAAAATGGTTAACATAAGGCAAGCTATTTAAAATAAAGTGATTCGATCAGTTCATGGTAGATATTTATTACTAAAGTCACCGTTCCTTTTCTAAGAATTGAAAATTGTCTCAATAGGCTTAACTTTAACTCGGTACAAAACATTTAAATTTTTTGTGAGTCAAACAGAAAATCCTTTCTTACTGGTTTATGTTCTGACGAAACTTTCAATGCATATTTTGAAAAGATCTGTCTGCCAATGTAATTCTAAAGCTTGGTGCATGCCTGATTCTGGTTTATTTTGATGATAAGCATGTCATTATATAGAGGATTGTGCACTGGAAGAAATCGACGACGAGATGCTGAGTACAATTACTTTATTGAGACTTATTCTTCTTGCTTGTCACGTATGCCTCATATCTGTATTTGGGCTAAGCAATAGATATTCCTCGGACTTAAAAGACACGGCTTTTTATCTAGTACTTGAGTTCTGGATATAAATATTCCTCTCAAATGCGAAGGGAGGAATACTTTTTATGGTTGAGCTTCTTTATGTGGCGCATTTTCGTTGCAATTCTTTATGTTACTTGTCTGTCTTCGAAATATTCATTGATACTACCCGGGGTATTTATATAAGATTTCCTTCTTTTGATTGAAATGAATGTTTTTTTTTTCAAATATATGTAGTATAGCTTGTTAAAATCACGTTACGGAGTGAATAAAGATTTACTAGAGTGAAGAAGAAATTTTTATTTTTTAAAGTTTCATTGTTCAGAACATTTTGCTGCCGATCGTTGTAGAAAGAGTCTATTGTAGTCATTTGCTGTAGAAATGTATCTGTCCTATAAGTTAATAAAACTAATTTGATTTTATCCGTGGTATTAATTACGAAGGTACCGATATAACCCACAAGATAAAGGATGCTAACCAATTAGTCCAGTGGTCAGGTTGCTGGTAACTGGATCGAAAGGTTCAGATTTGGTGTAAGGTCAAGTTCTAAATGAATATAGGGGCTCCCTATAAACGGTTTGTATCAGAATGTACAGTAAGAATATGAGGTGTAACGTACCTCCCCCCCCCCCCCAGTTTCACCAGGGAAACGTAAAGTGGTTCAAAAATCCGCCCTTGTAGTACCACAATGAGTAATACTTAGTTAAATGATTGGGTATTAGACTACATTAACCTATGGTACGCCTATAACATATCTATGATAAATCTAGGGCATAACTACGATAAATCTTATAGCATTTCTATAATAATAAATCTACGGCATGTCTATATCTACGACATTCCTATAATAAATTTATGGCATACCTGTTTTAAATATTTGTCACGCTTATAATATATATATATATATATATATATATATATATATATATATATATATATTAAATAATTGATTGGGTATTAGTATAAATTAATCTATGGCACGTCTATAACATATCTGTGATAAATCTAGGGCATAACTACGATAAATCCTATAGCATTTCTATAATCTATATAAATAAGAATGGAGTGTTTGTTTGTACATTCAATATTTTCGACGCATTTCAAGTTTTCTATCCGTTTTGGACCCTTCTGATGCCGAATTCCGCCTTTTTCTCGTTTGGTGTCTGTCTGTCTGCCTGTCTGTCTGTATGTTGTGCCCTATACACGTCCACGCGGTTTAAGATAATTTCATGGAAATTTGCATACAGAGAGTACTTATCTTGATTTAGTGAGTGGAATTGGTTGCGAAAGTCTGTCTGTCCGTCTTTCTGTTCTATGCTCGATTTTGTGGTTGTGTGTTTGTGTAGACATCACATGAATTATATTACAGATATTTGATTGCATTGTATTTTATTTTATACATTATCTAATAATTTAGTGAATGCAATATTAAAAATTTCTTTATTGTTATATTTAGACGAGTTTCATGCTAAAACACCTGAGTAAGTATGCGTATACTTAAATCAACCATAATTTGGTAGTTTTGGAAAAATTGGAATGTCTATTGAATATTACGATTAATTCGATTGCTTTACCAGTACTGCTGAAAAAGTAATTATTCTTCAAAAAATTATTTTTTTTTATGGAATTTCATTTCTGATACGTCATTTATTTCGAGTCTTATTTTTATTCTTTGCGCAATGAAAACGATTTCCGAAAATTTGGGACAGACGATATTTTTCAATGAAACGAGAATGAACACGATCGCGCGAGCAGTGATATTTTTTTCTGGTTCTTTCGCTCTGAATTAATTTCACATTTCTAAATTTTGTACACTTTTAGTTGTAAGTTGTGGCAACTGTGCGAGATCAAGAGATAAAATTGAATCATAAATTAATATCTTTAGAACAATTTTTTACGACATCTTTTATTTTGTTTTACTTTGCTATTTCCTGTTTTAAATATTTATTATTTTAATAAATGTGTTTTCCTTCTCATCACACCCAACAGCACCACAAAGTATTAGACTTGAAAATGTTAGGCAAGTCAGTATAAATTTTCAGTAAATTTTAAGTGTAGTTATGCCGTTATTTAAAGAATAATACCGTTATTTAAAGAATAATGTCGTTATTGAAATAATAATGTTTAAAAATCCAAACTAGAACTTTTTCCAACATTAAAAAATTCGTTGTAGTAATGACAGGAGAAGATTGCAAAATTTCACAATGTCGCATACCGGAGGCAAGAGTGCCACAGGTAAAAAAATATTGTTTTGTTGACTATGAGTGCGAGAGCACTCGCCGTAAATCGTAATTTTAATTAATTGAGTTGCACATGAAAACAACTTAAGAAAGGGAATTCCAAATCTTCCTATAAATCGTCTTTTATAGTAGTAACCTTAGTATCACCTTTCGTCTTTTTGAGCTTTGTCATACAGCAATTGTGCGATGTATGTGAAATGTATTACATGAATGGATATGCATGTGTAGGATTTGTGTCCAAAGTAAGTTGTAGAAAATATAAAGATGGCGAAAGGTGTTAAAATAAATTTTTACTCTACAAAAAACGTAAGTCATTATATATTTTGATTATCTCTTCAATCTAGAGTAAACGAATTCAAACCGAGTAAGGTCGGGTATTTTGCTAGTAAATTAATAAATCTACATGTCTATATCTACGACATTCCTATAATAAATCGTTGTCACGCTTATAATATATATGGCATGCCTGTAATAAATCTATGTCACGCTTATAATATATATATAAATATGTCATGCATATTATAAATTTACGACATGCCTACAATAAATCTATAGCATGCTTATCAAGAGTTACTAAATCAGGCATGCCTATAATCTATCTATGGCATACCTATGATAAATCCATGACGCCTATAATGAATCTAGCGCACACCCATGTTAAATCTGTATGATTATCATAAATCTATGGCACGCGTATAATAAATCTATGACACATCTATAATAAATCTATGGCACTGTGAATTATCTTCGTGATATGTACTTATTTTATCACGCAGATATAATATATACATGCATCCTTCTCAGAGAGATAACACCACGGAGCAGAAGATCACCTCGAGGGAGGACTACTTGACGGAAGAACGCCACGACCATCCATGAATGATGAAGCCTCGAAAAAGGAATTGCGGAGGATAAATTCCAGTCCCTTCTTCCTCTGCCACAATGCATGTTCGCCCCCATTTCAGCCCGTTGATCACTTGATGATGAAGATCGCGACTGTCCCAAGGACCCGGTTCGTTACCTCCATTTACCCCGTGGCGTCGTTAATCAGGGCTCTTGGTCAGGGAGAGGCGGGGCACGCAGTTACCGGCCTGTCAACTCGCATCAAACAAAAGATAAAATCAAGTGGGAAAAAAACACTCGCGCGTGGTGTTGGACGGTAGATCGTGTTTGGGTGGATGGACTCGTGATGCTATGAATACGAAGATTGAAAAGACCGCGAGGAGAAGGCTCTGTAGTTGGGGGATGAGAAATAGATTTCTTTTCGTCCGATGGCTTTTTTCCCGTCTGATCTTTTGATTTAATCAATGGCTTTTCTTGGACGGGGATGATTAATGTTTGAGTTGGGGGAGCGGAATCTGTCTCAACATAATTCACAAATTTAGTTTGGTGATAGTGGTGAGTTTTTACCGAAAAAATGGTACGTGATGATTTCCCTGCATTAAGGACGTCCTTCAAAAATCGTGAATGTCGAGGTTGGTTGGGTTTATGACATACGAGCTATATTTGGACTAAAGTACTTCAAACACAATGTAAAGTTTTTCGATCATTTCGAACCATTGATTAAATCTTTTGGTTTAATGTTTGAGATGGGAGAGCAAAATTTGTGTCAAAACAATTCACAATTTTAGTTTGGTGATAGTAATGAGCTTTTGCCGAAAAAATGATACGTGATAATTTTCCTGCATCAATGACGTCACTCATAAATCGTGAATGTCCAGGTTGGTTGGGTTTATGGCTTACGAGCTATATTTGGACAAACTGCTTCAAACACAGGACAAAGTCTTCGGATGCATTTTGAATCGTTGATTAAAACTTTTTATTTAATATTTTTTAGATGGGAGAGCGAAATTTGTCTTAGCACAATTCACAATTTTAGTTTGGTGATAGTAATGAGTTTTAGCCGAAAAAATGGTACGTGATGATTTTCCTGCATCAATGACGTCACTCATAAATCGTGAATGTCCAGGTTGGTTAGGTTTATGGCGTACGAGCTGTATTTGAACAAACTGCTTCAAACACAGGACAAAGTCTTCGGATCCATTCGATCCATTTTGAACCGTTGATTAAAACTTCTGAGTTAATGTTTGAGATAGGAGAGCGAAATTTGTCTCAATTCCAGTTTGGTTATGGTAATGGATTTAGCCTGAAAAATGGTACGCGATGATTTCACTCATTTTCTGCAAAGTGACATGACTCAAAAATCGTGAAGGTTCAGGTTAGTTACGTCTTATGGTTAAAGATTCATTGTGGAAACAAACTGATCTAAACACAAGACAAATTCTTTTGATACATTCGATATACTTTGAGCCATTGATTAAAAGGAAATATTTAATCAATGATTTTAGTTTGACAGGAATGATTCATGTTCGAGTTGGTGGAGCGCAATTTGTCTTAACACAATTTTATGTTGGTAATGATAGTGGATTTTGTCATATAAACCAATTTGCTGCGATAGTGACATGACTCCAAATCGTATATATTTCAGGGTCTTATGGCGCAAGAGTCATGTTTAGACAAACTGCTCCAAACACAAGACAAATTCTTGATACATTTATAATACACGTACGCTATGGTTTTACTCATTTGCTGCAACAGTGACATGACTCAAAAATCATAAATGTTCAGGTTGGCCATTTGGGATTTATGGCGCAAGAGACATATCTAGACACACTGCCCCAAACCCAAGATAAACAACCTCAAAAATAGTGGACACTCACATACAAAGAAAGTTTTATTTTACAGTTTAAGCTGACAGTTTATGAAACCGTAAGAAAGTTTACAGTTTATGATACTGTAAAGGGAATAAGAGTGTTCGGCAGAGGTACCTACATTTTAAAACTGCCGTAACTTCGAACATCCATTATCCATGCGAGTGTTAGAAGCTCAGATGTGTTCTAGATGAAAAGCTAGTATAGACGAAATAGTTTGATCAATAACTTAATTGTTTGAAAGGGAATAGAAATTTGTGAGTTACTGATTCAAAATGCGAAAATGAAAATCTTTTACTTGTGGATGTACTGTAAATAAGACGTAGAGGAGTGCATAAATAAATGCAATATAGATAAATGCAATTTATTATAATGTAAACACATAATGATTGCATCCTGCTGAGAGACACATAATAGGGACTAAAAACAATCTAAATAAGCTACTCAGTATTTACTCAGATGTTTTAAAACATTACTTTATGCACTACTTTTCTTAAAATGTTTTAAAATTTTAGGTAATTAGTATAAAAACATTTTTATACCCCTCTCTCTCTCTCTCTGTATATTTTAATTTTTTAAGTTATACAAAAGGGATAACATGAAAACTTCGATTGTTGATACATAGTTTGATACGATGATAGGTAAATATTCACAATCATGCTGAGTAGGTCAAAAAATGCAGTTTTTAGACGCGTTACAAAATTAATTACACAATATATGTGACTTTCGTGAGAGAAGTTAAAAAGTTTTTACTTGTACTTGTTCTGCAATCCCAGCAACTCCTTCCGATATTTTAGGTTGCAACTTTGTCTTCTGTGGTACAGCTCTTGGAGGAACATAAGTTGATCCCTGCGCCACTTGTAAACATGGTAGTTTAGACTTGGCTTAGGTTCTAAATTGTCCAAGGGAATTAGTAACAACACGAACTAAAATTCGATCAAATCACAAAATGAAAAAAGCATTTTAAGATCAATTGACAAACCCGTAACTGTATGGTTTGAACTCTGTAGTGTTACAATTTTACTGACTTAAATTAATGGAACCATTTATTTTCAAAAGATAACATGTGCCCATGATTTCAAAAGCTGAAAACTTTATTTCCTATTTCTTAGGTGTTCATGTTAAATAACAAATACTAAACAGTTAATTTTGCTCAAAAATAGATTATTTCAAAGGCGTAATTTCATGTTGACAGTTATAACATGCAAATTGATCACACATGCACACACAAACACGCGCACACACACGTGAGCACACACACGCACGGAAGCACACATACCCAGACTCACACACTTATATATATATATATACGCGCGCACGCACACACATGCATACACGGACGCACACTCGCACGGACGAACACACACGTGCACACACACGAACTGACGCACGTACACGTGCACACACAGTAATGTGAATCACTTCCAGGTTGACCAAGATCAAGAATTGACCAAGACAATGGTTCTATAAGAACAAAATACAAGCAGAAAATCTTTCCAATTCCAAAACGAAACTTTTCACCCCTGACCAGGGGAAAGTTTCATCCTGGAACAGACTTCTAAGGGAAAGGTGACACTACGGGGTCACCTTGCTTGAAGGATTAAAGATGTTTCATCTCAACTGAGGCTATCAGAACAAGAGTCGCCTAACCTACAAAATTCCAAAAACATTTTACTATCAGAATTTCTAAAAACCATTTTTTTTAATGTACAAGTTCAAATGTTTTAAAATTGCAAAATAACTTAATGTTAATCACTGAAAAACAATTTTTCAGAATCTCAAATCACCTTGTATATAAATAAGAGTATATAAAAAATGGTGGTATGGAAATCGCAATTATCTTCATTGAGTATGCTGGTGGGTTAGGCCACTCTTGCTATGATAGCCTCAATTCATGACGAGGTTTTCGTCAAAACTCAACCAAAACTCCTAACTTGATCGTATTCATTGACTCTATCCTTCCAAGTATGTCGACGAGATATATCGTCCACGATCTGGTCATTTTTCTTGACTAGATCCGGTCAGTTTTGATAACGATGATATATCTCGTTGAGACAAAACTACTCTATTGCTCCAAGGGGACTGAAGATTGGGAATATAAACTGTCCCTTGCCCAGAAACGTTGACAGTTTGGAACTAGGGCCAATATAGTGCAGATTTCGACGCGAAGATAAAACACCATGTGGAAAAAGTTGACATCTCGTAGTTTATTGTATTACCTCAATATATCTAAATGGTTGTCTTTAAAACCGTTAAGTGTTCTCCAGGGTTCATTTTTTCTGTTCCCACAAATCAGTCTTCGGGTAATTCATCTAGCCTTTCGAGACAAGCTGGGTAAATAGGAGAGTACACATTTCTAATGATTTCATTGTTAAAATTTAGTTTACTTTTCGTATCCGCAAATCGTGTGTACATTAGGGAGTTGCATCTGATTTATATTCTAATCTTCAGGAACACATACCTCAAGCAGTCAATTGATTCCGATGTAAAATATTTAACGATACATGGCGGAAACTCACAAAGTCTCTCTTCAAATAGTTTACAAACCCTTTTGAAATCTTTACAAATACAACTTGAAGGAATTTGGGCATGATTGGAATCTTGTTCCATGAAGTATTCTGACGTATTTTGCAAATTGATGAAAGGGTGGAAATAATTAGCGAACAACCGGCATCATTACGCAAATGTAATCACTTTAAAGATGAACAGAGACCAAAATTATGCAGCCCTCTTCAAAAATTCTTAGCGTTGAGTAGTTGAATTTTAATCTAAGCAGACACCATTAGGGAGTTTTAAGAAAGTAATTATTAGACTTATTAGAAATTGGCGGGTGATGGGAGGTTGTCTCTCTTGGCTAACGATTGGATAAAAATGAATGTGCAGTTACTTCAGGAAAAATATAAAAACTTTCGGGAACATATACACGGGGAACAGTTTCTGTTAAGATCTAACAGGAGCTGGGAACGTTGTACATTATCTAACCTGAAAATAATGTTTCGAAAAGCTTGAAAGTAATTCAATTTTATCCATATTCTTACAAAACGGTGTGCTACACTAATTTTTAAGTGGTCCGTATTTTGGAGCTCATCACAGGAAAATCCGATTTTTAAAAAACATTTTGTGATTTTTCACAGAATATAAGGATTACCTACCGAATATATGTTTCAACTCTTTCCATTAAACACAGGTGGTGAATGTGTTTGTTATTACTCTCGAGAAAAGTCCTTTGCATGTCCAGGTTTAGTTTTAATGAATTAATCTCTCACGACTTTTTGAACTTTCACCAGTGGATCGGAGTCAATGTCGTTCCCAAGTCCTGTAAAAAAATCGTTAACATTTTGAAGCAATCAACTATTTTGAACAGTTAATTTGACCTTCGGATCCAAAGTATTACAAAATAAAAGAGTTTAAAAAATATAATTTTTAATTTTTATTTTACCCTTTGAAAGAAAAATGCTAATTTTGCCATTTTATAACTACATTGAGATTCTTAAATTTTATTATTGCAGACTTCAACCGGATTCTTCATTTTAAGTACAAATAGTTTTTTCAAACTACATCCACCCTCCCATTTTACCAGAAATGATGCAAAGTTAGGTATACGAATAAAATATAACAACATATTTTGAAGAATGAAAATATAATTATTATGTTTAACTGTTTCAAAATATGTAATTTAAAGTCCTGAAAGTTGGTTTGAAACCAAATCTGAAGTGAATACGAAAAGTGTGTAGATGTATGTAGGTATTTTAACTAATGTCGCACTTGAGCAACACAACAGACTTCTGATTGCGGTCCGGAATCAAACCCAAATGGAAAGATCCGATAGAAGTGTTTGGAAACACAACTTAAGACAAGTGAAGAGGGAAAGAAATTTATTAAATGTACATATTACTTTTACATGAACTAATATTTTAATAGCTATGTCAATCACAATGTTAGTTAGTCGCAAGTGAATCATGCTTACTTATGTAACATAATATAAACCTTAAGGTATTTCATCTTATGGGCGACATTAGTTTGGCAAGGGAGGATATGAAAGCTGATCTAGTGTTAGACTTTTTGATCACGTATGAACTCTAGTTGATTAGATGGAACAGCTACACTCTACGTTTATGAGCGATGGCAACGGCCTTGGCGATTTTTTTTTTGGCGTATATCTAAAGTCGCCAAGCAAATAATTATTTCCCAGCTCTTTTTCTGTCACAATTTTTTTTCTTTTTACAACACACTTTTTAAACACATTTCAGAACGTTTTGAAAAGTATATTTAAAAAAAAACTTTCACAAAAAGTAGTAAGCTTAAGCACATATCAAAACACATTTGTGAACCAGCAGAGAAACTAAGCTACGAATGTTGGGTAAGAATACCCTGAAACTTATCAATTACACTAAATACAGTGGGCATGCTGAAAAAGATTTACAAAAGAAAAAAAAGCAAGACATAATACAACCTGATAACGTCAGAATTCTTTCGTAAAAAAATAATGAAAACAAAAATGGTCAAAAAAACAAAACTCTTAATCCTTTTGTGAAAACTATTATAATAAAATTAAAATTCCACAATATCAAAATACAAATAAATGGACCAATGGTATCATAGAATATTTTTAAAACAAAATAACCAATGGGAGGAAAGAAAAAATTTCAAACGAATCAATGAAATCAAACGATTTTAACGGATTTTGAAAGAACTTTCTAGAATATTCAAAATGAAAAGTGAAAGTTTCCGTTTACCTAGGTTGCCATGAAAATCACAACAACCGTAACGAAAGATGGGTTGCCTTAATTTATCGTAACTCGCTACTAGAAGTACGCCAAAATCGCCAAGCCGTTGCCATCATTCATAAACGTAGAGTGTAGCTGTACCGATTAGATTTTAACTCTCCAAGTGATTTAAACGAGGTATTTCGTAATCAAGATATTTAAGATTTGTATATGATGACGAGATCAGGGTCCTGTCAGTCGTCTTCTAATGGAGAGATATCTCGTCCATCAGGATCGACTACTAACTGCTGCTAACCGACGAGGTACTTCTCATCGAGACAACTAACCACCAATAGGGTTAAGAACAACAACATAATATCGATCAACATTAACCCCGAAAGTTTTCTCTCCACATCTATTCTCAAGTAATCATATCTAAGAATTTTTTTGCAAGATACACTACTTGAAAGGTTATCAGACATAATTCAGTTTCAGCACGCTATAAAATGCACCAAAAAATTCAAATGTTTTCCTGTTCTTGTTTTCTATTTACAGGATAAGCCGCGCTACCTAGCCTTTCTCGAGAGAACAAGACCGTAAAACTTATTAAATAAACTTGTGGATCACGTCTAACGCTTCATTACTGCATTCTAAATTCATAGAATACGCCAAAGTGAAATAAAAATAAATTTCTTTTCATTAAACACACAAACACTTACAAACAAAGAGCCGGAAAGATCCTCTCTAAATCTCAAACACGTAAGTAGCATTTTTCTGATGGCTGAAAATTGAATTTTAGTTCGGTAATATATTCATGCATTTTCTATTATCTGCAATCTTAAATGAGTGACGGTCTCGAATACATTTGTTTTCTTACACGAATTCCTAGATTGTGATAACAGTATAACGTAATATAAGATCGGAAATCTGAGAAGAAAGTAAAAAATCCGAGCGTTTCATTTCGCTTGTGTGAGTTTTCTGAAATAATAAAAAATATTATTCTTCATCAAAATATGACAAACCTTACAAAAGCCTAAATCTATTATCTCCAGGTTGACAACAGCAAAATATACATTTCAGTGATTTGCATTTTTATCAAGCTTTCAGCAGGTGGGGTGTTTTCTGAGATAAAAACATCGGTTTCTTTGAACGCATAAATTTATTCTTCCAGTCTTTCTCTTCTGGATATTTTTGGAGCTTTAAAACAAGTGGGTTTTTAAGCAAACTAATTTTTTAATCTTTTCTTGTATAGGAGGCATTTTGCTGTTGGCTAAATGAACTGAAAATGGATGAGGAAGATAAGTTTGGGGATTTTAATTTTTTTACTCCGCTTTCCCGAGAAACAAAGAGCAAGTTAATTGATAAATAATTGAACCAGAAACTAATTAAAATTGAAAGAAGGAAAATTTCACACCTGCAGACTTGTCTAAACCTATTCGGGAAAATTAATGTTTTCTTTATTTAAATTGCTGAGTCGGGAGATTTTGAAAGGCTATTCATACGTGTATTACTTGCATCTTTAATGGAGAATAGCAAAATCAGTATTGATAAACTATTTGTAATGAATTCTTTATTGGACTTCGAGGCTTTATAATTTATGTAATTATCAAGTTGACATTGCTTTTTAAAAAGAGTTTATAACTGTCTACAAAATTTACTACTACTTGTTTCATATAAATTTGTACTTTTATGTATATTTACGTAGGTAGCTAAGTTTTTTAAATACTTTAATATGATCAAAATAAAACTCATTAATCTGTTATCAGAATACACAAATGCTTCTAATTAGAATTTTGGCATTAGTAGTATGAATTAGGAAATTTCTATGTATATAGTTTCAATCGATGTGTTACACAACATTCTTGTGATAAGAAACTAAGAGAATTTCTCAGCTTTGTTAGGGTTGAATTAATTAAATATTGATTGAAAAGTGATTAGACTAATCACTTTTCCTTCATAAAAGAATGGAAGCATCATTTAAGCGTATGGAAAATAAAATTTTAACATCGTTTAGACTTTTTCATAGCTTCTACAATTTATTAAGGTATTTGGTAAGGTATCCACATTATGATATATCCTTCCATATAATCCATTTTATAAATATCGCACTTCTGCTGTAAGGCAAACAACAAGTCTATTTTTCTAAGGTGAGTCAATTTTGAAGTTTGCAGTGATTATAAATATCCTTGTCCGCTCATTTTCTGTAAAGATAACGAATTTCATTAGTATAGTCTTGCACTTAGTTTTCCTATGAATATGTTTAAATTGTGGCATTCTTGTACCTGGTTTATTGCGAAGTTTTCTAATTTTATCATCAATAAAAGAGGATGATAAATTAAATTGTTACCACATTCGGATTAATTTATTTTGAAGCAAACACATTCTTTTCCTGAAAATTCCCCTCAGCGGCACTTGAAATAATGGAGCTTGTTTGAAAAATAAATGTCAGCAGTGCATGTCATGGAAAGCAAACTCAAGCGATTACAAATTTTCAAAAAACAGAAGGTCGATTATACAACGTTTTCAAAAAAGAAAATAACCACTTCCAACGAATTTTTCACATGTTTCTAAGTTGCACAAGAACAGCTTTAATTTGTAGAGCAAGCAATCTTGACGTTCTGTCACCTCAACGAAAAAATTTCAAATTTACAAAATTTCTATGATATTTTTTCAAGATCAGTCAAATCTTCCGTTTACTCCAACAAGCATTCAGCTCTAAATCGAAGAGATTCGGTTTCTACTTGGAAACCGTGTACCTATTTATAATGATATATGTAGTTACTTAACTCTGGAATACACCATTCAATAACACCCATAAAACATGAAAAACAAATGAAATGTAGTTGATTTTAATCATCTTGTAATGAAAATCTGTATCAAAATTTCGAAAAATCTTTAAACAAACCAATGAAAACAAAGAAAAAAAACTAAAAAGGATCAAGGAAATCAACGGATAGTTTAAAATTAAAATAACCAATGGAATCAAAGAAAAAATTTCAAACGAACCAATAAAATCAAACAACAGTTTAACGAATTTTAAAAGAACTTTCTAGAATATTCAAAATGAATATTTAAACTTTCCGCTTGCAGAGGTTGCCGTAAAAAACGAAATAACCGTTATGCAGATGCCTACCTTTATACTAACCTTAACCGCCAAATAACTCACTACTAAAAGTGCGCCAAGAAAAGTGCCAAGGCCGTTACCACAGCATTAAACGTGGATTGGAGCTATACCAAACTCTTTCCTTGCTTTTACTACCTAATCAATGTCAGAGAGGTTATCTGTGTAAATGAACAGACCACTGGAAGATGATCAGTTTACTCCTAATTACCGAGGGCAGACAACACATCAACCTTTTTGTGAAATAGACCTTGAATGTGAACTGAGTTGCTGTCATAAGATCTCAGAAGGGTAAATCACGTGGGCTTATGAATTAACAAGGAAAAATTGGCTATTGACTGGTGTTTTTAAACACGAGCAGGTTATCATTTTAACCAATCAATAATTTTTCCACATTAGGATCCATAATTTCCCCTGTAACTACGCGACACCTCTACAAATCTCGAGCTATCGGCAGAAATAAAATGAATCTGTGCACACATGCTTAATCTATTTCCAGTAGATGATAAGATAGGATAGGAAGTTAATTAACGTCGCACTGGAGCTATTGGCGACGTTCCGGGATCTATTCGGAAATAAAAGTTCCACGGACAACGCCTCTTAATTTCGAACCACTGTCAGATGACGAGGTCAGCACTTGAACTGGCACCCACTCTCCAAGCTTCCACACCCGTTAGAATATCTGAGACCACGAAGGATTTAACATGCACCAGCCAAGATTTACACAGCGGTCTTTGGCTGGACCGAGTTTCGAACTCGCAACTCCTGGTTGCTAATCTATTACTCTTACAACTGGGCTAGCATGGCCCCCTATTTCATTAGAAAGTCAATAGGATGGTAGTGTTGACAATCAACACTAACAGAGTATTTTATTTAGCCAAATAGAGAATTCACAAAAATTTGCTATATAACCAACAATTGTTTTGAAAGTGGTCCTATTTAACAACATACTTTGAACTTTTTAGAAGTTTATCAGCACGTCAAGACCTAAACTGCATCGATCTTCTAGCGAAATAGATGAATCAAGTGTGTGAGTCTGTCTGGAGAAATAGTAATCGACCTAATAATAAAAGAGACGGAGGCCCATAGCTTGGTACTTCTTCCAGTTGCTGGGTTTGAAGATACGCCATGTGGCTGGGCGAAGAAGCATGAATCCTAATGTAGGACAAATGATTGATTGATTAAAGTGATTATCCACGGTGATCAAAAACTCTAGTCTGAGATTCGACATCCAATAGACTGAGTCGATCGGTATGTCCGAGTGATTTATCCTTCAGAGGTCTTACGACATCACCTACGCCCACATGCTCTGTCAGTTATATTAGATGGCTGATGTTAAGTTGGTATTCATGACATCGAAATGTAGAAAATATTCCTGTTTACTACAGAATCATTTAGATGGAAGCGGCAATGCATGACTGATTGCAGCATTTTAAAGTAATATCGAATAAGAATGAAAACACAACAACAATGTAACTCAATGCAAGAGAGCCAATGAACCCTTGACACTATAGCGTCCATACGGTATTTGTTAAGAAAGCATGCTCTGCAACAAAAACACTAGCGTCACAACGATTTAACTTTAAAGTTGGTTGGGTTTGAGTTGTACTGCTCAATGGGTCATATTTGGCTAATTCGTGTTAAACACACTATAGACAATGTAATGTTCCTTGTGTCGTTCTTTCTGGCAAAAGAAGGAGAACACTTAAATATCATCAAAACGTAAGTTGAATAAACGTCAAAGTAGCAAGGACATGATAAATAACAATATTTCGTCTCGGGGAAGAACCTTACAAAGTATGTTGTGTCTGACGCACTCGTCTGTCTTCCTCGCTCTTTAGTTCCCGGTCCTTATCTGACCTTTCTTCCACTCCGATCACCCCTAAATCAAACCCCTAACAGCATCACCACGTTGTCTCTTTTCTCTCTGACCACGTGCCACTTGCCTCTCCTTTCTCCATCAAGCAGAGGTTGGGTGAAGGAACAGAATATTACATTACAGGCACTATCGAGTAATGAGTATACACACACGAGTAAAGATTTTCTGACAAAGAATAGGAAATAAATAAACTCAGGTAGTAATCGAATCAGTACTGCCTACAGCTCGCAGGTTGCTATCGCAGTGAGCAAACTCACTGAGCCACGGAGGACCTAACTTCGCAGAAAAGTCCTTTCATAAAAACAACCGTAACGTTAAACAACCTCTTAGGTAAAGTTGGTTATTTTATGTAAGAACATAATATGAATACCAGTTATCCTATCTGATCAACTCCATCTATAAGGACTCGTGAAATTATTCCTTTTTTTTAAAACTGATGCTTATGTTTACAAGATCGTCAAATGGTTGAAGCCATTAATCTTGATAATACCTTTCTGTTGTTGAAACTTACTTGTCCAAACTGGCGTCAGCTGTGATGCAAAATTAAAAGGCATGCCATCATAGACTGAATTCTAAATAAATAACGTAAACACGTTTTCATCCGATATCGTGAAAGATCACATAACAATTTTGAATCTTCATTCTTTCGAGGTTCAGTTAATCCAATGCCTCTAGTAACAACACTGAATTCCAAACCAAATTTTTATACGTATATTCAGACGAAATGAACTGTAGAAGCTGTCATCCTAGCTCTTGCGGTCGATTAAAGTAAGTCAGTTTTATCTATGACAGGGCTTTTCAGTGTAAACGGCAAGGGTACAGCTACACTCTACGTTTATGAGTGATGGCAACGGCTTGTCGATTTTTTTGGCGCACTTCTAGTAGCGAGTTACGATAAATTAAGGCAACCCATCTTTCGTTGCTGTTGTTGGGGTTTTCACGGCAACCTCGGCAAACGGAAACTTTCAATTTTCATTTTGAATATTCTAGATAGTTCTTCCAAAATCCGTTAAAATCGTTCGATTTCATTGATTCGTTTGAAATTTTTTCTTTCCTCCCATTGGTTATTTTGTTTTTTAAATATCCTTTGATTTGCATTGGTCCTTTTAAATCGTTTTCTGTGATACCATTGGTCCATTTATTTGTATTTTGACAGTTGTGGAATTTTTATTTTGTTATAATAGTTTTCACGACAGGATTAAGAGTTTTGTTTTTTTGACCATTTTCGTTTTCATTATTTTTTTACGAGAGAATTCTGACGTTATCAGGTATTATTTCTTGCTTTTTTTTTTGTAAATCTTTTTCTTTTCCAACATGCTCACTGATTTAGTGTAATTGATAAGTTTCAGGGTATTCTTACCATTCGTAGCTTAGTTTCTCTGCTGGTTCACAAATGTGTTTTGATATGTGATTAAGCTTACTACTTTTTATGAAATTTTTTTTAAATATACTTTTTAAAACGTTCTGAAATGTGCTTAAAAAGTGTGTTGTAAAAAGAAAAAAAATTGTGACAGGAAAAGAGTTAAGAAATAATTTTTTCCTTGGCGAGTTTAGAAGTGCGCCAAAAAAAAAATCGCCAAGCCGTTGCCATCAGTCATAAACGTAGAGTGTAGCTGTACCACGGCAAGAAACTAAATGAAAATTACATCGGCAAACATGATACACGTACCACGAAATTGGCGACAAACATATTCGTCGCCAAATAGCTGTTGGGATAGGTCGTCATATTGGATGCCTTTCACTTGCGGGTAAGTGGAAGTGCATTGTAGCCTACTTACGACGGGTTAATATATTCCGGAATTATCACCAATCGACGATGTCCTAATTTAGTACCATGTTCTTGAGTCTAACTCTAGTTTGATGTGTCGCCGTTTTTGGAGATATATGGCGTTAATTTTGAATAAAAACAACATGTTGAAGCTGCTGAGGGAGCCAAAACACAAACACCTTTTGTATTTAGGGTGGAGTGGTCGTTCACGGTAAGACGTTTGTCGCCAACTAATTTTTGTCGCCAAATCAAGATGGCGGCCGAATTTCGTAACAGCAGATAGGGTTGCCATAACAAAACGGCAGATGTGAAGAAAATACGCAAAAGGTGAAGGTTACCATATTTGGCGACAAATCGTCTTCTTACCGTGAACGACCACTCCACCTTCAGAGTATTCTTACCATTCGTAGCTTAGTTTCTCTGCTGGTTCACAAATGTGTTTTAATATGTACTTAAGCTTACTACTTTTTGTGAAAATTTTTTTAAAATATACTTTTTAAAACGTTCTGAAATATGCTTAAAAAGTGTGTTGTAAAAAGAAAAAAAAATTGTGACATCAAAGAGTTAGAAAATAATTCTTTCCTTGGCGACTTTAGAAGTGCGCCAAAAAAAAAATCGCCAAAGCCGTTGCCATCACTCATAAACGTAGAGTGTAGCTGTTCCAAACCCTCATTTTACATATATACAAGCAACTAATTCAAGGTCAAAAGTAAATGGAGTAATCATACACTCTTGTCAAATTCCTCCACCTTTGCTATCGTTGACAAAGATCAATGTATCGATTACAAATTTTATGAATATTATACCATTGTATGTAAGTTGAGCTTTGTATATAAGTTGATGGTAATGTACCATTACAAACATTCCATATCTTACTTCATCAAGAAGTTCAAAAATTCGAGGTGTCAGTGGGTATTTCCTTCTGGATTCCAGACCTTCTCTAATAGCGCTATTGTGCGACGTAAATTCAATTACCTTCCTTATTTGAATCTATTTATGATGAATATATTTTCCAAGCCCACATAAAAGGTTTAATACCTTTAAATGATATAAAGGTACTCTTCTGTGTTACAGCCACACAACTCATTTCCGTTTCTTTCCAGACCAACAAACAAACACTAAATATAGGAAAAAGGGTATTTTTTAGTATTGCAATTTAAATGACTATATGACACACAAAACGAATTAATATCCATTGACGTCACATTTTTTTAAATTCTCTCCCTATTAGGTGGTAGTTCGAACACAATCTTTGTGAAAAATATTTATTTCTGAAAGAAATATTATTGTCGCTTGTTCATCTCTTGGCAATTCCCAAATCATGAAATTCATTGCACTAACAAAGAAGTAAGTTTGAACGGCGCCAAAAAACAAAAAACTGGTAGGAAACAAATAACCGTCAAATAATAAGCAAAAATACGCCATATTAGCTATAATAGAAAAGTACCTATATATATTATAAAAAATATGTAATAGCATTTCGTTTTTAATTTTACTTGTGATAATTCTAATTACAAACTAGCAAATTACCCTACCTTAATTGGTTTGAATTGGCTTACACTAGATTGAAGAGATGATCAAAAATGGCTTACGTCTCGTAGAGTATAAAATTATATTTTAATATCTCTCTCTCTCATTCGCTATATCTTTATAATTTCTACAATTTACTTTGGACTCAAATCCTACACATGTATATCCATTCATGTAATACATTTCACATACATAGCACCCATGCTGTATGACAAAGCTACAAAATGACGAAAGGTGACACTAAGGTTACTACTACAAACAAAGATTTTGAGGGAGATTTGTAATTCCCTTTCTTCAGTTCTTTTCATGTTCAGCTGAATTAATAAAAATGACGATTTACGACGAGTGTTCTCGGACTCATGGTCAATAAAACAATTTTTTTTTACCTGTGGCACTTTTGCATCAGGTATACGACATTGTTGAATTTCGCCATCTTCTCCTGTCATTATGACAAAGAATTTATTAATGTTTGAAAATTTCTAGTTCGGATTTTTAAACATTATTATTCTTTCAGTAACGACATTATTCTTTTTAACGGCATAATTACACTTAAGATTTGCTTTATTCTGACTTACTTGCTACTTTACGTCGAGTACTTTGTGGTTGTGTTGTATGTGTTGAACAGGAAATACAATTTATTAAAATAATATATGTATAAAACTGAAAACAAAAGAAAACAGCGAAATAAAACAAAATAAAATTTATCGGGAAAAAAAATTGTTTTCATACTATTATTTCGTGATTCTTTTTTTTATCTTTTGCTAGCGCACAGTTACCTCTTACAACTAAAAAGCGCACAAATTTAGAAATGCGAAATTAATTCAGAACAAAAGAAACAGAAAATATATCTGCACGCGATCAGTCAACACGGGTTTCCGTTTCAGTACCGTTCGTTGAAAAATATCGTTTGTCCCAAATATTCGTAAATCGTTTACATTGTGCAAATTACAAAAATAAGACTCGAAATAAATTAAGTAACGGAGCTGAAATTGCATAAAGTATTTTTTTTTTTGAAAAAATAATTGCTTTTTTAGCTGTACTGGTAAAGCAATCCAAGTAATCGTAATACTCAATAAACATTCGAGTTTTTCCAAAACTGCCAAATTATGGTTGATTTAAGTATTCTTGCTCAGGTGGGTACAGCTACAGTCTACGATTATAGCGGTGGCAACGGCATTGGCGATTTTTTTTTTTTGCGCACTTCTAGTAGAGTGTTACGGCAGGTTCTGACAACACATCTGTATTTACTGTTATTGTGGTTTTCATGTTAACCTCGGCCAACGGAAACTTTATATTTTCATTGTGATTATTCTAGAAAGTTTTTTTGCATTACGTTAAATTCGTTTGATTTCATTTCTTCGTTTGAATATTTTTCTTTGATTCCATTGGTTATTTTAATTTTAAAATATGCTTTGATTAAGTTGGTCCTTTAAAAATTTTTTCTTTGATTTCGTCGGTTCATTTAAATGCTTTTCTTCAGCTGTGGAATTTTATTTTTATTATAATTTTTTTCCCGGTAGAGTTCTGGTTTTTGTATCATTTCTTGCTTTATTTCTTTTAAAAATCTGTTTCTTTTTTCAACATGCCCACAGTATTTAGCGTAATTGATAAGTTTCAGGGTATTCTTACCCAATATTTGCAGTTTAGATTTTTTTAAGGAGTACCTAATCGTTTGTTTAGTGTTTGTTTATGTCTGGATAAATAAAAGATTTCCAAAACTTTCACATGTCACACCCCGGCTAGAAAAGTGACACTACTTAAAACTTTCCTTGGCAACTTTAGAAGTGCGCCAAAAAAACGGCAAGGCCGTTGGCACCGTGACTGTAGATGTACCCTCAGGTGTTTTAGCATGAAACTTATATCTAAGTTTAAAAATAAATAAAAGTTTAACTGTGTATTCACTAAAATAATATATGATGAAAAAATACAGCACTGCAATCAAAGATCTGGAACTAAGTTCATGTGATGCCCGAACGAACATACAAACACAAAATCGAACATGGAACAGAAAGACGGACAGACAGACTTGCGGATCCTTCGGATTTAATCCCGGACCGTTGCTAATAGCCTGCTGTCTTGCTCCAGTGCGATGCTAGTTAAAATACATATCTAAATATCTACCTGCGGCGATTTCGCTCTTGTAATTAAACTGCAGAAGAGTTCCATTAGTGACCAGCTCTTCCGTGCTGTTTTTGCAAAATTATGAAATTCCATAGCTTAAATCAAGCATATATAAACGAAATAGACAAACTTGCGAAGGAATCCCAAAGCGTTAAATTTTATAATGTTAGTCAGTTTTACCAATTGACAGTAATTAAATCATGTCAATTTCTGTGCTACGAACCTTTATGAAATGTATTCAATAAAACTTCGATAATCTATTTTATAGATTACTAGTCAATTTTCTTGTCTCGTCAGCTCTCATCGATGGTAATGCAACTAAACCCTGGTGTTTTCGTCACGAATTCAATTACAATCCCAGACAACTTGTCGCAGGAATTTGATTAGAGTGAAAAAATGAGGACTCTGATCCTGTTTCTTGATTGTTTTTAGTTGAAATCGTAAATGAAAGTGGATGTTGCTTACTATTCTTGACATAAGTGACTACAGATATCCTTATCAACTTAGCAATACGTTAGTTCTCAAGCGACCAAAAAATATTTAACATGGATTTCTTAGAAGAAAAGTGTGATAGTGCAAGCAATGGCAGAGAAAGTGTGAGAATTATAATATTCTTTCGCCACCTAATGAAACTTAAATTCTTGGAACAAAAAATTCGACATTACTTTAGGTCAATTCAAGGCTCTACAGGCCATGAAATCCAAGCATTTACCTCCCAAGAGATTTTGATGTTTTATCGCGTCCATCACGATTTGGTTGATGATGCTTATAAAGAGATATCTCGCCAATGAATACCTGATAAGTTTTGCTATTGACAAGATAAAACTGCCATAGATACCTCGTCGAGATAAAATTACCCTATTACTCTAAGTAGGAAAGAAAAATTGTCCCTTATCCAGAACTGTTTACAATTTGAAATAGGTTTTTGTATCAGAAGAACCGCAACATGACAGTTTTCAACGCAAAGATATTGTACTGCGTGACAAGTGATTGTTTCAGCCATAATTAGACAAAGGCATTTGTATTAAATTGTTTACGCAAAGAAGTATCAAAGTTTAAAGAACGTTAAAATAAAGCTCAAAAGAGGAAACGTACTTTTGTATCATTTTAGTAATTTGAAGAACTTCCATTAGTTTAATATTATTGGTATAAGTACCATGATAAATTAAAAACTTACATAACTGTTTCAGTAATCTATATTGAGTACATTCTGTTGTTACTACGCTAAGACGCCATTCAGCGTATGCCGTCAAAATTTCTTGGTTTCTTGGTACCGACGCATAGAGGATTTACTGTATATAGATGTTAGAAATTACTCGTAGCATTATAGCAGGGGTGGCCAACCTGTGGCGCATGCGCCAAACGTGGCGCATTGGATGAAAACAAGTGGCGCATTGCATCCTTTCGCCTACTTATTCTTTTGAAGTAGGCGCCAAAACTGAATCCATCTTCCCACTTTCAACATCAGAGTGCTCTCAGTTCAATTCATACAGCCTTCTTACTCATGAGTTTGTCGCAACTTTTTAAAAGCAAATTCATTTTAAAAATGAAATTTGATAAGTAGATTTGATTTTTTTTTCAAATCTAAATAGATTTTGACCTGATTAATTTCTGCAAACATTGAAAAACCCCAAAACTAAGAAAATTTGCAAAAAAAAAAAAAAATATATGTCGTTTGGGAACGACATACATACACAAACAAACTTTTTCATCCATGAAATTTATTAAAAGCAAAACGATTTCTCGAATGACCTTATTCACATTTGAAGAATTCTCCGCTGCTCTAAGTAACAAATTTAACACCAAATATTAAAAGATTAGCGAAATCGAAACAGGCTCAAAAGTCTAATTAATGGTAAGTAAAGTTTATGTGCTGTTATACGTACAATAATTGAATCATTTAAAAATGATAATTATGTCTATAATTATACTTATATAAAAAGTTATTAAGAATATTCCAAGTTTCCTTCTAGCAAGTAGAGAGAACAGATGACTCCAAGTTCCAACCTGACCTCGCTCTCGGAGCTCCATCTCGCTCAGAGCTCTCTACTGTGGTCCAGAGTTATCTTCACCAAACGAGATGGCAGCTGTAGCACCGGGCTACATGACTGCGATCGCCCTCACGCCCAAGAGATCATCTCTCACTAGTGTGTGTTGGTGCTTCAATAAACGCGTGTCTTTTGAACTGGTGCACATTAACTAATTTAGTTTCCCCTTAGTGAAGCAGATCCTACCCCAATCTTGAATATAAGAAGGTAGAATAGGTGCGTGACATATGGCGCATCTGAACTCGTATGTGAAATAAAATTGGCGCATGGTATCTAAAAGGTTGGCCACCCCTGCATTATAGGTTAAAACTAAATAAATTGCTCGTTATAGGCATTACATCATTAATGTTTTTGCATTCCTTTTGAAGTAAAATGCCCTCACATTGATTGTTTTTTAATTGTGTGACTTAAACAGCTGTAGAAGACACTGTCCACAATGCAACAAAACCCACACGAATGAGTGCTACAAGCTATGGCCTAATGTTCCTCCACCGAAGCTCTGCTTGCCACCTGAATGCATAGAGACCCCGGAATGTGAAGACATATGCTGTACTGCAAGTAAATATCTCTATTTTTAGATCCTCTCTCACACGCTATAATCAAATTTTTCACTCAAATAACTCATTCAGTGACATGAAAAAACGTTTCGAGTAGTTGTGCGCTTTAAACGGCTGAAGAAGACTATGTCGCAGAACCTATACGAACGAGTGCTAAGGCTGCCTAATGTTTCACCATCGAAGTTCTGCTTACCTCCAGAATACACGAGAAGACCGGAATGTGAAGACATATGCTGTACCTCAAGTAAATGTCTCTATTTTTAGATCTCACGCTATAGCCAATTTTTTCACTCAAATAACCGAGGCAGTGACAGATGAAAACAACGTTTCTAGTAAAGTTTGATTGATCGTAGAAAATACGGTGAAGAATTTATACGAAAGGAATATAAATCACGAAAATAATGGAGGAATGCTAGAAATGTTCTCTTTTTCGGATCATATGTGCTTAGATTCTATTAACTTTTTAATGGGATTTTTTAACACAGGCGTATTTAATATTTATTACTAATGCAGTTGATAGTTTTTTTTTTTCAATTACAATGCCTGCAACTTATTTTTATCGTTTTGGATTTAGATTACGATTTTCGATGTTTTTGTGTTGTTCCTGTTCAATCTTTTCAAAATATTTATTTTCCAGAGTGAACTAAATTTACATAGAAAAATAATTTTACTAACAGGAAGCTGTATCGAAATCAAGGAATTTAAGTGGGAGGGTTTTTAAATGAAAACATAAGTAAACTAACGGCGAAAATAAGTTTACTTTTGTATAGAAATTAGTTTAATTTACCGATGCTTGGGGGGCTTAGTGTTTGACGTTATTTATTACTGTAAAGATATAGAAATTCGATTACTTGCAAGGTTACATCCCAAATTACTAAAGACGTTACCAAAACACTAAGCAGCTTCATTAGCTTTACAGAAAAACCCCCTTCCACAATATACCTAAGTGTACCTAATTTATTTTTATTTTCGTCTTATTTTCAGTAATAATCTATAATTTTGGATCACAGTCTTAATTGGAAAAGCTATATATTTTTGTAGAACAAAAAAAAACAACTATTAAAAATAGAAGGACTTAAATTCTAAGTATACTTTATTTTCAGTTTTCATTTCAATTTTCAAAAGTACTAAATTTATATGCACTGATTTAGTTTACTTCCCCCTCCCTTAACTACTTCAAAATTTAATCTTGAGCTGATCGATTTCACGAATTTGATGCCGTGAGATTTTAAGGCACTTTGAAAATACTTTTCTACAAAATTAAGCCTTACTTTTCTCTAACTTAGCAAATTAATATATTAAATAATGTTATAATAATAAATAATTGAATCTTATTATTTAAAAAAAATTCGCCTACGATCTTTAGCTAGCCTTCAAATAAAATATTTCACTACTAAATAAACCAACGTGAGATACTATCCATTGCATGCAAATAGAGACCGTGTCCATCAAGTCTGAAAAGATTATAATAAGAGCTATTAATATAGAATACCGTGTTGTTGTTTCTCATGCCTACACTGGAAGACCATAGGAGTGCCAGGCCAGTCGAAGACGGCAAGAGGCGAGGGGGTGCGCCTTCCATGTAAGTGAGCCCCATTGGGAGGAAGTCCGACTTTGCTCGACATACATGACACATCCGTTTTACATGAAGGTCCCTTTCATACATCCATTCACTCACACATATCGTAATTTAGATCCCAATAACCCCCTGATCAGGTACCCCCCAGAGGTATTGATTTGGTATGGGAACACATGGGTGACTTTGTGACCACGACCTATTTAACGTGCCCCAGTCACCATTAGTGAACACGACGGTCTTAAGCCAGGTCGAAGCGCCGATCCCGCAATCATCAGAATTGCAGGTTCCGCCGAGGACAGAACCCACAACCCTTCTGATGCGAGCCCGACGCTCTACTAACTGAGCTACTGCGGCTCATATAGAATACCGTACGATATACTATATTAAAATAACAGTATTGCGTTCTACTTTAATACCATGTACGCTTCATTTTCTCGAAAAATTGCTGTTTTATTGTAGAAGAGATGCAAAAACTACAGTAATCTTTACTGATTGATTGTTATTCTACTCTTGCCAGATATGGCCAATTCTGGGTCTATTTGTTTGCAATGGAAAGCCATCTCATGTAGATTTATTTGGTAATTAGATGGCTGTTTGCGGGTTAACAGAGGGTTGCGAGCAGATCAGCCCAGTAAATTGTTATCTCACCGCAGCTGAGATTTATTCGTACAAATATAAAAAATTATAAATGGTCTGTTTCTCTCCCACATTCTAGGAATCGCGACAAAGCGACCTGAAATGTTGCATTTTGCGAGTCTGTACCAGATTATTCTGGTAAGATTTAGATTCGGGTACAAAAGATGTATGAGACCTTTGTTGGATAAATTAAAAAAACTTTCCAATTTGTCTTTGCATCCTAATATCAGAAACTCCTTCCCATATTTTCGATATATCAGTGTCTGAAGGATAGTTCTCCTATGTTTGAAGAAGATGGCTGCTATGCGAATTAAAAAACGTTGTCTTTTATTTTCCTGGTCTAGGTTTTACCTTGACCAAAAGGATAAGAAAGACAACTGGTTCACTAAAATCAGCTTATATTGGGGTCCACTTGACACCTGTAGCATCCAATGCTAATTCTACGCGGTTTATATACAGTCCAGTCACATTAATGTGACCACTACCTACTTTTGACGTCAATGTGAAATAACCATTCGCAAAAGGCAGGTGGCAGCACATTGCAATGGAGTGAATATAAAGGATGTCCTAGGGCATCGGAAAGCATTTCAATCGATGGCTTAATGCAGAAACGTAGCGATTTATCAGACGTCCAAAAGGGCATGATTATTGGCTTTCGTGCCAAGGGTGGAAGCATTTCGGAAACGGCTAATTTTGTGAACTGTTCGCGTGCCGCCGTGGTAAAAGTATACAGTGCATGGCAAAATGGCACTATCCAAAATCAGCGGCGTGGCACATGTGGTGCACCACGGGCTATATATGACAATTTCACCACTTCGCCAACAAAAGTTCCAAAGAACGAATATCGAATTGATGTGTGATAGTTATTGGACAATACCAATTACATTTAACGCCAATCGTCGCAAAAAGCACATTTTAAGATAACCTCGAGATGCATGAAGAAAGAGTTCTTATTTGAGTAATCTCCGTTTGGTTTGCCGCCGACCAACCGGTATAGTGGTTAAGGTGTAGGGCTCTATATCGGAAGGTTTCTGGTTCGAATCCGGGTCCGGGCATGGATGTTTGTAAGTGTATGGTGTAGAAGCGTCTGGTGCACCTTAAATCTGTCGTGGCCGAAAGTCCTCTCGTCGGGTTGGTGTGGAGGTTTGGAGAGTGGGGTGCCACCTCAGGTGTTGCCTCGTCATCTGACCGTGGTTCAAAATTACGAGGTGTTGTCCTCGGAATCCTTAAAGGACTGATCCCGGACCGTCGTCAATAGCATGTTGTGTTGCTCTGGTACGACGTTAACTAAAATTACCATTACCTTTTGGTTTGCCTGTTTACACTCAAAATACCATAAGAAACTTCAGTTAAATAAAGTTATTACTTCTAAATTTTTAATTATTGTACTCTTTGAAGTTATTTATTTTGTAACATACAAACTGAATTAACTAAAAATTGCTTTGACACTTCCAACACACGTGAGTTCCAATCAAGCCTACTTTTTCTATTTGCTAGTTAATAACAAAAACTAACTACATAATAAGTTATCTTAAAATAGGTATACAATACATATTAAATAATATGGTTTCAAGATAAGGATCACCGTTTCACTTTAATAGAAATCGCTATTTAAAAAAGGGATCACAGAAATCGAATACAGAGTATGAACTGATTTCTATTTTCAACTTTTGCATCTGTAACTTTCAAAGTTTGGAAAGAAGTGGAATAAATCTAAAAAGGCACTTGACTAGAAATGCTTTATAATAAGCATGTCTATTTTTCTGATGCATTATGCATTTTTGAAGGAATCCAGAAATCCACATTTAATCTTCTTTCCAGGTAGCAGACCGAAGCGGTGCTTCCGATGCGACCATATTCCTCCTCCAATGCTTCGTTTCAACTACTCTACACGGTGCGGAGAATTCGATCCAAACTCTAAACTTGCGACATACGAAACAGTAAGGAATGAAGATTGCAACTGTTTTTAGAAATTTTCTTACATTGGTTCTTACAAATTCACAAGACATCTTCGCCGACCTACCTTTCTGGTGGTTAAGGTGTCAACCTCTAGATCGGAAGGTTCCTGGTTCGAATGAAGGTCAGTGCATGGATGTTTGTAAGTGTATGGTGTAGAAGCGACTGGTGCACCTTAAATCTGTCGTGGCCGAGAGTCCTCAAGTTGGGTTTGATTCGAAGTTTGGGAGTGGGTTGGAGAGTGGGGTGCCAGCTCAGGTGTTGCCTCGTCATCTGACCGTGGTGCCGTTCTCGGTTCTTTCCCGTTGGGGACTGATCCCGGACCGTCGTCAATAGCTCGTTGTGTTGCTTTAGTACGACGTTAATTAAAAATTACCAATATTACATAAGACATCTTCATAAAATAAAATCCTAGACAGTACTAGGTTCTCAAAACATTTACAAAACGCTTTGAGGTAGGCATTTTATAGTTAATGTCTTTGCACGAACTCGCAACCCTCAGGTTGCTAGTCCGTCACTCTTCAAAGCGGGATACCGCAGCACCAAAAAAGCTTTCAGAGAAAAAGTATTTATTCTGAAATATACCAAAGAACAAAGCAAGAGCGAAACAAGAATGACTCGCTACCTCAGTGTCACTTACTGAAAGGACAAAAAAGCTGTTTTTCTAAAACATGACTTAGCATATCATTGAAGTCATACATGATATCAGCGTCATCTATTGGCAATACTTGAGATCTTATAATACAATTTAAAAAAAATGTGAGTAAATAGTGGAATTCAAAGTATTAAAAACATCCCCCCCCCTCGAAAAAAACCTCTCCAGTTCAACAGATGCTTAAAATGTAAATGATTTCATTTCTAATTATGTAGAACTGATTACACGCAGACATCTCGGTAATTTTTACCTGAAACATGCTTTTAGTATGTGAATACTAAATAATACAAAAAAAAAACAATAATAAATAAAAATACTAAAAGGTAGGCATTGGGTTTACTTCGCACTGGAATAATACAGCGGGCTATTGGCGACGGTCCGGGATCAATTCCGAAAGGAAAAATCTGTGGGCAACGACTCATTGAAAATGCAAGGTCAGATGATGAGATCAGAGTTTGAGTTTGCACCCCACTCTTCAAATTTATAGACCAAGCCAACGTGAGAACATTTGAGACCATGAAAGATTTAACGTTCCCCAGTTCCTACGAATATGTAGGTCTTCGTTTCGAATTCACAAATAGTAATAGGAAACATTGCTGCAAAAAAAAAAAAAAAAATACGAGGGAGTTTCTATAAGTAACGCACATAATGTAAAAAATAATAATAATAAAAGCAATTAATGAGAATAGGAAACAGAAATGAAAGTATTATCCATTTATTACTTTTCCACATAATTTCCATGCATGTTGAGGCATTTTCCCCAACGATGGATCAGTTTGAAAATCCCTTACTCATAGAACTCCGTCGGCTACGAGAAGAGCCACCTTCGCACGGCCCCTTTTGAGTGCCGTCGTCAGAGTCAAACTTCTTACCGTCAAGGAACTTCTTTATGGGTCCAAAGTGCAGCGCGACAAATCAACACATTCGACTGCTGCACGACATCGCTCGTCCGCATGTGTCTCGCCTAGTTCGTGCAAAAGTGCAGGGTTTCGGTTGGGAAGTTTTGGAGCACCGTCCATACAGCCTGGACCTGGCACTCTCCGATTTCCATCTGTTTGGACCCATAAAGAAGTTCCTTGACGGTAAGAAGTTTGACTCTGTCGACGGCACTCAAACGGGCCGTGTGAAAGTGGCACTTCTCGCAGCCATACGGAGTTCTATGAGACCGAGATTTTCAAATTGATCCATCGTTGGGAAAAATGCCTCAACATTGCATGGAAATTATGTAGGAAAAGTAATAAATGGTTAGTACTATCATTTCTGTTTCATATTGTCATGAATTGCTTTTATTATTATTATTTTTTACATTATGTGCGTTACTTATTGATACTCCCTCGTAGATTTTTCGAGTCATTCATGCTTTCCTTTATTGCTTGATTATTTATATTTTTAATTGGAATTAGAAAATCGCTATATAACAGTAAATTGCCTGGATAACGCAGTAAATAGTCGTGTGTATAACATTAAAAAACTTTTTTTTTTAAAAACTAATGAGTGTTAAAATACGTTTAATAAAGCAAATATAAGACAAGAGTTTAAATAAGCTAAAATTTTTCTCCAAAATGTCTCTTAATGAAAATGTATATCAAAGTAGAAGCATATTTAATTGAAATTCGAATGATTTAAAAGTAACTTCATTGCTCGCTTTTAAAGAATAATTTTACCAAAAATGTGAAATTTTAAACCTATATTATTAAACTTTCATTTTGTACTATACATATAGTTCTAAAGTGGAAAAATCGAACAATACGAAAATCGTACTTCGCATTCATTCACAATATGTTGAAATCTTGGAATTATTACAATACTAGCAAAATACCCGACCTTACTCGGTTTGAATTTGTTTACTCTAGATTGAAGAGATAATCAAAATATATAATGACTTACGTTTTTTGTAGAATAAAAATTTATTTTAACACCTTTCGCCATCTTTATATTTTCTACAACTTACTTTGGGCACAAATCCTACACATGCATATCCATTCATGTAATACATTTCACATACATAGCACCCATGCTGTATGACAAAGCTACAAAATGACGAAAGGTGACACTAAGGTTACTACTACAAACAAAGATTTTGAGGGAGATTTGTAATTCCCTTTCTTCAGTTCTTTTCATGTGCAACTCAATTAATTAAAATTACGATTTACGGCGAGTGCTCTCGCACTCACATAGTCAACAAAACAATATTTTTTTACTTGTGGCACTCTTGCCTCCGGTATGCGACATTGTAAAATTTTGCAATCTTCTCCTGTCATTACTACAACGAATTTTTTAATGTAGGAAAAAGTTATAGTTTGGATTTTTAAACATTATTCTTTCAATAACGACATTATTCTTTAAATAACGGCATTATTGTTTAAATAACGGCATTATTCTTTAAATAACGGCATTATTCTTTAAATAACGGCATTATTCTTTCAATAACGGCATTATTCTTTCAATAACGGCATTATTCTTTCAATAATGGCATAACTACACTTAAAATTTACTGAAAATTTATACTGACTTACCTAACATTTTTAAGTCTAATACTTTGTGGTGCTGTTGCGTGTGATGAGAAGGAAAACACATTTATTAAAATAATAAATATTTAAAACAGGAAACAGCGAAGTAAAACAAAATAAAAGATGTCGCAAAAAATTGTTCTAAAGATATTAATTTGTGATTCAATTTTATCTCTTGATCTCGCACAGTTGCCACAACTTACAACTAAAAGTGTATAAAATTTAGAAATGTGAAATTAATTCAGAGCGAAAGAACCAGAAAAAATATCACTGCTCGCGCGATCTTGTTCATTCTCGTTTCATTGAAAAATATCGTCTGTCCCAAATATTCGGAAATCGTTTTCATTGCGCAAAGAATAAAAATAAGACTCGAAATAAATGAAGTATCAGAGATGAAATTCCATAAAAAAAATAATAATTTTTTGAAGAATAATTACTTTTTTAGCAGTACTGGTAAAGCAATCGAAGTAATCGTAATATTCAATAGACATTCCAATTTTTCCAAAACTACCAAAATATGGTTGATTTAAGTATACTTACTCAGGTGTTTTAGCATGAAACTCAACTAAATATAACAATAAAGAAATGTTTAAAATTGTATTCACTAAACTAATAGATAATGTATAAAATAAAATACAATGCAATCAAATATCTGGAATACAATTCATGTGAAGGCTATACAAACACACAAAAACAAAATCGAGCATAGAACAGAAAGACGGACAGACAGACTTTCGCAACCAATGCCACTCACTAAATGAAGATAAGTACTCACTGTATGCAAATTTTCATGAAAATATCTCAAACCGCGTGGACGTGTATAGGGCACAACATACAGACAGACAGACAGACAGACACCAAACGAGAAAAAGGCGGATTCGGCATCAGGAGGGTCCAAAACGGATAGAAAACTTGAAATGGGTCGAAAATATTGAATGTACAAACAAACACTCCATTCTTATTTATATAGATAATTCCATACGTAAGATCTACATGAATGAACTCTATCATATGTATAATTAATAGAACAATAAATAAAACGTCTTGTCTATATTTATTTTAAGTGTTTCATGTGTGTTAAAGTTGCTTGAAACAAAAATATATTTTGACAAAAAAAATACGATGATATCGATAAAAGAAGTAAGGAACTGGAGGATATAAGCAAATAAAGAGCATAAGAATGACAAAATTGATATAATCACTCGTGATTGTTGTCAAGATGGTGTAAGTAACGCTTTGCAACATTATTTAGTTTTATGCTGCAATTTATTGTAATTTTTAACAGTAATGTACAAAATATTAAAATTTAACAATTAGTGGCTATATGATGAAATCTAATTATGTATGTTAACTGCATTGATAATGAGTTGTAAAGACCATTTTACACAAACACATAATGAGCATAAGATCTCTGAGACAAGAAACATTAATTTCATGCAATGTTCGATCATTCAAGTGCTTTTAATTTCGAGATAATTAGTAGTGAGCACTTGAAATTATTCCAAGGTTTGATGTTAGACATTTAATGATTCAGAAAGTGTGTAACTATTCTATCCTAAATTATAATATAACTTAAATATGATGGTATAGTACTATGTTATAATTTTTAGATTATCCAAATAAGATATTTATGTTATTTTCAGTAGGAGTATTTCCCTAATTTTTTAAACTGCAGTTTTCTCTATTTATTCTTTGTTTTTATTATATATTTCATTATGTTAGCATAGAGTGTTATGTAAAGCATAATATTTATTCGAAATTATTTCATATTTTACTTGAATGTCTGGAAATACTGTATAATAACGTCAGTATTTCATGTTTAAGTATATTTTTATTTAAACTAGATTATTAATCTTGAAATTCAAATAATTAATAACCTTGTTATACCTACTTCATTCACGTTAGTTTTTGCTTGCACATTTTAGCTGTAATACAAAATCAATCGGTTTGAATGTAAGTTGGAGTTGACACAACACTACATTGTTTTTTCTATTCTGTTATTATTACAAAATTCTGCTGTTCATTAAATTTTGTTATTATTAAACAAATGTTTCTATCTCTTATTATAGACAACAAATAAGTTCCACGGAAGAAGGCCACTTATGGAACTCCATGGCTGCGATGACTGGAATGGTATGAGAACGCCGCGTTTTTTGGAAATATCTCCTTTGAGCTTAAGATTTAGAGACCAAAGACCTTAGGAAAAACGCAAACTCGAAATAGAAAAAAACTGTAAAATTATCACATAGACCAAGATAAATTATTTAAAACGTATGAAGTAAAGTTTTTAATTATTTTCATTGAAGTGTACTGAAAATTATGTTTCTGTTTAATAAAGATCATTATTTTGCAGAGAAATTTACAAAGGATATTCGAATTAAGTTAATAAAATTTACATTAATTGATGAGTAATTTATTGGATGATTTTTTTCACTAAATGTGGTTCAAAATTACGAGGTGTTGTTCTCGGATATTTCCCGTTGGGATTGATACCGGACCGTCACCAACACACAGTTGTCTTGTCCTATAGCAACGTTAATTCAACTTCCTTCCTTCTTTTCACTAGAGTACATAAAAAAAAGCTTTAAATTTCTTATTGAGTAGTGGGATGGATGGAAAGTTTGAGAAGTAATTGGTCTTTGACAAAATTTTAAAATTATACTTGATAACAGATGTAATTTGTCGTAGTCCACCAGATCACTAGGTAGCGCTAGCCAGATCCACTAGGATCACTGGGTAGCGCTAGCCAGATCCTCTAGGATCACTAGGTAGCTCTTTAGAAAATCTCTGAAGTCAAATCTGTGAAAGATTTCGCGGTATTTTCGAATTTCATAAACCTAAATTATCACAAGATCTCTTTCATTTTACCTGTTTTTGAACTGGTTGCCCTCTCTTTTCTATGGACAGTTTACATCATCTCTGATCAGAAACAACTGCTGTTTCCCTGGAACATGAATTAGTCTTCTAATTGTATGGATTACCAAATTAAATTCTTAAAAATTTTATTCATTGTATGCCCTTACCCTAAATTCCCAGTAAAATTTCTCAAATTTTTCTTATACTAAAGTCATTTTTATAAATTAGTCATATTTTTTTTTCATTTTATTAGGTTGCTGTTGTTCACAGTTTAACAATACATTCACCGTATTTGGTACATCCATTTTGTAGTGCATAGTAATAACACAGGAGAAAAATTAAAGTTTAGAAAAAAGGCTTGACAAATTCTTGACAGTTTTACTTACGCAACAAAATGCTATAAATAAAAATGCTTTTCAACTACATGTTCCATCACAATTTTGACAAAATTGGTTTCAAGTAACATATTCAATGTATTCAGAGAAGAAATGTCATAAAATTGAAATTATCATAATTCTATATTGTTTTTTAATGCCAATGTTGCTTTTTTTTAGGGAAACAGTATAATCTGGGAACAGTATAAAGGGAAACAGTATAAACTGATTAATACCTACAGGGGTTGGAAAAAATAATATGAACACTTGTGAAAAAATAGCACTCGAAAGAAACCTGTCGTATACTCCTGCCCTCTAGCGGTGAAGGGTGCCACCTAGTGGATGAGAAAGTACACACGTCAGTCTGCTACTAGCAGTGATAGAAGTCGGATGCGAAATATATTTCCGTGTACTGTCTTCCGTACTGTCTTCGGCCTAAGGTTGAGCACGGCGGCGGTTCAGTGATGATCTGGGGTGCTATATCACATCGTGGTCTTGGCCCACTTGTTGTTCTGAATGGCCGTGTTACAGGAGAGGATTATGCCAGTCTTCTGGTCGACCATCTTCACCCAATGGTGCAAACTGTGTTTCCTGATAAACGACCAGTCTTCCAAGATGATAATGCCCCCATTCACATCTGTGGAATTGCCCGAGACTGGAACTATGAACACGCCGATGAAATAAAGCACCTCATCTGGCCCCCTCAGTCCCCTGATCTCAATATGATTGAACCTTTGTGGGGTATTTTGGAAAACAAACTGCGCAGTCAATTCCCCCTTGCAAGGACACTTTCTGAATGAGGGACTTTTTTGCAATTTGAGTGGGGATGTATCCCTCTGAATGTTGTACGTGACATGTAGTTGTCAATTCCACGTCGTAACAAGCTGTAATTCATGCAAAAGGAGGACCAACGGCCTATTAATAAAAAAATAATAATATTTTCACATGTGTTCACATTATTTTGTCCAACCCTGTACCTTAAAATTTGTCATTTTACATATTTCTAAATTTTTTATTATTCAAATCAGTTTTTGCGTACTGCTTCGTTTCTGATGTTTGAGCACTGCTTCAGGATCATTTCTGTGAATCTAACAAAAGTAACCTTCTATTGTTCTAATATCCCTATTTTCTTAGTATTGTCTTTCCAAGTTATCAATACAGGGTGATTATAACTAAATTTCAACTTTCAAAAAGCAGTAAAAAAGAACCACTGCTCAGAATGACCTGAAAATGGAACTGAATATACTCGAAAAAGGGGGAAATAATATATCATAAGAAAAAAAATAGTTAAAAGTTTTAGCAATAGATGGCTTTGTAAGCGTCATAATATGCAAAATAATGCGCACAACACATTGTAGTTGTTAAAAAAACGCTTGGTACATGGCGTTTTACTCATATTGCGTCTGAGAAGCTCGCCAGGACTCTCAATGAAGGATCGCGCTCCGCTTGCAAAGCTCTTTTACAAGAACGGTGACTGTGGACCAGTAGTTCTGAAGAAATCTCAAACAGTAAAGGGTATGAAAAAAGGTTGAATGCTTCCAAAGGTCTGGAGAAAATGATTTAGAAATTCGAAGAGACAGGTTCTTGAAGTGAAATTTTGTAGAGGGAGGAAACCAATTGCTTCGATGTCAGTAGATGTGGTCATAGCATTCCAGGAAGAGACGAGCGGTGGTGTGTAAAGGTTCAGTGCACGGGGAATTGCCCGAAGTTTGGAGATGCCTGTGAACACAGTGAATGCAATCGTACGAAACATCCTGCATTGCTATCCATACAAAATTACCCATGCTCAGGAGTTGCTTCCTAATGACCTGCCAGTAAGACAAACTATTGCTCTAATGGTGTTTGCTGGAATGGAAGTGAAAAATTAATGGCAATGAAACATTTTGTGGCCATACGAAGCCCATTTCTATCTCCAAGGACATGTCAATACTCGGAATTGCAGAATATGGGCAATGGAAAATCCGTTCGCACATGAACCAGTACCACATCATTCTGCAAGTGTAACGGTAACTGTGTGGTGCGGGTTGACGCCATTGTTTATCGTAGGACCATTTTTTTTTCGAGTAGATGGGACGTACGGGTCCTGTTACCGGTACCGTCAATGGTAAATGGTTTTTTGAGCAACACGTCATTCCAGCACTTTAACAGCGTGCATGTGTGGGTAGTATCATTTTTAATGTAAGATGGCGCTCCTCCGTACATTGCAAATCCAGTGAAGCAGCTGCTCAAGAGGAATTTCGGAAGTGATAGAATTATCAGTTGTCATTTTCCAACAGCCTGTCCGTCAAGATCACCTGCTCTTAATCCTTGTGATTTCTGGCTGTGGGGTTATCTGACAAATGTTGTGTTCAGTGGTCCGATTGCAAACTTAGCTTAATTGAAAGCACGCATTGCGCAACACATTGACAACGTGACCCCCGAGACACTCCGATCTGTTGCGGAGCATGCTGTTTCTCGGTTTCAACTTGTGGCAGAAAACATCGGACAGCATAGTGAACGTATCTTGTGCAAGTCTGGCGGTAAATAGCTACTGATTTCATTGTTGCTTTTTATGTAGTTTTTGGTTTCAGGACAATTAAAAACCGATTTCATTATTGCTTTTTATGCGGTTTTTGGCTTCAGGATAATAATAAAAAAAAACGATTTTATTGTTGCTTTTTATTTAGTTTTTGGCCTCAGGATAGTAAAAAACGGTTTAATTGTTGCTCTTTATGTATTTTTTTGGCCTCAGGACAATTAAAAACCGATTTTTCTCATCCGATGGGGTACGAACTTGTTGCGGTGGATGGGCTTTCCACAAAAAAGTGCCATTACTGTTAAATGATTTAGAAGTCATTTTTTCAGTGTAAAACCGATAGTCATGCACATTGAACAGTACAGTTGTTTTAACGTGAAACTCACGCCATAGCCGTCGTATTGCGATTCAAATGTCACTTGTAGCCGAGCAAATTTATGTTATGACTCTTAAAGCACCGCACCATCTATTGCTAAAATTTGGAACTATTTTTTTCTTAAGTCATATTATTTCCTTCCCTTCGAGTATATTTAGTTCACATTTCAGGTCATACTGAGCCATGGTTTTTTTTACAGCTTTTAGATAGTTGAATTTTACTGACGATCACCCTGTATATTAGTAAAAATTTTCGCTATGTTCGTCAATCACTGTTCACTTTGAAATAAACGGAAGTATCATGTTCTTTGTCGTTCATTACGCTTCGAACTTTGAAACAAATAAATTTTCTAATATTTGGTCCAGTAAATATCCAATTCTTCAATTTGTGTTGGAAGACAAGGCCTTGACGAACTATTTCATTGACTCAAGTTTTATACGAAAGGGCAATAATATCACTTTCTCTAGATTAAATACGATCGACTTTATTACATTATTGGTACCAGGTTATAATACTTTCCCTGAATGGCCATAATTTACCAATGCAAATTCTTTGCTCGGCTATCCAGAAGACTAGTCAATTTCTATTACATTTCTTTCAAATGAACGGAATGAGCAATAGGTACAGTTGTATGCTCATTGCCATAAAAAAATGAAGCTACCTTTAAGTCTGCGCTTTGAGGAATCTATAAACAGTCTCCGGTCCTCTGCAATGCAAATGTTTCCAAGTTTTTTGCATCAGCTTTGCTATTTCTATACCTAAGAGCTATCCTAGGAGAAACATAAAAAAAATCATTTTCCCTATGCCTTCACCATGAGATAATAGTACCAGGAAATATTTTTCTCCCACTTAGACAATAAATGAATTGGGAAATATTTCTGTCCGAACATGCTTTTTGCAGAGCGACTGCACTGCGACTCATAATTGCACTTTGATAGCGCTAATAACTACGTACATAGATTTATCTACTAAATTATATGCATTATCTAGTGTGTATGATTTAATATTATGAAAATAGTAAATATTATCTTTATAAATATGTATAAAATAATATATTTGTATATCATAAACATTAAATGAAAATTGTATAGCTTCAAGTAATGTTTTTCAATTGTGAAAAAAAACCTAATGCGATGGAGATAAATGGCTTACATTTTCGAAAATCATGCATTCGACCTACTTTAAAATCACATTAAAAATATTGCTTTCGCTGTAAACTTATGTAATTCTTCCTTGTAATTTTTGCAGGCACATTGGCCCACCATAAATATATTATTCCATGTGAAAAAAACTTTCATATCAACTACATTTACTTTATGCTTGGAGTAACCATTAGAATTATACGAGAAAATATTTCCAGCTGCGCATTTACAATAATTTCCTGTTTAAAATTATTTTGGATTCAAATCAGCATTGCGCTAGTGAAAGTTTTAAAACTCTCCATCAGCTTTTGCTAAATCTTGCATAGTTTGAATAAAATGTCCAGATAATTTAATTCTCGCGGAAGCTCTCTCGATACTGATATATGGGCGTTAAAATGTCGAAGTTAAAAAGTTATTCTTTGCATGTGTAACCATCACTTCTGCTCAAAACCTGGTGTAGAAGCAGAATTTTAACAATCTACAGTATTCTTACGTACAATAGAACTTGCGTACCAAAACAAATTTTAACTCTATAAACATTCTGTCAGTAGGCCTAATTGAATTTTTTCGTAGATTAAGTATGCAAACATTTAAATCATTTATATCGACGAAGGAACTTTGTGATTCATCGATTTGGCGGAAACAAGGTTTAAAAAGTTGTTGTCGAAGAACGATACTTTAAAATACTTCTGTTGTTAACATTCTCCTCGGACAAAGTATAACGTAACCCATGTCCATGTTTTATAACCCATGCCATGAGTCGCGCAAGAACCAGCTACTGTTCATTAGGGTGGGTCGAAACAATTAAAAAAAAATGTTTTTCAAGTCGTAATACTGGGGAAAGTTGCGAATTTGGGAGACTAAAATATCTTCCAGTCGCGCATGTGCTCTAAGTTTGGAAAAATTCACATGTTTACGATAATTTTTAACATTTTAAAACTAGCCTCTTCCCGAATGTAATAGCTCAAATTCTTATGAATTAGAACCACAGAAAATAATGTTTAAGTATTATTTAAATCCATCAACATCGCATTGCCTTCAAAGGTAATGAAATTAAAAAATAAAATTACCAATAAAGGTAGATCACAGTTCAAGGTAAAAAGTATTAACAAATAACATGTTTTTTTGTTTTATTTATAGAATACAAGTTTAAATGTTTAAAAAAAAATTATTTTATGCCATTAGTAGCATTTATAAACATATTTTTTATTCAAAAAACTAAGTTTTTGTGTGAAGAGTCGTAACATTAAATGTTCTGGATGAACGAAAAAGTTTTTTTATTCAAAAAACTAAGTTTTTGTGTGATGAGTCGTAAGTTGAAAAGAAAATCATGTTGAACAATTAAATATCTCCGTTTTCACTCATTCTTAGCTGAAGGTATTTAGAAAAATTATTTATGGGCGAAGTTAGGCATGGTTGACTTTGACAACAGAGTCTTTCTGATAAAACCATCTCTTAGACTCAGCTCCGCAAACTTTTCATGAGGCTTCTGTCACGAGTTTTACACATCGTTCAACTGCCTGTGTGTGAACGGGGAATTTCTTGAATTTATACCGGTATTAGTTAAATATATCCAGTTAAATATTTCTGAGTAGTCTTGAGCCTTGAAATTGAGTTTTGGCGGCATGAATGTTCTGATAGTTGTTCTCTCTTGATCTAACTGTCTCGCCTTTAGAATTCGTCAAAGTCCAGGCTATCTAATGTGTTTTGTATTATCTTGTGTCACGGCTAACATTAAATGTTCTGGATGAACGAAAAATATTTTTTATTCAAAAAACTAAGTTTTTGTGTGAAGAGTCGTAAGTTGAAAAGAAAATCATGTTGAACAATTAAATATATCATTTTTCACTCATTCTTAGCTGAAGGTATTTATAAAAATTATTTATGGGCGAAGTTAGGCATGGTTGACTTTGACAACAGAGTCTTTCTGATAAAACCATCTCTTAGACTCAGCTCCGCAAACTTTTCCTGAGGCTTCTGTCACGAGTTTCACACATCGTTCAACTGCCTGTGTGTGAACGGGGAATTTCTTGAATTTATACCGGTATTAGGGACTGAGTCACTTTGAATATGTGATTTAATCTCATCGTCACTGATATCGTTTAATAATGGGGGAGAAGATAAATCACAGTCCATCCAGTTAAATATTTCTGAGTAGTCTTGAGCCTTGAAATTGAGTTTTGGCGGCATGAATGTTCTGATAGTTGTTCTATCTTGATCTAACTGTCTCGCCTTTAGAATTCGTCAAAGTCCGGGCTATCTAATGTGTTTTGTATTATCTTGTGTCACGGCTAACATTAAATGTCCTGGATGAACGAAAAAGTCATTTCGTTCGATCACAGGGTCGACAATATTACGTAAATCTTCAGGCAGGTACCTTGAAGATTGTATTGATTGGTACCTAAGTTTTGGTCCCTCGGTAAAGTATTTACTTGTTTTAATACTAAACCACATTGGCATGTATGACTCCAAAATAAATACAACTATTTCTTGTTCTAACTAAGTTCAGATGTGGGACTTTCTTCACTTAAGTACAATCTGAGAGTTCGATTTGCTGTTGTCAACCACCTCGAGTTTGACAAGGGACCAGGATCTCGTGCAGCCAAATTCTATTTACAGTTTCCTGACTTTATTGCCATGGAAATATCGTGTAGATATTACTGATTCCTACTTAGTATACTTCTGTCTATTGTGGGGATCTGACAGCAAATCACTGGAAGTTTTTCGCAGTCACTTAACTTTTCACCGATTGGCCTTCTGAAATATTTCGGACCCGTTGATTTACTACCTAGGTTTTGTAACAGATGCCTGAATGGCAGTTCATTGAAATGGAGAGGGCAAACTGCCCCTTCTAACGTTTTACCCTAATATATTTCAATTCGGCGAGTCAGACCGTTTTTCCAACTTGTATTAACAGCTGTGCCATAATATCCTAAGACAACTAATTTTTCAAGATAAATATCACGACCAGACAGATACGAAATAATAGAAGTGACAATATCTTCAGAACGTCCAGAAATTGGAGCAACATGGCCGATGTAGATTGAACCAGGTTCTTGAATTAGAGAGTAATGCTCTTCTATTTTTACTCAATGGAACATTTTAGAATGAGCTGGATCCACCACTAACGTCCTTCCTCACATCGAAATAGAGACCTTGTAGGGGAAATTCGTCAGATTTACTACACAATTCAGCCATAATATTACGTTTTTCTCTTCTTCTTTTGTATTTGTATACTAGGGGGCTCCGCCCCCTGCTCACTTACGCTCGCCAACCTTAATAATTGTCCAGGGAATCCGATGAAGAACAAACCATATTAATTTCGTTTTTTTCCGATCAGTACTTTCTTCTTCTTTACTTTTCAGATGGAAATAGTCTAAGAATCGAGCTAAACAACACAGTTTTCAATCCTGCGGCGGTAGCGGTAACTTAATTCTCATCTGACAATTATTAGAGGAAACCTTTTTTTTGGTACTTTAAAATCTGGGTCGAATCGCTATCTTCACTAGAAGTAAGTTGTTAGTTGTTGTAAGTTGTTAGTATTCCTTTCCTTGAACTGTGATCTACCTTCATTTGTAAAGTTTTGTCAAAATTTCATTACCTTTTACGGCAATACGCGACCGGAAGATGTCGATGGCTTTAAATAATATTTAAACATTATTTTCTGTGATTCCAATACATAAGAATTTGAGCTATTACATTTGGGAAGAGGCTAATTTAAAAATATTTAGAACTATCGTAAAAATATGAATTTTTCCAAATTTTAGAGCTAATGCGCGACTGGAAAATATAAACCGATTTTATTTATTTTTTGCCCCTTTTTAGTCTCCCAAATATTTCTTCTGATTACGAGAACCAAATCTGGTCTGTTTTCTTCTATTGACGAGTTATTTCTTCCATCAAGGGGTCTGGGCAGTTTTGCTAAAGTCAAGATTGAGAGAGAGACTCCTCGTCCATATAACCACAAAGTTCTAACTCCTCTCACTACAGTCATGTGGGCCAAAGCAGTCTGGTGCAGTCTTGAATCTTTAAAAAGCAATAGCAGTCTGGAGCACTTTGTGGATATAAAGGTGTGCGAGGAACAGACAATATGTTGTGTTTTTCAATTTGTTCGCAATCTCTATATTAAAAAAACGTTACCGCCGCCACTGTCGCAGGATTGAAAACTGGGTTGTTAAGCTCGATTCTTAGACGACTTCCTGAGAAAGTACGGATAAGAAAATTACGAAATTAACATGATTTGTTCTTCATCGTGTTCCCTGAACAATCTTGAAGATTTTTTTCCTATGCGGCTATTATTTAGGGTTTATTATCAAAGTTGAAGAATCGAAATTTTTTAACGCGAGAGTGCAAAAGACGTAGAAAATTTCAGTCTTCAGAAGAGATTTTTTTCCAGAGTACCTCTAAAAGTGAATTTTTTCAGCTCGTCGAGTTTTCTTAGAAATTTTGATTTGGTTCCTCATACTATATTTTTTAAATTTGGGAAAAATAGGGACATTTTCGTTACTTTTTGTTAAAAGTGTCATATCGATATCTAATTACTATTACTTTTTAAATTTGAAACCTAGCAGTATACCTTAGACTGTACTCTTTCTAACGGTACTATTATTTTTGATATTGGTTTATAAATCAAATCGACACGATCAAATGTTTGTCATACAAATTTCGAACTTCGTAGATCGCGAAGCAATACGAGTTCATTCTTATTCATGGAAATTAAGGTTACATTTTCTGACTAACGGATTTGCCAGAGGCCTTTGAAACTCGCTGCGACGTCATGCTCTTTTTTTGCTCGATTCTCAGACAGTTTAGAGATTAAAAATGTAGAAGTCTCTTCGAAGCTCATTTGGTAGCAAGTTAATTCACACACCCGACCAGTGATAGTGAACTGTAAGGATTTTATTGTTGAATCTGAATTCAATAACCAATGGACAATTATTCCATGTGAAAAATATAACACAAAACGATAATGAACTCCAAGGCAAAATCCCTCATGGATTGCGTAGCACGCTGCTGTCTCCCCACACACTCAGAATACGAATAGAAAACGAACAGAAGTTGGCGCCTAAGAAACTACGATATTACATGACCTTTGTTCTGAAAGTTAAAAAGAACATAGTTCAGCTACTGTTACTCGTTTATACGTATTTCTGTGATCCATGTAGAACATTCCATCTAGAATATTCCCTGCCTCCAGAACATTCCATGTAAAATTGAATCATATGAAAAATGAACAGACTACAAAAGGCGAAGAGTATGGAATGATTGCTTCCTAATTACTTTTCAAATTATTACGATTAAACATTCTCCCACACTTGAAACCCTTCTGGGCGTTTCAAAGATCCTAAAGCCGACCAACAGGTATAGTGGTTAAGGTGTTAGCCTCTAGATCGGAAAGTTCCTGGTTCGAATCCGGGTTCGGGCATGGATGTTTGTAAGCGTATGGTGTAGAGGCGGTTGGTCCAACTTAAATCTGTCTTGGCCGAAAGTCCTAACGTTGGGTTGGCGTGGAAGTTTGGAGAGTGGGGTGCCAGCTCAGGTGTTGCTTCGTCATCTGACCGTGGTTCAAAATTACGAGGTGTTGTCCTCGGATCTTTCCCTCAAGGGACTGATCCCGGACCGTCGTCAATAGCCCATTGTGTTACTCTAGTACGACGTTAACTAAAATTACCATTACCATTACCATATCAAAGATCCTAAAACTGACAGAAGGTGTGAAGAAGCAGCATAATAATATGAAAATTACGTACATTTCACACTAATAAAAAAATACACGAAAAAAAGTATCAAAAATACGAATAAACATGATGTAAATTTGGAATAAATGTTCAGAAATTGGCAGTTAGTCCAATGGCAATAACTACAAATCTTAGATATTGGACGTTTTAATATACCATAGTCAGTTTTTAATGTCACTTCTCTGACCCATTTATAATTTCCTGGGTGCACTTCGAGCAAACGGGCAAGTTCACGGACATTAAGGTTACATTTTCTGACTAACGGGTTTGCCACATGCACTTGAAACTCTATGCGACGTCATGCTAGTTTTATCGCTCGATTCTCAGACAGTTTACCGATTAAGTACAGATCAGAATATTACGAGATTAACATGGTTTATTCAAAATTGTACAAGGAATAACATGGAAATGGTTTTTTACTGATGCGGCTATTAGTTTGGCGTGCATTAAGTGTCAAAGTAAAAAAAAAAAGGCGAAATAACTTGCGACATTGTTGGTTTGCGAGCGTAGGCGAGCAGGGGGCGGAGCCCCCTAATACTTCAAATAGGTCTATGGTTGTGGAACTCACATTTGAAAATAAATTCAATTCGCGTCAACTAATACTGCTGATTTCACTCATATAAAAGACAATAATTATTAAAAGTTTGGCTGATTATTTTTAGTAAATTATATCTCTTTACGAAGAAACGTCAATGTTTTTGCAGTCTATTCGTTGATGAATTATAAAATGTTTTAATATTAGTTGGTATTAATGAGCAATTGCAGTTTGCTTTAAGTGCTTAGGTATCTTGAGAAAGGGTCTCTATTTTCCAAGTTTTTGTCGACATTATCTCTACATGATCATTAAACTTAAAAAAGTTTTCGGTGTCGAAAAGAAATAAAAGAATCAAACTTTTGAAGTAGTATTTTTTTCTTCTGATGGATATTGTCATTTTCTGAAGCGTTGCAAATGAATGGAAGAGCCATTCGTCGAAATTAACTTGGAGAATAATGGCAATTTCTCTTTTTTTTCAAATTTATTAAGAAAAAACCCGTAATTTCAACGAAAGAAAGATATTCTCGGGATCTTAAGTAAATGTTTCTTCAATGTTAAAAAATAACGTTAAGCGCTTTTAGACATAACACTTGAAATGAAATTCTTCAGTGAAACCTTTTAATTCGGAAAAAGTAAAAGAAAATCTTTTAAGCGAATTTTTTTGATGACTTCATTCAACTTTTTAACAACCAATTTTTTAATAGTGCCATTTTATGCGTCAAATTTCCAGCTTTAACTCATTTTTATCTTTCTTTTTTCATTACTATTTTTAAATTATAAAAAAACATCACTTTATCAATATAGTCCTTAATGAGTTGTTTTTCGGCAATGGCACTTGCGGTAATAAGTTTTTTATTACTTGTGAGCGTGGTTTTTTCCTTGTACTCGTCCTCTTGTAAAAATGTTTCGGATAATTACAGAGCACACTTTTTTTCTTGTTCTTGATCTGAGATTGCTTTAATTCTCAAAAAGCTTTTTGATTGCTTTCGCTTAGATAAAATAGCTTCACTTGCTTACACTAAGGAGGCTTTTTAAATTTCCATCTAAGGTAGAAAAACTGCACTTACTTAGCTATTAGTTAGCTTTCCTATGTCTCTTATGCGTTTTTATTGCGAGATTTTTGCATACTCTAAGTATCTAGAAGTAAAGATTTTACTTAATGAGAGAGCATAAACTCACACTTTTTAGACTTTTTACTTTAGACTTTACACAGACTTTTTAATGAAAAATGAAAAAAAGTAATTGTCATTATAATTGCAATTTTATTACTCTAAAACTGTATAAAATATACAGATTAGTATAGAATACGTGTAATAAGCCGTTTAAACCCTCATTGACAAACTGTCTAAAGACAAAAGTGCACTTTTAATTGCTGTAGATTATACCTTCTATCATTTAGAATAAAACATTCATTTGTTTTACTTTATAAAGTGTGAAAAGGCATTTGTTTTGTTAGGAATAATGACTTTTGTGGCTTACGATGACATCCTTTTTATATTCTATTATTGTAAAGCAATTAAACACCCTAAATTACACCATTGACTACACTAAAGCAGAATGAATTTTTAAATTAACCCTCCTTTCTCGACGAGATATCTGGTCACTAGGCAAAAATGACCAGACCTGGATAAATGAGATGTCTCATCATTCGATGAAAACTGGGCAGATTTTGATCCCGTCAACATAAAATACTTGACGGTATCCTGATGACGAGATATCACGTCATTAGCAGAATTGGCCAGATCTTGATGGACGAGATTCGAAGAAACATTCGAAAAAAACTGGACAAATTTTGATCCCGTCATCATAAAATACTTGACGCTATCCTGATGACGAGATATCACGTCATCATAAAATACTTGACGGTATCCTGATGACGAGATATCACGTCATTAGCAAAATTGGCTAGATCTTGATGGACGAGATTCGAAGAAAACTGGGCAGATTTTGATCCCGTCATCATAAAATACTTGACTGTATCCTGATGACGAGATATCACGTCATCATAAAATACTTGACGGTATCCTGATGAAGAGATATCACGTCATTAGCAAAATTGGCCAGATCTTAATGGACGAGATTCGAAGAAAACTGGACAAATTTTGATCCTGTCATCATAAAATACTTGACGGTATCCTGATGACGAGATATCACGTCATCATAAAATACTTGACGGTATCCTGATGACGAGATATCAAGTCATTATCAAAATTGGCCAGATCTTGATGAACGAGATTCGAAGAAACATTCGAAGAAAACTGTGCAGATTTTGATCCCGTCATCATAAAATACTTGACTGTATCCTGATGACGAGATAACACATCATTAGCAAAATTGCCCAGATCTTGATGGACGAGATACCTCATCGAAACCACTTGGAGGACAAAGTACGAAAATCAGGCGTATTTTAAAGCAGAACTCTCTCTAATAGTTTTTTTATATAAAAATTATTTCAAGCATCTGCAATAGAATTAAATTTCGTATAGCTGAAAGAAAAAAGTAACATTTGACAACCAGAGAGCCATTTCCCATACCCAAAATAAATTTCTTAAACTAAGATTTCGAAAACGTCGATTAAAAGGAAACATCATTCTAGTAAAAAAGTCCGCCCATGACGTAATTCCTGTTTTTGATAAAGACCGTGTTTATCTGAAAACTGTCAGAGAATCGTTGAAAATTTATTTAAAGTTCCCCACTTAATAAAAATGCCATGTCATCAACATCAACCCTCAGATATTAAAACCTTGGCACATCAGAGCGTCTTTTAGTAAGTATTTCTTTAATTTTTCCACCAAGAAATTTATGTTTTTTTTTTTTGAACCTCTTAATTTGAATGCTTATTAAAAACATTAATAAAATTTATTCCGCTTTCAAAAGAAATAGGTTATGTATATGTTCCCATAATAGGTAATGATCCAGCTTGCAAAACAACATTAATTTCAATATGTTTGTGACATTACCATTACAACCGATAAAACACAATGTTATAGAAGTTTATATTCAATTTCGTCGCTGTTAAAATTGGGTTTTAGTGAAAAAGTTCGTCCTGTTTTTGACTCTAGATGGCATTACATCGTGAAACCGAAGTGCTATCTACTTCACACGTGTGGAATGTTGATGTTGTTTGAAAGAAGGAATTTTAGGGAGCACTTGTTATAAAATCGTGTTATTTGGTTGTGTTTTTTAAACCTCCGTCGGGCGCAATATGAAACCAACGTGTTCGGGCGCAATGCTCCTGACAGGCACACATACAAGAATCGCAAATTTATACCCATTAATTTATGTTTAGTATTCTAAAAGTAATCAGTGATCTCCATAGGATTATTTAAACAAAAAGCAATGAAATTCGTTTTAAAAAAGAACACATTTTATGTTTAGAAAACATTAAAAGAAACTTTTAGATCTAGCACTAAATTGACTTAAATTTCCGGGGTAACAAATTAAATAATTTTGGTAAAAATTATACGCTGTAGTGCAGAGTTAAAAAGCCGATATTCATTCACTCTGAGTCATAGTTCTTCAGCTCAAGTTCAGAAGAAGAGGGGCATTGGCAAACAGCACAGCACGTTCCGCAGATTATATTTGCATGAGCCAAGCAGATTGCGTTGTGACATTTATTACATTCATAATTTGTCATCCTTCTCAAACCCGTTTCCGAGGTGCATGTTGAGCATCTACGTCTGTTGAATTTTCTTGAACATATTTGATGTGTTGATATTTTTTCAGCCGAATTTGGAGATTGATGGGGATTCCAACTGTCTTCACACTTCTTCGACTTAGTTCTCCAAGCACCAGTTGGTGGACCAATGTTTTCATGAAAGGTCTTCTACGACATGGTTCTAGTTGATTGCCGAGATAAATCACTTGCGAATTGATATTACTTACATTTAGCATTGTAAAAAATATGACTTCTGGCCAGCGCTTTACATTTCGGCTCACGTTATAAGTGGCACACATTTGTTCTGCATTATTAACGCCACTTTTGGTGGGATTGTAGAATGTGATCATCTCTGGCTTCTATTATTCTCCAGATGTAGGATCGATTGCATTGTCGACATGAAGCAAAGACACTAGAATCACACTGTTTGGGCATTCTTAGCGTTTCCTATGACTTCAGAAAGATGAGTTAGAACACTGTGAGCTGCCTAACGTACTCTTCTCGTCGGCGGATTTTTGGCCCATTTGGTAGTTTTATCTTTCCCCAAAAGAAAAAGTTGGGCTCTGGTTCGTTTTTATGTTCAGTAACCTCACCATTTGTTCCGTTTCTGAATTTTCTTTACACTCTTCCACTTCATCGTGAGAATCGATGTCACTCTCTTCACCCAAATCCTCGTTCACAGTGGGGTTGTCCTCGTAGACATCGTCCAACAAACGCTTCACTTCCAGATCGTTCTGTTTAGACAAATCGAAGAATTTCCGGGCTATTTTAGCGTAAATCCTGAACATAAAAAAGAAAACACTATCATAAATACATGTTCGGTCGCAATGAGCCCAGGAGGCCATGCTAAACTATCCGCATATTTACTGAAAAAGCCACAAATTTTGCATGATGCAGTCATGAAATTAATAAAATAAACACCTGTTATATTAAAACATAGATATTACGTACCTTTATATGTGTAACGCATACTGGAGCATTGTGCATGAGAGATCAGAATGACGCTAACAGCTGTCCACGAAGCGTGAATAAAATTAAAAGATTGGGTCCAAACATCCGGTAAAGATAAGAGACTACTAGAATAAGCAGATTTCTACCCCTTCTACGAGAGGAGGGGGGAACGTAAACGTTAAAGCTGTGTCTGTCAGGCAAGGTTGCGCCCAACGGAGGGTTAAATTTTGAGCCTAATAAATGACCGAAAATAAAGAGTATTTTCGTGATATTATGCTTTTTTATTTTCGAAAAGGCAAGAATGCTTCGCAGACACACAGAAGATGTGTTATGTATGGCGATGGTGCCGTTGACGATTTCAAGTACAGTAAGTGGTTCAGAAAGTTTTGTTACCTGGAACTGTGAACGTGAGATTATGCAGCTACTGGATAGATGGTGATAGGTAATCAAACAGAACGGCACGTACTATATTAATTAAATGTAATTTTTAGAAAATAAAATAATTTAATTCAATTTTTGGAAAAAAACGAGACGAACTTTTCATTAACCCATTATAGGGTTGGCAGTACGACTTTAAGATTGAATTTTGGATTTGACTTTCGGATTTTATAGCCCACCATCATAAGCAGAACAATCTGCGAGCCATACCCAGTATTACAACAAAAAAGTTGAAGCGTTACGATAAAGACTGAAAATGAGAAGTCAGGAATTGAGACAGAAATATAAGAATTTAATTTATGTGCATAACATTTTGAAAGACTGAAATTTGAAAATTAATTCTTAAAAGTTTGAAAAGTGGACTCATGAGTAATTTGAAGTAAAAAGAATTATATGACACTGAAGAATTAACAGTACGTAAAAATGCGAAATGGTTAAAATGGAATCCCCTCCCCCCTCAACCAAATCTTACAAATTCAGAATTGAACTAATTACAGACATTGGTAATTAAAGATTAGAAAAGCAATCAGTAGATTTTCGCTTCAAGTGGTTTTGACGTAATACCTTGTCTATCAAGATCTGTCCAATTTTGCCAAGGATCAAATATTTCTTCAACAAGATATGAGCCGTTATTTTTGAAAGTGGTATTAGTCAATTTTTTTCATACATCGAGATATTTAAGAGACATTTAAATTAATTTTAAAATATTTGCAAACGTTACTCAAGTCGGATGATGTTTTTAACACTATGAACCTGTTAAACACTATGCAATAATAATTATTAAAATTGTTAAAGAAAATAAACTCATTTTTTTTAAAGTGGAATTATACCACTTTCAAAAATAACGGCTCATACGATGAGTTTTGTTTTACACAAAAGGAGTTGAACACGAGCTACAATTGGGTTGATTCTCTTCAAGGATAATTTTGCAATGGGACAATCGTTGTTCAATGCGTTGGCGATTAAACTGGACATTAGTCCTTTGCCTAGCCTTGAATTAGGTTTTAATTTGGCGATTTTCTTGGCAATATACACACATAGTTCTGATAATCTCACTGTTCATCCCAGTTACTTGGTGGGATATCAGAATAAAGATTGGCGACGGTCTTAGTCAGTCTCGGCGACGAAAAACTAACCAAGCTTAAGACCCTACGTGAATTTGATTTTAACCTAATTTACATCTACAAAAGTTGCGAAATAAATAAATGATTGCAAATTCAACGAAAACAAAACAGATGAGCATTTTCCCCAGTTTATGACCCCGGTATGAAAAAAAATCTACTTAGATTATGTAAGAACATCATATTTTTTCTAATGCAGTACCTTACGACGATGACGAAGATCTACTAAAATGAAACGAGGTTCAAATGAAATTAACTTCTTAAAAGAAATGGCCTCTGCAAAAATCTGTTTCCATTAGTGTATCAGTATGCATATAACTCACACTTTCATTACGTAATTATTTCCCCTTCTCAGCGAGTTATTATTGTAATTTATGTCTACGGAGTTCAGATGATTTGTGGATAAGGTATTCGGGGTCTCTTTATGCTTTAACGAGATTAGAATTTTTCCCTGTCCCTCCATTCACTCAGCGTTAGCAGAATGTGATGAGACTAAACGCAAATAAGCTGTAAAGATTATTTAGTGCGGCTTCCTCCATTGATAATGTCCAGATAAAGACAATTTATTATGTTTATAAATATTTTAGTTCTCTTTTAGGTTCGAGCTTTTTGATTAAGCTGTAAATCTTGTCTTTTATCCTGCGCATATTTTCTAGCATGAGGCGTTACCGAAAATGATTTTTTTTACAGATAACTTCGTGTTAGGAAATGGGTGCTTGGGTAATGATAGCGAGTTCCGGATGCAAAATTGATTTTTGTTTCAAAATGTATACTTTCATAGGGACTACAAATATCGGGGGACACACAAGTCTTACTATATCATAATTTCGATCGTGTTCTTATTAAAATTTATAAGTAAATGATAGAATAATTCAGGTTGCCAGCAAATTTGTTTGAAATATAATATACTATTAAAGTGCAAAGCCGTTTTTAGACCACGCGCGCGTCTGATTTTGTTTTCTATCTTTTTAATCCGTTCCATTAAATGTTGTTGGCTGCGAGCACGAACTATGTCATAGGACGTCATAGATTTGTTTACCCTCTTCATTACCAACCATATAATAATTGTATAAAAACCAGTTTTTTTTTCTGATAAATGTTAGGAAATACTTCAAAGTTCTCAAGTAAATTCCTCTTTTAGATGGTGGCATCAGAGGAGACTAAATATTTTCGGTACATATATGTGTATATGTGTACCTCGGGCACAATTAATCTGAAAGCGTAATAATTTTCAAATGATAAGACATTGCTAAAGAACTCATACTTACGAACTCAGAAATTATCCACTAAAACACATTAACTAAAGGATTTAGAAATCATTAAAAACAAATGACATTTACTTACTTTTACGAGCATGTTCAGTCGAAGCCATTTCTTCCTAATCGCTTTTTGATAATAAATATTCCACAGGAACTGCCGTCCATTGTTGTCAATAGGAAGCTTAGACGTCCTGGCACGTGTACCCGAATTATTAACTATCAATTTTATCAGAAAGATTATTTTTAAGGAGAAAGAGTAGTGGTCCAGGTATGTGGACCGAAGTAGCGAAGAGATTAAACTGACCTTCTAATGAAATAGACGGAGCGCGCGCGCAGTTTTATGTTATTTCCACGATCGCTCGTTTTAAGATATCTAACGTGGTATTGGGAGTGATTACGAATAATAATGCTGGAAAACGACTGTCTGGTTAGGGCGATTAAAAACATTACTTGGCTCATCGATAGCGAATCGTCTCAAGTCGATTCCCAAGACCAGGCAGCATACACTTTCAAATACAAATACAAATACAAATATTGACGACCAGCTACAGGCTCAAGCCCAACAAGGCTGGTCCTTTGTTTATGAATTCCCCAATTCCCACTGACTATCCAAATGTATCTTAAATTCGTACACTCCCTTTGAATTAACTATATTTCTGGCAAGGCGGTCCAACTGTCTATTACCCTATTAAGGTAGTAGTTTTTCCTTAAATCCCGATTAAAATGTGACTTATTCAATTTATACCCATGGCCCCTTGTTCTGTTATTCCTATTGAAATTTAAGACCTCTGTGTCCCCTTGTTTTACAAACTTGGAAAGCTGAATCAAATCCCCCCTCCTTCTTCTTCTTTCCAGTGTATACATGTTTAGCTTACTTAAACGTTCATTATAGTCGAAATTTGCTATCCCCTTTATTATTTTTGTAGCTCTGTGCTGAACCCTTTCAATTAATTCTATGTCCTTTCTCATATATGGAGCCCAGAATTGTACAGCATATTCTAGACGTGGTCTTATATAACGGCAAGATTATATAAGACCCTTATATAACGGCAAGATTATATTCTTATCCCTTGAAGTTACAGTCTTTTTAATATACCCCAATAACCTATTAGCCTTTTTACACGCAGCTGAACATTGGTAACCGATTTTAAAATCCCTGTGAATTATCACCCCAAGATCCTTGACTGTTTCTCCCTCCTTTACCTTTACTCCCTGCAGACAGTACTCGACTCCACTGTTCCTGTAACCCATATGAAGAACTTGACATTTCCCTACATTAAATGATATACCCCATTTTACAGCCCATTCGGATATCTTATCAAAATCAACTTGTAAATTCTCTATCTGTAACTTAGTATCCACTGTCCCCCATATTTTTAAGTCATCTGCAAATATACTGATTCTATTCTTGATCTCCTGACCTACATCATCTATGAAAATTATAAATAAAATTGGTCCCAAAACTGATCGCTGAGGCACCCCACTTATAACTTCTGTCCACTGTGAATAATTTCCTTTTACCTGCACTCTCTGCTTTCTACCCAATAACCATTTCTTTATCCATATCAATGTTTTTCCCTGAATCCCCAGCCTTTCCAATTTAAACAGTAATGCCTCATGAGGTACTTTGTCAAAAGCCTTTTGAAAATCTATGTACATGATATCCACACTGCTCTTATTATCCAGCTCCTCAGTAATTTTTTCGTAGAACTTCAAAAGGCTTGTAGAGCAGGATCTGTTCTTCCTAAACCCATACTGATTATCTGATAACAGTCCTCCCTCCTCCAAGTATAACATTATATGCTTTTTTTTTAACAGAGATTCAAATATTTTGCAAATTACTGATGTTAGACTTACTGGTCTATAGTTGCCAGGATCACTTTGTATTCCCTTTTTGAAAATTGGAGTTATGTTGGCCAACTTCCAATCCATTGGTACCCAACCCGTGCTATATGTTGAATTAAATATGATGTGAATTATACGTCCCCCAATTCTTCCGTGCATTCAACTAGTACTCTCGGATAAATATCGTCTGGCCCTGGTGCTTTAGATGGCTTAATTCTTTTCAACTGATGTACTATTTCTTCCCTGTTAAATTTGCATTCTTTAATTATACCCCCTGTAAAGGCTCCATTCATTTCGATATCATACGTAGGCGGCTACACGTCATTGACCTTCTAATTAAACAGACGGAGTATGCGTGTATTTATGTTCTTTTAAGTAGTTCCATTTGAAGATCTGTCACGTAGTTGTAGAAAAGCATGCATTCTAATGTGGGACAAATTATTTAAACGTTAAAACGATTATCCAGAGTTTTTGAGAACACTAGTTTCCGCTTCGATCTCTACTATTATAAAAGGAAGTGTGTTTGTGTGTGTACTGTTCTTACAAATCTATGGCACTTACAGTAATGAGATTTGGCACACCGGTAGTCCCAATTTTTTGCAATTTTTGTGCTAAGCCCGAATTTTAAAATTTAATCTAAAACAATTTAAAATTTATTTATTGGAATTTTTTTATTATTGTTTTCCTTAGAATGGCAACAGCATAAAAGGATGACAGATTCTAAATTTATTTTTTCCGTTTCCGTTTTATTTTGCGAAGGAACGTTTTCAGCTGACGAAAATAAAAAGTTTTAACTGGAGTTATGTAGTTTTTTTTTCTATCTCCTAGATCGTTTAAGATAGTGTAAAAATTTCAACGGATTTGAAATTGCAACTTTATATATTTTCCTATACGATTTTGTTTGTCGGGATATATTAAAGGGAATTTGAACTTCGTGTTTTCAGCACACATATTCACCATTGTAATGAATTTGAAATCCGTGTATTATTTTCAGCACACGGATTTTATACGCAATGCACATGGATTTACTAGTCATTTACATAGATTTAACTTCATGACTGTGTTCTTACACGAATATTTACGAGTTTTATTCGTCACGGATTTATAACTTAGGATTTATCCTCAGGATCGGGATAAAATACTCAATCATTATCAAAATTGCTTTCATTTTGAACAATATGGTAATGGCTACTGCTGTTAACAGACTTCAAGTATATGACATTAGCAAGTTAAAAGTAGAAATCTATTAGGATTGTGAAGTTCGGATATTCCTTCCCGCATGACTAATACGATTATTCCTTTGCGTAGGCATAAAGTCAGTGGCGTCGAAATTTCAAGTGTGAGAAATCGCGCAAGAGACTTCAGTCATCGAGGAATTAGTGTTGAACTTGTCAATGTCATCGAGCATGCAGCGTTTTGCTTGTTTTTTGTTGCATTGTATTATTTGTGTGTTCCGTTATGTGGTGTTTAATATATGTGTAGCGCAAAAGAAATTATATTTGATCGTTTTTACGAACCAATGAGCAATTTTACAAGGATACTAAGCAATAAGGAATTTAAATTATATACTTTCATTTTATGCAAAAGTAGAACGTAGATAGTCTTCCAACTTTTATTTTCAAGAGTAAGGTTTAGAAAAACATACTTGATGAGCAATATTTATACGTAGAGTTCGTAAATGAGCCTATCATAGTAATAGTGGCCTTCCCCACATAAACCCGAAAATTTTATTTTTCCTTTAATTACAACCTTTTACTATTTTTGGAAATGTACAGGTTCAAGTCTCCTAAAATTACAAAATAACTTATTATTGATCACCGAAAAATAAATTTTCAAAATCTCAAATCAAAAATCAACTTCAGAATATTACCAAGATGGAGTCGTCCAACAGTGGTGCCGGGCTCGATCAATTTGGAAAGGCGATGACTGGAGACGTATAGGCTTTAGTGACGAGTCCCGTTTCAAACTGTGTCCTGACGTCAACCGCAGACTGGTAGTGGGGACGTCTAGGGCAGCGCATGCCCTTCCTATCGCTTCCCACGCATGCCCATAACAGGGCGTTATTGTCTGGGGTGTCATTTACTTTGATAGCCGGACCCCTTTGGTAGTCATTTCTGACACACATACAGCACAGATGTACGTAGACGACATTCTATGACCGGTTGTGTTACCGTTCCTCTTGCGACACCCCGGATTTAGTAGTTAGAACAAAATAATGCCTGGCCGCACACGGCACGTGTTGCTATGAATTGTCTACAAGCTTTCTCAACACTTCCTTGGCCAGCTAGGTCTCCTGATCTCTCTCCCATAGAGCACATTTGAGACCTTAAGGGTAGGCGATTGCAACCATCCTGGAATGTTGACCATTTAGCCCGACACTTGAAAACAATCGCAAGAAATTCCTCAGGACACCATCCGGGAACTTTATCTCTTCCGGGAACTTGCATCTAGGCCATAGGTGGACCAACTTCTTATTGACTTCCTGCCTTTGCAACAGTCAAACTCTGAATCAAATCGCGCTTTTCTCCATTGCGTATGTTGGCAGGCCACTCTTGTTTTGATAGCCTCAAATATACGAGTACCTTTGCTTTTGAAATGCATTTGAATCTGAACACACGTGTATTTAAATGCACTTACAGTACAGATCTGGTAGCCCAGGTACATGGATGCTAAAGACAACGCGGATTAAGATTCTGATTTATATTAATAAATACAACGTATACCCGTGTCTATTCAGAACACGTGAAATCATAATCTTGACATGCATTACTTGTTGACACACTCACACATACACGAGCGCAATACGTAAATATTCCACGTAAATCATCTTCACTTTAAAAACTAAAATACCCATATTTATAGGTTGATAAAGTGTTATATTTTTCAGAATTTAGTATGCTTCATAAAATATTACCTTTCGTTTTCCTTACAAGAACGAACTATTAAACTAGGGAGCTACAATAATTTATATTATCGAGCTAAAAGGACTATTATAATAAATCAAAGGAATAGTTCTTTAAAAAACAATGATTTTGATATATTTACATAAAAATCCTTTCCTCTCAGCTATTTTATTTTTAGATAAATTTTTCCACAAAAATATTTAATGTTTCAGTAACCTTTTATGTTTTTTATGATACTATTTTGCTCTGTTGGGGTTTTCTGTTAAAATAGTTTGTTTATAAATAGTGTAGTTAAGTTCGTACTTTTGATAAGTTAAAACGAGTTATGTAACTACTTACTTTCTGAAAGTTGAAAATAAGTGGTGTTTTACGTATTTTACCAACTAAAGGTTTAGAAGGTTTAACAAGAACAATATATAGAAAATGTAACCAACTTTAAATTGAACTAAGACATTTTAAATACTTATACACTAATTGCGTTGTTTATGCATCTGACCATATTTTGAGATAAAATAGATAAAAATTATTTATTCAGACTGAGCTAAAGTACTTTGACTTAACGAAGAACAATTAGGGTTATCCTGATACAATTAGCCATCCAGGTGGTTTCAACGACTTACTTCGTCGATCAAGATATTGCCGATTTTTTGATAATGTCGAGGTGAAGAGATCTGTTCAGCTTCTTTCACACTAGATGGACGAGTTATCTCGTCCATCAATGTCTAGGGCGAAATATAATTTCTCACAACACAATTTGTACATAGTTACACCTTTAGTCAATGCGTACTATTTTGTCAATGTGATGTTTTAAATGTCCAACCTGCTAGACATACAAGAAATCAAACAGTACATTGGTGATTTATAGAAACCACAAATAATCTTTTCATAGAAATGTGCAAATAGTCTCTTGAAAGAATACCCTGTGAATTTATTACATCATGAAAATTCATAATGAATACAAGTGCTCACCAATCTACTATCAACATATCAATGAAGAATTTCTATTGGCGAATTGCAGAATTTATATTCGAAGAACAGATTTGAAAACGCGTTTGGAATATGTATAGGAAACACAATTATTGCAGAAATATTATCCCCAACTGAAGATGCTTCCTATATAGTGTTGATTTTTATGTAGGTAGAAGCAACACACCTGATTATTATGTATTTTGGATTCCACTAAGACTTTTTATGCTTTGCTCTGTGATCCTATTATCTCTAAATAAGCTATTAAATATTGTCTAGGATTTTATATTATTTCTCCTTGGTTACATAAATTTGTTTGTTTTTCAACTAGTTGTTTATTCTTTAAATTGTAAATTACATCATTTACAAACAATAAGCCGTTGCTTTATGCCAACAAAACACTTTCCAATCCCCTCATCACAGAAGCTAGACCTTTTCATTACTAATCCTTAATTAGATACACACAATGTTAATTACGAGTCGTTAAAAGCCAAATCTTATCAGGAAGCAGAAAATAAACTTTAAGCTGGCTGCGAAACCGAATAATTCCTTTATAACACGCGAGCAATTTTGCATAAATTACAGCTGACACCGCATTAAACAACCTGTTCTCGGGTGGGGGTGTACTGGTGGAAAAGGTCATTTATGCTAATGCCCCCCTTAAAACTAATTGCCACTTTCCCTTCATTATAATCTTACATCCATTTGTGTCCACCATTTCACCACGAGCGCACATAGCCTTGTTAATGCTGCCGCGTGACAAAAGGTCAGATCCAGCCACGACGACTTAATTTAATTTGCCCTACCACGTCGAGGGAATGTAGCCCCCAGATGAGAGATTTTCAACAACACTTTTGGAATGACAGTTTAGGGGTTGTTGATTATGGTTACAGGAGGGACGTCAATCAATTTCTGGTGGAGGACTTGGACGGCTGTGGGACTTCGGTTGTCCCGTCGGAATTGAAGTGTGCTCGCACTCGCGACGGTGATTATTAATCTCAAAGCCTTGGCTACGAGATAGGCTTGTACCAGACTGTGCCAGGCTTCTTAATGCGACGAGAGAGGGACTTTCAATGAATAAGACGTTCATGAAATGTTTAGGTGGGGGATTCTTGTTCAGAGCTTCTTTCTTTAGTTGCCCGTAAGTGCAATAGGAATAGCTATTGTTAAGTCTGTTTGGTTCTGATGTCGGAGTTTAGACAGACGGATGACAGCTGAGGTGTTGAACTAGTCATCTGACCTTGGTCCAAGGTTACGAGGTGGGTGTTTAGACGAGGTATCATCATTAAAAAAGCAGGTCAGATCTTGATGAACCTATTCATGGACTTATTAACGAAGATTGCCTAAATCATGATCTCGTCATTGGAAGAAAACTGAGCAGATTTTGATGTCATAATCACAAAGTACAGGTAATATCTTGGTGGCGAGATACCTTCTCATTACCAAATTGATCCAATTTTGATGGATGAGGTATCTCATTTGGAAGGTTAAGACCATTGGAGGTTTATAGCCTTTTGACGATAGAGTAAAATTATGGTTGTACCAGACTGTCTTTGGGAAGTTGGGACTTCTGAAATGGTTAGTTGAAAAATTATAAACTCAATTATATTTTCCATTACGTATTAATAACTTTAATTGCGGTCAATAAGATGTAAATAGCTCAGCTAGTAACCTATTGCATACTGAGAAATCCCTTTAATGAAATTGGTTCCCTTAACTCCATAGATATTCATATCATATATCAATATCATAATCATATATCAAGATCAAATTTTATAATTATATACTAGCCACTGCGTGGTTATCACGGCGCTGTGGTAATAAAATAAACAAGTGAAGTACGTTAATTTTTTTAATCAAATAGTATCTCAAGTCAAGAGAATTTTCCTTGAGGCTTCATACACAAACACATATGATCATATTATTATGAACTATGTCTGTAGATTTATTTGTCCACCTCCAATATTATATCTATTTTCTGGTTTCTTTTGAGGAGTTAGTTCTACTTTTAGATATGGTTTTCTTCGTGGAGCATATTTCAATCTTGCGACATTTACTTTAAGTGGTGTGCTATGTTTGTTATCTTCTTATTGTACGAGATAGTTAAGGTCATTTGTTTGTTTTATCACTTAATACGGACCAATGAATTTGGGCTTGAATTTGTCCTTTGAAAGAAGGTAAACTATATATTTTGGTTTACGTTCACGTTCATGCGATTTCAAATTTTGACGAACATTTTGTTCATTTTGAGCGTTTTGGAGATTACTATAAACTTTTTCATAGTTTTCTCTTAAGACTTTAAGAGTAGAAGTGATGTACTATCCTTCAGGGAGAATTTATATATAGCAGTAGGTGTTTGGATTGAATGTGTCGAAAAGAAAGGATAGATTTCGTCCAAAATGAATAGAATTGGGTGAGTATCCAGTTGAAGTATGTCGAGTACCCTCAAATATATTTTTGTGAATAGCTAATGTATTCTCAAATTGCGCTCCTGACAGTATGGTATATGCCAGTATGGTATATTTCAGAGACTGATTTTTTTGTTCGGATTGACCCACTTGCCTTTGGTTTCGATGTGGTAGCGTGGCAATGTTTAATTCCAAGGCAGTCGTTAATTTTTTCAAATACCTCCGCTGTGAATTGAGTACCCAGGTCGGAAAGCACAAATGATGGTCGGTCATGGGAGAAGATATAATTCAGAAAAAGTTGTATTACTTTACAGGCTTTGATATTTCGGAGAGAATGTAGCTCAATATGCTTGCTGAAATGATCAATGATTGTTAAGGCGTACATGGAGTTTTTAACTGGCCCCAATAAATCCAGTGAAATAAATTATCCAGGTCTTTGTGGTGTCCAGACATCACCGAATAGGGGTGCAGGGGTTCAGCTAATTTTGTGTTACAGCAATCACGGCAGGAGGCTACGAAATTTTGAGTGTCCGAATACATACCACTCCAACAGTACCGTTCTTTTAGTAATTAATAAATCTTTTGAATTCCGAGATGAGAGAGGTGCATAATTGCAAGAATTTTTCTTTTGAGAGATTGAGGTACTACAATTGTGTTGTACACATGCTTTTCACCTTGGTTGTTGGATACATTAAGACGCATAAGTAAGTCTGTGTTTTCGTCGATAAGAAATAGTCATGTAATTTTCTATTGTAGATGTCGTTTTATTTCAAATTTCAGATAATTTCTTCAAGTGAAGAGTCATTTACTTGCTCCATTATTAGTGTGTTGATTGAAACTTCGTGGCATGGATCAATCTGAGTCTCAATAGAATTTATTCGCTCATACAATGTTTGTTGGTTTGATTTATCACCTTGGAAAATTATGTCTGTTTCAATGGTAGATGCTGGAAGTACCACAGAATCGTCTTGTGTAGATGACTGTGCTTCATGTTGTGGATCATGAGAAATGTAATCAGCTAAGTGATTCAGCTTTCCAGGGATATATGTTGTAATGTTTATGGCAAACTGATTAAGATCCAAGAGTCAACGTGCTATGATATTAGCTGATGAAGACAGATTTTGGAAGTATTGTAGTGGTTTGTTATCGCTGAGGATCAAAATATGCCTTTTACAAAATAATTCTTTAAAATAATTTACGCCGTGGTGTATAGCCATGAGTTCTAATTTATTTGCTGTATATGATTATTACGCTTTAGGTAGGGATTTGGAATAAAAAGCAACGGGGTGTAAAATTCCTTCATGCTCTTGCATGAGGATAGCAGAAAGAGCTAGGTATGATGCGTCAGTGTAAACAAAGAATTGCATCTCCCAATTGGGTTGACGAACAAAGAGGTGTTCAAAGAATGTTTTTTGTATGTCTTCAAATGTTTGTTGGTGTTTTTCATTCCAGATAAATTTGAATATTACACATGAAAAATCATTGAGAATTCGTATTTTCTCTACATATCTCGGTATAAGATTTCGATAGAAACCGCACAAGCCGATAAATTGCTTCAACTGTGGAGAAGTTTTTGGTATTAAGAAAGAAGTTATTCAATTGATATTTCTTTGGATAGGTCGTAAGCCTATTTTGGAGATAAGAAATCCAAGGTAATCTATTGCATCTAGAAAGAATTTACACTTATCTGGTGACAGCGTCAGGTTATATTTTTCTAATACCTAAAGGTTTTGCTAAGCCTGTCTAACATTTCATCAAAAGAGTTGGATAAAATGATTATGTCATCTTGATATGTACGTATACCTGTACAATTAACTTCATTTATGACATCATCCATCAATTTTTGGAAAACAGACGATGTCGATTTTAATCCAAACACTAAGCGATTAAATTTATAAGTACCCTACATGGTGGTGAATGCTAAAATGTCTCTAGAAACCTCAGGTAATTTTATTTGCCAATAGGCTGACTTTATGTTCAAAGCACAAAAGTTTTTAGAACCAGCAAGAGATCGCGTGATATAATTTGTGCGAGTGAACGGGTAACTACATCCATGTATGATTGCGTTAATTAGGCGAAGATCAAGAGCTAGTTGAAATTGTTTTTCATTATTTGAATTATTTTCTTTTTTTCTGACAAGTCTCATTTGACAAGCTCAGTCACTGAGAGATTTTTCTTAAATTCCTTCTGATTCAAGTTATTCCGATTGCTCTTTTGCAGATTTTTGAAAGGCAAAAGGGATAGGATATGGAATAGAAAAAATTGGATTGAAATGCTTAAGATTAATTTTGGGTGTTATGTGTTCTGTTAGCCTAGTGTATGTAGACTTTTAGAGACTACATGTGGATGTGACATGAACAGCTTAAGAGAGCTTGTTTTTCTTGAAAATGTATATGTTGAATATTAAAATCTATGGGGTGTAGTACATTTTTTCTTTTCTATCAAGTCTCAAGGGAAGCTCGAATTAAATCAACGAGTTCTTGATTCATTTTTGTAAAGTCTACATTATTTTAAAATCTATTTCAATACCAGGGGAAATTACTCCGAATTTCATTTTCTTGTTAATGTGTACAGGTGCTTTGATAAATTCCGAATCACTATTTTAAATGCATTCTTGTTATCCATCTGATGAATTGAATTATGCACTTCAATATCAATTTGTTTAAGAGAGGGTTGAAATAGAACATTTGTGTGTGATGCAATTTGTCCTTCACAAAAAATATTAATAATGTTTGTTTCCTCTTGGAGCAGAATTAATTTGGATTTCGAATGGGCGTTGATACAGCAACTCGAATTCAATTTTTTTTTCTTGTTTGAACCCTTGAAACAGAATTTTAATATCTTTGATGATCATGCAGCTATCTACAGTATTGATAAAAGCATTGTAATTCGTCAGAAAGTCGTATCCTAATATATAACTTGAATTTCCCTATTGTGAATTTCTTTAGAAACTAAAAATATGTGTTTAAACCGCATACTGGATACATAGAAAACTATTTGTACACAATGTGAAAGTTATACAGTTGAATTATTCACAGCCTTAATAGAAACAGCACGTGATAAGTATTTAACTTTTTGCATTTTTCGTATTTTGTCAAATGAATTAGCGGAAATCATGCTAATTGAGGATCCTCAATCTACTAGAACCTTGAAAGTATTTTTTATTGATTGAAATTTCAACAGTTTTGGTAATCGAATAATACTGGGATTTTCATTTCCATGAAGGTCACTTATGAGATAACTAACTGCACTTTTATTAGTGGGAATAGACTTAGTGCAGCTATCGGTTTTCCCATTTAGTTTAAGTGACGTTCAAAGGTCTTGGGGTGAGTGTTTGGAGTTTGTTGTCCTTGTATATCAAATTGATTTTTATTTTATTCTGTATACTGGTATGGATTTGCATGGATTTATGGACAGGAGTTATTGGATTTACAGTGTTCAGTGACACATTTATTACATAAATTATACGTTTGCGAGGGGAACGATTGTTGTAATTGTTTTGGTGAAAACGGGGCTCATATTGCTGGCAGTTTACTTGGGAATTTTGTCCGTTATTACGAAGAGATACAAATTTCTTTGGTCCGGACGTTGCATGTTCTGAGTATTTCTAAGAGAATTTCATGTATGATTTGGTGCATTTTGGCCATCGTTCTATGAAATGTTCTGCAGTCGTTCATGATATGGCCAGCAGAACCACAAAATACACATAAGGTGCGATTATCATCCCTGTTTGGATTTCCTTTTTGGAAAGTCAAATGATTAATTCAAATAATTAACAGTAGGGCTTGCAATTTGTTGTTTAAGCGATTGTTCAGGAATTTAAAGAGTTGTTCGTAACAGGTTCCAAAAGTAAGTTATTTACCGAAATTGGTTGGAAAATTTGTAAGTTGTTTTGAAAAGTTTGATCTTTTTGGACAGCCATTTCAAATGTAGAGGGATTAATTTCGTTTACTTTCTTTTGGTACGACTATGGTTGCGAATGAATTTAATCATTCTAAATCAATTTAGGATATTGTTTGAACCTTGTGACTGCTTACATTGGGTGATAATTCATGTGTAGATATAAAAATTCTATGTGCAAGAGATTTTACAGGTTCATTATGTATCATTGTTTTGCCATTAAAGTTGAGATGCTTTTGGGTAAGGGATAGATCTTCCGTGAAACATTTGGTGAACGATGATCAATACCTTTAAAGATGAATGAGTCTTTAACATCGGGTGATGTTAACATATAGGTAAGTGCAGGGCCTGTGAGTTTTGGTTTTAATCTAGCAATAGTATGGGCTGCTGTCCATTGACCAATAGTAGCTACTTCTTTCTGTTGCTTAAAAAAGAAGATAAAAAGTTATTTATATAGAAGTATATATGTATTATAAATGGAAGTGTTTGTCTGTCTGCAGTGTTTGCTTTCTGCACACTAAGTCCTGACGAATCTATGGCACTTACAGTAATGGGATTTGGCACACATGTAGTTTTGGCAATTTTTAGGTCGCGGCGAATTTTTTAATTCAATCTAGAGCATTTTAAAATGAATTGAATGAAATTTAATTATTACTGTTTTCCTTAGAATGCAATAGCATAAAAGATCACAGATTCTAAATTTATTTTGTTCATTTCCGTTTTCATTTTGCTCGGAGGAATAAATTTCCAGCAGACGATAAAAAACAAATTTTTAACTGGACTTAATGTAATTATTTTTTTCTATCTCCTAGACCTTCAAAGTTAGAGTAAAAAATATGCGGAAAATTTCACATGAGACCAATATCAAAAAGTATGATTTTCTTTAAAAAAGAAAATTTTTAAATTGAATATCTTTTATATTTTTTGCAAGAGAATGTGACGTCACATCAGCTTTTGCGTTCAAAAAGTAAGCAGATTACATTTCCTGAGCTCTTACGATTTCAGCAAACGACAGCAAAAAAAAATATAAAACATTTTGACTGGCATTGGTGAGTTCCTTTTTGTAAAATCGAGATCGTCGAATATAGATTAAAAATTCAAACGGATTTGAAATCTGCGTAAAATTTGACACCAGGTAGATAACATTTGATTTTCTTTTAATAAATAATTTTTCAATTAAATATTTATATTTTCGCAAGAGATTGTGACGTCACGCCGAATTCCCATTTGGTTTGCGAAGAAAACTAATAACTCCACAAAAGCAACTGGCACGGGCAACGCCGGGCTAGCCACGAAAAGTGACTAGTATATAATATCAAACAAATACATTCATACAATTTGTTTCAAAATAATAAGGGGGTTTAATGGGGATTCCTATTCAGTTTTTGCAAAAGTAATCACATATATTGAGTAAAGTAAGGTTTATATTAAATGACTCACGGTGAAATCGTTCGCATCGTCAGGACCCCGTCGCACCCCTTCTTTTTCTTTCACTCAAGTGAGCCCCGTGCATCCAGCGTTCTCACTCCTCTGGGTCCGAAGTTCGGCGGGGACAAAAGGGAAACCCTCATTGGAGGAAAGGGTAACTGGGTCTTATCGCACTGGCTTCGAATGAGATGCGGGTCATCTCAAAAGTGAAACTAGTGAGGGGCTAGTATTAATGTGTTGTGTTTAAGGTCTAATGGAAATGTGGTGAGAGTAGCTTTAAAATTTTTAATCTATGTTTAACGATCCCAATTTTTAAAAAAAGAACTAAACAATAGGGCGTATTGAAAAAAATCGAATTTTCTTAGATCTTTTTGCGATAGTGGGGTAAAGTTGTGAACTCCCATCTTTAAAAAGAGTGCGGAATCTTAAAACTGTGGGTTGATTTCTTCTGTCGCCTTAGTGGGCCGAAAGTTCCGAAAATTGGACTAAAAATGTTTAAAATACCAAAATTAATAAATAATCACAGATTTTGTTGATCGGTTTGGAGTAGCAATTAAAAGTTACTATTTTTTAATAACAATAACTTTGAAAATACATTAGAATTATAGGTTTATATCTTCTGCCGCCTCATCGGCATCGAATATTTCAAAATTTGACGCATTTTGGTACTTTTCTGTACAACTGTTTGCTGCTTGCACAGTGCACAATAGAGACAGACTGGGTTTGGCTCTCTGACAAAAAAGTGGAACAAATACGTTTAATACTGCATAACACCGTTCTTGTCAGTCAAAAATATGGTGTATCCAACAGTGCCACGGCTGCTATTGCATCGAGTGTTATACACAATTTGGGTTTATTATGGGAATTAGATACAAGCCTTGTCGAAGACAAAAATAAAACACGGAGGGAAAAATCGAGAATTTTCAAAAAATTGGTCTCAAAATCAAATGAAAATCGTTACACTCTATTTGGCTTTTATTTTGATGGACGGCATGACAAAACTTTAACAACAGAAACACTTGAGGACAAGCAGTTCCAAAGAACAACTGTAGAAGTGCATTACTGTATTGTATCGGATGCTGGTTCTACGTACATGGGACTTGTTACACCTGAAAGTGGATCTATCCTTGATACATCTAATAGCTTTTACGAATACGTTATAAGTGCTTTATTGGATGATTTTAGCAACCTTATTGTTCTCGAGTGAACACAGGAGTGTTTAATTGTAGTGAACACAGGAGTGTTTAATTGCTTTACTCGCAGGCTTGAATTGAAACTTCAGAGACCAGTCAAATGGATTATCTGCTTACTTCATTTCAATGAGTTTCCTTTACACCTATTTTAGTCCATAGACGGCAAGTCAACTGATCCCACATCTTACACCTGAGAGGATTAAACCTCAAAGGATGCGAAAAGCTTTCAACTGTTGCTTTTAATAGTAATCAATGCGAGTTTCAAGACATTCATCCTACCACCCTCAGTTCAGATCAAAAATACTTATCAGACATTTGCACCGCCATTAGTTCTGGCGTTTGTTGTTCAGATATAGCTAACCGGGAACGTTGAATTGTGTTTGCGAATTCGTTATTCCTGCTGTTAACTTTGGCGCTACAGACTATGTAGATCTCATTGACTGGAAAGCTTGTTATGTGGCATCGCCTCCAGTTCTCAGAAAGAACAGCTTTCATGAACTTCTGAAAATGATACAGGACGGTATGCTAATGGAATGCTGGGTCTTTATTAAATTTCCTTCACACACGCAAGAAGTTGAGCTGATTGTGAAATTAGTTGCTGCAACCTACGGAAAAACAGTTGGGCTGCAGAACAGGGATGGATTTATTAGAGCGACACTAGAATCCAGAAAACACATGTCAAAATTTGAGACCAAAAATGATAACAAGCAGTAATGCTTTTGTTATTTGTATGTTTGGAAGGTAAAATAAAGTTTAAGTTCGCTTTAAAATGAGGAAAGTGTGACGTGTATTTATTTAAAATTTTGCCTTCATTTTTCAAAATTTGGGATCGATGAGGCGGCAGTTAATATTAACCTATAATTATAAACTTTCTTATGGTTCTGGTTGTTAAAAAATAGTTACTTGTAAGCTCTACCTCAAACCGATCAACGAAATCTGTGATTATTAATTAAATTGTGTGTTTTTTTTTTATCATTTTTGTCCAATTTCCGGTACTTTCGGCCCACTGAGGGGACAGAAGAAATCAACCTACAGTTTTAAGATTCCACGAGCTTTTTAATGATGGGAGTTCACAACTTTTCCGCACTACCGCTAAAAGATCTAAGAAATTTCGATTTTTTTTCAATACGCCCTACTAAACAATACCAGTCAAAAAATTTTGTATTTGTTTTCCTTTCCTTGGCCGAAATTGTATGAGCGCAGGAAATGGAATCTGTTGATTTCACAAACGCTACGTCCACAACCACAATCTATTGCAAAAATATAAAAATCTGATTTTCTTTAAATAAATAATTTTTAAATTGAATATCTCTTATGTGTCTATCTAATGTGTAATTTTCCGCATATTTCAAATCCGTTGAAATTTTTACTCTATCTTTAACGATCTAGGAGATAGAAAAAAAAACTACATAATTCCAGTTAAAACTTTTTTTTTTTTTTTTTTTTAGTCTACTGACAAATTGTTCCTCCCCAAAATGAAACGGAAGCAGAAAAAAAAATTTTAAAACTGCCATCTCTTTATGGTGTTGACATTTTAAATAAAACAATTGTAATTATATTCCATTAAATTCATTTAAAAATGTTCTAGATTAAATTTTAAAATTCGGGATCCGTTGAAAATTTGAGAAAAATTCGGACTTCCAGTGTAAAAAATCCCATTATTGTAAGTGCCATAGATTCGTCATGACAGTCCACACACATACATCCACCCACTGACAAACACTTCCTTTTATAATATTAGAGATTACTTATTTTTATTAACTCATAACTCATTTTATTTATAAATAACAGATCCAAGAAGGACCGCTTGTCTAAACTTTCCTAATTGTTAATATGTATTGATGACAGTGTCGCTATTCATCTTTCATTTGTTTTAAAAAATCCTTCTAAAATAAATGTAAGCATCAGTTTGCACGCTTGCTACATCCAAATAATTAAAATTTGTTAAGATTTCAACGAATTTTTCTACAATATTTCATATATTCATTCAATGTTTCGATCTGTTTTGATACTTCTTTTCTTTTTTTAATACACAAGTCAAGAGTAAACTTGCTTCTTAACAACAAACAAAAATGTATTCCTACCGAGAAAATTAACGGAAAGACGTAGATTTTAAATACATAAACTTGACATTTATAAACTTCATATCATGCATTCGGTTTCAATAAAAAATAATTTCTAAAACTCCGTGTGATTTTTGTATGCAAAAAATCCCATTCCTAAACACAAACGTTGACATCACAATAAATAAGTAACATATTAATGCATACATATTTCAAACATCAATAGTAAATGTTTCGAGAAAAGGATTTTCAACAGATTTTAGTTGCCGACTCGTTTAAGATAACCCGATGGATAAAAAGCGTTTATAATGAAATTTGCTGTTCTAAAGTAAAACCACACAGAAATAATTAAGCTTCCGAACAGTGAAACTTGTTATTTTTAGCTAATTATTATAAAATGAATAGATTGTTTAACTGAATTTTTAGTATTCATTTTCCGAAAACAAAACCGCAAAAATGATTACCGTGAGAAATATAAATGTGTTTTACCATTCCGCCATGTAATTAGAATTATTCATAAGGAGTCTCATTTCGTTTGTTTAGAAATTATTTTAGATTTTTATCATTTGAAAATTAAGCTTCAAACATTATCAAAATAAACTCTTTATAATTCAAAAGCTAATTAATATAATTTTACTCTTGCGTATAATTAATATTATCCTTACAGGATCTAATGAATATGTAATAAATTAATAGTATGTTCATTTGACTAAGAGTATCATACCTTTTAATTTCCTCGTTCGAGTTAGAAATAATTAACTGGAATAAATTCTTACCGTAAGAAAAAATATACTTTTATAACATTTGGTGTATTGCAAGAGAGAAGTTGAATTCTTTTTAAAAATTAATGTTTGCTTTTCCTTTATAGAATTCTCAAAACATTATTTTCTGTTGAAACTGTATTTTAGGTTGGTAGGTATTGAAATAACGTCTCACTGGAGAGAGATAATGGGCTATTGAGTACTCTCCGGGATCAATCCCCCAAGGGAAAGATTTATCTTTTCAAAATTAAGTTTTGCTTTTTCTTTATAGAATTCTGAAAAAATTAATTTCTGTAGAAACTCATTTTAAGTAGACTCGTGAGCAAAAAGTGCTTAAAACTGCGACGTATGTCGCAGAATAAAAAAAGACTCTGCAGAACAATTTTTCTTTCATTTTATAGGTGTTAGCCTCTAGATCGGAAGGTTCCTGGTTTGAATCCGGGTCAGGGCATGTATGTTTATAAGCGTATGGTGTAGAGGCGGCTGGTGCACCTTAAATCTGTCGTGGCCAAATGTCCTCACGTTTGTTTGGTGTGGAAGTTTGGAGAGTGGGGTGCCAGTTCAGGTGTTGCCTCATCATCTGACCATGGTTTAAAATTACTTGGTGTTGTCCTCGGATATTTTCCTTAAGGGTTTGATCGCGGACCGTCGTCAATAGCCCGTTGTGTTGCTCTTGTACAAAGTTAATTAAAATTGTCCTTAATTATATCAAAATTATGTTCGATTTTATTTTCAATCATAAGTTACGATGTTCTGTAGTTCTCCTTATCCACACTTTTTGTTTTCTTTTCTATCTACGGAACACAACTTCTCTACACCGCCCATATTACGACAAACATTTTATAAATAACATATCTTCTATGTCAATGACTGGATCGGAAAGTTCCTAGTTCGAATTCGGGTCCGGACAGGGATGTTTGTAAACGTATGATATAGAGGCAGCTGGTGCACCTTAAATCTGTCGTGGCCGAAAGTCCTCAGGTTGGGTTGGTGTGGAAGTTAGGAGAGTGGAGTGCCAGTTCAGGTGTTGTCTCGTCATCTGACCGTGGTTCAAAATTACTAGGTGTTGTCCTCGGATCTCTCCTTTAAGGGATTGATACCGGACCGTCGTCAATAGCCCGTTGTGTTGTTCTAGTGCGATGTTAATTAAAAATTACCAATTATTCTGTCAATGAGAAATTATTTAACGACAAAATTTATCGACCGAATTGGAAATTCTGAAAGCATGCTTTGGTTTTAAATAAAGTAAGTGAATTAATTTTGATGTGTTTTATTATAAATATGTAATACATATTTACCTATAATTGTGTTTACGTTTGTTTTTGATTTTACTGCAGATTTCAAAATTCGGACGAAATGCCTACAGAAGAATTGTAATTGCTTGGAGTTGTGTTTCAGAAGACTGAATATATTTCTACACCTTGGCAGATAGGTAGGTATTTAATTAACGTCGCACTGTAGCAACATAACGGGCTATGGACGACTGTCCGGGATCAATCCTCCAAGGGAAAGATTTATCTTTTAAAAATTAATATTTGCTTTTTATTTATAGAGTTCCCAAAACATTAATTTATAAAAAAAAACTATATTTTAAATATATAACTATTCAATTTACCTCGCACTTGAGCAACATAATGGACTATTGATGACTGTTCGAGATAAATCTCCCAAGGGAAAGATCCGAATGTATTTTAGGAATTAACCTAATTATAGATCTGCAGCGGGTATGCAACTCAACTCCAAATTGCGGTACAGAAGTCGTAATGGCATTACATTTTTTCTTCACCCTAGCTCTTTTTTGGCGCATTGTGATGTTTGCGTGTTTAAAATGCTGTGAATTTAAACGAATACGCCTGGTCAATTATCCTAAATAAAATCTAAGCTCAAATGGAATTACAGCTTCACTCCTCATCAATTCCCGACTCCAGAAAATTGGAGATTTGAGTTTTTTCTAGCCGTGTTTTCTTTTAAAGTTTACTATGCCGAACGAAAGCAAGAATCCAGCTGATGGGACGGCTCAAGAAGCGTGCGTAGATTTGAGACCTCCACTTTTCAATATGGCTATTGTTTGAGTTTGAATGGCGCAATGCGATAACAAATTTGTATTCAGCTAGATGTGCCGAGATAAAACCATGTTTTCGGCACTTGTGGCAAATATAAACGCTGAAACACTAACACACGTCTCATACATAGTGTTGAATCTGCCAACAACAGATAATTACGCAGAAAGTTCGAATAGTTTGATGCAGGATCTGCAGTCTTTGGGCATCAGCAAAATAAGAATTTTTGAACAACCTAGAATTTGGTGATCCAGTCACCTTTAGAGAAATAAGAAGTTCTTAAGTGGCCAGTTCAATGATTCTTTTTAGCAGTCAATGACTTCAGACAATATCAAACGCAAATCCAAACTGCACTTATCAGTATCGTCGTAGTCATAAACTGTCCGGTATTGCTGATAAAGTTGCGGAGATGCTACTTCCATCATCGATTTGCTCTGCATCAAGAGTACCTCTACCACCAAGCCGGTCATCTATGGAAACACTTGCCAAGCGAATAGAAAAGTGCTTTTGAAACTTCGATATACTGACATTAAATGATCGACTTTGCTGAAGTAACTTTGTATGCTTTTACTAACATAAAAACGGAATTACTTCTGCTGCAGTTCAGAATTATTGGATATCGAAGGACTAAAGACGACCTCTGTTTGAAATTATGCTACCACTAACACGACCCCTATAAAGATCAAGAGCTTAACGTAGTTGTAAATGCCATAGTATCACACCGCCTGGGCTTGAATGACAGCAAGTATGCTAAGCGACAGAAGTGTTCGTCACTAAGCCTTTCAAAAATCCTTCTTTTACCTGGATATTAATCTTGGAAATATCTCATTCAATTAACAATATTTTCAAAAGATCAAATTTTGGAGAGCCTACCATTTCGACTAGCACCTGTAGTATACATACAAACACTAAGCAACCATTCCTTTAGCTTTGAGCATAACCAAGCAACATTCAGTCTTGTGTCAGACGTTTTCATCATTGCCCCAACGACTCTGCTTGAATGACAACGAGTTTGCTTCGAGTCACAGAAGTTTTGCACTAAGCCTTTTAAAAATCCTTCTTTTACCTAGATATTAGTTTTGGAAATATAATAACACGCCTCGGAAAATGAAATAAGTTCGGACGGCAGAATCCAAAAACACCCTGTTTAATGTCCTCTGAATACAATTACAGTTTCCTCGGAGCGATACAGAACATTATAATTAAGTTTGACGGCGGCCGATCGTTTGGAATCTTTTCTTCAAAAACGACTCTTTGTAATTAAAGTTTTGCAGTTGAATGGATATCAATTTTTGAAAGCACATAAGAGTTGCCGAAGGCATTTGAAAATAATATTCCCTCTTTCTTGAAAAGGAGAGCGGATAATTAGTTATTCCAAGGAATTAGAACCGATAATATTTTTCTAAGCTTTAAAATGGAAAGTTGTCTTGTCTTTTGTTAATCTTCCTTCGAATTCGTTTCTTTTGCACCTTTTTTTCATTCAGGCCGAATGAATTAAAAATGGAAAGGTTGAAATGGGAAAACTAATGGGTACATGAGAACCCTTTTGCACTGAGATTCCCTCGGATGTGATTTTAGTTTGATTTTTTAAACTTTAAGATTTCCTCCCCTCAAGCTTCTGGTATTAACATCGATAAAGGATTCGTAAATTGAACTCGTATGGAATTCATATTTGAAAAGGATTCCTTTTAAAAAGGATTAAAATGAGAATGAATTTCATCTTCACGTTGCTTAAAATCTATTCGATTGCAACTTCATCTAGTTAATTTAAATAAAATATACTTTTGAAAGTGTCTGTGGTTATATTGGGAAGTATGAATCCGTGTGCACATTTTTATCTCGAAACTATCTATTGAACACTAATGGCTAATGGTGGTAGATAGAACCAAAACACGATTTAGTCGGAAAACTAGTTAAGCACGTGCAATAGTTTCAAAACCTTACTGTAAAAACTAGTTGTTTTTTTACCAGCAATGTTTTATTCTGATTGTTTAATGTTTTTTATATGTTTTCTGTATATTCTGTTGGGTCTTTCATTGTGAATTTTGAAGCTGAGGATTTTTGTCTGTATGGGAAACTTTTTCTTAAATGTAGGTAGCAGTATTGTTTTGAGGTGAAAGGCGCTATCTGTAGACATTACAGAAGTTACATCATTTGGTTTGTTTTTCGAATACGATTTCAGTAACAGAAATTCCAAAGAATGAATTCTGAATTGATATATGATATTTGATTGGCAAAGTCAGTTAGATTAAACGTCGAACGGCACCAAAACGGGGACATAAACACATTTTAACGACTCAAAACGTATTGTGTGTCCCAAACTAAGGTGGGGGACAAACGAGACGTTTTGAGTCGCGCGTCTATATATACGTCCACACATGCTAAGTTTCGTTTCGATCGCTTCTAAGTGTTTAAGTATTTCTGTCACAGAGTGTACTATATAAAATTTGAATATGGCAGAGCCTTTTGCAGCAGCTGTTACAGAATGCTTGGCATAATGGTGCACATGATTGCATAAATATTTCATCGGATTCCCTGCATGTATTGCCATCAGAGGAGGCCTTACAACTTGAGTAAATTATGACCTATTATTGAAATAGTATAATTTTCCAAAGTCTTCTAAATTTCATAATGCTGATAATTTCTTCATTTTTGAAGTACACGTGCTAAATTTCATCAAAATCGAACTTAGCTTCAAAGTGTTCAATTTTTTGTTTCACCACTGTGTAATGAAATTAGAACATAGCAGTGTGCCGTTCTCCATAACAATCTTTCATAATCTATGCGCATTTTTAACTATTCTATCATGCTACCGGAATACTTTCTTTGTTCCGAAATTTTGGGAATCAACTTTTACAGAAAGTTTTCCCCTTCGCTTCTGATTATCAGCAGTTCAACAAAATGTGAAGCAGGAAACAATGGATTTTCATTGCTTTCAATAGAGATAGAACGTGATTGTTAATTTTTGAAATTCCCCAGACATTCGCTTTGTACATAATTTGAATTGAAGTTATTATCTACGCGTCTTTTAAAATCCGCGCTGCACGAAATTTCCTTATCAATTGCGTTCGCTTCTCCATAAAGTTACTACAAAGCTCTGAGTTTATGTCAACTAAAGGAAATTTATTTACTAAAAGGGAGAGGGATTAATTTATGTTGTAAATGAGAAATTCCATGAACGCATGTCTTTAGATTTGTTAATGCGTGCTTAGTTGTTTAGAAGGTGATAAATCTGAAATATATCATTGTCAATTTATCTAAACGTGACTTCATATCCATTTGAATGCAACTCTTATCTGTTTTAAGTACGGATTTTAATTACGACTGTCATTATGAAACTCGATCAGTTCTGCCTTTAAAATTATGTTATTAAAGCACTCATTTAATACAAAAGTACATATCTTAGGTATGATACACAATAGAAACTCCTTGGAGCTAAACAATTCAAATTTCAAGAGTGTAGGTTTAAACTATAATTCAATTAAAGTAAACACGTGATTCTTCTTTAGAAAAAGCGCCTCGCATTTGGAGAGATTTTAAAACAATAATTCGATTATTACTGCATTGAAGTTGCTATTATCAACAGAAGTAGTTACATTACGTATCTAAATGAATGTTAAAATAATATTTAAAATGATTATAATTATAAAACAGCACGATGCAGTAGGAATGAAAAATAAAATTCAGAAGTTTATGTTACACAATGCTTATCAATCAGAAAATTTGTTCAATTGAGGTGTTTTGCTAAATTTTCCCACCCATCTATTCCAGTTCTTAATTAGTATTTTGCCAGAGTAGTAGCCAAGTGGTCAATGCTCTGGCTCTAGGATCAACAGGCTCTTTGTTCGAATCCCGATCTAAGCATTTAGTTCTCGTGTTACAAAACAAATTAGTGTACTAAACAGCCAAACAAGTATGTGCTTTGTTATTTTTACAATAGGGGCGATATGCATTTAAAAGTTCATACTTAACTGCATATATCGCACCTCGGCAAGAAAAGTGACACAACTCAAAATTGCAGAATTTGAGAAACATCAACTTAAAGAATGCTGTAAAACTTATATTTAAATAGTATAAGCTTCTTTTAAATTTTAGGTAAGTATTTATGGTATTAACTTTTATTATATTATACAAAATAGGAATATAATACGCAGGGGCACCTCATACATTTTTTTCAATGACATAACATCAAAATTTATTTTTTGACTTGTGTAGCTTTGTTGCCGGGATGCGATGTATTAGTACTTGAAAAATATTTCTAAAAAGCTAACAGAATATGACGCTATTGGTTGTGTTATAAAACGTGTTTGAAACTGACGCCATTTGACCAATTTCTCGGATACCTTCGTTAGCTACCGATCGCGATTATTAAATAAAAATCATCACCTGTAGGTGGTCTATTTCAATTGAAACCCTGTCATCGTCTAAAATACTACGTTACGTTTTAAATTGTAACATCGAACGTAAAACGTAACACAAATGGCTTTCTAACAAGGCACAAATAGCCTATTTTAATTATTTCTGAAAACTAAAATCTAGCTGACTATCGAGGGGAAGGTGGATTGCGTTTACGTGAAATGGTGAGCAACTGCCTGAACCAGAACAAGTAGGCAGCCTAACATCGGCATACCTAAGAATCGAATTCACAAAAAAGGCGTTTTAGTCTCAGCAAACAAATGTATGAATCTTGAAGTAATGATCCATTATGCATAAAATAAATTCACCAAAAGTACGAACCCAAAACAACTCCAAACGAGTGCTATAAACTCTCGAACATTACGGATACACATCGATAGTCAACCTTGGAAAAGATCCTTAACAAATACTTACCTTGCCAGTGTACATTCTTTACAGCATTTACTGAAGTGACAGAAAAACTGGAACACCAAAATATTATTTCGTAGTGTCATACGACATCCGTCCTTTCCAAAATTCAGTACCAATCCCGAAGAACAGAACCCAATCTCCCAGTTTAACACCATACGAGAGAAATGGTTTGGGTTCATTTGAAAGACGCTCCGATCTCACATCTGCAAAATCACTTAACGAAACTTTCCCCTAATGAGAAAACCAGATGTGTGAAGTTACCATGTCCGTTGGGGCCGACAGAATTGGAGTGGAATCGCACAGTGTTTGGCGTATAACGACATTCCACCCAACCATAGCACGAGCGCTGTCGCCAATCTTTTCGCTCCAAGCACTGCTTGGCGAGAGAAATGCTCAAGCGCGAAAACGAGGGTTTTCGATTTCCAGTCTTTCCTTCGTTTTTCGGACCGTCTGTGGTGGCCCAACGACTCAGGTATTTAAATGTTTTGAATTACACTCTCCCCTCCTAAAATTTTTGACAATTTCATATCTCTAGTGAGACTTGTCACCTCCCACGGAAGTAACGATTCTGCTTTTGGACGATTTCTGTGGCTTGTTAAAAAGACTAGAGCATTATAAGTATCCATTTCAACTCCCGCTGGAACACCACCAGCCCTTGAATAACGTTGTACTGACAACTATCATTATTACCAGTACAACTCGTATGTGTATATATTCTCGAGTGAATAAACAAGGATTCATTTATCATCAGTACTCTGTCTTCCTTACAATCACGGAAAACCAACGCGCAATAAGCTTGTGGCATCAATGCTATTATGCAAACTATGTTTTGTGACGCACGCGAAAGAATAAGATTGGCCTGTTATAAATAGCCTGTTGACCTTCCTGCATTCCCTTATACCTCTCTGCTGCTTAGCATGGTGTGTCCGCGCTGTCTGTTACTCGTGGCACACGTTTAGAATAGTTTTTACCTCTTGTTATGTTAATAAAGTTTTGTTGAGTTTTAGAACGTTTAGTGCTTTCTTCGAGGCCGACACTTTCTGCCGGTTTTAGTTGTTAGATGGATATGGCGGCCAGCTGCTGAATGGAATCCTGCACAAGTTAGTTTAGCGCCAACATTAGGCGACCGACTCCAAAGTGGTGACCCGGACGTGATGTTTCGGAATATTCGAATTCGGTGGTGAGCGTTTAAGCTGCTGCAGCTGAGGACGTAACTTTGCAGTCACTTAAAGCTGAAATAGCGTCATTGAGTGTACAGTTTAAACGGCTATCAAGGGGATTTCAGAGACGACGGAGCTATTCTGGGGGCAATAAACAAGTAAGGGGTGGTACTCCCAAAAGTCGGGATGGTTCAATGGAACGTCTTGAAAAGGGCAAGTTGTGTTGGTATCACGAACGTTTTGGGGAAAAGGCACATAGATGTATTCAGCCATGCCAATATTCGGAAAACTGAGTGGCTCGTTTGTTCAATCGGCGGCAAATGACAGCCAGCAGAACAGCCGACTTTTCGTGTGCGACACTATGACAGGGTTTCGTTATCTTGTAGATAGTGGTGCGGTGGTCAGCTGTTTTCCGAAGAGGCTTTCGCCTGAAAGTTTTCTAGATACCCTTAGTTTGTATGCAGCAAACGGTTCTAGAATCAAAACCTTTGGTTCGAAAGGGTTAAGGTTAAATTTTGGTGTTGGTCGAAGTTTTGAATGGAATTTTTTAGTTGCAGAGGTTTCTCATCCTATTATAGGAGCGGATTTTTTAAAGCATTATGGGTTGTTAGTGGATATGCGAAATAATCGGCTTCTTGATGCTGCCTCTATGCTAGTGGCAAAGGGTTTGGCTTGTCCCGGACCAACATTTGGTTTGACCCTGGTTTCAGAGCAAACCCCTTTTTCAGAGATTATATCCTTGTACCCACAACTTACAAACCCAAATATGGTTAAAAATCCTAAGCCCCATCCTGTGACACATTGGATTGAAACTAAAGGTCCCGCAGTGTTTTCCACTGCACGACGGTTATCTCCTGAAAAGCTGTTGGCTGTTAAGAAGGAATTTGGCGAACTACTCCGGCAAGGTATAATTAGACCTTCTAAAAGTCAATGGGCAAGTCCCATACACCTTGTACCTAAAAAACCTTCTGGGTGGCGTATATGCGGGGATTACAGGAGGCTTAATTATATTACGATTCCTGATCGTTACCCCGTACCCCATATCCAGGATTTTACGCATACTTTGAGTGGTAAAAGGGTGTTTTCAAAGATCGATCTCGTGAAGGCGTACCACCAGATTCCTATTGAACCGTGTGACATTCAGAAAACTGCAGTAATAACTCCCATTGGACTTTACGAATACACTTCCATGTGCTTCGGGTTAAGATGCGCAGCCCAAAGCTTTCAGCGCTTTATCGATAACGTCTTAAGGGGTCTTGATTGCTGTGTATCGTACATTGATGACATCATTGTAGCTTCTGAAAGTGAGGAAAACCACAAGGCCGACTTGAAACAAGTCTTCCAGCGGTTAGTGGATTATGGACTGGTAATTAACCTTGATAAATGCGAGTTCGGTAAGACAAAAATCAGTTTCTTGGGTTTCCTTGTGTCTAAGGATGGTATCGAACCCCTACCCGAAAAGGTCAAAGCCCCCCTTGCTAGAATTTCCCCTACCTCAAACGGTCGAAGAATTGCGTCGTTTCCTAGCAATGACAAACTTCTATCATCGTTTTTTAAGAGATGCAGCTAAAGTTCAAGCTAGTTTGCATACTCTTGCAAAGGGTGATGGAAAGCGCAGGAAGAAGGACAAAGCCGTTCTTTCATGGTCAGAGGAAGCCAAGTTGGCATTTCAGTTATGTAGAGATGCAATTTCTAATGCTGCACTTTTGGCACATCCTGTGCCTGATGCTTCTTTACATTTGGTCGTGGATGCTTCAGATTTCGCAATTGGTGGGGTTTTGCAACAGGTAATCAATGGGCAGGTTCAACCATTGGGATTTTTCTCACTAAAACTCAACGATGCCGAGTTACGCTATAGTTGCTATGACCGTGAGCTATTAGCTGTCTATTCTTCAATCAAGTATTTTAGGCACATGATTGAGGGACGCGAGTGTGTTATTTTCACAGATCATAAGCCTCTAATCTTTGCTTTTCGGCAAAAATGTGATAAACAATCACCTAGACAAATTCGACACTTAGAGTTTATAAGTCAATTTTCTACCGATATCAGGTTTGTGCCTGGTGCTGAAAATTCGGTGGCTGATAGTTTTTCACGCATTTGTGAGATCAACTTGTCAAGTTCTGGTGAAATTGATTACGAAAGTTTGGCAAAGGCCCAGTGCAATGATGAGGAGTTGCGATCTTTGCGCGAATCTGATTCTGGTCTTGAGTTGAGGTTACTAGCACTCGCTTCATCAGAGGTGATTTGCGATGTGTCCACTGGTCACATTCGTCCATATGTTCCTAATTCTTTTCGTAAGAGTATCTTTCAGACTTTGCATGGACTGTCTCATCCCGGCGCACGTGCAACTTTGGACATGGTGAGCAAAAGGTTCGTCTGGCCATCGATATCAAGAGATATCAAGACCTGGTGCAAACAGTGCATCAATTGTCAAAAGGCTAAGGTTCAACGACACACTGTTTCTCCCACTGGTTCCTTTGATCTTCCTTCAGCTCGGTTCGCCCATGTGCATCTCGACATTGTTGGACCTCTACCGCCGTCGAAGGGTTTCGTCTACGCTCTGACAGCCGTTGATCGCTTCACAAGGTGGCCAGAGGTCTTTCCAATGCAGGACCAGACTGCGGCTACAGTGGCTGATACCTTCTACTCCGGCTGGGTTTCAAGATTTGGCGTTCCCGAGATCATCACCACTGACCAGGGACGGCAGTTTGAGAGTGACCTCTTCACCTCCCTTGCTAAATTTCTTGGTGTCATCAAGACACGAACCACAGCCTACAATCCGAAGTGCAATGGCACAGTGGAGCGCTTCCACCGGCACCTGAAGAGTTCCATCATGAGCCATGGAACGGAGCGATGGGTTGAAGTCCTGCCTACAGTACTGCTTGGTATTCGGACTAGCTTGAAGGATGACATCGGAGCTACGACGGCTGATCTCGTTTACGGATGCTCTCTCCGTATTCCGGGTGAATTCCTTCGGGCCACATCACCTGGTGCTATATCGTCTCGTGCAGACCTTTTGGGAGATTTATGGCGGAAGATGAATGAGCTGAGACCCGTTCCTGCAAAGCATCACTCTACCAGGTCAGCTGTGTTTGTGAGTAAGGAGTTGGCTCAGACATCTCATGTGTTTGTACGGGTAGATGCCATACGACGACCGCTCCAGCAACCATACAACGGTCCGTACCCTGTAGTTGAACGTAAACCTAAGTTTTACACCTTGCTTATCAAGGGCAAGAGAGTCAGCGTGTCAGTTGATCGGCTGAAGCCTGCTTTTATCTTCATACCTCCTGACGTTCCACTACAAGAGCCCTCTGATGCAAGTACAACAAAATCTTTCGAATCCACAGCTGAGAAGGTTAATGATGCTACCCAACACTTGACATCTTCTCTACGCAAGGGTGTTGTCACAAGATCTGGTCGTCACGTACGTTTTGTCGTCCCTTATCAGTCCGGAGACTGACTTCGCGACTAGGGAGGGGCTACTGTGGCATCAATGCTATTATGCAAACTATGTTTTGTGACGCACGCGAAAGAATAAGATTGGCCTGTTATAAATAGCCTGTTGACCTTCCTGCATTCCCTTATACCTCTCTGCTGCTTAGCATGGTGTGTCCGCGCTGTCTGTTACTCGTGGCACACGTTTAGAATAGTTTTTACCTCTTGTTATGTTAATAAAGTTTTGTTGAGTTTTAGAACGTTTAGTGCTTTCTTCGAGGCCGACACTTTCTGCCGGTTTTAGTTGTTAGATGGATATGGCGGCCAGCTGCTGAATGGAATCCTGCACAAGTTAGTTTAGCGCCAACATTAGGCGACCGACGCCAAAGTGGTTACGCGGACTGAGAATTGTAAAAACCTTCTGAGGTTGGAGCTACACGGCATGCGTTTTATTTATTCAGCCAGTGCATAGCTGCGGAGCGGGTGACGAGAACTTGGGTGAGTGTTTACTGATTTTCGCTCTTGACCGGTTTCGTTCGCGCGTTTTCGTAGATTCCAAATCAAGCTCTGGGCGTTTTTTCTGATATTCATGAATTGAATTCTTTCTTAACTTTGGTACATTTTGGTTTTTGTTCATTGAGTTATTTACATTGTATTTTAAAAGTTCATAGTGTAATTTTAAGCCCGCAAATAGGTTGGTGGCTCCTTTTAAACTAGATCATTTTATGTCGGTACATTCTGGTTTGGAAGGTTTAGTGCGGATATTGTTATAGTAACAGTGTTGTAGATATCTTTTGATTGCTTTTAAGCGTAATTTCGAATTTAAATATGACTGACACTGAGGTCAAAGAACCTATTTCCGCTATTGTTTCTAGTGATCAAAATGCTGCTACCGCCCCTGAGGTATCTCGTGTTGCCTTTAGAGCACCTCCATTCTGGGATTCGGATCCCGAAACTTGGTTTTTGCAGTTGGAAAGCCAGTTTTTTCTTGCTGGTATTACTGAACCAAACACAAAATTTCATTGTGTCGTTTCGGCAGTTGATAAAAATGTTTTTTCAATAATTCGGGATCTTGTTCGTAAACCCCCAGCAAACCCGTATGTCACGATTAAGGAAGCTATTGTTAGGCACTTTTCTCAATCTGAGACATCTCGTTTAAAGCTGTTGCTGCAAGACTTGCATTTAGGCGATAGACGCCCTTCTACGTTACTGCATGAGATGAAAAATTTGTCATCTGGCAAACTTTCAAATGATGTTTTGCGTGCACTTTGGATGCAAAGGCTACCAGTGCACGTTCAGCAAATTCTTTCAGTTAGTACAGAGGGTTCGCTTGACAGTTTAGCAGCGGTTGCCGATAAAGTTCGTGATGTTTCGGAATATTCATTCTTCCTTAGTAATCATTCTTCCTTAGTAAACATTTTTAAACTCCCACTATACGATCCTTAATCTGAAAATATCCATTGCAACCATTGTTACACGTAGGTCTACCACGGATGGTAGAACTGCATACATATGATGGGTTAATAGACTCCACGAGCTTGTGGATGTATTCCGTATGCATTGAATACCATACTACTTGCAAACACGGTCCACAGTGTAAGATTCATGCATTCTATAACGCGTTATATCCCAGATGCGTTCGATAACGTTAAGACCTGGTGACAAAAAGCTGTCTATGCACAAGTCTAGGTACGCCAAATTATGACTCATCTGAGTTTGGGGTTTTGACTTCAGCGACATCATTGTTATTTTGCAAGAAACCGAACCCATCAGAATGAAAACCAGGACATGAGCTGGTGAAACTCGTCAGAAAGAATGCATACATAGCGTTCCCCTTCGCCTGTCAGAAATGCTTGTAGACGTAATAGGGGTCCCATTGAATGCCAACTAAACAAGCCCTATATCATTACGTAATCACTACAGTCTACACAACCACCAGTTGACAGCCGAGATCCATGACTTCATGAGGCTTTCTTCGCACATCGATCCACCGTCTACCAGAAACATTTAAAAACGAGACTCATCAGATCAAGCAACCCGTTTCCAGTCAAGAGCGCGAGATGCGATAATCCTGACGAAGTTTTTGGCAAGGTGCATACCTGGGTGTCGAGTACTCATCAAGAGTACTCAAGTTAGTCGTCGGCTCCTAAGGACCCATATCATTGAGTGAACGTTGTATAGTTGCCACGATCATGCTTTGTGAAGGCTCAGTATTGAATTCCAATGCTATTTGAGGCAGTGTTGCATATCTATTGATTGGTAAAACGATTCTTATCAGCAGACGCTGTTTACGTTCACCCAATCTATTTAATTCAGCGCTGCCTTCGTCAGTTAAAAATTTTACCAGAATTCTTGCTGTCACGGAACACTCTTAAAATGGCAGTAAGAGAAAATCCAAATTTTCTCCTCCATAATGTTATGACCCCTTCCACGAGCTCCAATTATGAAACCACGTTGAAAATCGGAAAATTGCTTAAATGTCAATACTTCTGATGACGAAAATACTTCTAGATGCTTCCATCGACATCTCTCGCTTTTTATACATTCTGGATTTTATATGCACAAATAATGCATAGGATATGTATTTTGCATAGGCTGCCTGTAACATATTTTGTGGCACTCTATTGTGTACTAAAAGGAAGTGATATTTTTAGGCGCAGCGTACAGTGGAAAACAAAGACATCAACTTGTAAATTGAATAATCAGATAAAAGCAATCCCCAAGAAATCAAATTCGATGCTCAGAGAGATTGTAATCAGTGCTTGCTCTTTTTATATAAATATATAGAGCCCAAACACTGGTCAAGGTTCTAAAGACGTCGCTCGTAAGGAACAGGTACTATGGAGAGCTTGATTACGAGTGTGAATCTAATAAGTAATTATGTCGGAATGTCTGCTTAAAGTTCTCTGGTTTTTTTTATACATAAATGTTACCTGACAGTTCTGCAGTAAGTCATGACTCCACAGAAGGGATGCGACATTGATGTCGATGTTTTATAAAAAACATCGATATATTTACCATCGATTTATTGGAGCCGATGTTTGTTTAGCTTCGACATTTTGACATTGTCGATATTTTTACGTTATCGATGTTTTATTTCTGAATGAAAAAAGTACCATAGTAAAAATTAAGAAAAATAACCGTTCAAATAAATATTTGTCAGTGATGGCGAAATCCGCCCCAGCAGAAAGAGTTATTTCCCTAACTGGTGGTATAGTGAGTGAAAAAAGAAGTCGGCTTAATGTGGAGAACGCTAACAAACATCTTTTTTTACTAACTGTAAATAACAAATATTGGAGCATATAATAATTATAGGCCCCAATATATTTTATTTACAGTAAATAAAAAATAAGTTTGTTATGTATCCCCCATCAGTTGATAAATAAATAATAATAACAAACAATAATTATTGTTGTGTACCTACTTAATTATACTTATAGTTAGTAGTACCTATGCCAAATTGTTTTAAATACTACTTTCTTTTAAATTAGTCAATTTGAAAATAAAATATTTGTTAATTGTTCTTATTCAAAGCGAACATTAATGTTTGAGGTTACTAAACCAGTTTTATGAAATGGGGGGAAAAAGTTTAAATACACTGATGTTTAAAAACAGCGATGGTTATTGGGCGAAGTATTATCAACATCGATGTTTTAATTTTGAACATCGATGTTTTAATTTTGAACATCGATGTTTTAATTTTGATCATCGATGTTTTAATTTTGATCATCGATGTTCTAATTTTGATCATCGATGTTCTAATTTTGATCATCGATGTTTTAATTTTGAACATCGATGTTCTAATTTTTATCATCGATGTTTTAATTTGGAACATCGATGTTCTAATTTTGATCATGGATGTTTTAATTTTGAACATAGATGTTCTAATTTTGATCATAGATATTTTAATTTTAAACTGCGATGTTCTAATTTTGATCATCGATGTTTTAATTTTGAACATCAATGTTATAAGTTTGAACATCGATATTTGGTTCTCACATCTCTACTCCCCAGTTCACAGAGAATACGATAAGGCAGCACCTCTCATGGTTCACAGAATTAGTACTGAGCCTCACTCTTTCCAACGAAAACTTGAAGGATTATGCGTTCATAGGCTAGTATAGAAAAAATATGTGGCTATAAAAATGAACTTTAAGTACACGCGTTAAAATATACATTAGAACTAGCAATCTTAATTTGCCTACTTGTAGGATAAGCTTTATAATTTAGACTAAGAGCACGCCGATAAAATATGCATAAACACTTTCCATCTCTTGTCTCACCAGTAAAAATTTCTTTTTTGAGTTGTTCTACTTTTCTCCAAGAATTTCGGATTCGAATTAAAATATTTTAAAGCATGCAATTAGTTTCACTGCAGGCTACATTCAGGAATATAAATGCAGCCTGTATATTTCTTCCTGGAAATAAAAGAAACGGAGACTCGGAAAAACTCAGATAGTTCCTCTATTTCCTACCAATCGTAACTGCGGAGGCTCAACCAGTGAAACCAGCGGGTACCGTCATCAAAAATGTGCATTATTATCCACATTTTCCAGTGCTTCGATTGACAGACGTCGGGAATAAAAACTTCGGCATCAGCATCATTTAGGTCACAGTTACAGTGCGGTTATCCGGTGGGAAAAGCTATTCGTACAGAAAAGAAAACGCTACATCCTCCGACTTTTCCTCTATCATTTTAAATGATATCCGTGGAACAAGAAAACGCAGCCATTCGCTTAAATTTATCGTGAAAAGAATTTCTTCTGACAGAATCTGCTTTGCATAGACATTGCTGGCAAATAACTGTGTATGCATCTCTATAGATATATGCTTTCAAACCGAACACAAAACCAATTTGAATAGTAGTGCCTTTATTTTATTCCCCCTTCTTTTGCTTTCGAGATAAGAATAGTACTTTCTCTGCGACACATAAGATATGGAAATTTTCGACGTTTCGCTTAAAGATTTTTTTTTCCGCTCTTCCTTCTATTGAGTCATTTGCATTGAGGGAAACATCGGCCCATGTGCATGTCTGTGGGAAAGCCAATGGCTTTTGGAGTATGCGACTCCGTGTTCGCGGCCGAATTTAATCTTTGGGTCGTCCTTGGGAGTACTTATTTATTTTCCTGCTGTAAGAGATGTTGAGATGCGGGTTTTTATTTAATGATTGGGGGCAGGAATGGCTTTGTCGTTACGCTAGAGCTTCATAACCCCCAGACATGTAAGGCTCAGTTTGAGTAAAGGATCATTAAAATGTTCCAGTTTTGAGACAATAATTGAAAATAGATAATTAATGGTAATAAGGATTAGAAAATAACTGAAATATTTTTTCATTACAGTTAAAATATGTATTCTTGTGTGTTTATTAAAATTCGTTATTTTATATTAGGTATCTTTTGGAGGTTGGGTATATTATAGAATAAGGATTTGAATGTATTAGAAATTTTTACTCTGTTTCTCCTTCTATTGAGTGGTTTATGCTGAGGGAAACATCAGCTTATGTTCATGTTTGTGGTAAAGCAAATTTATTTTGGAGTATGTGATTCCGTGGCCGAATGTAATCTTTGGATCGTCTTTGTTGAATTGAGAGTAGATGCACTATTTTGGGTTGGGATATATAATGGGATATTAGAGTTTGGGACACACACATATAAGGGTAGCCCAAATGAAAGTGACACTGACATGATTGTGCCATCGTTTTAAGATACAGAAGACTACGCATGCCCCTATAGAGGGCTCGGAGTGCTGAGAATGCATGTCATATCGTCAGATTGCGACAGATGCGTGTGTGATATCGTAGGAGCAATGTCAACGGTATGGTTCGTATCATGGATGCCTCCAAACGTAGTCAACGTGCAGTCCTGCAATTTTTAACGGCGGAAAATGTGAGTGCTGGAAAAATTTATTGTCGCATGCAAAATGTGTTTGGCACAGAATGTATGTCACGCAGATCAGTATTCAGATGGTGTAGCGATTTTCGTAAAGGACGAAGTAGTACGGACGACAGGGCACGACCAGGTCAAGCGCTTGTGGTTGTCACCCAGGAAGCAATTGCAGCTGTGGACAGTCTCGTGAGAAATTATCTGTGAATCACCACTCGAGAGATAGCGGATGGAATGTCTATGGGCAAAGGAAGTGTTCACACAATTCTGCATGAAAGGTTGCAATACCGAAAGGTTTGCACGCAAAGGGTTCCGAAACATCTGACAGAGGAGCAGAATAGTTATCGCATGGGTGTTTCCATGAAAACCTTATGCGTTACCAAGAAATGGGGAACCATTTCCTTTCTCGGATTATAGCCGCTGATGAAACGTGGCGTCACCACTTTGATCCGGCCACCAAACGCGTGAGCATGGAATGGCGACACCTGTCATCCGAGCGACCAAAGAAGGCTCGTTAATTCATGAGAGCTGGAAAAGTCCTGCTTACGTGCTTCTTCGACGTCGATGGGTCATTGCTGTGCTGTTGGAATGACTGACTCTGGGCACGACTGTTAATGCTACCAGCTACTGTGCCATATTACATAAACTGAGAACAAAAATCAAGAACCGGCGACGTGGTATGCTGTCACGCTGAGTTATTCTCTTGCATGATAATGCTCGTTCTCATGTGGCTGTTGCGTGAAAAACATTGTTAACTTAATTTTGCTGGGAGACTTTGGAACATCCCCCCTACAGCCCTGACTTCTCACCTTCTAAACCACCATGTATTTAGACCGCTCAAGAAATCTCTGAAGGGACAGCGATTTGAAGACCATAATGAGGTCCAAGCTGATGTTGAAAACTGGTTCCATTGCCAAACACGGAAGGGATTCTTCACCCAGGGTATCCATCATCTCGTGGACCGCTGGGACAACTGTTTCAACCTCCAAGGCAACTTTATCTAGTCTATGTGTTCAGTATTTATTACTTTTTATTTTGTATACTAACTTACAGCAATACCATTAAACTATTTATCTCACCGACAGTAGTGCCACTTTCATTTGGGCGACCTATATATTATAGTTTCTTTTACTTCTTCTTTCCTTCTATTGAGACGTTTACGTTAAGGAAAACATCGGCATATATTCATGTCTGTGGTAAAGCTAATTCCTTTATAAGTATGTGACTCTATGGCCAAATTTAATCTTTGAATGATCCTCATGAGTAGCTATCTATTTATATTCCTCGCGTTTGAGAGATTTTGAGAATTGCATTTTTATTTAATGGTTAAAGCATTAATGGCTTCGTCGTTACCCAATAATTTCACACCCCATGACAAGCTAGGTAGAGTTTGAATTTGATCTTTAACTCAAGTCAACTAATCATCTATAGAATTCCGTCACTGCTTAATTCTGGAGGGTATAGTAATGAACTAAGCCACCTCTTTAAAATAAATTCACTTACCAAACAATATTATGTATAGTAGTGCTACCTATCACCTACATGAACTACTTTACGAAGACAAAGTTGCAATGTCTATCCTCTAAGCAATATCTGTAGTTCCCTCCAAAATTAATCACTAAAGAATGTATCAGATGAATTGTCTCAAGTTAATGTTCCTTCCCGACATAATGCAATCGAAAACACACTTAATGAATAAGTAATAAAATAAACTTTTAATGACCCGAATAAACATTTGAAATATTAATTACACGACTCCACAAGCGGTATCGAACTCATTAAATCAAAAACGTAATAGCTAGCAACGATGTAACTGAGCCTACATCAGGATTGCGATGAATGCATTTTGGGCACGTGAGTTTCATAATGATTCTGAAACTCAGAGATTTCTCAAATTATAACTGTTTGAAAGAATAATAAATTGAGTAATTGAATCTCGATTGCAACAAAATAAATGATAATGCCCTTTCAAGCAACCGAATCCGGTTTCACTAACGCAAATTGAAAAGTCTAATGTGAATTACTCGTTTCAAAGAGCCAATGAACATTTTAAACCAAAAACTGAAACGTTATCGCATAGCGATCGATTTCAGCTTCGCAATAATATTACCTTGAACATGTTTACACCCTAATTATTCTGAAATACAATAGTTTGTTTCAAACTATATCTCTTTCTTCAACTGATATGCTGTGTAACTGAAACTCAATTATATGATATTTAATGAAACAATAGCATCTTATATCAATGACTCAAATTTAAGAGTTGAAAAACATGTTTTACGTGATTCCCGTGGTTTTCTGGCGAAGGTATTTGAACAAGCTCCCCCAGATACAAGACACACGTCAAATAATGGACATGTACACAAATATGGAAGCTTTGCTGGGACAAATGGGAGAAATTAGCACATGGTAAATCAAGTGGTAAAGTATCCAGTAAAACAGAAAGCGGAATCTTGAGGATCGATTCAGCTTTACCAACCTCAAAATTGCTTTGTAAACATCTCGAAAATGTTCGTACCTAATAATTAAGAAGATAGACAGTTTTATTAAATTATTAAATTCCTTTTCTTAAAATGATAAGTTGTGAAACTGAACTTAAATTAATGCATTGTTAATAAGCATGCTCAAATAAATAGTCGAATCTCGTTTCGGTATGATAGAGTAAAAAATTGGAAACATGAATTACACGAATAAAATAAGTAATGGTCCCATTAAACCGGAAACTGAACCGCTAATTCTGATACGATGAACCTACACCAGGATCGCGCAGTAAATATCTTGGACACAGAGATGCCCTAATGTTTCTGAAACACAAATAATTAATATCAAATTATTACTCCTCCTCAAAATGACAAGTTGTTCAATCGAATCTCGATTAGAGCATATTTAATGAGCTTGCCCCCCAAAAAACCAATCGCGCCGAATTTTAATATGACTCAGAGTGAAAAATTAGAAACAGGAACTACAACGAAGAATGTGCATGTCTCCCTAATTAGCAAGTTCCGTTCACGAGTCCCCAAAATATTGTCTCTTCCACGAATAGTTAAGACTCCGGTAATAATTCAAGTCCTACTTCTTTGAGAAAACCGATGGACAATGGCAAATGCCTAAACCAAGACTTTGCCTAAACCAGGATGGCGAAGTAAACATCTTGGACATAGACATTCCCAAGAGAACTGATACAACCTAGCCTACACAAGGATCGCGAAGTAAACATCTTGGGCATAGCCATTCCCTAATGCTCCTGAAACTCAAAAGCTTTCTCAAGTTATTACTCCTTCTTGAAATGATAAGTTGTGCAACCGAATCTCATTTGAAGCATATTTAATGAGATTGCCCAAAAAAACAATCGCGTTGCATTTTAATATGACTCAGAGTGAAAAATTAGAAACATGAACTACAACGAAGAACAATAACTAAAATGTGCATGTCTCCCTAATTAACAAGTTCCGTTCACGAGTTCCAAAATATTGTCTCTTCCACGAATAGTTAAGACTCCGGTCAGGACATACTTCTTTGAGAAAAACAATGGGCAATGCCAACTGATATGACTTTGCCTAAACCAGGTACGCGAAGTAAACATCTTGGACATTGACATTCCCAAGAGAACTGATACAACCTAGCCTACACTAGGATTGCGAAGTAAACATCTTGGACATAGCCATTTCTTAATGCTTCTGAAACTCAATAGCTTTCTCAAATTATTACTCCTTCTTGAAATGATAAGTTGTGCAACCGAATCTCGATTAAAGCATACTTAATGAGCTTGCCCAAATAAACAATCGCTTTGCATTTTAATATGACTCAGAGTGAAAAATTAGAAACATGAACTACAACGAAGAACAATAACTAAAATGTGCATGTCTCCCTAATTAACAAATTCCTTTCACGAGTCCCCAAAATATTGTCTCTTCTACGAATTGTTAAGACTCCGGTAATAATTCAAGTCATACTTCTGTGAGAAAAACGATGGACAATGTCAACTGATATGTCTTTGTCTAAACTAGTGATGGGGAAAATGACTCTTTTCAGGGATCGGATCGGAACCGCTCACTCACTAAAAAGAGCTAGCTCTTTTTGATGACTCACCGCTCCTTTGAGATATATAATAATGTATATAACATATCGAAATGAACACAATATGTTTGGGCCATCGAACATCCCTCGTTGTCACGTGAGCGCATGTGTCCAGACGAAGAGGCGCCAAGCGTGCTTGAAACACCCACGCACACAACACTTGAAACACTCACTCATCCAGCAATTGCGCAGTTTCCCTCTAAAATCAACAAAAGGAGGGAGACGAGGCCCGAGGACGATAGGCATTGCAGCATAGGGCTGCTAAGCTGTAAAATTTAATTGCTAAGGCATAAAATATGGCCCAAAACCATGTCAATTCATATAACTTTGAAATTGTCCATAAAGAATAAATTACTTTGAGGACACTTTTACTTTTGTAATTCCCGTCATGAACCCGTTGAGATTACGGAAGTAGTAATTAAAATATCCAAACACGTTAAAAATCTCATTTTTGACCAAGAATTCTAAAAAAGTTTTCGATTTTATTGGATAGAGTATTTATTTGACTTTCCAAAACATATTTAATTTTTTCTCTGTTAATTACTTCAAGAAGTATTAAGATTTTAATCAAGGTGGGAAAACAAGAAGTAAGAATGGAAAACACTGGAAATGGCCATTAAAAGGCCAAAAACATGGCAAAATCAAAATTTAAACCTTACTTTTTTTTGCAAATATAATTTTAGAAAGTTTTTTCAAATATTTAAATGGTTTCTCTTTTGGAAATGGAGTGAACTTTTTTAAAGAGAAGGAAGAACAAAATTGTTTACACAAAGAGCAAACGCAAGGGAGCAAGCGATGCACTTGAAACTACCTTCAACTCTAAATTAATATTTTTGCATTATTTCCTCACTTCAAATGTTATAATACAAAAACTTATAACTGGATTCTAGTAAACTTTTGAGAGTTTGTTATTTATAATGTTGTCAAGTGAATGAACTAGAATAATTATGCTGAGTTCAAAAGTTTCTAAATTATTACTATTTATTTAAGAAGTAGGACTGTAAAACTATAAAAAATCTTCTATTCATTTTTCAATCACTTGTAAAATTGTTGTTTATTCAAATATCCTTTTATTCTAGTTCATTCCCTAGAAATATGCAAGTAGTTTATTTTGGTAGCATCATTTTTCAAATTGGTTGAATAGATTTTCATGTAGCACATTTGAAGTTTTTGACACATTTCTTTATACATCTTTTACATCATTTATATTTCTTTGACACATTTCATACATAATTATCATATTTTTACAAAATTATTAATATATACTTTTAATATTTATAGCCCATTGCTATTGTTTAAAACACAAAACATAAAAATATCATTAAAATGTTTCTATACCACATTAAAAAAAAGTGTCTTGGACGTGTTTGGATACATTAAGATTTCTTTCTAAAACCACTTAGTTACCAAATGAGACTTCCTAATAATTTAAATATTTTAAAATCATATAATAAAAATATTAATAATTTATTTAAGTACTTAAGATTTTTAACTATTTATTTTAAGATATAGGTATATAATACCCTCGAATACTCGTTGTCCCAAAGATTTTCAAAATCCAAGTCCCCTCCCTGTCTTTTAATAAAATATTTTCAAAATGCCTTGTTTTGTGAAGGCAATGCAATAAAAACGAGTTACGTTTAATTTAATTTTGTGTAGCTTTATTAAAATGATATCACTCCCGAGAAATCAAGGTTTTATTATAATTATTATTTAATGTTAAGTGAATAACATAATAACTGTTAGAATATGTTTTAATAACAACCTTAAGACTAGTTTTAATTAGTGCTAAAAGGCGTGATATGACTTAAGCCGTAAAAACACCCTTTCAATCTAAAATTGAAAATTAAATTAAAAAAAATAACATTTATGATAATACATAGATATTTAAAAATTTGAAACTTCAAAAAAGTAACAAAAAGCTAGGGAGCGCAAAAGAACGAATGCGGAATTGACTCTTCGAGAGCGATAGTTATCGAAAAGAGCCAAAGAGTTAACTCCTTAAAAGAATCAACTCCCAAAAGAATCAGTGAGTGCAAACGATCGAATGCGGAAATGATTCTTCGAAAGAGTCAAATCTCGAAAAGAATCAACTCCCAAAGAATCAACTCCCAAAGAATCAACTCCCAAAAAAGAATCACTGAGTTAGTGATCGCATGCGGAAATGACTCTTCGAGAGTGGAAGCGCTGATTCGTTAAAAAAGAGTTACCGCTCTTCAGCCCTGATTGGTTAAAAAAGAGCCATAGCTCTTTTTTGACGAATCAGCGCTCGCTCACTCCGTCAAGAGAGTTAACTCTTTGAGTCAGCTCCTGAGCGGATCGCCCATCTCTAGTCTAAACCAGAATCGAGAAGTAAACATATTGGACATAGACATTCCCAACAGAACTGATACAACCTAGCCTACAATAGGATCGCGAAGTAAACATCTTGGACATAGCCATTCCCTCATGCTTCTGAAACTCAATAGCTTTCTCAAATTATTACTTCTTCTTGAAATGATAAGTTGTGCAACCGAATCTCGATTAAAGCATATTTAATGAGCTTGCCCGAATAAGCAATCGCGTCGCATTTCAGTATGACTGAAAGTGAAAAGTTCAGAACACGAATTACCCCATTCCAAGCCCAGCGAACCTCTCCCGACTAGAATCTCAAGTACGATTGCCATTTATTAACGTCCGCTTCAGTTAATTACTAAGGGAAGTCTCGGCCTTATTATTACCAAAAATGTTACCACTTCATTACATCGGAGACCAATAACTCAAGTACAAATGTCCCCCTAATTACAAGTTCCGTTCACGAGTCCCGTGATATTGTCTCTTCCGCGAAGAGTTAAGACTCCGGTAATAATTCAAAAGCCATACTTCTTCCGAGAAAAACGGTGGGTGGTGTTCGGAGAGTGGTGGAAAAAACGAAGTTAAAAACCATGAGCTTTCTTTTGATAAGTGTCGTTTCAATGCCCGTGCTAGCGGGGGGAGGGTTTCTGCTAAAGGATAGATAACGAGAATTTCAGCGAAACGAAGTAGTCCCTAAAGTGCTATTATTATTAGAAAGAACGCTTCGGACCGGTTTGCTCTTGGAGACGTGATATTTGGGTATAAATTATGCCGAACGGAACTCTCTTTCTCTTTCATCGGAATATGCGTTGAGGGAAATCGTATATTATAAGAAATATCGATTCTTCAAATACCGCGGAATCGATTTAGTCGTACACGAATGCTAAATTCTACAAAGTAGATGCTGGTTGTTTTATGATGAGAGGGCGCATGTTTGGCCAAGTTGTGCCAAACACAAGATCACGTCAATAAAAATGCCGTGAATGGAAATAAAGAGGAACTGGGGACATAGTGGGATGAAAGTAGAAAAAGAAAATGAAAACTTGGGTATTTCGGGAGCATGACTCCCGTGTTTACTAAAGGCGGTAAACCTCATGGAAGAAGAAAAGATCACTACAGTGGCTCTGGTTCGTCCTAAAGAAGGACCCCGAGGGCAAAAGTAAATTGAAGAAACAACAATCAGTTCTGTAAAAGTTAAAAAAAAAACTGACTAAGAAACATGATATAAACAAATTCATCCATGGTTATTTCTTTGGCTCTAAGATTAATGATTAATATATGAATTATTTTAATCGCTGAAAGCTTTCAATCCATTGTACCTCCGAATACTTTAAAATGTTTGAAATAAGACCACGCGACTCTCATTAAATTTGATAAGAACCCTTAAAAAATACCCAATCATACAGAACGATTTGTGTACTAGAAATTCATAGTCATAGTTAACTGTAAGGAGAAAATAGTAAGGAAACAAAGGAATGTTTTCAGTAGCATAATATGAAAAATACATTCAGACGCTTGGAATGTGTCAAACATTTGTACACTGTGATATAGGTTTGACGATATACACTCATGTCCATAAGCTCAAGTCAATGAGCGACTTACAGAACGCTTTTGAACAATTTTACTCCTTTGTTACCATTCCTTATATACACCTTTCTTACACTCTCGTCATTGTGACGTACTATCGGATTCATCAGATGGCTTCCTGTGATTTGGATATTATTCTCGAAGATGTGTGTGATAGTTCTACAGGTGAAATTTGAACTTTATAGTTCGATTTCTGTGTGATTCTGAACTATCCTTAATTTTTGGACTTGAGTATAGATAAGTAAATAGCTGAATTTATGTTGCATTGGAACAACAAAACAGGCTATTGGTGACTATCCTGGAACAATTCAGAAGTGAAAGAACCGAAGACAACACCATCTAGTTTTGAACAACGGTTAAATTATGTGGTTAGTACCTGAGCTGGCACCCTACTCACCAAACTTCCACATGACGCCAACATGATGACGTCGAAGTCACGAGAGATTTAATATACACCAACCCCTACTCACACGATTATTTGTTTGGATCGACTTTCGAATTTGCAACAATCAGGTTGGAGACTTGGTGTCATGCTTTTGTTTTCTTTTGGATTTTTTTTAACCTTAGAATATTACCCCCAACTATCTGTTCCGTATTGTTAAATTCGCAATCCTCAAGATTTGAGTTTCAAAAATTATTAGCGAATGAGAGAAATAAAAAATAAATCATTTAATTTTCTTTACATTTGTTTTAAATCAGTTATTCTGTCCTCGATCTTATTTTTCTTTCATCATAAATTTCGAAAAAGAAAAGCAACAAGTAAAATATGATTGTTTTAAGGACAACTTCTTCGATTTGTAGATTAATTATGAAAAGTGAAATAGCGACTAAATTTTTTATTGCCTTTGATCTATTTATTTGTGTATTTTTTATTTCTATAGTTTTTCAATGTGCGCGAAATTAAAATTATCGTACTGAAAGAAAAATACAATCGAAAAAAAGATTTATAATAACTTTAATATTTTGTTTGACGTAAAACTGTTTTGCTTTTTTAATAGCGTCTATGTCTTCTAATGAGATTATTATCGCAATGTTTTTGAAGGATTAAACCACACAAAGGGCCGATCCATGATAAAGTTATTGCAGATCTGAGATGATGGTTTTGCGGCTTCCCCATTTCAAAAATTCGTAGTATTGTTTCCCTTCCCATTAGAATAGCTTACTGTAAAATTAATTTATATATATATATATATATATTTCACTGCAAAATTCCGAACTTTATATTGATAGATTTTTTTTTCTGCTAGGCCTTCACAAGCTAATATATTTTGTGACATTAAACACATCCATTGCACTTAAAAATAGTTATGCCGTGGTGATTGATTTACAAAAAAAAGTCAATTATACTTCTTAATTTCGAAATCATTTAATGCAATAAATTCAACACAACATTTACACTATAGCATAATATGTACAGTCACGGGAAAAAATATGACCCACGTCATTTATTTCGGGCACTTTTTGTACAAGAACAAATTCCAAAGGTATCATGCAAGGGGATAACGTCCTTTTCAAATTAAAATTCAAGACAATTGCATAAAAAGAACGTCTTCATATCAAAATATGCACAAACAACGAAATATTTTATGGAAACACAATGTTATGATGCCATAATCAGATTCTGCATCGTTAATTAATCTAATTAGGTAATTTCATTTCTTCACAATCTATACAGGGTGGTCCCGAATTCATGGTACAAACTTTAATGGTAGGTACAGGACATTGTAACAATGATTTATTGTATAGGAATGTATAGTCGCAAGTGACGCGGTGAGGCGTAAACAGGGGAAATAAAAGGAAAGAGAAATGGAGTGATCGGTTGGTATCATTGCCGGTAGAGGGCAGTAGATGTCTAGCCGCTGTTGAACATGATGCATCGCAGTAGGGGAAAGCGTCATTCACAATTGTGCTGCCGTAGACGATGGGTGACTTTACGTATGCAGAAAAAGCAGACATGCATTACATGTACGGCCGTGCAAATGGTAACGGCAGAGCTGCGTTACGAATGTATCGCGCGGAGTATCCTGATCGACGAATGCCGGATCATAGAATTTTTCAACGGTTACATCGTCAACTTTGTGAAACAGGTGCGTTCGACGTCAACAGACATGGCGATGGTCGAGTAAGAGCTGTACGCACTCCAAGGCTGGAAGAAAGCATCTTGAACATTGTGGCTGATAGACCCGAGTCAAGCACAAGAACTGTTGCGCGTGACGTAGGTGTGAGTCATCAGACTGTATGCAGAGTGTTAAACGAAAATCGCTCACACCCCTTCCATTTTCAGAAAGTACAAGCATTGAATCCGGCAGATTATCCTCGCCGCGTGAACTTCTGCCTGTGGGTGATGCAGCAATGTGCGTTGCAGCCAGATTTCGTAGATTATGTGCTATTTACAGATGAAGCGACATTTTCACGCGAGGGTGTCTTTAATGCGCACAATTCCCATGTGTGGGCAACCGATAATCCACATGCAACGCGTCGACATGCGTTTCAACAACGTTTCAGTATTAAGGTATACGTATACGTTCGGAGACAAATTTTCAAAATAATTATATTTTCCCAATTTTTTTTGTGTTTTTCATTTCATTATAAGTTATAACAACAGTGTAACACAACAGAAGACAAAATTTTTCTTAATATTTTGAATTAATGGCATAAAACTGTCAAAAAAAACTCAAAAAGTGATAGTCACGCTTAACGTGAAATTACAAAAACAAAATACTATTTTCCAAAAAATGACACTTAAAAACACTTGAAGGACAGTATTGCTAGACTTGGAAGATTATCTAAGCATTATCTTTAAATTTGGTGAAGATATGTGCCTACGTGTTTCATAATTCCCACAATTGTTCAAAAAATTAAAAAAACCTGTCAATTTCATACTTTAAAATCCCAGAAAATCTTAAATTACCAATCTAATTTCATAATAATAGTTCAACACTTACATTTGTTAGTTACGAACATACACAGAAAGTTTCTAAGCAATTGAATGTAAACTTTTGGATATATTGTGTAAAATGGAAAGTAACATATTTGAAAATAGTGGTTTTGAGAAAAAGCCAAAAATGTAATATAATCACAGAATTCCTTTAAAAAAAGGATTAATACCCAGTTAAAATCCACCTGATTGGTAAGAGACACCTTCTGTCTTTTCAGATTGTGTAGATTTTTTCTTTCTGGTAGCTTTCAGAATTTTTCTTCGCCGTTTTGCCATAGGGGTAGAGTGTCGTACAGATTCGTTCACGCGGAGTTTGTCTAAGTAATTGTAACGTTCCTCAGTGTATCGTCCCAAACTTTCAAACCCAAGTTGTTCTAGCACTTTGAGGCAACCACGATACCCATCATTAAATTGGATTACAGCGTCAAATGCACCTAAACGTACTGTTTTCAACACCGCAAACACATTTTTAGATACCCTCTGCCATATGGAAGCGTTAAAACATTCATTGGCGTTTTGTGTCTTTCCATGAAGACATTTGCTGAGCAATTCACGAGAACAAAGCTTCATGTATACAGGTTTCACAGCAGCTAATATGTATTTGGGGAGGCCTGTGTACTTTTGCTCTGGAGTTTTACTTTGAGCAATAGCTCTTTGATGAAAACACCAGCTTTTTTCCCCAGTCGGACACTGTCCATGCATAGGATTCGCTGTAGTTGATGCACAGTGAAAGAGTACAGCAATAACACTTTGTTGCATCTTATCTATGTTCCCCACATTGTCACGAACAGCTATGCCGTAGTAATTCTGAAGACGGTCGATAAAAGTATTGGTCAGTTTTCCCTTTCCAGAAAGTCCTTTAGTTTTCTTTTTCAGTTGTCGAAGGTGTGTGCCCACTCTTTTTTGTATGTGACCAATGCATTCAAGTTTGGTGACACTGTCCTTGCCATACGTGTCTTTGACTTCAGTGAAACCTTTCGAATCCCCATCACCATAATAGTGTATATATTTAAGGCCTCGTGAAATTTCTGACCTTTTGAATATTTGAGATGCACCGACAGTCTCCATGTGATGTGCAGATCCTACATAATTACACTGGCAAACATGATCTGCCTTTTTTTGTTCATATTCTTCCTTTTTGGGGAGTTTTTGAAGTTTTTTGCAAGTTGGACAATATGCAGACAGCACTGCAACATCTAAAACTTTCCCGGTGTCGATGCTTATTGCCGAGACGCAACCATTCAGCGAAGAATAGCCCCTGCGCTGCCAAGTGCCGTCAACAGATACACCGCATTCCTGTGTTTGATGAGAAGCATTCCCTTTTAACAACTTCACTTCTTCTGCGGCATTTATCATCGAGGCTTGGGAGACTTCTTGAACTGCATCTAAAAGCTTCTTTTCGTGAGCCGTATAAGAGTTTCTGCTTGGTGGAGGTGGCAGATTTAACGTAGAACAAAGTTTTTCAGCGCCATTCATACCTTTTCCAAGTTGTCGCAACGCGTAAACCAAACGAGTATTAATTTCTGGCAAGTGTCCTATTTTTTTAGAAGAAGAAAACCCTTTTACAAATGCACAATTTTGACATTGAAGGGAAAAATGTGAGCACAAACCAAATCTGCTATCTTCCTTCAACAACAGTCCAGCATTCAAACAAGAAGGGCAGCAAACTGTAGAAAAAACGTCCGCCAATATCTCAGAATCACATATCCTGTTTCCTGATAGTTCTGCACAGGCTTTTACAGATGCATTTGGAAACAATTCAAGTTTCTTTTCACTTGCCGTGGGCAACTGAGTCGCTTTCGAAAAGCGATTTCCATGAAAGTGTCTCTTGCGTTTACGAGCTGGAGTTTTCCCCATAGTTTGTAAATAAGCTGACAAACTACCAAAGTTGATTAAAAAGTAGGTAGAATAAAATAAGAATCTGTTTTAAATGCAAGATTTCAAGAACGAAAAGCATACGCGCAAAACAAAATTCAAATGTAAATACACAACATGAAGCCACTTTTGGCTTACTTAAAACACAAATAAAATCATTGCCAGACGCTTTAATTTAAAAATATTAATTTTAAAATATCTCAAAATGCTAAAATAAATGTTTTGGCATATTTTGAAGCATTAAAAAAATATTTATAGGTGTTTTTTTGACAAGTTTCGAAATCGAGAAAGAATTTCCGGTATGCAGAAGGCAACTTCCGGTTTAAAATATAGCTGACATGCATTTCTAAAAACGTCATAACTGGCGTTCTAATTGACCTAGAGACAAAATTCAAAGTGATTTAGAAAGCTAAAAGTTCAAACTATATTTCTGCATCAAAATAAAAAAATCAGTTATTTGACTGAAAATCGATAAATAAACGTATACGTATACCTTAATGTGTGGGCTGGTATTGTGAACGACTTTTTGATTGGCCCATACTTACTACCCACGCGGCTCACTGGCGGAAGCTATCTTATTTTTCTGAAAGAAGTGTTACCACAACTGCTGCATGATGTTCCGATCGCCATTCGTAACCGCATGTGGTTTCAGCACGATGGGGCGCCAGCACACTTCAGCATTGATGTACGGAATTACCTGAATGCCACGTTTGGTACTCGATGGATTGGGCGTGGTGGACCAGTCCCTTGGCCACCCCGATCTCCCGATTTATCGAGCCTCGATTACTTTTTATGGGGACATCTAAAGCATCTTGTTTATGAGACTCCAGTTGACTCAGATGAGGATCTCGTCGCTCGCTTATCTGTAGCTGCTGCAGGTGTGCGTGAAATACCAGGCATCTTTGAACGTGTACGCCAATCGCTCCACCGACGCTGTCAAGCATGTATCGATACTGGTGGACGCAATTTTGAACAATTACTGTAAACATGACACTTGTCAACAACGCTTTCAATAAAATCTTTGTTTTTCCTTTCGGCCGTTATTTCCCCTGTTTTCGCCTCACCGCGTCACTTGCGACTATACATTCCTATACAATAAATCATTGTTACAATGTCCTGTACCTACCATTAAAGTTTGTACCATGAATTCGGGACCACCCTGTATATACCGAGATATACAATTTCAATATTTCAGGGATCATTTCCACATAGAAAGACGCTATATGTAGATCGAAAAAATTGAAATTTAGTTCGGGGATAACATCGATATTAAATTAGAGGCAGGAGAGGGATTGTGGTCCATGATATCATTTGATATTTTAAATGGGATCAGGGGTCTTAAAACCATGAAAAATTGATATCGATATACACAAATCCTATAATAATGGACTGGACGCCACTGGATTTGCATTAAATCTGATTACTAGTTGAGGGTGTTTTTCGCGGTTTGACCTGGGACCTTTGCATGGTGTTCCTGGTCAATTGAACGCCGACGCCTGCATGAACGTTTTGGACAGTCAGATTCTTCCTACTCTCTGGCACAAATTTTACGAAATGGATGAATGTTACTTCCAGAACGACAGCGCTCCATGTCACGTTGCAGCCTATGTCAAGCAGTGGTATCAAGATATGGATGCAAAACGTCTTCCCTGGACTGCTCAGAGTCCCGACATAAACCCCATAGAACATTTGAGGGAGAGCGAAGATTGCGGAGGAGGGAATCAAGTCCGAAATCTACAGCTGAAATGGCGACATTCTTGCAGCAGGAATGGACACAAATACCTATAGCTGTGTATCAAAACCTTGTTGAAAGTATGCCCAAAAGGGTTGATAGTGTAATTGTAGCACGTGGAGGACCATCCCCCTATTAAAGCATGTATTATTTCTCTTATACCATCACATCTTGCTGTCCGGTCCATTATTATAGGGTAGTGTGTATGAATGACCCTAAAGTTAATCATTTTTTGTGTGCATCGGGTTTTGTGTATTTTGATCGCCAGCGCCAGTGTCGTATGTACGGTTCTGGTGCACTTGGAAAAAGAAGGACTTGGCTGACCCAAGTCAAAATGTATACAGGCAGAACTGGGATTAAAATAAAAAGTCGTAACTGAATATACAACCTACTTCACTTATAACAAAACAATTTCATTAAATAAATTACATACAAAATTGTAAAATCTAAAACCCATAGTCAACTTAACTTTTTTGCTTTACTCGAGGCAAATTCTGTGATTATGTCGTTTTCTGCCACCTTTTGTAAAATGGATGAAATAGCAAGGTTTCTCAAACGTTTTTGCCCCATGCTAGACCGGATATAGTTTTTAATGTCTCAACTTACTAAAACTGCTTTCGCAGGACGCCATTATAACCGGTAAAAAAAAAATGAGGGCAGTTTCTATAGTCGGATATGGATCTTTAAGAGGATATTTACATTTTCACTTTAACAAGTTCACGTTGTATAGATGACTCTATATCCTCAATGAACTCCACAACTTGAGTTTTGAAACATTGAATTTCATTAACTATGTCTTTAACATTAAAATCTTTGGAATACTGAAGCCCCAAATCCTCCTCCTCCGAGAAGAGTATTTAATTCTCTTTTGTCACTCTCATTATTCCATCTCTTCGTAGGAAAAGAACAAAAAAAAATCAGAAATTCTGCCGCCTCCGTGTGGATGATTTTACTGCGTTAACAGGCGCCACTTTATAATGGCCAAGTCCTAGATAAGGAACTGGCCGGCACCTGTTATCTTGCCCCCGATCTGTTGCATGGGCCTTTGACCGGCCCTGGATTAAACATACACTTCTTAAAGTTGAAGTATTCTTTACATTCGTTTTCAATTTAAATATATTGTATTTTATTTTAAAGATTAGGAGTGTTTCTATAAAACATTTAGTTGATACTTTCGAATTTTTACAAGAATTATTGAGAAATTTAAATATATTACTTTAAAAAAAAAATTCATAATAGAATTTTTTATTAATAGAATCAGACTTAAATTGATATTTAAAAGCGTTTTAAACTCGAATAATGTAGTTATTAATGGACCATTCCCCTTATACACAATGGAAAAGAGTAAAAATTACTTAGTGACACATAGAAATGCTAAAAATTGTTACATGCTTTTAAAATATAACTTCATTTCATAAACACTAAGTAAAAATTTTTTACTTTAAGTTAAGCTGAAATTTATGTTTTAAAAACCAAAAATATATCAAATAAATAATCAAGTTAAACGAAAAGTGTAACAATATAAATTTTAAAATACATATTTATACAATCTATTAGACTGCACATAAAATAAGTACAGTATCTATAGCTACAAATTATTAAGTTTTATTGCTGTCACATTGCTGGGTTAAATTCTATTGTATTTCCTTCACACTAAGTTTGTTTATACTTGACATTGACCTCACAGAGTGAGTCAGAGGAAGAGGGAGAGGTGTCTGCCGTGAAAACGTATCTTCAAAGAGAAGGGGCCGCTCTGGTCTAATTTCTTACTCCACGTAGATGACGTATCCACTGATTCACAGGATATGCTGGCACTCAGCGTGATCGTGAATAGAATAATCCAGCAGAAACACTTTCGTAAAGTCACGCAAACATTCAAAAGATCGGATTTTTCGCCGATTTTTTTTAAATATTTTTTACAGTGTAGAAGACAGAGGAAGTCTGTTTGTGCGTACGAAAAAATAGTGTATAACAGAACATAGTGTTTTTGTCTCATATCGCCAATCATTTGTTCCGTTTGAAAGTGCTAGCGTCTATTTCTGTTAAGAAGCAATAGGGCAATAGTTGCGTTGTCCGTTTGGATATGTGTACCGTTTTCGTTTCTCTGTACACAAATGTTGTGTCCCGTTCTCAGATTTCATTTTATTTTATTTGTTTATAGTTTGCCTTATAAGTTGATATAAAAGTATGTAAAAATTAGCAAATGTTATTAGAAGAAAGTTTTAGTGTTTTATAGGATTCCTTCAGCTAGACACAATTTTGATTGTGTATTCCTGACCACTAAACTCTTCGGCCTTTGGTAGTACAAGGTTCTAATTGACGACTATTTGTGAGAGAGCACCCATACTGTGGGTAATTAGCCGTTGCTCCCCTAACAGGGACAATAACCAAAAATTATGCACTTACAAACCTCGATTGAAACCCAGGTATATATGTGGCAGACAAACGCTGTGAACACTAGAACCGGCGGCCTTTTTCAACGAATAGTTTACTTAGCTTAGATAGCTCTTTAGGAAATTAAAAATTACTAATAAAACTAGGTTGTTTTAGTAGTTTTAGTATTCACAATCACCACAATCGGTGCTGCTGTTTGTCACATATTTAGATTTAAAAAAAAGTTTTTAGTTGCCCATTATTGTATTATTGGGTCCTTTTGAAGGTCATCTTTCATTAAAATTTCCTTATTAATTCCGTGAAATAAGAAAAACGGTGTTTATTTTCAATTTACAATTTAGGGTTTCGAAGTGTTGTATAATTAACAAATTAATGCCGCGGGTATTATTTTTTAAACTCGGCCATTCTAGATTATTCCAAGAATAAGCAGGAGACTGATAAAACTTTTGTGAGTCGTAGATAAACCTTTCAAGGAGATATAAGATCATATATAGACCTTTCAAGGAGAAAAAGATTGTAGGTAGACTATTCAAGGATATATAAGATTATAAGGTAGAATATTCAAGGATATATTTTACCATTTGTTTGCAAGATTGTTACAGCTCCAAGATGATGGTTCTGAAATTGTGTACAGCTGATAAGAGAGGTATTGGTTATACCTGTGAAACTTCCGTTTGGTTCCTTCAAGGGTGAATGGAAATGAGCTAATCTTCAACTCCTTTCAACAAGGGTGTCACTCTGAGACCATTTGTTACCCTACACAGAAAACAACCCCACACTACGATGAGTCGTCTGCATGCCATAGTAAGATGGATCTGCGGTGTTCAAATACTTTTGACCACATAGTGTGGTTTAAAGGGAAATAAGAAAATAAATGAAAAAGGATTTTTTACTTCATACGCAATCCGCATAAAAAGAATTGTCAAAAAAACCTTTAAAACATGCAACATTTGAATGAGTTTCAAGTTTTCCCCATTTGTCGGAAATGCAATATGTTGCATGCCTCTTCTGATCACCTCCCTCCTTATTTATAGTTGCCCTGGAATGTTATGTATTTTGTTCCTATACACTCTTACACTTCTTGGATATTGTCTTCTGGTCTTCACAGAAGTCCTACAGAATTGATATTGTCTTCTGGTCTTCCCAGAAGACATCATATATATATGAATTTGTCTTACTTGGAAATGGAAGTAAAGAAACAATAACCTTTTGGAAACCTCGTATACTCACAATTTAAATGCTGGTCTGACTAGGGAAAGATATGTCTTCCACAGTATATGGTAATATATAGTGCATTTATGGCACATCTAATCGAAGTGACTAAGACCATACACCATTTAAATCAATTCCACTCAGTCAATGCATTAGTGGACGTAGAATAAAGTTTAAAACATTCAAAATGGTCAGAAGAATTATTCAATATTTGAAAGATTTATTCTATTTACACACACATGCATAAAACATTTTGTTCAGTGAATAATTAAGATTGATGAAGATACTAATAGAGCAAAGAACGCTGAAAGTAATTTTCGGTTATAGATACAAGAATGTGGAAAACAAACGGAATCGACTAATTATTTCCCTGAGAAAATCTACCGGAAAAAAAGCGTTAGAGAAGACACACTCGACATTTTCTCCTTGAAAAACATTCCTTAAATCCAATATTTGATACGAAGTCCTACTTTTCCCATGGGAGTATGTTTCCATCAATGTTCTACACGAGAGATTTTATGAAAAAGTTTCTTTCTATAAAAACCCTAGGAAAGGCTTTTTCTAGAAACGGCACCCAAAAAGTCAATATTAGAATTTTCTTTGTTTAAACATGTTCCAAGAAGAATTTTTTTTTTGAAAAAGAACGAAGCACTGTTTTAAAAATCATTGCTGGAGAGAGAGTTTTATTAGAAAACAAAAAACTTCTCAGACTATATCGCAAACATTCGATATTAAGAAATGAGTCCTGATGCTGCAGTATACGAATGTTATCTATTTTTTCACTTAAATCGTGCTTTCGTGAATTCGATTTACAGATTGAGTGTATTTTTTACGAGTTTCTAAAATAAGTGTTTTAACCGCCTTCCTTGGCTAGCTCAGTTTTTGGGTTTTAGGGAAAACGATTAAAAGAAAGAAGGTCCAGTTTAAATTGAAATAAAAAGGTTTATTTACATAAGTAAGGAAAATTAAGCAACGTTACACAGGATCAACTTGATCAAATGGGTAGGATGTATCTCGCATACAAATGGCGAACGTCAGTGAATTGGACAACCAGTCCTCACGAGATCGGGGAAGCCAAGTGGCTCGTAATCTCTCTTCAACTACCAAAGTACTTGCGGTGCTCTTGGCGCCATCTGTTGGTAGGATAATAAAATGAAATCTATGACTGTCACAGTGTATGATATTCCTTAGGCTAAAAAATTACATAGTACGGATCTAGGAACTATAGGAGGTAAAATACAGATGTTTCTTTTCCTGACAGTTTAAATAGACTATAGACTTATAATAGACTATAGACTTATTTTCATTTGTTAAAAAGTTAAAAGTAGGATATTTCATAAATATAAATGGCTGGATAGATGTAAATGAAAAGAAATATTTGCAAGTGTACGGATCTGTAAATACCAATTGTTGGTCCTTACGAGTCAATACTTTTGAAAACTGTTAAAATAACAGATAAAAAGATAATTTGGATAACTTAGATGTGTAATTATATTAATCAATAAACATTCCGAACCACCAGTCTAGAGTCGAGAGTCTAATCCAGAGTAGGGCATGTATGTTTTTCCATCTGGAAGGAATACTGGAATTAGAAAAACAATCGATAAATACGGGTTTCAGAAAAGCAATATAAAATCAGCAGCCTTAAGTGAGGTCAAACAAAGGCAAACATGGATCATGCAAACATATCGTCTGCACGACATGCTAAAAACAAATAGTTAGGAGATGTTTGTCTGCTAACGACACCTGGATGATAGAGGAAATATTTTATTAACAATATTTGCATTTTCTATACAACTTTAGCCGTTGGATTTTGGTAATTATACTTGTTATGAAAAAAATAGGTGGAGCCACTTGTGTTTCATGACGATCTAGAAAAAAGCTTTAATATTGAAATTCTAATAAACAATAATACAATTCAAGGACAATTGCTAATCCTACTTTTGAACCGCCAAGTGTTTCGACGAGATTATTGGTGAATCGGTTAATGATGAGGATAGTTTTTTACAAATAAACACGTTAATTTCAAGATAACGACAAAAGTGCTTTATTAAAAGTAGTGTTCACTAGCTACACATTTAGGTAATTTGTGGGTACCGTACCAACAGAACCTGCCTTGTTTTGAGGAACACCATTCAGAGACTCAATTTTTCACTTCTTCGTACGTTTTGAAGTGCTGATCAGAAAGTGCGTGTGCCATCGATCGGATTAAGTGGTAATCGGAAGGATCAAGGTCTGGTGAATACGGTGGGTTAATACTTCCCATGAAAAATCCTTTAACGTGTACTTAACTTTTTTAGAAATTTGTTATCATGAAGCAAAATTACTTTGCCGTGTCAGCTGGCCAATTCTGGTCGTTTTACGATCAAATTGACTATTTGTTGTTGGTATGATTTGAATTAACGGTTTCACCTGGTTGTTGTCGTCAAACCTTCTCTATGACGTGAACGTTCTTTGTCTTTCACGTCGAAATCGACACTTTTAAAGCGTTTAAACCAGCGTTCACAAGTATCTTGTGGTATTCAACTACTTACCGCAATTCCAGCCTAAGCCATTAGGTGTATCGCCACGTAATTCTGAACCACGGTTAAATGATGAGGCAACATCTGAGCTGGTACCCCACTCTCCAAACTTCTACACTAACCCAACGTGAGGACTTTCGACCACGACAGATTTAAGGTGCACCAGCTGCCTCTACACCAAACGCTTACAAACATCCATTTCCTGACCTGGATTCGAACCAGAAACCTTCCAAACCAGAGGCTAACACCTCAACCACTATACCTGTTGGTCGGCTGACGTTGATATACAGCATGTTCACTATAAGCTTCCTGACGATACGATAACTTTCAGCAACACTTTTAGTCAAAATAAAGTAATTTATTAAAATTTAATGCTCTATTTTGGCACGAAATTCGACATTTTTAAACGCAAAACTATCTATGATGTTGAAACCTTCAGAAGATTTTATATATAGTTATGAAGCTTGTTGTTAATACAACAAAATAGCTATACATATCGCACCCCGGCAAAAAAAGTTACACAAGTAAAAAAATAAAATTTTTGATGTTATGTCATTGAAAAATATGTATGAGGTGCCCCTGGATATTACATTACTTAATCTGTAAAATATAATAGAAGTTACCATCATAAATACTTACCTAAAATTTAAAAGAAGCTTATACTATTTCAACATAAGTTTTATAGTATCCTTTAAGTTGATGTTTCTCAAATACTGCAATTTTGAGCTGTCACTTTTCTTGCCGGGGTGCGAAATGTGTAATTTCATATTTAAAAAAATGCACATTATCTGGTGTATTTTGATAAAGACAAGATATCTCGTCGATAGAAAACTACATCTTTCCTACAAGGGAGAATGAAGATCTAAGAAAAATCAAATTGTCCTTAACCAGGATAAAGTGACAGTGTGGAACATGGTTTTGCGCCAGAGGTTAGTTGTAGTAGTATACTATAGTGCAGTTGTCGTATACGAGGATAAACCACGAAGTGAGTAAATGCTCTAGTGGGAGTAAAGCTGCAGAACATAAAAGTACAAAAGATAGAGTGACAACCAAAAAGATTGCCATGTGTGGTGTAAGAGTTATTAGGGAATTCAAATTAGATGAAAAGGTTAACTAATTTTAGATAACAATATGTAAGTCGTAAAATTCCGTAAGAACTAATCTCGGAAGTTGAAAGGCTAAATTTTTAATGAGGAATTCAGAGGAGAATAAAGTTAAGTGGTTTGAGTTAAGTAATTATGTATATTACGGAAAGTAAATCTGGTTTCATTATATATTATAATTATTCCCAGTTTATGCGCATATTATCTACGGGCTTATAAGGCTTGTCTGAATATATAATTCCCATACTACTTATTCAAGTGAGTATAACAAGGAAATATGGGAAGCGAGCATGTGTTACGTAGTATTTCAAACGGTTTCCCACCTGTCCTTGTAGTTCTCTAAATGTTTTTGGTGTGTCGAGGTTAGTCTTTGGTCATATACACAGTCCAGTCACATTAATGTTACCACCACCTACTTTCGACGTCAACGTGAAATAACCAATCACAAAAGGCAGGTGGCGGCACATTGCAGTGGAGTGTATATTAAGGATGTCCTAGAGCATCGGAAAGCATTTCAATCGTTGGCGTAATGCAGAAACGTAGCGATTTATCCGACGTCCAAAAGGGCATGATTATTGGCTTTCGGGCCAAGGGTGGAAGCATTTCGGAAACGGCTAATTTTGTGAACTGTTCGCGGGCCGCTGTGGTAAAAGTATACCGTGTATTTCAAAATGGCACTATCCAAAATCAGCGACACATGTGGGGCACCACGGGCTATAGATGACAGAGGCAAACGAAGATTACGGAGATGTGTTCGGGCGAATAGACGTGCAACTGTGGAGCAACTGACCTCCCAGATGATCCAATAGGCTACCAAGAGTGTATCCTCAACAACGGTTCAGCGAATGTAGCTGCGTAAGGGCCTCCGCAGCAAACGCCTGGTTAATGGACCTATGCTGACTGCTGTTCATCGGCGACGAAGGCTGGAATTTGCACGCCAGTACCGCAACTGGGCGTCCACAGAGTGGCGACAGGTGGCTTTTCCCGATGAATCACCTTTTATGCTCCATCGGACAGATGGACGTTGGCGTATACGGCGTGAAACGTCTGAAAGCAAACACCCTGCAACAATTGCCGGAAGGATCCAGGCTGGAGGAGGGAGCATTATGGTTTGGGGAATGTTATCCTGGAATTCACTGTGTGCACTCATCATTGTGGAAGGCACGGTGGATCAGCACGTCTCGCAGCGGTCCGCTGTGCCAAAGGTGGTTATTCTGGCTTTTGACAGGTGGTTACATTAATGTGACTGAACTGTGTATGTATGCAAGCGTCAATTTGACGTTATTTTAATATAATTATTTTATAAACAAGACATTTTCATGTCTCATACACTTTAAAGACAAAAGTATTTGGACACTGCAAAACTTCAGAGGAGGATCCATTGTAGGGTGAGGATATTTTCCTGGTTAGTTATGACTCGGCCCATTGCTTTATGTAGTTAGTTCCATAAACGCTAAGGTGTGCATCAACGTTATGAACAATTCTGCCTTGCCTACACTATGTCGATACTACGGCGATGATGGTTGTTTCTTCTAACAGGATCGTACTCCATGTCATACTGCGAAAAATGTGCTGAATTGGTTTCCTGAAAATGAGGTGAATTTGTTTGACAGGCCTGTTCAGAGGTCCGACCTCAATACAATCGACCACTTGTGGGACAAACTTTAGCGACGAGTAGGACACCGCCGCGCACGCCCATCTTCGCAACAATCTCTTATCTGCTTTGTAAGAGGCATTGGATTAGACGCCGTAGGCGGACACTGTTTCACCTGTGCGGCTTTCAGCTGTATAGTCCGCCTTACGGAGGAGATTCTGGGATAAGGGAGAGCTAAGCAATCCACAATACATACATAAACATTTAAGTACACAGAAGGGGAAAATCAAGTGAAGGGCAAAACGTGTAAGCACAAAAATACAAAATGACAGAAGAGGATGACAAAGTTTGAAAAATTGACACAGAAAAAAATCAGAAAACAAAAACACAAAAAAGGACATAAACATGAACAGAAAAAGGACATAAACATAAACAGAAGAAGGACATAAGCATAAATAAAAAAAGGACATAAACAAAAACAGAACACAAAATCAGTAGAAAAAAAAATCATTTCAGAAAAAAAAAATAATATTGCAAAAAACAGAAGTCAGGACGTTAAATACAGATGACAGACAGCCGAAATGACCTAAAAAAGTTTCGAAAGAAAAGCAAGGTTATTTTGAGAACTTTCGACTTAGACTTCTCATCTTCTTCAGGCATGGCGAGATATTCCTGCCCAGAATTTAAGAGAATTTATGGTAAGTATACCTCGATGTGTGTGTGTTGCAGTTATAATACAAGCGTAAGGAGGACCTCCCGTTACTACATAGAATAATAAAGCACTTTCTCTGAAAAAAACGCAGTGTTCAAATACTTTTGCCATATAGTGTAAATTAAAATATAGCGAACAGAAAATGCCTATTGATTTACCACCAAATTAACCAAACAGATCACACTCATATCGTAGGCTTAGAGTAGAAACGAGTTGACTGGTATTTAATTACTATTAGTTATTTGTTTAAAAAAATAAAATAATGAAGTTTTTTGATAGTGTTATGTATTTTTTTAGCAGATTACAATGTGTGACGATATAGTTATCATCTCCGTAAAAGTGTTTAGTGATTCCGAAGAATTATCAGTGTTTTTCTTAAACTGACGATATATTCACTTTTCAACATGCAATCTTATCTGTTTCAAATTAGACCAGTTTTGACCTTCTTTATCAATAACAACTTCCCTAGAATTCTGTCAACCAATACACGGGGTTATTTAGTCGTAATTTCTGTGTTGGTTAAGAATAAAAAATACTACACTACTTGAAAACTATAAGTGGGTTAATTAACAGTTTATGATACCATGTACAAATTCCATAGCGGGTTTGGTTTACTTCGGGATTGATCCTGAACCGTTCCAATAGCCCGTTGTGTTGCTTTAGTGGGACGTTAATTCCCCTACCAATCAACTAATTAACCATAACAGGTTTGCTTATTAGTTTGCAAAGTAAGTAAACCTACTTTTTATTCGTTTTGGAATATCTAACACAAACAATTGGAAGGTTCCGGACTACTTAGTGATTAGACACTGAAATATGTGTTCCGTAATGAAAACAAATTGAAAACGAAGTATGGAAAAGGATCCAAAAATTTCCGATTGTGTGAAAAAGTGCTTATTTTAAAGTTTTAAACAGTATAACTTCTCGAGTAGTTTATAAACTATTAATTTTGGATATTTTTTAATCTTGAAAATTGCTCTCTCTCTTGACAAATTTGAAGTGTAGATCTATCGTTAGGTTGTTCGAAGCCCTTCGATTATTGAAACTCTTAGAAAAACATCAAATCCCGAGTGTGTAGTTTAGGGATTAAAATTTATGGCAAATTGTTTTCGTGAATTACTGCTATGGGACACGAAACCAGTCTGATCTTTTATAAAGTACAAAACGAACTTTGAGTTTCCGCAAGAGCAATTGATCATAAACACTCGGACCCATTTTGAGAGCCATCTTGGAGCGCTAGAAGTAGACTACATGTTTTCGAAAAACACAAGAAGCTGATAAACAAGTCAGGATTCTAGCAGGAGAAATAACCACAGATCTGTTTCTGATACAGGAATTTTCACTCAACTGCCCTCCGGAGTGCTATTTCTTCCCAATCTCTATACCTCCAAGATTTCAACGATAAAGATACATGGCTAAAGGGTCAAAGAGAAAAAGATATCAAAGGATTTTTCCAAAAGCCATTCCTTATGATGAGAGTGGAACGTGACTTAGCAAAACAATTCGAGATAGAGATTCGTTGGCCAGCGGAAAAATACTTCAATGTATGAAACTCGTACAGAGGTTTTGGTTCTGGAGCCGCTGCTTGAGAAGACTAATGGTACGTAGAGGTTTAGTATGAGTTGGTGAAATTCAGAGAAGATATTGTAGTATGTATTCCTCCGTTGAGCTATCAGCGGTAGAACTCAAAGAGATTTAAAAGTAAAGGTTTTCATACTGCGTGCAAAGACTTTTTGTAAGTAGAGATTTGATGCAAGTTTGTTAAATGCATTGAAGTTGTGGTAGTGGTATCCTTCACTAACCAATCAGTGGTCGACCTCAAAGTGGCCACTTCTCAAGGTTAAGTGCATGCGATGTGTACACAGGTTTTGATTCTGGGGCCCATGCTAGAGAAGAGTAATGGTGCGTAGAGCAAGGGATGACAAGAATAAAAAAATTTAGGACCCAGCCCAATTATTTAGGAGCCAGGGCCCTTGCAATACATATCCTAATATTTTTTTGAATGCTGAGTATTTCACGTAACTCATTACACACGCGCGCGCAGTAAATAATATGCAATTTATAGTATAACTGAGGCAATAAAAATAACATTTTTACTATCTACATTAGACATTTTACTCCATTTTTGATCTTTTATGGCCTAAAAAATCAAATTTATTTCATGAAAAATGAATGTTTTTTGCAGAAACAGAAATTCTAGGTGCCAGACCAAATTTTTTTTATGCGTCATGGCGAACTGGTGTGCCATGTCGTAGAAGTTTGTACAAGTTTGTGAAAGGTATGGAAGCATGCTATACTCCATAACTTATAGTCGCAGTCATGCTCAAAGAGGTCACAATTTTGAACAGCCAAAAACTTTTAGAATTATCTCAACACCAAAGATATATTTATATTTATTTTTGTAGGATATACGTTTTATTTTTAAAATAAAATCGAAATTACCACAATTTAAAAAATTATTATAATTACGAAAAATATCCAAAGACTGAACACACATAATTTATCGTTAAAGGGAATAAAAAAATTGCGATCGGTTATGAGTGTCATCTGAATAATCAAAGTGTAAACATGCATCCATGAGTCTAACAGGCCGAAACCACTTAAGTTTAAATAATAATGTCTCTAAATGGTCCCTTATTAACGTCAGACAGTGTATTATTAATCGGTATATAAAAATCATATCCAATACACCGAAAATTGAATAGACTTCGGTACGTATGAATGTGTTTTCGATAGTTAGGATATAGTTAAGTCCTCAAGATTTAACCATTATCGGAGTGGCATATTCTTCTCTTTGTGGGAGTAAACTTTATCATATTATTTTAATAAAGATTGAAAGATAAGTTTTCATGATATCTTATCAGACAGATCTGGAAGTAATTTTATTAAATTGACTGCAATGATAAAAATGAAGTGCAGGGAGAACAAATATCCTGTTTATATATTTTAAAACGAGTTTTGATTAAATAAACGAATTTCGATCTGGTGGAAGTTTCTACAGGAATTTTCATCTTAGCATATTTCCACGGGTATTCAGTAATTGAAATTAGTGAATATATAGAAGTTGCATTAATTCTATAATTACAGTTCATATCTAAGTTATGGTCGGTTACTATCTGTGGCAGATGTTCTTTCTCTTCTAATAATTTTTTTATTGTGATTTAAATTTTTTTTTGTATACGTTTGACATTTGACTACTAATCATCTGTCACTACAAGGCCAGAATCGATGGCCAATTGTAAATGGGCACCCAGAAGGTGGCCATCACTACCCCTAACATAGAATATCACATTTTACGTCCATGCCCTGACCCCGGATTCGAACCAGGAACCATCCTATCCAGATGCCACCACCTTAACCACTAAACCGGTAGGTCAGTCTTTTAATAAGGGAATTTTCCTAGTTTCCTTTCTTAATTTTATCTTTTTTTCTTGTTTATGAAATAATAATGTTAAATAACTTTAAAATGTCAGAGTAATTAAATATTACTAAAAATTGAATTTCTAAAGATGTTTCACCGGCGTATTTAATTTTACGAATTAACAAGTAATAGGTAAGAATTCTTAAAACTTCAATTTTGTTTTTTAGAGGTCTTATGTTGTGGTAATTTTAGTGCTTTGAGTTGTAGAGGTGTCTACATTTTCAAAGAAATAGCATAGAACAGGTAAGGATCAAGCAAAATCGCAGTGTCAGTTAATTGATTTCGGCCTTCCTTTGACTTCAGTTAGGTGAGGCAATAATAAAGGCAATTTTTCAATGAACTGGATAAAGAACTCCAGATAGTTTTCACGCAGTGGATTTAAAATTGTGTTCTTCATCCAAAATTAAAGCAATCGAAGTAAAAATAATAATCCGTCCATATGAAACGAAAAATATATCAAAATAAAAATGAACTATCATACGAGGTCTCTCAGGTAGGTAGATATACAGCCATGACCAATATAATGAAAATGGTTCATGAGAGGGTATTTAAAATCCACGCTTAAAAAATCCCGATTGGGCTAATCAGTTGGGTGCTAGAAGCCCTTGAGGGAGTGTATGGGACTATCGTATTCCTGATGAAAGAGTGAGTACAACAGGAAATGTGCATCAAGTTTTATGTAAACCATAGAATTCGTCCGTGGTAAATATTCAAATGATTAAGAAGGATTTCGTGTACAGTGAATGTGTAACGAGTCCATAAAATACGTATATCTGTACAGCCGTTTCAAAAGATGACCGAGTATTTGTCGAAAGTTTTCCACGCCTCCAACAAGCAGAACATCTGAAGTCGTCAAAAGTCTAAAAGTGCAATCATCAAAGATCGGTGTCTGGCAGTGCGAAAATTAGAAGATGATCTGGGGATTCCAAAAGCTGATGTATTCAAGATGTTGACGAAGGATTTCAACATGGAATTTGACGGATTCCATCCTTTACGTCTTACGCAGGGTGTTTGGTAAAACATCAAATCACCTAGGTGACAGCCCTAACATCCCGGATTTGGCAATCTGTGAATTCGTATCTTCCTTAATTTCAGAAAATAACTTTTGAAAGTTAAGAGATTTCAGACTGTGGATGTGGTTCAGATGACCACCACGAGACAGCTGAGAGCGATTCTAACAATGGTCTTTGCCGAGTGCTCTTAAAAGAGGAAAGACGCAGTGAGAAGCGAGGTGCATAGATGCCTACTTTAAATTAGACTAAGTGTCAAATGCGGTAGATGCAATGCATCTTGTTTCATCATACATGGCCGGATGCCTTCCGCGGGTAGATCTTGTGCTTCTGTAGAAACTAGGACACATCACATTCCGAATACAAAATCTTATTAAAACTTTACTTACTACCCCAGGTGCATAATTATATAGAGTGTTCTGCAAAACAACTCCAAGCAATTGCAATTGTTCTGCAAGCATTTTGCCCACATTTTGAAAACTGTAGCACAAAAAATAAAAAACAGACGTAAAACAAAATTATTGGTTAATTATGTACTGCATATTTATAATAAAACATCAACATTAATTAACTTACTTTATTTAAAACCAGACATACTTTCAAAATTTGCAATTTTGTCGATGTTTTGTCATTGACATAGAAGATGTGTTATTTATAAAGTGTTTGTGGTAATTTGTGGTGGTGTAGGGAGGTTGTTCCGTAGCTAGACAAGATAAAGAAAGGTATGACAAGGAGCGCTCTTTGCACTGCAGAGCATCGTAACATAGGATTGAAAAAAAACGGCCAAAATTTTGATACAATTAAGGAAAAATTGTTCTGAAAAGACTTCTTTTTCTGCGACGTACGTCATACTTTTCAGCATTTCATGCTCTCGGGCTTACTACATACTTCCGTAGTACTTTTAATAGATAACCTTTTCAACATACGCAAAACAAACTACTAAAGATCAGAATGAGACATTTTAGAAATAAATATTCTGAAAGATGCTCATTTTGTATGTTATAAGAATATTTCACATCTGATTTTCGGAAACTAAAGACAATCTTTACATGTTATTTGCGTTTTCCTTCTGTGTGATTATTTGCGTTGATATGTTAGAAAGTATAAGAATCTAAACTAAGCCTAGATGTAGCAACTATGATATTTAGGTGCGCAAAACAAATATGATATCCTCTGAGATAGAAGTATTTCTTTACGAGATAACAATGGTGAAGATCAAATGTACGAGTGTTTTATTCGTAAAACTCATTTTTTTGTGAACCGTATTATCTTGTAATAGTTCCTTCTTTGATGGAAATAGTTTACGAAGAAAATATTTTGATTAATCGAAACATCTGTTAAAAGTCGAATCACATACACTGTTTCAAAGAATGTATTCTGATCGAATGATGCTAGTTATTCGTCTACATTGTCTGAATAAAAATAGATATAGCTCACAAAAATAGCATATAATGTTGTATAAATTTGATATAAAATAAGTATCCAATACAGTAATTGAGTTATGATGGATACGAAACATGTTCGTTCGTAAGATAATGGCATGTTCCATGACCATTATTTTAACAAATCATATAAATATCTTTTGTTCATGTATTTATATCTGAATTTTGCACGTGATTTTTTTTTGTTTTCTTTGACAGTTTGTACTGTGTAACAAACAAAATTACTTCAGTCTAGTTTCTGTATAATATTTATTTGTTTTTACAAAAATGAGCATATAATCTAATTAATCTAACACAACGAATTTAAATAGACGCCTTCACAGCGACCGAGTGGATAAATGTGTCGTTTTTAAGGAACGGATGAACAGTAGTTCTTCTACGAGTTCGAATCTCATATGTACCGAAGTCGGGTTGGTTGTATTAAGTTTCCTCGTTTCTTCAAGACGATACACACACGTAGGCTATCTTATTCGAAGTTCTCCAGGAAGGCATGTCTCCCTTAGTGCACGGTGTGTGTGTGATGTTAGCATCCCCTCCCATGATGTCCCCCGTTAAAACTGTTAATGCCCCGGTTTCACCAATGCTTAACGTACTATATTTTCGTAACTTGGTATTGTAGAAACATCGATACATATACATTGTAATTCAAGTAAAATATTATTTTTTTGATCCAGTGTCTGTGCAAACATTGTAGTATACAAAAGCTGTTTTAAGAACTTGTAAAGCATTTAACCAACATCCAAATCTTAATCTTTCAGTTTAGATAGGCATTGTTGCCCTATAATGTCTCAAGGTGATAAAAATGAATTTAGTCAGTTTGATTTGTATATTGAATTAAATTTGTTCCTATGATTAATATTTTTAGTATTTGATTTACGATTCACCATCTGACCGCGGTTAAAAATTACGTGTTGTTGTCCTCGGATCTTTCCCATCAGGGTTTCATCACGGACCATCAACAATACCTCTGTTGTGTTCCTCTAGTTCGACGTTACTTAAAAATTACTTAAAAATTATAGTAAAAATAAAAATTATAGTACTTAAAAATTACCATAAACATAAATTACGATAACAAATCGATTATAAATGTTATTCTCTGTGCTTGAAGTACGCTTGAAGCGCAGTGCATTAGTTAGTAACTAAATATCTCCATACCTCCTATTTAAAAGAGAATGAACCATTATAAAGATTGAAACATATTACTTAACCTTAAATGTACGAAATAAGTTCATTTTAAGAGCTTTGCTGATCCTTAGTATTAAAAGGAAACATCGTAACAAATTTCCACGAAATTTGTCATTCTCAGCAACAGTGAATAGAGTTTAAGAGCCCGCAGTATTTTCTGCGAATCAGCCAAGCCAGTTGATAAGGCACTTTAATCTCCACCTAAATTTGTATCTAAACGCTGAATTCATGAGAACTCGAATCCCATCTGCCATCGGAGAAGCACTCACACCACTATCCCACAAAGGCAATCATTTCCGAATTTCCTGAGGACTTGCGCCACTGTTGCGCCATCTTGGCGAGGGATTTAAGGGTAGCCATTCCAATATCTCTGGCCGGAATCATCAAATTGATGTCATCCTCTCGAATCACGAAATTGGAAGTATCGTTTTAAAGCAGAATGATCATGGGTGGTTAAAGTTTAATAGAGCGGGATTACGGTGAAATACACTTCGTGGATATCTGGGAACGGTCCGAATTTACTCGAAGATTGAGATTTGATCCCTCTGTCGGGGTTGGAATCCAGCGCCTGTTCAATCGAAAGGGTAGTTTACGAATTCGTGGTGCTGCTTTCGAATCGTTCGAGTGAATATTTTAGCTTAAAGTTGGTTAGGGAACACACAAGTAAGTGGTTTATGTCATGGTGTATGCCGCTATGGATGGGTGGACTGAAATAATGGAATGTTTTAATGCGTTACCTTATGGGATCTTAAGTTGAATTTTAAACAAACTGGTTATATAATCAGGATATACGTTTCTGTATTAAGGGTTTATATTGCAGTGCAACTTCGAAGATACGGCATTCAGAAAACCTGCAAATACAAAAAGCCGACACATTTTCAGATATTTGCTTTTTTAAAAGGTAGTTAACAAATTCGTGGTGCATCTTTCAAATCACCGAGTTGATGTTTTAGCTTAAAGATGGTTAGGGAAAGTAAAAGTAAATGGTTTATGTCATGGTATATGGATCTATGGATGGATGGACTAAAAGAATGGAATTCTTTTCTGTGTTTTCTTATGGAACTTGAATGATATTTTTAAATAACTTTTATTCACCAAGTTATAAATATACCAGCTGTAAAGTCCGTTGAGATAAGACTAAACAGGTTATAAAAATAGCTTATTACTATTCAAGGACTTATTATGTTTTATGGAGTAATCGCATATAGTAGCATTGAAGCATACATTTGAAATGCTTCATTTTTCATGAATATTTAGTCATTAAGTGTTGTCATACTTCAAACAAATTCACAAAATTAATGAATATTTTTTTTCAAAATTCATTTTTGAGTAAGAAGCAAAGCTGGAAACTAAAAAAATCTATAAAATAAAACTTTCGAAAATTATAAGAATTATGAAATGTAGTGTAATACCAAGTACCTTTCCAAATAACTAGCATACCTTTTTAGAACAGAGAAAATAAATTATAAAACGTAAGGTAGAGTTCTACAAACAGTCTTGTTAAGAATCTCTACTTCATTACCATTTCTAAGAAGAGTAAATGCTTCTCCGTTCAAGAATAAATGCGACAGAAATTCTAACGGAAAAACACAAATGCCTTACATTTCTTAATCAAATAACGAATATGCTTGGAACAGATATTTATTCTAAAAGAAAATGATTCGGATCAATGGAAACTTAGAATAGTAATATTAATCATTGAACAATTGTGTAATGAAACACAAATTACAATTACAAGACAATAGAAATAATAATACGGTGCATATCGGTAGACAACTATCGAAAATATTGGAGAACACAGAAATAAATCTATGATATTAGACTGTTAAGCCATCTAGATAAATGAGCCAATTAGGACCAGCAGCCTAATGACCAGTCCCATAAGGCCCCAATTAGAGTAATCAATGTATATCAAGCTTGTCAACAAAACACCAATTGTATTCACCATATATTATAACGGCATAAATGGAGTGCAATAGGTTGATACTAGGGATGTGACATCGATGTCGATGTTTTGAAAACATCGATGTTTTCGAAAACATCGATGTTTTCGAAAAAACATCGATGTATTGGAGTCGATGTTTTTATAACATTGATGTTTATACGTGTCAATGTTTTCACGTTGTCGAGGTTTTATTTTTAAATGAAAAAAGTAAGTACGGTTTTAAAAATTTTAAAACTAACCTAGTAGCATAATTTTTATAATCGGCAAATTGAACATACTTTTAGACCAAAGTGGCCAAGGGTGAAGGGTCTGAAAAGTAGGGATGCGACATCAAGGTCGATGTTTTATAAAAAACATCGATGTTCTATAAAAAAACATTGATGTATTGGAGCCGATGTCGCATCACTAGTTGCAAAACCAGTTTTAAGAAAAGAAGAAAAAAGTTTAAATACATTGAATTTTTAAAAACATCGATAGCTTTGGTGCGATGTATTATCAACATCGATGTTTTAATTTTGATCATCGATGTTTTTCTGTCGTTGTTGCATCCCTAGGTGCTAAACCAGTTTTAAGAAATGGGTAAAAATGTTTATATACTCTGAATTTTAAAAACATGGATGGTTTGGGGGCGATGTATTATCAACATCGATGTTTTAATTTTGAACATCGAAGTTTCAAAACATCGATGTTTTGCTGTCGATGTAGCGTCACTAGTTGCTAAACCAGTTATAAGAAATGGGGAAAAAAGGTTAAATACGCTGAATTTTAAAAACATCGATGTTTTCGGGGCGATGTATTATAGACATCGATGTTTTGCTGTCGATTTCGCATCCCTAGTTGATACACCGGTGAAGTGTGACACAAGTTTTGGTTGTTTGGATGGTTAATTAGGGTTTTATCCTCCGAATATCACAAAATTTCCTAAGTGTCTTTGTCTTGACCTCACAACACACATAAAAATAAGTAACTATTTATCCGTTGAAAAGAAAACAGGAATGTTTCAAAAGTTCAAAACTGGTTGGTTCAGGCAGAAAAGACTGCAGCTTTCAGTACGGATATATGCAAATAAACTGCTCAGAGGGTTAACGTATCTAGTGGTTTCGACTAGATAACTCATCTATTTCTCTCAGGATGAGATGTATTGTCATTAAGATATCGCCGATTTTTTTTATGATGATGAGTTTGAACAGGAGGTTAAGGCACACGGGCTATTAGTTAACAACCTGCGCCGAACGCAAGAGTAAATAAAATTACATAAAAACAGATTGAAAACATTAAAAACTTAACCAACATTTAAAGGTTTGCTAAAAGCATGCAGGCAAACAGCATACAAACAGTTGCGATTCTCTAGGGTAAAACGACAAACATGCAAAAAATTCCTCAAAAGTGCTAAAAAAATGTACGGTTATTTGAAAATAAATATTCACTTATAATTTAATGTTAAATAGTCTTCTTGTATTTAAATTAACTCTTCCTTTAACTTTGTTAATAATATAAGAAATTTTTGCCAGGAAATGATGAAAAACTAAATCTTTAAGAAAAGATTGATAGCATATGTTAAAAAGACACTTATGCTTTTTAGCATGAAATTAATGCTTATTACAATCGAAAATAATTAACAGTATTCAATTAAGAAAATTCTAACGTCCTATCCGTGCATAAACACAAAACGAAATGGTTTTCATAAAAATTGAAATGATTTGAAAATTGCTCTGAAATTTTTAATTTCTATTTAAATGTCAATGAGTTTAAAATTTGAAACAAAATCATCAATAGAAATAATTAAATTAGTCTAAATATTTGGACTGTGCATTAAGTACATTGATGAATGGCTTGACATTAACAGTAAAACATTAAGTGTCACATCAAGTAGATTAATTTTCTAACATTTCTAGACGAATGCAAGGTTTTGTCTTCGCTTAATGGTCGCTTCTTCATCTTTCTCTAGGATTTCATAATCAATACTTCATAATCTTCATCATCTTTCGAGGCGATCAACTTGAATAGTATATCATATTATAGTATAACATTCGATCATAAAATTTGTAACGTTTATCATTCAATACACTGAAGTGCCAAAATAATAATGCCTAATATTGTGCGGGACCTATTGCCCTGCTATAGGCAATAGGTACCCTGAATCACACATTCTGCCTCTACAGCTGTCCATAATTGCAAAAGTATTCCAGGTGTAGGATTTAGTGCAAGAAATGAAATTTCGTTCATGTCCCATATATGTTCGATGGGATTCATGTCTGGCAGTCTAGGTGGCCAAAGCATTCGCTGGAAATGTCCTGAGTGTTTCTCAAACCAATTGCGAAAGATTTTGGCCCGGTGACATGGCGATATGCCATCCTGGAAATTTCCATCGTTGTTTGGGTACATGAAGTCCATGAATGGTTGCAAATGGTCTCCAAGTAGCGGAACATAACCATTTTCAGTCAATGACTTGTTCCGTGTGACCAGTGGACCTAGTACATACCATGTGTAAAAACAGTCCACACCATTATTTACTTTACATAAAATGCTTATAGAGTTGCAATATTTGCTCTAAGATTTACTGACCATGTAGTAATTCCGTTTGACTATTTATGCTTTGCTATTTAAAATTAAATACATTATATAATTGCAATTTAAAAGAAAATTTACAAAAATACTTAATTTCTTTCCTTCTCGATGTTTCTTGCAATATACAACTTAAGATTTTATGAACTGGTAAATAACTATTCTGTAGTAGGAATGTTTTAATATTAAAATTGGATTTCTATGTATATATATGTATATATATATAATTAAACAGCAAGGTAATAGAAAATAATTAAAAATAATAATAATTAAATAATAAAACAGAAATATAAACAGCAAAATGTGATGGCATAAGGGAAATAATACATGCTTTATAAGGTGGATGGTCCCCCACGTGCTGCAATTACACTAGCAACCCTTCTGGGCATAGTTTCAACAAGATTTTCACACACAGCTATGGGTACTGTGGCGTTGCAAACACCCACACACACACACACACACAACTAACCTTTGATTCAAAATTCCTGAAACAACTGCCCGAGCCCTGCTGATGAATTTCGCAACATCTATCCCGTTTGTTTTGCGGTGCAAGTGAGTTGTGGCTCGCTGAATGGGGGGTCTGGCGACACACGGAGATCGGTTGCAGAGCACGAAGAGAGTAGAGGTTTTTTTGTTTTGTGGTGCTCGTTTATGAGGCCGCGGCTGTTGACCTTTTGCCTATTTTGCACTACCCATGACACAGGGATGGAAATCCTTGCTGTAATTAGTGTAGATAAAAATATTTGCAAAATAAATGCAAGTTATTTGTAATCTAGGCTGTTTAGTTACGTTGAAAGGCCCACCACTCGGCCCACTACGTTACAGTATTTATGTCCATTCCTGCCTCGAAAATGTCGCCAGCTTTGCTGTAGATTTCGTACGTGGTTCCCTGGTCCGCAAACGTCGCTCTAACTCGTTCCACAAATGTTCTATGGGGTTTAGGTAGGGACCCTGAGTAGGCCAGGGAAGACGTTTTACGTTCATATCTTGATATTACTGCTTGACAGAGGTTGCAACATGACATGGAGCGTTGTCGTCCTGGAAGTAACATTCGTCCACTCATTAAAGCGCACAATTATCGCATTTGTTCTTCTGTAAACCCTCATCTGTTTTGTCACACTACTTTGCTGACATCAAAAGTGGCAGTTTTTGTGGCTTTATTGCCAAATTTCTCATCGGGCTGTACTTTATGCAGAATTGAGCCCTTCATTATGATGGATGGGTTGAGGTAGCCCGGTTGGAAGAATAACGGATCACCAACCTGAGCACGAAACTCGATCCAAGTAAAGATTCATGTAAGTTGGGGTCAACGTTAAATATGTCGTGGTCTCAAATGGCCTCACGTTGACGTGGTATTGAAGTTTGGATTGTGGGTGTCCAGCTCAGTGGTGATCTCGTCATCCAAACATGATACAAAATGATTACGTGATATTGTCTTCGGAGCTTTCCCTTACCGCATCGTCTCCACCACTAGCCAGATGTATTGCTCGCGAGTACGACGTTTATTAAAATACCTACATTATGATAGAGTGCATGTACAGTCAACAAAATAAAAAAAAGACACCAGATCGCAATTGCACAATTTACGTAGCAGAGCAAAACAGAAGGTGGCAATCGATAGGGATGAATGTTTTGTACAATTATCAACATTTAAAATGTGTCTAAGGGGCCGTCTTCATATTAAATTGGGTGCTTGCTCCGAAAATTTCAATACGAACACCCATCTTTTATCACAAATTTGGATTCTACACACATTTTCAGGCGGAAATAAAAAAAAAAGCGTTTATCAATTTTATTGGATTTTCATCGATTTGTAAATTTTTGAAAATTAGATCTTCTAATGTTAAATTGGTGTTTCACGTTTTTTGTTATATTTGCTAAAAACATTAATTTTCCTTGGCAATTGCTTTTCTATCCTTTGCTACCCAAAAAAGCAAACACCATCTATAGACATTTAAACTATCAAAAATAATTTTACTATTTTTATTAATTATGAAATTAATATTCATAAAAATTATAAATAGAGACCTGGGCAAATTTCGACTCCATGCGATTCAACTGTTACTGAAACATCGGAATTTCAAATTTCAGCTCATCCCGTGCATAATTACTAGCGCAGTCAGACTGTTTGCAAAATTTGATGATTATTAACGTTTGTTCGCAAAGATAAAACAGAAATTTCTGCCAACAGTTCCTGAGATTCGATCAGAATGGATTCTGACTTTGTCACCATCTTAATGGACTCCATACCAAGGCGTCTGCAACAGGTCCTTGACTGCGACGGCCACAACACGTCTTTATTAATATTTATAATGTGATTGAACTCCGAACATTTATACGCTCCCTCAATGGTTTTTATGGATTTTATCGGTCAATTTTACGCCGTTTAGCATTATTTTTCATCAAATCCGCCTGAAATGTTGTGTAGAATCCAAATCTGTGATAAAAGATATGGGTTCGTATTGAAATTATCGGAGCAAGCACTCAATTCAATATGAAGACGGCCCCCTAGATAAATTTGTAACATTGATATTTATAGAAAACATTAATCCCTATCGATTGCTACCATCCGTATTGTTCTGTGATGTAAATTGTACAATTTCAATCGTGTGAGTCGTTTTTTATTTTGACGGCTGTACATCTAGTTAAACCGTGGTATACACATCTTACAGAAACCAAATAATTAGTCCAAGTCTTCTCACTAAGAGACCAACCTCTTCACCTGATATCACTCCTGGTGACTTTTGGTTGTGGGGTCTTATCATTTTACAGCATGTTATCGCAATAACTAATTTCATCAATTACAACCCAATCCCAAATCTATTTCAATAGTTCAAATGAAGTAATACGTCTCCATTATACAATGGGTTGATTCGACCACTGGAAATCATTAATAATTCAAGACATTTATGAACCGACCTCTATTTAGATTCCTCTCGGGCTTAAATGTGCCCGATATATCCCCATCCGATGAAATCCAGGGATACAGTGGCTTAAAGGGTTTGCTTGCTGCTCTAGCAAACTATGAATTGTAACAGCACAGATTCGATTCGTGTTAAATTCAAATATCCCTTGTCTATGTTTTCCTCTTATATGTCAGTAAAACGTTCCTTGTGAATGTAAGTTCATTGTTCAATGTTGAATGTCTTATGTTGGACATATCTGGGTGAAATGTGGTCTTTGTAAACAAACCCAATCGACATCTGAGATCCAGATGTCTTCGGAACCATTTCAATTACATTTGATATAAGGTAATTGAATTTACATTGCACTGGAGCAACACAACTAGCAATTGGCGACTATCCGGTATGCGTCCCGAATGGAAAGATCCGAGAAAACACCTTCGCTGGCATCTCACATTCCAAACGTCCACGCCGCGCTAACTTGAGGATATTTGAGGCCACGACAGATTTAACTATAGCAACCCCCATGCATTGTACTTGACAGTTTTTGGTTCGAACGAGTTTCGAACTCGCAACCCTTCGGTTGGTAATCCTAGACTTTACCAACTGGATACCAATAACCCTCCCTGATATAAGAAGCTGGGCATGAAATGCCTTCTTTCTGGAGTATCTTCGGGATGATGGGTTGCATACGAAGGATCCCATTTTCGATAAGATATGTATTAAATGAGGTCGTGGTACAATAAAACTATCTCTTCAACTGAGGCAATGATCATCGGTAAGTTACAAAAACAGAGTGGTATGAACCAAAACTGTCCAATGGACGAACAAAAAAGAGGAAAGAATAAATCTACAGCAAATGGAAGCTTAAGTCAATGATCGCAGAAAGATATTTTAGTAAACCAACAACTTTTCTACAGCTTGCTGTCTTGACCACTAACACTTCATCAACTCCCACCAATCCAAAATTCTCAACAACAATTCAGTGACATCAAAGGATGGAATAAATCTTCTCCAAAGAATGGTGTGGTTCGAACACTGGAGGCCACGATTAATTCAAGACAAACCTCTATTTAGATTCCTCTCCAAACACGCGAGCTTACAACTCGTGCAATATATCCCCTTCGCTGAGATCCAAGTGTCTTCGGGACCATTTCAAATAAAAGCTTGATAAAAAGGAAACATTAAATCTGCGTATGGAAGGCTTTCTTTTCGGAGTATCCACCGGGTCGCGGGTTGCATACAAATGATCCCGATTTCCATAAGCCGCGGCTATCAGAGTCGGAACCACTTTTGGAAACTGAAATCTCACTGGAAGAATTTCTTAACAGTAAATGCAATCATTATGATGACTGCACCATTGGTTCCTTTCTCGAGCAAGAAGAAAGGAAACTTATCTTGCAAAATGGCTCCCGGGCTTGTGCTGAAGGGAAACGTTCCGGTGAGGTATGGGGGTCACGATCGTCCTGGAGCGAAAAGTTTAAATTCGTTTTCTTCCCGATTTTTTTCTTTTCCCCGGGATAATCCTGGAAACGGAATTATCCTGAGAAGGAACGTTTTCCGGGGACTGAATAAGGAAGTAAAAGACGGTGCTTTTGGATGCAGTCTTTTTGTCCTGGACATGACGGTTCTGTAGAGAAATGAGTAAACTTAAAATGGTAAACGTTGAATTGGAATCATGATTCCACCTGAAGCATGATTCCAACAGGAAAATTGGTATTCAGGACATTTCTTTAGAAATCCTAAGCAGTTTTCGGCACGTGCTTCCTTTCATTTTGCACCCCTAATTTTGTTCACGAGGAAAGGTACAAACATTAAGTGGAATGTAAGGAAAATGCATAAAAATAATGCATCGCTAAGCCTTTAAGCTCCGAAAAGATAGAAATTGAGATTAGAAATTGCACGCTTAAGTTTGAAGAATCACGTGGGTAGTCAGAGAGGAGGAAAATATACAGTGATTTAGGGGACAGGTATTAAACTATTTGCTGAATGTATAAAGCTATATGAATAGAATAAGAAATTCATAAAAGAGGAATTTGAAATTCTCAACATACATCCGATATTTCCATTCAGGATCGATACCGGACCACAGTTAATAGCCCATTTTGTTCCTCTAATGCGACATAAAATCATATACTTACTTTACACTTAAGTATATTGATATACATGTCTGAAAATAAGAAATCGTAGACCAGAATAAGAAACCTCAATCGAAAATTTTGACACCACAAATAGTAATATTTCTAAGCAATATTTAGCTAATTCTAACTGAGAAACGGACAACTAAAATATACATATAATATTTGTAATTTATTTCTCACACTAAAAATAATTAGTGTGATATTTAATTATTAATTTATTGGATGATAACTCTATTCTCCATGTGTTTTATAAGAGTGGTTTTTAGCCAAAACAAACGAAACGGAAGCTATATGTCTACTTCCTTTTCCTAAATACCCTCTCATGATGTATATTGGCTTTTTGGTTTCCTTTAAATACAGTTTATGGCTATTTGTGTGACGTTTGATGGTTAGTCTAATTGGTGTTGACCAATCAGTTATAGTATATCATATCTAAATTCATTGGATAGAATTTTTATTGACGCAGCGCTAAATTAGTACTTGCGCGAAAAGCATATCAATTGACGCCTCGTAGGTCAAAATTACGAGGTGTTGTCCTCGGACCTTTCCCTTAAGGGACTGATCCCGGACCTTCGTCAATAGCCCGTTGTGTTGCTTTAGTACGACGTTAATTAAAATTACCATTACCAATTGACGCCACGTTCAAAATACGCACAGAAAGCACGTTTCACCACAGAAATACTACCACCATGTATATTTAATTCGGTAGAAAAATCCTCTAATAAGCTGTGGTTCAAAATTACGTGGTGTTGTCCTTGGAACTTTCCCTTTGGGTTTGATTCCAGACCGTCGTCAATAGCCCGTTGTGTTACCAATACCAATAATAAATATTAAAAGACCAATACCTCTCCTACGCTATATGGCTTTGTGTATCGCGCCGACCTACTGGTCTGGCGGTTAAGGTGTTAGCCTCTAGATCGGAAGGCTCCTGGTTCGAATCCGGGTCATGGATGGTTGTAAGCGTATGGTGCATCTAAAATTTGTCGTGGCCGAAAGTCCTCACGTTGGGTTGGTGTGCAAGTTTGGAGAGTAGGGTGCCGCTTAGGTGTTGCCTCGTCATCTGACCGTGGTTCAAAATTACATGGTGTTGTCCTCGGATCTTTCTCTTAATGGATTAATCCCGGACAGTCGTCAGTAGCCCGTTGTGTTGCTCTAGTACGACGTTAATTAAAGTTACCATTACGTTTATGTATAGTATGGTTTTTAGCTCGATAGGTAGCTGAATTTACATCGTAGTTGAGCTATGGGAGACTGCCCAGTATCAAATCCCGTAGAGAAAGATCTGATGACAACAACTCGGTCAGATGATGGGATCAACAACGGTTCTGGTATTCACTCTCCAAACTTCCACATTGCGCCAACCGCATAGCTTGTTTATTTTGATCATGTAAGGTTCATTTTTTAACTTAATCGTTTTAGTACTTTTTAAGTGATTCAGATAAAAGCAACATTTGTGTGTATAAAAAATTTAACTAGTTTAATACTCCTGATTATTATCTATCTCAATTTACTCAATCAAATATTTTTAAACTGATCATTTACAAATTCTCGATAAATTAGAAACGAAACTTTTTATGGAAGAGTGCTTTTAACATATAGACTACGACTGGAACAGTAGTTGTACCATGATCACGCCAAAATGGAATTTATGCAACGGCCAGTACATCAGTTGTACCTTGAAAGTTATAAAAATCGCTCCAAGAAAGAATATATCATACCTCCGGTTATAACAGTTATATCTTGAAAGTTATAATTGCGCCATGAAAGAATAGCGCTTGTTACATCTATAGCCGTAGTAAACAGGTTAATAATACGAATACTTTCCAGTGCATTTCACAAACTGAATTTCTACATGGAGCCCTCGTATTATAATGATCGACCTTCTATTGAAATAGACAGTGCATGTGGGCAGAATTGTTGTCGTAAGGTCTCGGAAGGGTACGGCTAGTTGCACACACATTGGATCTCGATAGTACGGGAAAATATACTACGATCAAATTCTTTTAGTGGAACGTGGAAGAGCATTGGAGCTTGAACAAGGTTCGATCTACACACAGTACGATCGCCTTGTTGCTACCATCCACTGCTTGATACAACAGACGGTCGCCTTGCTGTTTCTGTGAATTCAGTGTCGTACGTGTCCCATTGTAAACTAGCGTGCTACACGATTATATTCGTACGATAACCTGTCTTTAGTTGACTTCCTGTGTGTTCCATTTTATTTGTCGACAATTTTGTATTCCCATAGTATTTGCATTTAGTTATAAGATAATTAATTGGGGTTACTTTTGTTTTTATGTATGGCAGAAAATATTGATAATGAAATCCGTATTTCATTGGTACAAATAAGGCAAATGCTATGGGAAAAAACATTAGAAATGTACGAAGTCAGAAATGCATGGAAAGACGTCTGCTGTGATCTTAATAAAGATTTAGAAGATACGGAACCTCTTCTCTAGCGTTAGGTGTGTTCCCCATTTGGCAAGAGACGACTGTACACCAACCACATAGCAACAACACTTTTGGGATTCATTTTCAATACAACTTGAGATGCGTAGTCACGATTTTTTAACCAGTATGATTAAAGATCGATGCGTGTGCAACAAGAGTAAATATGTGGACTTATGATTCAACTGAGGAATATGATTCTATTACGGCTGTATTCACAAGTCCGAGTTAACTCGAGGATCAACGATAATCCCCGAGTTATCGAAAAAACCGTATTCACAATGCTTGATCTGTGGTTTAAATTGCTGTTTCGGTGTTACATTTTGATCCTCCGAAATCGGCGAGTTAACTAGCGAGTTAGATTTCCGCTTGAGCAGTACTATCTTCTTGCGGAGGATACTAGAAAACAAAATGGATGACCACATTTCATTCTGTGATCAATTACGGTATTTTTGTGACGACTGGACTGGACCTATCATTACGGAGCACCTTCTGTATAGCAGCTCATCTCCTCATCATAGTATTGCTTAAATGGAAAATTTAAAAACATAATTTTAGTGAAATTCAAAAGAAAAATGAAAATGTAGCTGCGAAAACGTTTGGCAAGAAGATAGATGGCGGCACCTCCGTCCGCTAAGAGCGAAGGTAGAATAGGACCATGGTAGATGCAAATTCGTCGTAGAATAAAAATTATTTTGTTGATTTATTACAAATGAAAAAAAATTGACAATGCAAGTTACTTAATCGGATTACATTCATTTGTCAAGACATTGCGTACAATTCTTTCTTGCAAAATTTAGGTTTCCATAAAAATCCAATTTGAAATTAAATACCTCTGCATTTCTTTTCCCAAACCCAAATTAAAATGCCGTATGCGTTGTATTTAATCACAATTTCAAATCAATTCTTCGGCGAAGTGGTGCTTGATCAGTATGAATGCAGATTCGGGTGTCGTAACCAATATAAACAATATCACGTGATAGTGAGGAGACGGTGGTAGTCAATCACTGCGAGTGTCCTATTTTAATCCCCGGATCATTTAACACGCCGTTTGAGAATACCGTTCTTGATAATCCTCGAGTTAACTCTTACTCGCGGATCAACTGATCCTCGAGTTAACTCGAGACTTGTGAGTATGGCAGTTAGATCAAGTGTGACCTAACACACAAAACCCCTAAAATTTTATTAAGACCATTTTTTAATGTGCAGGTTCAAGTCTTATAAAATTACAAACTATCTTATTACTGATCACTGAAAACATATTTTAGAGCCGCAAATTACATTGTGAATAGATAAACAAAATATAAAAAAATGATGCCAAGAAGATAACATTTATTTCCATAGTTAGTGGTTAGGTCACTCTTGCTCTGATAGCCTCATATTGAAGAGCACATACTTGTGATTTTATTCACGTTTAATAAACATTTTAACCAATCAATTTTGTATCCCACATTATAATTCATGCAACCGCATAACTTATCTTCAAACCGAGTGATCCGAAGAAATAGCACATAAAGCTCTATGCGTATACAGTTCATCTACTTGAGCAGAAGATCGCTGGTAAGAATATTGATATCATTAAAATCTAAATTTACACAGGGGCGAATATTTTGGAAAGTCTGATTTACAGATCCTCGTTAGAATTACAGCTAAACTATAAGATCTAAAATTTTTCATGGCAGTGTTGCGCAAACGTTACGTATACTCCAATCCCTTTCACAAATAGGATTTTTCCAAGTGCGTTGTTGTATTTAAATAACGTAATCAAATATTTTTAACTAGAAGCTGCTCTTCAGATTATCGGTAAAATTAGTGCTACACAAGAGCTAAGGAGTTTTGTGTTACTTACGTTAAGAATATTATCCAGTCCTTTTTTATAGCTGGCCTTCCCCTATTGTGTCTTCATGATGCTCAAGTTCTTACCTCACCAGAACCTTTCGGCCTACATTATTGGATTCCTCACATGACCCGCAGTGTTCTCGAAGAAAGATGGCAGTGGTTTGTTAGATTAAATTCAGTGCGTATTTGGGATTACAAGACATCTCCGCATAATGTCCTCCGGCTTTAGATTCCATTGAATTGCTGCCGGAGTAGAATTAATCTATCTAGAAGCCGTAGCAAGGTTCTTAATGTCCTACTCCCTATAATTCCAGGGCCATAGAATTATGCCGAGACCATTAAAACTTCACTGAAGGATAAAATACAACCGCATTGGATAGCTGCACGGGCCGTTGGATAGCATTGAAGGAACACTTAAATTTCCATCATGGCGAAACTCTAATACAGGGCATTATGGAATTTACAGCGAACCGTTCAATAGGCCTCATGTAGCTTGGAATCGATAAACGAGTTGAATAATATTTATAAATAAGATTTGTGAGTATGGTCGTTTTGGTACTTTGTGTGACACCAAGAATAATATATTCTTTCTGTAAATCACATGATTTCGTAGTCATTGAACGTCGTGAATTTTCATTAAATTACATTTCAAAACATTTGGGATTAATCCCATTATGGAATTAAAAGCAGGATATTGTGAGCTTTGATTTTGTCGTTTATTCGTCTAAGGGGTTGAAGCGCTTATATCCAACCTACATCTTGCTAGCATGGCTTTTAAGAAGTTTCGATTTTATTGATCTATGGAATATTCCGAAAATTCTTTCAATCAAAAGATGTGATTATTCAATTTTACTTAATTTAAATTTCTTAATCCTTTTTGGTTTGTTTAAAAATTCTTTTATGAGAGGCTTTTAAGCCAAACTATATATAGGTGAGTATAGCATTTCTGTGTCGAAACGTGTTTCTTGAACGGATTGCAAATATGGCGTTACTTAGCTTTTTCCTCGAACACAATTACAGCATTTTGTCGGTAAAAATTCTATAGAATGAATTCCGACGATATATGATAGATATTGGTCAAAGCCAATTATATTAAACTCCAAAACGGTAAAAAACTAGCTTTAAAGGTAATCTCATGAGAGTGCTTTTGAGTAACGGAAGTAAAATTTATATTTTCCGCTTGGTTTGTTTGCTTAAACTAAAAATCCGTCCTATTTGGTTTGCCTAGAAAATCTTAATTTTTAATCGTTAATTTTTCAAATACCACTTGGTATCAGGCGTATCTGTGACAAATGCTCCCTATAAGTGCTATTTATCTATTTTCATAATTTGAAATAAGTCTTAAAATTCGCAGTAGTGTTGTAATGAATACTGTTTCTGCAGTAATTGCAAGACACAATTCATTTCTTTGCATGTGAAAAGTAAGATTGAGTAAGAATGGACCAAAATATACGTTTGTATTGTGTTAATACTTTTTAATAAAAGTCGTACTTGATTTTCAAAAAGATTCATGGAAACGTAATTAGTGAATTCAGCTTGATGATTAAGTCCAAAAAACATTTTTTTTCCAAGGTAACATGTTTGAATCTGATGGACTGGATCTGGATTAATTGTTTGAGATAATTTGCTTTGACTGAAAGTAAATTTAAACTACTTTTAATCTACTTGGTTAATTGATTTGAGTTTTATGGCGCAAGGTCCAGTATTGTACAGCCTTAATTTACTTGGAAACTTTATATAAGTCATCATTTGATTATTCGTTATAAGTTGACAACCTTTGACCTATTTATGGCAATGTTAAACTAAATAAGAAAGTCCTTACCTTTCCTAATAAAGTCTATCAACACAGTTAGAACTCGACTTTTGTAAGTATAGAAAAGTTTAGGTTCCATCTTTTAAATCAGCATTTCCATTAAGCAGATACTTAAATGCATGTTTTAAAACTTACAAAACATTTTACGTACTTATTTGGTGAAGCCTTTTTCAGGTATGAATTGATGTAAACATAGTTTAGCATTCTGTGGGTGGGAGCGCATTATTCCCGCCTTCAAACATAAAGTACTCCCTGCATGACTTCTAACTAGTTCTGACTTTTTGAACAATATAATTTTTCTAAAAGATTATATTCTATGGGTTATGTATCCAAAAATTCTGATCTATTGAAAGGAGCAATATAATATTTTCCGTGGATTCTATTCAAAGGAAAGGAGCTGTATATAACATTTTAAGAACATTCTATTCAGAGGAAAGGACCAGTAGAAAGAATTCCACTTCCAAGAAAATAAGCAATATAATCTTAACAAGGAACACACCAATCGAATCTTTCAAAAGGTATTTTTTACCAGATTTTATATTTTGACTTCTGTAGATTCTTTCACCCAATAGATGTGATTTTACTTAGTCATTGAGAGAGTTGTAAGGTAAAATCAATAGTATAGTATTTAAAGCTATCGTGACGTTCAGAAGGTTATTATTAAATTAAAATCTTGTTCAAATTAAAAAAAAAATTAAACCGCAACTTTAAATACAGAACATTTTGTTACCAGATTTTATAGGCGAGTTTTGTAAATTACCAGCACAATTCCCCGGCTTTCTTCTTCGGGTTGAAATGTTTACATATTGATTAAAAAGTGATTAGACAAATAACTTCTTTCCTAACAGAAATGTAAGCATCATTTAATTATACTCAAACTAAATTTAACACCATTTTAACTTTTTCGAGGGTTTTACAGTTACTTCAAACTTGCATTAATGAATATACATCCATGTAATCCATTTCACATACATCGCACTGATGTTTTAAGACAAACCACTAAACTTTATACTGATGTGGCTACTACGAGAGCCGAATTTGAGTTTTGGAGTGATTATGAATGCCCTTTGAGTTTATTTTCTGTAAAAAAGCGTCGTGTTGTTTCAGTGAGGCGTTAATTAAAATGTCTGCCTGTAAATATGACAAACTTTCCGGCGAAGTATTACATTCAGTTTCCCTACTAATGTTTTTTGATACGTAACATTCTTGTACAAGGGATGCTTTGCTTTCGAATTTTATTATCAATATGAAAGGATGGCAAATTAAGTTGATACGATATTCGTGATTAATTTATTTTGAAGCGAGTACATTTTTCCTTCGAAATTCCATTGCACGGGGAATGGTGTAGTTTGTTTGAAAATTAAATATCATCTAGTACAAATAAAGCTAAGCCAATCGATTATAATTTTTCACAAAACAGAAGATCGAGTTCATAGCGTTTTCAAAAAAGAAAATCACTGTTTCCAACGAATGTTTCACATGTATATTCGTTGCAAAAGAATAGCTTTATCTTAGAAGATACGTATTTTGACTTAAACCCTTTGCCCCGAAAGATATTTAGATTGAATTAGAATTATCTGTTTAAAAATACAGAATCATTAACTCAAACAAAGGAAATAGGTCTCAATTTAAATACCTGCTTCATGGGGGGATATTCAGTTCCTTTTCAAATAAAGACAGTTCCCTGTAGTTTCTAAAACTATGAATGGAACTCTATATCCTCGGTTTTTCATCACTACTGCATATCTCTCTTTCTTTGCAAATAGTGGTAGGACTCGAAAAATGAGTAAACAACGCCCATTCGAATAAAAAGAATGTTTATTGTCTCAAAGAAGTATTGGTAAATCTCTTCATCTCTTGAAGACAAAGTTATTTCTTTTCAAAAGACAGTCGTTCATTGTATTTCCACATCATATTCCTTTCTACATGCCTGATACAAGAAAGAATAGAAATAAGTCACTTTCTACTCTGGCGAACTTCTGGCGGCTTTTATACGAATTTTTTTAGTGAGTTAGTGGAAAGATTGTTGAATTATATATTCTGAAATAAATCAGTATTTACGTTTTTATTCTTTTTAGTGTATCATTTTTTGAGCATTTTTTCATCACGAAACATTTTTTTACGGTCGATTCTTTTCCCAAGAGATGAACAAAACTCCAATTAGGGTTTTGAATTATCAATAATTAATTTATTTCTCATCAATTCGCAGTAGAGGGATATAAAAGTATTTGCGATTAAAGATTTAGATATGGTGCTAGTTCTATTTCGCAACTTTCATTGAAAGGTTTTTCAAATGTGTAAGTATTCAATGTGTATTTTTCCCCTCTTTTTGAGGTATAATAAACAACTGCTAAAACGAAACTGCAGAAGTAAAATGTTATTAAATTCTGGAAAGATGGTTCTTATTTTGCATGTTTTTCTCCAATTTTGACATAAATCGAAATGTATTCGTCGTTCAAAAATGCTATCTATTTTTCAGGGGGCCAGGGTAGTTTGGTGTCTAGAGTCACAGATTATCTACAGGAGGGTGGCAAGTTCGTGATTTGATCGGAACAATGACTATCGTGTAGGAGTAGGTTGTTGCACGATTAATCTGTCGTGTCCCTTTCGTCTTAAGGTTGGTGTAATTTATAAGTTGGATGCCAGTTCAGGTGTTAAACTCGTGATCTGAACGGTGTTTAAAATTATGAGGTTTTGTCCTCGGATCTTTTTGTTTGGGAGTGAAACCAAACCGTTTTATTAACCGTTGTGTTGCTCCAGCGTGGCGTAAACTCGCTTGCCTCCAGTCTATTCTTTAAGGCTGCCATCCCAGCTATTTCCTCATTACATCTCTTTCTCCATAGATATCACTAGGTATTTCAAGTACCGCATACATGAACGTAATCGTAGAAATAATTAGTACTGGTAAGTGCATTCGAGACCTATTTATTGACTTGAAGCATATGTATAAGCCGCATATAGGAAACTGAAATTGCTTATAAATTTTTGCAGATAGGTAGGTATATTAATAACATCGCATTGGAAAAACACAACTCTTTATTAGCAACTATCCGGGCTGAGACTTGGAAGGGGAAGATCCGAGGACAACACTACGTATATGAACTTTGGAATAATATTCCATTTTCTCATAAATTAGAAGAGCGATAATCAAAAAAGGAGTACCACTTCTCGTTGAAGAGACGTTTATTTAACCCTCATGATGGTTTCCTCCACGAAGTATCTTGCCATTAGCAAAACTGACCCGATCTTGATGAAGAAATAGCTCGTCATTAGATCAATTTCAGACGAGATATCTCGTCGAAACAACTTGGAAGGTTAAGACCTTACCGAAACAAATATTGCAGAGAGGTAGTTAATTAACGTCACGCTGGAGTAACATCACGGGTTATTGGTGACATTCGGGAAACAATCCAGAAGGCAAAGGTCAGAAATTATTATTGCTCAGATGATACTTTTTGTAGGTATTATGTCCTCTAATGATGTTGATTGTCGCAACGGTTGTCATGTTAATTGATTTGAATCTAAAAAAAGAGCAAATAAATCTAAAATAATAAATCTCATTTTTAGGAATACCTGTATTTTACTACCAGTCTTAAACCCTGATTCAAATTTAATGTATCACATTTATGAGCTGTCTATAAGGAATGATATTGTTTTATTTGACCCGTCCTCTTAGTACCTCCAAGTAGACATTTGAGCAACCGATTAAGAGTAAAAAAATTATAGCTGTGATTAATCCTTAACAATTCACGTTTCTCGTAAAGGAATGAAATTGATCCCATCTCCTTATATCTAGAAAACAGTGCATTGAACTTTTTCTTATATTTTGCATACATCCATTCCATTTCTTGCCTCTAAAGCGCTTTCTAATTTAAAAAGTATTTGAATGTGTTACGGAACGTGTCTCGTCTTAGATAGCTTCGTGTGTCCTTTACGAGAGCGATATTGTCTTTTTATGAGTAAATGTGATACGAACTTCAGGATGACATTAACTGTTGTTTGAAGATGTTCGTGTCTCTTATCTCCGCAGATATAAAGCAGGAAATTTTCAATTGAGTTTGTCAATTTTATTATTTATTTAATTTATTTTAGTATTCTAGATATCGTAAGTTTTATAAACTTTGCTACTTCCATAGATGATTTATATTATTTTTAAATCGAAACAACTATTGTTTATTATATTAAGCTAGAAATAAATTGTGGGAGTTGTCGCTTCTATGCGTTCTTGGAACGATGCAAGCCGTTTTGGCGAGTCAGGCAAAATCTCCAAGAGGTTATTAGCTTTCTCTCGACTACATATATATAAAAGTAAAGTGAGTAATGGGAACCTTTTTATGTGTCCAGGATATGTGACCAAAACTAGCAGTAGCGTGGCCCTTAGACAACTTCTGAGTGAAAACGAGCATTCATCATCTAATTGATTGACGGCACAGGAGACGATTATCTCTTAATTCATCATCTGATTGGTCCGAACGACATAGAAGTAGTACATAGTTCATAGTAGTAGTACATAGTTCATAGTAGTAGTACATAGTTCACCACTTGCCCCCACTTTATAGAAATGCACATCCACCACCTACACTTGGACATATTTTACCAAGTTGCACCATAAAACATCAATTAAATAGACATACACACACGAGGAATATTTTAGCTAACCCTTATAATAATTAAATTATTTTCACAACATCACGTTTCCCAAATAACAAAAAGAAAATTTTAACTGTTTGTTAACGAGTAACAGATATTCACGAGAATACTTACTAGCTAACTTCTACTCAATTGAATGTAACCATCTGGATTCCAAATGCAACAAATACTTGTTACGAATATGAGAGTGGTAAGAGTTGGGAACATCCTCAGCAAAGCAAGATAACACGTTAATACTGTTATAGGAAATAATGAAGACAAATAGAATGCAATTTCTCTGCAATTCTTTATTTACTAACCGATAATTACCTGATAAATCCTAATCTTTCCAAACTCAATAACTATGGTCATTTTGTAATTGCCATGATACATCATTTTGATTTTCATCGCTTATTTGCTTAAGAAGTTTGCTTAAGAAGTTTTGGAACAGTTAAAATTTCTGTTTTCACATTTATCCATATGTACTTTTGCTACACTTCGAATTGTTTTTTTTACCTATAAACTAAAGTTAATACACTGCTGTTCATTAAAAATTAACCAACACGTTTTGTCGTGCATTATTATTCACCTTTCCTTTGGTTTTAATTGAATTTCGTAAGTAGTGTAAATAGCACTTTATACATTTGTTTAAAGAGGAGATGTATTTCTTTTCAAACAGCAGCTTCTTTAGACTACTTTTGAAACTCTGAGGAATAAATATAATTTAACGCTATTGTACTGTCACATAATTTAATAGCGTGTTTTGTAGGAAAGCTTTAAATTTTTTTTCTGTTATTGATGTTTTCCGATTCTTTCCTTATGAATTGCAATACATTTTTAACGTGGAAATGTTTCATACTTCTTGAATCCGACATTTTAAATTGCTTGCAAGCAACGCAATCTTTTGAAACTACAATATAAATAAATCAGTTCTTGTTACTGCAAGAAGCCTGATATAATGGGAGGAAACTCATTCAATACGGTCTTGATGGCTTTCAGCCGATATCAAATACACAAGCATTCTGCTTAACAGCCTTGGGAGTCAGGACAAAGAAAAAGAATAACGAATTTTAAAGCGCTAAAACTTCTTTCGTTGCCATTTAAAAAATAATAAAATTCCCTAACATCCCAAAAGAGAACAGAAGAGAAAAAAGAACACCGATAAAGATGGTTCACGCAGGTTAAAAAAATTAAGTACCACTTCTGTTGTACACAAGTACAACAGAAGCGGCTGAAAAAAATCGATCTTGCTTCGGTGATGTACTTGAGTGTGCAAAAAAACATTTCTCTGACAGCTCAGAGGTATGAAGACAGAGGAAGCAAAAAATAAAAATATCCGGAGAAAATCGAATGTTCGAAATTTTCCCACCTCGAACGGGATAAAAAAATTCAGAATATATCTTCCCGAACAACCTTCCCGCCTTTACGAGGTGGGATCAGGTGCGAACAGCAGTTGCAGAGACTCGGGAAAAAATTGGGTACGAATCCCTTTGAATTCCCTTACATTGCGTTTTCGGAGTTATTTCTTCAGTTATTGGGCGATAAACTTCGAAATATCTTTGATTTATAGAAGCCCAGACGTCAAAAAACTCAGAAATATTGCAAGATCAAACTTCTTTGTCCACCTTACGATTGTGTGTTTTCCCTTTTTTTTTTTTTCGTTTGGTATAAAGGGGGAATAAAAAGGGCGGTGTCAGAGCCGAGATTAAAAAGACTCTATCGTTGATTTGGGTGGGAAATAGAGAAAAGAGCAGGTTTTTACCAAGTGTAGCCTCCAGAAATGTGTCTTGTTTCCTTATTTGAAGTAAATGGTATCTGGTGCTTGAATTACTTAGTACTGGGAGTTTAGGAATACCCCTTTTATACAAGTGAAGTTTATTTCAAATGTATTTTATAACTGCTTTTCTGGATCTTTTGACAGCTCTTGAAGATGGGAACCATATATATTCCTCAAGTATAGACAGTGATTTATGTCGCATGTTCACAGACGTGGATTTATGTTTTATGTTCACAGAAGATGTTCCATTGTTTTCTTATTCTAAGTATATTACATATGATGCCAGAGTTACTAACTTCTGGAAGAGTTTAGAAAGCTCCATTTTATGCAGATTCAATTGATTTCAAACATCAATCTACATCAAGGACATAGTTTTTGGATCCTTTGTATATTTATGAATCATTTACATCTCATAAGTGCAAGCGTTGATTTATATTACATGCTCACAGAAATGGTATCAAAACGATTCTACTCTTTTTGTATTTTGAGTTTATGATGCCAGGTGTCTGTATTACTAAGTTCTGGAAGTTTAAGAAGCTCAATTTTATATACACAATTTATTTCAAATGTACCTGTATATATTGAACAACTTTTCTGAATCATTTGAATATATTTATGAACCCTTTATGTAGTATTTATTACAGACGTCGATTTATATAATAAGCATACTCATGTTCATAGACATGAATTTGCATTACAGGTTTGCACGATGGATTAATTAATGCAGATTTCATGTTCACTAACTAATCTGAATTTATGTTACATCTGCGCAGAGGTGAATTCATAAACACATTCTATGCTTATGGCGAAAAAGCCAAATTCGTCATGTGTCAAACACAAGATAGAGGCAATGGATCATGTAATAGATTTACACTCACCAGGAAAGTTTTAATGATATAGAAGCGGTAGGTAGGTAGGTATATTTTAATTAACGTCGCACTGGAGCAACACAGCGGACTATTGACGACGATCCGGGATCAAGGAAAGATCCGAGGACAACACCACGTAATTTTGAACCACATGATACAAAAGAGAGAAATATCCACGAAAAAGAATCGAATTTAACAGGAATCGAGCCTGTACCGCTTGCATCTCGCTGGAAGGAAGAAACCTTAAAATTACAGCAAAATAAAGACAAATTCACTGCGACTCTCGTTTATACAAATATAATATTCATAAGTGAGAAAAAATGAATTAAAAATTTTGATGATTCTTAAGAGGTATTAAGTGTTTTTACAAGTTTATATTTACAGATAAATGTGTCTTTGAAAGTTATGTCACCGATATGTAGAGGTAATTGGCAATTTTTAGTTAACGTCGTACTAGAGAAACACAACGGGCTATTGACGACGGTCCGGGATCAGTCCCTTAAGGGAAAGATTCGAGGACAACACCTCATAATTTTGAACCACGGTCAGATGACGAAGCAACACCTGAGCTGGCACACCACTCTCTAAACTTCCACACCAACCCAGCGTGAGGACTTTCGGCCACGACAGATTTAAGGTGCGCCAGCCACCTCTACACCATACGCTTACAAACATCCATGCCCGGACCCGAATTCGAACCAGGAACCTTCCGATCTAGAAGCTAACACCTTAACCACGATATGTAGAGGAGTTATTTTGTTAATATTACTTTTAAGCACATTACCTCAACAATCGAAACACCCACAAACCTCCATCCATAACCATGAAATTTGGTATGAGAATTTCTTTTTACCTGCAATTTCTGATGGGTGTCTACAAAACTCAAGGTATTGGTAAATTTAATTAACATCCAACTGGAGAAATACAACGGGCTACTGACGACAATCCGGGATTAATCCCTCAAGTGAAAGATCCGAGGATACCACCACGTAATTTTGAACTACGGTCAGATGACAAGCCATCACCTGAGCCGGCACCCCACTCTCCAAACTTCCTCACCACTCCAACATGAGGTCATTTGAGGTCACGACAGATTTAACGTGCACCAACCACTTTGCACACGATTGTCTTTGGCTGTATTCGAACTAGCAACCCTCCAGTTGCTAGTCCTTTGCTCTTCCAACTGGCCTACCGTGGCCCAACTAAACTCAAAGAAGGCGTTCCTGGAACATGTCAAGTGTACATCCTGAGACTTATTATTGTTTTCAGAGGCTGCCTTGAACGTTTTGGTTAGGTCTTATCGTTGAATTGCGCTCAGATGCAACCGATAATGTCTTGAGGACGCGTTAGAGAACAGCATCCTCGAACGAATTTTAAAAAGGCCACACTATGGGACTGTGGAAAAGCAGATTAATCTTATCGAAGAATTATTTGTCATCTGGAACGTACGCCAACTCACTTGATACAGCGATGTCAGCAGTGTGTCATTGATATCCACTCACTCCAATTGCATGGAATAGCACTTCACACTCACCCTAGGACAAATTCGTGAGGATAAGCTGATAATGAGAGAAAATAACTCTGATAGCATCCAACCAAAGATGCGTATCGTGCAATATTCAGCCTACTGTAACATTACGAACCAGACGCTTTCGGAGGCAGTATTGAAGGACGTCTCTCGTCAAGACGTCTGCCTTCGACAGCCGAACCCTGTTTACGGCGTCTGGAATGATGTACCATTAAGACGTAGACACGTATTGATTGGCAGCATACCATGTTTAGTGACAAATTCTGTTCACCTTTGGGACAGATGATCACCGCATTCGCATGATCGTGACCCGGCCACAGCTACCATGCTCAGTTTACTATCGACTGTTGGTTGATTGGGGTTTTATGGCGCAATGACTGTATTTGACCATGCTGCGCTGTATTTGATGACACTGTATTTGACCACAAGGCGTACAATATCAAGTAATAATCACACGCAATTGAATTTTTGCTGACACATACGGGAGAAATACTCCCAGGAAGAAATAACAGGAATCGAACATGCGCCGCCTACAACTCGAAATTTACGAACGCAGTGGACATATCCACTGAGTCACGACGGCCACAGTTGAATATCGAATAACAACTGCTTTGTGAAAGATTGGAAGACACCACTTACGACAATGGATCCATCTTGAAGTGGCACGACGTAGTTTGACGGCAGTGATGAGATCAGTAGATCATCAACTATTTTTTGGCCAATTATTTTGCTTATGGTAATATTATTTTTGGTTAACTTGTTCCAGTGAGCAATCTCTTTCGTGCAAAGGTATTACCACAGTAGGGAATTGTTTTCAAAATCCCCATTCTGTAATTTTTTGCCCTCTCTGTTTGCTTTTAATATATCCAGGAGTGTCCATGAAACTGATACGTACCTTGAAAGGGCAGACTTGGAGGTCTCTTCTGGTGGTTATCTGATTATGTTTTGGCTTTTAATGTCACGTATACAAGGGGCTATTTACCACACGATATTGCTCTACCAAACACAACTCGTTTCTCCCAAGCGTGAATCCACTGAGTTTAAACTCTTCTTTGACCAACAAAATACCTATATCTGTCTTTTAGCGCATCTGGGTTATGCTAGAGAGTCATTTTCACGTCTCCCAGAAGATATAGAATCCAGAACCAGAGCTGCAGAATCATGGGCATAGTATGTTGCAGCAAGCATAGAATCCATTTGACTCCATGCTACGCCGTTCGTCACCTGGAATCGTTGCCAAAGAAAGATTTAGAATTTACTGACTCCTGACACATTTCGAATGTAATTTTTCAAAAAAAAAACATCTTTATGAACATCCCACAGGCTGCCTTATTCAGAGAAGACAATAAATTCGTGAAGGTTTGATAATTTTGACAGAGAACGTATCGTCAAACCTTCTGTGGAGTAAAGTTTTTTTAATGAAGTTTTCTCCACTGTGTATACGATTACTTTAAAATGATGTGAATGTTTTGTTGGTATGTGGTAGCTCTGTCGACAAAATTCCTATGTCACAAACAAGTCTTTTCTTTGTGTTTTATATTTGGCTTCACTACAATCTTTTTCATAGACGAACTTACGAAACTAAATGTCTGAAAGCCATAGAAATGAATAATAAAATTTTTTTATATCTAGCTACACTTTCACTGTATCTGACTAAAGAATAATAATATTAAACTACTTGAAATTTCGTAATAGCAACTAATCGTATTTTCTTGATACAAAAAGTGGATTTAGGGATAGTAAAACCGGGATAGGTGCTATGTACTGCTCTGCATTCATAAATACTAAAGATCAAAAGATAGTTAATATATTAAAATAAAACATTTTGTTACATAAACATATTGATCTCAATATTATCCTCCAGTGACAGCCTAAACACAAATTCAGGTAACTGCGTCGATATAGATTGAATTTCACCATGAACACACTATGATTACTTCTCTGAAGAAATAATCCTCCGCAGAAGAATTGTGATCCCTCTTTCAACACTTTATCACAAAACGTTTCACACTCTATGACACTATATTGTCTTACAACATACATAGCCTTCACTACTACAACACTTTATCACAAAACTTGTCACACTCTATGAGACAATATTGTCTTTCAACAAACATAGCCTTCACTACCACAACACTTAACTTACAATAAAAGCTGAATTATTGTAATTTATGCTTGACCAATATATTCAAATATGTTCACAGTTTTATTAAAAACGGGACACAATTGAATTCTTTTTAAATGAAGAGATTACGGTCAGTAAATATGATAAAAAACTTGGTAGGTTACATCAAGAACTCCAATAGTAGTTTTGGTATGAATACTTGGATTGTGGAATTAATGAAGCAGACACAGAACCATTGTTTGAACGATTGTTTATTGTGAAGATTCAACAATTCATTACACTTTGAACGACTGAAGTGCAGTTTGATATTAATATTGAATGATATCTTTATATATATATATTGATTACAGACTGTGATTGTCACATAGTTTGATGACTTTCGATTGCCGCCTCTTCAACAGTCCTCTCTCCAAAGTTACACTGGCCCGAAACTCGCCCAGCATCGTAGAATTTCGACGCATTGCGGACTTCTTTTCCGCGCTCAATGCGCCTGCGTACTCAGTTTGAATGTCATGCCACGAACGCACAACTTTTGTCTACACGATTCTATATTTATCTTTCCAGTGTTTCTTTTAGTTCTGAAATCGTAAGACAAAACTGTTGTAACGCTTTTTGTTACACTTGAATTTTCCTGCAAGCCCCAAGTACTGTTTCTATTTTAAAGACGTAGTCATGTCAAAAATGATAGGTTGAGGATACAAACCGTTGGTTTTATGTGAATAATATTGTATGATATTTGATTGTGAAATGAATGAAGAGAACGTAGGAAGTTTGAACGATTGTTTGAGCACAGTTGAGCAGTTGGAAGGAGTAACGTGCAGTGTGATAATAATATTGAAAGATAATTTTATTGTTTAAAGGTCTGTGATTGTGAAGTGGAATTTGGTAACTTTCTTTCGAATGACGGTACCTTAAGCAGTTCTCACTCCACGCAATCCAAGGTTACAATGGTATGAGGCTTGCGCAGAAGCGTAGAATTTCGACACGTTGCAGACATTATCCCAATGATCAGTAAGCCTGAGTCTAATTTCATGTTAAATACGAATATCCTTTTTCTACACGACTTATTTATCTTCTGGGTATTCTACAGTCATACAAAAAAAAATGCAATGCGTTTTTATAAATCTCAAATTTATATGCATGCCCCCTAGTACTGTTTTGAGTTTAAAGACGTATTCAAGCCGAAAATATTACTGTATCATTCAAAATAGAATGTATGGTCAGTCTACCAAAAGAGAAGAGTCGTAATTCAGATGTTGAGAGCAAAAATTTTATTTTGTACTTCCTCTTAGCTGAACCATTCAAGCTTAGTATGATGTTACGACACACACAACAATATAAACCTCCAAGATGTTGTTCGTAAATAAACAAAAACTGCAATAAGCAACATCAAGGTTGGGGGAAATGAAAGAAGCCTTCTTCGCCGAATATATTTATTCAAATTATTTATTTAAAACTACCCGATGCACTGAAGCAATTTCAAAAGCCTTTATACTGCGAAAATTCTTTCGTAAATATTAAAAACCTTCTGGAATTTCCGTTGAAAGAGGAAACGATCCATCATTTTTGTGAAAGCTTTCAAAGTCAATATTATTTTAGCAACTCAACGAAAAGATGAGAAAACATCCAGTGAAAGAGAAATATTTCTATTTCTTCATCCCGTTGGATTGTACACACTATTCGGAAGAAGTAATGTTTCAATCACCGTGTTATTAGGAGGTGGGGCCCATTTTATAAGATATGCCTTGATTATGACGTTTCAAAAACTGAGATGGATGTTTGTGAAAGTAGAGCCTCGAGTTCCTTTTGTGTTCGAGTATTTTTCACTTCAATACGATCTGATGCAATTCTGTGTTTAATTTTACACAGAGGAAGAGAATTCTTTATAAACTTAGTTTCTTTATTTGTGCGATGCATAAAAATCCATTGATAATTTTGTTTTCTTTCCGTGGAGTTTGTATTTAAGCATTTCAAAAGATAGTTTTTATTTTTTAAACTTTATTCAGAATGGTTTTTTTAGAACAATATACGAAATATACTTATGTAAGAGATGTAATTAACACAATAATCCCGCATTTTACGATTCCACAATTTTTCAATTGTGTGGCTTGTCCGTTGCATAAAACAATTTGCTTTTTCAACTGTAGACGAAAAATGCCAATGTTGGTAACGTAACTAACAAACAATACTTTTTTACGATTTCGGAAATTTTCATTTTTATGACTTGTTCTTATCCGTTTTATATACACAACTTATTACTATTTTCATGAGTACAGAGTAGTTAAATCGCTAATTTATTTTTAAATATTTGTAAATTTTATCTTATTATGAAGTATATTTTATTTTCTATCATGAATGTTTTATTTTCCTCACTACATAACAGTGCTGTTTTTATCACACTACATAAAAATAGCACTGTGTATTTAGCACATTCTGGTACGATTAATCCTTTTGGCGATAGTCTCGACCTAAAAGGTATCACGTCATTAGCAAAATTTATCACATCTTGATGGACAAGATAACACATCATTAAAAAAAGCTGACCAGATCTTGCTTTCGTCACCATTAAAAAATCGTCAATATCTTGATGACGAGGTATTTCGTCACTAACAAAATTATTCTGATCAGAATGGACGAAATATCTCGTGGAACTCTTTTAGGGTTAAAACCAACTGTTTACAAACGAATCATAAGAAGTTCCTTACATCACTCCTTTACTGAAACGATGCTCTTGCAAGCAGCTTTGGATATTAGCAAATTACACTTTATTTTCGAAATTCTTATTTTTATATCTATAGCACAGGAATTTAATCACCGATTTATTCCATTTATCGTTAACTGAATTAAGATAGGGATTTTCAGTGTAAGTAAACAAACCCGACGTAAGACGACAATCCTGTTATTCAAATGCTCTCACATGACCTTAACCTTTACGCTGCGGCAGATATACAATTGTTACCACTAAAATTTCGTTAACACTTGTGGCATAATATAGATCTGTGTACTGGGGATGTTATCTCTTCTTCAAGAGACCGCTGGCATCGGTCACCATTTAGGAGTTTTTCATCGACTGACCTTCTAGAGGGATCCTCCTTTTGTTCGGTACCCTACCCTGTCGATCGTGAGGTGTGAACGCTTCGGGGGAAAGGCAGAAGCTCGCTCCGGTGATATATATATATCTCACGCCAAACAATACCACACACAATACTATGAAAGGAAAGCGTCAAAGTTGTAAATGCCACAAAAGGTTCTGTCGCTAAATTTAGGAAATTAGGTAAGGGAAGTCGGACATGCAGGCGAAAGAGTCGTTCTGTGAGACGATTGAAAAATTCAAAGCATTGCAGCGTAAAGGTTAAAATGTAGTTTATCACTGTTTCGATGAAGTTTGGCGTTGACTAATTAAGTATCATATACAAATTATAAATTCGTTCTCTGGGATTTCTTTCGGTGACGTGCTGACGTGTATTTGAAAAACAAGTCAAGTTTCTTCACGTTCGGAATGCGTAAAAAAAGTAGGTTCCACCGCAAAAACACTATCGACATTTACACTTAACTTGATGGAAAAAAGCTTCTTATATTATAAATATTATTAAATATTTACTGTAAAGTAGTATTTCCAAATCCTTTTCACTACAAACAAATAACACTCTACAGTTAACTTTCTCTCTCTCAACTATGTAAATAAGAATGGAGTGTTTGTTTGTACATTGATTATTTTCGACCCATTTCAAGTTTTCTATCCGTTTTGGACCCTTCTGATGCCAAATCTGCCTCTTGCGCGTTTGGTGTCTGTCTATCGTGCTGTATGTATGTGCCCTATACACGTCCACACGGTTCAATATATTTTCATGGAAATTTGCATGCAGTGAGTACTTATCTTCATTTAGTGAGTGAACTTGTTTGCGAAAGTCTGTCTGTCCGTCTTTCAGTTCAATGTCCGATTTCATGTTTGTGTGTTTTGGCAGGCATCACATGAATTTTATTCCAGATATTTGATTGCAATGTGTTTTATTTTATACATTATCTATTCAGGGAATGCAATAATTAACATTAATTTATTGTTATATTTAGATGAATTTCATGCTAAAACACCTGAGTAAGTATACTTAAATCAAACATAATTTGGTAGTTTTGGAAAAATTGGAATGTCTATTGAATATTACGATTACTTTGATTTGCTTTACCAGTACTGCTAAAAAAATTATTTTTCAATTTTTTTTACCCATGGTCAAATGGGTTTTGTTCTCGGAGAGGGTTTTCAAGTCGTCCGGTGTAAGAAAAAAAATATAAAGATGTAGGAATACTAAACAACGGTAGTTGTCTACTAGTCTGGAAAGAACTCATTATAAGAGCAACGAGACTGGTAGGAGTCAGTTGCATTGTAGTAGGAATGCAAGGCAAGACTGTCACGAGCCAGTATTAGAGCTCTTGAACAAAGCAAAAGGCTTACCACGTCAAAAAGCAAACAACTTGGACTATAGCATTCCGTTCAAGCTGGGTGCAAAGTATATGTTGACATGTAATTTGGACACAAATGATAAATTGGTCAACGGATCAGTGGCACTTTTACGTAAAGTAGAAACTTGCAATATGAAAGGCAAGTCGAATGAATTAGGTATCAAACGCATCTGGATAGAATTCACCGAGAGTCCAAAAGTAGGTTCTGAAGCACGTGCAGCATCTTATCGTTACATGATTCAGAATAAAATCGATCATCGATGGACGCCTATAGAGCGTCAGAAAAGAACTGTTCTTCAAACGCGAAATAAAGCATTGAGTGTGAGTAGAAAACAATTTCCACTCATTGTCGCCGAGAGCATGACAATCCACAAATCACAAGGTTGCACCTTCGATTGTGTCGGAGTTGGAATGTCTTCTCGCATGGGACGATCATTGCAATATGTTGGCTTTTCTCGCGTAACAAAGGCATCTGGTTTGTATGTCTTGAACGATTATAATCCACCGGCACCTGTTAAAGATGACGACCCTCTGACAGTAGAGTTAAAACGTCTCGAATCTACGGCGTCTGCTCCAATGTTTGCATGGCTTCACGAACGAGATGAGAGTTACAGCTATCAGTTCATGTATCACAACGTCCAATCCCTCCAAGCGCATCATGAAGACATTGCCTGTGATCATAGTTTCATGCATAGCGATTTTCTATTGTTGGCCGAAACGTGGACGATTCCAACCGATCGCTTCAAGTTTCAAGACTTTAAATTGTGCATCGAGATTCATTCGAGCCAAAGTCGCACGAGAAAGCACAGCGGTGTTGCCATTTACGCCAAGAATAATATTGAAACACAGGAAGCTCTACAGTTCCCAAATTATGACACGGGAGTTCACATTGTTGTCGTCTATTTAAAAAACAATGTTCGTTTGGCCGTACTATATGCCAAGCCAGGTTCGAGTACAGATGACATTTTAGAAGCGATCTCAGAAGCATTGGGCACAGATTGTGACGAGTATAAATCAGTCTTGGCTGGAGACTTTAATATCAACATGAACACTGAAGATGGGAAAGAATTCTGCGAAGTGTTGAGAGAAGTCTATTGGTTGGATCTAAAGACAAATCCTAAATATTGGACAACGAGAGGCAGAACTTAGATTGATGCAATCTTTTCCACGCACGATTTGAAATGTTGTGGAGTTTACGAGAGTACGTTTCATGCTAGCTATCATGTTCCGCTTTACGGAAGACTAACATAAAAATTTAAGCAACTAGTTATATATCTATTATTAAAAAAAAAAAAAAAAAAAAAACATTTGACCATGGGTAACTTGTAATTGGCTTTCAAGACAATTACAGATAAAGTTTTTTTTTAAATTCATGTACGACTCCTTTGTTTTCATTAAAAAAGACATTGTTTTTTATGTTCTTATTTTATAAAAATGAATTCTACGACTAATTATTCGATGTGTACACATGTCACATCCAGAAAATGAACACACGTTGTTAGCAATAATGGACAAAAAATAATTCATTTATGGCTTGCTCTTGAACACAAATTTGAATGGTTTATTCTCTTTATATCATCTGTCCTAAACATTCGGAAATTAACTCTTAAAACAATTTTTGGAAAAATAATTCCTTTTTCAGTAGTACTGGTAAAACAATCCAAGTAATCACACTATGCTCAATCTCCCAAATTAACACATTATTGTTTTTGTTAGTATAGTTACTCAGATGTTTTAGCATGAAACTTGCCTAAATAAGTGCGAGCAAAAGAAATTCATGTAACATACTCAGTAAACTGAAATATATTTTATAAAACTAGGGGGCTCCGCCCCCTGCTCGCTTACGCTCGCCAACCCCCGGGGATTGCTGCGCAATCCCATTTGGTTTGCTTCGCAAACCAACACTCCTGTCACAGATACCATTTGGTTTGCTTCGCAAACCAACATTACTTTCACAGAGTGAAACTATCTGAATAATTCGTATTATGCTGATTTCACTTTCCGGTTCATGACGTCACAGCGAGGGCTTCGCTGCGTCTCGCTTACGCTCGCCGACCCCGGGGATTGCTACGCAATCCGTTTGGTTTGCTTTCTCAAACCAATACTTCTTTCGCAAGTGATTTAACTTTTTTTGCTTTAACACTTAATGCACCCTAAACTAATAGCCGCATCAGTAAAAAATCTTCTGCATCTTGTTCCCTGTACAATTTTAACTAAACATTGTTAATATCCAAACTTTACGATCTGTACTTTGTCGGTAAACTGTCTTGAAAACAGAGGGAAAAAGCGAGCCTTTTTCCTCGCCAAATAAAAAGAAATCGTTTTTATGGCAATTGTTGCTACGATAAATTTGATATCTGGCAAACCCGATAGTCAAAAGTGTAACCCACTACTGCTTTCGGAAGCAGCTATGCGAACTGAAAAATACGAAATTTGTGTCACCAACTTTTGATTGCATCGAATTTATTTATGAACCAATTTTAAAAATAATTGTACCGTAAGAAAGAGTATATTCTGAGGTATACTGCAATATTTTTAAAATTAAAAATTAACAGTAATACTATACAGATATGACCATTTTAGTTTTGTATCGGAAGTTACGATCTGAAAGTTCCGAAAATTGTATGACCCACTTTTATTTGCATCGATTTTATTTATTAACCAATTTGAAAAATAATTGTACCATAAGAAAGAGTGTAATGTAATGTATTCAGTGATGTTTTCAAATTTAAAAAATAATGGCTTTTGCCGTAGACAAAACGGTTTTAACAATAAGTAGCGAAAATATCCAAAGATTCCGAATTTTGTATGACGAACTTTTGATCGCATCCAATTTAATTATTAACCGATTTCAAAAATAATAGTACCGTAAGAAAGAGTATATTCTGAGGTATACTGCTATATTTTAAAAATTAAAAACTAATAGTAATTAGATATAGATACGGCAGTTTTAAAAAAAAGTAACAAAAATGTCCCGATTTTTCCCGAATTTCAAAAAAATATTATCAAGAACCACATTTAAATTTAAAAAAAAACTCGACGAGCTGCAAAAATTTACGTTGAGAGGTACTCTTAAAAAAAAACTCACGACTAAAGACTGAAATTTTGAATGTGTTTTGCTCACTCGCGGAAGAAATTTCACTTCTTCAACTTTAACACTTAATAAAACCTAAACTAATAGCTGCATCGGAAAAAAATCTTAATAATTATCCAGGGAATACGATGAAGAACAAAGCATGTTAATTTCATATTTTTCCGATCAGTACTTTCTCGGGAAACCGTCTAAGAATGGAGCTAAACAACAAAAATTTCAATTCTTCGGCGGCGGCGGCGGCGGCGGCGGTAACTTTTTTTTAATATAGAGAGATATACCATATTTTATTAAAATATTTTGAATTAAATTCGTATTCTTGGAACAAGCACACCACACAAAAGCAGTCATAAGACAGTAAGACGGACAGACAGACTCAACGAAATCCAGTCATTAAATGACTAAGTTATCACGGTATGCAGTTTCACGAAAATATTTCAAACTGTTTGGACGAAACACGGGCACACGACCAAACGCGGAAACCACTTATTTTGCATTAGAAGGGCCCAAAACAGATAAATAACTTGAATAGGTCGAATATATTCACTGTAGAAACACTCTACTTTTATTAAACCTATTTGTGGTTGACTGGACGAGGTGCGTGGTCTGTAACAAAACTAACTCGATCTTGATGGATGAGTAAAAAAAATCATTAGGACCAATATCAACTGACCAGATCTTGATTTCAACCTAACAAAACAGCAACATTTTTTTTTTTTTTGGAATTTTAGCTCAGATACTTCATTTATTTCGAGTCTTATTTTTATTCTGTGCTCAATGTAAACGATTTCCGAATAGTTGGGACAGACGATATTTTTAAACGAACGAGAATAAAACTGAAACTCGTGTTTTTTCGTTCTGAATTAATTTCGAATTTCTAAATTTTGGGCACTTTTTAGTTGTAAGTTGTGGCAACTGCAAGATCAAGAGATAAAAAGTAATCACAAATTAATATCTTTAAAACAACGTTTTCCTGACATCTTTTATTTAGTTTTATTTCGGTCTTTTCTGTTAATTTTTTTAAAATTTTAATAAATTGTGTTTCTTTTTCCTCACGCACAACACAATCATAAAATATTCGACAAAATAGCAGGTAAGTCAGAATAAAGCATATTGTAAGTGCAATTATGCCATTATTGAAAGAATAATGCCGTTATTTAAAGAATAATGCCGTTATTTAAAGAATAATGCCGTTATTGAAAGAATAATGCCGTTATTTAAAGAATATTAATGTTTAAGAAATCCGAACTAGAACTTTTCAAACATTAAAAAATTCTTTGTCATAATGACAGGAAAAGATTGCAAAATTCCACAATGTTGCATGCCGATGCAAGAGTGCCACAAGTAAAAAAATATTGTTTTGTTGACTATGAGTGCGAGAGTCCTCGCCGTAAATCGCCCTTTTTATTAATTGAGTTGAACATGAACATAACTTAAGAAAGGAAATTCCAAATTTCCCTTATAATTGTATTTTTAGTGGTAATCTTAATGTCACCTTTCGTCATTTTGCAGCTTTGTCATACAGCAAGGGTGCCATGTATGTGAAATATATTATGTACATGAATGAATATGCATATGTAGCATTTGTATCTTCGTAAGTGGTAGAAATTGTAAAGATGGCGAAGAGTTTTATAATATTATTTTATTCTACAAACGTTAGTCATTATATATTTTCATCATCTTTTCAATCTAGAGTAAACCAATTCAAACCGAGTAAGGTCGGGTATTTTGCTAGTTCATAAATAATTCTTCTCTGACGTCCTATGAGATATTTGGTATTTTTTAATCAACGTCACACTGGAACAACACAACAGAATATGACGTCCGATAAGAAAATTCTCCACATTTCTAAATCCACGCTGAAATTCTAAAGTGCACATCAGTGTCCAAATTAAAATATCCAATCTACTAGGATATACAGTGAGTGATTTCCATCTTCTAACAATACCTCAAGCCATACTGAATTATTAATGCCATAAAATCTATTTCAAATAGAATATTAAACTTTTCAATGCACGTGGATCAAATGGAATGGAATGGTGGTAAGCTCAGCCCCTATCTATTGCTTTCCCCAGGCAGACCTTTAGAACAGAAACGCACACACAATGACAATGATTGACACTAATCTCATAAGCCCTTGACAATTTACTGGGAGAAGCCTTAGATTGAATTTTCTCATACCATCGTCCCATTTTACACCGGCTTAGATTCACGCGGTTGCCCATGTTAACTTTAAAATGGCGTAGAGGTCTCGCCGTTTTAAAGTCTCTGAGTGGGTTTACGTCACCAGGATTTCGGGAAGGTAACTTCATTTAGAAGCAAAATGTGACTGTCAGCTATTGTAACGATGTTTTCTTTAACGCATTTGAGCTCGTCTCTTTTTGGGGCAAGGCGAAGTTCTGAGAAAGCGAACCGGATATTATACTTTTAAATGTCTCATCCTGGATGGCGTTGTTCTTGCAAATCTATAGGTTTCATAATCTATTTAGTACTGAGTATTACTAGTGTTATCAAATTCAATTCGTGTACTTCAGTTAGTTTATAAACCATACTTCATTCAGTTTATTACCAAATATGTGATACTGATTTGCTAAATCGGTTCTTCTACATATACTACGAAAGCAGATCTGGTCAGTTTTCTTCTATTATGGTCGTGTACTCTAAAGACGAGATATCTCGTCCAACAAGATCTGGTTTGTTTTACTAATGACGAAATCCTTCGTCAAGACAATCACCCTGTAGGGTTAAATTCTTCTTAGAAAACTTTTTATTTTGATACCATCGTGTTTAAATACATATAAAACAAAGCTAATACTATATTCCATAAATATAAATTATTTAAAACATAATTATGTATAGTACTGATCTTATTCACACATGGTAAAAGTAGAACATATACGCAGCTGTCATTCCAAGAATACAAGATACCAAGCAGTGAATTTATCTATTATTAAATATAAACGAAATACTACTATTCTCTCAAATGGCAAACACAAATAAAATATATGGCTTTAAATTGTTAATATGTTTATTTCAAATGTTAAAAAATATAGCCTAGCGTATAAAATATTTAATTACAGCTTCATTTTGTTTTCTATTCTCGGAATATTAGCATTACTTCTAAGCAGAGATCAAAGAGAATATGCTTTTAAATCAGGTCTTTACTTATTAGGCACAAGAAAGGCCTGGAGCAATTTCATCCAACAATAAAAGGAGGACGTATTTCAAATTTAAAGATAAAATGTGATTAATTATTTCCCGCATGAGATAAAGTATCAACCATAAAATACGTCGAGCGTAGGTTTTTTGTTATTGAAATGTTAGCTGGGGATATGATGGGAAAAGCGATATTACGTGACTAATTATGAGTAAGCTATGAGCAAACTAGTGACTACAGTCGCGAACTATTTCGACGATACAGTCTTGTAGTCTGGAATATTCTAAATATAGATCCGGAAGATAATGAACTCATTTGGCTGTCGATACTGTCCAACTAATTAGATTTCAGTCAAACACAGCTGGGAATTTTATAAAATAAAGATAATAATTTTTTCTGGAACCCTGCTTGAATAGGTAACGAAATTTAATGTTTGCTAGCTTCTGTTGCGATGTTACAGGCTCCTTTTAATTACTTGCTTTATCTATGTCTCTGTAAGTGTGTATTCTGAAAGTAGCTGATAAATTGTAAAAAACATGAATGAATGTATACTTTTGGAAAGATAATATATCCATAGGGTGCACAGAAGTGTGAAGCAAAACATAAATTGCTGTTTTAATATATATAAAGCAAAAGTTAGAGAAAAAATTATAGCAAGAGTTTTTTCCCCAAATTGTGCGAATATTCTTTGATGTCTATTGTGCTTGCTTATTTCACTTTTTAATTTCTGACTAAAACATAACATTCTGCAAAGAAACGTATAGGCTACGTTATAGTTTAAAATCAAATTATCAAATTTTTGGAAGCATGAATTTTTCATTTGCACTTAGATATATCAACAGAGATTATAAGCATAATCCAAAAGAATTCATAGAAATCAATTGAAGCATAAGGAACATTTTGAAATTAGAAAAAAGACAAAATATCTCAAACGGAGAAAAACCTGTTTTTGTTAGACTTACTATATTTACATTCTGTACGCGTTTTATGTTGTTGGATATGTAAGTCCGTCAAAAACGATTGATAGAAAAATTAAATTTAATATCCACAGAACATAATATCAATTATTTTTTAACATCAATTTTGGTGATTTTGTGAATGTTCACTGTTCTCTTAAGTATTTATTTTATGACTTCAAACTAATTTAATTAGTCGCAACGCACTCAATTTGGACCTGGACTGAAACTTAAGTGCAAATTCCTAGGACCCTATAAGGTAATTAAGCTTAAAAACAATGACACATATGATGTTGAAAAATGTGGTTTCTGTGATGGACCAATAAAAACCACCACCTGCATTGAATATATGAAACCCTGGACTGATAAACTTTCCTAAACTTATTTTTCTAAGGACAATTTGAACCAGGATTATTGATATAGTTTTTGTTTACTGTGCATATTTGATTTCTTTATAATTGTGTCTTATTCATTTCATCTAATTGCTTCTTTTTATTGTATTTACATTTGTATTTCTCAAAATTTTTGTTTATGTGAGTGCTGTCATCTGAGGGCAGATGACCAGGTAGGATGGCCGAATGTAGGGTTAAACCCCACGGCTATCCTAAGATAAGCACTACAACTTTTACCTGAAAAGAAGTACAACTTTCACTTAAAGAAGCGCGATCGTTTTTTGATCGCGCGCGCATCGGATCACGGTAGACGAGACGATTGACGTTATGTTGACGGACGTGATCGCGATGCGCCATTTTTAAACTCTCTGTACATATTATCTATAATAAATCGAATTCAACTAGAAGTATTCACTTAATAAAACCCCAGAACCCCACAGCTGAATCAAAAGCGGTATTTTATTTAAAGCCTGCTTAAGGAATAATTATATATCTGTATATTTAAATTAAAATGAATTTTAATAAAACCTATTCTTCATATTTTCTGTTTATATTATTGCGTAACACTGTTTCCCACTTTGTATAACACTGTACACCGACAGTGGGGCACAATACTTCAATGTACATCACTACCAAAAACATTAAATACTAGAAATAAATGTTACTCTATTTAATTTTAATATGTAAGAGATCAAAGATAATTTTAAGGTCTTTATTTGCTTCATATAGATGCATATCTTGATGCCACAGCTGAAAATAAAAAACGTGTAACACTGTGCTTAGCCTTCCCCTAGATAAATACATCTGCGAAATTGTGTAGCAATGTAATCAGTTCTTGTTACTGATGGCTGTAGCATGCAGCCATACTTTGTATTTAAATTTTTCTATTTTCTATTAGCGATTTATTAAGTTAATAAATGTTTATTTTTATCTTTGAATGTCTCTTTTAATCCAATCTATGTCAGACATCCTGAGGTACACAAATAGCTTAAGTTGTGACCCGGACAAGTTTATAGCATCCAATTTCTAATTTTCCTTCCTGAACATAACGTTATATAATACATTCAAGCTGTTTTATTCTTTGAAAGTAGCCGGGCGGAATGAACGTTACGTAGGAGCAACACATAGGACAATTGAGGAACGTATGGTCAGGAAGAAAGTATACAAATATAAAGTTTCCTAATTTTGAACCAATGAAGCCATTTCCAAATTTTCACAGCACGTCAGCGTCAGGACATGTCAGGCTATGACAGATTTAAGGTGCACCAGCCAGGTGTTTGCTTGAATTGAGTTTCGAACTCGCAACCTTCCGACTGTTAATCAGCTTTTCTTCAAACCGGGCTACATCAACCTCATATGCTATGACATTGTAATATATGGTTTATGAATGCATTGGCAAGCAGGCGTTTTGAAACCTCATCTTAAATTCAATTCCATTTCTAAAAATAACGCACAACCTCAGCTCATTTAAAGCCAAAACAAGTGAGCCTCACTCCCCAAAATCGAACCTATCGTTCCCGAAAACGTCCTTAAGCACGGCCCAGAAGTATTTCTCCAAATTAAAAGCGAATTTATCCCTCGTAAGACGTCCCAACTCCCGCAAAGCCGCCAAAGTTCCCTCGCAAGAAATTCATAAGCTTCGATTTGTCAATATTCATCGCTCACGAAAGAATTCACTCTAGGAGTAATTCGGCGTGTTTGCTCTAACGGAAGATTATTTATCCGCAATCGATATTTTTCATTTGGGGAGGGGGCTTCCCTTTTATCATTAGCCTCCGCACTGGAAGAGGGGAGCTTCCTTTTTCTGCCATTCCACTCAGCTGCTCTCGGGCAGGCTAAGTCAGTGGAGCCCGTAATTGGTGGGATAAAGGTAAATGAAATTGATGTAGGTTAAATACGCCGGGGCTAGAGCTGAGTTGGCGTGATTCCGCCTCCGGGGGTGGGGATTGTGGTTGTTGGTGTTGGCCCCGGCCACCAAATTGACAAATGTACTAGTAGGCAGTTTCTGGGGAAGGGTGAAGCGGTGCTGCGGTCTCGTTTTTTGTACTTATAGCGAGGGAGAACCCTAGTGGAGCTGCTTCAAGTGGAGATTTAAGGAAACTAACGATTTGTTTTTGGAAAACGGGGAGGATAGCGAATTTTGGTTGAAACAAATCAACTGATATATTACGATCACACCATTGTGGCATGATAATCACATTTATTTGTAACAATTTTACTTGTTACTTTTTGAATTTGGACTAAGAGGAAATAGTTTCGCACTTAAAGAGAACAATCTGTAGTATACCTGCTGATCCATTTTTAATGGTTTCAGTTATTAGTTTACTTTTTGATTATCCGTAAATCTGATTCAGTTCGTAATATTCCATTTATACTGAAAATTAATTCTATGTTCAATCTTGATTTCTCATTGATCACCAATTTCTATATATAGATTGAATACTAGATATAGTTTCGATAGAAATTATGATGGTGGTGTATTGTAGGCAACATGATAATTCAGCTGTCCAAAATTTGCGAGAATGTTGAAATTGATGTAGGTTAAATATGGTGAGCTTGGCGTGATTACCTAGCTCGGGGGGAGATTAAAGTGTTATTGGTGTTGGATCCTGGCACAAAATTGTCAAATGTTCTAGTGGAATGTCTCTGTGGAAGGGTGAGGCGATACTGTGGTATCGTTTTTTTGTACTTATGTAACGAGGAAGAAACCCAGTGGATGTATTTCAAGTTTTGAATAAATTAACTGACACATTACTATCATGCTATGTGGTATAATAATACATAACCAGTTTTAACAATTTTACATGTTATTTTGTGATTCTATGTACAGAGTGAAAAAGTTGTATAACTACCATCCTAGGGTTAGGCTTGACGAGCCTCTTATTCCTACTGAAAAACTTCCCACATAGTTGGGATTTGTTTTGGATCCTTAGTTCACCTGCAATAAACATATTGAGAGCTTAGTCACGAAGAGCAGGAAGCATCTGAACCTTGTTAAGAATATCTCGGGAAGCGATTGGGGCGCAAATGAAGAACCTTTTAGGGCTACTTACACTCTCTACTCTTATCAGGCTTATTTTGGAATATTGACTGTAATTACGTCTGCGCCGCAAACTCGAACCTTCAGAAACTGGAAAGGGTCCAGTTTTGTGTGGCACGCATAATAACAATCTTGAAAAACAGTAGTCTTAATGAGGTAGTTTTATATGAATCAAATTTGCAGCCACTGAGTTTCAGAGGTGGAGCCGGTTTGGTGAAATATTTTAACAAACTAATAAGTTATGGCTCCCACAATCGCACTTCGGACTTTCTGAAAGTGTAACCAGAGGCTAAAGAAAAGGAGTAACCAAATGCTAAAGACAAACAGCCCTATGCGCCAAGCCACGGCTTTGAATGTAACACTAGAAGCGTCGTTGGGGTCATTTTGACCCTTTTTCCAATTTCTCTTGCTTTATTTGACCATTCAGTTGAACTTCGAAGCTCATATTTTCTTACTTTTCTTAAAATGCTTTCAAGTGTACCGTGAACAGTTTTCATATTTATATGTTAATTATTAAATTAAATAGTCGAAGCAATACCTAGAACAGCCAACAGGGGTCATTTTGACCCTCATAAGAAAAAATGACCGAATATCAAATGAATGTCTGTTTTTAAATTCCCGATGCCTTATTTTTGTTTTCTGCGCATGGGGAAACTCGCACCTCCTATTGCTATGACTATCGCGACAGTTATCGGGTTCGCTCTAAAAACTCCGACTCTTCTCTGAAATGCGCTCGCAACCTAGCAAATTACTAACATTTTCATTCCAAATTACTAACATTTTAAGGAAAAGTCTCAAAAAACTAAAAAAAATTATAAAAAAAAAACCTAACCCTAAAAAAACTTTAAAAAACCTATAAACACTATTATTTTTTTTCATTTCAACATCCACTATCGATTTTAAAAAATTTACTTCAAATGGCTTACATTTCTTATGAGTGTCAAGTTGACCCAAAATGGCGGTTTTAGGTATGTCTAAAATCCGCCTGTTCTAGTGTTAATAACCTGGGAGGTTGAGAGACACTCTCTGAAAAATAGTATTGACCCATCAAAGGGGCTAAAGAGTGTATTCTTTCATACTAAACAAATGCAGCCCGTGATGGAAGAAAATACTGTCCCTGCACTTATGAGACAGTAGGCCCTTGAAACGAACGAACATTAACGAAAATACTGTCCCTGCACTTATGAGACAGTAGGCCCTTGAAACGAACGAACATTAACGAAAATACTGTCCCTGCACTTATGAGACAGTAGGCCCTTGAAACGAACGAACATTAACGAAAATACTGTCCCTGCACTTATGAGACAGTAGGCCCTTGAAACGAACGAACATTAACGAAATTTCTGTCGATCATATCCAGAAAAATACTGACAGCAGCAAAATTGAAAACAATCAATCCGGGAGTGGAGTTTATATTAAGACTCTTAGAGAATTAAATTTAAGAACCCGTATAAATGCTAGGCATTTAGAGGTGAACTGCTGGCAATTGAAGCCTGATTTGAGGCCATTCTGGAGGAGGAACATTTTGGAGCTATCTGGGTTTAATCGGATAGTAGAAGTTCTTTGCAGCACTTGCGAGACTGGAATAACGTTAGTGATCGTGCTGGCATATCCTTTTTGAAATTGTTAGGATTCCTCTGCCCGGCACAAGAGGTACACCTCCAATGGATTCCGTTACATGTGGACATCTTTGGAAATGAGATTGCGAATGATTTGGCGAAGAGAGGCTCGGAGAAACCTTTTCGTTTTGACTCCTCCCGACATGTGACTAACTTTTCCCTATCAGGAAAATCAAGGACTTAATGGTGCGGAGGTTCCACCCACTCCATGGATGGTATCGGCGGAACACTCTAGGTGGATCAATTAGCCTCTCTTGTGATAAAGCCGACCAGAAGGCATTGTCTAGATTTGCTAGTGGTCACTTGCGGGGCTGTTAAGGAGTTCCCAGTATGCTCTAAATGTGGTGAGGAGAGTGCATCCCCAGAGCAACATCTTCCCTTGTCTCCAGCCCTCCAGAGGATTGTTTGAGACCCATCCTTTACAGGCCCTAGACTTTTTCATGATGTGGGGACTCATGGATGCTGTCTAGCTGTAGTCAGTGAAGGATGTACAAGTTGTACCGTCCAAATGGATTGTGATTAAAATTTTTTGTGAGGAGGAATTTGGATGAAGAAGAAACAGTTTGCATGAAAAGCACTCTCTGTTTTTTAACTGCTGACAAAGTTTTAATGGCTTTAAATATTTCATTACTTTTGTTATCTGAAAATGTTTTGTAAGACTTCATTTATATTGACAAACATTTCTATACTCAAATTTGATTTCATTTATTATTAATTGCATCATGCAGTTTGAATGCTAGATATTGTTAAAGTAGAAACTGTTACCATGACATATCGTGTTCAACACTCTAATTGGGTTGTATAAAATTGGTGGCATTAGTGAACATGTAGGTTAAATTCAAGATGGTTCGAACTGAGTTGGCATGATTGCCGCTGGGGTGTGGATTGCGTTTGTTGATGTTGTACGGGGGAAGAAAATTGACATATGTACTAGAAGGCAGTTTCAAAGGGTATGTTGATATTGCGATCTCGTTTTTGCATTAGAATACTAGAGTTATTTAGATGTAACTAAATAACTAACTAGTAAACTAAAAGAATTGATTGCGTTTCAAAAATAGAGATAATGAATTTTGCTTGAAGAATTCAACAGACACATTAAGATCATACTGTGGCATACCTGTGTGTGTCCACAACCAATTTTAATTATTATAATTATTCCTTTTTTTATATTCTACATATAACTAGTTAAAAAAAAACGATTGTAACATTTCAAAATATTGAAATTGTAAGTGTTTTGGCTGTTTGTTGATCAAGAGAAAATTATGCACACTTTGAAGTTTAACAGTTTGAAAATATTCAATACATATATATTAACTTTTGATTCTCTAAAATTCCGCTTTTAAAGTATTTCTTTGGGTTATCGCTATTATTGGATTTTGCACAATTTTAATTTATCATTAAATGGTTTTCGAACACCGTGAATGCAAACTTTTGTCATACTACCCGCTTTTACTACTGTGGCATTTAGTGTCTAGGCAAAATATGCCAGTAGAGTTTGTACTCAGAGCATGTTTAATCTTGAACCTAAGTCTTAGAACCTGAACTTAAGCTGAGTAAAAAACACAATATAATTGATGTTAAGTTTTTAGATTTTTAGCTGTAGGATCATTCCACGTCAGTTCAACCAGGGTCCGACACCCATGGTCTCAGATTTTGATGAAACTTGGCACGTTTGTTCCTTTTATGGATTTAAGAACACGTATAAATTTTTTTTGCTCTATCTCAAATGACTTATGTTTTATAGCCTTTTAAAGTTTTTAGAATTTTCCGGTTTTTATCGATCAGACGGAGGAAACCAGATTTGTTTTTTATAGAAAATAAATTATATCTCCCTTGTTTATCAACCAATGATGATGAAATTTTTAAGAGTTTACATCAATATGTAAGGAGTCCAGAAAAAAATTAATTATACCTGCAAGTATCTTATACATAGTCAGAAAAAAATTCCAAAGTTCTATTTAAAGATTTTAAAAATAAAATGGCGAGTTCTACGCTAAGTGGAATATCTTCAAAAGGGTTAAAGACAATCAAAAATTTTTTTTGTATTCTTGTTCTAAAAGATATGCTCTACCACATGGAAAAATAAAATGAATGGTTTTTTCACTCCTTTATTATTTTTTCTCACTTTAAGATAGAAATCACTTGACTCACTAATTTTCTTAAGAACGTTCAATTAAAGTTACAATTTTAGTAAAATTTTAACTACAAATGTCACATATAAACCAATTGCAAATAAAATTAGACAAAGCTAACACAAATTTAAAATTATTTAAGTAATATAGTGTAATATTAATATTGTTAATCAGGCCTGTGTGCTTGTGTACAAAAAAATGTTTTAAAATAGGTTATCCACAATTATATCTTGAGATTATTTAGAAATAAGATAATTAATTTCTTTATTTTCAACAATTAGGTCTAATTAAAATAAATAAAATTACATTACAATTTAAATTTAGTTTTAAAAACTAGTTCTAAACTAGTCAACTCACTAACACAGTAACTTATTTCAAGAAATATTATAAGCAATAAATACACTCAAGCTGTGACAAAAAAGATGTGTCTTCAATTTTTATTAGTACCTGATATGGTGTGTTTTGGCTGGTTCCACTAGCACACACTTAGTGTATGTTTGCACAATACATCAAAATGTGATTTTATTGATTCACTGAGCAGGTATTGAAGAGGATTACAAAGCCCTTTTTCGTATATTGTTTGTGAAGGAACAGTAAGAGAATATATGCTAAGGCATTGCGACAAGTGTCCATCAAAATAGAGCCTTGTCCAGTTTTTACAGTCAAAATTTGAGAACTATGATGATGAAGACCCTGTCGAGTACAATCAGTGGGTTTTGACTGATCGAACTGAAATGATAGGGTGCTCGAGCTCAGTTGATGAGGTTAGTGATAATTTAGTAGAAAAACTGAACAGGTCAATACCTCATTCATACATTGCTAAATCACAAGATTCATTTATTAAAAGTTTAAAGGAAACAGTTTCCTTAAATATAGCTGTTATCTCTGGATTTTAGTGAAAATTATACTTTCACAATACAAAAAGAGGCACAAGGTTACCACTGGACCTCAGATTCATGCACTATTCATCCTGTCATTATTCATTCACTGCAATGATGCAAGCAATAAAAAACTGAATTTATCTCTTTGTATCAAATCTGATGACCTTAAACATGACGCGAGTATGGTGTATGAGATCCAAAAAACTGTAACTACCTTTCTGAAAGAACTACCCACATAGCAAACATTCACTACTTCAGTGACTGATGTTCTCTCTCTCTCTCTCTCTCTCCTCTCTCTCTCTCTCTCTCTCCTCTCTGGGCAGTATAAAAATAAATACAACTTCATTAATCTGTGTCTGCATGAAAAGGACTTTCAACTAAAAGCCCAGTGGTCATTTTTTGCAACCAGTCACGGTAAAACTGAATGTGAAGGAATATGGGTTTAACGTAAAACACTTATTTTACTTCTTTGATTTATTGTTTTTAATGCAATAGTTTTTTATTATCTATAAAATCTAATAATAGATAAACATATAACTACAGGCATAGTCTTGTGAGGGTTCGTTTGTGATAGTTGGTCTTAGAAGAACCTTCGTCACATCAGCAAGAACTGGATTTTTAGAGACTTAGCAAAAGAGTACGGTAAGGGAATTGCAGATTCATGAGACATTTGTGTATTTTGATCAACGACCAATAATTCACTCAATAAAAGCATAGTTTAAAAATATTGTTCAATAACTCCACTTATTTTATCATTCTGATTCTACACAATGTTTTTTTTTAAATATAGTACACCTCTTTGAAAAAATTAGGATCGTTATTTTTTCAATGAATTTTGAAAAATTGGTATCAGTTCAAGTATTAGCAACACATTTGTTAGCGTAATAGTTTAGTATGGTTTCAACAATTTTACTCATGTTCTTATTTTACAACTGCAGACAAAGGCATTTCTTAATAAATGTAACATACAATATTATTTTGATAAGTGCCATATTTTAATAAATTTTGGTAGCTAAAAGAAATTTATATCTTATGGGCATATTCTGAAGCGTGACATGTCAGAAATAGTTTGTATAATTTAAATAAAGACAAATACTAATGCGAACGAACTAAAAAATTAAGAATTACTGCATTTTTTATTTTGTCTCAATGTTTTTAGAAAGCATCCTTCAGGAAATATCCGAATTATTTCGAAAAATGCATATTGTAAAATAAAAATTAGAAATCTACTGGGTAAATATTTTACTAATTAAATCATAACTCATTAAATCAATAAATTAACTATGGTAAAGAAACTGTTCTCATTTTTGCTTTGATTTAGTAACGCAAGACGTAATTTTAATGGCTTTTCTTAGCATAAACAAAAGTTAGAGAATTCTCAGAACCATGAAAAAATTAAGCGATAATTACAATGGTATACGCACTTTCACAGATCTGATTATTTTTACTCTGTTTGCACAGCTGTTTGAAAAAGCCCCGAATGAATCACCACAAAGAATGGTAAATGATTACAAAAAAGATAAAAGTAGTATGTAATTGGATACTTTCTGTCAAAATTCATATCCTGAAGAAGCATTTTTCATCAAACAGTTTTCAGAAAAAATTAATGACATTCCTCACTTGGTTTGAATTTCACAAAAAGTAAGAAGATGAAAAAACATTTTAAACTTAGAGTTCGCGTTACAGAATTTCAGTTCTGTTAAAATAAAAATAAATTCGTTTTCTTTAATGAAATCTGTTGAAGTTCTCCCTTAATTGAAAATATGCGGGTTTCAACAGATTTATAAAAACTTATATTTAATGAAGTTTAAAAATGTAGAGGGACTTCTCTCCTTTCTAAACTTCCGAAGATTTCGAAGCAATATTCTCATACCATGCTTGCTTTGTTTCCTCTCGTAAAGAGCCCTAACATTGAAGCCTCAACCATTTGTCTTATTGAATAAAAGTATCTATGCAATGAATATGATTTGATAAACTCAGAAAGGGATTTATCTATTACATAGTTTTATTCAATGTTGCCTGTCTTAGGTTTGGCGTAGCATGACCGAACCTGAACAACCAACTTTGACATATTTAAGATTTCGAAATACATTTCCCGACTTGTCGTGGAGGATCTGACCTTATACAGAAAAAATAAACTTTTCCCATTTCTTGGAAAAATATTAATGGTAAATAAAGATTTTAGCAACCCTCCGTTTCTTAACACATTGCTAGTAAGTTCTCATTGTCTTCTCGAAATTTCAGGTATTAAAACTTCTGGGCCATCCAATCACCTATTCATTACTCCAGCACTTCAAGTAGTTTTATGTGGTTGGTTAACCTTTATGATTTGGTCAACCTTCATCAAACGCAAGGCTTTCAACATCAACGAATGGATATACACATAAGGATAGTTTTACCAACGTTGAAGAGGGAAAATTTAACTCAGGTTAAGTTATAGCCATCGAATGTGGTCCGCCTTAAACAGGCAGGTTGCTAGCCCAGTTACAAAACTTACTGAGTCCACTGGCGGATCCTAAAGTAGTTTAAGAAAAATTGTTTAAATGCAGGCGTAAGTACAGCAAAATTCACCCAAATAATACATATTTCGATACTATCATTGCTCACAGTTATAATACGGTTATTTTAACTAACCTTCTCTCTATTCTCTGTTTCTTCCTTTCCCATCTAAGACGTCATCTCATTAATTACGGCTTTATTTGTTATCAATGCGATACTTTGCAGGCACTACTTAAGACTAGTTTTAAAAATATGAATACAAAACTACTCTTTTCACGTTTGTTTTGATTTGAATTTGGTGAAAAAGTCAATTTCCGACAGCAGTTTTGATTCTTACAGCCTTATTTCAATTTATCAATTACACATGTTGGATTTCAAGGTACTGACAGTATTTCCAGACAACAGTATGCGACAATCACACGAAGAACTTATACAGATAAAAGTAATTACGATATTCTAATCCATGATTTATTGCAGAACACTTTTGAACAACCTTTTCACATTTCAATAAGCTGAATGAAGTTTATTAATACATGACGACAGTTCAGTCATGTTAGAAGCACTTCCTAAATTAACTTTTTGTGTTCTCTTTTTAGCTCTTTCAAAGTTTTCCTTAAAAGATTCATTCGCTAATCGATCATGTCTTCGTTCATTGTGTATGCAATACTTGACATAACAACGTAACTTTATTTCTTTTATCAAAATCAGATTAAATAGCACTTAACTACAAAGTAAATTCGTCCTGCGTGTTGCAAAACTTCCTTTATCCAATATAATAATTCCTGCAGTGTAATAATTACAACGTCATTTGGGTTAGTTAAAATACTTCAGTAAGCAAGCAGTAGGGGGTATACTGAGTATTAAAATTAAAAGAAAAACGAAAAGTGATTTTATGTTTATAAAAAAGTCCTGAAAAAACTGCTAATGTAGGAGGCTAAGAGAAGGAATAATTTTGAAATTACATAAATGTTTCTGCAGTACATTTCATACAATATTATAAAATTGCATAAGACTTAAAGTGCGATCTTATGGACCTAAGTAGCAGAATGGCATGCAAGGTTGTATTTGGCCGACGAGCATTTTCTAAACGGTCTGTATGTAAGTTGTGTAACTGTTGTAAAAGTTCTTCAAGAGCAGAGCCGCAGATTGAAATACATTTGAGGGCTAGGTTGTGGATTTTATGGCCTTGTCACCGGTATAAACCAGAAAAATTTTCCGATAAAAAAATCAAAGGGCGAATGTTTTTAGGTCATAATTCCCTTGTTAAAACACCTACGCCCAATATTTTACGCCATCTACACTTTCAGATGCTTTCGTTGATTGTTGAATTGGGTGAGGCAGTCCTGGTATCATGTTCTGATAGATTCTAATGTAAACTTAAAGAGCATGGTTAAAAGTACAAAGTGTTAAGAGCATTTACAGATAAGACTACTAAGCACAGTATGCAACTCCTGAAAGACAGGAGCACCGCTACCATAGCGACTGTCATTCCTATTATGATCGAGTTAATTTTAAAGGAGGTACTTGAAAGAGAATCGAAAGCTCAATCTACGTCCAATCTTCTACAAAAGTGCCAAATTAGGGTTGATCTAGACATAGTTATTCAACTGCTTTAGCGTGAAACATGTCTAAAACTGTAAGTCAAAGAAATATAAAGTATCCCCAAAGCAACATATATCGTATGTATCATTGTATAATAAACTACTGCATAAATGTATTTTGAGTGTACGCACAGAAAAAAACAGAACACGAAAAGACAGCCTGTTGTTGTAAGTTCAGTCATTAAAGGAATGTAAGTACTCACAGTATGCAGAGTTTCATGAAAATATATCCAACCGATCGGTAGAAGTGCGGATACATGCATAGCGACGGACAGACATCAGATGCATTGAATTAGAACGTCCCAAAACAGATACATAACTTGAAGTGGAGTGAAATTAATCAAAGTACTAACAAAACACTTCGTTTTTATTGATATAGATAGATACTATATTTGGTTATAAAGAGGTTGAAGTAAGATATGAAGTTGACTAAATGGCACTACCATCAAGATATAATCAATATTCTAGATATAAGCAATTTAGAAAGTTTACCCCATATGCTATTTGTGGGTTTTATTGTTTTATAAAAGCAATATTTGATACCCTGATTTCTCTATAGTTGTTTGGAGAGTGGGGTAAAATATCAGGTGTGACCTCGTGTATCAAAAATAGTGGGTGTTTTCCAATTCCCTTCGAGTTTGATCACAGAACGACACCAATAGCCCGATGTGCTGCTCCAGTACGACCTTAGAATTAAAATACCTACCTACCTCAAAAGTTGGAATGGAATCAAACTTATGGAATACTTTAAAGTTCCGCATATACTCAAATTATTGTTCAAAAAGTAAGTTTTATAAAATTTATAAAATAGGTACTACTGAAATGTTTATTGGATTTGATCGACAAACGTACTTTTATCATTTTTTCATCACTTTCTCACTTATTCATTTTTATAATTTATCATTGGAGAGTTGCTTTGGGGATCAGTGCTGTTTTCAAAAGATAAAACAACGAAAAAATGTCATTAATTTCGGAGTTTTGTTATTTTCAACCTAGTTCTATAAACTTTCCGAACATCATCAATTACAGCCCTTTTCACTGACACCGAAACTTACTTCACAGGGTTTTATTTACCTTCGTAGAAAAAATACCTTTTTCTAGATAGTACACAGTGGAGTCTGATCAGATAGTTTTCGCCGAAAACCAAAATCCGACAAAGTATTCCACTTAACAGGAAAACTTATTTTTAAATTACAATTATTTTATAATCGGACACCTTTAACAGTTTCTTTACGAGACGAAAATTAATTTAGAGACGTTAGTAGTGATTTATAACTTTATAGGGCAAACAGCAGAAAAATCTTGAATCCATATTATCTTTCTATAAGGTAGAGTTGGCGTCTATATGTCTGTTCGGTATACGAATCCACTGTTTAGCCAATACTCACCAAATTTGGCGAACTTCTTAAGAGCACCGAGGGCAACACAGAATACATATGATGCAGCTGTAGTCTTCGTTAATAACGGTGGCAATGGCCTTGGCAATTTTTTCGCGCACTTTTAGTGGGGAGTTATGGTAGGTTAAGGCAACCCATCTGTATTTACGGTTATTGCGGTTTTCTTGGCAACCTCGGCAAACGGAAAGTTTAAATTTTCATATCGATTATTCTAGAAAGTTCTTTCAAAATCCGTTAACGTCGTTTGATTTCATTGGTTCGTTTGAATTTTTTCTTTGATTTCATTGGTTATTTTAATTTTAAAATATTCTTTAATTGCATAAGTCCTTAAAAAAATGTTTTATTTTTTATTTTATTGGTTCATTTAATGTTTTTTCGCCAGTTGTGGAATTATCTTTTATTATAATTTTTTTATGGTACAGTTCTGGCGTATCAGGTTGCATTATTTATTGTATTACGTAGAAACCTAATTAATTTCTTTTGTAAAAAAAAATTCAGTTTAAGCTTATTACTTTTTGTGGACGTCAAAAATCATGCCAGTTAGAGTTAAAAGATTTTAAATAATAGTTGGTTGTTTGGAATAATATCATGGTTATGAATAAAAATTAAGTTCAACTACGGTTCTTGAAAAGTTGAAATTTTTTGTTTTAAGTGACAGAAGATAGTGGTTTTTTCTGTTACAGTTTGAAACTGTTCTTATGCAAATTTGCAAACTTAACAGTCATTGACATACATATACTTTGAAATATTGACGTCATACTTATAGTTTCTCTTTTATAAAAACGCTGTAAAATTGATCCTTCAGATTTGATAAGCTGTAATCGATTAACTTGTTTCATCTTTAGTGTAGACACTTGATTTTCAAACAAGTTGTTATTGAACATTATGATAGGAATTTTTCAAGAAACAAATACACAGTACAGTCACATTAATGTGACCACCTGTTAAAAGCCAGTATAACCACCTTTGGCAGAGCGGACCGCTGTGAGACGTGCAGGAAGAGAGTCAATTAGGTTTCTGAAGGTGTTCACTGGGATGTTGAGCCATGCCGACTCCAGTGCCGTGGCCAACTGCGTTAGATTACGCGGTTGAGGATTCATGGCGCGAACAACCCGATCGAGGTGGTTCCACAGATTCTCGATTGGGTTTAAATCCGGTGAGTTTGCTGGCCAGGGGAGTACGGTAAACTCATCCTGGTGCTCTTCAAACCACGCACATACACTGTGAGCTGTATGACACCTCGCATTGTCCTGCTGGTAGATGCTATCATTCTGAGGGAAAATAATTCGCATGTAGGGGTGGACATGGTCCGCAAGGATAGATGCGTACTTGTGCTGATCCATCGTGCCTTCCATAATGATGAGTGCACCCAGTGAATGCCAGGAAAACATTCCCCAAACCATAATGCTTCCTCCTCCACCCTGGATACTTCCGGCAATTGTTGCAGGGTGTTTCCTTTCAGACGTTTCACGCCGTATACGCCAACGTCGATCTGTCCGATAGAGCATAAAACGTGATTCATCGGAAAAAGCCACCTGTCGCCACTCTGTGGACGTCCAGTTCCGGTACTGGCGTGCAAATTCCAGCCTTCGTCGCCGATGAACAGCAATGAGCATAGGTGTATTAACCAGGCGTCTGCTGCGGAGGCCCATGTGCAGCAACGTTCGCTGAACCGTTGTTGAGGATACACTCTTGGTAGCCTATTGGTTCATCTGGGCGGTCAGTTGCTCAACAGTTGCACGTCTATTCGCCCGAACGCATCTCCGTAGCCTTCGTTCGTCTCTGTTATCTGTAGCCCGTGGTGCACCACATGTGCCACGCCGCTGATTTTGGATAGTGCCATTTTGCCATGCACGGTATACTTTTACCACGGCGGCACTCGACAGATCACAAAATTACCGAAATGCTTCCACCCTTGGCCCGAAAGCCAATAATCATGCCCTTTTCGACGTCGGATAAATCGCTACGTTTCTGCATTACGCCATCGATTGAAATGCTTTTGATGCCCTAGGACATCCTTTATATACACTCCACTGCAATGTGCTGCCACCTGCCTTTTGTGATTGGTTATTTCACGTTAACTCGAAAGTAGGTGGTGGTCACATTAATGTGACTGGACTGTGTATATTTGCTTGAATGGAAATGGAGCATGAATACCGTATCAATATGATTAGTCAGCCTTTCATATCGATGGTGGAATCCGGAAAGATCACATTTCTGGTGTAAGAGTGCTATAACTAAAAAATGTTGACATGAAAACTGCCTGCTAAGATGCAACTTTATAACTTTTAGAAGAGATAAACGTACAAAATATTCAAAATTACTCCAAAACAAATCAACTTTATACTAGTCATATCACTATCACCTTTAATAATTTTTTTACTCTATATTTCGAATATTTTCTTGTGTTGCTCCAATGCAACATTAATTATAATTCCTACAAACTTATAATGCAAATAGCTTGTTGTGTTGATTCAGTGCAACGTTAATTATACAAGCTAGCTATCTAAAATGCGATGTTTGTGAAATGGATTATATGCATGGATAAGGAAAGCATACATACTTCGTCCGAAGTAAATTGCAGAAGCTATACAAATGTCAAAATGGAGTCTTAAGAAATATTTTTTTTTCTATGATATATAGAAAAAAAGAACTTTTTGAATTTCTTCTAATTGAAGTTTAACCAATTACATCAGAAAAATTCTATCAGTTGCTTTTTGGTAAAGGAGGAACAGATGGCTCATGTGTATGTAATTTTTAAATATGTATATTACTTTAATAGCGTTTATTATGACGTTAGAGTAATATATTGCCAAACATGCATCTTGAACATTAATGCTACTTATAAATCTAAGTATACCAACACTAGCAACTGAAATATGGTTTTTTCCACGAAGACTATTTTCAATCAGTATAAGTTGCAATGTTTGAGATTGCATTTGTTCGAAAATTGTTCACAAATCGATCGGGTCAAACTGGAATTTCTCCGAAACGACGAACCGAATCGCTACAGAAGACTAAATTCAAATATGACTTAGTAAATATCGATGTGAATAGTCGAAAAATAATAGTATTCGCCAACTACAAACGCTTGCAGAACGAAAAAACCGAAAACGGGGCCTACAAGAACCCACACTTGACTATTCTGTTTCATTTTATTTCTAAGAAAGTTAACTGCAAACGCTTAAGGAACGAAAAGACAGCAGTCAGCCTTAAAAAAGGCATACTTACCCTATTCCGTTTACAAGAACGCACACTTGCCTATTCTTTTTGGTTTTACTTCTAAGTAAAGTGTTGTGTTCAAATAATTGGTTTGCATAATTGTTCCCCCGAAAACCTCTATTTTAATCCTTAAAAGTTGCATTGTTTGAGAATGTATTCTTACATGAGAGCTTGAAAATTGTTCGCAAATCGACTAAAAAAGATCGACTCAAGCTCGATTTTTTCCAAAGACGAGCCGAATCGATACAGACTACTTGAAACTAAAATGACTTAGCAACTCTCGAGGTGAATAGTCGAAATAATAGTCTTCGTCAATTGCAAAGCTAAGGGAACGAAAAGACCGAAGCCAGCCTTAAAAAACGCATACTTACCCGATTCCGTTTACAAGAACGAACACTTGCCTATTCTGTTTGATTTTATTTCTAAGTAAAGTGTTATTTTCAAATAATTGGTTTGCATAATTGTTCCCCCGAAGACATCTATTTGAATCCTTAATAGTTGCACTGTTTGAAAATGTATTCCTACTTGAGAGAGCTCGAAAATTGTTCGCAAATCGACTGAAAAAGATTGACTCAAGCTCGATTTTTTCCAAAGACGAATCGAATCGATACAGAGGACTTGAAACTAAAATATGACTTAGCAACTCTCGTTGTGAATAGTCGAAATAATAGTCTTCGTCAATTGCAAACGCTTAGGGAACGAAAAGACAGAAGCCAGCCTTAAAAAACGCACACTTACCCTATTCCGCTTGGTTTTACTTCAAACTAAAGTGTACTGTTATGTCCAGACAATTGGTTTGTATAAGCATCCCCCATCGCCGCTATACGTGGAATGTAATTTCCAGAGCTACTTTCTCCTTCGTGATTTGTTGTCCAGATCTTCTCTGACGGTAACAGCTGCGACGTCGTTTCGTACTGCGATTTTCGCTCCCTCTTCTAGTGGCAGTACATGAAAATAATTTACTGCATGTTTCTGCCGCTTTTTCTTAAGCTACAATAAATCAGAGACAAATGCGGGATAAAAGTATTAGGGGAGGAATAATTTTGGTGCCATATGTATGGAGTTCTTTCCCTCTGGTTATATTTTATCTTCGATTTGTGTGAGTGGTGTTTTTTCAAATTTGAGTTACTGCTTGAATGGGATTCAAATTCAGGGAGTGGAATGGAGAATTTACGAATCTATCTTCTGTTGCTGTTTTTGATTTAGTTGCCCACACAGTTTTGTTTTAACAATTTGATTATATCTGTATCGATGCAAAATTGTAGACAGGTTTGTATCGGAATGGTGGATTGCATTTAAATTTTGTCTTATTCCTATACAAAACTTAGAATTTTAATCACGACCGTTATCATTTATAAGCTACTAATGTACGGAACCACAGCAAAAATATAGTCTTACAATATATCCTAATTCCAATACGAAACTTAGAATCTTAATCAGTATCGAATTATTTATTTCATTACTTTTTATGAGTTACTATTGCATGGAAACATAGCAAAAGTAAAGCCTTACAGCATATCCCAATTTTCGAGGCTTACGTGGAATACAATATTTATTATTATAAACTATTGAGTAACATGAACCTCATTCAAAATGTTCCAATGGAACAAGTGGCCCGATTGAAAGACTAACAGATTAGCAACCGTTAGTTTGAGAGTTCACACCCAACAAACACCGTCATGTACTAAGAAGGCTGGTGCACGTTAAATATGTCGTGGTCTCAATGTCCTTACGTTGACGTGGTGTGGTAGTTTGGAGAGTGGAGTGCCAGCTTACTGTGTTGCCTTGTCATCTGGCCGTCGTTCACAATTTCTCGTATCTTTCTCTTGGAGGATTAATCCCGGACAGTCGTCAATAGCCCTTGTGTTGCTTCAGTACGACGTTAATTAAAATACATTCCCATGTAATAGAATACATGTATTCTTTCAGAAATTTTCAATGCGTCCGAATTTATTGCACGAAGTAACAATAAGAAGCAAAAATAATTACTAATACGAAATTAATTGCTTGTACACTGCTATCAATTAATCGCTTTTCTTTACAAATTTATTTCGTTTTATTAATTTTGCACCAAATCTTTACTTGATCAATTTCATGTTTTACACATGGAGTCACCTTGACTCGGTGTTTTTTTTCCACTGTGTTAGCAGCCTGGACAGAAATATATGAAGGCTATATATATGAGGAAATATATAATATCACCCCTAGTCTTTCTTTCACCTAAGCGGATCTTCCCGGTCATTCGGAAAGAAGAGACACAGTGGACACTACGTCTGACATCAATGTATCTCAAGTGCACACGCAAAAGATCCCGACACTGTCAAAACTGTGTTCATTAGATCTCTCAGTGGTTCTTAATAATACTATGGACTGATCCCTAAGTTAAGAGACCACTAAACAAGCCGGTAGGATTCGAACCTACGAGGGAATATACCCATGGATTACATTTTCTAGGCTATGAAATTCAATCTGGTCAATTTGGACCAGATAATACGAATGTTGAAATCATTAAAAACTTACAATCTCCTGGGAATGTAAAACAACTGCAGAGATTCTTGGGTAGTAGAAATGTATACAATAAATTCATAGAAAATTATGCTAAAATCATAGTTCCCCTAAATAAATTATTGAAATAGACACAGTTTGGAATTGGACTAAGGACTGTCAAGAAGCATTCCAAATATTAAAAGATGTCTTATTCTCCAAACCTATTTTAAGATTGTTTAATCCTAATTTCTTATGCCATATGTTTGTTGATGACTCAACCGAAACATTTGGTACCATTATAAAACAAGAAGGATCGGATGGTATGCTTCACCCAATATCCTTTCATTCTAGACAGTTAAGGATTACGAAAAAATTACGCGATCACAGAGTTTGAATGTTTAGCCATTGTAGATTCTCTGGATAAATTCCACCATTATATCCATGATTCCAAATTTACAATTCATACTGATCATGCCGCTTTAGTATGGCTTAAAATGTGAAGCATCTTATAGATGGGAAGACTGTTCAGATGGTCTATCAAGCTTAGCATGTATGATAGCGAAATAAAATACCGGAAAGGTTCCGCCAATGTAGAAGGTGACATGCTATCCAGAAATCCTATTTCCCATTTCCTTCATAATAAAGTCCAGACCTCTCATTAATTAGATTTAAGGATCATAAAAGAGCATCATCAAGCCGAGGTATACAATGATAAAAGATATAAAGAAGAAAATAATGTTATATAACATACAAAAAGGGGTTTAAAAAAATCGTTGTACCAACAAAAGTAAGAAGGAAAATATTGGAAGATACACATAACCAATTTGGTCAACCAGCAGTACAAAACATGCTATATTTAATCACTCCACTATATTATTTGCCAAATATTACGTTTGATACTACCAATTTTGTTAAGCATTGTGAAACATGTCAACTTAATAAGAAGAGTCTTCAAAAAATACATGGATATTTTCTTCTTTACCACCCGTTGAAAACCCTTTTGATATATTTTCAATAGATACGGTTGGCAGGTTTAACTATTATAACTTTTGTATTAGCATGTGCATAACACCCGTTTTCTCTGCACACCGTGACACTATTGTAAGGTAATCGCATTGTTACAGTTATAAATGTTTACGATTGGTATTTCCTTTGCTATTCACCTTACAAGAATAGTAACCACTTTCCCATTTGATGAAATGGTTGGTTGAAATGTATCACGTGACTTACGGGTAGGTAAAGAGAGTAGCGCGTTTTGAATGACCCTTGCAAAGATCACATTCTAACAACATTCCTTTTTCAAGACTCAACGAAGGTGTGACCTGTCTTTACGGTTCCAACCAATGAGTTTCATTCTCACCAAAGATTTTATTTCTTGCCTATCTCAGAGAGTACTACTGTATAGTATACGCTGAATGCTGTAGTTTTAATATTTTTTTGTTACGTAATACGCCATTTCTAATAGGAATTGACTATTCAAGTGCTTCTCAGGTATCGCTACATCGTATCAACTACATCTTTCCAAGATACCTCGCAAGTTCCCGCGAGCCGTGCTAGAATTTTTCAACAGCCTATCCGATGACGAGCTGGAGGACGTAGACGATCCTGATCTTTGCATATTGCCATATGATAAAGACATGAATTTGAGTGATGAAGAACACATCAACGATTGAGCTTTGAGTGAGGTTCGTCCTCAAGCTTTTTGTGGCAAGATTGACCTGATGATTAACAATGAAGATGGTGATTCGACTATTTCAGATGACCGAATTCCCGATTCGGGCGAAGATCAAAGGAGAAGCACACCCTCATGTTCAGCTCCAAATGCAAAGAAGCGTAGTTAAGAACCCAATCCCAGATGGAAAAGGGACACAACGTTTGATAATGATTTTTCAGGAAAAAGCCTCGAAAAGCTGGCTGAAAAATGTCCCGAGCTTGAGACAATGGATCCTCTGGAGTTATTCCACAAAATACTCCCTATGATGTACAACTTCTAATTGAGATGACAGCGTTCTATACGATGCAAAAGGGGCAGATAATAACAGTTAGCTGTGAAGATATTCTTCAGTTCCTAGGTCTACTTCTTTTGAGCGGTTACCAAAAGGTGCCTACAGAGGAATTTTATTGGAGTAATTCTGAAGACACATATTTTACAATCTTTTTTAAGATAATGGCTAGGGCACGCATTTGTCAGCTTAAAAAGTAATTTTATCTTTTTGACAACAATAAAGATGTTCAACCGGGTGGTAAACTAGAAATGATTTCGCCAATATACGATGAATTGTGTAGAAACGATTCAGTTTGGAGTTTTTCATGATAAACTCAGCATTGACAGATCAATGGTGCCGTATTACGGACATCATTCTTGTGTGATGCTTATTCGCGGAAACCCCATCAGATATGGGTACAAAATTTGACTGATATGCTCATCTAATGGGTATCTATATAGAATAGAAATTCACTCAGGGATACAGGATAGTGCCAAAGCAGATGCTCCACTAGGATCAAGGGTCGTCTCAGCAAGACCAGTGCCACGATCTCAACTACCAGTTCACCTTAGAAAGACGAACGAACACTATCTAATCGCTTGCACTGAATTACGTTTCGCATTGTGCAAGAAAAATGTTAGAAAGCAGAGTGTCTTGCATGCAAAAAGCAGATGTATTCATCTTGCTTCCTCCGTACCACTGGCAATAAGAGAAAAATGTACTTCTTTCCGAAGAGAAATGTATAAAAGTTTGTAACTTAAACCGAAATTAGTTCTCCTTTTGAATCTATTGCAAATAAATTACCTTTCGGGAAAAATGTCCCTATTTACTTCATCCCAAACGCCAATGTTCCCAAATGAGAACATCCTTAAAATCATACTTAGGATTTTTTTTCCGCCAAAAAAGGTCTGGAACAGTTATACTAGCAGAGCCATTTGAGCGAAAAAATAAAATAAAATATTTGTAAAATGAATTGCGGCGTTTAAAAGGTTAATATACTTTTACCAAAATTCCTTGGACTAAATTACTAGAACAAGTAACATTGGAATATACCAATACCCCCCACTCAGTCCCTCAATTTCCTTTTGCTTACCTAATGTATGGAATATTACCCAACAATCCATCTCTGGAAGGCGAGGAATAGTACACAGCTCTTGAAGAGGCTAGGAAATTAGAATTGACAAAAACTATAGATTTTCACAAGAAAAACAAAATCCATTATGACGCACGATTTCTCCCAGCTCCTTTGAGTTTGAAATTAATAAACCCAATCTTCAAACAAAAAAGTAATCTGAAACTGTGCATGTAAGTAAATTAAGGTATTTTATCCCTCCTGAGAATTTCAAACTATTTCATGAATATTAATTACACAATTACAGGTTGAAGAAATGGTTAACTTCAGCAATGAGGAAGGGGTATAATCCGAATCCTACTACATCTCGGATTTAACGTATTCCTCCTCCAGTTCTTGGTATCATTTCCTTTGTAACTTCTACAGATGTATAAGAATTGGTGTTTATGCTCTTTCAAAGATGGTTTCAAAGGCGAATAATAATAATAAAAAAAAATTTCAATACATAATTATATCTATTTTTCCATTTTGTGTAAGTTGTATATAAAAATTCATTTTATCAATATTCTGAGAACTAAATATCTCTAGAGAGTTATCACGATAACATTTGATTTATGAAATAAGCATTGTGTTCAACTCAAAATATCATCGTGAAAGAACTAAAATATTTTTCACACTAATAAAGGTTAATTAACCTGAGAGATAAATAAGTGAAATAAAAATACATGAACTATTGACAAGAACAGACAGTTTAGAGACTGAAAGGGATTACAATCGTGTGCCTTTGTATAAAATTATGCTTCCTTTATACGTATGAATGAATGTTTTCATGCACGATTGTATAACAACATTGTTATTGTGTTCATCCATATACACTCTATAACAAAAAAAAATCGACGCACCAAGAAGGGGTTAGATAGGGACAATAGACTGTCCAATGGAGACAAAATTGTGTAAATGTCCGAAAATTATGGAAAAATGTAGGAAAATTATGTACAGAATAGAAAATGATTAAAATTTCAGAACAATTGAATGTTTTATTTCAGAGTTACAGTAACGAGCTTAATAAGGTGTTGACCTGCCTCTAGCCTGGATACAAGCTGCCACACGGCGTGGCATAGACCGATAAAGCTCCAGGATGGTCTCCTGCGGTATTTCTTGCCAAATTTGCTCCAATTCTTGGACTACGTCATCAACATTCCTACCGGATGCAGTCGCCTTCCCATCATATCCCAGACATGCTCGATGGGAGAGAGATCTGGTGATCTGGCTGGCCAAGGAAGTGTTTGACCAGCTTGAAGACAGTTCATAGCAACACGTGCCGTGTGTGGTCTGGCATTGTCTTATTGAAAAATAAGCCCATGGTACTGCGAAAGGAACGGTAACAAAACCGGTCTCAGAATGTCGTCAACGTACCGCTGTGCAGTAAGTGTACCTCTAATGACGACCGAAGGGGTCCGGCTATCAAGGGAAATGGCACCCCAGACAATAACTCCTTGTTGAGGGCCCGTGTGGCGTGCAATAGTGAAAGCAGGATCGGCACGCTTCTCTGGGCGTCTCCAGACACGTGATCGATGATCGTCAGGACACAGTTAGAAGCGGGATTCGTCGCTAAAGACTATACGTCCCCAGTCAGCATCATTCCAGCCTGATCGAGCCAAGCACCACTGTAATCTGGCTCGACAGTGTGCAGGTGTGAGTGGCAGGTGGCGTAACGGTCGGTACGAGCGTAGATTTCTCTCTCTCAGCCATCTGTGAATGGTCATGGTGGACACTGGTGTGTGGGTTGCACGACTGATGGTTGATAGCGATGAATCAGGCGCTGTGACAGCTGATCTGACAATCAATCTGTCCACGCGATCTGTTGTGGCCCTACGTCGATCGCTACCATCATGACACTGAAATCTGCTACTGTCCACCCACTCTTGCCAGCATCTTCTAATCGCCACATCGCTTCGACTCACATGACGAGCGATTTTCCGATTTGCCCAACCTGCCTCTTTCAATCCAATGATACGACCTCTTTCAAACTCTAAAAGTTGCTCGTAATGAGCTCGAATCCTTCGGCGAGGCATTTTTTCAGTCGTTGAAAGGTATCCTAAATCGCAATGCAGCAGAAATTTTTAACTACAGTTCAAGAACAACTCTTTATATACATCTGCTGGATGCGCAGTTACGATGCGCTGGAGATCGCACTATTCATTCATTGTACACGAAATTTTAATTATTTGCATATTTGGTCAAAGCATTTTTGCATGCGAAATTTTAAGGCAATCGGATGATTCCTTCTTGGTGCGTCGATTTTTTTTATAGAGTGTAGTTAAAAAGGTGTGAGAATATTTAGTTATTTTTAAATTGTATGGTTACACAGTGTGCACGATTTTGACAAATGAAACTGCTAAATAATCTACATCTGCTTTTTATGGCATATCTACTCTAAAATGTTGATATATTTTATGTATTCTAATATTATGTGTTGATGTTTAGTAAACAGTTGTATTTTGAATATGCGTCAATGGAAGTGATGGAGAGACTCATTGGTAGTGTTTGTTGTGTTCCTGGTTCGCCCTTCTTTGTGGTAAGTCTTGCTTGCATTGTAGCACTCCAGGCAAGCCTCTTCCAGAAGAGAGGGGATATGTAATAATAACACCTGTTGCCTCCCCGAGTAACCTTACTACGAGCTAACCGTCCCTAACAGAAACCACCATATGTTAAAACCCCCCAAGGACAACGTCGTGTCATAAGGCCGTGCCTTTACTTCTGTAACCCTAGTCTCTCTTTGCATGGACCTCCCGGTCATTCGGAGATAAGCTACACAGTGGACACGGTTTACGTGTCAATCAATGTATGTATGTATCTCAACCGCACATGAAAAGTTCCCTTCATCACCAGAATAAATACTGTGTTCATTAGATCTCTCAGTGGTTCTCAGTAATACTTCTATGGACTAAGTTACGAGTGATGGGAAAGGATGCTGATCAAAGCGAATTTGTTAGATGGCTGATCATAATGGTCCGAAGACTCGGAACGAGTATCACCGAAACTGCACAACTCGTAGGTTGTTCACGATCTGTCGTTGTTAGTATTCATACAAAGTGGATAAATGAGGATGACACCAGAAGTAGACGCCAAGGTGTTGTTGGTCCACGCGTCATCAAGGAAAAAGGACGTCGGAGATTGTCCCGCTTGGTAAAGCAAAATCGGTGCGAGACAGTTTCTCAGCTTACAGCCAAATACAATGCAGGTACAAGCGCAAGTGTTTCGGAACACACAGTTCAGCGGACACTGTTGGATATGGGACTGTGCAGCAGACGTCCCACTCGTGTGTCTCTGTTGACCAAGCGTCATTGTCAACTACGCCTACAGTGGGCCCGGGAACATCGAGACTGGACCTTGGATGAGTGGAATAGTTACCTGGTCGAATGAATCTTGATTTCTCATTCATCACGTCGATGGTCGTGTCAGGGTACGCCGTTTGTCAGGGGAACGGTTGCTCCCCTCTTTTACAGCAGGTCATACACAGGCTGGTGGTGGTTGTATTATGCTTTGGGGGACGTTCTCATAGGCGACTCTGGGGCCCGTAGTTGTGGTAGAACAGACTATGAACGCTGCAGACTATCTGAACATCATTGCGGATCAGTTGCACCCTTACATGGCGTCTATCTTCCCAACTGAAATGGTCCGAAGACTCGGAACGAGTATCACCGAAACTGCACGACTCGTAGGTTGTTCACGATCTGTCGATGTTAGTATTCATACAAAGTAGATAAATGAGGGTGACACCAGAAGTAGACGCCAAGGTGTTGTTGGTCCACGCGTCATCAAGGAAAAAGGACGTCGGAGATTGTACCGCTTGGTAAAGCAAAATCGGTGCGAGACAATGCAGGTACAAGCTCAAGTGTTTCGGAACACACAGTTCAGCGGACGCTGTTGGATATGGGACTGTGCAGCAGTCCTGTGTCTCTGTTGACCAAGCGTCATCGTCAACTACGCCTACAGCGGGCCCGGGAACATCGAGACTGGACCTTGGATGAGTGGAGGAGCTACCTGGTCGAATGAATCTTGATTTCTTATTCATCACGTCGATGGTCGTGTCAGGGTACGCCGTTTGTCAGGGGAACAGTTGCTCCCCTCTTTTACAGCAGGTCATACACAGGCTGGTGGTGGTTGTATTATGCTTTGGGGGACGTTCTCATAGGCGACTCTGGGGCCCGTAGTTGTGGTAGAACAGACCATGAACGCTGCAGACTATCTGAACATCATTGCGGATCAGTTGCACCCTTACATGGCGTCTATCTTCCCAACTGAAATGGAATTCTCCAGCAGGACAGCGCCCCATGTCACAAGACTCGGATTGTGTTGGAGTGGCTCGAGGAGGAATACTGCTGAGTTCAACTTAATGAACTGGCCAGCTATCTCGCCGGATAGAGCACATTTGGTGAGTCATGGAGCGTCAGCTCAGAGCTCACACACCACCATGTCTGAATATCTCGACTTTGCGTGACCGCTGCTCATTTGGTACAACCTGTCTCCAGTCATCTACGAAGAAGCTGTTTTGCAGGCCAAAGGAGGATCAACGCGCTTTTGAGTATATATATATATATATATATATATATATATATATATATATAAAGTATCCCGTATTTGAATGATATAAATATTTACCTGTCAGAGATGGTTGCAGCTTTTGCGCACTTCTTTTTCAGTGTGTTATTATTATTATTATTTTTAGTTAATATGTTTATTCCATAAAACTCACTTGTCTCCTTCAAGAAATGTAATAAATGGGGAGGAAGGGGAATTAATTTTATCAACAATTACGCAAACGATGACTAATTCTATTTCGTAATTTCCTCTCAATCCTTGGTGTTGGCGTTTTGTTGGATGAAGTGGGTAGCGGCATTTTATGCGCTATTCTGTCTTGGTGTTGCCAATCTCCCAATTGCTGTTGCTGGTTTGTTTTAGTTTTTCGTATTTTACTGTTTTGTTTTGTATATTTGTATTTAATTGTGTTTGGGGAGTATATGAGCAATATCTTAGCATTCGGCGACTCATATACGTATGAAAACATCATATTGTGTTGCATGGTCAAGCTCCATCCTGATGATGCCCTGAACCACCGACACTTTCATTTTCAATAAATTCCTTTTGTGGTTATTATATTGAATTTCTTCTTAGTTTTAGAAATTATATACACAAGCCTACAATAAAGGACCAGACAGCAAAATGTGATGGTATAAGGGAAAGAATACATGTTTTAATAGGGGGATGGTTCCTCATGTGTTGCTATTGCACTAGCAACCCACCTAGGTTTACTTACAACAAGGTTTCGATAAACAGTTATGGGTATTTGTGTTCATTCCTGCAGGAAGAATGTCGCCATATCAGCTGTAGACTTCTGACGTGGTTTCCTGGTCCGTACGGCGTCGCACTCACTCGTCCCATATATATATATATATATATATATATATATATATATATATATATATATATATATATATATATATATATATATATATCTTCAAAAGATTCAAAATAACTTCGACGCGCATATGACATATTAGTTCAAACATCATTACCAACCATAGAAATACATCATTGCTCCTCCGAAACAAACTTATTAATATCAAATGCCATGATTTTCAGATACATCTTTAATTAATTTATAAAAACATTGAGTTGATTCAATATGCTCTCCATGTTTAGCAAATAATTTGAATCATATTCAAAATTAATTAGGTTAATTACAGAGTAAAGAAGCTCTCCAGAAACGCATAATACATAAATGTAATTAAAAAAAAATATTTGAAAACGCTATATCCCAACTCGAATGATTTTGTACTCCGATATTAATTATTTTATTCCTTTATTCACACAATCTTATTACCCAGTAGAAATACTCTGGATGATTAAAAATTATATTTTCTTCGCTAATCAACAATTACATATTCGATTTCATTTCTGCACCACTACAAGCTCCCATTCAGTACCAAATTAGTTCATAATTAGTTGCAGAATGTCAGTGGATCCTGGCTACAATCAGGAAAAAAAAACTCCCCGTTGTTATTTCTCTGTAAGGGTCACTCTTAGCCGGCATGATAATGACGTCTCTGCAACCAGTACGCACACCAATATCACGCGACATCCGCGGCCGATCATGCTTCGTAGACCATTCCTATTAGCAGACTAATTTGCATGCATGCGGTAATTATTGTACAGATTTCACCATCTTAATCACGTGAATTTTTTCCCTTCTGTGCTAACCTTCCAAATGAGCGGTGTAAGAAAAAAAGCGTATATGAGGTAAAAAACTAAAGGAATGATTCGGTGAAATAATGAGGCGAAAGCTACCTCAGAGTAGAGAGACATCATTACCCCTGCGCTGCGGCAAAGATAAAGAATCCATTGCTTGTGCCTTGAGCTTTCATTATAAAACTTCTACTTTTTTTCTATTGTCATTAGCTCGATAATGGCCCGTGTGAACACGCAAGATCCTTTCTTGGAAGGCGTCTTTTCATTTCTATATTTAGAATTCGAATTTTTTTGTCTTTTTTCCTTTATTCCTCTTTCACCTTCCTTTTATATTTTTATTTCTACGCGGCAGGTAGCTGCTGAGTACGCAGAATTGTAAAATTATCTGCACTTCGGGATGTAATGTGCGTGAAAGGGATTCCTTTGGCAAAAAACGACAAGACTATCAAGTAGCTCTTCTGCGAAGAAAAAGAGTGTCATTTTTCTGAAATTGAGTGATGATTGTTTTAATTCCTATCTTCACCCTCTGACTGTCGTAAAGTTTCCAAGGGGTGTAGTGTTACTTTTATTCCACAACCCAATGACTAACATTTCTTTCTAGGGAATTCATGGGTTGTTCGAATGTTTAGAAAGATTGCATTGGATCTTGCCTCAGAATATAACCTTTATTTGGAGCGATTATATAGTTCTTTTTTATTCCCATAATTGAATTCTTAGGAACGATTCTATTGGCTCATTTTGTAAAATATAACTCTTTGGAATGATTATGTTGCTTATTTCTTCAGAATAGTATCCCTTAGAAATATAATTATTGACCCTTTCTTCAGATTAGATTCCTTTGTAAAGATTCTATTACTTACTTTTATAAAAAAGAATCCTCTGGAAAGGTTATACTGATAATTTGTTTGGAATATGATAATTTGGAAAGATTTTACTGCTAATTTCATTGACATATGATACTTTGGAAAGGTGGTACAGGTTCTTTCCTTACAATAGAATCATTTAAAAAGATTACATAAGTCCTTTCCTTACAGTCGAATCTTTGGAAAGGTTATATAGATTTTTTTCATACGATTGAGTTATTAGGTCCTATCCTTAATATAGAATCCTTTGAGAAGATTATATCGATCTTCTGAATAGTTTCTGTTCTTCATTATTTTAGAATATTATTAATTGGAAATATTTTCTCGGTCCTTTCCTTAACATAGGATCCTTTGGAAATATTATACTGCTAGTTCTTTTGGAATAAGATCGTGTTGGAAAGATTATATCAATCCTTTCCATATCAAAACTCCACTGAAAATATTCAAATGCTAACTTCCTTAAAATAGAATATTTTAAAAAGATTCCATTGAAAAAAGACAAAATTGGTTGAAAGTCTTGCAGGGACGATTTCATGTTGCAAGATAAATTTATGTGTATGAACTCCTCAGAGGGCTAAATGTTTGTGATGCTCCCCGTCACAGCTGCTTGTAGGCAGATCAGTCTCAATTGAGTCGTTATTTTTGAAGTGGTATGCGTCTATTTTTTCATACATCGAGATATTTAAGGTTCTGCGTTTAAATTAATTAAAAATATTGACAAGCGTTCCTCAATTCAGATGATGTTCTTAAGGCTGTAAACATCTTAAATTTTACTATGCAATAATAATTTTTAAAATTGTTAAAGAAAATAAACTCATTTTTTTCAAAGTGAACTTATACCACTTTCAAAAATAGCTGCTCAATTCTCAATTACTAGCGAATGAGCATGTGACACCAATCTTGTATTTCTTACAACTGACTCCAATCTTTCGTATGTCTTAGTAGTATGAAATATCAAATTCTCTAGTCGATTTAAGGTGGTCACCATGGATCAGCGTGTATTCCCACAATGTACTCTCAACTTGAGAGTTGCACTCCTTCGGTGCATTTCTTTTTTTGTGTCACCAAGACTTTCCTTGTGTGTATGTCCATTTATTCGACGTTTTTACACAATCAAGGGAATTTATTAATATCTTACATTACTCATGAACCTAAACCCATATTTTTCGAAAAATAAAGCCACACTTCTATGTTGATACCAAGTCTCACTTTTTATATTTTATCTAGCTATATCCGAATCAGATCTACTCCGTAGTCAATTGTTCTGTGAGGAAATAACTGCATTGTCCTGAAACAACAAGGCGTAGCTTTGTATGATCAGCAGCTATTGGCTTTGCAGCAGTCTCATCTTGATATTGTTTCCTAAAGAAAACTGATTGCTCCGGTACTCTCCTAAAAGAACAAAGCAAATGGTTATTCCATGCCAGAAGTCTGAAGAATAGGGAAAGATTGAGTGGAAGTACAAAGTGAATGACTTTTCAATCACAAGATTTGTGTTGAGTTCTTTCATTCCTTGTCATCAAATCATGTGTATATTATTTATGATTCAGAAATAATACGTTTATTGTTCTGTTAGTTTTTTTGGATTTTACACAGTTTAATGCTACATTTTCGACTGACTGTTAAACTATAAGGCTAACAAAAGAAAATATTGTTTTAATACCCTTAATGTTTATATTTTTGTGTAGTGAGCGATGTTCTATATTTTTAACCTTTCTCATCTCATCTCACAAAGCACGTAAAATACAAAAATATTCTTCGATGCACCAATAATTATATTGATTATTTCAGTGATGTCTAAAAATAATAATTTTAATTACGCAAAGTAATTACATACTCTCTTTGCCCCAAAAGAGCTCTTTAAAATGTTATTTTGAAACAATTTACGCATACTTTATACTAAACAATTATACTTGAAATTATCAATAAGAAATTGTTTGTGAACACACTTGTCCAAAGTAGAAAACAGAACTGTTGAAATGAAATACATCACTCAATTTCGGCCGCATAAAAATTCGTAAGGTATCATACCATAGTATTTTCACATCCTTTTAGAGAATTCAATTTTAAGAAAAGCATGCTTTACCATACCATTAGTGGTACCAGGGTAGCCAGTTGGTAGAACCATGGATTAGCAACCAGAGTTCTAATTTGTAAGTTCGAATCTCGACCCAACGTGGGAGCTGGTTCACATTTAATCTGTTAAAGCCTCAAATGTCCTCATGAATCGTTGTATGGAGAGTGAGGTTCCAACTCTGGTGATGTACCTGGTCATCTGATCCTGGTTCCAAATTACGAGGTGTTGCCTTTTTCTCCGGGATTGATCCAGAACACTGTCAAATAGCTTCTTGTATTGCTCCAGTGCGACATAAAAAGAACTGCATACCCAAATCATCAGTGTTATAAGATATTTATGAGAATGTGCCCGTAGATATTAGTTAAAAAATATCCAAGTATATCCCTCTTTTTATCATTGCATTTTTTTAAAGGATAATAAAATACGTGCATGTCTCTATTGCTTCATACGGCCCTACTGCTGAGTGGGATCGCGTTCTAAGGCACTTCGTATCGTATAACGATTGGGAGGATTTGTCCCATGCAAGTTCTAGTACTTAATAGTAATTTATTTTTCTGTGTCCACAGGGAAGCAGGCATACATAACACTGACAGGGCCTACAGGGCAATACATAAGTTAGATTTATGTTCAACACCATCTACAAAATTATCTCAACTAAGTCAAATTGGAACAAACTCTACAAGTCTTTTACCCTCCAAGTGGTTTTGACGAAGTATATCGTCCATCAAGAACTGACCAATTTTGCTAAATTAGAGATATATTATCAACAAAAATGACGATTGAATTTCAAATGATGAAGATATTTATGTTTTTGATGGCGCACCAAGTTCAGGTCAGTTTTGCTATGGACGATATACTTCGTCATGGAAAACAGTAAGATGGTTTAAACTTTAGCAGTCAGAGGGATTTCAAATAGGATTAGTTTTGGATTGTATTTTTATGGATTGTGGAATTAACAGATTCCATTTGTTGATGGCAGTAGAACCTCTTGGAGTAATAACTCTACGAAACAGCCAAACACTTTATGAAAACTGAGGCATCAAAAATTATTGCTATAATTTTTGGATGGACGGCACAAGGATGCTATAAACACCAAGAGATAAATTTTTAGCCAATATAGCTGACAAGCGAAATACTAACAAATTTGTCGTTGTTTATAAAACAATCCTTTTCAACATGCTTTGAATTTTCAAAAGTAAATCGTCACGACAACTGGTATTAATGAAATAAAGATAAAAATGGTAAGTTGTGTTGAGAGGAGGCAAATAGTAGTGTTTACGTCGTAAATTATCAGTCCTGACAGTGAGTTGTGGAATGAATAAATCAGACATAGAAAGTTTGAATAGTTATTTATTGTGAATATTAAGTAATTAATTTACAGTTTGAACATTTAAAGTGCAGTTTGATATTAATTGATAGACAATGGTGTCATTTGAAATCTATCAATTAACTGGACAACAGCAATATTTTTATCAATAAATATTAAACTACACTATAATTGTTCAAACTGTAAATCAGTTGTTGCACATTAAATATTCCACACAGTCCAAAGTTACACTGGCCCAAAGCTTACCCAGCACAGTAGAATTTCGACTTATCGTGATGCATCTTCTGGTTGTTTCTTATTGTTCTGAAATCATAAGACGAAACAATTATAACATTTTATGTAGATCTCGACTTTCTATGCATGCCCCCAGAACAGTTCCTATTTCAAATACGAACTCGTGTGAAAAAGAATCCCAGATATCACAAGAAAAAAGAATATGCCTAGTACATAAATGACTGCAACATTATTTAAAGCGAGAATAAAACACAACGTAATAATTTAATGTGAGACAGCCAAATCAATTACTATGACCAGACACGTTTCATTAACCTCGAAATTAAGACTTGCCATCGATTCATATTTGACCCCTCCCAACTCATATTCTCCTACCTTATGCTGTACATTCAATGACATGTAGACTGAGTACTACAATACTCACTGCTTAGAGTTCTACTGAACATATATAATTGTCCAAAAGATTTTCGTCTTATGTTATGCCGAATTTCAATAATAGCATAGAATTTTATATTGAATAAATAAAAATTAATATTTAACTATAAATAACGCTATTATGTCTATGATAGTAATTCTAGTCCATCTCGGAAACATGTAAAAATGTAATCCACCTTCGTTTATAAACCCAACGAACTAATTTTTTAAATATAACTATAACACTTTTAAATTGCCTTAAGGTAATTTAAAACGAAACTAGGCAACACTTCCAGGAATGTCTATGATAGTAATTCTAGCCCATCTCGGAAACATGTAAAAAATGTAATCCCCCATCGTTTGTAAACCCAACAAACTAATTTTTTAAATATAACTATAACACTTTTAAATTGCCTTAAGATAATTTTAAACGAAACTAGGCAACACTTCCAGCAACACAAAATCAGGTTGAATACGATTCTCCTAATACATTAAAGATAAATACTAATCGATTCTGTCTCTTCTATACACTTCACTTTCAGTACTTTCTAGTATGAAAATTAATCAGAACTTGCAGATTTTTGATTAAAAAACTGAATGAGGGGATAGGGAATGAGAATATCACCATACGGAGGCTCTTCGAAAAAAAATCATTTGCATGCACTTTCGTCTTTTTCAGAAACAAATTAAATATAAAAGTATCATCCTTTTCATTATTCAACGAGCGATTCTAATTTCTTTTTCCATTATCTTTACGCTCTATAATCATAGTTTAATTTTTTATTCCTCCAGCTAATTGCAAGATATCTACAGCAATTTAGACTTGTCTACGTAAACTTTTATGGTTCTTTCAGTTTGAATTTGAATAACAGGGACTTATTTAACGTAAGTTGGTTTTTTAGGGTAGATCCCTTTTTCAGGTTTGAGAATATATGTAATCTCTTTCCTAGGAAAATCCCATTAAGATACATTAATCGTTTGTTTTCGGTTAGCGCAATCTGGCGTCAAATTGTTTGCTGAAATGTCCATTTTGGAGGGCCTTTTTTTAATACCTTGTTTTTTGAATAATGATTTATTGATTAAGATGCATATTTAAAATGAAGGAAACACTAATTTAATGTGAAATCGTTCCTGAAGAAAAATTAATAGAAGATTAATTTATTCTCATTCTCAACAAGAAAATACTTTACTTAATATCTTATATTTAAATGTATAGTGTGTGCTGAAACATTCAATGTATATATATTATTATGAGAAATGTAATATGTTTATTCAACTAGTGTTTTTGTTGTGTGTTGTCATAATATATAATTCTTGTTTTCGAACTTTTTAAAAAATCAAAGTTTTTTATTTTGAATTCTCTTTATTATGTTGCATAATGAAATTATGTCCGGGAACTATAATAATTTGCTCATTGGTTTCGAAATATATATGTGTCGTGTTAAAAATAAGTCTTTTGTGATAAATTAAAAAAATTAGTTCTTCCTAAGAGTAAAATATTTGATATATTCTTTACAGATATTTATTACTTTTTTATTATATAAAGGGAGTTGATAGGCAGTAAATTTTCTTAATACATAATTTAGATGCATAAAAACTACTGTTTGTAAATAACCTTTTTACGCTTTATGTCATATAATATTTTCGTATTTGTCATATAGTCGTTTGAAAACTTAACAGTTTAAATGAAATTTAATGAATAAAGTTTTAAAGTTTTAAATTAAGTTTACTTAAAGTTTTAATGAATGCATTTAGAGAGTATAATCAACTATAACATTTATAATTATGTGTAGCGTCTATACGAAAAACGCGTTTAATTTTTCTTAGGTTTAGTTTTGAGGAAAGAGTGGTGTAGGGCGAAAAGCATAATTTGATGATCTCGTTTTTACTTTGATAACCAAAACGAATTTCTGTCGTTTTTTCTATTATAGAACAAATTTTTTTTTCTAAATTTAGTGCCTTAAAATAACAACTTCAGTGTTTAAAACACTGCCGAAGTTTTGATCAAATTGAAACAAAAAATAAGTAGATAAAAATTTAAAGTAGTAAAAAAATACCCCACTCTAATCAATCTATATTACTTTTATAGAATTAAAACGGCATACTTTTTTAGTACTTTATTGTCAGAGAAAAGGCCGATACCTAATAATCTTGTTTTACCTTTTCAATATTTTCAACTATCTGGAATGTTCTTTCTACTTCTGATTTTATGGAAAATCCCAATTTAGAATCAGTTGATAAAAATATGAACTGTCTTTCTTAATCGTAATGTAGCTACGGTATGGATAACTAGCTGAGACTTCCATTAATTCCATTCCTTTGAGTTCAGTCGCTTTTAAAAAAATATCGTGTTGCTTCATTTGTACTGAATGTGAAGTATTTTCAGTATAAGCAAAGAAAGAGACGAATAAAGAGAAATTTCTCTCCATGTTATCATTTTCCTCAATTCCAGTTTTCCTAGTAATTTTTCAACATTTTGGCGACAGTTGGCGTTTAATCTAACTGGCGTCAACGAATCAATTATTATCTATCAACTCGGAATTTATTATTTGAAATTTTTATTAGGAACGTGCTGAAATCATGTTCGAAATACAAGTCACGTCCACAGTACGTACGGGAAACACGTTCCACCTCAAAAACACTACCTATATTTAGCTTGACAGAAAAGACGTGAATTTATTGTTTTCTCGTACACGTAATCGAGAACCAAAAATGGTCTTTCCTTTTTGCTGTCGTTTTAAAGTAACATAAAGTTGTTATCATTAGGCACATAGGAAATAGCACTACAAACTTATGGTCTTGACACCAATAGATAAAATGATAGCTTAATATGAGTTAAAGTTAGATAGTTCGGATTCGGTTGGCAAAAATGTCGGGATAAATTAATGCAAGCTTTTTCTGCATCATTTGCACGTGCTTTCAAAAACATGTACTAATTTCTCTTGAGCGGTTCTTAACACAATAGTTTCGCAAACTGCATGAATGTACCGAACGGTAGTTACTATAATCGACGGTTATTTAAATTATATCAGTGAATATTCAACTTGTAACTGTAACAATTGCAAACAAATGCAGGTACGGTACTTATATAAATTTAAAATTAAGAGACTATACTTCTCATGTGCACTTTCGGCATTTTTTCTAGATTATTTTTATATTCCGTTTGAACATATATGTTGTACATTTCAGAACAAGCAAGTGCTAAAATTGTATTATGGAATTTAATTTTTTTTAAACTTCAATAAATAAAATACAATATTCTTGTGTCAATATACTTCTTTTAGCTCATGGAAGAAGTGATTTACAAATGGTAATTTTAATATAGATGGATGGACTTTGATGTGGCACTGCCTATATATATTTCACTATCACTATTCAACAATCTAGTCTAGGGATGTTGATGTTTTATGCATAATCCTAAATCAACTTTGTAATTAATCATCATATTTGATTAATTTGCACCTAATTTGTCCAGCTTTAGTGGAAAAGGAATCAACAAAGGATTCATCAGTATATTCTATTCAGAAAGCAGTGTACAACACTATTGCATATCGCTCCAGCTTACGTCACTGGTGTAATATATTCAGAATAATATATGCGGTATCATGGTATGAACAATAGAGGAATATTAAACTAGATTATGGGTAACAATTTCCACTAGATTGAAAACTAATTCATCAGACTAAATCAACTATACTGTCCACAGAATATATCTGAATGTGGTAGCAATTATTTTAACTTATAGATCACTCTAGTCAGTAAAGGTTTTGTCTTGGATATTATTTAATGCCCGGACAATTCAAATTTACTCGCAGTACCAGAACGGCGGCCGGATTCATGAACAATTTTAAGTTGCCCTGCTATATCATCTGGGAGGTGGATTGAGGTTGCTTCTCACATAAACACCACGCATTCAAAGTAGGGATGCGACATTGACAGCAGAATATCGATGTTCAAAATTAAACCATCGATGTTGATAATACATCGCCCAAAGAAAATTGATGTTTTGAAACATCGAAGTTTTTAAAAATCTATGTATTTAGGCCCCGTTTACATGACGCGTTTCAAATCGCGTATGACGAGGCTAGCAAGGTCCCACTATTAAATTATGTTTATTCTAAATTATGTAAATTATGTTTATGGGTTGGAGAGCGTTAGAGAGCAGGGGGCGGGCCCCCTAGTAATAATTATTCTTTGTTATTATTAATTACACTCTATAACATAAAAATAGACGCACCAAGAAGGAATCATCCGATTGCTTTGAAATTTCGTATGCAAAAATGTTTTGACCAAATATGCAAATGATTACAATTTGGTGTCCAATGAATGCATAGTGCTCCAGCGCATCGGAACTGCGCATCCACCAGATGTATATAAGGAGTTGTTCTTGAAATGTTGTTAAAAATTTCTGTTGCATTGCGACTTAGGATACCTTTCAACGACTGAAAAAATGCCTCGCCGCAGGATTCGAGCGCATTACGAGCAACTTTCGGAGTTTGTAAGAGGTCGTATCATTGGATTGAAAGAGGCAGGTAGGGAATATCGGAGAATCGCTCGTCAAGTGAGTCGAAGCAATGCGGCGATTTGAAGATGCTGGCAAGAGTGGATGGACAGTAGTAGATTTCAGGGTCATGATGGTAGCGGTCGACGTAGGGCCACAACAGATCGCGAGGACAGAGTGATTGTTAGATCAGCTGTCACAGCGCCTGATTCATCGCTATCAACCATAAGTCGTGCGACCCACACACGAGTGCCCACCATAACCATTCACAGACAGCTGAGAGAGCGAAATCTACGCTCGTACCTACCGTTACGCCACCTGCCACTCACGCCTGCACACTGTCGAGCCAGATTACAGTGGTGCTTGGCTGCAATGATGCTGACTGGGGACGTATAGTCTTTAGAGACGAATCCCGCTTCCAACTGTGTCCTGACGATCATCGAAGACGGGTATAGAGACGCCCAGGGCAGCGTGCCGATCCTGCTTTCACTATTGCACGCCACACGGGCCCTCAACAAGGAGTTATGGTCTGGGGTGCCGTTTCCCTTGATAGCCGGACCCCTTTGGTCGTCATTAGAGGTACACTTACTGCACAGCGGTACATTGACGACGTTCTGAGACCTGTTTTGCTACCGTTCCTTTCGCAGTACTCTGGGCTTATTTTTCAGCAAGACAATGCCAGACCACATACAGCACGTGTTTCTATGAACTGTCTTCAAGCTTGTCAAACACTTCCTTGGCCAGTCAGATCACCAGATCTCCCCCCATCGAGCATGTCTGGGATATGATGGGAAGGCGACTGCATCCGGTAGGGAATGTTGATGATGTAGTCCGACAATCGGAGCAAATTTGGCAAGAAATACCGTAGGAGACCATCCGGGAGTTTTATCGGTATATTCCACGCCCTGTGGCAGCTGGCATCCAGTCTAGAGGCGGGTCAACACCTTATTGAGCTCGTTACTGTAACTCTGCGATAAATCATTCAATTGTTCTGAAATGTTAATCATTTTCTATTCTGTACATAATTTTACTATCCACCAATTTTTGTCTCCATTCGACAACTCCTTCTTGGCGCGTCGATTTTTTTGTTATAGAGTGTATTTATCAACTTATGGGGGGAACACAACAAACTTATTTTTATTTACTATAAATATAAAATATTGGTGCCTATTATTATTATGTGCCCCGATATTTGTTATTTACAGTTTGTAAAACAAGAAGTTTGTTTACTTTCTCCACCTTAAGCCGACTACTTTTTTCACTAACTATCCCACCAGTTAAGGAAAAAACTCTTTCTGAAAGGACAGATGTCGTCATCACTGAGAAATATTTAGTTGTGCGGTAACTTTTCTTAATTTTTGCTACAGTGATTTTTGCATTTAAAAATAAAACATCGGCAACGTAAAAACATTGACATTGTAAAAACATCTGCATTGTTAAAACATCGACATTGTTAAAACATCGACATTGTTAAAACATCGGCATTGCTAAAACATCGACATTGCTAAAACATCGATGTTAAACAAACATCGGCTATAATAAATCGATGGTAAATACATCAATGTTTTTATAAAACATCGATTTTATAATACATCAATGTTTTTATAAAACATCGATGTTTTGAAAACATCGATATCGATGTCGCATCCCTACTTTTTAGACCCTTCACTCTTGGCCAATTTGGTCTAAAAGTATGTTCAATTCACTGATTATGACATTATTATGCTTCTTGGTTATATTTTTAATTTTTATAATGTTACTTTTTCATATAAAAATAAAACATTTGAAACGTAAAAACATCGACATGTATAAGCATTGATGTCAAAAAAACATCGGCTCCAATACATTGATATTTTTTATAAAACATCGACATCAATGTCGCATCTCTAATACTTATGTGCACGGTTATTTTTAAAATTTTTACAATAGTACTTTTTTCATTCAAAAATAAAACATCGACAAAGTAAAAACACCGACAATCTTAAAACATTGATGTTAAAGAAACATGGGCTTCAATAAATCGATGGTAAATACATCAATATTTTTTATAAACCGCTCTCGTTAACAAAATTTTCTAGAGAGCGGGAAGATTACAAGCGCTCGGATATGTTGTTGGCTACCATTTGAATCGTTGTTATAGGCATCGTTCCCCCTTTTTATCCTCGTCCTTTTTCGATTATTCAATTTTGGCCACTTTGGTCTAATGTGTTCAATTTACTGATGATGAAAATTATTCTATCGGTTATTTTTAAAATTTTTTATAATGGCACTATTTTTATTTAATAATAAAACACGTAAAAACATCGACAAGTATAAACATCGATGTTAAAAAAACATCGGCTCCCATACATCGATGTTAAACACATCGATGTTTTTAATAAAACATCGACATCGATGTCGCATCCCTAATTCAAAACACAACCACTTCCATAGAGGCCACATACATTATACACGAATAAACATCCATATCTTACTACAGTTTCGAACCAGGTATCTTTTGAACCAGTAGAGTACTTCAAATGAGGATTCTTTTGTATTTTCCTCAAATAAATGTGATATAAAGGACACCAGTAGAATATATATATATATTATGATTATAAGATACAGTCAGAATGGTTATTGGGTAGGTAGGTAATTGTATTAACATTTCACTTAAGCAGCACAACGCGCTATTGGCGAGAGATCAATCTGAAGTGAAAGTTCCGAGAACAACTCTTCATTTTAAACCACGGTTAGATGACAAGATCAAAATATTTGAGCTGGCACCCCACTCTCCAGATATCGATATCTACACCACGACAACGTGACGTCATTTGAGGCCTTGAAAGACTTCGACTTCTTTGTACACCAACTCCTTTTTCACACGACGATCTTTTGTTGGATTTCAAATCACAACGTTCCTGTTGCCTAAGGTGCAGAATTATATTCAGTGTTCTGCAACACAACTCCAAGCAATTGCAATTGTTGTGCAGGTAGTTTGTCCGAATTTTGAAAACTGCAGTAAAAGCAAAAACAGATCTTAGTTCCGGTGCACATATTTGGTTTTTCAACGTGCGACACCGAATACCAACTGTGCACACATAACCGTGATATGACGAAAACGTATGACAAAACCACCTATCGAAGAAAACGTGTTTCTTTCGTTTACTTGGTGCAAAAAAAAGTATATTTTGAAACAAAATAGAACGTCACTGGATGCAACCATTTATTAATTATTATTTATATTCCATTTATTTTTGAAAACAAGGTACTTCAGACCGGAGACTCATGTGCGGCGAGTTGCGGCGCTGTGTGGAACTGCGGTACAAATTGCACGCAAGTTGGACGTGCGTAGCCGAAACGCCGCCGGAAGCATGTTTGCACTACTCCATTGAATCTAATATGTCTCAGATCGCACTTGCGATGAGGCAGAGGTGCCGCACGTTGAAAAACCTGATGTGTGCACCGGGCCTAAATTACAACTATCGGATTGATTATAAAAAATCAGAATTAATTAACTTACTTCATTTAAAACCAAGGCATACTTTCAGAATTTGAAAATTCCGTCGATAAGTTTCTAAGTTAAATATTTTGTCATTGACATAGAATATGTGTTATTAAAAAAGTGTTTGTGGTAATTTGAAGCGGTGTAGGGAGGTTTTTCCGTATCTAGAAAAGAAAATAAGTGTGGCAAGGAGAGCGCTTTGCATTGCAGAATATCCTAACTTATGATTGAAAAAAAATCGGCCAACATTCTGATAAAGTTAAGAAAACAGTGTTCTGTGAAGACTTTGTTTGTTCTGCGACGTACCTCGCAGTTTAAAGCACCTTCTGCGTCCGAGCCTGTTGCTAATCTTCTACTCTTACCGGGCTAGCGCGGACCTAAAAAGCGTGTAAATGAAAAAGTTAAAGTTCCATAATTCACTCATTCGAATTCAATTGAATGTCTTCAAGCAAATAATGATTAGCTCCCCTTTTAAATTCAAAAGAGGATCAACTTTGATGTTTTTACGCTCTAATGGGTTCACACACATGTTATTTTTTTTATCAACATCCAGTCTTCCCTGCATGACATATACTCTTTTTCAACTTCTTGACCAATATAATCTTTCCTGCACTCATTCCAACAATAATGAATTCTTTTTATCCCCCTTTTAAGCATTTTACATAAACTTTTATTCATGGCAGAACGTAGACAGCTTTAACAAGTTTTTCATCTAGCCGAGCCTGGCTACCACACGGATATGTGTCAGTTAACAAGAGGAGCACGCATTAAACATTTCTAGTTCATTCAAGTGGAAATCATTGTTTTATGCAAAATATACTCTATAACAAAAAAATAATCGACGTACCAAAAAGGTGCAGAATTACAGTGCTGCCGGGCTCGATCCACTTGGAATGGCGCACACTGGGGACGTAGTCTTTAGTGACCAGCCTTGTTTCCAACTGTGTCCTGACGACAACCGCAGACGAGTCTGGAGACGTCCAGGGCAGTATGAGAATCCTGCTTTTACTATCTCACGCAACACATTCCCACAGCAGTGCTTTATGGTCTGGAGTGCCATCTCCTTTGATAGCCGGACCCCTTTGGTAGTTACTTCTGGCACAGTTACACCACAGCGGTACGTAGCTGACATTGTACGACCGGTTGTGATACCGTTCCTTTAACGACACCCCGCACTTCCTTTTGAACAAGATAAATGCCCGGCCGCACACGGCACGTGTTGCTATGAATTGACTTCAAGCTTTCCCAACACTTCCTTGGCCAGCTAGGTCTCCTGATCTCTCTCCAATAGAGCACCTTTGCGACGTTATGGAAAGGCGATTGCAACTATCCCTGAATGAGGACTATTTAGTTCGATAGTGGGAGCCAATTTGTCAAGAAATTAAGCAGGACCCCATCCCGAAACTTTTTCAAGCTATGCCACGCCGGGTGACATTTTTCATCCAGGTCAGAAATAGACCAACGCCTTATTGTCTTCGTACCTTTGTAATGGTCAAAATCTAAAATAAATCATTCAATTGTTCTAAAGCTGTAGTTGTTTGTGTTTCTATGTATATTCTACAAATCCGCCAATTTTTATCGTAATCAGAGAACTCCGTTTTGGTGAGTCGATTTTTTCTGTAAAAGAGTGTACTGTATGGAAATGCATTGTCTTAAAATCCAAGTAGTTTCGACGAGGTAAGTCATCCATCAAGATCACACTAATTTTGTTACGAACAAAATATCTCCTCATCAAATATTTGGCGATTTTTGATCATGATGCGATCAAGGTTTTTTTTTTATACCAACCACCAGGAGGTAAGCGGTTAAAGACCGACAAATAATTTGCATACATAATGTATATTATGTGCTTATCACTATGGTACCCGGAGCCTTTCAACTGATAGTTGCTTACAATAGATAATCTACACAGTACAAATTCCCTGCACGTGTAAAGCTAGAAACAATTGATTTTTCAATAGCTTGGCGATTAATATACTTTGGGGGAAACAGCGTGCTTATCTCAATCGCAATGCTTTACTTATGTTTTACCCACAGCTAATATATTGGGCGATAAAAACATCATATCCTATTTATCGTAGGATGCAATGCAACACTAGGGAATACAAGAAATCCACTCAGTGGCTCATGATTTTCTTCGGAATCATTCTCTTGTGGATCGCAAATAGCAGTTTCGAGTATAGCCGACAATCTCTTGATTAATTGGCGTCTTTAGGCTCCAAGATGGACGGTTCCCAATGTGCGGGCTCAGAATAAGCTTTGGACATGATAAGAATCTTGGCCCGAAAGAAACTATACGGGGACCTTCCATCGGTTTTCGATTCTGCTGGATAAGGGAAGGATAATGCATTTTTGGCTTAGAAAATACAATGCTAGGTTTTTTAGTGTTTCAAATTTATTGAGTCCGTGTAGTTCAGTAGTAAACAATAAAATGCTTCCTTGCTATTGCCAGAAAGTATAACGTATTGGCTTCTGTTCAAGAACTCCGTTAATGGGACGCAGGAACATCGTGAATGGCTTCGTTTGGATTTATATTTAAACAAAAAGTAAATCATATGGACGTGTGTTTGTGTAAAAAAGGCTCAGATTTGGAGCAATAAAGTGTTAATTTGTACTTCAAAATGAGATGTATTAACATTTTTAAAACTTACTACCTGCATGTTCCATCACATTTGCAAACTCTATTATTTTTTTAATATAATCAAAAGGTCGTTGAAAAAAAGAATGAATTTCGAATTTAGGATAGTTTGATTATTTTTCAATAAACAAATGTAATGTGCATTCATCGCCGAAAAAGGTGCAGAAACGACAATCTGAATGGGCACATTTATTTTTATTATTTTTCCACTATGACTACTGTTGATATTTTTGTCATACTATACGACGTTCTCGTGGAAATAACCGCACACTTAAATATAGAGCAATAATCAACTATAATCCGTGCTAATAGGTATCTTACAGTTTTTTCATTGTCTTGATACAAACCTTCTAAAACGTTACTTTATTCTAAAGTTTTAAAAATATGCATTTGCTACTTATTCACATAACTTAGCAACCAAATTCAAGTATCAAGTATATATATATATATATATATATATATATATATATATATTCACAGGGTGGTCATAAAAAACTTGGCCGATATATGGAACTCTAGCGGCCGTTCCGTTCAACCGATCGAGATGAGATTTCAGATATAGTTATTCAGAGGTATGAGTTCGGGATTCTGTGAACGACAATAAAGTGGCACTGACAGTTACAGTTATAGGTAGAGATACTCGAAATTTTCGAATGGCAAAACCCACTTTTTCCTGTCTCAAATTGCTCAGCGCATGCGAAAACCTTAAAGAACGTTGGAACGGTACGTGTATCACAAAACACGGACGCGTTATGCACGCACAAAAAACAGTTCTGCGAACGGCCAACAAAACCACGTACTGGGCGCACGGAGAAAATTTGCATATAACAGAGGCAAGACACCAACCACAGAACGCCTTTCGCCAGATACATGGGCCTCGTATGTGGCGATGGTTTCGACGGTAAACACGCAAGGCCCTTCCACGGCATTCATCCCATTTTAATAATATAATTTTACCAATTTTCCATTAACTTTCACTAACAGAGTCATTTCGTTGGCATGTGCGAGCTCCAGACTGAAGATCTAGCTGAATATTTGGCGAAAGGTGTTCTGTGGTTGGTTTCTTGCCTCCAACATATGCAAATTTCTTTCGTGGGCCCCGATCGTGGTTTTGTTGCACGTTCGCAGAGCTGTTTTTTGTGAGTGCATAACGCTTCCGTTTTTTGTGATACACGTACCGTTCCAACGTTCTTTAAGGTTTTCGCATGCGCTGAGCAATTTGAGACAGGAAAAAGTGGGTGTTGCCATTCGAAAATTTCGAGTTTCTCTACCTATAACCGTAACTGTGAGTGCCACTTTGTTGTCGTTCACAGAATCCCGAGCTCATACCTCTGAATAACTATATCTGAAATCTCATCTCGATCGGTTGAACGGAACGGCCGCTAGAGGTCCATATATCGGCCAAGTTTTTTTATGACCACCCTGTATATATATATATATATATATATATATATATTAAAAGGAATATATGGCTCAGAACTCTCATAAGTGACTTTAAAATTTCCTGATTGTATTCTTATTGTTATCTAATAACAGCGATCAATCTAGTGCATTTATGATAAATTGATTCAACAACTGCACTTCCGATTTGGTATTAATTGAGAACGTTTTCTGGAGTTGGCGTTGAAAAAATTGTCTTTGTAAAGGGCCAAAACATGTATTTAAATAGGTACTAAAACGTTTCACAAGTACCATACTGTAAACCAGTCAGTAGTTGGCCTAATTAGTGCACATTATTCATAAAAAAATATCCTTTTAATTTTAAGGATTTTAATATTCTTGCTAAGGGGATGATCACAATTAGCTATAGTACTTTTATATTTTTATATTTTTACTGTATATATTTTACTTAATAATAGATGAATATGATTTTTTACAAGTTGAGAAAAAAATGATTGAACCAGTTATTATCTGACAGACATCTAGTTCAAACACATTAGGTTGATTTGGACTATATCCGCTGTATGTACTACGGAAGATTAAGGGACTTGTTTGCTTGTTTAACACTCCTATTGATTTTCTCGACGAGGTATTTCTTCATAAACAAAACTCTTCAGATCTTGATGACCGAGATATCTAGTCATTAGAAAAAAATAGACTGTATATTTCTGACTACATATCGTCATCAGTAAAGTTGACCAGATCTTGATGGACGAGAAACCTTCTCCAAGCCACTAATAAAAATATGGGAAAATTATCAATTTCTGGTAGGTGTCGTGTTCCTTCTACATGTTTAGAAGTATAAGTGTAATGCCTATAACAGAGATATTATACAAATTGTTTTGTTAATAAATCTATACAAATATTTAGAAGTGGTTAAAGTGATTGATAACTTCTGAGAAATACATACGAGGGGAATCGGTAATTAACTGATAACATAGAAAAATCTTCCAATACTTTCAACCTTTAAGATATTCTGAAACTCGTACCGACTTCCCAACAACAAGTTGTCAGCATTCCAACCCCACTCCCTCCGAAACAAAAGAATAAAAAAGACCCCAAAGTAAGGATGTTTCGCAGCGAAAATCAAATGTAATTTCTTCTTGCTTCGGTTTATCCGGTCTGCTTCATGGTTCCGGGACATTCGCTGTAAAAGTAAGTGGAACGAATTTCCCTTTCCGAAAAAAGGTCTCGGAGGAATAGCGGGTCGAAGTCTCCTGCATCTGCGTGAGTTAGGGACGTAATTTGTCTTCTCGTTTGAAACACCTGCCTGCAGAGAGAAAGACAATTTTTCTGGACGAAGACATGTCCCCCAGGTTTTCAGTCTACCCGAAAAAGAACGGAGATAACTTTGCAGTGGCGATATATTAAGAAGGGTTGAAGTGATATCTCTGAAATCGAAAGTAGAACACACCGAGGCAGGTAATCAGACGCAATCATGCTGGAAGCCAGAGGCTCTCTTTTTATTCATTTCTAATTTTTCCCTACAGTATTTAGGAACTTTTTGAGTAGTTGGAGGCGTGAGTAGGAAGAAACTTCTCCGCTTACTCACTGCTTGTCCTTCTTATTTTATGCTTCATTCATGTCATCTTAAGAATAGTTTCGTCTCCTAGAAAATGTTGGCCAGGTTGTCTATCAAAAAACGTAATATTAGAAAAATAGAATCAGTTGTATTTATGAACTTTTGTATTCCATTGAATGGTCTTGATGAACTGATTTAATTTAATGATGTTTATAAAATGTATTTATAGAGTGCAATATGCTCTATCCTAGTTCCTGTGATATCTTCCTTAATGTGAACGTAATATGATCAATACACAATCAAGAAATTAGAAGTTAAAATTTGCATAACTGTATCGAGTATTCATAGGTAGAGAGGGAACATTATTATCCTGAATATGTAATAGGGATTACGGAAAGAAACTGTATACCTTTGCATGGAAAACTATCTCTGCATGGATTCCATATAAGACTGCACGCCAGTTAGAGAGCAAAATGTTTTAAAAATAAGGAAAGAGTTGATATACTACTCTAAATATCATCGCAAAGCAATAACAGCTCGTTGTTTGCTTGGAGTTGCAGTCATTAGATATTGCATAGAACCTTGCCAGTATCTTGGAAAGGTATGTGTAAATTTGTTGAACAAGACTGGAAAGGCTTCCTACTTATTTATTTAAGCATTCGAGAAATATGCTCCAATGATCTGTTCTAAATTTAAAAAAAAAAAAACGAAACTCCGCTAGAGATCATACCATAAGCTGGGATACACCAAGGGAGCTTTTGTGATTTTTGAAGCGCATCTCGGAAATAAGCCTAATGTAAAATATTATTATGATTCATACAATAATTGAAACATGTAACAAATTTGCCTGCCTAAGAAATTGCTTTTTTTTCAATTATTCTTGAAAAATAACAGTTTTGCCCTCAAAATAATTTTATAAGACAAACTGAATCATATTATTTTAACCTTCTGACGCATACACTCGTAAACAATATAGTCTTCCTTGCATAATTTCTAACTAGTTTTGATCTTTTTAAGCGAACTACTTATATTAAAATCATAATCTTTTCCAATATTTTTTCAACGAACAATAGAAAGGACGGTTATAATTGTGAAGTTTTAAGGTGCAAGAGACATATCTGCCCAAGCAGAGTTAAGCAACATCAAATAAATGGACATAAACACAATGACAGCTTTATAGACACAGAAAAGAGATATGCCACAGAGGAACCGAACATTCATTGCCTAATTTCCAGGCTGTTCGCAAACTAAACCACACCTAGTAACCAATAGACGTGATGGTTTACGTGTGCTGTAGGGTAATAGGTAGGTATGTAGTTAATTAAATTCGTACTGAAGCATCACTAAGGGCTATTGGAGACGGTCCAGCATCAATCTTTGCGGGAAAGATACAAGGAAAATGCCTCGAAATTTTAAATTGTGGTCAGGTGACAAGAAACACTCTTGAGCTGGAACCCTACTCTCCAAACATCCAGACCACGCAGACGCGAGGACATTTGGGGGTCACAAGATATTTAACGTGCACCAGCCGCCATGTGTACGATGGTCTTTGACTGGACACAGTTTAGAACTGGCAACCCACCCGTTTCTAATCCGTTACTATTCCAATTAGACTACTGCGACCCCATGACGATCAGAAGGTTAACTAACAACGTTTATTCTTAAATTTAAAAACAAAAATATACGTGAATTGTTCTTTGATCATATAAGCAGAAATTTTATATTCCCACACCAGTTTTTCTAAAGGCAAAAATAGAACTTCAAATAAATTTTCAATAACTCAGTAAAAGCAATAAGAAACGTGACCATTGTAATAGAAAACAAATGCTGATTGCTAATCCAGGAGATACTACGCAGAATAAGTCAGTCTAACACAAAATCTCATATCGATCCCTATTGTTTCCAAGAAAAAAAGAACCAATAATCAAAGTGCTCCCATACGTTGCACAAAAGCTTTTTTGCGCTCATCAACACTATATTCCGCTAAACAAATAACTTAATAATGCCCCCATTGTAATTTCATTAGCTCACGCAGAATGCATTTTTTCTACACGAAATAACTCACGAGTGCCCTTCAGCTTAACGATCTTAATTGCAAAGACCGGAGTGAAGGGCCTGTCACGGGCACTTGGACTTTTTTAACAAAGACGGTATGAGAGGATAGAGGACAAAAAACATAATAATCATTTTCCTGATGGTTCATCACTTTTGAACTTCAAATCAGCCAGCAACACAAATTCAAACAAGCAGAGGGAAAGTTTTTATCAGTTTGACAGGCCTTTCGTTAGCCACAATAACCCGACAGCCTGCCAACGGCGCCATCGATCAAGGAGATTGATCGATCTCTGTGGGATCGAAGGGAATATATTCGCCAGAAAAGCCTTAAATGGGGCATCAGAATTGGCGACGAAAAAAAGGAACTCTGGTCAGACAAGTTCGGCTTTGAAATAATATAACTGTGTTCGATTGATGTAAGTTGAATCACGGTACAGTTTGTTCAATGAGACATACAATGTATTTTAGATTCTTTCCCATTTTATTGTAAAACTCAGTTAGCCCTTAAATATGCTATCAGGATTGGCGACCAGTAGGTATCATTTATGTCAGTCAAGCTCGGCTTTGAAACAATGTAACTCTTCAATTGCTGTAAGTTGAATCACGATGCAGTTTGTTCTTTGAGACTTATAATGTCTTTCAGATTATTTCCCATTTTAATGTAAAACTCAGTTAGCCCTTAAATGCTATCAGGATTAGTGACAAGTAGATATCAATTATGTTATTCAAGCTCGGCTTTGAAACAATGTAACTCTTCAATTGCTGTAAGTTGAATCACGATGCAGTTTGTTCTTTGAGACTTATAATGTCTTTCAGATTATTTCCCATTTTAATGTAAAACTCAGTTAGCCCTTAAATGCTATCAGGATTAGTGACAAGTAGATATCAATTATGTTATTCAAGCTCGGCTTTGAAACAATGTAACTCTTCAATTGCTGTAAGTTGAATCACGATGCAGTTTGTTCTTTGAGACATATAATGTCTTTCAGATTATTTCCCATTTTACTGTAAAACTCAGTTAGCCCTTAAATGCTATCAGGATTAGTGACAAGTAGATATCAATTATGTTATTCAAGCTCGGCTTTGAAACAATGTAACTCTTCAATTGCTGTAAGTTGAATCACGGTACAGTGTGTTCTTTCTGACATGTTCATATTCTTGTTGCTTCATATTCTTTTTCATTTTATTATAAAACTCAGTCTGTCCTTAAATAGGTTATCAGGAATGAAACAAAGTAGATAAAAATATGACAGAATAGCTCTACAATTGACATACAGTAGGTAACAATATGACAGAATAGCTCTACAATTGAAATACAGTAAATTTCGATGTGTTAAATCATGGTACAGTATGTTGTTTCAGATCCTTGATGCATTCGCATTCATTCCCATTTTACTGCAAAACTCAGTTAGCCTTTAAATATGCTATAAGGATTGACTACAAGTAGATATACATTATGTCACGTAAGATCGGCATTAAAATTAAATGTGTTCATTTTCTGTGTGTTGAATCACAGTACAGTATGTTCTTTCAGACATAGAATGTGCTTCCTATTCTATACCATTTTACCGTAAAACACAGTTAACTCTTAAATAGGATCAAACTGATCTTTCAAAAACTATGATAAGATGGTATCATAGAGTTGGGAGAAATTATAATATCTGTATATAACTTTTCCATTTAATATAATTAATGAAAATATGAAAATTTCTGAATTTTATGTATAACTAAATCTATAACTGGGCTTGGTTAAAATATGACTCTGCTCTCCATTAATGTGCTCTCTAAAACAAAAAAAAAGTTGCACGTTGAAGGAATTGTCAGAATGTAATGAAATTTACAAGGTTCGTAACGTGTGGATAAATGAATAAATGATCAAAATTTGAGACTGAAATATGCAATCTTTATTAAGAAATTTTTTTAAAAAGTGGTATTATTCAGTATGGCGTACGACCGCCTTCATTCCTAATGCAGCATGCGAAGCGCCTTGATTATCAGTCATACAGGCTCTTTATGAAGTCCTGCGACAGTACATCTCATGCTGCTTGATCCCTGTCACGTCGTTCCAGACTGATTACGCAAAGAGGGTGGAGTGGTGACATCTCGACCAATGGTATCCTATATATACTCGACCAGGAACAGGTCCGGTGAAGATGCCGGCCATGGTAACATATCGTTGTGTCATAGACAAGCTGTAGAGATGGCATAAATATGGGGTCGTGCATTGTCTTGTTGAAATAGCGGGTGAATCTACTGTATGTCTGTTCTGGATCGGGTGCGTAACTGGCTGCAAAATGTTTTGTACGTTACATTGAACTGTCAAAGAGCCCGTAACGAATTCCAAAGGTGATTTGACATCATACACTATTACACTCCACACCATGACACCAGGTCTTCGGGACGTATGCCGCTGCACAACGAATCGTGAATCATAGCGCTGGTCACGTTGCTTCCACACACGGATTCGATTGTCGTCTCCCCCAGACAGAAGCGGGATTCGACAGCTAAGACCACTCGATGCCATTCGACGGCCCATCTCCGTCTGGCATGACAACATTCCAGACTTTGGCGGTAATGCAATGCTGTTAAAAGCAATCGTCATAACAGTCTATATATATTGTGAGTTTATTTTCCCAACGTGAAGCCGTCGCCAAATAGTGCGATCACTTATTGGATGATCTAGAATGGTTCGCACAGCCCGTGGTATGTCTGCAACAATGGCCGCCGATCCTCTTTCGGTTCGATTTCTCAGGTCCTTCTTAAGCCTTGTTGACGCTGGCATGTGCCTTGTATCCACCGCTGCCAACAGCGTGCAACAATAACAGCACTACAACCGTCGATTAGACCATCAACCTTCTCGGAGGAGTCAAATTATTCTGCTTCTATAATACTCATCCAGTTCTTTTAAATTGCTTGAGAACTTTTATCCGAGGCATAACTTAATGAGAAATGCTGTAACCAACAACAACAGCATGAGTCGAAATAAATATGCTGCGCTACTGGATATCCTTTTATGCCCCGGTATGCAGCGTGTTTGAGAGCTTTTCATGCTTAAACGATTCTGAAAAATTTATCCTTTGCATCTCCAACGCAGGTCGACCACTCCTTCAAATTTCCTTTATTCCAGTCTACTTCTTCCAGGTGCAACTTTTTTTTTGTCTTAGAGTGCATATCGTCATCAAGATATTGCTGCCTTTTTGATAATGAAGGGATCAAGATCTGGTCATCTTTTTCTCTCGACGAGATATCTCGTACATCAAGATCTGGTGAGTTTTCTTTTAATGACGAGATACCTTGTCCCGACAAAGACCGCAAAGATAGAACACCTACATGACAGAAATCTTCTGAAATATACAGAAATCATCTTAGTCATCCAAGTAGTTTCGACGAGATATCTCATTTCTCAACATGCGATCTATTTCGCTAATGGCGAACTATATCGTCAAGATATAACCGAAATTTTGATATAGACCAGATCAAGATCTGGTCATTTTTGTAACTCGAGATACCTCGTCCATCATAAATTGGTCAGTTTTGCTAAGGACAAGATAATGTGTCGGAAAAAGCACCGGGAGGGTAATAGTTAAATGCTTTCTTACTTTTACCTGGTTTGGGCTTTTACTTTGAAGTTATATAAGCCTTTGATATGCATATCCGGCGTTCTTTTTCATAGACTGGCGTATTCGCAATTTTAGTCATACTGACGGAAGCGAGTTCCGAGTGGCGTATGTTGAAAAGAAAAATATTTTTGACAAAAACTCGCGAAAAATGTACGTAGTCACAGTTTAAAGAGAGAAAAATCGTGACATCTTTGCATTCAAAATACTCCCTGAGGGAATAGAAGTACTTGCAAAATGATGAACAGCAAAAGTTTGAAGCGTAGGATAGGAAACTGTTTTCAAAATGCCACCAATATAAAACCTGTGTTGTCAAAGGAATACTTTGTATTTCAAGACAAAAAGGACGAAACTGGATAAGCAAAACCGATATACATTTCAGCGGATCTGATGTATTACGTGAAAGGAAGTTAAACATTTATTTTATTACATTTCATAAGAGCGATTTGTGACATAGAAATATAAATTGCCTGCAAAGATATATGTATATATATATATATATATATATATATATATAGATAGATATATATTAAGCAATTTTTTTCTAATACCATAGCGTATTTTGTTTAATTTTGATGCACAGTAGAAAGCTATTGAGTGAAGGAAATTATTTCTAATTTTATAACAGATATCAATAATTATTTTTATTGAATTTCTTCGAAAAAGTGCTTAATATAATTATTTAACGTGAGTCACAAAAGCTTGGATTTTTAAATTTATTACATAAAATTCTACGTTTAAAATAGGAAATTTCACTTTTCCTCTTTCTTAGAATGAAGCTTAAGAGTAACTGAAAGACTTTACTTTAATTTATGCTTTTTCTTAAGTTATGAAGAAATTATGAAGATAAAAGAACACGTTTAATTCTGTAAGGTGAGTTTCACATAACCTGTCATTAGATTAACTGTTGCATACTGCCTTTCATTTTGTAATAAGAACTAAAAGGAATGCGATTTTGTGATTCATTTATTTTTATTGAAACTTGATCGGTTTCTTGATATAGTATAAAAATTATGTATGGCATCTGCAGCAGCTGTAGAAAGGCAAAGAAAGCGCAGAGAATAATTAAAACAAGTAGGCAATTATGACGATTATAAAGAAAAGTACTACCTTACTATGAAATAATACCAATGCTGAAGGGAAACAAATAAATTAAAATGGCAGTAGCTATACAAAAGTGTATAAAACAAAAGAAAGTAAAAAAGTTAAAAATAAAATTTTTAGGTATTGCATATTAAGGAACCAAATAAGCTTAGAAAAAACACATCATAGTACAAAAATGCAAATATACATTGTCAAAGTTATGGTAATGGTAATTTTAGTTAACGTCGTACTAGAGCAACACAACTGGATTTTGACGACGGTCCGGGATCAGTCCCTTAAGGGAAAGATCCGAGAACAACATCTCGTAGTTTTGAACCACGGCCAGATTACGAAGCAACACCTGAGCTGGCACCCCAGTCTCCAAACTTCCACACGAACCCAAAGTGATGACTTTCGTCCACGATAGATTTAAGGTGCACCAGCCGCCTCTACACCATACGCTTACAAACTTCCATGCTCGGACCCGGATTCGAACCAGGAACCTTCCGATCTAGAGGCTAACGCCTTAACTATTATGTCGGTTGGTTGGCTCAAAGTTATAACCCAATCAAAAACGAAGTTAACTAAGTACACCATGTTGTTGAGAATTTGTTGTGCCGAAATTTTTTAGCAGTATTATTAATGCAAGTTTTAATTCAATTTGTAATCATTCGAAATAATCCTGTTTTGTCAGTAGACAAAATTATATAATTTTGTTTGTGTTGACGAAATGTTATTAGACTTATGACTCCTGGACCTTTAGACTTCACTACGGAGGATGTGTTTAGTAAATAAAGTGCATAAATTCTTAAAAAATTCCAAAAAAGTAGAAAGCAAGTGTTTTTTAAGCTCTAAGGGAAGAAAATGCAGAAAATTTAGATTTATTTTACAGTATATTTTGTCCATAGTACTAACTTTACCGTAATGAAGTTGAAATGATCGCTATGGTCTCTACTAGGAAGTGTTTCAGTGATTATTATTACTTTCAATTTATGCTTTGAAATGGCGTTAGTATCATTATTAAATGTATCGTAACTACATTTTAAATTGAGTTTTTCATAGATCTAAACATATTTATTTAATGCTAAAACAATTTTGAATCAAAATAACTTAATTCCCATTTTTAACTTGCAGGAAATGTGAAACAAATTGGGATATGCAGATTATTAGAATTACTAAGGGATCACGCTTTTATGGACCCATAAACTCCCTCTGAATAAAGCAAGCCGTGAATAAAAAGCACTGTAATGGTGGGTTGAAATGTGTGTATCTTCATTTGACTGCTGTAAATGATCGATTCGAAATCAATATACCTCACCTAAACCCAGAGTGCCATACGAGGATTTAACGGAGTTCGAACGGGGCCGCATAATCAGACGCAGTGAGGGTGGATTTTCGTATCGTGAAATTGCTACTCGCGTGGATTGAAATGCTACAATAGTGATGCGTGTGTCAAAGAGATGGACCGTGGAGAACCGGAAAAGTCGAAATCCCGGCAGTGGGCCACGCAATATGACGTAAGCATGGGACAACAGACACTTCATCTGCATGGCGGTGACGGACCGTACAGCGTCCTCTCTTGCGTTGGCACAACAACATTGGAGCACGTCTTCTGATATGCAACTGTCTGCCCCCACGGTACGTCCACGTATGCTGCGCCATGGGCTCCAAACTTCCACACTACACCAACGTGAGGACATTTAAGAGAGATTTAAGATACACAAGCACCCATGTAGACGACTCTTTGGTTAGATCTAGTTTTGAATTTGAAACTCTTCTGTTGCTAATCCGCTACTATTCCGACTCTACTACCGCCGCTCCCTGTGTACTAGGAACCCGCGATTTGCAGGTGACGCAGGTTTGATTCCTGTAATTTATCCTAAGTACGTTTGTCTCCTCTTCTGTGTCAATGTCTCTCTTCTGTTTCTCTCTTATGCACCAATGTCTCTCGTCTCTATCTTCTGTGTCAATGTCTCTATTATGTTCATCCTTTCTGTGTCAATGCCTATCTTCTGTTTCTCTCTTCTGCGTAAAATGTACCTTGTGTATATCCATTGCATTTTCTTTGATATCTCGGCGCATCTTGGACAACACATCATTGGTGTCATAAAGCCCAATTCTACCAACTGTTTTCCTTTCGGATTGGTGATCGTGGAACGTCACCAATAGGTCGTATTGCTCCATAGTGACTTTAATTAAAAATACCAAAGTCCAACTATCTTCAAATTTTGTATAAATGTTGCAGCATGTTGTTTGTAATAGTTTTATATAATGGTTATACTCGTTTTATGTCCCAAATTGAAATATCTAAAAATTTAAAAGATAATTAAAGAGAGGTGTAATGTATTGTAAGTATTTTTGACATAGCTAATCTAAAAATTTGATTTTAAATTCATTTCTACAATTTTTTTATCATATTTTGTTCCTTCTTTTTTAGTAATAAACTACTAAATTCCTATATGATTAGTCCGCAATAAGCAGAAACTGATCGTGGGAAGACAAATTAATCTTTAAAGCTATTGTCTGAATAACTAGTTTTTTATTTTTCTGAACATCCCCAGGCGTATATCTTCAGTATTAATGGGATAAATATAGTCATTTTTCCTTCGTTGTAAATTTGTGGGCGGATGATAATGCTGCCAATTTCATTTTTTATAATTACATGCACTGAAAATACTATATAGAAAATTTCATTACATTAATTCAATTCAATTACCTTCCGTGTGCAGTGTTTTCCATCTCTGAAATTGAATTCCCATATCACGCATTTCTGAAACCGAAGAACTCTGGTGCACGCTTCATACTCGAAAATACCCTTTTAATTAAATAGTATCCTACATTCAGCTCTCGCAGACATTTTAATCTCCAGAAATGCTCGAAATAATAGAGCCGTAGAGTTATCCTGTCCTTTCCCATAAAGCACCTTTTATACGCGCGGTATTTTATGGATGTTGTTTTAAAACGTGAGATGAGCAAACTTCGTGAAAGTCTCTTTTAATAAAACCCTAAGACTACACGCTTGGGGCGCTTGTTGGGACTCGCGTGCAGGAAATGTTTTCAAAGGGAATTGTAGGAAACGGAATGCAGTTAAGTTGAAGCCAGATTAAAACACAGAGGGTTCTGTAAGAAGTTTTCCGTCGACGGTACTGTTTGTTGCTGTTAAGAAGGGGAATTTATTATTCGACTAAGAGTAACCGTAATTTTGAAATTGCTGCTACATTTTAATGGTATTAAGAGTTCGTCATTTAAAAGAATTTGAGTCTAAGAAAAACATTTAGTCTTCTAGGCGATTGTCTCGACGAGGTATCTAGTCATTAGCCAAACTTACGGGAACATGATGGACGATTTATCTCATAGGTAAGACTAACTGTTCTCTCTTGATCTCTCTAAAATAACGGTTAAGCTTCAAAAAATAATACTAATGATAATTCCTGAATTTAATCCTCTTGGTGGTTTACCTTAGCGTTGAAAATCTGCCCTGTTGTGGCCAGCCTCTGGTAAAAAAACCTATTCCAAGTGATCGCCAATTTTAGGCAAGGAACACTTTGTTTTTCTTAATTGGGACTTAATTTTCCTTTCAGTAATAGGGAAGTTCTGCCTCGTCGTGGTATCTCGTACTTAGCAAACATGACCAGATCTTGGACGTAGTGTTGTTGTTGTTGCTCATGTCCAGAATCTGACGGAGTCCGACGAGATCCAACATTCCTTTGACACCAAGAAAGTCGAGAACCAGAAGGAGACTGGAGTAAATGTCCTCCCTAGAGATGCCTAAAAAAATCCAGGATATGTTGAGCAGAGTCTTGATGGGTTAGACTCCTGGTGCAGTCAGGACAGACTTCCTTGCCTTCACAAAAGGAGAAGCACCAAGTGTGCTCGATGGCAAGTATAGATAAAGCAGTCTGAGAAGCTCTGTCACACTCCAAGTCAAAAGTAGAGCCCGGTACTCTATCCATGAACCAATTATGGACAGGAGAAACCCACCACTCGTGCATAATTTGAGATTTTTTCATGGATTTCAAGGGAATTTCAAGTGTTTTCAATGACTTCAAGGGAACGAAGTTTTTTTTCAATGACTTCGTTGACAGATCTGAGACGTGATGTCTCGAAGCACTTGATAGCTGAATTTGAAGCAGCTCTTAACTAGATGCTGCTATGGGATTTATTAATTTAATGAAGCAAGACTCATATTTGTCCGAGCTTCGCCAGACACAAGGTAGACAGTATCACCTAATGGACGTACACACAGTGAAAACGTTTTGACATAGAAGAGAAATACAAAAAAAGAATAAAAACCTGCGCCTCCTAAAACTCCCAAGCTGCTGCGCGGGGTTAATCCACCGAGTCACGGCGATCTCGTTGCTACGTGACCTACCACTCATAGGTTTCTACGAAAGCTTCATTCTCTGGTATTTTCATAGCTGGTACCAACAGAAATATTTCCCACTAATCCTAAAATTCGAGAGTGATTACAGTCAGCAGATACCAATCTCTAGCTCTCTGAGCGTCACAAGGTTTCCGGGCAATATACTATTTATTTTGCCCTAGAACAAACACAATGACCAAATAGCCACATTTCTTGGTTGAAAGAATCCTAGAAATGACTCCGTGAGTCAAGAAGTCCACACCACGCCAACGTACATTCAAGGCCACGACAGATTTAAATCGAACCACCCTCTATAGCACACGACAGTCTTTGGTAGGATTCGAACTCGCAACCCTAAGGTTGCTAATCCGTTACTCTTCCATCATCATTTTTATTTTAATCGTTCTTGTGGTTTTGACACGTTATCTCGTAACCAAGATGGTGTCAGCCTTTTTATGATGACATGATCTGAATACGGTCAGTTTTGCGAACAATGAGATAGCTCACGGATACAAACATTAGAAGGTTGTGGAAGTGAACAATAAGAATTTTTATAGAATATGTTCAAATAAGCAATACTATGAACTCTTTTTATTTGCAAATGTTAACTTTGCGTCCAGTTTTGCTAATAATGAGATATCTCACTTATACAAACACTAGAAGGTTGTGGAAGTGAAAAATAAGAATTTTTATAGATTACGTTCAAAGAAGTAGTACTATGAACTCTTTTAATTTTCAAATTTTCCTCAACGTAGTACTTGCCATCAGTATTTTTCAATTTTAGCTCACTAACTACTTTTCATTGATATAACAGAGACAGCTTAAGCACGTGGTATTCCATATACTTATATCATTTCTGATAGAGTGTTTCCTAAGGATAAAGGCTTATAACATTAAGTGCCTGAACAATTACATTACTAATTGCGCTCTTTAAAGGAATAAACATCACAAAGTAACAGATATGACCCCAATAGGTTAAGAGTCTTTCCATTTAGCCCTGCTCTACATTACAGTAATTGCAAATTAGATAAACTCCAGCTCAGGTTATTGAGATCATTAAGCACTTAATAATACTTACCAACAATTGACCCAGATGGTGACTGCATATGCGTATCTCTTTTATCTGTTGAAGCATTTATAATCTATCCAAACTTTGCCATATATACTGTGCTTTCAAATAACTTTCAAACATTTATATAGTAAGTCCATAGATGTTTAAAAATGTGTCAAATAAAACCTGATCATACGGAACTTCATATCCGAATAGTAATCGATTAAAATTTTAAATCTTATATTTGAGGACGTCCATTTAATATTTCGGGAAAAATAATAACTACGATAGTTGTATAGAGAACATTTAATATAAGTATGTGTGATATAGTGGGGATTTAAGAGGTTGAATAATTATCAAAATAATAATTTTTGCACTGTGCCCAAAAGCAAGGGACCAGAGGGATTGACTGCAGTCGATCTCAAGCAAGGTATGTTTACAAGTCTTACCTGCATGGCCAACTTCTAAATTAAACGTCAGAAATAAAAGGATACAAAAAGCAATACAACACGAACTTCTTTATTTTATGATTCGGAGATAAGGTCTAAGGATTCTGTGAGATCAGGCATGAGCTATAATTTTAAAAGTGCTGGAGTCTGTTAAAACGCCAAACGAAATACTGCCGTTCCTAACCGTACGTGCAACTCTGGAGTCTCGAATGTCCCACCGTCGGTTTTTCAAAAAGCACCGCTTTGGTACTATCCCGTGTTGCCAGCTGGGTAAAGAAACTAGTAACCCTGATTGGCTGACGGGGATAATTTTAGGGTTGCTAGAATACAACGTAAGAAAGAATCAACTATCAAGAGGTGTGACGAATAACGTCACAGTATGTAAGGCAACTTAAAATCTTTTTTAAGAATATTTACCACAGAAAATAAAATTTTCTTCTCTGTACAAGCGTAAGATTGCTTTGATGTGTACTATATTTTCCCAAGACTACCACTCATAAGTTTTGGCAATAATTCCAAAACCTTTTATGATGTCACTGTTCAGTGTTGGGAGAACATAATAAAGCATCGATAAGAGGATTACCTCCACGGTCAAAATATTTTATAAAACACAAGCACTTTAATGATTGTTAACAAAGTAATAGCTATTCCTCCGTTAGTATGCACTACGCTATCCATTCACAAGTCATAAATATAACTGCATTGCGATGTTTAGAAACAGAAATAAGAACTGGAATTTGGAATGAGGTGTACACTCTCAGTTATTACGGACATTAAAAACAAGTATAAATTTCTTATACTTTAATTGCACATGTCATTAAAAGATATACTATAACAACGTAATTCGAAATGTTTGGAACACACTGCAAATGTTTAACTAGTTAAATATAATACAAAAATATACGGACAAGAATTTCCACAGGATAAATTGAAAAACCCTTCACGTTAAGTATATACACACGATAACAAAAAAAAAAGCCCGCACCAAGAAGGAATCATCCGATTGCTTTGAAATTTCGTATGCAAAAATGTTTTGACTAAATATGCAAATGATTAAAATGTGGTGTCCAATGATTGAATAGTACGATCTTCAGCACATCGGAACTGCGCATCCACCAGATGTATATAAGAAGTTGTTCTTCAAATGTTGTTAAAAATTTCTGCTGCATTGAGATTTAGGATGCCTTTCAACGACTGAAAAAATGCCTCGCCGCAGGATTCGAGCTCATTACGAGCAACTTTCAGAGTTTGATAGGGGTCGTATCATTGGATTGAAAGAAGCAGGTTGGGCAAATCGGAGACTAACTCGTCATGTGAGTCGAAGCGACGCGGCGATTAGAAGATGCTGGCAAGAGTGGGTGGACAATGGCAGATTTCAGCGTCATGATGGTAGCGGTTGGCGTAGGGCCATAACAGATAGCGACGACACAGTGATTGTTAGACCAGCTGTCACAGTGCCTGATCCATCGCTATAAACCATCCGTCGTGCGACCCACACCCGAGTGTCCACCATGACCATTCACAGACGGCTGAGAGAGCGAAATCCGACCGTTACGCCACCTGCCACTCACGCCTGCACACTGTCGAGCCAGATTACAGTGGTGCTTGGCTCGATCAGGCTGAAATGATGCTGACTGGGGACGTATAGTCTTTAGCGACGAATCCCGCTTACAACTGTGTCCTGACGATCATCGAAGACGTGTCTGGAGACGCCCAGGGCAGCGTGCCGATCCTGCTTTCAGTATTGCACGCCACACGGGCCCTCAACAATGAGTTATGGTCTGGGGTGCCATTTCCCTTGATAGCAGGACCCTTTTGGTCATCATTGAAGGTGCACTTACTGCACAGCGGCAGGTTGACGACATTCTGAGACCTGTTTTGCTACCGTTCCTTTCGCAGTAACCTGGGATTATTTTTCAGCAAAACAATGCCAGACCACATACGGCACGTGGTGCTATGAACTGTTTTCAAGCTTGTCAAACACTTTCTTGGTCAGCCAGATCACCAGATCTCTCTCCCATCGAGCATGTCTGGGATATGATGGGAAGGCGACTGAATCCGGTATTGAATGTTGATAACGTAGACTGACAATTGTAGCAAATGTGGCAAGAAATACCGCAGGAGACCATCCGGGAGCTTTAACGGTCTATACCACGCCGTGTGGCTGCTGGAATCTAGGCTAGAGGCGAGTCAACACCTTATTGAGCTCGTTACTGTAACTCTGAAATAAATCTTTCAATTGTTCTGAAATTTTAATCATTTTCTATTCTGTACATAATTTTCCTATCCACCAATTTTTGTCTCCATCGGACATCGCCTTCTTGGTGCGTCGATTTTTTTGCTATAGAGTGTATTTACATCACGATTTTGTTGTTCAGTACATTCTTGTGTTGGAATTACGAGGCATAATAATCAAAATTCCGAAGAATTTGTAGCTTCCATAAAAATTTACTGTATTAGTAGCAAACGAATATAGATAACGAGTAATAGAATAAAAGCGATTGGTATTCAAATGGTGAAATTTAAATATAGCTTTAATTTTCTAATGGGTAAAATCTAAAACGTCTTCGAAATCCAACTAAACAGTTATTAGTGAATAATTAGTGTACTTTAAATTGTTTAATGGAAAAGAGCGCAAATATTACGAACATATTAACTTGGTGTTTCCTTTGAATTTTACAGCACATAATGAGAAACGTTGACGACAAAGACATCTTTTCTTCCGAAACGTTATTCAATCACTCACCGCTTCTGATACGACTTCAAAGCTTTCGAAAGAACTAACAATAAAACTACTCCCTCTCGGATACGATTTTTTTGTCAAAAAAATCCTCCAGAACTTCATTTTTCGGACGAATTTACGGAAACAAATGAAATTTACACATTGAAAGCAAGAAGACAAAATACTTTCCAAAGCAATTATTTCGCCCACACTCTTTTTGTTCGTGGAAAAATCAGATACCGCGAAAACACTCAGGAAATTCATCTTTCTCCCCAGCAAAGGGGGAAGGCAGAGAGATATTGCACTGAGCTAAGCCAATTAACTAGTCCCCCATCTATTACATAAGAGGGACGCCAACGCTTGATCAATTAAGATGGATGGTCGATAAAATGCCTCCACTTCCACAACTTTCACTCCCTTTACATGATGACGCCTCCAGAAAAGAACAGTCAAAAGAGAAACGGAATAAGTAGAAAAAGACGAGGACTCACTGTTTTGCGGTTCTGGTGTCATTCTTGCTGATGTAAAAACTTTTCTTCTTGAAATCTTTCTTGCTTTTGTCTTTGACGTTTGGCATTTTGGGCTGGGAGGCAGTGCTTCTGTAATAGCTAACCCTAGGGAAAGTGAATTCGTAGGGGATTACTCCCGCTTTTGAAATAAATTGAAGACTAAGAAGGCTATTACTTAAAGTTTGATTGTGGTGGTGTCTTAAAACGGCATTAAATGTACCCGAAGGGCAGGTTTTCTTTGAGGAATTGAAAGTGCCACGGTGAGGTATTTGAGGTAGGACTTTTACATTTTAGAAAATACGTGTTATAAAACTAATCAAGCATATTAAAATCAAAGAAAACATTTCAAGTCTGAGATTCATACATTGAAAGACGCATTTGAACATAATGTTAAATGTTTTACGTTGAGTAGGGGTTTAATTAAATGGAAAAATTAAATGGAATATTTTAACCTTCGAAGTGGTTTCAACAAGATGTCTCGATTTAACCGATTTTGCTAATGCGAAATATATCATCTTCAAGTTACTGTAGATTTTTTATGATGACGAGAAATATATCTGGTCCGTTTCCTTCTAATTATGAGATATCGTCCCCCAAGATCTAATAATGGTTTTGGCTATGACCAGAAACTACTCGTTTCTTCAACCACTTACAAGAGTGTTAAAATCTGTTGAGTTGCCTTCCCACTTGAATCTTCAACTCAATTCGTTATTACGGAATCAAAATTTAAACGGATTTTTCAACCTTCGTTAACTCACTTGTCCTGACTGAGCTATGTGACTTTATTTAATGTTTTTCAGTGTTACAAAATGAAAAGAATTGCACAAAATAACATCATTTATAAATTTAATAAGGACTTTAGTAAATATTTTTGTTTTTTAATATGTCCTGAAACATACTACTCATTTTTAAAAGGGATATAATTGTTACTTGTGCAACTACAAAGTAAACGTCGAGCTTATCAAAGATACACCACAGTCTCATTTGTTAATAATGACTCACCAATAACAAAGATCAAGCTATTTTAAGTATTTTTTGTTGAATTCGATACCCGCATAAAAAATGTGGTTCTTTAAGTAAATTTTGAGGACACATTGGTTTGCTGGAGAAACGGATAATGATTATATAAACTAACACCAGTCCCCATCAATTTCTACAACACACTCACCAATGTTAATGATTCAGAGGTTGATGTAAATAGGTTGCAGGTTTCTTTCAGTACGCTCTGTAACCAAGTGTGACATTTTCTTAATTGAATACCTGGGAACACCTAATAAGAATTGCACATTCTTAACTGACAGAGATGTACAATGTGAATAAATCGCTTTAGCTAATTACAAACTGAATTGATAAAGAATACTTGACGTTCCAATACTTGACCAATTGAGTGCTAAAAATCCTTTTTATACCGCGATCTCAGCAAATAGTTATAATTAACGAGACTAAGAAATATATATAATTGTCTCTTTATACGTTTGCTGAAATAATCGATGCTTCATTTGTAATTTTCACCCATTTGTAAAATAATTTGATGTTTTAGCTCTTTTTATGCGTTTTAAACAGGACCATTCAGGAAAAAACAGCTTCTGTTTCCTCACCATCTGCTCAGAGAATGAGAAGAAATTGAGGTTGACTTTCAGGATCTAACTGTGGTAATATGATTATAGTATGCTTTTTGAGGTGCATTTGATGGAAAAAAAGAACTAACACCAATAAAAGTAACGAAAAGGCTGTTAAATATATTTGAACACTTTTATTTCACTCAGAGGTATGATATCCATTTATATGAGTGTAGATACAATATTCCTTATACAATATTCCTTCCTAAATGAATTGAAATACGAAGATGTATGAGTAACGACAAACTGTGCTATTATTAGATATAAGCAATTAATAAAGTCTAGTGCAGATGCTATGGACGTGTTTGATGGAATAAAATCGTTTTATTAGTGTGTAGATTATATAGATGGTCGACATGTTACTTTTTTTTATTTACAATCGCTGTGAAATTTTGCAATAGTGTAATAAATTACATATTTATGTTATGTTGCAACCCAGCAGCTTGATGTCTTCAGAATAATGTATATTCATATTCACAGGTGTAAACATGCATATACAAGAAGTTTACTTTTCATTGAATGAATTATTATTTCAGTAGTTCTGATGCATCATTCTTAACAGTTTCTTCTTGAAATGTTTTCTGCAAAGTTCAAATCATACAAATCTGCTTACTTTTACACTAGAGGTCAAGCCAATGCAATTTCTGGAAGATGTCGCACTTGAGATTTTTTCGTGGTTTTACGATTTGTATTCGTTTTTAAGATTCTGTCATTTTTTCAATATTTTTAGAAGAGAATTCGGTTCCACGATAGACAGCATCGGAAAAAGGGACCCCGAAAAAAAATATTCCTAAAAATCCAAGGAAATGGGAACTATGGAAATAGAGCACAAATGCATCAGAAAATACAGAATGTACCTGAAAAAACGGAGCGACCGAGATGACCGAATACGTGACTGACTTCTTATTTTATATTTTTCTCTGTTGGACAAATGCTTCCCTAAAAATGTTGACATTTTTTGTAAAATCGATATGAAAAGAAACGCAAGATATCGACAGAAATATTTAAAGATACGACGTCTGGAGCTTTTCATATGTATGTAAAAATGTTATTTTGTTATTTTCTGTTTCCTATAGGTTTAAATAAGCGTAAGTATAATATAAAATGTTTAATTTCTTTGAGTGAAAATGAGCCCGAATAAACAGTAGACATTCTTTGATTTTAAAGGAATTTTGTCTAATTTCTACCGTAAGTAAACCTTTTAGTATATTTGGTGTAAACATTTTAGTGATGTATGTAGATTAGAGGTAAGATAATCTAGCTACCAAAACGATAAGTGTAGTTCTCTAAGGAACAAATACATTGAAAACTGGATTTGTCCAGCTTTTATTTAGTAGAGTTAATATTATGAAATATATTTTCAAGCATTTGAAATATCTAACAAAGGATCGTGTACATAAATTTGGTTAATCTCTTACATCCAAAATTTATTAAAGCTCACGGGGTTAAAAATCGTTATAAGATGTGTTTGTGGGCGAGTTTTTATGGCGCAAGGGAGATATTTGGCCAAGCACAAAATGCAACAAATGACATCAGGCAATGAATAAGGAAACACTACAGGAAAAACACACAAGGAAAGTTTTATTAACATAGAAGAGTAAAATATAACTAGTTTAAGTTTCGGGAATAGAACCTGCTCCTCCTAAATTTCTCAGGCGTAAGCAGGTTGGACAAAAGATTAAAGGAGCTTATTTAAGGAACCTATTTTGAAAAAACTAAGTAATTTGGAATTGAAAGTACGGCAAAAGTTCACCCTTTGAACGATTACAAATTGATTTTATATTTTGTGACTAGTGTCGTTGACAATATTTTTAAAATATTAACTTTCATAGTGTAGAAATGTTCAAGCAGAACACTATATTAATTAATTATAAACGTTTATTACTACATTGGGGACAATTAAACGATTGGGACAAACATTTAAAGTTAAGGAAAACGTTAAATAACATCTGAGTTACATCTTAGCTATAAACATATTAACACATCTTATCAGCTATCTATGAGGAAGTAACTTCTATATAGAGGGCGCATTAGGAGGAAACTCCTACTGGGGGAGAGGGGTTTTGGTTGATACCAATCCCACAATAGCATAATTAATAGAAAATGAGCTACAAATGTAAGTTTGGGAATGACACAACCTTTCTGAATGTAATTTTATATTCCAGTTAATCTGGTTTATTACAGTAAATACATCAAAGTAAGTATGTATTTGAATTACATAATTTCTAAATGAACAAAAATATAATTAAACGATTGCTCAAAAGTTTATGCGTGAGGAACTTTACAACTCTAATCTTAACACGAATAAATTTGCCATAGAAGAGCAAAATATAGTAACATAAAGCGCAAACTAAAAGCCTTCTAAAATAAAACATTTTTCGCAAAATAAATACTTGGTTTGTTTTCGTCTCCTAAACGGTCATTTTTATCTAAACAAGGACTAATTAGACCCATATCCACGGCTTAAGGAGAGCAGAAAATGCGGTACAGTTCAAAAAATAACCATCTCATGCGAAAAATGTGGATTGAAATCGTACTTATATTAGTAACAATAGTAAAGCTTTGTTAGTAAGTGGTTTAGTACCCTAAAGTATAATTTTACAAAATGAAGACACGCGTTTCATTGAAAACATAACTCGCCTGAGGACGAACTTCAACTAAGGTTACAAGGGCTAGTTAACCGAGTTTTTTGAATGTGGCATTCGTAATCTAAACGAATGCAAAAATTCTTACGAGTGGGAGGAAATATTCCCCGGATACTCCTCATGAGATAAGTGCAGTGGCGACGATGACATTAATTAAGCCTTTCCTACCATCTCTTCTGTGGCCATTAGTTTCAAAAAGAGGAAGCTGGCATTTATCTTTGTTTAAGGATGAGTAACAAATTCCCTTTCGCTCGCTCCCAGTCTCGCACGTATCCCTTTTGTATCCCGCAAGCTTCAATGCAATCTTTTTCTGTTGACTTTTCTTTTCGTTTTCTTATGGATACCCGTGGCATTTATGGCATGACAGTGATGTCCTCTTTCAGATGACATCCTTTATTCATATGTCACTATTGTTGGAGGCGATATGTCGATTTCTGAAGGGATTTTGAAGATTGTTTCGCTCGAGGAAAGATGCAAAAAGCTGGTCGTGGATCAAAATTTAAAAATTTCATGAGGTAAATCTAACGTGGCTTAAGGCTTTCGAGATTCTGTTTGGACTGTTTTATAGGGTTAACAGTTTAGTATGAAATAAAAATTAAACATGGCATTCCTTTTTAAATGATGACAGTGAGATTTCGCGAGCTGATTCTGTTTCCCTGATACTACTTAAGGACTATAAAGTGAAAAATCATGTTTGAATTCAAATGACAGCTTTCGTAATGGACAATGTCACACATCTAAAACATTTATATTCCGTATTTATTTTCTGAAAGATAGAAAAATTCAAAATATCTGCACAAAGGAACAATGTAAATAAATTTAACCTGGTGACAGTTTAGTAATTTTTGTAGTGAACGCCGAATTGTAGTATGGAAGTAACAAACATGAAAAATTTCCCATGATTGAAATGAATTAATAAGTGTTTACGAGAATATGGAACTCGCATGTGCTCGGCTATTTATGGTTCAATTAGAATTCTGGTTTTCGGAGATCATTAGTACTCGTGTAGCAAAAATTGACCTGGAATGATTGAACCTTGGTCAAGTGCTTTGGCAAAAAGCGCCAATGTCGAAATTCATTGATTTTCAGTAATGCTCACAAATCATTCAAGTTAAAAATAATTACATTAGAAAAGTGCCAATCTTCTCATTGCATTATGAAAATATCAAAATGTTAGAATTTTTTTTTAACCCGGTGTTAAAAATAAAAAAATTATAAAGCATTCAATTAGGTGTTATCATAATCTTGCAAAATGGATTTTGCATCTTTATAGATATATTTTTTGGTCTTAGTCGTACAATAATTACCTACCTGTTGCATTTTTTTAGTCTAACGTGCTTTGTTACAAAAATAATGTTCGTAAACTAACAAAAACAGACAGCTTATTTAAACCTCGTGTAGCTTAGAATGAGCATAATATGGTAAAACACATCTACAAGGTTTCCAAATCGAATTTTTACGTGATGTTGCCCTCGAATCTTTCCCTTCGGGTTTGATCATAGACACGATTTTTTATTCGGTTTTGAACCTGTCACAAAAAACCCGTTGTGTTGCTAAATTTGAGTTGTAATTAAAATATCTACGTCTCTACTCAAATGAACATCTATATATATAATTCTCTTACGTGGCACGCAAAAAAGACGTTATTTCTAATCGCGTTTTGGCAACACTGTACGATTGTTTGTTTATCGCGAAGTCTCGCGCATCGATTGAATTTATAGCGTTATCGGGTGAAATTTTATTGAAAAAAAAAGGAAATTTTAATGAGCTGTTGCAGTTAGTTTATAATAGAAATCAAAGAAAGCGGAGGATATTTTCAGGGCCATTTAAAAAACACAATTATAGTTCAACAAGACGCTTGCACTACAACTTTCGGCAACAAACTCAATGAAAAAGTGTGGGTCGTTTGAGTGCTGGGAAAATGTACACACAAACAACATGCTGGGTATTCAATTTCCAAAGCAACTCTCACATTTCGAGTCAAAATTTGCACAAAGTTTTCATTTGAATTCAGATTTTGGAGATACTGTATATATTTTTTGTGTAATACAGCAAATTTAGATTTCAAAAATATTTTTTTTTGGTAACATATTTTGTAAACAATCCCTTCTGCTAGGACACATGTCTTCATTGAGGCGAGCGAAGCGAGCATAGGTTCGCGCAGCGAACCAATGAGGATTGCGAAGCAATCCTCCGGGGGTTGGCGAGCGTTAGCGAGCAGGGGGCAAGCCCCCTAGTTTAATCTACTCTTGCCCAACTTTACAACTAATTTGATTAAATAACAAAATTTAACTAGTTCATCTGGCTCTCGCAACAAATTACACTGGTTGAAACGCGGTCAAATATATATGTAGTTCTTACTTTTCTTAATCGTGTCATAACTTACAATTTAATTGCACGCTTCTTGGAGCAAAGCATGACCGCACAGAGTGGCAAAAACTGATAAAGCTTTATTAAAAATCAAATAGCGAAGAATTCAGGTAACGTGACCTAACATTCACAAGGTTCCTTTATGATTGTGTATTGTAAGCTACTTTTGTATAAGTTTTAAAAAAAATGTCTAACTAAATTTGACTTTTGACTGTTTGTCCGAGAATTAAAGCAATAAGGAATCGAGCAAAGTATCTTGAAAACTGTAAGATGCATTATACAATTTGAATTAGTAGTAGACATCACTCAACTATGGATTGGAATGTTCTTACAATTGTTGTTGATCAATTTTTCCGATTTATAATTTATAGTTCAAATATATTCTAGTGGATTGTATGTTGAATATATTCTAATTCGGTAACCTATGTTTTTCAGGTATATTTTCACTTGAAAATTATCTGCGTACAAAAGAGAAACCCAAAAAGTAATTAACAGTACTTAATTAATCATCCTCAATGTCGATAATACTTCAAGTTTATACATAGGTGCAAAAAGGATAAATTTTCTGAAGTGTGCTTTACATTTTAAACACACTTAAATCTTAATAAATGTTTCTCTAAGATTTATATTACTTTAACTATCGAGGTATTGGATTATTTTTCTTTTCCGAATATTTTTGTTTAACACATCAGAGAAGCCTAAAAAGAACTTTCCTAAACATTTTTAACTTAAAAATATTGTAATATAAAACTTTCAATCCGCATAAATGAATCGCAGTCTCGTGGAAATTCACTAAACCCTTATTTCCTTTAGTTCCTGTAGCAAAATACTATCCGCAGGAAAAGAAATATCGCACTGCGACAAGACCAACTAGTCGGAAACTTCTCGAATCAGGGCCATAAACATAAATTTTAAAAGCCAATCGGGGGAACCATGTTGCATTTAAATTAATAAAATTCTTCTCGAAGCTGACTAAAAACTCCAGACTCTATATTCCACCAGTCCTGTCTAGCCTTAAACAAATGCAGCAGACAAAATTGAAAGCGCCACTCGTATATTACTGCTCTCGCACTGGATTGCCTGGTCGAAACTAACTGCCGAGAGAACTCCTAAAACCTTATCAAACCCCACGCAAAAGGGATTTATAAGCCCACTCACTACTTTGCATTGGAAATCAGGCCTCTCGCATCGAGCAGTACCTGCGGGCAGAAATATACAATTCAGCCCCTTTCATGTAGCCAAATTGAAGCGGAAATACGATTTCGGAATTTCATTGCGAAGGCTTATTAATCACTCAAAACGATCGCCATCTTGGCCTCCGTCCAAAGCCTTCGTTCACCAGAAATAGATGAACCCCCTTTACCACGAAACGCCCAGATCTCGGTCATGGGAACCTGGTGGTAAAACTCCTGGAATTGAAATCAAGCGGTCATTTTACAAATCGATTCTCTCTGCAGAAGGTGGAATTGGTCACCAGGACCTCGCGTTTTGACAACGGGCATTTCATTTGCTATTGGGAAGGATTAATCGGATTTTCCAATTAGGCTACTTGGTTCCCTTGATGGTTCTGAACAGCGGGCTTGTATTGTGCATGGGCCGCTTTGACGTGTCCCTGCCATTAGAATTAGACGAATGGTTCCCAGTTGGAAATCACGTTACTTGTCCTTCACGCTGCTCTCTCGCGAGGTCGGCAAATTAGGTTACCAATATTCATGAGGATTTATGACTAATGATTTTTGCGAGGCGAGGGCTGGTTTGGTATTCAAAGCTGTAAATGTTCCGAGCCGTTTTTGGAAATAGATTGGGCATGAATTTATTTTAAAACTAGAGAGTGATCTATTACTTCACGAATGTACTTGGCATAGAAATTGGCATTATTTGTGATTGGCCCCTTGCAACAAATGTTTATAAACCAGTTATTTAAACTGGAAGAAACACTAATTCATAATAGTTTGGAAGGATGTATTATTTTTTTCAACAGCCACTAATACGTAAAAGGCTCTAATTTAGAATAAAAATTAGAAAATGCGTGAGATATAGAGTGAGCAAACCAAATACGCTTTTGATACAGAAAATTTGCTATACTTGTTTTAAGCAAATAGTGCAGTCTTAATATTTTAAGAAATCTATTTAGTCATTTTATTTGTAAAATTTTATGAAAACATACAGCACATATACTAAAAGAAATTTAGTAAATTGTAACTAACTTTAAGACTAGTTTACAAATTTACATTTCAAAAATTAATACGAAATACTATTTATATATTAGTAAACATGAATTAGTTTTGCAATGAATGTTTCTATTTAAAATTTTTATTATTCATAGAAATCGATATATCACAGATATCTTTGTGCCGTAAAATTTATCCACCATAGAAATGGATTTACTTTGAAATTTGCTGTACGATAAATTTTACTAGACTAAGGCTAATCGTACCAGCAAAAAAACACTCAGAATGATTTGTATTCTTTTAATTTGTTTATATATATACGATACATTTTAAAAATACAAAACTTTCCGTACATTTTACTTATAAAGCAATCCAACCCGAAAGAGTGCTTCAAATCATAAGCATAAAAACCATCATGCCAAAAAGAAAGATCTTACAAGAGCAATTTAACTAAGCAATCTAAGTTTTTATAGAAAATTTTTGTTGATCCTTTTTTTTATAGATTTTTTAATTGCACTCACTGAAAATTGAATATCAGCTTTTTCGGCATTCATTGGACAAGAAAACCATTCAATCAGTGAAAGTACTGGTTTCCGATAAATTTCCCAAGAAGTACTCTTCCATGAAGTGCGATGGATACTATATTCATGTCTTAAGAACGATAAAATAAGATTTATTTTGTCTCGGGAATTTGATTAGTTGCAGTAAAAAAATTGGTTGGTAAAACATTATATTTAAATTAATTCCAAATTTTTCAATGATTGGTTCACTGAGTACTCTACAGTCATTTCCTGCGTATTTTCTACAGACCGTCGTGTTTCAGTAGGGTTTTGCACAACTGCTCTAGCAACCTACGGTTTGTAGGTGTTTCCTGTAATTTATCCTATAATATATTTCTTTTTTTGTGTCAGTAAAGCTTTATATGTATGTGCATGTCCACTACTTGACGTTGCGTCTAGTGTGTGGCGCAATTAGGTCAATTTGCCACCCCATCCCCCATTGCGCAATAAAACACAAAACATGCCAACCAATTTTCCCCCTTTATTACACCGCCATCTGTTGGTGTAATAAAGGACTAAATTATTTACTTTCGAGGAAAGGTTCTTGAGACATTTTTTAAATTGCCACAATATTAACTCTGCAAGTAGTTTCGTCCATAAAGATCTGGTTGGTTTTAATAGTGATGAGATAACTAGTCGGGGCAAAACTGTGGGAATAGAATGAAGATCCTCAAGTAACAAAATAAAAAATTATCACTTGTCCAGAACTTGTGACAGCTGCCAACAGTTTTCTGTATCAGAGGCTGGCCACTACAGGACAGTTTACGTTACGAAGATGAACCACGTTTATGATTGAAAAAGTTGTATATTGTATGTTTATTGTGAAGGCACATGAAGACTACGTTTTAAAATGTCCTTTTCCTGAGCCAGAGATGAAAACTAAACACTTATATATGTCATACCAAGTACACACTGTCGTGTCGTCGTCACAAAATGGTATTCCGAAAGCATTAAGAATCGCACACAAGGATAAGACATCCAACAACTATGATATTTAAGTTCTTATTAGTACAAGAACATTGAGAAAAATATACAGTATTCACCTTATAAACAGCACTACTCCAATACATAAAAATATGTATCAACAGTCCAGAACGGTGGCAAAGCGTCATCCTATCCTCTGGCTCTCCAACGTTGTCCCCAACGTTCTTTGCCCGCAGTCCAAAAAGGAAGCCACGGGTAAAAGTCGAAAACTAATCAGAGATAATCTGAACGAACAGCATCTACAGAGTACGTTCTATTTCATCTGTTCTTCTCAAGTCGCTGTAATGCACGCGACGAAAGAACATCAGCTGGCGTCAAACAATAACCCATCAGATTATATTCGGAATTTCCGATTACACAATCGTGTAGGCACTTGTCCTGCATGTGACGCTTCTTAAAGGTCAAGCACAACGCAGTTTCTCCCGATGTCACAACGCAAATTTAACTTCTTACTAAAGTGTTGGATTTTGTCTGAGGCATAATTTTACTGTACAATTCTTTAACAAGCGAAAGAAAGCATACGAAGGAAAACCCAAAAGTCTGAAACAAATCTCAGCCCAGTGCAGTAGACTCTTCAAAGGCAGTAAGCAACTCCGAAGAAAGACGAGGCTTTTAGCTTTTAACTAACTCCATGTTAAAAGCCCACTTAATAAAATGAAACCTCGTAACTTGGAGCAGCGTAGGGTCATGGCAAATACATTAGAAAGTAATTTCCCTTGGGTGCGGAATAATTAATGAGGCGAAAAAACTACATTTTAAGCCCCGCTGTAAAACTTCTGCACGTTATGTTTTCGTGACAAAATGCTTTCGGGATGACTTAGGTTAAAAACTGCTCAGTCAGCCGTGGCAGGAAGTTACGTAATGAAGAACGAACGAGTTATCTATCGGGTTTGGAATATAAGTTGTTCAGGAAAGCGTTCGAAGAGCTTTCAGTGCAAAAAAAAAAAAAAGAGTTTTTTAGCAGCGATTTATGTCTCATAAGTTGAAGCGGTTTGATGAATTACACCAGTGTTGGCGTAAACTTTACGAGGAAAATAGATCTGTGGTAATTCGCTTATAATTACATGCATCAATGCAGAAATTGATGTAATTTTTCTTTTATTTAAGAATTTGACATTTAATTGGTGGGAAAAAAATAAGACAAACTGCTTTAAAACTATTGAAACTGAATAAAATTATGTAAATATTATGCTACTATTAACCCAGGGCTCGAAATACCCGGGTGCACAGGTGCACTGTGCACATGAATATAAAATTGTGCACCTAATTTTTCCCCGCTAGGTGCACTTTACGTGAAAAAAAAGGGGGAAGAGTGTTTTACGTGATTTTCATGTTTTAACAAAATATTAGTATCGACCTCTCTCGCTCTAAAGGAACGTAATTAAAATTCCTAATTGCACACTATGGGAAAACAAAATCGCTGGGCCGTAACGGGTTTATTCAGAAGGAATGTTTACTTGTGCCACTGCCACCAGAACTGTACGATGATCGAAACATTTGCTAGATGGCTCTGTTGAAGCGACAGTCGTGCGCCGGAGAATTTAGATGTTTGAACATTTTTATTTACTATCTACTACTAACCTATATAAACATACCCAAATAATAAAGTAGTTTACAGTACATTAATGCCCTTATATTACGTTTTTTTTTAATATGCACCTAAAATATAACCTGTGCACCTAATTTAAAAACTTAGGTGGACAATGTGCACCTGTATTAAAAAATCTATTTCGAGGCCTGCAATAACCAGATAAAAGTTTCGTGTACATACACATTTCGTTTTATCTAAACACTTGAATTTTTTTTCATTAAAATATTATTTAATCTATCACATTAATTAAATTTTTTATTAAATAATTTTGACAGTTTAACTTTTAAAAATTTGAAGTATTTTTTTTTTAATATTTCATTAAAAAATTTGCTTATTAGCTTTAAAGCTAAATTTTACATTCAACTTACATTGTATTTCTTTTATTATAAAGTAAGTAATTAGTGCCTGTGTCTTTTACTCATCTGGATTGCCTAGTGGTTAGTTTCGAATCATGATTTAGGAATGGATGTTGGTAGCTGTTTACAATCCACGTTGAAGTCCCGTTTGTCCTCGTGAACTAACAGTCAAAAATAAGAAGACCGAGAAATAAAATAAAAGAAATAATTAAATATTATAATACAAGAAACACCGAAACTAATAAAAATGGCGCTTGAACTATTATGTCTCTGAGGTCAGACAATAGAGTTACATTTTATTTCGGATTAGATGAGATGTGTGTTTTTGTTTGCACTCAATTTTAATAAATTTAAATTTTTGTAACATATTCATTTTCTTTCTTTCTTTTTTTAACTCAGCTACTTTTCTTTAACTACTTAACCCTCCATGTCACTGACGAGATATCTCGTCTATCGAGATAAGAACCAGTTTTCTGATGAGTTGATACCCCATTATAAAGAGACAGTTGAATCGTTGTGTGATGGCGATATCACAATCAGGTCAGTTTTTTTATAATGACAAGATATAGAGTTCATCAGAATTTGGTCAGTTTTGCAAATGACGAGATATCTGGTTGAGACAACCTTCGGGTAAGAACATCCCTAAAAATTCTCGCGCACGACTTTTGTAATTAAAAAAATAGGTCAATCTAAGCTATACCATCAGTAAAACAAATTACTTGGAAGTCCCAAATCAAATTAGTTTAATGAGCGTTATATTTCATCCAACATCAGGTTTTGGAGGCCAACTCCTCGGATTTTTTTCCCTTCTGGTTCATTTATTTTAAATCCACTCCCGAAGATTTAGCCGGAGATTTTCCAGAACAAATCTAAAAACCTCAAACTTTCTTCAGCTCGACATTTTTTCTTTTTTCCCTTCATTGTCACGTACAGAAACTACTGGTAAAAACTGCGGAAGAAATAAAGTCCATTTAGTGAAGCTTTAGACGTATAAAAATACCAAGAAAATGAAAAGTGTTTTTTTTCCTCCCTTCTTTTCCCTCTGGTAATCTCTTTTGACAAGACACACTGAGGTATCCGAAGACTATGTATTATCTAATGGGGGATATCCGAAACAGTCGACGAGTTTCATCTTTTAATAACCTCCCGTTTGAAAAATATCTTTCATGAGAACAATGGAAGACGAGGAGTGCAGGGGAGAAAAAAGTTTGCTGACGTGGAGTTTTTCCTGAGTCATTTTCCAGTTACTCTCCGGGAACATAGACAGGTACGTCTGATAAAGCAATGATAAGTGTACTTTGGAGAGGCCGGAAAAAAATGTATTTAGTGCCGACGAAACTCTGCTAAGAGTAGCGGCGGTTGAAAAAGGCGAATGTTTTGGAACATGATACTGGAATTAAAAAGTTTGCCACGGAGATTAAAAAAGGAACAGCATCTTCAAGGAAAATGGGGATACTTGTTTTTAGTTTGAATTTATGCATTTTATCATGGGAGTTGAATGAATTAAAATTTCGTACACATATATGTCGAAAATACGCATAAAATTCAGACTAAATTTGAAAGTTGGAATTTTTTCCGAAAATAGTCCTTTTTGTGTTAGTAGTAAATATATTCGTAAAATGCGCTAATTGCAAATTAGATATAGAGGAGAGGAGGGTATTATGGAATAGTCGGGAAATATGGAATACCGAGGTTTCGGCTCTGATTGGCGCTGTTATCACGTGGGAATACCATGAACTACTCAAGAAAGACCCCCATGATGCAGTGCAATGAGAGTTGACCACATGTTGCTGTCGTACCACTCGTTACAGAAAAAAGTGTGTTTTGTGATATCACGTGGGAATACCATGAACTACTCAAGAAAGACCCCCATGAAGCAGTGCAATGAGAGTTGACAACATGTTGCTGTCGTACCACTCGTTACAGAAAAAAGTGTGTTTTGTGATTTTCAAGGGTTTTTGTAGAACAATTCTCAAACATTTTAACCAACTAGTACACATGCGACTTGAATATTGATGTTAAGCATAATGTACACTAAAAGAATTGTAGTTTGAAATTTTTGAAATAATGTGGTCGATTCTTAGCTCAGAATGTTTTGTCCATCAGTTTAAAGGTTCATTTTTCAAGATGGCGTGTCGGGTATTATGGAATACTAGGTATTCCATAATACCCGACACGCCAATTCCGGTTCGCAATAACATACCCCATCCATTTAAGAACGAAACTGCTGGCAAAGACTGGTTCTACGCTTTTATGAAAGGAAACCGAAACTTTCAGTTCGTAAACCCATGGATACATCTTTTGCCAGAGCCAGGGGATTTAAAAATGTAAACAAATTTTTTGACCTGATCGATGTTGTTTTCAAAAAACAACTATCCTCCTAACATGATATTTAATGTAGACGAAACTGGTTTGTCTGTGGTTCAAAGTAAAGTTCCTAATGTAGTAGGCCTAAAAGGAAAGAGACAAATTGGGTCCCTTACTACAGCTATTTTTCAATGGTATAAACCTAATGGTATAACCTATTCCATATTACCCGACTATTTCATATTAACCTCCATTTGAAACTTTTTTAAATAAATTTTTTTTATAACAATAAAATAAATAGTATTTTTTTGCAAGTGACAGTTTATACCAATTAGTTATAGTATGTACTCATGATGATTTTGGGGATTTTTATTCCAAACCAGTTAAGTTATTTTTATAAATGTAAATGTTATTCCACAAAACTCATATATGTCGATAGTGATGTTCATGTTTTAGCTAGTAAAAGCAAAACGCAAACCCAAACAGATTAATTTAAACAATAAACTATTGTAGAGAAAGAAATTAAACATATGTTACTAAAATTATTCTTTATTTCAAGCCCCTTGTTTTTTTTTGTGTTTTTCCGCATATAACGTTCTTTTTTTCCAGGCTCTTGAAACACCGTTAAAAGAATATATATATATATCTTATATATCTTTAGAATTACTCGGGATCACACAAGCAAACTTTAAATATTCTAGATTTGTCTGGAATTTGTCTGATATTTTTGATGTTATTTAAAATGGTATCAAATAAAAATGTCAACATATGGCTCTAATGACATTTAGCATAATTGTCCACCTATAAATAATCATTTCGGAATTTTTCCTTTATTAAAGGCGCAATTTCTTTCAGCTAGTTCTATCACCAATACTACATTTACCTGTTGCCTCACAATCTTACAGGATATTAAATTTAGGTTTAACTCCAGCATATTATGATGTTCTTTGTAATGGTCTATGTTAATTTAATAGAGCCCTTACTTTTAAGGAATTTTTTGGGGAAAAAATGAAAAGTTGTTTTTCAGCAGACATCTGAGAAGAATAACCAACTGAAAGTTTTCGTATGTGCAACCATATATAGAACTAGGAGCCTCGTTTCAGCTTATGTTAACTTTGAATTACATTTTATACTAAAAACATTTACTTACTCACACACGAATTGTAATATCTAAAAATAATTTCTATCGTAATGAATTGAATGCAAATATTATTACAATGAAATAATAGTGGTTTGTATTATATATATATATTAGTTTCATGTTATATCCTGGAACTGAAATTATGTTTGTACAGCTTTGACAAGCGCCCATTGTTACTTTTCATTCCTATATGTACGTGTTCTGATGAAATATAAGTTGGGGAAAGATCAATGTGTGAATGTGCTGACTGCAACTGGATTATTTCTAATGAGGGGACGAAATGTTTTCCTTGTGTAAGACCAGAAGAATAGTAGTGGTACTAGTTTACGTATTGCCTATCTTGTAATGAAACAATGGTTACGCAGAAAGACATCGATCTGAATAAACAAAGGTTATTTGTTTTTCGACCTGCATCGGTGTAGCATGCTTAAAGAAGTTACAATATACTGGATTACGAGGACCAAAGTTGTTAGATCATAGTTATTTTGCATTTCAGTTTAAGATCTCATTTATTAGATGTACCTTTGCTTGTCCCGCCTTTTTACGTTGCTGTCGAAACATTGTTTTAAAATAGAATCATTCCACAATTTATTTCTATTTTGATTAATAATTACACTATACATTAAGATGGGGTTATCAAGGGGAAGTTATGGATGTTAATCGCTTTTTAACACTTTTATAATACAAGCTAAATGGTCACACTAAATAGAACTCTAGGAATTACCTTCAACTTTGAGGTACATACAACTATGGTTCAACTTTTGCATTACTTATTACATCACTTGAAAACAGAGCTATGTCATCGCTATCCCGTCACACCACAAACTTGCAATTTTAGGTGCGTTTACTTAAATGCTTTTTCTATCAAATTTTGCGATTTTTTGTAATATTTTAAGCAATATGTTCTATTTTGTAACATAAACAAATGTATACCTAAATTTTCACACGACGATTTAACTAAAAAAAGAGTTTTTCCTTGAAAAATTTTTTTTTTTGTTTTTGACACGACGAATGTTTTATCTTACCTAACGATTTATTTACTATTTCGTTTTCTGATACATTCAGTAGGAATTTGCCTCAGAAAATAGTCCAGAAAAGCTTTTTAACATACATAGAGTACATACCATAATTGGTTTTTATTGTCACAATTATTTCAATATGCCAAAAACAATTAGCATTTTTATTAGTTCAAGAGTTGAAAAAATTTTCGTTTTGTCTTGGAAACTGATCTTTAAAATCTATAAGTTCATAAGGTCATGATAAGCTTTTTTTCACATGATTATTTCTTTAATTTGCATTAACTAAGTTCACAATTTTTACAACAGACTGAGATTCAGTTTCCACTTCAAAACTTATTATTACATTTTACATTTCATTACTACATTTCATAAAAATACATACCTTAGGTACTAAATCTAAAAAAAAAAAATTTGAAACCGAATCGGATACCAAATTTTTTTACTCACTACATCTAGAAACATTAGTTGAAAGAGCATCGTATTCTTTTATCCCATCTTCTATTTATACACTCAAAAATGAGTTTATCAATAAGAAAGAAAGGGCCAATTACAACCAGATGTGATATTAACCATTGGGGAAGCGATTATTATATACATCGCTTATCGATTGAGCTTCACATTATTGATTCATATTAAGAATGGCAATACTAAATCCCTTTTTACAGTCCCGCACCAGGAAAGTTTAATCAGTTTTCACAAATCAATGGCTGTAGCTTTGAGGAGCATATACTTGCGTTCTGCAAACCGGTTGTCTGCATTCCAAGACTTCTACCCAGGTTTTGCCCTTTTGACCAATAGAATGTTCCGTACGATTTTTACAATCAATTGGATTATTTTGTTATTAACCTTCCTAGTGGTTATCACGACAATAAATCTCATTAAAGGCAGAACTGACCAGATCTTACTGAGATATCGCATGATTGAAAAAAAAAAATTAACCAGATCTTGATCTTGTCATCATTAAGAAAATCAGCAATTTCTTGATGACTTCATATTATAGTGTGTTAAAGATTGTTAACGTTTTCTCTTGTGTAAACTCATGTATTATTGTTCAATTCTATTTTCATGACGTGTAACGTGTGGCGGGAAGGACACGATGGAGCAGAGGCCAAGTTAGTCAAAGGAAACGAGATACGGACACAAGACCACAGTTGGAGTGAAATTATTTATTTTTTATCTATTTCTTTCTGTGGGATTTCAACTAAGGGTTGATTGGACTACGGCCAAGGATCCTCTTGTCCCCGGGGACCTCTGCGTTAATTGTGTTTAGTAGGGGCTCCAATGAGGGTCTCCACAACGTTGTAAATCAAGAGGGCTTGCACTCCTCACTTATTTGTGGGCGACCTTGTCAACCTTCCACCTGACATATATCGGGAGGTAAAAGGTCACTTGTGGTGATAAAAACAAAAAAAATCTTGATGACCACTTACAAAATTTATCAGATATTGATTTACGAGATACTTCATCAAATCTACATGAAGGGTTAAATGTGTTGAAAGGTAAAATCAATGAAACATTATTCGGGAATATTGTTACACTCAAAAGGATATACCCGAGCTACAAACATTCTTTATCGTCTTTATCACTCACCTTTTTGGCATAGGATATGCCCACACCAACCTTCTTTCTGATCGCTTTCTCTAAAAGAAATATGTAGACATCACGAGTTTTCATTTTCTTTGAAGGGCCATCAGTTTCCAGTGACAATACCTGGCGACCATTACAGTCAAGAACGTATAGAATCTCCAGCGACAGCATTTTAAAGCGACGTGTTTTTCTTGAGATGTTTTGTAAGGTATTTGAGAAAGAAATTTGGAACGTTATATTTTTTTTTTCAAAATTCGCAGTTAAGATTCGATAACTGCCCGATAGCATTTGCCTGATTCAGTGTCTTAAGTTCGTTGCTTGAAACATTTAAATAAGAACTTCTTAGCCATTTACTCAAAAATGTGATTACATAGCTAAGAAAAATTCGAATGTAGTTGTAAGAAAAATTATTTCAGGTTACTGGTGGTTTTTGTATTTAAATAGTAAGAGTACAATAAATTGATTATTTGGAAGTACACGAACAGAATCTAATTTTTCTTTAATTCAAGTAATTTTGCTTACACCGACATATTACAATACGTTCTGTTAGGAGGTAAATATAATTTTCAAAGATCTCGACTTAACGACAGCTTCTTTACTTAACTTTTTTATTACTGCTATAGATATAACAAGCGCGATTCCTGTAACCTTCACGGTACAACTGTTGAACTGGGTGTAGTTTAATTCTTTCTTGGCGCGATTGTTATGACTTACAAGGTATATGTGATGTTATGGCCGTAGTCTAAATTCTCTCTTGGTGCGACCAAGGTACAACTGCTGTACTGGCCGTAGTCTAAAGGTTAAGGCAAGATATACAGCAATTGCAAAAGTTTGGTTCAAAGCATATGTAATATGCAATACGTTTTGTTACTTCAAGATATGCGTATAGAGTAAGATAATGTACAATAGGGTGGAGCGAAAAACACGAATTTCGGAAATTGAAAACGCCTATGGTGGGAATAGTTGGGGACTACCATGCTTATTAACAGTACAAAATATGAGCTAAATCAATTAATATCTTCAGGTGCCCAAATCACTTTGAAATTTCGAAATTTTGCCAATTTTTTCACAAAAATAATAATAACGCATTTAAAAAAATTAAATACATCTTATTTAAAGCCATGGGTGGGTGAAATGAACTTCCCTGCCTGTAAAAAAAAAGTTTTACACTTAACATCATCCCGGAAAATAAAAAATTTCCCCCTTTTTTAGAGCGCCATCACGCGCGTCTCTACTCCTCTCAATAGAGTTTACACGGGCGCTTCCCCTTGCAGCTCTTCGCTTTTTTTTAATTATGAAAACAACCCAGAACTTAGCACGAGGAGATGGCTGCATATCGAGTTCCACCCCCCCCCTAAAATTTTCAATTTAAGTTGCTAGCTTACACTAAAAAATTAAGTTGAAGTTACTGGCAAGTGGTTTAGCTTAAAAGTGGTTGATATTGGCTTTTGGTTTCAAATCTGGGTAAAGCAATTCTAGAAGCAATTCTTGACCGAATAAATCCATCTCGTGCCTTTGTACCAGATACTGTACTATATGCTTCAGTGACTAATTTAACGCAACGTTCTACTACTTGTGAATGGCATGGAAAGTTAAACATGTTACTATTGGTTGGAACGTCTAGAATCATAGACTTGAGTTGATCATCAGAAAGATATACTGTAAGTGGTGGATCTGTAATGGAATCTGATTGCCATTCAATTAAATTTATGTAATCGTCTGCTTCGAAGTTTAACTTGGAAATTTTGAACTCTCAAATATTCTTTTCAAATTTTTTTTTTTTGCCTTATTTTTAAATTTTTCTGAGGCTCAATTCTCTGACGTGTTTTCTATCATCAGCTAACATTGCCAAAATAATATTTTCTGGATGGGCATAATAAGCATTTCTTATCTACAACAATTTTTTTATCCTCAGGCTAAAATCTCGATTTATTTAAAATATGGTAAAAATTAGGAATTCCCTTACCGACATGATGACTGACTTTTAATTTTAAACCACACATATGAGTGTACCTTCACAACATACTCTGTTAATATTTTCAAGTTATGGGTTGGATCTTCTGTTGAAACATATAACCTTAAAATTATATTTGTCGTGGTCAACCATCTGGAATGATTCAATTTTCCTGGGGTTTTTTTGTGACAAGCTTAATGGAATATATTTATTTGATATACCTGTGCACATTTCGTAAATGTATCGTTGAACAGTGATAAGATCCTCTAGGACAATATCTGGCAAAGTTACTTATATCTTTTCAAAGTTTGTCAAAGGCAATTTTTCACAAGATTCAAACATTTTTGCAATTTTTCCGTTGTATCCTTTTGGTCCTGTGGTTTTTCCTTCTAAATGTTGCAACAAATGACGTAAAGGTAGCTGGGTATTTTGATCCTGGTTCTTGTATTAGAACGATATGTTCTTCTGTTACCGTCTTTCTAGAAATCATTTCTCTTTCTTTAATCATTACTAAAGTTTAATCCTTTCGCTCATCGAAGTATATTCCATATTCTGATAAAGAGGTAGTTTCCTCATTTTTCCTTTTCAGGTAGCTGCGAGTCTTTGTCCTTTCTCTTCTAAGTTTACTACGATCAACTATGTTTGATGAATCATCCTTGGAAATTTTCCCCATATCCTTCAAAGCAGCATTTATTAGAATTGCTGCTGATTTATCTGAAACGCCATTTCTGTCACAAGCCTGAGCTACATTTGGAAGTTTAGTTCTCGTTTGTGAAGTTGAAGAAGAATTATTATCAATGACTGTGTTTATAGTGGCATTAGAATTCTGAAGCAAATTAAAACTTAAACTAGCTCCCGTAGTAGAGGGCGAGAGATTTTGGATTGTTTTCCTTTAAAATCCTTGAGCTAAACGTTTTGGCTCTCTGCTTCCCTTTCTTTGCGCTGCAACCTTTTTTTCAAGCATTCTGCTGGTTTTAATGCCAACATTTCCAATTACCATTTTTCGAAATGTCCTTTGATCTGTTAAAAAAGCTCTTTCAGCAATAGGTACTTTAATTTTGAAAGTACAACTGAGAAAGTTCTTACATTTACATATGCTAATATCAAATAGATTTTTTTTTCTGCTGATTCCCTGAAGGACACAACCTTTCGAGAAATATAGTTTGCCAGTATTTTTTAATAGTTTCTTAATATTTCTATATGCTTTATGGTATTTTTTCAGCATATTATTTGTTGGTTTATTACAGTTGGAATCGAACTTTTCCCCCATAATCCTTTGAGCTCTAATTAAAATTGAACATCCATCAGCCACATACTAGCATCTCTTTTACAATCTTTCTGTATGTAAATATAATACTTCATAAATCTGCATATGTTGGAAGTGTGTTAGGCTTCAATATTTCAGCCATTCCAAACACGGGACATACATCTACTGATCGTGTCCTAGGCATTTCGACTAATTCACAGAACCGTGTATCCTTAACAAACAAACCAAACCCAAACAAAACTGAACTTAAAGGTTAAAATTTCTATATAAAAAATATCTAAAATAAGTAAAAATAAGCAGGGGGGGGACTCGATATGCAGCCATCTCCTCCTGCTAAGTTCTGGGTTGTTTTAATAATTAAAAAAAAGCGAAGAGCTGCAAGGGGAAGCGCCCGTGTAAACGCGTGGTCGCAATGATGAGTCTATTGAGAGGAGTGGAGACGCGCGTGATGGCGCTCTAGAAAAAGGGGAAATTTTTTATTTTCCGGGATAATGTTAAGTGTAAAACTTTTTTTTTACAAGCAGGGAAGTTCATTTCATCCACCCATGGCTTTAAATAAGATGTATTAAATTTTTTTAAATGCGTTAATATTATTTTTGTGAAAAAATTGGCAAAATATTGAAATTTCAAAGTGATTTGGGCACCTGAAGATATTAATTGATTTAGCTCATATTTTGTACTGTTAATAAGCATGGTAGTCCCCAACTATTCCCATCATAGGCGTTTTCAATTTCCGAAATTCGTGTTTTTCGCTCCACCCTAATGTACAACTATCAAATGTAATTGCAATTCTACTTGAAAAGAGATTCATTCAGTTTTTCTCAGAATACCGTTTCCTCTCTTAGTGGAAATAATAATACAAAAATTAACATTCATTGTTTTTAGATAAGTTAGCGTTGAGAAATATATTTATGTGGATGAGGATTAATAGCCAAATGACTAAATCCCATTTAAACATAACCAATCGTGCGTTACTTTGTTACATCAATAATTATATACAAAGAATTTATAAGTGTACTATATAGAAAATACAAAGCGCAGTAGAACGAAAAATAGTAAAAGAGAGATGCAATCATTACAAAAATTATTATAATTAACATCAACAATGGTTCTTGTTGTTTTTAAAACTTTCAAAACAACTCACACTCCTGCTTAATAAAACAAAATCTACTGTTATTCAACTACGGCCACTCAAGATATTCAGTAGCTGAATCATTAACTATAGCATCTCTGTGATATCTTTTGAAAGGGTAGTGCAGCGGCACCGCGTGAAAAACGAAATTGACCATACCGTGTTGAACGAGATAGATCATGTAATCCTCTTGGAGGGTTAATACCAAATTGTTTTACAACAAATTCTTTATTTTTATCATTATAATGAGCCATACTGTTCCTAGTAACCATTTTGGTCAATGTATATCCGAAATCAAGTCCAAAAAGCTATGTTGTAAAATTCTCAAAGAACAGCTCATGATCATTCAGGAGCTATCCCATACGAACACCAGTGCATTCTAAAATATGAGGGGATATTAGGGTGAAAATGGAACCAAGCCTGTTTAACTCACTGAGGGGGATAATGATTGTTAACATCTTCCCGAATATATCCGTTCTGAAACTTACAGCAGTGATCAACTCATGATCATTCAGGAGCTATCCCAGAGATCACCAGTGCATTCTTAAATTTGAGGGAAGATTATGGTGAAAATGGAACCAAGCCTTTTTAACTCACTGAGGGGGATAATGATTGTTAACATCTTCCCGAATATATCCGTTCTGAAACTTACAGCAGTGGTCAGCTCATGATCATTCAGGAGCTATCCCAGAGATCACCAGTGCATTCTTAAATATGAGGGAAGATTATGGTAAAATGGAACCAAGCCTTTTTAACTCACTGAGGGGATAATGATTGTTAACATCTTCCCTGATATATCCGTTCTGAAACTTACAGCAGTGATCAGCTCATGATCATTCAGGAGCTATCCCAGAGATCACCAGTGCATTCTTAAATATGAGGAAAGATTATGGTGAAAATGGAACCAAGCCTTTTTAACTCACTGAGGGGGATAATGATTGTTAACATCTTCCCTGATATATCCGTTCTGAAACTTACAGCAGTGATCAGCTCATGATCATTCAGGAGCTATCCCAGAGATCACCAGTGCATTCTTAAATATGAGGGAAGATTATGGTAAAATGGAACCAAGCCTTTTTAACTCACTGAGGGGATAATGATTGTTAACATCTTCCCTGATATATCCGTTCTGAAACTTACAGCAGTGATCAGCTCATGATCATTCAGGAGCTATCCCAGAGATCACCAGTGCATTCTTAAATATGAGGGAAGATTATGGTAAAATGGAACCAAGCCTTTTTAACTCACTGAGGGGATAATGATTGTTAACATCTTCCCTGATATATCCGTTCTGAAACTTACAGCAGTGATCAGCTCATGATCATTCAGGAGCTATCCCAGAGATCACCAGTGCATTCTTAAATATGAGGAAAGATTATGGTGAAAATGGAACCAAGCCTTTTTAACTCACTGAGGGGGATAATGATTGTTAACATCTTCCCTGATATATCCGTTCTGAAACTTACAGCAGTGATCAGCTCATGATCATTCAGGAGCTATCCCAGAGATCACCAGTGCATTCTTAAATATGAGGGAAGATTATGGTAAAATGGAACCAAGCCTTTTTAACTCACTGAGGGGATAATGATTGTTAACATCTTCCCTGATATATCCGTTCTGAAACTTACAGCAGTGATCAGCTCATGATCATTCAGGAGCTATCCCAGAGATCGCCAGTGCATTCTTAAATATGAGGGAAGATTATGGTGAAAATGGAACCAAGCCTTTTTAACTCACTGAGGGGGATAATGATTGTTAACATCTTCCCGAATATATCAGTTCTGAAACTTACAGCAGTGATCAGCTCATGATCATTCAGGAGCTATCCCAGAGATCACCAGTGCATTCTTAAATATGAGGGGATATTAGGGTGAACATGGAACCAAGCCTTTTTAACTCACTGAGGGGGATAATGATTGTTAACATCTTCCCTGATATATCCGTTCTGAAACTTACAGCAGTGATCAGCTCATGATCATTCAGGAGCTATCCCAGAGATCACCAGTGCATTCTTAAATATGAGGGAAGATTATGGTAAAATGGAACCAAGCCTTTTTAACTCACTGAGGGGATAATGATTGTTAACATCTTCCCTGATATATCCGTTCTGAAACTTACAGCAGTGAACAGCTCATGATCATTCAGGAGCTATCCCAGAGATCGCCAGTGCATTCTTAAATATGAGGGAAGATTATGGTGAAAATGGAACCAAGCCTTTTTAACTCACTGAGGGGGATAATGATTGTTAACATCTTCCCGAATATATAAGTTCTGAAACTTACAGCAGTGATCAGCTCATGATCATTCAGGAGCTATCCCAGAAATCACCAGTGCATTCTTAAATATGAGGGGATATTAGGGTGAACATGGAACCAAGCCTTTTTAACTCACTGAGGGGGATAATGATTGTTAACATCTTCCCTGATATATCCGTTCTGAAACTTACAGCAGTGATCAGTTCATGATCATTCAGGAGCTATCCCTTACGGACACCAGTGCATTCTAAAATATGAGGGGATATTGGGGTGAATATGGAAGCAAGCCATTTTTACCCTCTGAGGGGTTAATGATTGTTAATATCCTCCAGAATATATCCTTTCTGAAACCTGCATGAAATGCTCATGTATGACCTCAAAATCATTTTTGACCTTCTTGTCTTCTAGAAACTTTCCAAGAATTCTTACAATTAATAGATGTGGATATTTAGACATTATGTGTGTATAATACTACTTTACTGAGAGGCTCGTGAAACTCAGAAATTGAGAAACTAGCATTTAAATATAAAATTAACATTAGCCTTAACTCTCCAAATGGTTTCGAAGAGATATCTCTTTCACTAAGATCTGACCAATAGGGCTAATGACGAGATATTTGTCATCAAAAATGCTGTCTGAAGTCCGAAGGTTGTTGGAGTTTATTGATGATGACGAGGTCACGATCTGGTCCGTTTTTCTAATGTCGAGATACCTCATCGTGATAACCACCAGAAAGGTTAAAATTTTATGTAAACTAAATGATTCGCACATGTCCCCTTGAGAAAATCAGATTAAGTGAAAAGCAAGGATACATTTCAAAAAATACAATTGTAGCACACACTTTATTAAAAGACGTCTAGTCTCATAAATATAAGTCATTCATCCATACCGTTCTCAGAAAAAATATGCCAAAAAAAAAACCTAATATATTTCTGAATCTGAAACAAATACATCATATTTTTGTGCGGTCATTTCGAGTTTATTTAGATTGGGGAATAATACTCCAAAAGTTATTTATTTCCAAGTGCACAGAAAATAATCTGATTCCATTCCTATTTCAAAAGTAATGGCTGCTAAGAGAAGAAATAGTGCCGCAAAAAAAGAAGAAGAAATGCCAGACAGAAATTTATGAATTATACATGCTTGTTCCCCTCTATTCAAAGAATGTCACATGGATCTAGTTAATGAATTCCACAATAATTGATCTTTCGCCGATTTTCAATGCTGCTTATATTCCGCCATAATGAACGGAAACTGCTTTGATTTTTTTCACCGGAAGAAAATAGATTTTTGAATTTTTCATCCCTTGCAACATGTAATACTGGTTCCTCGGTTGAATAAATTACAATATCTTCTAAATAAGAATCTGGAATCTGATGATTTTTTCCAGTTCCCGATCGTTATTTGTTTCTATCATTACTTTTTCCATTTCATTATTCGTCTTGACAATTCCGCGGATACGCTTTTTTCATTATTTTCAAGTTTAAATGCAAATTGAAAATGGCGCGGTATCATTTACTCTTGCTGTTCCAAGGAGGGAAATGAATGTCATTTTTTTCTCTTCCTCACAGTTATTAATCTCTTAAAAGATTAACTTTTTTACTGTGTTTACTTTTAGGAAGCTCTCTATATTTTTACACAGAGGTTATTTTTTTTTTCAAATGAAATATCTCGAACTAGTGATATATGGGAGAGAATGAAAGTACTTTATGAAATGTAGATATTTTACAAATGGCTTCAAAGGCTCAACTGAAGAAACGAAAAGAAGTCGGTTCTTATTGTTTTAAAATGCCGCTATCAATTTTAAGTCGAGTAATTAATTGGAAAATGAACATAACAAGAATCCAATTTGGTAAACAAACCGTCATGAGACAAATATCGCATTTACACATTTTGTTTCAAATATTAATAGTTTTTTCACATTTAAACTGAGCTGATCCAAAAAGAACGACATTTGTTAATGTCATAAGCCTTAAATATAACCTAAGAATTCCACTCGATAGTATTTGTATAAGAAAAAAGAGAAATAAATAATTTGTAGAAAATAAAAGTCCTTAAAACACATATCGAAAGAGAAAAATTCTTCAAGAGGGTAAGTAGGTATTTAATTATCATCGCACTGGAGCACCACAATGGGCTTTTGGTGATAGTCAGGGACCAACTCCGAAGGAAGATATCCGAGGACAACACCAAGTAATGACCAACCATTGTCAGATGACGATCTTTATGAGGGCACTGACTACAGTAGACAGACAAGTCATTGAATAGTTTCTTAGCAGTGAAACATATATCTAAATTGTAATGATGTGATTTGCAGGTAACACCTAAGAAGTTGTACAAAGTAAAAGAAAGAAAAGTAGAAGTGAAAATTGCTTTCTAAGAAACACTAAATGTAATCCTGATACTACATTAAATGCTAAACATTGCCTTAATATGAAATAATTAACAATGTTAGAAATATAAACCTTTTATTTTACGATAAAATCTTTTCCTTTTGCATCTTTTTTACAAAAATGTTGACTATGTCTGAACAAAATTCAAGGGTCTGGTGGTCTATCTTTGAATCGAAAATTTCCTGAAAGTGGCCAGTCTCTGGTATACAAACTTGTTCCAAAATACCACCAGTTCTAGGGAAAAGGAATTTGTTATTCTTTTCTCGAGTCTTGATTACCCTAATAGTAATAGTAGAGTGATAGAGAGTAATGCTATATAGTAATAGGAGAGTGATAGAGAGTAATATTATATAGTAATAGGAGAGTGATAGAGAATAATATTATATAGTAATAGGAGAGTGATATAGAGTAATACTATATAGTAATAGGAGAGTGATAGAGAGTAATACTATATACTAATAGGATAGTTTTGTCTCGACGAGTTATCTCGCTAGATCTTGGAGTAGATAGCAAAATTCACTAGATCTTGGACAAGATATAACGTAATAACCATTCTTAGAGTTTTAATGTGACGCTCATTTTAGGACAGGAGGGAGTATTGATACTTGGGATAAGAGTAGAAAAAGTATAGAATATGAATACATTTTTAAAACTGTTATTCATACCTCTCAAAAAATATTTATGACAACGAGAGAAAACGTATTGGAGCACAACAATAAATCATGCATTTTATTTAAAACCACATCTATTACATCAAAACTAAATTGTTTTAATTTTATCAATAATGAACTGTAGGCTTAAAATTTAAATTTTAATATCACCAAATAAAATATTTTACATTTTCCAAATTAAAAAAAAGTATTAGGTTAGTTTCGGTATTAAATAGGCAAATCGCCAGACAAAATATCATTTAAATAAACTTTAAAATAGACTTTATATCCAAATTATCGGTAATATTTATCAGTAATATGTGTTATATTCTTAAAACCAGACAAGTTATATTGTTTTTTGAAGCCTGAAAGATATTCAGGGGGGGGGGGAGTCAGTCCTGTAATGATAAAATTGTAGAGATTTTGATTTCCTTGTGATCATGTATCAAGATAAAACATTCACAAAAAAAGGGACTAGTAATACTTCCACTGGGAAAAGAGAAATCGCTAAGTGTACATTAATCAGTTTCGAGACCTCTATAACTCGTTTATATTTGTTGGTAAATCGAAATTCAATCTTTTCTAGTGATTAAAGCAAAGGTAGGATGAAAACCCAATACTAAACACAAATTGAAGGCCTTTATCCCCACAAGACATGGTGCTGGTAACTCATGGTCTTGAGCACTATTAGTTCTTGGTGTTAGAGTTGAAATTTGAACGATTATAAAAGTGTCACACAAAAATTGAAATATTCCGAAAGAAATTTAAAAGATGTGCTAAAAATTTCGTGTTTTGCCAAATTGTAAACTTTATAAGGGATACGATTATCCATATGTACATAGATTATTAGATTGTATACCCTTTGTCCAAGTCATAACAACTCCTATACAAAGTAAATCAATCTTATTAAAAGTATTTTGAGTTTTTTCGCAGAAAAACGATTTAACATTAAAAATCTCCTGTAGAATTATTTTGGTGAACAACTCCTTGACAGTTTGGAACCCACAGTTTTATACATAATTTAAAATCAGTGACAAATAGATAGATAAGTTATAAAACGTTTGTTTCAAAATGGTAATAGATTTATCATTAACTACTTTAAAAACTTATTTTGAACAATGTGTCTCAATATTTTTCTTTTTTCATTGCGAACAAACACATTATGTACAAAATTTTATTATGTCCTTATTACTTTTATTTAAATTGTGCGTAGTTGATTTTGTCGAGTCTAAGATATTTTATGTAACGGAACAATATTACTTTCAGAAAATATGGACTACACATTATATATATATTTTCATAAAATTACATAATGTTGGTTATGATTTTATACCATTGATTGATTGTATATTTTATCAAATATTTAAAAACATTTTCAAACAATTTTGTTATTGAAAATGGGTCATTTTGTTCCCGAATACTTTTATGCTTACGAACAATTGATTTAAGCTACTAAAGTTTTTGTTTTAAAATTACGCACACTGCTCCGAATTCTAATTTTTCCAATTAATTTACAGAGTTCAAATTTGTAACTAATAAAAAGTTAGAATATGCCTAAACTAAATTTCGCATGCGCGAAAACTGGGTTAGAATCATCTAGTTCAAATTAGAATACAGGGTGGTCATAAAAAAACTTGGCCGATATATGGACCTCTAGCGGACGTTCCGTTCAACCGATCGAGATGAGATTTAAAATATAGTTATTCAGAGGTATGCGCTAGGGATTCTGTGAACGACAACAAAGTGGCACTCCCGGTTACGGTTATAGGTAGAGAAACTCGAAATTTTCAAATGGCAACGCCCACTTTTTCCCGTCTCAAAATGCTCAGCGCATGCGAAAACCCTAAACAGCGTTGGAACGGTACGTGTTTCACAAAAAACGGACGCGTAATGCACGCACAAAAAACGTCTCTGCGAACGACCAACAAAACCACGTTCGGGGCGCACGGAGGAAATTTGTATATGACAGAGGCGAGATACCAAATACTGATTACAACACAGATCGGACAAAGGAAAACTTATATTTGGATTACACATTTTCCACATGGGTACCATCACAGGCAATTACGCATTGCATGCATGAGACTGTGGGAGTGAAGCCGAACGTAACATAGCAGGAGGGATGTTTGCAAGCTCACGTTTGATAGAGTCTTACAATTTCGGCAAAATTTGCGGATTGCACATATTCACTCTAGATTTTTGATACCCCCTGAACCAGTAATCCATAGGAGTGAGGTCGGGGGATCTAAGAGGCCACGGAAATGGAAAATGGCGTGAGATGACGCGGTCGCCAAAATGCTGTTCCAGAACTCTGCGAACAGACGTCGCCATATGTGGAGGTGTCCCATCTTGCATCCAAAATATGTCATTCAGCGCACTTCGCTGCAGCAATTCTGGTATGACGTAGTTTTGCAGCATGTCTGTAGAGCGAGAGAATGCAAAAGAACATGTTACAAACCCCGTTGGTGCCGCTTCTTCAAAGAAGTACGGGTTGAGAACAATTGTGCCTGCAATGCCGCACCATACAGTAACTTTGTCGTCGTATAAAGGTACAGGTGCCACTGCGTGCGCTCAGTGCACACAATTTTTGGTGTTAACGTTGCCAGTTAAGGTGAAATGCACCTCGTCCGTACATAATATGCGAAGAGGCCAGTCGTTGTCGCCATCATATCGCATAAGGAATTCATTAGCAAAGTCGATGTTGCTGATGGTGCCCCACGTGCTACATTTGGACGCCCTGGTACCGGTATGGAAACATGCGGAGTACAGAGCAGCTTTAGGACCGTTGTTTTCGGCATATCCAATACACGAGCTGTACCTCTTGCAGTTTGTATATGCCCTGAAGTCACTGTGTGATGCACTTCCGTAACAGAGTTCTCAGGAACAGTTGGTCGTCCGGATTGCGGTCTATCCCAGGTGCAACCAGTTTCTTCAAATTTCTTTGCTAAATCAAGCAGAGCTTTAGGGCTACTTGGGCCACGTATTTGGAACTGCTTTCGACAGTAAACACGCAAAGCTTCTGTGCGGCATTCATCCAATTTTTATAATAGAGTTTTACCAATTCCCCACGAAGTTTCCTGACAGAGTCATTTCGTTTGCATGTGCGAGCTGCCGACTGAAGATATGGCGAATGGCGTTCTGTGGTTGTTATCTTGCCTCCAACGTATGCAAATCTCCTCCGTGGTTTTGTTGCCCTTTCGCAGAGACGTTTTTTGTGCATGCATAACGCTTCCGTTTTTTGTGATACACGTACCGTTCCAACGCTCTTTAGGGTTTTCGCATGCACTGAGCATTTCAAGACGGGAAAAAGTGGGCGTTGCCATTCGAAAATTACGAGGTTCTCTACCTATAACCGTAACCGTGAGAGCCATTTTGTTGTCGTTCTCAGAATCCCGAGCTCATACCTCTGAATAACTATATCTGAAATCTCATCCTGATCTCTCATTTATGACCAACCACCCTGTATTTTAATTGACTTTTGTGGTTAGTTAACTTTCCCACGTTGTAGAAAGGTTAATTTTATTTAAATTGGATATATATTAGGATTTATTGCATATGCTATTAGCAACGGTAAATTGGTTTCCGATTTGGAATTGGAATAAAAGCTTGCAAATAATTTTTTGGGGTTAGTATCAATATTTCTTTATATACAGGGTAATATGAAAAGAACAATGCACAACATATTGCTGTTCCGAAAGAACAATGACGCATGTGGAATTAATCAATTTGTTCAAAAAACGAAAACTATGAATTTATGATTAATATCAATAACAATATACGAAAAATTGTGATGGTTATGAAAGTGGGATTAATAGTAGCACATGCATTGGCTACTCGCAAATGATGTCACTCATGCATGTGTATTTTAAATATTCACCGCAATTTTCCAGATACGTCATTATTCTATAAATGTGAATAAAATATTCAAATAAAAGTCGCTTACTACTCAATACAGTTTTTAATAAATTGATGCACATTTGTTCACAACATATTTATTGATATTTTATTCATTCGGTTAATTTTCAAGTTATTAAAAAAAGGACAGAGAGTTTAATTCAACAATGACGTAATACCCACTTACGTCGTTGTTCCAGTCAAATACAACCACACAATATATGTATAATTGTTGTAATCATAGCATTGCGTCGTTGTTCCACTGAAGTGTTAATAATCAAAATCTGAGTTACAACCAACTCTCTTAGGTTGTTAATCTGCAGAATGATAAGAAACAGTTGGAATTTGAGCAATAACGCAATGTTCTCCAGCGGAGCTCAGTATCGCTACATCTCTGTCCTTGCTCCGATGAAAGGATAAACTAATGCAAAGCATTTAACCAAAATAACCATATTTTGCACTTGCGTCTGTTCTTTTCGATCAAGAAATGAACTACTTTTCTTATACCGTCATTTAACCTTCCTGATGGTTTAACTTAAATTAAATAATGCACTGATAAAGTACCTTTCATACAAAAGCTTTGTAATAAATCATTTAATAATATTATACAATCAAATAATTAATATTAATATAACGTGTAGTGGCCGTCGCAGTCAATGATTTTACCGTTTCTTACAGGAGGCTGATAGTTTGTTGACATTTCCACAGTCAACAATATGCAAATTTACAGTGGATTTACATTTCCTAGAAATTTCTATTTTCACTTTGTGAACAATCCCCATTAACGATAATAATAATCTAATTTGGCAAACAGTCCCACTGCGCTACTAATTATGCACGTAATGAGTTGAAAAAAATTGGAAATCAGATGTTTCAGTAACAGTTGAAACGCATGGTGTCAAAATTTGTACATGTTTCTATTCATAATTTTTATGAATATTAATTTCATAATTAATAAATAATAGCAAAATTTAGTTTGATACTAAAATTTTTTATAGATTATGTTTGGGTTTCTGGTTTTATTAATTTTTTATTTAACGTCGTACTAGAGCAACACAACTGGCTATTGACGACGGTCCGGGATCAGTCCCTTAAGGGAAAGATCCGAGGACAACACCTCGTAATTTTGAACCACGGTCAGATGACGAAGCAACACCTGAGCTGGGACCCCACTCTCCAAACTTCCACGCCAACCCAACGTGAGGACTTTCGACCACGACAGATTTAAGGTGCACCAGCCGCCTCTACACCATACGCTTACAAACATCCATGACCGGACCCGAACCAGGAATTTATAGGCTAACACTTTAACCACTATACTGGTTGGTCGACGTTTGGAGAGTGGACTGTCAGTTCAGGTGTTACCTCGTCATCTGACCGTTGCTCAAACTGACGTGGTATTGTCCTCGGGGATTGTTCCTGGATCGTCGCCAATAGCCCGTTGTGTTGCTCTAGTACGACGTTAACTAAAATTACCATTACCATTACCATACCTACTGGTTTGTTCTGCGATGTAAATTGTGCAATTGTGATCAGGTGAGTCGCAACTCCAATCACTAACGAAATGATTCATTAATTAACTTAGAAGTTCCTAAATACGTTAAGGGTTATAATTCGATTTAGTTCTGATGTTTTAATGCATTGAATTTACATTATAGGACTAATTGAAAAAGTTTTAAAATGTTTTCTCCAATACATAAAGGTAGGTAGGTATTTCCAATTCACGTCGCACTTCAACGACATAATGGGCAATTGGCGATGGTCCGGGATCAAATCCGAAGCGAAAGATCCGAGGACACTACCACGAAATTTAGAACCACGGTAAGATGACGAGGTCACACCAGAGCTGGCTCCCAACTCTCCAACCTTCCACACCACACGGGGACATATGAGGCCTCGACAGATTAAACATGCAGCCCGCTTTTTACACGACAGTCTTTGAAATCAAACTCCAAACCATCCGGTTGATAATCTGTTAATCTACCAATCTGGCCACCGAGTGCCTGCATTACATAAAGGACTTTTGTTTCTCATGGGATCTCGAATTACTATTTTCTGGCTATATGATTCGAATCTCGAATTTCTAAATGTGCATTTGCCAAGTTTGCGCAGCTTGTAAATGAAGATTGTTTCACAATAATCGGAGGTTAGCGTGTTGTAGCGCAACAGGGAGAGAGAAAGATAGACCCCAATTTTATTTATAAAACGTGAGCTAGAGATTTAATCTATTTTGAGTAAGCATTATGTAATGAGAACAGCTAATTAAGTGACAAAATTTATCGAAACACTTTCAGCACATTGTAATTAAACTCCACGATAAGCTTTTCGAGATTAAGTATCACTTTTAATACTTTCAAGCCAAATAATAATTAGTAATTACACAGAAGACTTTCAAGAGATTAATACCTCCATACGTGTGTCTTAATTACTCCACTATATAACTTAGACAATTTATAAAACTTACAAAGGTAGGTAGGTATATTGCGAGAAAGTATCTTCTCGGTGGAGATTAAGTATTATATTTACACCGATCGTTCACTTCAGCACTACCAAAAAGTAAGCATGTTCAAACAAATTTTCTAATATTCAATATATCGTTATTGGCATTTAAGGACTAACCAAAATCCGTATTTAAAGCTTATACACAACCGACAAACTTAGGAAGAGTTAATTACATTTCTTCACCTTTCCAGCTAGCTGTGCTCTTTGAATCCATGGACCCGTTAATGAAATAAACGGAGCATACGCGTTGAGGTTCAAGCTATTTCTTCCGGTTCCTCGGTGTTCAAACCCCTTACATAGATGCGGGGATATAATAAATCCTTACGTGGGATAACTATTTATTGGTAAAACTGATTATCCAACTATATTAAAAACACTAGCCGGTACATCGAATGTCAATCGGCCCAATTCGATTCGTGAGCCCACGTTAATTATACCTCTGAGATCTCACGACAGCAGCTCCACACAACATACTCTGTCTATTCCATTTGCAGATTGGTGCTTAAATTACGTTAGCGTAGTTGGACGTTTGAAGAGGGGTTGCCGTCTCAGTGGTTGGCCTCGTCATCTGACCATGGTTCAAAATCATGAAGTGTAGTCCTCAGGTATTTCTCTACTGGACAAATCCTGGAACGTCGCCAATGGCCGAATGAGTTGTTGCATAACAACATAAGCTCACCTACCTGATCTACTTAATGTAAACTAAATACTTCTAAAATTGAAATTTTAAGCCAACTTTAGTATTGTTTCAGGCAGAACGAATAACACAATTTTATCAGGGTACCTTCATATTTATTGAACAAATGGATTGCTTAAATTTTACTTTGCTACTATATACCGCAGAGAGTGGTTGTTTCTGCGTGATGTTCCGAGCATGTACGCACACGTAGTCAGCAAAAATACGGATTGGCGAAAGAGACATGTGCTGCTATATTTTACCTATACATACAGCAATAAAATTTCCGATAATATTAATTTTATATTTATTCGGCCTTACACGCTCGTTTTGTGGTTGTAATAAGTCATGCTTATCTAATTGCATACTTTGCTCGAATTTATAGTAGTATAATCTGAAATCACGCACCATGGGGACAAATGTTTTGAGTGGAAAAGTAAACATGGTTTTAATCCTGCCCGAAATTAGTCTAGAATAGTAAAAAAAACCACATGCTGATAGAGATAAAGAAAATAAAAATAAATATATGTTTCGTAGCATTAGAGGTGAAATAGACTTTTCAATTCGTCATTAATCTGAAAGCGAACAAACAAAAAGATCATTAACCGAAACGCTCTCTTTTAACATGGCGTCATTTATGGAAACTAGGGTAAGAAAATTGAGCTATCTTCGATTATTTTCTGAATATGTGTTGTTTAGGAGATCAAATGTTTTTGAGATGAGGGCATGGCTGGTGGAGCTTTACACTTGGGCAGTTCCTACCTTAGTCACAGTCTTTAGGTCATCTCTGAAAACACCGCCTTAACTATCTTCTTCCTAATAATTACACTAGCCATCAAAATTAACTTTTCTTTTATAGCATGGGTCAAATATTTGGAGTGCTGAATTAAAAAAACTATAAATATATTTCCACCTAGTGCAGTTTTCTGCACTAACAATTGCTATGCTTCAAAAAATTGTAATTTATTATAGCATTTATTATGTATGTATATATATATATATATATATATATATATATATATATATATATATATATATATATATATATATATACATATTATTATATATATATATATATATATATACATATTATTATATATATATATATTACCATATTATTACGCAAGTTTAAATTCAACTGCAATATGAAAGAACACTTTTCACGTTAGTCTGCCTCTACTTTTGAAGACAGCGTACTTTCAACCTTTTTACTGTACTTGTAGAATCTAATGAACATGGTCTGGAAACAATTAGGCCCAATTTGCATTTGTTTACCCCGAACAGTTTTTACTTATCCATCCCACCGAAGGTATTCGTTGTTAATAATCTACTTAACAGCATTATCTCTATTACTGCATTTCTCCCTCCCAGACTGGAACCGCGCCCAAGAAATACAAGCAAATAAAAGTTGGGTTCCTAATCGCCAACACAGAATGCAGATGTTTCATTTTAATAATTGTTAGAGGTGGCCTGCCCCGAAACTCGTTAAAAGATCTGGCACCTACTCAAGCGTAGGCGTCAGCAAAGAGGTAATGGGATTAGTAGAACCCTGAGGTTACAGCTCTTTTAGTAATGATCCTGCCTAAGAAATTCGCACTTTTAATGCTTCATTGAAGGCTTTAGATTCTTCTTTCTTCCTTGTATAGCTGGGCTGTACTGGAATAGGTAGTCTGTGTTGATGTAATCTAATGTGTGTGTGTGTGTGTGTGTATAAAGCTAATGCAGATATTTCATAGGAATATATTTCGAAAAGAGTTTGCTTTCAGCCTAGTTTTAAAAATTGAGTATTCATTGTTTTTTAAACTCATACTCAGAAACGAAAGTTGAATTTACTGCAGCTAATAAAGTTAAATTTTTCCTCAATTAGGAACGCGAGTTGCCATTATATCTCTTTTAGTAATGATTATGTCTGAAAAAAATTATCAAAATAATTGAAGGGATTGTTTATTTCTTGCATTGTTGTAACAATCTCTTTACAGGTGATTACGAACACAGATAGGTTATAAGAACAGTTGTTCTCGTTGTTCTGCTTGCTATTGTTCTAGTGGACGAACATTGATCTATGACAGTTACTGTGTTCTGATACGCTCAAGAATACGAAATCTTAGGTGCTGCTTTGAAAAAGATTACGAATAAGATAGATTTGTTGTTGACTTGAGAGGAGTGAGACGTCTTTTTTGAACCGGACAGTGCGAAATGTATGTTTTAGGCCCGGTGCAAATATCCGGTTTTTCAACGTGCGGCGCCGTTGCCGCAACGCAAGTGTGGCCTGAGATCCATTAGATCCAACGGAACTGTGCACACATGCATCCAGCGCCGCTGGGGCGACGCACGTCCAACTTGCGTGCAATTTCTACCGCAGTTCCCCACGGCGCCGCACATGAGCCTCCGTTCTAAAGCACCTTGTTTACATAAACATATGGAATATAAATAATAATTAATAAATTATTGTACCCAGTAACGTCTATTTTGTTACAAAATATACTTTTTTTTACACGAAGTAAGCGAAATACACACTTTTCTTCGATAGAATATTTATCGCAAATGGCGCGAAATGAGTTCGTGCGTCATTTCACGTTTATGTGTGCATAGTTGGGCTTCAGTGCCGCAGTGGCACAGCACGTTGAAAAACCGGATGATGTGTGCACCGGGCCTTAAACTATTATACTATCTAGCAAATAAGGTACAGCTACACTCTACGTTTATGAGTGATGGCAACGGCTTTGGCGATTTTTTTTGGCGCACTTCTAAAGTCGCCAAGGAAAGAATTACTTTCTAACTCTTTCAGTGTCACAATTTTTTTTTCTTTTTACAACACACTTTTTAAGCACTAAGGGGCTCCGCCCCCTGCTCGCTTACGCTCGCAAACCCCCGGGGATTGCTGCGCAATCCCATTTGGTTTGCTTCGCAAACCAACACTCCTTTCACAGATGTCATTTGGTTTGCTTCGCAAACCAACATTCCTTTCACAGAGTGAAACTATCTGAATAATTCGTATTATACTGATTTCACTTTCCGGTACATGACGTCACAGCGAGGGCTTCGCGCCCTGCTCGCTTACGCTCGCCGACCCCGGGGATTGCTACGCAATCCCGTTTGGTTTGCTTTCTCAAACCAATACTTCTTTCGCAATTGATTTCACTTTTTTTGCTTTAACACTTAATGCACCCTAAACTAATAGCCGCATCAGTAAAAAATCTTCTGTATCTTGTTCCCTGTACAATTTTAAGTAAACAGTGTTAATATCAATACATTGTACTTTGTCGGTAAACTGTCTTGAGAACAGAGGGAAAAAAGCGAGCCTTTTTCCTCGCCAAATAAAAAGAAATCGTTTTTATGGCAATTGTTGCTACGATAAATTTGATATCTGGCAAACCCGATAGTAGAAAATGCAACCCACTGCTGTTTGCCGAACCAGCTATGCGAACTGAAAAATACGAAATTTGTGTCACCAACTTTTGATTGCATCGAATTTATTTATGAACCAATTTTAAAAATAATTGTACCGTAAGAAAGAGTACATTGTGAGGTATACTGCAATATTTTTAAAATTAAAAACTAACAGTAATACTATATAGATATGACCATTTTAGTTTTGTATCGGAAGTTACGATCTGAAAGTTCCGAAAATTGTATGACCTACTTTTAATTGCATCGATTTTGTTTATTAACCAATTTGAAAAATAATTGTACCATAAGAAATAGTGTAATGTAGTGTATTCAGTGATGTTCTCAAATTTAAAAAATAATGGTTTTTGCCGTAGACATAACGGTTTTAACAAAACGTAGCGAAAATATCCGAAGATTCCGAATTTTGTATCACGAACTTTTGATCGCATCCAATTTAATTATTAACCGATTTCAAAAATAATAGTACCGTAAGAAAGAGTATATTCTGAGGTATACTGCGATATTTTAAAAATTAAAAACTAATAGTAATTAGATATAGATACGGCAGTTTTAAAAAAAAGTAACAAAAATGTCCCGATTTTTCCCGAATTTCAAAAAAATATTATCAAGAACCACATTTAAATTTAAAAAAAAACTCGACGAGCTGCAAAAATTTACGTTGAGAGGTACTCTTAAAAAAAAACTCACGACTAAAGACTGAAATTTTGAATGTGGTTTGCTCACTCGCGGAAGAAATTTCACTTCTTCAACTTTAACACTTAATAAAACCTAAACTAATAGCCGCATCGGAAAAAAATTTTAATAATTATCCAGGGAATACGATGAAGAACAAAGCATGTTAATTTCATATTTTTCCAATCAGTACTTTCTCGGGAAACCGTCTAAGAATGGAGCTAAACAACAAAAATTTCAATTCTTCGGCGGCGGCGGCGGCGGTAACTTTTTTTTAATATAGAGAGATATTTCAGAACGTTTTAAAAAGTATATTTAAAAAAAAATTTCACAAAAAGTAGTAAGCTTAAGCACATATCAAAACACATTTGTGAACCAGCAGAGAAACTAAGCTACGAATGGTAAGAATACCCTGAAACTTATCAATTACACTAAATAAAGTGAGCATGTTGAAAAAGAAAAAAGATTTACAAAAGAAAAAAAGCAAGAAATAATACCTGATAAAGTCAGAATTCTCTCGTAAAAAAATAATGAAAACGAAAGTGGTCAAAAAAACAAAACTCTTAATCCTGTCGTTAAAACTATTATAACAAAATAAAAATTCCACAACTGTCAAAATACAAATAAAAGGACCAATGTTATCACAGAAAACAATTTAAAAGGACCAATGCAATCAAAGGATATTTTAAAAACAAAATAACCAATGGGAGAAAAGAAAAAATTTCAAACGAATCAATGAAATCAAACAACTTTAACGGATTTTGAAAGAACTTTCTAGAATATTCAAAATGAAAATTGAAAGTTTCCGTTTGCCGAGGTTGCCATGAAAACCACAACAACAGCAACGAAAGATGGGTTGCCTTAATTTTTCGTAACTCGCTACTAGAAGTGCGCCAAAAAAAAATCGCCAAACCGTTGCCATCACTCATAAACGTAGAGTGTAGCTGTACCGCAAATAAATGTGCGTGTCCAATTTCGGTATGCAGTGTCCAAAATCGGCAATATCTTGATGGGCGAGATATCTCGTCATTAGGAAGAAACAGTGCCTTAATCTCGCCATGATAAAAACTGAAAGTATCTCGTCATCATCCAAAATCGTCACTATCTTGATGGGCGAGATATCTCGTCATTAGGAAGAAACAGACCTTTAATCTCGCCATGATAAAAACTGAAAGTATCTCGTCATCATCCAAAATCGTCAATACCTTGATTGGCGAGATATCTCGTCATTAGGAAGAAACAGACCCTAAATCTCGCCATGATCAAAACTGAAAGTATCTCGTCATCATCCAAAATCGTCAATATCTTGATGGGAGAGATATCTCGTCATTAGGAAGAAATAGACCCTTAATCTCACCGTGATAAAACTGAAAGTATGTCGTCATCATCCAAAATCGTCAATATCTTGACGGACGAGATATCTCGTCAAATCCACTCGGATGGGTGTTACTTCATTCAAAGGTTCTGAAGGTTGGGTTGATCGAGATTTTATGGTTCAAAGTTAATATTTTGCCATGCTGTGGCAGGCACAAGACTGATACTGTCAAGCAATCGACAAACACACAAGGAAAGTTTTACTGATACAGAAGAGAAAGATACACCCAGAGAAAAATCGACCCTGCACTGTCAATAACTCCCAGCTCCTAGTATAGTGGAAATACTCACCGACTCCATAGATGTGGAATACATGTAAACTGATCATTACAATTGAGAGGAGTTTCAAAAATGCGATCTACATGTATAATAGTAGTCATATGAATGGGTAGATGTGTAAATGCGTATTTCTATGTAGTGGCGATACAAATTATGAAATTGGCAGACTACTATATGTCGCGCGGACCAATCAGATGATGAAATAATGGTCTGATGACTTCTCCCCTGTCTTGGAACAATCCGATAATGAATGTTCGTTCCATCCAGGTTGGATTCTTGTTTCTTTTTTGCCTAGTTTCTCTGTATTGACTATATCAATTTGTGTGTCGATGTTATCTAAAGGTTGGTAGATAGTTGAATTAATGTCGCACTGAAGCAACACAAAGGGCCATTGGTGACGTCCCGGAATCAATCCTGAAGGGAAAGATCCGCACTATCTAGTATTTAAGAAGGATGCTGATGTTTGTGTAGGAATATATTTCTGATAGAATCTGCTTTCTGCCTAAATTATTATACAATGGTGACGAATTCAATTCACCAGTTGTGCTAACGTAGAATTGCAAAGGCCGTCTTGTTTACATGCACGGAGCACTCAAATGACCCTTCACTTCCACGCGTTGGCACGAACATGCATTGATCCACCAGGTCTAGCACTTATAATCGTTACTAAATAGCATTTATGCGCTATCAAGCCATATCAGTACCGTCACCACGCCCCTGATAACAGCGGAGTTATGTGGAAATAGGTTCCATAATTATGTAAGGATCATGGTTAATCTATAAGTATTATAAGACGTAGTTCTGCGTCCAAAATCGAAGACACTGTGTTCTTTTAATTCACACAGGGATATAAGTCATTGTTACGTTTTTTTAAGTAGTGATGCTTTCTACAGAAGTTCGCACTTTTATTGCTTCATTGAAGTATTTTCAGTTCTCGTTCCTTTTTCAATTTATTTCGCTGTACTGACTGGTTGTTTGAGTTAGTATAATCAAAAGTATATTCTTTTAAAGCTGATATTCTCATGAAGAGAGATTATGATAGGGTTTTGTTTTCGGCCTTAATTAAGAAATTAGAGGTATTGTTTTTTGAATGAATTCGTAGTCTGGAAAGAAAGTTATGTCTTCATTATACCGCCTAGGATGGTCCTCAATTAAATATGTAGGGAGGTTACGGAAACACAGAAGAATCTACCATTTTATGTAATACGATTTGTAAAATATCTGTTTTACTCTTCGGTATGACGATTAACCAGCCCGTTCACAAAAGCCAGTACGCTTAAGACAAATAAATTGATCTAAGGCTGATAGATCAGATACGTCCCTCTAAATATTTTTATCATGACCACAATCTAGATATCACCCTCAATGAGGCGAGGGTGGTGGTGAGATTGTTCTCCAGTGGATTCCAAGTCACTGTGGGATAAAGGGTAACGAGGAAGCTGACAGATTGGCTAAATCGGTCCTCTCCCTGCCCCAACCTTCTCCACCTCTCCCTTTGCGGAACTGCAGGATTTAAAAATTTTCAACCACCAATTTTTATTTTATTTTCAATATAAATTAAAAGTGTCTTAAAGAGTGACGTCGATATCAAGTGCCAGATCCGATTCCCCCCCCCACTTAAACAATACGACTAATCCTTGAAATGGTGGGGCGCCAAATAATCGCCTCACATCTGCAATAAATTCCTCTCGGACCAGCCCTATTGATAACCAAAATGGAATGGCAAATATTTGGAGTCAAGACTTAACAATTAATTTACGTCAGAAAAGGGTTTCTTCTTTCCACCAATGGTAAGACATTTCTACCGTCGCCAGGTCTTCACAACTTACTTTAGCAAAACTATTTTGTATTCTGATTTCTTCCTTTTTCTTAGTCGCATATTTTATTCGTAACTCAAACCCGAGAACGAGCTTTATTTTCCCTTCTAAGTTAGTCAGATATTGTGTTTTATAGTGTCTATTAAGATCTATGGAACTGGATCTTCTATTATGTGAAAGATTACTGTCACAAATAATGGAAAACGGTTTTACTGATAGCTTTGATAAACATAGCACTCATTTTCCCACTGTTCATTAAATACACGCTTACTATCATTTTATGCGTTTCTTTTGAACTTTGAAGGATAACAGGAATTAAAAAAAATATTAAAAAGTACAGAAATCTAAAAGTCTAAATCTTGAAAAAGAACAAAGAGATCATAAGTATGTATGTTATATCACGCATAATATCGATTGTAAACTGTCAAAACTTGCACCAAATTGATGAGTAAGAAGGCTGTATGAATTGAACTGAAATAACTCGAGTATTGAAAATATAAAGATATATTCACTTATGGTGCCTACAAAAGAATACGTAGGTACAAGGATGCAATGAGCCACTTGTAATCATCCAATGCGCCACAGGTTAGTCAACCTTGGACTATAATTTTTACGCCGTGACTGTTGACGAAATACATTTGAATCACGTTTCTTTCGTTGAGCAGAAGGATGAATAGACAAAACATATCAGCGAATATAAACCGTGTAAGACCAGAAGCACGAACTTAGAAATGAATGTTATTCGACTGACGAGGTCCCCATAAGCCAGCGTTCACGCAGGATGCCGTTCGCAGAGCAAAAAATAGGTGAAACTCAATTACAACAATGGTTGAAAGATGACATCATTAAGTCTAGCTGCTCTGACTCTGCAGCTCTGTCGTGTTGTGTAAGGAAGAAAAACTGTTCTTCTAGGCTTTGTATTGACTGTAGGAAACTAAATAAGAAAATATTTAAGGATAGATTTCTCTTACTCTTAATAGAATACGTTTTGGATCGTTTGGAACAAACTAAAGTTTTCACTTCGCTTGATCTAAAGAACGGGTTTTTTCATGTAGATGTAAATTAGATAGATTAGTACAAAAAATCATCTTTCTTTACACACGATAACGAATACTCATTTTTGAAAGTCCTTTTTGGTTTATCTGTTAGTCCCAGTGCACTCCAGAGGCACATCCATCTACACAATATTTTTTAAATACAAGAGGGTTCCGCCCCCTGTTCGCTGAGGCTCGCCAACCCCCAGTGATTGCTACGCAATCCCATATGACACTCCTTTCCCAAGCGTCTTGGTTAGGGTCAGGTGTGTATGTTTTTTAACCAACACACAAAATAAAGGCTTACTTGTTGCGCAAGTTCAAATTCTACGGAATCAGTCCCACCACCATCCAACATGGCACTAACTAACTAACTAACACCAACACACACTCCCGTGCCTATTCCAACATGACACGGACATGTCGCCTATTTATTTCCCTAAAGGGGAAAAAAATACATTATATAAAGAAATCAGTCCCACCACCACCCAAAATAACACGGGCACGTGGCCTCATTCCTTCCCTAAAAGAAAGAAAAAGAAATTAACAGGAACTGACGATTGGATGACGTTGAGGAAACAGGAACTTATCTTGAAGTTCTAAGTGTTGAAACACATAAATTCAATGCAATATTTCCCTATGCACTATATTTTGTACCTTTTTGTCATATTTTATAAATATCTTAATGCTTACAGCTGACACACATCTCGACAAAGCAACATATAGTTGACCACATGCAAATATGTGGACGTTAAAGGTAAATAACTACACGTACAAAAGTCTGACCTTGTGAGTTCTCCATTGTCAACACAAACGCAAGGCGAATTTTCTTCAATTATTTCTTCAGGCATGTGTTTTGCTTGATCAGCTGCACTGATTCATCTGACAGATACAAATTCAAACAAACGAATTCGATTCAAATAATACTATGAAACAATAAAAGTGCAGAAAGGATACAAAATCAAAAGTAGGCCTCACTGATTCCAACAAAAGTATGTAAAAATCAAATTGATAAAAATTAGCTATACCAAATTAGACAGCAATGAACAAAAAATCAATGATAAAAATTAACTATACCAAATCTAACAGTAACGAACAAAAATTACATAAATGATAAAAAATAAATAAAGAATGTTAAAGCTAACTAAAAACGGCTAGAAATATTAAAACTGCAGAAACGATACAAAATCAAAAGTAGGCCTCACTGTTTCAACAAAAGTATATAAAAATCAAATTGATAAAAATTAGCTTTACCAAATTAGACAGCAATGGACAAAAAATCAATGATAAAAACTAACTATACCAAATCAAACAGTAACAAACAAAAAATTACATAAATGATAAAAAAATAAATAAAGAATGTTAAAGCTAACTAAAAAGGGCTAGAAATATTAAAACTGCAGAAACGATACACGATAAAAAGAAAGCCTCACTGATTCCGACAAACGAAAGTCAAAATCAAAATGATAAAAAATAACAGTACCAAATTAAATAGTAATAAACAAAAAATCAATGCGTACTTTCTAGGAAAACCGTCTGAGAATCGAGCAAAAGAGCGCGTGTTCAATCCTGCGGCGGCAGCGGCTGTAACCTTTAGTTAGTATGAAGATAACACTCTGGTTAACTACATGGACTACATAATTATTCCCTCACGAGATGAAAAAGAAGGAATCGAAAATTTAAACGTGTGCTAAAAAATATCATTGGAATATGGATTAAATCTAAAATTTTAGAAGTGTCGATTTCTAAAACAAAAAATAGAGTTCCTTGGTTGTATAATTAAAAAAGGGACACAAGTCGACCCTCTCGAGTTAAGACGTTAATAGTACAGGAATTTTATCAACCTTAAAACGACCGAACAAATGCAAAGTGTCCTTGGTATTTCAGGATACTTCGGGAAGCCTATTTCTCAACATGCCAAAATGACCAAACCTTTGAGTGATTTACATCGAAATACACTCATTGCCATACAAATTTGCACACCAAGAAAAAGTCGTCAAAATGAAACGAAATTTTACACATGTAAGTATTACTTTGATATAAGTAAGTGATTAGAAAATCAAAGAAAAAGGATCATTTTTATTGCAGAAAAAAGTACAAATTTACAGAAGTTTTAGTACTATGTTGGACCCCCTCTAGCGCGAATGCACGATGGGAAACGAGCGAGCATTGAGGCATACAAGTTCCGTATGTTGTCTTGAGACATCTCGTTCCACAGTTGCTGTAAACGCGACTCTAGTTCGACCAAACTCGTAGGGTGTCCAACTTGCCGTCCCAAATAATCCCAGATTTGCTCGATTGGTGACAAATCTGGGGATCGAGCAGACCAGGGAAGGGTAGTAATGTGTCGGAGGCAGTCTTGTGACATCCTTGCTGTGTGTGGCCGAGCATTGTCTTGATGAAAAATGGCTCCTGGGAGCCCTACCATGAGTGTCATCCCATGTGGCTGAAGGATGTCATGTTCGTACCACTGGGCTGTCATTTTGCCATGGATGAATATTAGGGGTGACCGTGTATCGTAAGCAATGGCACCCCATACCATTACACCAGCTGTGGGAGCGGTATGTCGCTGTAAAGCGAAGGCAGGATTGAGGCGTTCACCACGGGGCCTCCACACACGAACACGATTGTCATTACTGCTCAAATTGAATCTAGATTTGTCGCTGAAGACGACCAGGTTCCATTCCGTTGCAGTCCATTCCCGTCTCGTACGGGACACCACTCCAAACGGAGTCCTGGGTGGGTGTTATTGGCAGCACGAGTAATGGGCGCCACGATACCAGATGTCCTTCAGCCAGGAACCTTGCGATGGTTCGGGAAGACACAGGGGCCCGTATGTGAAGGTGCTGCTTGTGTCTGGAGAGCGGCCAATCAGGCAGTTGGCTCTATGCATGCGTTTCGTATGATGTGACCGTCTTCGCGACGACTGGAATATGGAGGGCGACCTGAGCCTGGTCGCCGTGTAAATGACGTCTCTTCTGTTCACTTGTTCCAACACCTCCTCACAGTAAAATCAGAACGACCTACTTAACGAGCTACTCGCCGAGCTGACCACCCAGCTTCCATCATCCCGATGATTTTTCCCCTCTCGAACTCTGACAGCTGCTCATATTGTCTGGCAACGAAATCGATGGCAACGAAACGGCATGTCTACCTCAGCGTTTCCTTTGCAAAAGATTAAGTACACACAAACAAGCTCTGCTTACCTGTTTTATACTCCAAGGAGAACGAAGTTCAACGCCCTCTAGTGGCATTAATCAATGCGTAATCACGCTGCATTTCTAATCATTTTCATATCTGGCCGACATGTACCTTCATGCGAAGTTTCGTTACGATCCCACAATTATTTCTTGGTGCGCAAATTTTTATGGCAATGAGTGTAATACAGACTATTGGTAAAACTAAGCTAGAAATGTTGTCACAGTGTTCTATACATTTTTTGACATGGAGCGCCGTTAGAACCACATAGGGATGCAAGTAGTCATGGATTTGGGGTGGTGCTCAACAACAGACAGACGAAGCGAAGTTTTACCCAATCTATATAAATAATAATGTAGTGTTTTTTTGTACATTGCATATATTCGACCCATTCTAAGATTTCCATCCGTTTTGGACCTTCTGATGCGAAATCCGCCTCTTCCACTTTTTGAGTCTGTCTGTTTATCCATCAGTCTGTATGTGCGTGGCCTTATACGCGTCCACATGGTTTAATATCTTTTCATGAAACTTTGCATACTGTGAGTTCTTATTTTCATTTAGTGGCTGATCTTGGATGCGTAAGTCTGCCTTCTTTTTCACCTGTCTTGGCTTCAACTTCTACTTTAAAAACCCGGGTCGTTGAATGAGAGTAACTTATGTTTTATACTTTACAGCAATCTATACTCAAAATTAGCAATGAAAGTAAAATTGACTTTTTATGCTTGCAAACTTAGAACATTTATTGCTATCATTAAGTATTTACACAAGAATATGTACAAGTTTAAGCATTACAGTTGCTAAGCATCAGCTCTCGTGACATAACACAATCTGCCACCGAAATAGGAGTTCAAAATGAAGTTAGTTTTCGCAGCAGTGTTGCCAAGTACAGTCAGCAAAATAGTCATTCTAGTTTGCAGTTGTTGTTTGCGACATAAATCAACCATAATTTGGTAGTTTGGGAAAAACTGGATTGTATATTGGGTATTACGATTACTTGGATTGTTTTACCAGTTCTGCTGAAAAAGTAATCATTTTTCCAAAAATTATTTTTAAAGGTATTTTAGATCTGCTACTTCCTTTTTTCAAGTCTCATTTTTTTTCTTTGAACAATGTAAATGATTTCCGAATATTTGGGGCAGATGATATTTTTCAACGAACGGAATGAAACGAAAACTTGTGTTGGTTGATCATGTGCAGTGATATTTTAATTCTTTCGCTCTGAATTATTTCACATTTCTAAATTTTGTGCAATTTTAAGTTGTAAGTTGTGGCAACACTGCAAAATCAAGAGATAACTTTAGAACAACTTTTACCCGACATAATTTATTTTGTTTTACTTCGCTGTTTTCTGTTTTAAACATTTATTATTTTAATAAATGCACATCCTTCTCATCACACGCAACACCACCACAAAGTATTCGATTTAAAGTGGAAGGTAAGTCAGAATAAAGCAAATTTTAAGTGTAAGTAGGCCATCATTGAATGAATAATAAGCGAAATTCGACAATGTCGCATGTCTTTGCAAGAGTGCCACAAGTGAAAAAATATTGTTTGTTGACTGAGTGCGAGAGCATTCGCAGTAAATTCGTCACGCTTTTCGCCATTTTGTAGCTTTATCATACAGCTAGGGTAAGATGTATGCGAAATGTATTGTATGAATGGATATGCATGTGCCGCGCTGGGTGGTAGGGTTTAATTTATCAGCCACACACCTCCCAGGCGGACAATTGCATGAACTACCGACGAGTGGCTTTGGTAATCCAGAAAGGTAGATCGTTTGTAAAAGAACAAGTTTAATAACAACGTAATTTCTACAACCAGTGCATAAAGACAAATAATATTTCATAAAAATGAGAAAGATAAGTCTTAAGTCTCTTTGTGTACAGATATTTATAGTCGAACAGCTTGGCCAATCTTTTGGTTTCAGTTCTAGCAAGTCACGTTGAAGATTGTTTGCCACCTAGCGGCACGTAGAGTGTTATATTCCGGTGCGTCACCGCAGTACCCCCTCCTCAGTGGTCAAACTAAGAAAGAGCACGCTATGCTTGATACCGGTCGACGAAACGGACAGTTCTCCCAGACCGAGTTTTCCCAGGAAGTCTTGAGGGTTCGATGTCTGTGGGTTCGAGGTCCTGTGGCATGAAGGCTGGTTTCAACCGGTCGATGCGGATGACGACAGGTTTGCCCCGCACTTCAATCTTGAAGTACGAGTCTTTCTTTCTCTCCAACACTGGGTAGGGTCCTTCATATGGCGGTTGCAACGGTGCTCGAACTCTGTCCACTCTTACAAAGACATGAGTGCAGGATCCGAGGTCTTTGTGGATGAATACGGCTTTCTTTCCATGTGATGACATTGGCTTGGGTTGGAAGTCCTGGAAAGTGCGACGTAACCGTTCCAGCCATGTCGAGGGATTACGAATAAAAGTGGAATCATCCAGGAACTCTCCAGGTAGACGGATGGTTGAGCCATAGACCAACTCCGCTGGGGTTGCCTGGATATCCTCCTTCATCGCTGCCCGAAATCCCATCAGGATCGCTGGAAGAGCCTCAGTCCACCTGCAAGAGCTAATAGATTTAATAGCACTTTTTAGTGGTCTGTGCCAGTTTTCCACTAAACCATTTGCTTTCGGGTTATATGGCGAAGTTCGCCTTTTTGTGATACCGAGAAGCTTGGTTAGTTCTTTGAAAAGGTTCGATTCAAACTGGCGTCCTTGATCCGAAGTTATTATCTCGGGAACCCCAAAACGAGAGATCCACTCTGAAAAGAGCGTACGGGCAACAGATTGTGCGGTCATGTCGCTAATCGGATACGCTTCAGGCCAACGCGTTGCCCTATCAACTATCGTGAGACAGTATCTCATACCTTGCGATTCAGGCAGAGGACCAATTATATCACAATTTAAGTGTTGAAATCTATCCGAAGGCAATTGATATTGACCGAGTTCCGACTTAATATGTTTAGTGATCTTTGCCCGCTGACAATCTAAACAAGTACGAGCCCATTCTCTGCAATCTTTGCTTATCGATGGCCAAACGAATCGATTCTTGACCAGGTTCAAAGATTTATTAACTCCTGGATGCGCCAAATTGTGCAAAGTGAAAAATGCATCTTTCCTGAATCCTTTCGTTAAGAAAGGACGAGCTTTATTTGTTGACACATCGCAATAAATTTGATAGTTTGAATCGGGAAGTGCTATTTGTTTAAGATTTAACGCCGTGTTACTTGAATTTAGAATTTCTTTTAACTCTTCATTTACCTTCTGATCTTTAGCGAGAGCTTCATAATCAAGAGGGTTTGCCATACGAATTTCGGCAATTCGCGAAAATGCGTCGGCAGCAATATTAGATTCGCCCGAGACATGCTTAATATCCGTTGTGAATTCGGAAATATAAGACAACCAACGCGACTGTCTTTTGGAATAATTGTCGTTTGCCTTTTTAAAAGCAAAAATTATTGGCTTGTGATCCGTTACTATTTCACACGGTCTAGCTTCAAGCATGTGTCGAAAAAATTTTACTTGCCTCGTAAATAGCCAAAAGTTCTCTATCAAAACTAGAGTATTTTTGTTGAGTTTTGTCAAGGCGATGTGAAAAAAATGCTAACGGTTTCGGGGTTTTACTTTTAGAATTTAAGGTTGCACCAATAGCCATGTCACTTGCGTCACAGCTTAACACCAATTTTTCGTTTCTACCAGGAAAATGCAACAACGTCGCAGTTGCAAGGGCATTTTTAGAGTCCTCAAACGCTTTTGTCAGAGACTCTGACCAAACGATTTCCGTTTTGTCGTTTTTCCTAGTAGAACCTTTTAAAAGATCAGTTAGTGGGGCAAGTATTTGTGCAGCACCTTTTATGAATCTGCGATAAAAATTCAAAAGACCCAAATACCTTCTTAATTTACTGAGGCAATCTGGACGAGGGAAAGTTTGAATGGCCTCGACCTTACCAGAAAGTGGTTTTATGCCATCAGCAGAAATCTCGTGTCCTAAAAACGTTACATTTGTTTGACCGTACTCGCATTTTGATGCGTTGATCCTCAGACCATACTTATGCAATCTCTCGAAAACCGTCTCCAAGTGCTTAACATGCGCTTCCTTTGTTTCTGAAAAAATTAAAATGTCATCTAAATAACAAATTGCAAAATCTAGTGCATGTAATACTTCGTTCATGAACCTTTGAAAAGTTTGCGAAGCGCATTTCAACCCAAAGTTCATATACAAAAACTCAAAACTTCCAAAGGGCGTTGTAAGTGCAGTTTTGGGAATATCTGTTTCGTTGACAGGAATATGAAAATACGCTCGAACCATGTCGATCTTGGTAAATATCTTCTTACCGTGCAAAATGTTGGTTATGTCGTGGATATGGGGGACAGGATACCTGTCAGGTACCGTTAGCGAATTTAGACGTCGATAATCTCCACAGACCCTGTACGAACCATTCGGTTTTTGCACTGCGTGTATCGGTGAAGCCCAAGGTGACTTCGAAGGCCGGCATATTCCCTGTTCAATAAGATATTCAAATTCTTTTTTTACTTCGTCTGCCACCTTTGGATGTAACCTTCGAGGTTTTGAATAAATCGGTGAACCTGTGGTTTCTATGAAGTAAACCGTGTCGTGCTTTACCGTTTTACGAAAATTCGGGGTAGGATTAGACAAGTCAGGAAATTTCTTTAAAATATCGAGGTATTCTGAAGAGTCAGATATCAACCGAATTCCTGGTTGCAAAGCTTTTTCCACTTTCCCGAATGCAAATAAATTTGTCCTGCCATCAATCAATTTCTTATGCCTTATATCAACAAGCAAGTTAAAATTTCCCAAAAAATCTGCACCTATAATAGGTGTCGATACATCTGCAATGACGAAAGTCCAACTAAAGCTTCGACGTAAACCTAAACTAACTTTTAATACCCGTTGCCCAAATATTGGAATTTTACTTCCATTTGCTGCAAACAGGAACTTATCAGAACGCTTTAGTTTAGTATTTTTAGTTGGTGGAATGCAGGATATATATCGCTACCTGAATCTATGAGAAACCTTAATTGAGTTGTTTTGTCTAAGACAAGCAAGCGATTTCGGGAAGCTGCTACTTCAATTTCGCTTATGTTGGTCCGAGTAGCAACGGAATCTATTTTTTTTTTGCTGGGTGACAAACTTACACGGTATCCGACATTTTTGAGCCTTTTCTGCAAAACGCTCGTGATAAAAGCAAATGGGAGAGTTTTCGTGGTCTTCTCGCGATCAACTCCGATTTCGAGAATTGGAACGATATCTTTGATATGTTTTGGAACGCGAGTTTATGATCAATTCCTCCACCTTTCTGGTCAATATTTCTACCGCTCTTTTCAATACTAATATTTCAGTTTTTTCGCAAGCGGTCGAGGTACTTACTACGTTCAGCGTTGCCGCGTTCATCGTGTAGTCTGTTTTTACTTCACAAATTTTATCTGCAAGTAGGGCCATCTCTGGCATGTTTAGGATTTGTGTCCAAAATAAGTTGTAGAAATTATAAAGACGGCGAAAGGTGTTCAAATATTATTTTATTCTACGAATGACATGTGTGTTTATATATTTTGATCATCTCTTTAATCTAGAGTTATCCAATTCAAACCGAGAAAGGTCGGGTATTTTTGTGGTATATTATAAGAGTAATAAAACAACACCGCAACGAGAGAAATATAGTAGTTCTGAACTAGTACTTGAGTACTTGGAGCAATCGAGGCTTTTAAACATTTTAGTAACTACCCTATTAAGGCTGGAAATTAAAAATCTTCGCTTATATACTGTTTAGCAATTCAGAAAACTATGGAGAAAAAAAGATTGAACCCGTAAAATCGGAAGATGGTCTCTGTTCTTAGAATAATCGATTTCTCTTTTTATAGATCGTCTCTTAATAATAGATAATCTCTTTTCTTAGAAATGATCACAAACTCGGTAAACAAATGGCCCATGTTGATGTACTTAGTAGATAGCTTTTAATGCAAGTCATCGAAAAAGACGGAAGTACTCGTAAAATAATTGCTTCACAATCTAATGATGAGCACATCACCGAAATTAGGAAACTGTTAGAAGCCAGAAGTAATGCAAATTACTTTTTAAAAAAATGGAGTCGTTTACAAATACGATAATGATTGTGAACTGTTAGTTGTGTCCCAGAGCGATGCAAGACGAAATAATACGATATACACACAAAAAAAGACATTTCGCAGTAAATAAAATTGAAGATTTACTTAAGCGTGATTTGTTTATTCCTAAACTGATAAAACACATGGAATATATAATTAGTAGTATGCAGTGCGTATATACTCACTAATAAGTAGGTTTATAAAGCAGAAGGATTTTTTAATCCGATACCTAAAGACGTTCCATCATTCACATATCGTATTGATTTCATAGGTACGTTACGTTCCACCTACAAAAACTATCAGCATATACCCAGACAACACAATATCTTCACGGTAATAGACGCATTCACAAAATTCACTTGGTTATATACAACCAAATGTACGACATCAGGTGGAGCAATAAACAAACCTAAACAACAAAAAATGTTTTTGGTATTCCAGCGAGAGTAATTTTGGATAAAGGTTCTGCTTTAACGTCTGAGGAGTTTGCAGATTTCTGTTGCGAAAAAGGCATGTAAAACTCAGAAATCACAAAAGGGATTCTCAAGAGGCAATGAACAAGTATAAAAATTATACAAAACCCTGATCCCAGTGTTAACTAGACTTTCAATAGAAGAACCGATCGAATGATTGAGGTACACTGACTCTGTACAAAGAATACTCAATAGCACAACCTTCAGAAGAACAAGATAGACGCCCTTTGAACTTTTCACAGGGGTAAAAATGCAAAATAAAGAATACTCCAAGAAAGTCTTTTTTTTAGAAGAATCTATATATATAATTCTCTTACGTGGCACGCAAAAAAGACGTTATTTGTTTTTCGCGTTTTGGCAACACTGTACGTTTGTTTGTTTACCACGAAGTCCCACACATCAATTGAATTAATAGCGTTATCGGATGAAATTTTATTGGAAAAAAAAAAGAATTTTAGTTGAGCTGTTGCAGTTTATAATAGAAATCAAAGAAAGCGGAGGATCTTTTCAGGGCCATTTAAAAAACGGCCCTTTTTATTGCCAACAATTATAGTTCAACAAGACGCTTGCACTACAACTTTCTTCAACACACTCAATGAAAAAGTGTGGGTCGTTCGAGTGCTGGGGAAATGTACACACAAACAACATGCTGGGTATTCAATTTCCAAAGCAGCGCTCACATTTCGAGTCAAAATTTTCTCAAAGTTTTCATTTGAATTCTGATTTTAGAGTTACTGTATATATATATATATATATATATATATTCTGTAATGCAGCAAATTTAGATTTGAAAAACATTTTTTTGGAATATTATATTTTGTAAACAATCCCTTGTGCTAGGACACATGTCTTCATTGAGGCGAGCGTAGCGAGCATATGCGCCAATGAGGATTGCGAAGCTATCATCCGGGGGTTGGCGAGCGTTAGCGATCAGGGGGCGGACCCCCTAGTATACAGAAATTGTCCTAACAAGGAGAAATGAGTTAAGAGATGATCCAAGAGAACATCTTAAAAATTCAAGAAGATAATAATAAAAACTTATGATAAGGAGATGAAGAAACCTCATAATTATAGAGAAGGCGATATTATCGCTATTCAGAAGACTCAATTTGGTGTCCGAATGAAGAGTAACGATCCAAATACTAAGGGCCATATGGAGTGAATAGAGTGAAACCCCATGTTTGCTATGACGTTGAGAAAGACGGCAACCATGAAGTACCGAACTTCACGTCGACAGCAGCTGACAATTTGATGTCGCGGTTCAACAAATAATACTGAATCATTGTATTTGTAGTTACTGTTTGTTTTGACGAAGGAGGGGAGGTGTGCTGTGTTCCTTTGGAGGACGAAACATCATCAGGATGGTCGGTTGTAAAATCCAAGCCTCCGACAAATATCGACATTTAACTCTTCATATACCACTGTACAGATGTACCCCTCCTACAAACATATAATAATAATTTTAAAAAATACAACAAAAGTGGTAAAAAATGTTAAAAAATGAAGAAATGTTAGTGGATTAGAGCGTCATCAGGGAGGAGCCTGACCCAGACAATAATGAATTTCAAAATAAATTTAATTTTACACCAGTTAATAAAACATTAGTTAACTATGATTTTATTTGTAAAAAACTATATTTAAACTTACTTGAGGTTTAAATTTCCAATCATCACATTTTCAGAAACGTTTGAGTTTGCGCCATGTGCTGGGCAGCTCTTATGCATACTGGGGCATAAAAGAAAATCCAGTAGCGCTGAAAAAATTCATTTCGACTCATGCTGTTGTGTTGGTTACATCGTTTCTCATAGAGTTATGCCAGTGGAAAAAGTTTGCAAGCAATTTCAGCAACTGGGAGAGTTTGACAGAGTCCGAGTAATTGGCATCCGAAAAGGTGGATGATCTAATCGACGGATTGCTCAACCTATTGGATGTTGTGATGTTACTGATGCACATTGTTGGCAGCGGTGGATACAAACTGGCAAATGCCATCGTCAACCATGCTCAGTAAGGCCTAGAGAAACCGAGCCGATAGGGGATCGTCGTGTTGCAAGACATGCGCGTACTGATCAAACAGCCAGACATCTAACGGGCAGTAGGATCCTCTCTTGATCAAACGTGAAATAAGTGATTGCACCACTTGTCAACGGCTTCACGACGCCCGACTAAACTCACTTAGACCGATACGACAACTGCCTATAACAGCATTCTATCGCCATCAAAGACTGGAGTGTTGTCGAGTCACACGGACATGGGACGTCGAATGGCATCCAGTGGTCTTCACTACCGAATCCCGCTTCTGTCTGGGTAGAGATGACAATCGAATCCGTATGTGGGGGAAACGTGGGTAGCACCACGGTTCATGGTTTGTTGCACAGCGTCACGCGTCCAGAAGACCTGGTGTCATAGTGTGGTGTGTAATTGCGTATGATGCCAAATCAACTTTGGTATTCTGACAGGCCAGAGTTACGGACAAGAAATTTTTCACCCGCTTTTCAGCAATGCTCGACCCAATATTTCTGGGGATTTTGTCCCCATACTTCTCAAGAGCGTGTCTATGACACAACGATATCTTACCATACCTCAAATATTATCATTACAATATGAAATTATTTTTGACGTATCCAAAATTATAATTAAACTATTGCACTTTTCACAATAGGCGTGAGAGAGCATCAGGATCAAGCATTTTTGCACCGCGGTAATGTTTTACCATAATATTATACATTTATAGTGCAAAGGTCATCTTTACTATCTCTAAGATTTAAGAGCAGTTTTAGTTAAGTAGGGTAAAGGGTTATGATCAGTGTAGAACTCTATTTCTGTACCAAACACCCAAATTTGAAAATTTGTCAAGCTCCTTACGATTGCAAATGACATCCTTTCAATCGTAGACAAAGCCTGCTGTGCAGTAGTCAGATTTTAACTGGCATAAGCGATTGGATTAATCGCATCACCAAACTTTTGCAGAAAGCAAGCAGCTACACCAATTTAATATGCGTCCGAATAAATCTTGAAAAGTTTATTCTAAACCGGAGAATATAAGGATGGAACCTCGACCAAGGCCCTCTTTAAAACACTAAACGTGGTATAATGCTCTTGAGTCATTGGAATACAATCAGGAACTCTCCTTTTTTTAAAGTTTGGTCAAAAGATACACGAGTTCGGAATAGTTTGGAATGTATTCACGAAAGTAGTTGCAATTTCTTAGAACACTAAGCAAAATTTTCTTAGTACTAGGTCTGGTCACAAATCTTAAATTACTTTAGTTTTATCAGGATCGGGTTGAAGTTTTCCGGATCCCATAACATGTCAAAGGAATTTTATTTATGATTTCACAAACGAGCACTTTTTACGTTTCACTGAAATTCAGTTCTTCAAACTTCGTGAGAATTATGGCCAAATGAATTAGACGTTCATTCCAATCATTTGAAAAGATGGGTATAACATTGATGTGAGCCTGCGAAAAATTTCTGTAAGATAACAAAGTCCTAATCATCACACGTTGAAAGGTTTCAGAAGCATTATTCAGACCAAAACTCATTACTTTGAATCGATATTGTTGCCGATGCGTCTTAAATTATGTAAAATCCTTGCTATCTTCTGCCATAGGGATAGACCATTATCCCTACAGATCTAGAGTATTGATGATACTGGCTCTACCGATGGAATGAATTAGTTCAGTGGCTTCTTCCATTGGAAAATCATAAGAAACTGTGACTGATTTCATGGCTCTACAGTCCACACAAATACGCATGCTGCCATCTCTTTTTCCACACAAACTACTGGATAGGCAATTTTGGTATCACTTTCTTCAATTAGATCTAGGTCTAAATGTTCTTCTATCTGCTCATCTACTATACCTTTCATCGCTTTAGTAATGCTGTTCACAAATGGCGTGTTTCATTCGGTACTTGATTTCAGGCGAATGCGGTGTGCACCCACTTTCGCTATCTTCACACTGCCAGTGAAAACTGCTCGATTCATGCGAATCAACTCAATCAGCTGTTATTCAACTGCTTTCTTCAGATGGCTCAAATTAGCTTACACAAGAGTCATCTATGATTCATTTCTTAACAAACAAGTAGGGTGGATCCACCAACAGTAATGCATGTCGTCGAGCTGACCAATGTTCGATCCACTCACATTTTAATTCGTGGTCTTCGAAGATAGCTCTAACTGCAAGGGAACGAGGATATCTTTGAATCTTGTTCACATGAACATGCCTTACTGTTACGTCTGATAAATCCACTTTGTGAGTGCATTGCTGCATGATTTTCACAGGACCAGTCCATCTGACATAAATCTTGTTTATTTGTTTTTAAATCAGGGATATAGCCAATTTACTCTCCTATTGTAAAATTTCGTACACTTGATCTCTTATTATATATACGTAATCACTATATATTTTTTGGTTGTGAGCAGCAGACAAAGATGCGTTCTGCCTTTTAACCTTCAATTCTTGATGCTAATCGACGGTTGACTGAGATTTGTTTGTTGGTAGGTTTATCTCACCAGCCCGATGGGATTTCAGAACTGAGAGTGGACCTTGAGCTTCTCTGCAATATACATGGTGATTTTAGGGTCATGATCCTAATTCATGAGGGGTTCCTAATTCATGAGTTCAAGTCCCTTGAGGGGTGGTACATCTTAGTAAAACAACATTTTTCGAATGTATGGTCGGAAGTGACAAGTGGAGACAAATAATACAAAAAATGAGACATGAACAGTAAAACCTCGTTTATTTACAACATACTTGTAAAGTGCTCCTTTGCAGCAATGTTTACAATAACTGCTTAAAATTGCGATCACCAACAGTAATGCATGTGGTCGCGCTGACCAATGTTCGATCCACTCACAATTTAATTTATATGAAAAGTAAGTCAGGTCCAGATCACAATCCAATTTGACCCCAAAATATCTACTTTAATCTCTCTAAAGCTATAAATATTTTAAAAGTTTTCAGTACAAAAGATGGTATATTCTGATTTGTATTGAAACCACAGTATAATTGATTTGAATTTCTTGTGAATTGATTGCACAAGCTCATTCAAAACGAAATAGGATCAGGAATGTCTTGGTCGTGCATGTGACTACAAAGAATAAAAAAGGTGAGGTTCGTACCTTAACGTAGCGCGTACAAATGGTACTAATGTTAACAAAATTGGGATACCGACATAGCCGTCAGCGGTACGAGAGTTTGGTAGCGAATAGTAGAAGACACTTCAAAATCCATCGTACCGCCCACCTTGAAATGTTACAGAGGTGGAGTGGTCGTTCACGGTAAGACGTTTGTCGCCAACTAATTTTTGTCGCCAAATCAAGATGGCGGCCGAATTCCGTAACAGCAGATAGGGTTGCCATAACAAAAACGGTAGATGTGAAGTAAATATGGCAAAGTTGAAGGTTCCCATATTTGGCGACAAATCGCCTTACCGTGAACGACCACTCCACCAAAATATAAAATATTGGTTTAAGATGCAGGTGTCTCATTCTAATCAAAGGTTGCTTTGGAATTTCTGGAGTGTCTAGACATTTATTTGTAACATCAAGCATTTCTCAAGTCTAAAGCTAATTCTTGCGTTAGGTGAGGTTGAGTGAATAATTTATTTAAGGTGGTATAAATTATCTAAACTTCGTTTCCATAGCGATTGCAATGAATGTTTCTAGCCTTATCATAATTTGCATCTAAGATTTGAATTGAAGACAGCTAAGCAGCCACTTCATTCTTGATTGATAGTTTCAAATACTGTAGATTTTGGGCCTTACTTAAAGAGTTATTGTTGTGAATACTAGTTACACACATAGATCTCGAAATCATATCCAAGATAGATAATTTCCAGAAAATATAGGCAATTCTAAGACAGGCAATCTAATGGTTGAAGTTTCACTAACCGATTTGATGGATTGGACCTCCTCTGAGCAACCTCTAACTTTTAGTCTTCTTGCGAGAGTTAAGTTTAAATGATCTGTTTTTCGGCTATTTCATTAAATTCGCATTCCAAGGCAGGAATGTCTATTATCAGCAATTTGAAGCATCTGATCTTTAATTTAATTTAAATTAACCCATAGCTCATTCATTTTATCTTAATAAGTATGGATAATACTGTCATCAAATACATCCTGCATATGCAGTTTTGGTAAACAAAACCAAATCTGGATGACTTACTTTTCAAAAACTACCGACGTTTCTTCAGTATATCCATTATGCGTTGTGGAGATAAATTATCTTGTCTAAAGTTCCAGGTAATTTCCCGGGTTTCGGAACCAAAATGGTCGCGCTGACCAATGTTCGCGATCCACTCACAATTTAATTTACATACAAAGTAAGTCAGATTCAGATCAATCCAATTTGACCAAAAACGATTCACTTTAATCTCTCTTAAAGTATAAAAATTTTAAATAAAGTATAAACATTTACAAAGCTTTATGCACAAAAGTAGGTATATTCTGATGTGTAACGGAACGGTAGCACGAGCTCATTCAAAACGGAATAGGATCACGAACGTCTTGTTCGTGTGCACGTGACTATAAAGAGTGAAAAAGGTAAGGCTCGTAACGTACGGCACAAATTGTACTAGTGATATTATAAGTGGTATCTCTACATATCCGTCAGCGTTACGAGAGTTTGGTAGTAACTAGTAGAATTCACTTCAAAATCCACAAACGTGCTTGGTTGCGTCGAAGGAGAAAATGGCAAACAGTTCCAAAGATGGCAGGCATTTCGCGCACGCTTGCAGCCGCACTGGATAGTCGAGCAGCGAGGTCCTCAATTGATTCTACTGAAGTCCCATAAAAAAGATGTTCTTCAGATACACCCATAAGTAGTCGATGCTCCATAAATCTGGCGATTGGGGTGTACATCGGACTGGTCCACCACACCCAATCGATCGCCCCGCCAAACTGTCATCTATGCAATTGCGGAAAACCACGTTCGTTCAAATGGGCTGGTGTACCATCATGCTGAAACCACATGTGTTTACAAACGACAGTCAGAACATCTTGCAGCTATTCTGGTAGAACCTCTTCCAGAAAAGTAAGATTATATGAGCCATTGAGTCGTGTTAGTTGGACATATGGGCCTATGAGGAAATTGTTCACAACGCCCGTCCAAACATGCGCAGAGAAGCGTTTTAGGAATGGACGTGTAGCTTGTGGATTTTCTGTTGCCCACACATGAGTATTGTGCACATTGAAAACACCTTCCTGTATAAAAGTCGCCACATCTGTGAATAGCACAGAAGCTGGGAGATCCTGCTGCAACGCACTACTGCAAGAACCATTGGCAGAATTTTACGCGCAGTGGGTAATCACTTTCCTGCAACGCTAGGACTCTGAATATGGGATGGGTGTTAACGTTCTTCATTTAAGACTCTCCAAACGGTGGGTTGAATCACATGCACACGACGTGCAATAGCTCTTGTACTTGTGTGGGGAGTTTCAACCACAATGTTCAAGATGGTTTTTTCCATGTTTGGATGTCGTACATTTCTTGATCCAGTTCTTCCGTCAGAGCTGGCATCCTTGAATTATACCAATCCCTTCACTCAGTACGCAAAGTCTGACACTGCTCAGAGTCTGACAAAGTTCACCAACAAATATATCACTTACACCGCTGTAAGTTTGAAACTTTTTGAAACTTATTTTTCCAATATTCACGGATGGATCTAAAGGAGGCGATTATATGGGCTGCGGAATCACGTTTCCTAACACTATTTATAGTTATGGAATTCATTCTTCTTGCCCCTTCTACACTGCTGAAGCAGTGACTATTTATTGCGGTCTTCAGCAGATATAAGCCAGTACCAACCGTAACTTATGCATTTGCACTTACAGCATCAGTGTTTTACATCAGCTGGAACAATATACTGTCACTTGTAATCCTGTCGTGTCGAATATTTTTACTATCCTGCGTACCTTACAGAGCAAGGGTTTCGATATTCTGTTTAGGTGTATCACGGGTCACGTGGGCATAAATAGTAACGAGCTTGTTGATAGTGCTGCAAAGGCAGTTCATTGCAGCAAGCCGTTCCTCTTAGTAACATCAAGATGTGTACAAAGGAATTCGTCGCGACCCGCCTTCGCATTGGACATACACGATTCACCCATTGTCCTTGTCACTTTTTACTAGGATAGACTGCACCTATTTGTAATTCATGCTCTACTCTATTTTCTGTTCATAACATTTTAACCTATCCATTTTAATCATCAACGTTTGAAATTTTTTAAAGTACCATGTTAACTATGCGAGATTTGATTGGGGAAAATCCCCATTCAATTTTTTTGCGTTTTTACGCTCAATAGGTTTCTTAAAACTTATATAGTGCTTTTATCCATCATAATATTTATATAATCTATTATTTATTGTTATATTTTGCATATTTTGTACTATATTGTTCATCAGCCTGTTTTAATCATAATTTCATCACTGTTTAAGATCATGATGTTTCATTTTCTTTCACGAATAAATTTTTATATTCATTATTTGATGAAATAAATCATGTGTTACGTTACGCAAGACTTACATCTGCCTTTTATTACAATATTTTTATATTTACATTGATTTTATTTATTTTTATCTTGCGTTTGGCGCAGCTTGTCCGCTTTTGTACCTTGCGCCATAAAACCCCAAAATCGAATCCAATCGTCAGAGCTGGCAATCAATGAATCGTTTTCACTAAGGTGCGGATGCAATTGCTCAAACATTTTGTGGCTCGGCATACGCCTGTTCGAAAAACGTTCCTTATACAGCCATAGCGCTGCTCTGCCGTTCCCATTATCAGCACCGTACATCATATGCATGTCAGCCTTTTCACTATTTGTAAAATATCCCATCACGGCTGCCAACATAGTTGCAAATGACGTTTAACCGCAGATGCATCAGATCACGGATGGCCAGGCATACTACTACCCTCTACCCACAGCATTGTCAGCCAATCACAGCTGCCGAGTTTGTATTACTGTTCGTGGTTGGAATTTTGAGCATTTATTGTATACATTGCTCCAAAGAAGCACTTTAAAAGGATATTGTAAATAAACAATGTTTTTCTGTTCATGTCTCATTTTTTTTTGTGTCCGTACCTCTACTGGTCACTACCGACCATCATTCCTATACGAAAAATGTATGTTTTAGTAAGCGTGTACCACCCCTCCAAGTTTGTTCCACGACCGTAGAATCACCCTGTAGAAGTTTAAAAGATGAAACCTAGTCGTGTTCGGCACTTCTCGATAACCAAACAGAAAGAGTAGTCGCTGATCCTAACTTCTCGGATCTTCTCTAATTACGTGATGAAGCATTTCCTTCAACACTTTGTTCCATTGCTCTACTAAGCTATTGCTAGTTGGGTAACCAAGACAAGAAAACAGTGGTCTCGATCCGATTCTTTTCAAAACTTCTTGCGCTATGGACGATTTAAAGTTCGTTCCCTGGTCCGTAGCGACAATTTTGGGTACACCAATTCTCGAGAATATCTGTAGCAAAGCGTCACATTCCACTTTGGCTGAAAGTGACCTAAGAGGTACTGCTTCAGGCCAACGGGTGTGTTGGTTCATCATACAGAGAACGTATTTGTGTCCTCTACTGGATCCTCTACTGTTCAATGTATCCAACAACATCAATATTGACAACTTCAAACTTCAAAAGGAAGCTTCGGACGAACTATTGGAATGATTGGAGCTCTTTTGCCAACCTTTTCCTTTTTTTGAAGCTGACAACCCTTGCAAGTCTATACAAATTCAGTAATATTTTTATTCATCACGGTTAACAAAAATTTAATCTTATCCTTTCCTTAGTTTTCTTCACTCCCCTATGGCCCCAAAAACTGACTCATGAGCAAATCTTAAAACTTTATCTATCCTTTTCAGCGGTAAAACTAACTGTGCCACTGGTTCATCGAGAATTTTGTCTTTGTGATGGTTAAGCCATCGTTTAATAAATAATTGCATTTGTTTTGTTTTAATTCCTCGCGAACCCTTTCTAATGATATGCAATTACTCACCTCGTCTTTTACTTTTATATGATCTGAATAAAATTGAGAATCGTCTAAATCACTCTCATTATTTTCTACGATTTCGCTAGTACCATTTTATTCCTCTCCTCTAGACATAGCGTTCCCTATTTCTCTTTCACTTATTGACTGTATAAAAGCATCTGCTGATGTACTCCCTTCCTTGAAGTAAACATATCCATGTTGCTATTCGATCTGGTGCTTCGCTGTTTACTGAACATAGTGACTCACACAGAGACGGTGTTATGAATGCCTGCGCATGTAATTGAACAGCCAGAGCCATTATACATTCGATGGGATACTGTAATATGATGGGTCACTGGCAAGTAGAATCGTTGTTTTGGCCAATTTTGCTTCAACGTTTTCGCTGGAATTTGAACTCAAAACAACTCTCCCGAATTCTTCGCTATCCACGTCAGGAAGCAACTCAGAAATTATGACCAGCATCTGAGTCCCTGAGTCAACAATACATTCCACCTCCTTCCCATTAAAGAAGTTGCAACATGTTTGAAAGGTTGAAGGCTAACACGTGGTTTGAAGTGTTACGAGAGAACCTTCACTACGACAGCTCTCTCTCTTTCCTTTCGTTTGTTTTTGTTTTGGGATAATTTTTGTTGCAGTCCCGAGCCAAATAGTTTTCACCTCAAAGGAAGCACTCCATTTTCCTAATCCTTTTATCTTTTTTCCTTGGATTCTTGAATTCTTCGCTTCTTAAATGAGGAGGGGTATAGTTAAAATCATTACGCGAGTTATGATTAGCTGAAGTCTTGTACAAACTCCATTGTGTCTCGACAAGCGATTTTCCTTTAGAAGCAAAGAATATGTAGCATTCTATACCAGTTCGTGTGGGTTCAAAGTAACTTTTTTCTTGCTTGATGTTTTTGTGTGTGGCTGTTTCTGTATTTATACTTTGGTACCGTTTATCGCTAGTAATTAATTCATTTAATGAATTTATATCATCACGTCTCTTAACTTGCAATATTGTTCCCTAAACGGTTCCTAGTTTTGATGCAAATTGAACATGAGTTTGGTTTGCCATACGTTTGACTTTTTGAAAATTTGTTTAACAGATCAGTGGTGGTTCAAGTTCTATCAGAACTGCACTCCTCATGTCATTGTAATCCTTTATCTCCGTTTTTAATGTGTATTAGTATATTAACGGCTTTATCTCCAAAGAGATTCAACAGAATTTCCCCTTTGAATTCGTCGGGCACATTTCTGGTTTTGACTCTAATATTGGCTCTAATGACGTGAAAAATAAATTCCATCCCTCTGACCTTTTCGGGACATAAAGTGTTAGCGTGTGAACACTGCGGATGAAATTCTCTATTAAAATTGATTCCCTTTCTCAGAATTTACAGTAATTTTCTCAGTCTTGCCACAAGAAAATTTCAAATTTCGCCCTCTCAATTTTTTTTCTAATTCTAACTGGGCTTCCACAGTCAATCGTGAACTTTCTAGTTTTGCTTTTTCGAGATTTATTTTGTCTAACTCGATTAGAGCCTCTTTCTATCCAAAATAACTGAGTCTGCATATTGTGTTACACATGTTTCATCCTCTACATAACTTTTGTTATTCAAAAAAAAAGATGTATCAAGTCAATTACTTTCATATCTGGCGTAATTACCTAGTCTTTCTCGCACCCCGGAACATTTTTAAATACAGTAAATATTAATCTTAAACAGGCAATTAAAATTAGGTATCTGAAGATTGAATATGACCAAACATCAAAGCAAAAGTTGCTTCCTTATCGTCCTTGTTGTCCACTGGAACCAATTCACAAAGTAAGACTGATTAATGATTCGAATCCTGTCGTCACTGCGATAGTGGCAGGGTTAGCTCATGGATCCAGCACATGAAAATACTTTTGTACTCAACAAAAATACAAATTTATTTACAACAAAAACGGATTACAATGATTTATATCAACAATAATAACATGCTTCTCAGACATCTGACCTAGCTTGCCGAAGTCGGACGTTAATCTCCAACTAAATCTACTTCCACTTGATCAAATGGGTTTAGCGCGCCCTCTAGTGAGATGGTCGCTAACGCTACACTCGCATTCCTCAAAATCAATATCAATAATGTTTTTTAAATCATAATAGTAATAGTTTAAAACATCTATCCATTTGCCGAATGGTATGCTGGAGGTCAATAGGTCTTTAAAATCATTGGTTGGAATATTATTAATATTTATAAAATCCAAGACGCTATTATTATCACATGTAATCCAGGTAAAGACTTCTTCAATTATGGCATCAAGTATATATTTTTTTAATTTAAAGAGTAAAAACAGGCGGCTCTTATGTAAATACTAGTACCACAATTGATAAATCGGAGTTTGATTGGATATTTATGAAATTTAGGAAGATAATATTAATATATGGTAAAATAATATGATGATTAAACATTTTCATTTTTTTGTGAAACTATAGTATGTTGATTTACAGGTATTTTCGTTTCTGAACTCTTAAGGTCAGTATTAATATAGTTTAAATAAAGCTTTTAACAAATAATAACAACTACCAAATGTTTTAATAATTGGTGTAGGAATAAATTTATTTTGCAAGTACTTACTAGCTATAGTACTATGACTTTATGTTTATCAGTATTGTTAACAGTTGGAATATCAGCATTAATAAAATCTTTTAAGTAATTATACAGTTTTCATTTTCATTCTGTAAATTAACAAATGGGGGTATTAAAATTAGAGGAAGACATAATACAGTAGTCATCAATGTCTTCAAGAAAGCTTTAAGTACAGAAATGCTTTTCTAATTATAAACATGCTTAAATTTAGTAATTTTAAGCATTAAATCCCCTATTTTTCATTTTCAACAATACCAAGATTATCAGTAACTATGTTCTATAAGCCTCCATTTAAATAAGGTCGATAATCCATGTCATCGCAAGAGCATTCAACGTTATCCATATATAAATTAACATTAATGCAAAAATGATTATATTTAAATATTTTCTCTCTCCTACGCAAAGGTAAATCGTATTTATGGCATTTTCTTATATAATTTGAATAATATCTTTTATAATTTATTTCTTTATATAACTTCTTCATTCAATTTCTTTTTCAATAAATTATTTATTATTATTCAATAAATTATTTTAAAGTTAAATTACATTTTCATTTTAATTCTAAAATAAATTTTTAGATTCGAAGAGTAAATATACCAAATAATGTAATTAGTGCGTTGAAATGTTTAATTTTATTTGAGGGTAAAATTCTGCAAATTATTTTTTAGACGAGAGAAAAACTAATTCGAATACATTAAAAAGTTTACTTGGAATTTTTCAGGATTTAAAAATTATTTTTAGCATTCTCGAGTTTGAATTAGAATATCTCATGATCAGTCATTTTTTAGGAGACAGGAGATTAATTTCTACGTTAAGTAAATAAAGCGGAAAAAATATCGTACCCAACGCTTAACAAGATTAAATTCAAGAAGCTGAATTAGAAGTAATACTACAGATAGTTTGTTATGTTGAAGAAATGGAACCAGAGACTTTAATTATCACCGTCTTAAAAAGTCAAAGAATTATAAAACACACTTGACTAATTGTTTTAGGAGAATTAGAATACGGAATAAAAACATATATTTTGATGTACCTTTGTTTAGAGAGACTGTCTGCCGTCAATTTAATTCGATTTTGGTATTTAAATTAATTTGTAGAAGCCTGAAAAGGGAGAGACAATTGAATGTATACTAATTTTTCAAGCACCTTAACTCAATTTAAATTGCTATTTTTTGTCAAGTATTTGGATTAAAAGAGAAGTAACCATTGAGGAAACACAACTTTGTAGCTTATAAATAAAAATATTGAATCGACATTTGAAATGAACCGAACTCAGACATTTTATTGGTTAAAATGAGAATAATTAATTCGATTGTTAAAGTATAATTTTAAGTTAAATAAGACACATTTTTTTCGATGCTTGGTTTCTGTTTGTGTGAACAAAACAATTATAATTTAACTATACCTATCAAACCACAAAAAGTGAAATGTTTGTAAAAGTTAATAGAGGAGCCATTTAAAAAATAGAGTAAAATAACTAAATAATTAAAATACGAATACAAGTTATAAACATAAAAAAAACTCTTTATCAGACATCAAAGTGACTATTAGGAGAAATGCTTATGAATTAAATTAATATTCCGGCTTACATATTTAACAAGAGATGAAATTGGAATTGCTTCTTCTTGCAATTATGGAAGAACAATCATTCATTCAAATGCAATTTATGTCGATGCTTAATTTGTATGTAATCGTAAAAATAATTTCCTTTATTATACTATACTAATTTTCTGTTTTCGTATACATTTTAAGCTATACTGAATTTCAACGGTTAAATAAAGTATTATAGCTTATTCACATTGTTCAAACGAATGTGAAGAACGATATATTTATGTCATCAATTGTATTGTATGTTACTCATTTTCATGTCACAAACATGATATGCTTTTGAGGTATTCTGTATTTCAAGTGTAAAACTAAGAATGGCGTCTAATACACTTTATTCAAACTAATGTGAACAACTATACTAATATCATGAATTCGATGGCCTGTGTTACTCATTGAATTCCTTTTCTTAAACCTTGTGTACTTTCGAAATATTATATATTTTAACTGCCAAACCCAAGTATGATGTCAAATACAATTTATAAAAGCATATGCGAGCAATTTATTTACATCATGAATATAGGGGCCTAGTACTTACTTAATTCCATGTGACACACCTTGTATGCGTTTAAATTGCTCTATATTTATCTTAACTTGAAAATTTAGAATTGCAACTAATAAACTTTATTCAAGCACACGTGGACAACAATATATCTATTTAATCAATTTGATGGCCTGTTGCTTATTGAATCCCATGTCTCAAACCTTGTATGATTTTGAACTACCCTGTTTTCTTTCAACTCAAAAATTGAGTATAGCAACTGATATTTAAACGAATATGAACGAATTTCATCATCAATTTGATGGCCTGTTACTTATTGAATTCCGTCTGAAACCTTGTACCGTAATGATTTGATGCAAATACCCTCAGACTAATATCGATCGAAGCATTTTATTATCGAAATCACATTCGCGAATCGGGACTCGTTACGAATAAAATTTCCAATAATTCATACCATCCGAACTTCACAGATTATTCCACCAAACTCTAACCACCCTTCGATTCCAGAACCTAGTATTATTCCGTTCAAGGCGGCGGAGGCTTTAATCTCTCGCAAAATATTTTCCAAAGAGAACGCGTCGGGGAAACGCGAGACCCCAATCGAAGAATCAATCCCCGAATCAGGAAAGGGGTGGCAGAAAGGCAACGAACAACCGACCCCGTCTGTTCCGATTGGCGTGTGCAAGGAAAGAAGGAACTCGGCAAAGAGGAATCGGATTTAACTTCGGGCGCGCATTCGGGAGATATGTAGAATGCCGATTGAGTCACGCGATGCCGAATCTTCGCGGGGGTGGAAATGCTTCATCCGGGAAGGGTGGACCATCCAGTCGGGACTTTTCCATTCCGATTGGGCATCAGCCGCGCGTTAACGGGGTTCCAGAATCTTTCCCCCTAAGTGAACTTTTATTCAAAATAGATCATGTACACGGTTTCATCTCATTGGACTCGTTCTCATTGATCGCCAACACACCGGATGGGACCAATGACTGGATCCGAGGCGAAATACGGATATTTGCATCGAGTCCTTTTCCATCGGAGTGGTTTTGACTTTTAGTTTACAGCAAGAAGAGCGTCGGTTGGCATTAGGCAAACTTAAACGACCTTAGAGCCTCTGGGGTAAATAAACTCTAATATGGTTTCACATAAATGCATACGAGTCCCTTTCATGGTGATGAATGGTTTTCTCCTAAAAGGATATTGATGGACCGAGGATGGATTGCGTATCCATTAATATTAAATTTTAAGTAACGCCGCTTCGGTCATTAAATGGTTTGATATGGAAGTCTGGAGGAGATTGCTGTGTGACGGGCATTAATGTTCCCAAATGCTCAAATAATTTTGAATGTAAGTTGTCGAGGACGCGGAGGGACTTCGGTTAAAAATGCATTATAGTTCAGTAATAGCATGTCATGTAAGATGAATGGATGTCTTGGAAGTGTTCATATTTCGCCTTGCAAGATAGCGTTTAAAGTTCATAAGCTGTCCAGTGTGCATAGCACATTATAAAATGTGTCATTAGCTTTATAATAAAGTACTTTAAAGAATGTTTCTGAAAACAGTATACTGTTCGTTAGTAAAATATATAACACTAGGGATAACTATTTTAAGTTGTCTATGCATAATAATACGAATATGAGCAGATCGTTATTAACACGGCAAAGGCTCCATTTTGTCTTTTTGTTAATTTTCACTTAACTGCATTTTTTGAGTTGCTATTTTACGTTTTATACCATGACAAAACAACGAATTATCTTGATACTTAGGGGAGATCACGACTTTCATGAGAACACACCATTTGCTATAAGCAAACTTGAAACAATTTTTGACTTATTGTATTCGTAAAGTTTTCCTTCGATGTTTATCCATTAATTTGGATTGTTCGGATCACTTTGCAAAGTGCGGCCATTACGCCATAAAGCCTCAACCAACCTGTTAGAAATTTGATCTTTATTTATTATGTAAATTTGTAAGCACATCCTTCTGTTACAGTATGAGTCTGAGCATATCTGCTGACCTTTAATTACTGAACTTCATAACATGAAAATAGTATTATTATGTTTCTATTTTCTCTTGTATTTGTAATTATCTTCAGTTCTTTCCCTTTGCGATTGATCCCGGACAGTCACCAATAGCCTGTTCTGTGTATCCAGTGCGACGTTAATTAACATACATACCTACCTACATTATTATTTGTTTTTCTATAATGTTGTATCATCGTTTAAATCAGAAACTCATTAACCGAAAAAACATCAAATATCACACTACGTCTGTTTAAAGACTAATTGATAGTATTTAAGTCAAAAATAAAAATTATAAGCACATTTATAGCGTTACGTTTTCCTTCAAATAAATTACAATCTGACAGTGCAATTATGGCATACTATGATATGAATTGTAGTATATATTTTCGAAATATAACTAATATGCATTCCATTTCTCATCATCTTAGAAACAAGTATATAGCGTAAAAAAGCGCACTTCTCATAAATGGCTGTTAATGAGCCAACGATATTTTCAGTATTTCAAAAACCTTTTTTTTTTTTTTTTTTTTTTACAAAAAGGAAAAAATACAAACAAGGATCTAAAAGACAGGATAGGTAAGCACATTTTATAGAACTGGGAAATTATATTCCATAACAACGTTTTGTGAAATTGTGAGTGTAAAGTTAGTAATTTCGTGAGGGAATGGGATTGTAGCAACATCATTAAACACATTTTAAGCACGCTCACACGCTGATTTCAGCAGACAGCTGTGAACGAATACACGTATAAAGTCACACATGCGTATGCCACTTCTCTACGTTAAAGATGTAATTTCAATTCTGAAGATAAAATTTGCTTGAAAGTCTAAATGTCGTAATGCTGAATCATTTTATTTTTATTTTTTATTATTTTTAATGGTTACGCTTAAATAAATTATATTTTCTTCTTCCTGAAATGATTATTGCGCAGTTGGAGACATGCATAACATGAAGTAAGGTATTACTACTGGCCAGTATTTGAGTAGTGTTCTTCTGAAAGCCAAGGGTACAGTCACGGACTTCAACAAGATATATTTTAATGCTTGATAAAGATCGTCCAGATACAGGGTAACAGTATTTATGTTGCTGAACATACATATAAAAACAGCTATGTGAAAACAACTCAAAACTGTTAATGATTCTTAAAATACGTATTTAATAATTATTAAATAATTATTATATTGTTAAAAATTATTTAATATATGATTATTTAAAATTTTTTTCATTACATTTATTGTCAAGATCGTTTAACTATGAGGAAGTCACAAGCATAATTCCACCTTACAATTTACGGTCTTCCCTGCATGACCAGTTTTGATCTTCTTGATCAATGAGGTGTCAATGTGTCTTCTTGATCTTTCCAAAGGATCCCATTCTAAGGAAAGGACCAATAGAATATTTTAAAATGATTATATTCTAAGGAAAAGAGCAGTCGAATCTTTCCAAAGGATTGTATTTTAAGGAAAGGAGCAATAGAAAATTTCCAACGGATTATCTTCTAAGGAAAGGAGCAATAGAATCTTTCCAAAGTATTTTATTCTAAGGGAATGATAAATAGAATCTTTCAAAAGATTATATTCTGACAAAAAAAAGCCATGGATTCGTCCAGATATTAACATTCCAAGGAAACGACAAACAGAGCATGTTCAAAGGATTCCATTTTTAGGAAACAATGCAAATATATAATTTCGTAATTATTATATTCCATATCTATAAAATTAAAGAGCAATAAAATATTTTCAAAAAATAATTCTAAATGTCGAAGAATCCGTGGATTTCTTTAACTAATAGATATCATTTCACCACATCTGTTGTGGATCAGAGCCACAAATATGCTGCTGGAAATCAAGTGACGCTCAGAAGGTTAACACCTTAGAAATCTATGAATGTCATCCACATCGGTCAATTAGATATAGCCAGAGCAAATTAAACAACTGTTTATTTCCATCGGGTTCGCGGCAGGAGGCATAACCCATAAGTTGCGATTTCCGATTCCGCGGGGCTATAACTCACAGCAAGGCGTCCAGCTTTCAGTTAGCTTATAAAACGACGCATGAAACACCTTCCCATTTCATCCACCAGATTACTATTCATGCCACGGCCTGCATTGTTAATCACCAACAGCGGGATACGCGCACCTTAATGAAGGCCCCGTCTTGGAACTCCAATCCGTTTAATAGTCGTTAACAAGGTCCCTCAGTAGTTACCAGGAGTCCCACTCGATCCCATACCCCACCTGGCGAGCCGATCTTCTCAAACGCGTCAACTGTGTTTTCCTTCATATGCCACCAGGTAATGAGATTTGCTTACACTGGGCTGTGCGATATGTGCAAGGGTCTCCCTTTACTGGATATTATAACCCGGGCAGTTTCGATTGCGGGGCGTGGATTCGACATGCCAGCTTTTGAGAAATATCATCCATTAATGTCGGGGCAAAACACTCGACGAAGATCGGTGGTCATTTACATCTAAATGGGAAACTTCGGTATTTATCGAGAGAGCGTTTTCGATTTGGGATTCTGTTGGAATGCGTTTTCCATATCTATTGAAATGATAAATTAATTTTGAGAATATCGTCATGGGGAACGCGCTCAGGAGTGCGAATCACATAATTTGAGTTTATGATGGAGAGGGTATGATGGCTCAACATCGCCACTGTGCATACATTAAGCGCAGGTTCACTATTTCTTAGCGTTCCACAAAACCTGCCAGGTGTTCTGTTGGGATTGCCTGATATAAATATTGGAGCGGAAGGACTCACGTCAACGTCAAAATTACGTGAGTGTGTGGGAAATAATTTGCTTTTGGGATAACTAAACATTTATCAGTAAATGTATAATTTCAGAAAATTATTCCATTAACTATGCAAATCTAAAAAGAAATTAAGAACGTGATTTTCGTTTCGAGAGGATAGATTCAAAGCAAATCTAGTGTGGAATAATTAATAAGGCTATCGTTAACCTCTAGGAACTACACATACCCCAAGAGGAATTGTATTGGGCTCAACAAAGAAGAACATCTGGTTGGAAAGCTTCATCGACTAGATCAAAAATGCATGAGTGTGTTGGATAATGTTTCTTATTTAATGGTCAAATTCTACGAAAAATATTTTCAGATGAATGGCAAAATTAACCAAAAAATTCAATTGGAGTTTTTTAGAAGTTATGCAAGAGAATGAATGTTAACAAATTTATATTTCAACCTTCATGGGATTCGCCGATTTGGCCGCTGCTTATCTTAAACATATTTGATTTGAGCTATGAAGCTGCAGTTTTGTTAAATCATGGGAGATCTCGTCACTCTAATAAAATGTTTAATTATTCTGATTCCAAGAAAACATAGGAAAAAAGTAAGTAAAAAATCAGCATAAAAAATTGTTTAGAAACAGATTTGGCGTCAAAAGATTTCAAATTGACCTTGATAGGGTGTTGGGAATAAATTCAAGTAGACTTTTAAAATCGAAGTTTATAATACCATGCCTGAAAGTGGGCTTTTTGAGTGTGGCATTCATTTTTATTGAGAATTTGAACTAATACCAGTAAAGGTAAACAAAATGCTGTTATGTACATATGAACTCAATGTAAATATGGATGCAATATTTATATTCATGTAATGAACAATATATTAATTGAAATAAGATATTAAGTGTAAGTAACGACCTTTGTCATAAATACATAAACATAAGCAACTAAGATAGATTAGAGCAAATAATAAGCACGTGTCTGATACTGGTGGTTTTCTCGGTGAGGTATCTATCATTATCAGTAAAACTGACGCATTAATTACAGCTGATATATCTCGTCATTAGAAAAACTCACCAAATCTTGATCTCGTAATCCTAAAAAAAAATTGCCAATATCTTAATGACTAAATATCTTGTCATTAGAAAAATTGATAGACCTTGATGGACGAGATATCTCGTCGAAACCACTTGGAGGAAAAAAAAGAATGCCATTAACACTTTAAGCACTAAACTCCCATATCATGTTACTTAAGTTGTCCAGATCCGATTAAGTTCAGAACTACAATTTTGACTTCAAGCGAAGCATTAACAAAAATGGATTCTTCAGGTGTAAATGCAACTGCATATGTGTTGGATATCTCTTTAGAGCTCTCATGCGTAATCAAAGCATATGCATTTTGATACCTTGTTGGCCACTCCATTAACTGGGTTATCTTCGATTTGAAGAATGTTACACACACAAGTTAGTTCTTTAAGGAAGTGTATTTCTTCCGTGCATGTAATATAACCTACGACATTTGAAGTTTAACATGCAGTTGCAATACCTGATCACTGTACCTGTGAGTATCAATGGTAATAGATTCTTCTGTTAATGATGACATTCAGCGAATACCTGCCTTTTACTTTATATCACAACAGCCGTTTTGGTACCTTTCCTAGAGTTATTGAAATTCTATCGAGTTACCCTTTGTCCAAGCACCCCAATCAGTTCCTTTTCAATCGGAGGCTTGTTCACTATATGTATGGATTACCTGAACTTCTGGGAAAGCCATGTAAAGTGCGGCTACTGGGAGAAGACATATTCACATGGTCTAAAACGAGTCTATTAGGGGTAATGGTGGTAACGTAAGCAAAGCGCTTCCACAGCTGATGTCTTTAGTGTGGAAGTGCTGAAAGCGATAGCAGCTATTTCGAGTTTAAAGGTGAAGAAATATCCAAGGTGATCACCCCCAGGTGTAGAATTATATTCATTGTTCTGCAACACAACTCCAATAAATTGCAATGTTCTACAGGCATTTTGGCCGAATTTTGAGAACGGTTGTAAAATCAAAAACAGACGTAAAAGTCAATTATGGGCTAAAGGTGTATTACAGATTTATTATAAACATTAAAATCAATTAAATTACTTTATTTAAAACCACGGCATAATTTCAGAATTTGCAATTCTGCTGATAACTTTTGAAGATAAATATTATGTCATTAACATAGATGATGTGTTATTTATAGTGTTTGTGGTAATTTGGGGCTCTGTAGGGAGGTTGTTCCGTAGCTAGAGAAGAAAAAATAGGTGTGGCAAGGAGCGCGCTTTGCACTACAGAACACAAGAACTTATAATTGAAAAAAAAGACCAGAATTTTGATAAAATTAAGGAAAAATTGTTCTGCAAAGACTTCGTTTATTCTGCGACGCACGTTGCAGTTTTAAGCACTTTCTGCTCCCGAGGTGATCACCATTCATTCTTTTTCTTTCGACAACCTTCTTCTAAAGTATTTCTGTAATCTGGGACACATCTTCTTCAGGTGTGTGATTGCTTCAGGATCTGAGGTACTCGTGAGCGTTACTTTTCTCATAGGGTTTGTTGTCTTTAGTAAGCAGGAGTGTCGCACTCAAGGGATAATAAAGCTATATTTGTCTTCTCTCTCACCTCGTCATTCTGTTCTCTAATCCATCATTTTGTTTCCTTTTTGACAACATATTTTACTTGAAGTGATATGTCTTGACTTTGGCGCAGCTTGACCAAATATGATCTTTGAGCCATACAACCCCAAAATACCCTACACAGTTGTTTACTTTATGTGGAGAAGTGGTTGTTTTGTCTTTAAATATAAAACATATTAGCCCCCGGGATCGAAATACCCGGGTGCACAGGTGCACTGTGCTCATGAAAATTAAATTGTGCACCGAATACTTTCCCGCCAGATGCATGCAGTGCACTTAATGTTAAAAAAAAATGGGGGGGGGGGACGTATTTTACGTCATTTTGATGTTTGAACAAAATATTAGTATCGACCTCTCTCGCTCTAAAGGAACGTAATTAAAATTCTTAAATACACACTATGCAAAAACAAAATCGCTGGGTCGTAACAGGTTTATATAGGAAGAAGGTTTACTTGGTGTCACTGCTATCAGAACTTTCCGCTGATCGAAACCTTTACCAGATGGTTCTGTTGGAATTTCTGTATCTGTATTCCGCATTTCTGTAAACAATTCGTGTTTCAATAAAGTGTATAACCTTAGGAAATCTTGAGAATTGTCTAGCCACTGTATATCGTAAACAAATATTTTCATTATTTATCTTTAAACTACTCATATTTTATCTGCTTAAAATATTGTGTAATCGTTTATTTTTTATGTGTTTTTTGCACACTAATGTCTGATGAGGACTGAATATTTGTAAGCAATATTTTAGCAGATAAATATTGTCTAAGTATTTTTATTCACTATCTACTACTGACCTATCTAAACATACCCAACTAATAAAGTAGTTTATATTAAGTTAATGCTCTTTTTACGTTTTTTAAATGCGCACCTAAAATATAATCTGTGCACCTAATTTAATAACTTAGGTGCACCTGTATTAAAAAATCAATTTCGATGTCTAATATATATGTGTGTTTAACATTCGGTTACAATATCTGAAACCTAACATCTAAAATCTAATGTGATAGTGAGTTCTGTCGAAGATGTATAACGATTAAGATGCATCTACCTTATTAGCACCTGTCCCTTGTGTCACTAAGATAGTAGCTTGAGATTGTTGCGTTTCGAATACATTCGAGACTACCAAAACCAATCCGCGGACACTATCTGAATACATCAGTTAAGAGCCTATTTCATTGTTGAATCTTACTGCAGTTTTGATATTTCTTATACACATTATTCTTTACCCCACAGCCACGCAAACTGTTGTACGTTGGTTTTAAGAGTCCTTTAAGGTTTGTTTTTAGAATTTTTGCCTTTTAACATAATTCTCTTTAAAACTCTTGGTCATGGCGGCAGTCAGCTTCGTATTATGACGTGGATCATCTTATCAAGTCGTATGAGAGGGATTTTCAGAGTAAAACAAATGACAAAATGCGCAGGTTTTACTTTGGAACCAAAAATGCTTTCGCATGATATGGATTACCTTAAAATATACATATCTACGATTTGGCTATGTATGGAGCTTAATCTAATTGACGATAATCAGTCAACTACATATCATACATCAATTCGGAATTCATTCATTAGAATTTTTATTGGAGACGTGCTGAAAATGGTATTCCAAAAAAGAAGCCAAGTGACATCACGTTTTGAATTCGTAGAGAAAACACAAGCGCCACAAGCATTTTGCCAACTGGTTTCCCGGATATCCATTAAACGAAAAAGTTAGATCATTGAGTGAAAAGAAACATGTTTTAAACAGCATAAGTTGTATTCTACACAGTTATTCACCTTAAAGTTCCAAAGAGTAAACTATTAGTTATATTTAGGTGTCATTATAGAATAAAATAACAATATATATTTTAAAAATCTTATTAGAGTTATTAACCCATCAAATCTGGCCAGGTTTCTTCTAATGATGATATATCTCGTTCATCAAAAGATCTGGTCAGATTTTTAAGGCAGAGATCTCGTCCTAAAAACTACCCCAAGGGTGTTTAAATAAAAAAAAACATTTACAGACCCGCATATTTGTAAGAATAGAAGGCAGCCCTATCCACTTTCTGTGCTTAGGAAATTTTTGTATTTGTATATTGTATTTCAAAGTGGTTGTGACGATATACCTCATACATCAAGATTTTGTTCAGTCAGAGACAATCACCAATATTTAAAAAAAAACCATGTAATACAGTACACTTTTAAAGTATATATATGCTATGGGCTTACTACCAATAAGTATTTGTCTGGCCCCTCGGTTAACATAACCTTAATCTGTGTGAATACCGTGTTTACACGGGCCTCAACTATCCGACGTTGCCACGATTCTGAATTCAATAATACTATCGTGGAAATCAGCGTTAATTTAATGTGCAACATTAAGAATTAAACAAGCAACAAAACAAAACTAAGCGTCCCAATTCATCAGTTGGTAATTGATAATTTGTATTTACCAACGCACTAGAGCAACACAACGGGCTATTGACGACGGTCCGGTATCGATACCCTAAAGTAAAGATCCAAGGACAGCACATCGTAATTTTGAGCCACGGTCAGCTGACGAGGCAACAGCTGAGCTGGCACCCCACTCTCCAAACTCCCACACCAACCCAACGTGAGGACTTTCATCTACGACAGATTTAAGGCCCGCCAGTCGCCTCTACACCATACGCTTACAAACATCCATGTCTTCCCCCGAGCAGGAACCTTTCGATCTATAGGCTAATACTTTAACCACCATACCGGTTGGTCGGCACCAAGATATAAGAATAATGGATGTTGTATGGCTGCTATTTAACATTCTAAGGAAACAAAACACCAACTTTTATTGTCCTTTGCAAGCGAGTCATGTTCGCTTTACAGACTTTCTCAAAATTTTTTATCACGTAAATAATATGGAGGATACCTGTTTCACGTCTAACAGGTCTAGACCATTCAATAACTTGCAATTTATTATTTTTAAAGGGGTGGGTAAGCATGTTAAAGAAAATTGTTAATATCTCGAAACCACAAAAATAAATATTTGTTGGACATCAGTTTCCAAACTACATGTTGTGAGAGCCTATTGCTTATCTATTGGAAATCGAATGTAAAAAAATGTTTCAAAAAGACTGGATTAGAATCTGAAATTTGAATTAAACGTTCGTTATAAACAAAATCAAGAGGAAAGCAAGCCACACATTGGTACAATGTTGGTCCTGAGACACTAAATTAGTTGAAATATGCATTCCTATCTGTAAGATTCCTGTAGGGAAAAGGAGTATGGTGTCGTATGATGCAACAATGTGAGGCTGGGCTTACGATGTTAACCCCCCGATTGATTTATACGAGTTATTACACCCATCAATATCTAACAAATTTTACTAATGACATGCTATCTCGTCGTCAAGATATTGCCGATATTTTTATGATGACGATAAGTAAGATGTGGTTACCTTACATATCATCCATCAATATCTTGTAAGTTTTGCTAATGACGAGGTACCTCGTCAATAGGCAACCAGAAGGAGGGTTAAAGAAAGAAAACACTATACATCGCGCTTATTCAGATATTTGTTTTTCTTCAATTACCCTTACAGTTAGTTCTATGACACTTCATAAGGATTTATTTTTTCTTCCAAACATGTTATCCGCCTGTCAAAAAATTATCCAGGTTAAAGACTATCACTTGTTAACTAAGACAAACAACGACACCATGAACTTCGACATCAAAGTTACACTTTTCCTGAATTGTCTCTTCTAGCCTTTGGCTTAAGAAATATAACCGAATCCTGTCTTATGAAATATAACCGGATCCTATCATATGAAATATTACGATAGATGTATCACAAATATGGATGTTGTTGGAAATTTTGGTAAATTTGGTAAAAACTCTATCTAAAACATATTAACAGTTCGAAATCTAATTTTTGTTCTACGGATTTCAATTTAAAAGACACATTTGCATCAACCATACATAAAGATTTATAATATTTGTAATGTAAAAATATCATAATAACATTTAAATGTAATATAGTTATACTAATCACAGCTATTACCTTGTTTTTTACTTTCACTTCAGTCAGCGTCAAACATCAAAAGGATATAGAGGGCTCAGGCCTAGGTTCTCTGAATCATGATTTCAACAAAGGATTGTTGGTTTGCGAAGCACACCAAATGGGATTGAATAGCAATCACTGGGGTTTAACGAGGGTAAGCGAGCAGGGAACGGAGCCACCTTTTAGTTGTAAAAATAATTAAACAAAAATGCAAATGTTGTCTCTGCTAAGCCTATTATTTTTTTATCTATGAGTCCACTATAAGGTATAAGTTTGGATACCGGGTGATTTTCTAGTGTGCTCTACCTGAAAATGAACAATCTCTAATAACTTTTCGGGGGATCAGAGTCTCATTAAGCTTATATTAAATTTATCTAGATTAGTTTTTCGGTTTCGAAAATTAATAAACTAAAGACGATACAAACCTACAAAGAACACCGAATCAATTATTTTTTACACTCATTCTCCCTATTTTCTTCATATTCCAAATTAATTTCCCATAAGATACCATATCAGGGTTAAAGTTTTCACGTACATAGTTAAAAATATATATACTAATATCATACATTTCGCATTCTTAATAAATATAATTAGAGGACATAACCGAGTTTTAAAATGCACTAGCAACAGTTTCATGCGCATAATTAAAATTAAATATATGGAACTTTTCCAAGTAATCCCAATATAAGTTAAAATGCGAAAAAAAAAAGTTTAAATGTACAATTTTTTATCTGATTTTTCAGAAGAATAATTAATTACATTTCATGTTTTTTGCTGTTTGGAGTCGGCCCACTATAAAACTTTCCACCAAATACGAAATTCATTCTCATTGAAAGAAAAAAGTATATCGCTCTGGTGCAACAACAGCTATACACAATTGAGTGAAAAACTCATAAAAGAAAACTAAAATGCTGCAAAACCTTGAAAGTAACATGGCTTTTCCATTTGATTCCCCATTAACGCTACTCAGTGCAGTTCACCTTTTTATACATTTTTTTCCTCGAAATGTACTTTTTTAAGCATCCTTTCCCAGAACCGTATGGGAATCTACTTGAATAACAATACGAAAGGAGCAAAAAAGCATTACATTTCCGTTCGCGTATTTTTTTATGTGATAAACCCTATGTTATTTTTTGGGTTGGTATTTGCTGAAGATCTGGGAATAACGCATCAGTTTGTGTTAAGGCAAGGCGAGTGAATGGAAGCGTTTGGGGATATGCATAATTAAAAAGATGCTAGAGGCTTTAAAAAGATGCTAGAGGCTTTTATTATTTTCTAATCCAATTGGTTTGAATGTAAAATTTTAAAAGGTCAGGGTAGAATCGGAGAACAGGAAAACATTTTATGACAGGTTTTTTGTGCAATCATTAATTTTTGATTGTTTAGCAGTGAATCGTGAAAATGAATAAAGAGTTTTTTGTTTAATTAGTAAATAAACGCATTGTTATATTAACCAATTATTCAGCGCCACACAGCATCAGATATTCGATCTGTTTGGAACTATTTGAAGCAAATATCATTGTAATTTTGTCATTTGTACAGAAATATGAATTGTTATAAAACAAATGTCACAAAAGTATAAAGTGAACTCTTTATAGATAAATATTTTTGGATGTGTATACATTTAACACATTCTATTTCATAATGGAACTGTTTATCTACCTACTTACGATACAGAGTACTCTACGGGGAAAATATAACTTGTTGTATTGCTCCAGTGAGACGTTAATTAAAATACCTACCTACCTACGGGGAATATATGAATGATTTACTATAGACTCAACAGTAGACGAACTTTTCTCGTATGCAAACATGACTCCACAGTTGACTTCCAAACTTTAAAAGAAAAAGTTTATAGATTATGCTCAGAAAAAGTTTCAGCTGTATTAAAACAGCAAAATTATCTATACTATGTTGACATGAGAATAAGAAATTGAAGTATTTTGTAGTTTACAGCAAGCTTCAAGGTAACGAATTATCAGTGATTCTCGTACGTCCATAGCACTGATTACACTCACATAAGTTCGCAAAATAAGTATTATGGCATAACTCATTTTTGTCTTCCGGAATTGAAGACATGGCGTACCAACTACAAATTGCAGGAATAACCTAGTGTTACCAGTAAGTGTTTATTGATATGCATTACCATCCATTTGCCTTACTGCTGACAGTATGTAGATGTCACGAGTGCCCATCAAACTGCCAAATCCTCAATAAATTATAGGTATAAGGGCATCCTTGGTGGTGATGGTCCTTGGTATAAAACAGTGAATGAAACATTGAGCCAAGGGAGACCCTTACTTATCCTTGCAAGAATGTTTTTAGTGGTATTCTTTAGATTTGATTAGTATCTCGTACGTTCTATCTTGTACATAATCTTTACCAGTGTGTCATATTGGACATCATCTGATGCTTGTTTGAGAACTGTTGTTATGTTGCTGCTATAAAGACTCGTCCACCAGGGGGAATATTTGAATATAATCTCATTCCACTTTTTATGTTTCAGTGCTATGTTTAGTCATCCTAAAGTGTAAGTGAGGTTGAGTGACCTTGTCGGAATAACTCTAAGACACAGTGCACTGATATGTCCTCCAACCCATAGAAACATTGGTTGGTATTCGATAATCTAAGCCTTTTGGAAATAGCTTGGTAAGTAGTAATTTTAGTTAACGTCGTACCAGAGCAGCACAACGTTCTATTGACGACGGTCCGGGATCAATCCCTTGAAGGAAAAATCCTAGGACAACACCTCGTAATTTTGAACCACGGTCCGATGACGAAGCAACACCTGAGCTGGCACACCCATTCTCCAAACTTCCATATCAACCCAACGTGATGGAGATAGCTTGGAAATAGGAATCAACTTTCTACAATTTTAGAAAAGGATGATAAATTACTGGAGCATATAATCCTTATACTGGATATTGGATTTCTAGTACCCAATCTCCTAGAAAGTAGTTAATTAAAGGTCCATAAATTTTTTATAAATAATATAAGTTTAATCAAGTTTGTAACTTAGTACCCTTCAAATAATTTAAGTCTTTAAATGTTATTATTACTTTCATTATAATTTTTTTAACCATTGAATATAGTTTCAACCGTGGTAATATATTCTTGTTTCATTTGAGGCCGCTATGGATCAGTAACTTTGTCCATTGCGTTTAGCAACCTGTGAGTACTAGGCGGTGCAGGTTCGATTCCTGTGAGGTTCGTTTCTTACTTGGGTATGCTTCTCTCTTTTTTGTTAATAAAACTTTCATTGTGTGCATGTGCGTGTCACTACTTGATGATGTCTTGTTGTGTTTGGCACAGGTGGCCAAATATGGCTCTTGTGTGATAAAAACTCAATGCAGCCAACCAATTTATTTCCAGTAAGTAACATTCTAAAGAGAATTCAGATCCAGAGTGACTCAGTGGATTTAGCCACTGCGCTAGCAACCTGAGAGTTCTAGATGGCACAGGATCGATTCCTGTAACTTACCATAGATTTATTTATCTTTCCTGGGCCAGTTAAAGTTCTATTGTATGTGTATTTCCATTTATTGACATTGTCTGTCTTGTGTTTAGTGCAGCTTGGCATCAAATATGGTCGAGCCCTTTCCTTCAACCAATCCCCGAACTCACATCGCACCAAATGCCACCTTACCAAACCCCCTCTTTCAGATTCCCTCAACACGGCACCATTCCCAGCCAGCAAATTTAAACGTCAGAACTGACAGCTTTGTTCAAGTGCAAGAATAAAGCTATAGAGCAAAAGCGAACGCATGGCAGGGTTTTAATGCCGATCACAAATAAAACGGAGGGATTGCACCGAGTAAAGCAAATAAGCAATGCGATTAAGATGACAGAACCGGCGAGGCGTGAATCCGCTGATAGAATTGTCCGGGATTCACTCTTTTCCGGGAATTTCGTATCAAGCTTTGGGAATTTGTAGCCAGATAGCGGAGGACACTGGATATTTATACCATCGATCGGCGAAATATCGGTTAAGGGGAGTCGGTACCCTGACACCTTCAAAAAATCGATTTTTATTTTTTGAGTGTTTTTTATACTCCAATTCAAGAGCTTTCCAGTGATGTTTTTATTTTTCTTGTCCGCCTATTAAAAGTTAGTCAAAATCTAATTTAAATAATGTAAACACAGCCCCAGCTGTTGCGCCACGCCCACTTGTAGCAGACGAAAACAAAACCTTGACTTCTTGGTTGCTACAAAGCAGGCCTTACATTAGTTTATTTATATTCGTATTTAATTTTAACTGTTGCTAGAATTTCATATTCACTGTAACTGTACTTGAATAGTTTTAGTTTGTTTTCAAATAAATCGTACGCGCTATTGTGAATTTATTCGAACTGCAATTCGGCGATTTTGTTGACTTAGTTCCTGTTTTTGCGCTTGAAATTGATATTTTAAGGAGGCTTTTTGTTTTATTTTTCAAATAAGACCATGCCTAGGTCTACGAAGATTTTTAAAAAGCGTAAAGGATCGTTTTATCCTAAAGAAATAGTGACCGGCAATCCAACTCAAATGACTTCTTCAGAATCAAATGGCGATTCAAAACGAACGACTTCTGCCAGGGAAAACAAAATTCCGGATCTGAATGCAAGTTTTTCTGCACATAGTGGTAATGAACATATTCTGAACTGTATAATGGATATTAATATTCTTGCTCAAGTGTTCAAGGAGTCTGTACGATGCAAGTTCTGTGACAGCGGAATTGAAATGAAAGTCAGGAAAAGCGACTGTGGATTGGCTGTTCAAGTTTTATTGGATTGTTTTGAATGTTCTTATTCAGATGAATTCTATTCATCAGACTTCCATAAAGACTCCCAAATTGCAACTGTCAATACTAGGTTTGTTTATGGTTTGCGTTCCATAGGAAAGGGAGCAGAAGCTGGAAAAATGCTTTGCGGGATTATGAATCTTCCTCCACCGCCTACCAGATTTGCTTCATACAATAGGAGGATTTTGGATGCCACGAAGGATGTTTGCCTAGAAAGCATGACTCAAGCAAGTCAGGACGCCATAATAGTAAATGAAGGTTGCAACAACATAGCAGTAGCGGTGGATGGCACCTGGCAAAAACGTGGCTACACTTCCCTCAATGGTGTGGTGACTGTTACCAGTGTCGATACGGGTAAAGTCTTGGATGTAGAAGTACTTTCAAAACATTGCACTTGCAAATATAAAAAGAAGCACAGTGATGACTGCAAGAAAAATTTCTGTGGTTCCAGTGGCATGATGGAAGTCGAAGGAGCTATCCGAATATTTGAGCGCTCTTTGGAAAGGAATGATGCACGATATATTACTTATTTAGGAGACGGCGACTCAAAAGCATTTGACGCAGTGAAGAGAAAAGACATATATGGCCATGAGTATCCTATCAACAAGTTAGAATGTATAGGGCACGTTATGAAACGTATGGGCACAAGATTACGCCGCTTGAAGACGGAAATGAAGGGCAAGAAATTATCTGATGGCAAGAATTTAGGCGGAAAAAATCGGTTGACGGATGCTGAGATCGATAAAATACAAACTTACTATGGCTTAGCTATTCGTCGAAACCTTGACTCAGTTCAAAAAATGAAGCAAGCAGTTTGGGCAATTTTCCTACACAAAATGTCCACCGATGAAACTCCGCAACATGGATTTTGCCCTCCTGGCGAGGATTCTTGGTGTGGCTTCAGAAAGACTGAACATTCTGGAGACTTGTACAAACACAAGCACACTCTTCCTGTAGCAGTTGTTGAAGCATTGCGACCAATTTTCAGGGACCTTTCCCACCCTGACTTATTAAAAAAGTGTCTCCATGGGAAGACACAAAATCCCAACGAAAGTGTTAATAATGTGATATGGTCGCGAATCCCTAAACAGACTTTTGTACACATTGAAACACTTTCTGTTGGTGTATATGATGCCATCAGTGCCTTCAATAATGGGAACATCACCAAACTAAAAGTTTTGGAAAGATTAGGCATAAAACCTGGTGAATATACCATTACTTCAATGAAAAGCCTAGATCACGAAGCAATTGTAAAGGCTAAATATGCCTTTTGTGAACAAACAAAAGAAAAAAGAAAGGCAAAAAGATTAAAAACTAAGTTTGAGGAAGAGAGGGCACAAGAAAATCCAGAAAAAACTGGATATGGAGCTGGAATATTTTAGGTAATTAAGTTTTTTTCTTTAAAACACGTTTTTCTCAAAACTACAATTTTTGCTACTCGTGTACCTTTTTCTCAGAAACTACTCAATGTAAACTTCTGTAATTTTTACCACATGTTCTCTATATGTATTTACACACACTGAAGTGAGATTTTGTTGTTTTTCTAAAAATAATCTTTGTTTGGGCCTTTTTCGTTCCAAAAAAGTGAAGAAATTGAAAAAATCAAAGTGACTTTTACGTACAATTTTTTTTAAAATAAAGTAAATTAATTAAAATTAAAAGCTCACTTCAGTAAAATAACAAGTATCTGTTAAATCTCCAAAAAAAAATTCAGACCTCTATCTTTATAACTTTCTTAGAAAAAGGTACATGAAAATGATCAAATTAACATTACCGGTATAGAGGGTACCGACTCCCCTTAAGAAACGTGGAGGCACGATCCAACGAGAAAAAAAGAATGTGATGGAGATACGTTGTAAAATATATCGATAAAGGAGAGGTAAATCATGTACTGGGACAGAAATTTCTTTTCTTTCCTTCGATGAGGAGTCGGTAATTCTCTTCCTGTAAGGATAATAAAATCAATTTTTGAGGAAAAAGAATACATTCTTTCCCTTATACAATTTTATAATATTCTATAAGAATGTTTAACTGGGAGTTTATCAAGAACACTGAACTAAAGAATATCAGTATGGTATATCAAATGAAATTAATATAATTTATTCTTAGAAGCGGGCTTACGTATTTTCAAAGGGCCCGCGGTAGTCTGGTGGAAAGAGTAACGGATTAGCAATCGGAAGGTTGCGAGTTAAAAATCAACCAAAGACTGTCTTGTACAAAACGGGCTAGTACACGTTAAATCAGTCGTGGACTCAAATCAGCTCCCGCTTGCTTTGTGTAGAAGTTTGGAGAAAGTGAAATGCCAGTTCAGGTGTGACCTCATCACCTCACCGTTCTCCAAAATTGCGAGGTGTCGGCCTCTGATATTTCGGTGGTGGATGGATTGGTGAAGGTTTGGGATTGATCACGGATAGTCGCCAATAACTCGTTGTGTTGCTCCAGTGCGATGTTAATTAAAATACATATCTACTTATTTTCAACAAACAAGTGATATTTTATTATTAAATAAGAATGACTATCATACGTAACTCAAAAATAAGTTTAGTAATATATTTAGTTTCTTTGTATCAATATCCCTTAAAGAGTACTACGTAATACAATAATCATACATACGGTTACGTAAAGTTTCAAATGTGACATATTTGTACTTTATTTGTTGATAAAAAAAAGTACACATATATTCACAGAAACTCTTTACCTTTTCCCGACCACTGAAGGGGACATAGTACCTTTCGGGCCAAAAATTGATCATTTTTCTGTACCATTTTCGACTCATCATAAATCAACAACCTTTACTCATTTTTGAATGGAATTTTTATAGGTTCCATAATAAAGTACTAACTTTAAAAAAATGGTAAAATATTTGTAATTCAGATAAAATATTTTTTTAAACATCATAAAATGTAAACACAAAAATAAAAATAATTTATTGGCTAACATCTTGCTTCCCGCAAGATAATTTTTGAAATATATACAGTAGAATCTAAATTTTTATGTCAAATTAAAGCTAAATAATACCTTTATACTGCAAACCTCAAAATTTAAAATTATCTAGTATTTTAATATTTTAAAAAAATTAAAATTTCATAAAAAATTTAAATTATTGAAAATTTTGTCTTTATCATGCTATATATTAAAATGTATGCATGTCATTAATATATTGGAGGTTCACAGAATTAAGATCCATAAGTAGAACATACATGTGAAATATTATAGCTCAACAATCATAACTTTTTTTGTAATATTGTGGGAAAGTCTAAAAATCAGAAACTGAGAAAATCAAGTTTGAAGATTGAATTTCTATTATGCAAAATATCATGAAAATCTTAGGGTTTAAAATGCTCCTGCTACATATGTAGGACCTTCTATTTCTGCCAAATGCTCATTTAAAGCTTTTTTTTCTCATTCTGTGAGCCCTACGGTCCTCTAGTGTTGATGACCTACATTTAATTTCTGCACTTTTCAAACTCGACAAATCAGATTTTTTAGCAGAGGTGTATGCAAAATGTCCTACCTGCAGGCCTAGGCATTTCAAAATGCTCATACGACCTGCCATTCCATCATTAAAAATTACTAATGCTTCGTTTATTAAAACGTAATAACAGTTTTAGATGATCCGGATGTTTTCGGATAATACTTCCAAACAGTGGAATTAAAAGACCCATTAGCATTTTGTGTCTTGCCACCCAGACATTTTTTCAACAACTTGGGTGCTGATAGTTCTGCAAATGCAGGTTTAATTGCATCCAATACAGGTATTGGCACAGTTTTCTTGTATATATAGGAAACACTTGTGTCAAATTGGGATCTTTGATACTCACACCATGACGTGGGACCGTCAGATTGTTTCCCTTGGGAATGCTGATTTCCATGAAAACGACGTTTCTTTCTGCGAAAATCACCAGATCTACGATCTGCTTTGTCAGACATTTTAACAGGATTTATAAAATGACTATTTATGTCAATAACAAAAAATTGCAACGTCTTTCTAAAGCTGACAGAAGAGAGCACATGAAAGCAGTTAGCTGTTATTCTTGGATTGTTATTCATCTTTCAATCAAGTTATCCTGGTTAAAGTTATCAAGTTATCTTTCAATTTTTATTCTTGGAGTTGAACAATTCCTTCTCCCTGTTAAATAAATGTATTACATAGATCAGCAGAGTGGCTGAATATAAAATAATTACAAGGATGCTTTCCATTCCGATACCGAAACTAACTACATTCGACTCACTATCACAAGGTCAGTCAATATTGACATTTACGTTTTTTATTGCTGTAAACGTAATTTTCGTCGGATTTTGATGCAGTTTGTTTTAAAATGCTCCCAACATTCCAAATTATTTTTTAAAAATACTTTTGAAAAATCGATTTTTTGGAGGGTTCAAGGTACTATGTCCCCTGAACCTTTTGTTTTGGCACTACAATAAGCTGACTGATGCAATTTGTCGAGTGTAAATCACCGTTTATTCTAACAAGGTAAAATCCCTAATATACATGAGCTGAATGTATTGACTGAGATTGCCTTTAATGAAGGACTAAAGTTGTGATGAATAGGCAAGCTAGGCGGTAATTACGAGATACTGGAAAAAACTGTAACATTTAGACACACATAAATTGCAAAACGTTTCCCTATGCATTGCGTAAACAAGCAATTTTTTTATAAGCTTCTATAATGATGGTGTCATTAACACATGCTAAATTCATGTTTTCCCTTATATTTCTCCCTGAACTAGTGCATATTACAGTCGATGACGTTCTTGCAGTCTTTTTCGTCGAATAAATTTTATAGACATATTTTAAACATTCACACTGTCTTTCCTGACGGAGTTTCTACTGGCACAAAATATTAATGTGAACTAATAGAATCCAACACAGTTTCTTCCGACGAGGAGAAAGAACTCCCAAAATAAGCATGGTGATCTACAGTAAATTATAAATGTTCATTCACAGTATTCACAGTGAGTTATATATTTTTCTTGGACATCTTTTATAAAACATTCTATTAGTAGGATTTTATACTTAATTATTTTCAACTTTTAATTTAATTTTTGAAATTAGTTTCAAGCAGTGTTGGTTAAATTAAAATGAAAAAGGCCTTTTATATTTTATTGTATAAATAGCATATTAATTTTTGTGAAGGATAAACCATAGGGTAAACGTTTTAAGTGGTTTTTAGTGGTTTTAGCAATCGCACACACAAATTAATAAAATAAGAAGTAACAGTTTCTTAATTAAATAGTCAAAAACACTAAACTATCTAATCCATATTTCTAGTAATTTATTGTCTAACTATCTACAAAGGGCATTCCATAATAACTGAGAGTGAACTTTTTATGTAGTGGCAACACCACGAAACTAAAAAATAAAAGTGCAGGCGATTTTTTTCAAACTGTTAACTGTAAAATTATAAATATTCTAAATTAATCAGACGATTTTATTTTCCTAGTATCGTGCTTGTTTAAAGAACTGTTTTTATTTTCCCTACAGAAATGGAGGTGAGTGATTCAAAGTTAAAAAGCGAAATGCGTTCTGCCATAAAATTTTGCTATCGTTTGGGCTAAACAGATCAAGAAACAGTTAAGTTAATGAAAGAAGCTGACAAAGACAAATGTTTTGGTGAGTCTGCAATTTTTAGATGGTATGGTGATTTAAAAAAAAAAGACGTTAGTCTGCAAAACTGGCTCCTAAGCCTGGCTGTCATCCTGGCTAAGTGTCGTGAATGATCGAAATGTTAACACTGTGTGGGCAATCTTGCAAGGAAATCGGCGAATAACAAGTGATGAGATAGCGGCATCAACTAACATTTCGAAAACGTCGATATTTTGTACTCTACGCAACAATTTACAGCTTCGCTATGTTTATTCCAGATGGGTCCCTCATCACCTTACTAAAAAACGAATACAAACAAGAATTCACCAATGTTGTGAGTGAGAACAGATGCTTCAAAATGATCCGAATTTCCTAAAGACTGTAATAACAGGTGATGAAACTTGGGTGCATCATTTTGATCCACATACCATGTCCGCAACAAGTGTATAACACACTGATTCTACGCCTCCGAAAAAAATCGGACAAACCAAATCTGCTGGTAAGTTTGTGATGATTATTTTCTTTTATCATAAAATGTGTAATCAGCATGCTGTCGCTCCAAAAACTACTGTAAATGGTGAATATTGTATTTCAGTTTTGAAAATTTTGCGACAACACATATCGAGAAAGCGACACGAACTGATGGGAATTGGACATTACATCATGATAATGCTCGCACGCATGTCGCTACTTCTGTTCACCAATATCTTAGTAAATGTAATATTAAACTCATGCCACATCCCCCTTACAGTCGAGATCTCGCACCATGCGATTTCTGGCTGCTTCCGACGTTGAAGGAGAAGCTGCGTGGTAAAAAATTTAATACAGATTTTGAAGTTATTTCAGCAGTGCAGGGTTCTTTGAAGCAGCTTCCAGAAAAAGGCTTCTCTACTTGTTTTGAAAAGTGGGTTGAACGATGGGACCGCTTCATAGCATCTGAAGAAAGGTATTTTGAAATAGAATGTTGTATTTTTTTCTGTAAATATATTTCTTGATTTTTTATGATTTTACTCTCAGTTTTTATGGAACGCCCTTTGTATATACACTACCCTGCAATATTGGAACGAACGCCAGCGGAATTCCATACAATCCGACTACAGGTTTGGGGGGGGGGGGTTTCATGGTATGGCCTGGGACATTTGCATGTTGTTCCTGGCAAATTGAACGTCGGAGCTTACATGAACATTTTGGACAATCAGGTTCTTCGTACGCTCTGCCAATTTAATGGAATGGACAAATGCTACTTCCAGGACGAAACTCTATGTCATGTTGCAGCCTCTCTCAAACAACACTATCAATATATGGATGTAAAACGTCTTCCCTGGCCTGCTAAGAGTCCCACGCCTAAACTCCATAGAACATTTGCGGGAATCACGTCCACAATCTACAGCTGAGCTGGCGACATTCTTGCAACAGGCATGGACACAAATACCCATATCTCTGTATCAAAACCTTGTTGAAAAAATGCCCAGAAGAGTTCCTAGTGCAATTGCAGCATGTGAGGTACCATCCTCCTATTAAAGCATGTATTCCTTCTCTTATACGATCACATCTTGTTGTCCGCTCCAGTATTATGTGTATATATATATATATATATATATATATAATCAAGCAGTGCTATCAAGAATAAATATGGACTTTAAATATAAACTAAGTCTGAACATATAAGGGGTATTTTAAAATTCAAGCTCTCTAATTACTTAGTAAACTTCACCAGACCTGTCGAGAAAAGCTAAAATACGTTTTATTCTGAACATTTTGACGTGTTTTAATTGTAAGTTGATGATACTAAAGATGTGTTGCATAACCTAGAGTAAAATAATTCAAAACAAAGTTGTACATAACCATTAAACTTCACCAATCCTGAAACAAAAAGCTAAAAAACATATTTTGAATAAATTTCTGCGTGTCTCACTTGTAATTCGACAGTACATTAACTATCATAAGTAAAGTAATGTAAAAGCTGTGGTAAACCAAAACTTTTGTATAGAGAATGTGTATATACCAGCAATGTGTATTACCATAAAAATAAATATGGACTTAAAATAAAAACTAAGTCGGAACATATAAGGGGTATTTTAAAATTCAAGCTCTCTAAGTATAAAGGAAGCCCTCATAAAAAAATTAATCTCCTCCAGTTTTTAAAATAAATCAATTCTAGTCAATTCCATCCTGATCGCTCGATATATGTAGGACCGATCTCGGAATCTTCGGGATATCATGAAAGTTTCCCGGAGATAATTATCGAGAGAATAACAGGAGACGCTATGAGCCCGTGTGTCCGGTACCTTAATCTGAAATCGATGCTGAGATGAGACTGCTTCCCCCTCGATTCAAGGAGAGGTCACAATAATTGTTGCAGATCCCGGACTTTGCCGGAGACGTCCAGGCTGCTGGATACGAAAATAGGATTTTGATTACTTAGACTCCATTGAAGATAGTATGATAGTTACTCCTTTTCGAAGCTGAGTTGCTCGTGATACGTGACACGATTTCTGAGGGTTATAACCCGATGGAGGGTTATGAAGATGATTTTAAGATGGGTCGTAATTATGTATGACGTGAAAGGATATAAGGAGTTTATGTCCAGCATCATCACAAGAGATTTCTTTTTCTATGCACTGTTGATGATTTCTTTTCACGGATTTTACAGTGGCTAATTCTGTTGGAAAGCTATTACATTTTCTTTCAAGGCATTTCAAATAAATTATAAGAAAGTTGATAAAAGTCACCAAAAGAAAACTTCCCAACAGTTTAATTGAAGCGGAATTGTTGAAGTTGGAGGTCTGTAATTAATGTTGGTTTACAAGTGAAACGCACTTTGGTGTTTCCACCTCTAACTGTAACCGAAGGGTTACTGTGAGGTGTAGAGAGAAAAGTATGTGGAGGGAAGGAGATTTCTTTTTAGTGTTCGAGGAGTGTGGACGTGTCCTTTTCTCTGTTATGTTATATTCTTAAGCATTCATTTCATGTAAATACTATTTGTGTGTGTCATATAACCAATGATCTCTTCATTTAGAGTGAAATTAAATGTGATCGTCCTTCAAAAAGTTCTGGATTTAATCTTAAAACGACATCGTAACGAACCAAAAATAATCTAACACACTTTTTCAAAATTTGTTATGTTTATTTTAGCTTTTCTAGACCGGAATGTGATACCCTTTACTCTGGTAAAGTTATTTCTTCTTTGACTTAAGGTATATTTATTCTTCAGAAAACCAATTAGGGATTAAAGATGAAGGTGCATAATTTTTCTCCCTTCGTTTTGTCAGAACTATGTATTTTGGCTTAGAGTTCACTTGTCAGTGGATGACATTATTTTTACACTACAGGGCTATTCTAAAGTAACTATTCATTATATATATTATTTTTATTTTTATTTTTTATTTTTTTAATAAAAACATCTTCAACCTAACTGAATAGCAAATATCAATCTAATTCGGTTTGATCTCTTCTGCATTTCAAAACACAAAGCATAGCGTTTGATCCTTATACAAGGTATCAAAAGTAATTTTAGCCACCGAAGCTGTGATTCACTCTTTAAACTAATCAGTGCCGTTAAACTCAATTTTGTACACCCCTGCTTTTTTTACAAACCACTCTTCAAAAATCTAGAGGTACGATGACAGGTCAACGTTGGAGGATATTTTACGAAATTTCCAGTAAACTCTTTATAGTACCTCTTATTAAGACAAATCTCGCAGACGCAATTCATCCACTAATATTCTGTTTTCAGTGGTCAGTATGATTCATGTAAAAAGAAAATGGCCATTCGACTTAGCATTAAAATAGATAGTTACTTTTGAAACAACCTGTAGTTTAAATTTTCGTATGCATTATACTGAATTCTATCACTGCTTTGAAACATATTTTTGAAAATATCAGATAGTTAGACCAAAACCGGGGATAAACAAAGTGGAAGCAACGTTACTGAAGTTTGTACTACTAATGTAGAATGCTAATGTTCCTAATGCTGAATACGTTTATCGAATTTTATAGTTAAAATAATCCGTGCAATATGTATCCTAGCAAATAATGTAAATGTAAGAGTGCACATCGTAAAAATTATCAATATAATTCTGTGAAGTAATTTTCAAAAATTGTCTCATCTCATTATACGAAACATGAAAATTACGGAAAAGATGATTTGTTGTAAGAATTTTGATTTGCTGAATACATATTTGAATCATCAGGTTTTGAACTAATTTTAAATAATGTGCTTTATTTAACTTAATTTCCCAACATATATTGAACATGTCCATTAATAGACAAGCTATAATACGCATAGTTAATAAAAACTTGAATTTTCATTGCAATATTAATTCAATCTAGTCATTTTTGTTCTTTATTGCAACATAATTTATTTGCGGATATACATTCACGTAGCGAAATTTGTATAGGTGGTGAAATATTCAATAGAGTATTTCGTACAGACTATAAAATACAACTTTCATGAAGACTCTAATAGTAGTAGCAGACTTAAGCATTCAGCATGTGGCAACCATGCCTAGTAAAAATTGAAGAACGTCAACAAAAACTAAGGTTAAAACACGTCAAAATTGGTCAATAGCTATTTTGGTAGATCAAAACTCCCCTATCTATTATAAAGAGTGTTAGAGGGTAGGATATTTAAAGTAGAATTTTAAGTTCGTTGTTTATTTTGTTCTATTTTTTTTGCTATATTTTCCGGATGTGTTTTGCTCCACCAAAATAGTTTCTGACAGCGTTTTCATATGTTTCAATCTTTATTGGTCAGATTTTGAAGTCATCAAGTTCTTACAATATAGTTGGGCCAAAGTTTCATTTGCGCATCTAAATTACCTAGAGTTCAAGTTACGAATGACACTGCTAAGGTGAATTCGAAATTTAATATTGATGAATTATTATGAACAAGTTGATAGTAATACAACAATTCCAAGATCAATAAGAAAAGGTAATATGTGTCCCTTCTTTAAATAACGTCATCAATAGCCCCTTGTGTTGTTCTAGTACGACGTTAATTAAAATAACCATTGCCATTACATTTATAAACAACACTATTTACCCATTGCAGTGTTACCATTGAAGTATGATTGAAAGTAACAAAATGTAGGGTAGTAATATGTGTACAGTACTTTTAATATTCACCTAACGTTTTCATAATGCTTCTAACAAAAATCCATCGTTTTTCTTTCTTTTAATTCAGCATTATGTATAGACGGAAGATATTCTCTAAATATTAATACTGGCGCATTGCAGTGTAACCAATGAAAAATGATTAAAAGTAAAGAAATTCAGGGTAGTAATATGTGTAAAGAGTACTTTTAATATTCGCCTAACACACTTGCTTACTGCTGTCTAACAAATCAATCGTTTTATTTTTCTTCCCAAACAGCGTTATGCATAGACGGGAGAATATGTTAAAATGAAAGCTACCTCAATATTGATCCATCATGTCCGTTAATCTTTTTTTAAAGGAAATCTGTGTTTTAAGCTGCATAATCTTTTTTCTCTTTTTCTATTGGATTTGATATATCTTTTTTTCTCTTGGCAGTTCAGGCAAACAGCAAATAATGACTTTTCCTAACGATTTTTTCCCTTTGATGCTTCGTTTTTGCTTTGAACAGAGGGGCGATATTTCAATTTGAATCGATAAATTCCTTTTCTCTGGTTGTTTTATAACCAAATTGTAAAGTAACAAAAATGTTTTTCACTTTTATGTTCTCGGCTCACGCATCACACAGAATTCTAATAATGTCGGGGAAATAAAATCGCGGTTTTTAATGTTCGCGCGATGCTGATAATATCTCTTTAAAACTCCCATTTGGTACGGAATTAAATTTTTTACTGTCATTATTAAAAAATACCGACAACTCCATCTGATATGGTATTTCGCACTCATTTATTGACCTGTCGCAGAGAAAATATTTATCTTAATATTTATACTTTTACTTTATTTAGATTTCGTTACCTATTGCTATTCCGACGTTATACTGGCATGCTTTATTTCAGATATGCGTTTTACAATGTAACATCTCAGTACAGTTGATTTTACAGCTGTGTTGGTATTTTTAACTGTAATAAAATGAGGTAACTGGAAACGAAACTTAAAATACATATTTTGGAAGTAAAATAATTCAATATTTACAAATATACGGCACACTATCTTTTCTAATTTCGTATATGTGAAAATCCATTGATATTTACCTCTTTTTACTATTTACAAAGGGAAAGAAGAATAATGCACAGGAAAAATTAAAAGTAAGAATTTAATACGATTTACCAGATGTTTACTTTGAATAAATACAATATTTTGTACATGCAATAAGTTTGAGAATTGTTGGCAGCTTGTTTCCTCAAATTTTCTTACTAGTTTTGAACTTGTTACAAAGGCATAACAGAATTTAGAAGAAAAGTAAGGATTCTTCAATAGAACTGATATATAAACAGTTTAGACGGATATATAATTTAACAGTAGGAAGTTTATTAAAAAAAATAGTAAACTGTTTACTTATTCACGATGAAAAATATCGCCGATTGAAAAAGAATAAGTATGCGTTTAACCAAATATCGACGCCATTTTATTAAAAAAAATGTGTATTTTTATTTGATAAACAACTGCAGAGTAAAACACAATTTTTATCAAATAAACTCTATCAATATAGCTTAGTTATGGAATATAATCAAATATATAACTCATATGAATATTTTCAATACATAAGTAAAATAGATATCAGAGCAATAATAATACCTAAACGAATAGAATGTTCGCTCCTATTCGTGTAAACTTTTATAATTTATTTCAAAGCTATAGAATTTTTTTTCAAAATACAATAATTTTTTAGAGATTATAATAGAAAAATACTGAAAATAAGAAAAACCCCAGCGTTTCTTGAGTGCATTCTGTTAGTTTTTCAATCCAGTGACTTATCAGTATTTCATTGGCGCAAAAAACAACTGTTGTCCAAACAATTCAGGGATCTATACAATACAGGTCTATTTGTGAGTACGTTAAATGTTAATTTTAATTATTATAGATTTAAATTTAAAAAAAACATGTAATAAAAGATTAAAATCTTCAAAGCCTAGCCAATAAAGATCAAAATAAGGTCATAAAAATGTACGATAGATATTTAGATTCAGCAAAATATCTTCCATCCGCAGTACAAGAGGGAACTCGAGTTGAAAAAATAATTTTATGAAAAGGCGGGGATGCAACTAGTATCAATAGGAAATGCGTAGTTACAAAAGCGGGATGGAATCATTCAAATAAAATTGCACAGCATCGCTATTTAAAGATTACTTACTTGAACTCGAGTTTTTTTCGTGTTTGCTTTGAACCTGATGCTGGCGGATGTTTTACTCCATTGAAATAGCTCTTGATAAATTTTCACCTTATTTCCATCTTTATTGCCATTTCCTTAAGCTTTTTTTTGTGACAATGGATATTTTACTTAAGTGTTAATTATAATATCATACTACTGCAATATTAGTTTGCAACAATTCAGGACAAATGCTTTTCAGTTCTTCGACGGTGTTTTCGATAACTTTATTTGCAGTGAAGGGAGTTATGTCTAATGTGTGTGCATCCGATACATAAAAAAACATGCTATGATTATATACATTAACAATAGTGATCTTTATTAATCAGTTTTGAAGATTTTAGCGCTTGTTTATTATATGGTAATTAAGTGTTATTTACATATACTTTAATCCTGCAATGATAGATTGAATTTATAGTGAGAAGGTTATCCAGTCCTTCAATAGTTCTTGTGTTAGTCTTACTTCTAGTGGGCGTTGTTATGGCTACCACGCGGAGTCATATAAATCTGAAAAAAAGAACACTTAAAGTAGACATGGATGTATTCATCTTTATGTCAGTTTTGACGGTTTCAGCGTTAAACTATAAATGTTGTATCTGAGTGTTATTTGTATATACGCTACAAAGTACAAAATCCGGAATCCTACAGACTTCGGCCATTCCGGATTTTGGATTATTAGTATTTTTTGGCCAAAATAACCTTAATCTAACCCCCCACCGCGCTAATTTTGCGTTTATAATTGTAAAATAACAGATATATGAATAGGAATATTTTTTTAAAAAGAAAAAAACCTTTTTGATACAATGCAAGACATTTTACTTGCAAATCTTTTAACTTTTATGTGTGGTATTTACTCTGAATATGTCGTTATTTTGCGTTGCTTCACAAATTAAGTCCAGGTTTAACTCCTTGTTCTTTAAAAATTGTCGAAAAGATGTAAAAAAGTGAGAATAAAAACGCCAGCTAGCTAAACGTCCGGATTTTGGATAATTCCGGATTTGGGACGTCCGGGTTTGGGACTTTGTAGTATACCTTACTTTTACAGCTTGAAACCTTCCAGTACAAATGCTTTTCCCTCGTTTGAAGGTGCTTCTATTAGCCTTACTTGTAGTGGAGGATTTTCTGGATAACATGTGAGAGTCTAATACATCTCAGAAACGTGCTATGATATTCAACATGAGTAATATTCATCTTTATTAGTCAGTTTTTGAAGGTTTTAGTGTTTGACAATAAATATTGTACTCAAGTGTTATATGTATACCCTGCTTTTTTAATGACAGCTTGAAACCAAGGACAAATTTGGCAAGATATTGAACGGTGCTTCTGATAGCCCTACTTGTGGCGGCGGACGTGATGAATAACGTGTGGGAGTTTCATACATCTAAAAAACATGCTATGTTAGTAGACATGAGTAATAGTTCCCAAATTTAAGCATAAAAAAGTTTGATCAAACGTTGAATTGCGTGATGCTTAAACGCAAAACTTTTAGTCTAGTAATTTCTAAGAAGAATCTTCCATGATCCAATAAGTATTAGTTTTAAACTCATCGGTTCTTTGAAGACAGTCATGACATACATTAAAAATCTCAGAAGGGTTTTTTCAATATTTCTTGAAAATCGCAGAAATTTGTATTGTGGTTCAACTCCCAAATCCATTAATCTATCTTTCTTTTCATAGAATAGAAATAAAAAAACAGAGTTTCGAAAAACAATTTTGATCGATGTGTACTGGTATAAAACTTCAAGTTTACATGCACGATTCCAGTTTCTAAACTTATTTAGTCCGAAAAATGGCAGCCAAAAGACTATTTGATCGTTCACTGTCAAGATCTGTTAACATATTTCTGAAAGATGTATAGTGAGGTGGAATTTTTTCTTGGATTGTCTCCAACGTTGGAAACGAATTATTATCTGTGTGCTTAAAAACATGGAAAGCCCTGCTTTTTAAAGTGGGTATATTTATGATTAGCGTATTCAATGGTATAATAATAATATAGGTATGGGCTTGAAATATCATACAGTGAAAGCTTTTTGATAGGCTTGTGTTAATTCGTCGGAGAGAGCATTTTCGATAACTTATTGACAAGCAGTTTAAAATTTTTGGATTTATTAATTTAACCTTCCTCTAAGGTTTAATAGAAAAGACTACGTATATTAGGTCGAAATTGGTTTGAAATTAAGTTTGCATATTCTATCACATTTTAATTTTTACCTCATAGTTTATATTCACTCATTAATACTTAATCTACGGTTTGAATAACCATTTTTTTGCAATGAGGAGGTTTGCCATGCGTTTAAGTATGATGAACACCATATTTTTGCATTTACATTCTCCATGATAAGACCTTGTACGATAGTTAGCTATACTGACTTTTTTTTAACGTTAAGTTGAAATCATACCCATGTAATTTAAAACATTCTATTTTCTTAAGTGCACTGCATGTTACTTCAAATATGAGTTTAGTTTTGTTGTTACATAGTGCTATAAAGCATGGAGTACTTTATTTATGGCTTTTAAATTCAAAATAATAAGCAATAAGACAATTATTTTTAATTTTTACTTGTTTACACTTCACGTAGAGTAAATTTTAGTTATTGCTCCTTGATCTATGTATCCTATGTTGAATAATTTGTTGGTTGTTTAACAAAAATTTTGTTTCTAAGAGTTTTGATTGTATTATTCGCTTATTAAATTCCTTCTATTACTTAATAAAAAAAATCAACCATATACTGAGTGTAAAACGTATTCTATAAATTTACTGGAATGATAATTTCCTGTGAAGCACTTACTTGTTAAATATATGGCAACTTAAAATATTAATGCTATAGAGCAGAAGTTTACAGGCATTAGATAAATGAGATTTTCATTCCTGCTTTTCATATATTATAAAGAGACACACTATATTTACATAGCACTACACACACATTTAAATGTATTAATTAATATGGTTACATATACTACACAAGTTTGTCTTAAGTGATATTTACAGTCACATATAAGGAAATATACTTAAGAGAAAGAAAGTACAAAATAAGTATTTCAAAATTTAAATAATAGAATAAAATGCAATACATAAAAATATATTAATAAAAAGTACAACATTTAACGAAGACCTTTGGTCAAATCTTTGAACATTTGCGTAATATTTGTTATAGCCAAATGGAACAGTTCCTAGAGAGGATTGGTATTTAATAATAATAACTAGGTATTTAATAATAATAGCTAACTTGGTATTTAATCATAATAGGTATATAATATTTCGACTTCACGTACTTCATTGTGGAGTCCAAAGTCATTGCTAAATACTTCAAAACAATATGTTAAGCCAAACATTGAAGTTATACGGCAATCAGTTTTCTTTAAGTGTGGATATTTTGATTCTGTGTGGCACTTGTTTCTAAATTCAATTATAGAAGTAGATTTGTGCTGTATTTGCAATGTTTGATCTTCATTCATCTCCAATAACTCCGATTACCAACTGCTTTTTCAACAATAATTATTTCAGAAATCGGAAATCCATCTTCAATTATATCACAAATAATGGGGTCGCAAAATATACCAATGAAGATTTGAAGACCAACGAGTATTTAATTTATAACGTTATCAAATGAAATTTTATTGAAAAAAAGAATTTTAGTTCAGCTGGTGCAGCTTATAATAAAAATAAAAGAAAGCGGAGTTTTTCAGTACCATTTAAAAAAACCGTCCTTTTCAGTTCCAACAATTACAGTTCAACAAGACGCTTTCACTACAACTTCGACAACAAACTCATTGAAAAAGTGTGGTTGGCTCGAGTGCTGGGGGCAATGTATACACAAACAACATGCCATTTCCACAGCAGCGCTCACGTTTCGAGTCAAAATTTGTTCAAAATTTTCATTTGAATTCTGATCCAGATGTACTGTATATCTTTTCTGTAATTCAACAAATTTATGTTTGAAAAATATTCTTTTGGAAAATCATATTTTGTAAACAATCCATTCCCTTACGACGCGTCTTCATTGATGCGAGCGAAGCGAGCATAAGTTTGCGCAGTGAACCAAAACTCCGGGGGTTGGGGCGCTTTAGCGAGCAGGGGGCTTGCCCCTAGTCGTTTAAAACACTAATAAAACCTTGGTTTTTCCTATCATTACAGCCCCTACGTCAGTCGCAACACTTACAAGTTTTTCACGAGGTAAATAAAACCTGTTCATTACTTCATCAAGAGCATTTTTACTATCGATACCACGAGATGTTCCGATAAGAACTGCTGGGTTTAACATTTCTTCCTTCACATTTACAAAATGTGACTCTTGCGCCATAAAAACAAGAACCAACCAACCTTCACTTTTACGTCTGCATATACATAACGGACAATTGTGGAACATCCTGATTGCCTGTAGACTCGACGAGAGCTAAAATAAATACTGCGCAATTTTCCGTCACACATCAAACTACAATAGTTTCAACGTTTATACTGTACCGTCATGTAAGAATTTGACGGACAGCTGGTTTAAAATTAAACTATTTATTTACATAAATTAAATATTTACAAGAAAATTTAAAAAGATAATTAAGGGCACAGCCATCGACAACCGAAACCTGCCTGAAGCCAAAGTAACAAATGGCAAAACAGAGACGTCAGTCTCTCGTCGAATCTCGAGTCCGAATCCCCTAAAATCCATGTTCGCTTCGCTCAACAGAACCGAAGCTGACAACGAGAGGGGGGTGAATTCCGAGCCCTCTAGAGATGTTTATGTCCTCTCTAGAACAGAAACACCCCCACACAGATGCGAAAACCGTCTGTCATGCCGACTTGAGTCCCCCACAGCAAAACTTGATCCCAGACATGGGATTAGGGAACCGACGAAAACTCCAGCTGTGTATGGATCAAAAGGAACGCCGGGCCGCCGATGAGCCGCACGTGCAAAGTCTGAAGTTGTTTTTGCATTTCGAAACATTCCAGCGTCCACGTGTTAGGGAAAAGGGTCGGCTAGTACCATATGGTACAATACTAATTGCTCGAATACGACGCTCAGTTGTACGGCGTGACATAGAACCCTGTGCGATCAATTTATGGAAATTTGTGTTATCAGGATTCAAAACTTTAACCACTTCTTTCAAGTTTATTTCATAAATCCTCCTTCTCTATATGGACGTTTGCACGAACAATATTCCAAGCCATCAAAAAACATGATTATTTTGCTCTGTGATGACGGGTTTGAGTACACGATGGTTTATAATACGTTACACAAAGCGTGACTTAACACTCTCGACTCACCTACCCATCACACGCTCGGATTATTGACGCAACCGAAGATATACTTTTGAAGCGATTTCGTAAGACTTGTACACTTCAATAAGATGTATGTATACACTAGAAATCACGAAAATTGACCAGAATATCAGTGTTGCTTTTATTGATTCAAAATATTTTCCTACATCGTAGCTTTCAAACGACGCTAATATCTTGCAAATATTCGAAATAGTTTTTTAGTTACAAGGATTTTCGTACGATACTATCACCGTGAACAGACATACAAAACTTCAAAGTTCATTTCTGAAGAACTGCGTTTTTGTAATAGGAAATGCTTTGTTCAAAACGCGACTACTCTACAATGAATTCAATTATTATAACTATTTTTTCATCATTATGATGTATACCATGCAGGGGATGTCTTAAAGTTCAATCATAGCATTTAAACAAGAAATAAGTTTTTAATTTCTTTTTAAATTTTGAAATTATTTAAAAAATGTTGATTGTTTTACGTTTCCTTGATTAAAAAATAAACTATTTCTTCTAGCAACTTGATGGAAGTTCAAAACATGCAGAATAATATAAGAATTAATTTCCAACTGAAAACTTCTATCTGAACAAATTAGAATTTGAGATATCATGTTTCAATACACATACTAATTTGCTTAGTATGTCTTAATTAGATATTTAATAATTTGCACAATCTGATTTTTCTCCATGACATGATTTTAAGAATACACCAAGTACCTATGGTAAAAATATGGAGTTTAGAAGTCAAAATTAAAAAAAAATATATATATATATATTTTTGTGTGTAAGTACACTTTAACCGATTCAACCAAAGACACACTATTAAAGCGAATATGTACGACTTGAACGCCATACTTACTTAGTTAACAAGATTCGTAAAAAAATTCTTAAATAAAAAAAAGGGGGATTTAAATTTTCAATGGGAGCCGCATTTAACTCAACTAAGATCCTCTTGCGGCTCTGGGATCCGCATTTGCCAATATATGAGTCGTAATTTTTGAAAATGGTATAAGTCCATTTTTTCATACATTGAGATATTTAAGGGTTTGCGTTTAAATTAATTTAAAAAAATTGGCAAACATTACTCGATTCGGATGGAGTTTTTAACACTAAAAACCAGTTAAATTTTATTAATAATAATAATTATAAAAATTGTTAAAGAAAATAAACTTATTTTTTTCAAAGCGGACTTATACCACTTTTAAAAATAGCGGTTCATATAGCTTGTAGATATATACCCTAATATATAGCTTCCAAATAAATCCTAAATGTATTGACGCCATAATGCACCCATAGCTGATAAAACCAAACTTGCTATAGATTACAATTTTTAGCTTGTTACGATTACTTTAAATCAATTTTAAAATCCATTGAATCATACTTTGAAAATTAAAAGTATCAATTGAAATAATAATTAAAACAAACAAATTACACTCTACATGAATTTGTGAGACTGAAGTCACGGTTCAAACCGAATACATAAGAACAATTTCAAACAACAAAAGCATTGTTGTGTTTGAAATTAACCTTCCTAAGCAATTATGTCTCACGCACAGATTAAAACAACAGGATGTTTAGAAAACATTTTCGAACAATAAAAATATTGTAAACCTCTTAATGTAGAATGTTGTCAAAGTCAGACAACGCTTCATTCCTGACATTACGCTTATTTTGACTTCTTAAATAACGTCAGTATTTTGAACTGTCCAAATGTTTTGAGAAATGAACTAATATAATTTACGAATTTTATGTATATTAAAATAATAATTCATTATTACTAAAATGATGGAATCATATTTTGAAAATTAAAAATATCAAGTGAATTAAAAAAATATCCCATTTTCATAAATCCTTACACTAAACTAATGTTCGGTTCAAACTAAGCAGATCAAAACATTCCCAAGTATCAAAAGGTTTGATGGATTCGTTATAATTCATCCGAGCAGTTCCACCGTTAAATATTATTAAAACAACATAATGTTAACAAAATTATTTCGAACAAATTTTTTTGAAACATCAAATTGAAATACATTTTACTCCCTCAATAACATCAGTACTTTCAGAACGATTGCGAACGTCTTCTTACAAAATGTATTTACTTTGAAATAATTAATTTAAATTTGTTTAAAGCACAAAACAACTCAACTTGTTGAATATTAAATATCATTCGAAGATCATTGGGGACTGATATTTAGTAACGCATCGTTGCACGTTTTACAAGTACGGTATAAAATATTTGATTATGTGCTGTGCATGGCAAACATATCAGAACCCCGTTTTATTTATTCATTTCAAAAGGAATAAAAATCCATACATCATTTGTTGAGTTTGTGAAGAAAAGTAAGTCGCAAAACCCCTCCAAATAGGATAATGCTTTTTTAAAACTTAGCAATGAATAATAATGTAATCCCACCAGATGTGAAGGGGCCAAAATTGAATTACATTTTTTTCCTGATCCGGGAACATTTCACCTCACAATTAACTAAGCCCAAATGAATCATGTTAAATATTAATAAAATGTGACGTTTTTTCTTTGCAGTTTTCAGGGTACTTAAGTTCCGTTCCTGCATAGAACATGCGATACGCTAACAGCGCTTGTACTTATTAAACATGCATCTGTAGAAGTAATGAGACGGAACCGTTCCCTGCTCCGTCTAAGCAAACAGTTTTTACATGTTTATAAAATGGAATGATAAGCTCGTGTTAATTTCCCTTGAGAAATTATTGTTCTTGTGAGCCTGTTTGAAATTGAGTTATGATGAATTGTATTATGAAGATTGAGATAAGCAAATTGAATTTTCCCCCGACATTGTTTATTTTGCATTGTATGGCAATCGTTGTTTTTACAATGGATGACTCTATTGGACTGAACGGTTTTTCTTGCTCAAGATATGCTGTTCTTATAGTTCGAGAACAATTCTGAACGAAAGTTTCCCTTTTCGACATGAATTGAATCTCACTTCGTAATATTCTTCTCTCGAGCTGTAAGAACGTTTTCAACCACATGGTTTCTTCTAAATCCATATATAATCTTAAAGTTCCACAACAATTCTGAACGAATGTTTCCCTTTTCGACATAAATTGAATCTCACTTCGTAATATTCTTCTCTCTAGATGTAAGAACGTTTTCAACCACATGGTTTCTTCTAAATCAATATATAATCTTATAGTTACACGACAATTCTGAACGAAAGTTTCCCTTTTCGACATGAATTGAATCTCACTTCGCAATGTTCTTCTCTCGATATGTAATAGCGTTTTCAACCACATGGTTTCTTCTAAATCCATATATAATCTTAAAGTTCCACAACAATTCTGAACGAAAGTTTCCCTTTTCGACATGAATTGAATCTTACTTCGTAATATTCTTCTCTCGAGATGCAAAAACGTTTTCAACCACTTGGTTTCTTCGAAAAGAATATATAATCTTATAGTTACACAACAATTCTGAACAAAAGTTTCCCTTTTCGACATGAATTGAATCTCACTTCGTAATGTTCTTCTCTCGATATGTAAGAGCGTTTTCAACCACATGGTTTCTTCTAAATCCATATATAATCTTAAAGTTCGACAACAATTCTGAACGAAAGTTTCCCTTTTCGACATGAATTGAATCTCACTTCGTAATATTCTTCTCTCGAGATGTAAGAACGTTTTCAACCACACGGGTTTCTTCGAAATCAATATTAGTGGATATCATTGGAATATTGATTTCATCTCAATAAGTTAACGAATTCATTCAAATCTTAATCTTCTTAGAGGTTTTGTGAGTTCGAATCCAACCAAACAACGTCATGTACAAAGGGAGCTTGTGCATGTTAAATCTGTCGTGTCCTCAAATGTCCTCACGTTGGTGTGGAGTGAAAGTTTCGAGAGAGGTGCGCCATCTGAGGTAAAGCGTCGTCATCTTCCCATGGTTCAAAGTTACATGGTGTTGTTATAGGTTTTTTTCCCTTGAGGAATGCTCTCGGATTATCATCATAGCGCCTAGTTTTGCTCCAGTACAAAGTTAGTTAAAGTACCTACTTACCACTTAGGGTTTCGCATTTATCTATCCGTTCTACAGCCTGTAATCTTCTATGATGACTTTCAACAAGATATTAATTCCTTATCCAGTAGAATCTTTCCTCAGATTCTTTCAAGCAATATATGTGTTTATTTAGTCATTGTATTTGTTATGGCGTAAAATTAGCACTTACACACTAATCGGATATATCGTGGAAATCAAAAACTATAATCAATTTTTATACGTTGCAAAAAAAAATGTACAGTTAGCTAGATTTAGGACTGATTGTTTAGCATAATTATAATTTACATTTGATTTGATTTATAAATGCGAAATGCAGTAATAATTTATTGGAATTTTGAAATTATTTAAACATATTTGACTTTTAAAAAAAATGATGTAACAATTGATGAGCAATCTCAATACCTAAAGATTTCATGGATACAAATACAATTTCTTGAATTTACTACTATCATATGTTGTTGGATTTCATTGCTACAATAAATTCGACAGACAACAGCGTGTCTTATAACTCTTTATAACAGTGCTCTCTTCTGCACTTTGTGACGATAGTAATTGGTGGTTCAGTTGCTACCTGTTTTTTTTGTTTTTGTTTAAGGGCACCGGAAAGTCATTAAAGGCAAAAAATCATGAAAATATGACCAATATTCGAATGCATATAAAGTTTAAGCTATTATAAGTATCAAAATAAATTTTTGCACACATGTTTGTAATGCATTTTAAAACTAATTCAAGCTAAAAATAAAGTTTTAAAAGTGAAAACATTTTGTAGAGTAGCATTTATATAGAACACGGTGAAAACAAATTAAATACAGTGAGTTCACTTTGGGTGAGCTCTGTAAAAATACTTTAATATATACTTAGTAGCAACTTTTTTCCCTATCACTAGAAATGTTTCTTGAATTCTTTAAAATATTTTTTTTTTTTTTGAAAATGACAAGGAAAAAAATTTAGAAACAATTTAAATCAGCTTATGAAATTGTTGTGATTTTATACATACTAATTACCCATTAAACCAATTTCTGTTCATATTTCCTCAATAGTTTATCTTTTAACATAATTGCCTAATGAAAATACATGTGTATCTAAAATTTCAAACTGATAACTTTAGTAGTTTTTTTTTTACAGAGCGCACCTGAAGATAAAAATTTATCATTTTGAGAGAAAACGACAAAAAACTACAAAAAAGGATCTCCTTAACTTATCCATAAGAACTTTCCAAAACACAAGTTAACAAAATTCGCGGTTAAATATAATAACAGTCGCAATTAAACATGTTGCCAATCGATTAAAATGTAAATTTATAGAAAAATATACTAAAAATATAAATTATTATAAAAAATATAATCCATCGTCGGCCAAACTGAAACTTCAAACCTGAAACCGAAACCAAAAAGGATAATTTCAAAATTAAATTTTAGTGTCTTAAAATGTCTTAAAATGCTTAAAATTACATAATAAGTGATACATCAATAGATTCGTATTAGTGCCCTCTATCGAATGAAATTGAAATTAAAAAAATCGATTTTTTTTGTAGAATTATGACTTCTCAGTGCCCTTAAAAACCTATTTATTAAAAATTTACCTTTTTACTTTCTAATCATCCTGTTCATAATGTCACCAACTGTTTCTCACATATTGGATGCCATAATTCTTATTTTTCTGATTTCCCGCTAACGATTTAAGTTTTTACTAAAAAGTTTAAACAACTATCAAAGGACACGCAAATTCTAAAACGCAATTCATTCATAAATTCCTATTACCTATATATTTACAATTTAAAAACTGAATGAAATCAGACTCCAGATGTTTGTTTGGTGGATAATTTAACCCCTTGTGAAGGGTTCGTATACATAATTCCAACTTCCAACTTGCAATCTTCTATGCATAATTTCTAACAATCTCTAACATGTTTGAACATTATACTATCTTTTAAAAGGATTCAATTATAAGAACATAAGTATTAGAATAATTCCAAAGACCCGGGAGCAGAAAGTGCTTAAAACTGCAATGTACGTCTCAGAACAAAGTCTTTGCAGTACAATTTTTCCTTAATACTATCAATATTTTGGCCGATTTTTTTTTCAGTCATAACAAGGTTCCGACGGGTGCTCAGAAAGTGTTTATAAGTGCTTATTTTGATTTTCCATTTTTAAAAGCCCTTAAAAGTGCTTATTTTGACCTTCCATTTCTAAAAGCCCTTAGAAGTGCTTATTTTTCTTCAATAGTCCTTGGAAATTGCTTATTTTCCTTTAAAACAAAATTCAGTTTTCAAATGACGATATATTTCACACTATTTCTGACCTCTAGAGGACGATCGGCGATAAAACTGCTTACGAGTACGGAATTTGCGATGATTCAGAAATTGGCCTGCTTGAATGGTAACCCTTCATACGGGATATACAAATCTTCGATCGACTCTTGATGAGCATGTAAATAAACTTTAAATACTTGAAAACGCATGAAAATCGGTCTGTTTTCGGCTCAGGCAAATAGTTGCCCTGTTAGACGAACTAGAATACGATCATCAAATGTTAATTAAATTTGTTTTATTCAGTTACCCGTAAGTGCAATGTTTTAAAAAGTTATTAAAATTATTGCGAAGAGAATTTTTAAGTTGGTTGGTGATGTTGGTTGTTTTTAAGTGGCAACCCGATGTGTTGCAATTTTTTTTTAAATCTAGCCTTTTTATACTTCTAATTCTTTGTAAAAACTATATCAGTAAAGTTGAACAAACAATAATTTGGAAGATTTTCGAGGGTTATTCTGCTCTTAAAAGTTGAAGAAATCGGTTATCAGTTCCGGAAAAAGAAATTAATCTGATCGATTGAAAAAACCTTGGAGGGAAAGTTCGCAAAAGCGTAAACCAGAGTGCTAGACGACCGGGAAAAGTCGTTTGAAAACTGAAAATTTCGGACTCTCATCGTATTTGCTCGCTGACAAAAAACGAAAGTAATTTTCTATGCTTTCTACTTTTTTCTCTTTGTATACGGGTGACAAATACACAGTGGCCGATTGTGCTTAAATTTCACTTTGCATTTGTTATGATATGCGCAATCTGTTTCTATCGTCAGCCTATAGGATTATTTTAAAATTAATTTTGTTTTTATTAAAATGTACTATATATCTATTCAATAAAATTCCATTTAATTTGTTTAAACCATATCATAGATTTTATAAATTTATCGTAGTTTTGGCATAGCTCTTATGATCCGTTTCGGTTCAAGGGAAAATGTTTTCTTCAGAACTCATTCGGTCTCCGATACAGACAAATTTGACTTTGACGTATGCAATTCTTTTCCATCCTTTTAGTAAAGGAATCGTTTGCCCCTAATTTTGTTTTATTGAAACAATTTTCCATCTAAAATTTTCATTTCCGAATTCAAAGTATTAGAATTATTGTTATGATTCTAATAGTGTTCTTGTTTTGTAATGCTAGTATTTTTCAGATTAATTAGTATGCAAAACGTCTTTGTAAAATTTCTAAATTGATGTTAAGTTATAATAAAGTGTTTTACGAAGAAATGTGTGAATATCTTTACAAGGAAATGTTTAATTTATTAAGGAAATTCTTGAAAAATTTAAGAAGATTCTTTTGTTCTATAAAACTGTCATCTCGATCGTTAGAGGATCTTCGGAGGGATCCGTTTACCATTAATCTACTTTTATTTGACCGTGTAATCGTATTTGATATCGTTTTATTAACTGTGTATTATTTTGATAAATATTTTATTTATAAACATAATTACAACAATACCATTCAGTTAAAACCAGTTTTAGAATTTTAATGTTGTTCTATTGTCTTTCTGTAAGCCACTTCCAGAAACATTTAATAACAACACATACAATCATTTTCTTCTATTCAATCTGCAGTGAAACGGACAATTACTTATGACACAATTAATCCGTCCAAAACACCCGGTAACTATTGGCTGAGATTGTTTTTCTCCCAACCTGATGGTATTAGTAGTAGAATGATCTAACTAATGACTCAACGCGTCTTTAGAAGTTGTCCACAATCTCATTAGGTTAACTTTATTTGTTTAATAGTATTTCAGAATATTTTCCGAACTTAATGTTTCAGTAAATATTTTGTTTGAAATCATTATGCAAACAGTTTTAATTAAACGAAATATCTTCTCTTAAATTCCTATTGTTCTATTGTCTTTAAAATTTTAAAACATTCTCAGAAGCATTTGATAACAACACATAAAATCGTTATTCCATTCTGTGCTTGAAATATCCAATAACTAATGACAAATTGTTTTGCTACTCCTAACAGTGCAAACATTCTCCGGGATAGTTGTTTCTCCCTTTCAGTTACATTAGTGGCCAATCTAATGACACAATGCGTTGTTGGATGTGGTCCGCCTTATCATTAAGCTAATTTTATTCTTTCTTTGAATTGCATTTGAGGTTATTTTCTGGTTTTTTATAAGTTATTGTTACAAATACTTAATTTTAAAACATTACAACTGTTTTAATTGGTTAAAATATTTTTTTGCTATCTTTCTATTGTTCAATTATCTTTCTTTAACAATTCGAATCACTCCCAGAAGCATTTAATTGCAACTTAAAAATTGTTTAATTCATTCCAATCTGTGCATGAAACATCCAATAAATAATGGTAAATTTATTTGATAATCTAACTATAATATACACCTTTACTATGAGATAGATAGTTGTTTCCCTCCAGAAATTATTAGTAGACGATATAATAACTCTCTGCGTCCTTCAAATTTGTGCTCATTTTCATCTTTGACTTACTCTCAGACATATAAAATCATTTAGATACTTCTTTTCAATCTACAATGAAATTGCCTATAACTAATAATAATGGTAACCATTTGCAGAGATTCTTTTTCTACCTTTCCAGATGGCATTAGTAGCCGATCTAAGGACACAACGCGTTCTTCAAAGTGGTCCGCATTATCATTAAGCTAATTTTCTTCTATTTTTAAATTGTATTTGAGGTTATTATCTGATTTTTATAAGTTATTGTAATAAATACTTAATTTGAAAACATTACATTTGTTTCAAAAGGTTAAAATATTTTTTGCTAAATTTCTATTGTTCTATTATTTTTCTTTAACAATTCGAATCACTCCCAGAAGCATTTAATTGCAACTTAAAACTTGTTTAATTCATTCCAATCTGTGCATGAAACATCCAATAAATAATGGTAAATTTATTTGATAATCTAACTATAATATACACCTTTACTATGAGATAGATAGTTGTTTCCCTCCAGAAATTATTAGTAGACGATATAATAACTCTATGCGTCCTTCAAATTTGTGCTCATTTTCATCTTTGACTTACTCTCAGACATATAAAATCATTTAGATACTTCTTTTCAATCTACAATGAAATTGCCTATAACTAATAATAATGGTAACCATTTGCAGAGATTCTTTTTCTACCTTTCCAGATGGCATTAGTAGCCGATCTAAGGACACAACGCGTTCTTCAAAGTGGTCCGCATTATCATTAAGCTAATTTTCTTCTATTTTTAAATTGTATTTGAGGTTATTATCTGATTTTTATAAGTTATTGTAATAAATACTTAATTTGAAAACATTACATTTGTTTCAAAAGGTTAAAATATTTTTTGCTAAATTTCTATTGTTCTATTATTTTTCTTTAACAATTCGAATCACTCCCAGAAGCATTTAATTGCAACTTAAAACTTGTTTAATTCATTCCAATCTGTGCATGAAACATCCAATAAATAATGGTAAATTTATTTGATAATCTAACTATAATATACACCTTTACTATGAGATAGATAGTTGTTTCCCTCCAGAAATTATTAGTAGACGATATAATAACTCTATGCGTCCTTCAAATTTGTGCTCATTTTCATCTTTGACTTACTCTCAGACATATAAAATCATTTAGATACTTCTTTTCAATCTACAGTGAAATTGCCAATAAGTAATAATAATGGTAACCATTTGCAGAGATTCTTTTTGCACCCTTCCAGATGGCATTATTAGTAGCCGATCTAAGGACACGACGCGTTCTTCAAAGTGGTCCACAATGAAATTTTTTCACCAATTAAAAGTTTCGTTCACCAATTTCTAGTCAATTTTGCTGATAACAAGATACCTCGTCGAGACAACTACAGAGAGGATTAAGTCAAATCTATTAAAAGAGAAAAAAGCTACCCATTTTTTGCACACATGTCTTTTAGCAATTTTAATTATCTAATAATTTTATATATTTACCGAAAATATGAATTTCTCCTATTTGAGATTTTTAAAATATTAAACTTCATTGCCTTTCGTAATTAACTGAACATAAAAATTGTCACGGTGTCTATTAGAAAATAGGATAGTTCAATAAACCCGAATAAATGACTGCGTGAACCTGCAGGCAGAGGTTGGATTTATTATGAAGTTTGTCCAATGAAAGTGGGGCCGGCAATGGAAGATAACTTTTATTTCACAAGCTAAAGGGACAGATCCTTATACGGCTTTTGGAAAGTAGGGATTTGTAGCAAACATGTTCCTCGAGGATATTGTTTTTTCATCTCGTATAAGTATTTTTCAGATTTTTTTAAAACTTAATAATTTATTTAAATAAGTATTTAATTTGAAAATACAAAGTTTTAATTGGGTGAATATTTTTTATCTCATCTTTCTTTGAATCACTCTCAAACGCAATAAAATTATTTTTGATTCTACAGTGAAATAGCCAATAACTAATGATAATGTTAGTCCAGCCAATACACCCGGTAACCATTCGCTGAGATTGTTTTTCCTCCCACCCAGATGGCATTAGTAGCCGATCTAATGACACGACCCGTCCTTCGAAGTGGTCCGCATTATCATTAACCTAAATGCGACGTCGGGCTGCCTAACGAAGAGAGTTGCAATTTTCAAAAGGGACGGAAAAAGTCGCAAAATTATACCATGCACTCACAAAAGGGCGACGCTTAAAGTGGCGTTATGATAAATTACCCTTACTTTCTGGCTGAGGAGAAAAGCAAATTATCTATTTTGCGCGCTTCATTAGTTTGAATATCCAATTTACAGCACCGAATAATGGACAACGTGGCGCAGGGCGCGATAGCTTCTGGGGAGGAAGAGCCCAGAACTTTTCGCTTCAATCGATGTCAAAAAGACATTAACCTTCGGCTTTTGAGCTCTCGCTTTGTTATTTAACTACGGAACAAACAGGAATTCGAATCATTGACTTTCAGTCGTTGGAGGAGTAACTGGGAGCGTTAGCGTTTTTTTTTTCGCTGGAAAATATCACGGGATTCCGAATAAAAGAAAAAAGGTTAAAGATTCAGAGACCGTGTGCTGATCAATATTGAGAATACGATTGGGAGTTGTAGAGAATGAGGTTATTTAAAGTTGGGCCGTAGACGTGATTTCGAATGCAGATATAATTTTTCTAAGGTATTAGACGTTATAGCCATCACACCTATTTCAAAGTCTAATGACTATTCAAAATAAAGAAACACATAGTCTTTATTTTGTCGTCGTTACATACAATTATCCGGATTATTTTCAGAAAATATCAAAACTATTTCCCGAGCTTGTAAATTATTTAGGTTAAAGTTGTCAATTGATAAATTCAGGTTCAATATTGAAATTATTTTTCAACTTTCGAAATTTTGAGCCTTTAAACAGTTTATAGCGCGTTGTATTGCTCTAGTGTGACTAAAATTCAGCTTCCAACTGCTGACAATTCGATGTAATAATCTATTATGTAAAGTCCTAATCAATCAAATCGGATTGTTTATATATTATAATGACAGCTCCCAGTTCTTGCTTCCCTTGTAGTGATGTAGGTACAAGTAGTAAGCAAACGGACATTAATAATAGTTTTATTCATATATCGACGGCACAAAACAGAAATTCAATACCTGGCAACAATACATTTTGTTATATTACAGTTGTTTAATCCTTATTTTGATTTGTCTTTGACTTGAAAACCATATTGTAGTGGCCATTCTTTGATGCAAATACCTAATCCAAACTGTCGTCAATTCTAGGTAAGGGAACAATTGGTCTTCCTACTCGGATCTTCATTTCCCTTGGAGCCTAGGTGCAGAATTATATTCTGCAACACAACAACAAGCAATTACAATTGTTCTACAGGCATTTTATCCGAATTTTGAAAGCTGCTGTAAAATCAAAAACAGACGTAAAACACAACTATCGGCTAAATATGTATTACATATTTATAATATAACATAAAAAATAATTAACTTACTTTATTTAAAACCAAGGCATACTTTCAGAATTTGCAATTCTGTCGATAACTTTTGAAGTTTTTATTATTGACCTAGGGACATGTGTTATTTATAAAGTGTTTGTGGTAATTTGGGGAGGTGTACGGAGTTTGTTTGGTAGCCAGAGAAGAAGAAAAGGTGTAGAAAGAAGCGCGCTTTGCACTCTAGAACATCGTAACTTATGATTAATAAAAAAAACAGCTATAATTTTTATATAATTACGGAAAATTGTTCTGCAAAGACTGTTCTGTGACATACGTCAAAGTTTTAAGTACTTTCTTCTCCCGGCCCTTTGAGAAATAGGATAGTTTTTTCTACGAGATATCTTTTTATAGTGTTATAAGAAAAACTGACCAGATCCTGAAGGAGAATGTTATCGTCATCGGTGAATTTGGCCATATCTCGGTTTATATATATCTTCGAAACCACTTGGAGGGTAAAAATTAAGTATTAGTTTTGCGGTTTAAATATAAAAATTATAAGCGTTTTGGTAGTGTTATATTTCATTTAAGCTGATAACAACATGACTTCATTTCTCTGAACTATGACGATAAAGAGTTTCTCATAAAATAAGTAAGTAATTTATTTTTGCTCTAATCTGACGATATTTCGAAACAGTTTTACATTTACATTACACAGTAAATAATTTGTATGTGTGTCAATCCTCCGAGTGATTTTGTTGAGATACATCGTCCATCAAGAGCTGGGAAATTTTGTTAATGACAAGATATGACCGTCGTTAGCAAATTTATATTCACGAAGATCTTGCTGAATTTTGATGACCACGAGTTCAAGTTATGCTAAGCGTATTCGAATGACGAGATATCTCGTCTACCAAGATAGGATCACCTTTGTTAATGACAAGATAACTCGTCAAGGCAACCACCAGAAAGGCTTACGCTATTGTTGTACATGATGCTTTAAAACTTCCTGCGAAAGATAGGAGAAGTTCGGGTCACAAAATTATACCACATTTACCTGTGGATACATGTCCCTTAAGCGCGGTGAATGGTAGTTTTGAATTGCAGTTCATATGTCGATGGCTTTCAGATAGACACTACAGTGGAATATTACAATTTTCAGCACATACTGTAAAACTATAAGTGTGTCATCACTGTAGAAATGGAGGCCGGTGAAAACATTATTTGCACACTTTTTGTCTGTTATTTATGCTTCTTAGTATACGCTTTAGCAGTGCTGAGAGGTGCTTGCAGACATATCGCACCCCGGCAAAAAAAATGACGCAACTCAAAATTACAGAATTTGAGAAACATCAACTTAAAGGATACTATAAAAATTAATAAAGAAATGGTATAAGCTTCTTTTAAATTTTTGGTAAGTATTTAAGGTTGTAACTTCTATTATATTCTATAGAATAGTAATACTACACGCTGGGTCGCACTTCATACATATTTTTCAATGACATAACATCAAAATTTTTATTTTTTGAGTTGTGTCACTTTTTTTTGCCAGGGTGCAATATGAAACCTAGGTAAATAGGTTTTATTTTAATTTCTTTACTTCCTCTAGATGTTTTGAATAAGACTGTATATCAGTGTATACATGTATCATACATATACTGTACGCTTTGCTGATTCTGTAATCCAAACATACTCAATATTTATTATCAGGTGTATAACTCTATATATTGTATCCTTCCTGGGTGTATTTCTCTCTTATGTGCCAGTAAAACTTTCCTTGGACGTCTTTGTACATGAACGTTACAGTTTTTGGCACTGCATGGCGAAATGTGGCTTTTTGCTCCATATATCCAAACCTAACTACACTGTTGGCCACCGTAAATGCAACACCCTGACTGAAGCATGCAAATAATATGAAATTTACATGCATTAGCGGAGGTGAGATATGCAAATGATCAGAATTTCAGCGCATACGCACATCACACCTGTGGCGACACTTCAAAGCGCTATTTAAGGCTTGGAGATTTCGACGATTTCAAGTACGGCAGTTGTGTTTTTCTTGTGGTTTAAAAAAAACGATTAATTAATTAAAAAACGATTATGCCTCGTAGAAAACAGCGATCATCTTTTGATCAAGTACCCGAGTTCGACAGAGGAAGGATAGTGTCCTACAGAAATTGTTGAATTATCTTTCATGGGAATCGGTAGTCGTGTTGGACGAAACCAAACAACTGTAATGCGGATATGTGATCGTGGGATGCAGGAGGGTACGACGGACCGACGTGTTCGATCGCATCCACCTCAGTGCACCACGTGATGATAGGCATATTGTGCGTATGGCAGTGATGGATCACTCAGCCACATCACGAACTATAGCACAGCACATTCAGTCTGTAACGCATCATCCAGTGTCTGCGCGTACCATTCGACGCCGTTTACAGCAGAGTGGTCTATCCCCAAGACGTCCATTGCTTCGTCTACACTTGACTCAGAATCACAGACGTCTCCGCCGCCAATGGTGCGATGAAAGAAGGATATGTACGGCAGAATGGAATGAAATTGTCTTTACTGACGAGTCACGCTTCTGTCTGCAACACCATGATGGTCGGATTCGAGTCTGGAGTCACAGTAGAGAGAGGATGCTGAACAGCTGCGTTATGCACCGCCACACTGGTCCTGCACCGGGTATTATGGTATGGGGCAGTATTGCATATCACTCTCGCACTCTTCTAGTACGCATTGCCGGCACTTTAAAATTTCAGCGCTACATCTCCGAGGTGTTGGAGCCAGTTGTCCTTCCTTACCTTCAGGGCTTGCCCACAGCCATATTTCAACAGGAAAATTCGCGACCACACGTAGCACGCATTGTCCAAGGGTTCTTCGTCAATCGCCAGATTGAATTGCTTCCCTGGCCAGCTCGCTGTCCGGATCTTTCGCCGATAGAAAACATGTGATCCATGGTTGCTTAACGATTGACCTAGATTACATCCCCAGCTGCCACACCAGATCAACTTTGGCAACGTGTGGAAGCTGCTTGGTCTTCTGTACCCAAAGAACACATCCAAAGTCTCTTTGAATCAATGCCGAGGCGTGTGGCAGCGGTGATCTCCAACAATGGCGGCTACTCTGGCTACTGATTTTGGCAGGAACCACACTTCACAGAAGTCTGTAAATGTAATCATTTGTTACTTGGTCAACATGTTATCTACAAAGTAAATTTTGTTGTGATATCTCTTGTCTTTCTTGGTGTTGCAATTTGGGTGGCCAGTTTTGTATTTTGTATTTTGTTATGAATTTTAATTTGTACTGATATCACGCCAGAATCAAGTCTAATGAATATGTTGACATGTATTATTTTAATACATTAGCTCAAAATTGGTAATTGTCTTTAAAGCAGGTTAGCTATAAGAATTGTAGACGGAATATAAGTTGCATCGTTTAATTTAAAAGTCGAGATAGATTATTCGAAATGTCTTTAAAATACGGTTGTTTACGTTTTAATAAGGAGTTTGGTTCAGTTTTAAGATGGCAATTCTCACTAATTATACAATAACACTTAAATTTGCATATGTAAGATGTCCCCTCGTATCTCATTTGGGTTGTATTTGAGAGATAAAATAGAGAATAGTACGAGTGAAACTAGCATTTCTAAGTAGGTCACTGCAGCATTAACTTTAAAGTATGGTAGTACTCACCTAGTTAGTAAAAATAAAGACATGGAATTAACGTAATATATTTCATTTAATTAGTCGTTTATATTCCTGATAATTATTTCAGCATAGTATAAAAGGATGAATTTTCTTTGTGACTACGAATATTGTCTAAGACTCACAAAATTTCTTATATAAATATCCCTTAACGATATGTAAATATCAAGTAATAGTGAACTATAAGAAGTATAATTTAAAGTGTTTGAGAATTTAAGCGGATGCTATTAAGCACAGATACCAGTACTTAAAGCATTATTGTACAAAATATTTACATATTCCCTTACTTCTCGATATAATTAAACCATATTTTTTTATTATCTGTATATTATTTTATATTCATATTGAAGACCATCAACCTGCAGGACATGAAACTTTTATAATAAACTATCACGCGCATATATATAAGTTAAAACATCTTAATCTTGTTTCCTAAAATATAAAACTAGTATTGGGAAACCTAACAAAATCTTACCATCGTACTACGAAAGGACATGGCAATCTTCATAATTTCAGGTACATGTTAATTAGTAAGTGTGGAATAGTACGAGTTATAGAAGGAATTGTGCATTATTTGTAGATATAACACACAGTATATAAGTAATAGTTTTAAGACAAATAATGTTTCTGTTAGCTTCTACCTAAAGCTATCAAGGGAGGCATGAGAAGAGGACATCAAATGAAATGGAATATACAAGTTCATTGAGTGAATACTGCCAATTAATTCTTTGTATTTGTCAATTAACTTGTATATTTCCTTTCAGTTGATGTTTTAATATTTGTAGTTTCTTCCAAGAAAGATGGAAACAGTAAGTGATTACATCACAAAATCAGTAATTAGAATTTGATGTGACTACAGATATAAATTGATATGTATGTATTTTATGTTATTTTGTTTATATGAGAGATGATTTATCTTAGATACTGAAAGTGTAAGTAATGTAAGTGTTATTCAATCGAGGACGATTGTATTGTCAGTCTGTCCGAATGTTATATTCTTATTTGGTATCTCAATAATTCAAACGGTCAATAGATTGTGCTAGAGTCATCGAACGTATGTGTGGGATTTGTAACTATTTTTGTGATTAAGATGGTATTAGAGAGAGAATGGATGGATTACGTATGGACACACGTAACAAACTCTCACGTGTGATACGCTTCTTTGTATTCGTGATGTCATTTAATTAATGAATAAACTTGTTATTTGTTATCCAAAAATCACCTCATCATGCCTCCCCTGATAGTTTTAAGTAGATGCTAATAGTTCGACTCCTACAATGATAATATTCTACATTGGGTCCCCTTGACTCGTTCTGTTATATATATATATATATATATATATATATAACTTGTGTCTAGTACAGCATGTCCAAATATGGCCCTTGTACCCTAAAAAAAACCAACAAACCCAATCCCTCTATTCCTCCCTGGTCTCTCGTTCGTGTTATTGACATTACTTTATGAGTATGCCAATTTACTTGACATTATTTCTATATCACGGTCAAATATTCCTTTGCGCCATATAAGTCAACTTAAATCAAACAAAAAACTTTTACAATAATACGTACATTATTGTAAGAGGCTTAAATCAATAAAAATTATCAAAAAAGAAAATTAATTTGTGTCGTAACAAGGGGATTTGTCAAAGGATTTATTTGACAAAGATATCTCAGTTGCTTTTTTCAACGAATCAGTGCTTTCCTCTGTAAACATATTTTATCCTATAGAAAAAGAGCCGGAGAAGAAATTTGTCTTTAGAAAGCTACTGGCATATTCCTAGCCATCTAGTTAGGACGCCATTTCCTTCTTACTCTAAGGTACTACGCTATTACTACGCTCTTTCCTTCTTACCCAAGTGTTGTGAGCCTGGTTGTTTTCAACCATCATTTAGAATGAAAATTGACAGAACCGCATTTTTCTTTTAGAGAATAGCGCAATAAATTTAAATCGCATGCGTCACAATTAATATAAGTAAAATTGATGCATGACTAACTATCCAGCTGTGTTGATTATGAGTTTTGACAAGTTCATTTTTTTAAACGTCACACATGCTTATGATTCGATATTTGCAAGGCTCAGAAACCACATTGGACATTGGAATAAATTTATTAAATAGAACGAAAGCACTAAGAACGAGTGAAGTGTATTGCTATGCCTGAAAAAGTATGTAATATAAGTTTGAGGTTTATAAATAATAATGACGAGTTGGAGAATTTCATAATCATAATTAATGGTGAGATTTAAGATGACATTCCAACTTGCTTTTAACTAAAACTTAGATAAACGCAGAGCTAATAAGCCTGAAAAATTCTACTAAATGAACACTTCATTCATTTCAGAAAACTCTTAACTTAATTCATGGAATTAAGAATCTGTTTAGTGAGAAACCATAGATTCTTTCAACTTTGGAAGCATATTTACTGGTACTTTAATTTGAATATAATTATTTGTTCAGATTTTAATGTTTCCTAATTTAGAATAAAATTATTGTGTGAATCCTTCAATAAATCCAGGAAAAAATACAGGTTGCAAAGTGGATTTGTAAGCGTGATATCCTCAGAGGTTTAAAATTTAGTCTCGTAACATGTTGACTGCGATTCAAAGTATGAGTTATGATATTCTATCACGGATGGAAGGGTAAATTTGTAATTCCTCAATGTACAATATGAACAAAAATGTATTTAGGCTGTTGATGTGAAAGTCAGAGTCGTCGAGAAGAAGCTTCTAATAGGTTTAAGATCTTGCAATAAAATATATAAAGACATATTTGTCATATTATTTTCTCTCTCTCTCAATCTCACTCACTCAATCGATATCTCAATCTCTCTCTCTCTCTATCTCACTCTCTCAATCGATATCTCAATCTCTCAATCGATATATCTCAATCTCTCAATCGATATCTCAATCTCTCAATCGACATTTCAATCTCTCAATCGATATCTCAATCTCACTCTCTCTCTCTCTCTCTCTCTCTCTCTCTGTATTGAGCATCATATCTTTTGCAGAAAATGTACCTTTCTTAAATAACTCGTATAAGGAATAGCACCCTAAGAAAAACTAAATCTTAAAGAAATTTCTCAAAAAAAGTTCACTAAAATGTCAGTAGTAGCAACGTTTTGTTCATTTTAAACAACTATGCTTTAACATATTTATACTAAAACATCAGTATTAAATCCCTGATGGATCACAAATGCTCTCCAAACAATTGTAACCAGTCACAGTTCCATTTTAAGATAATATTTTAAGCTTAAAACATTGTCTCTCTCTTGAATTAAAACATTGTCAGCGATTCAAACCATCAGAAACACACATTACCTTAACGGTATCAGTACATTACTTTAACGTTCCAGATGGTTTTCACGAGATATCTCGTCATCAAGATATTGCCAATTTTTGAAGATGACGAGATTAAGATCTGGCAAGTTTTTGAATGACAAAATGTTTCGTTCATCAATTTCTAGTCAATTTGGCTGATAACAAGACACCTCGTCGAGAAACTACAAAGAGGATTAAGTCAAATCTATTAAAAGAGAAAAAAGCTATCCATTTTTTGCACACATGTCTGTTATCAATTTTATGTATCTAATAATTTTATATATTCACCGGAAATATCAATTTCTCCTATTTGAGCTTTATACCTTAATAAACTTCATTGCCTTTTGTTGTAAATTGAACATAAAAATTGTCACAGTGTCCTCCCCGAGTCTATTAGAAAATAGGAAGATTCAATCAACCCGAATAATTAAATGTAGACTGCGTGAACCTGCAGGCAGAGGTCGGATTTATTATGAAGTTGATCCAATGAAAGTGAGGCCTGCAGTGGAAAATAACTTTAATTTCACAAGCTAAAGGGGCAGACCTTATATGACTTTTGGTAAGTAGAGATTTGTGGTGAACATGTTCCTCAAGGAACCACTAAAGTCGATAAATCTACGACCCCGTAACATTGTTCTAACTCGTAGCATAATTTTGGTATGCAGTATAGCAGCATCCAACACCTCAGTCAATAAGCCAGAGACTTAAAGAACAAGGACTCTAAGAATGCATTTTGTGTGGCAGCTGAACTCTGCTTAAATGAGAAAATGAAGGGTAGTATGCATATGTGTTAAATTGTAAGTACGAAAGTGTGTAATGACTATTACTTATGCAGCGACGAACACGAAATTCATAATAACATTGTCTTGAAAATTTGAATTAAAAGTTTAAACCTCTGAGGAATTCATACTGATATATATGGCTTACGATCTGTAGTATTCTCTGCATCACTTCAGCAACTGTAACATGTTTGACCACTAATAGTTTCTAGAATTCTTTCAGCCAATAGATGTGGTTATTTAATCATCATAGTATTCTCATTCAATAACATTGTCTTGAAAATTTGAATTAAAAGTTTAAACCTCTGAGGAATTCATACTGATATATATGGCTTACGATCTGTAGTATTCTCTGCATCACTTCAGCAACTGTAACATGTTTGACCACTAATAGTTTCTAGAATTCTTTCAGCCAATAGATGTGGTTATTTAATCATCATAGTGTTATAGAATAAAAGTGCGCTACTTGGAATTCTCGTAAGGTTAAGATAGTTAAATTGTTAAATTGAGGCAGTAATTTGCAATCTACATCATCCAACGGATGCTGTACAGCCTCTACAACACAAGTCAGTTTAATTTGAGACGAACACGTTTAAAACCATTTATATCTCATGTACTCTGTGTAATAGATATAACTCAGGAAAGTAAAGCTATATCAATTCATTTCGCTTAGTGATTTTAATAAAATCTTGAATACACATCAGGTAAAATCATTAATGTCTCAGATTATTAAGATTTACTCAGTCAAGCTAAGCGATTCGGAGGAACAAATTGTACTACATCTTTGCAAAATGTGAAACAGGAAAACCCCGGTAAAGATTTATGGCTATCAGAGTTCCTCTTAAGTCTCATTCGTCTAATTTAATAGTTTACTCGAATACACATTAGACCCGGATGACTTCACATCCATTAAGTTAAACAAAATTCATTACTGCGTATTCCTAAAGGCGCTGTTTGTAACCGGGCATTGATTCACAATTGAATTCGCGTATGGGTTTACACATCATTTATCTGGAGAAGATTCCTCAGTAAATAACAATTCTGGAATTGAAAAATGTGGTCTGGTACCATAATCAACGAATCGCGTTATAAATGAGAATTAACTTCTGTATCAGATGAACCTAGTATCGTTTTTGAATTAATGAACTAAGTTGGAATGTTTAGAACATGTGTGTTAATTGTAAGGAATTCAAACGTGTTTTTAAGTTACTTCTACTAAAATTAATGTATTTCCGTAAAACTAGACACAACTCTGCAGACGTTTCAAGATAAACTTTTCTAAATAATAAATTGTCTTAGAGGCGTACGGGCTTCGTGTGAAGAGTTAAATATTTATTTTTGCTATTTACAGCTAAATTATAAACACCTAAAGATTTCTTAATAACATTAAGGTGTAAGTAGTTGGGAATTTATGTCGCACTGGGTTGAATTGACGCTATTGGTGACGGTCCGGGATGAATCAAGGAGATACTTCACATACATGTGAGTATACATTATGAGAACAATGCTTCGTAAGTTTGAGTCATGGTCACATGACGTAAATATTACAATGACATTCAGGAAAATTTACAGCTGCAGTCTACGTTTATAGGGATGGTAACGGCCTTGGTGATTTCTTTGGCGCACTTCTATAGTCGCCAAATAAATAATTATTTCAAAATTCTTTTTCTTTCGAATTTTTTATCCCTTTTTACCACGGAAAGCAATAAACCTCAGAAACACATTTGTGAAGTTTAAAAAAAAATATTTTTAAAAACTGTAACAAAAATTAATAACATTAAAAAAGAAAATAAATATTTTCCGCTTTTTGAGGTTGCCATAAAAACTACAATAACCATAATACAGGAAGGGTTGCCTTAACTTTCCAAAACTCGGTACTAAAAGTGCGTCAAAAAAGCGCCAAGACCATTGCCTCTACTTTAAACGTAGGCTGTTGCTGTACAGAGGAAAATCTCGTAAAATACTCTGTATTCAGCAGAACTCTAACTACGTGATCATTAAAGTATTAACTCCGATCGCGCTGACTTATGTTCAATTCACGCCAAATAGAAATTTATACACAAAAGTCCAATAGAAATGTGTACACAAAAGTCCAATAGAAATTTATACACGAAAGTCCAATAGAAATTTATACAAAAAAGTAATTAAGTTCCATTTCCAAAAATACAACTTTAATATCTCTTAATCTATGAGTTTATAAAATTTTAATGTGTATAAAAATGTTTGCATGATTATTCGAAGACGAATTTGTTTTAATTTACGAAACAAGAGCACGAGCCTCTTTATCATCCATGCGAAAGCATGAAATTTGAAAAAGGTAAGGCTCGTAACTAGCAAGATAATGGACCAGCTACGAGATTATAGTAGTGACTACTAGTAGAAGGTGCTACAAAAAAAATTGGCAACAATACAATTACAGTCTATATTCATTGCATAGTTGGAATGTCGTGGAGATAGATATGTGTCGTGAAGGGGCAAAAGTGAATTGATGGTATATGTTTAGGATAGTATAGTACGGACTTTGGTCTCTAGCATTTGAGAGCTGGGGTGCATTTGATTCCAGCTGCCATGCTCCTGGAACGATGCTACTCCCATCTTGTCAACTCAATTTGCAATAAAAACCAGCAACAAAATCAATGTTTAGTCATATCAGCAAGTCAACTATTCACGCAGTCAATTTTTGGGATTGATTTGACTCTACCTATTTTCTTATAGTCATTATATTGTGTATTGAACCACGTTATTAAATGGTTGAAATATAAAACCTAGAGGCATAAATACATTGCATTTACCTGTTTTAATATGTATTTGGAGTGTATTATAGCTCACGATCAAGTTTTGGAAATCCATTCGAATGTTTGTGAGCTTATTAGAAAGTTTTAATATTAATTTGGTTAAGACCATTCAAACTTATTTCGTTAAGAAAGTACATTTGCTATTGTCATATTTTTGAATGTCTAATTAAGGAATTCTCGTGTTGCTACTCTTTTAATAGATGCACAATTACATTTCAATTTCAGAGGAACAGGAAAGAAGTGTAACGCAAAAAACATTCATATTGCATGTTTATATTTTAAGTATCCTGTTAAAAGAATTAAAAAACATGTATTATCTGTGAAGAGAATAAATAGAAATCATTTGAATTACAAAACAGTATATTTTTGCGTTCAAAACGCTTATTAGAGAGTTTAACTGTGCATTATATGAAGAAAATATTAAAATTTAGTTGATTGACTGTGTGTTTATTCTTATATAATTTATGATTTTGAAATAGTATTTGGGGGGGGGGGGGCATTATTGCGGCCCTTTGATACCTACTAAATTATGGGACGTACTATGAGCCTTTTTCTGACGCTCCACGTGTAAAATTGTACCATTTGTTGTGAATCGATCCTTGACACGCTTTCCCCATTCTAGGTAAATTTGTTTAAATTGAACCTAAACACGCTTTTTCCATTTTTAGCAAAATCTTGGAATATTTTGAACCTGTTATCTTTCTTAAAGGGTTGAAGTACCATTTTTATACAGTTTGCTACTGACATTCACGTCAAAGTTTCTCTCAACGAGTGGCCACTGTTACAGTTTATAATTCTATAGATAATACGATAATGTGCCCTAAAGGTAATCCACAAATATGACAAATAATCTTGTATTTTGTTTGTATGAGGAGCATTTGTAAATTTGCTGATGTAGGATAAAACATATTTTTAGTACATTAAAAAAAAGCTCAACGTGTATACAACGCTTGGTTTGTATGTGGAGCGTTTGTAAATTTGCTGATGTAGGATAAAATATATTTTTATTACATTTGCGGTGCCTTGAACTGCACCACCATTTTCAACGGGCTTGTTGGTGAGAATCGCAAACTACAGTGTCAGTTCTCACTCCCCTTAGTTTCACTTCTCACTTCTTAAACCTTTCCTATTGGTTACTTTTAGTTTCAGTTCACATTTGCATGTAACCCTTATTTATTTGTATGCTAGTAGTGTGTTCTGTCTCTATATCGTTGTAACGTATATGTGCTGTGATTTTTGTAAAATAAAAACCTTCTGATAATGTCAGCTTTATGTCAAAAAAAAGGATTTATGGGAAAGGTTGACGCACTAGAAAAATAATACTGAAATTGAAAATAAGCATTCCACATCATTTTATAGAATTTAATTGTTTTACTATCGCCTACTATTGCCAGCTGTTGCAGTCACTGAAAGCCGCCTACAAAAACATAAAAGACAGAATATACCCATCATAGAAGACATTCTTCGCCATGAAAGTGTCAGGTCTGACACAGTAGTTTTGACGAGAAATAAAATGAAGAAATGTATTGGAAAACCCCTTAAACAACCTCCCTACAGCCCAGATTTGTCTCCCTGTTATTATCTTTTGTTTGCAACCTTTGAAAGAAACACTGGAAGTAGAACGCTTTGAGAACAATACAGAAGTTATGGATCGCGCGTACAATTGGTTGACGACTCAACCTCAAAGTTTCTTTGCAGAAGTGATCTAAAAGCTTCCGAAACGCTAGGGGAAATGTTTAGAGCGTACAGGAGACTATGTTGAGTTAAAGGTTTTGCTTGTATTTTTTTCATGATCAATAAATGTATATAAAAAAGTCGGATTTATATTAGACTCATCCTCGTACTATTAGCATAACATAAAATTTTTTTTCTTTGGTATATTCCAATGCTCATTTGCATCATACAGCTTGCATCTTGCAGTCTTCCCTTCATTATTTTTTAATTCGCTTCAACTTTCTTGAACCATGTAATCTAATCAATGTGTTTGGCTATTTTTTGTGGTTGTTGAGAAAAGCGATATTACTCTATTTCAAAATCTTGCAACGCTCAAGGGTTTAAGAATATGTATAATGTTTTTAAGAAACTTTAATGACATTTTTTTAGAAATTTCTAGGTTTTAAATATCAAAGCACTAGTTTTAACTCTCGTCTAACGTTCTGATCAAGTGCAACTACATGCTACGTGACAGACTTAGCATAGTTTTTACCAGTTGTTGTGTCTATATAGTCATTGTGTTTTTTTTCTTGTGAGAGAGGAAGAAATAATACTACACTACTCGTCCATAAATCCTCATTGTAAAAGTTTAATGCCCTTTACCATGAATATTTAGATTTGAAAAATACAGGCACTAATTCTAACACACATCTAGAGTTGTGCTCAGAAAATCCACGAACAACCCGATATATTCTGGATTCTTTCATCCAATAGATGTTGTTATTTATTCATTATGAGTGGTGTAGGGGAAAAAGGAATACTACACTATGATGTTGTGATCAAAATGTTGAGAGCATAGTAAACTTTGTAAAAATTGTTGACCTTTTTTAGGAATATTTTAGTCTTCAATATCGGCTATAATTGTAACACTTGCCTAGAGTTCTATTTGGAAAAAGCCACGAATTAATCTGCACTTGGGATTCTTTCAACCAACAGATGCAGTTAGTTACTAATTATAGCACTCGTCAATAGTTCTGTTCGGAAGAAGTGACAAACTACTAAGCAAAGTCTTAGGATTCTTTTAACAAAAAAATGTGGTTAGTTCGTTAGTATATGTGTTGTGGGGAAAATGAAATGCAGCACTGCTTGAAATTCTAATGATTCTCAGAATGTTTATGGCATATATCTTTATAAAATTTTAAGATAATTTTTCACTAACTTTTAGGGTCTAAAACATCTATGCTCTTATTCTTAGACTGGTTTATATATCTTCTAAGAAAAAGCCATGATCTATTCCAGCGTAAGGATTCTTTCAGCTAGCAAATGAGGTTAATCATTATATGCGTTTTGTGGGGGAGATGAAGTACTGCAGCAACCTAAATTTCGTAACGCTTAGAATGTCAATGGCATATATCATCTTTAATAAATTTTAGAGCCTCTTTTCCACTAATACTTAGTGTCTCAAACATCCAGGTTCTTATTTTTACATCCGTCAAGTATTCTGCTACGACGAATCGACGAACTACTCGACAGTCTTGTGTTTCTTTTAACCAATCAATGTGGTTAGTTACTTATTCTAGCATTCGTGTAGAGTTCTGTTCGGAAAAAAGAGGCGAACCACTCCGCAAAATCTTAGGATTTATTCAATGAACAAAAGTGGTTGGACAGTCACCCGGGAGCAAAATGTGCTTAAAACTGCGACGTACGTAGAAGAACAAAGTCTTTGCATAATAATTTTTCCTTGATTTTATCAAAATGTTGTCCCATTTTGTTTAAATCATACGTTACGATGTTCTACAGTGCAGGACGCACTCCTTGCCACACGTTTTTTCTTTTCTAGCTACGGAACAATCTCCCTACACCGCCCAAATCACCGCAGACACTTTATAAATAACACATCTTCTAAGTCAATGACAAAATATTTAACTTCAAAAGTTAAGGACAGAGTTGCAAATTCTGAAATTATGCCTTGGTTTTAAATAAAGTAAGTTAATTAATTTTGATGTTTTATCATAAATATGCAATTTATATTTAGCCGAAAATTGTGTTTAACGTCCGTCTTTTATTTTGCTGCAGTTTTCAAAATTCGGACAAAGTGCCTAAGGAATAATTGCAATTGCTTGGAGTTATGTTGAAGAACACTGGATATAATTCTGCCCCTGGAGAGAGGTAATGTATGTGTTGTGGATAAAAAGAAGTACTACACTACTCAGAATTTTCGTGAAGCTGCAGAATGTTAAAATAATTTTTATAAACTTTAAGGCCATGTTTTATGAATTTTTAGAGTCTGAAACATCCCGGTTCAAATTCTACCACTTGTCTAGAGCTCTGCTCGGAAGAAGCCACAAACTACTCAGTAGGAATCTTCCAACCACCGAATGTGATTAGTTAGCCATTATATGTGTTGAAGGGGGAAAATACGACTCTGAAATCTCGCGACGCTTAGAATGTTGAAGGCATATGTCATTTCGACCTTCTTTCGCAAACTTTTAGGGTCTCAAATATCGAGGCTCTAATTCCACCACTCCTCTAGAGTTCTGCTAGGAAAAAGCGGCGAACCATAGGCGAAGTTAGCTCAGCAAATTTATCCCAGAGCTCTCCGTCGGAGCGAGGTCATTTATATTTTGCCAGTGGGGCGCAAATGGCTGAACAAATTCTGGCTCTCGTGCAAAATGACACCTCGATGTATGTTTGCGTTTAATCTTAAACGACTGTAATTAGTTCTAGTTGAATTAACTACCGTCCTGAGAGGTTTTGAATAGATTAGAGCCAGCTCGATGCAGGGATGAGCTTTCGCAGTTGGCGCTGCCGGAACAGCCCTGCCATTTAAATGTACCGCCGGTTATCCAGACCTACTTGATTATTATTCAATGGGTTCTGCGATTTACACAGCGGGAGGAGGGACGGACGGTTCTTGGTGGATGAATCATTTTTGTGTTATACGAGATGAATAATTCAGAGTAAGTGGTTCAAAGTTGCGAATGGACTGCTTTGCCAGATTGAATGAAATATCAAGGATGCGGGGAATTTATGCTTCGGCTCAAGATGTATCTGGGTGGATTTGGTGTTTGGTGTACCGTGTGGGAAGTTCCGGGCCTTTGTTTGGAATTCAGTGTGTTTTAGAACACTGAACTCTGGGAGATTTTATGGACGACCCTCAAGGGATTCTCGAAACAACCGTGTTTGTAGATGCAATACATGTATGCTATACATTTTATGACACAAGGAATAATGTTGCGCGTTTCAAGGATTTGTATCCTACTTGCATTGCTAGCATTTTTGCAGCTGTAACCCAGTTGGTAGACTCGCGTATTGGAGAGCGGAGGGCTACAAGTTTTAAACTTGATCCAATTAAAGATCGTTGTGTGAGTAGGGGCGTTCACACAAAAGAAAAATTTTACCAACACAGGAGAGAGAAATACACTGATTATAATTTAGTGGTATCAAACCTGAGCCGCCGTCTAAAATTCATATGAAATGTTTTGCATGAATGAGCATGTTTTTTTTAATTAAATTGTACTCGTTTAAATTAGCCAGTAAACACAGGATTTATCATTTGTATAGTGGGTTGGATAGGTTCAATGCTGCAAGGACTAGAATTGACCATAGTGATCAATTAATACGCAGTACATTGTAAGGTTAAAATTTTGTTTGTGTAGAATTTGTATAGAATAAAAAAATGCTATATATACTATATTACTGCACTATATAAATACTAAACTATAAACTGTAGCTGGTTTAATTCAGTACTTGGGGATTCGAAAGAATTGGATACCAAAATTCTAATAGATCATAGCATTCACGGCAAATAAGTGTATCACATCCTGACTATAATCATGATGGCTTTATATTCTGGAAATCCTTTTTGTGTCGCAATCCACGTTCCATTACTCAAATAGTATCTATACCATCCATGCTCCAGTAAATGAGACTACAAAAATACACCAACAATCGTATTTTAATCGCCATTAAAACCCAGGTATCGGTGAGTCTCAAACTTATTATTGTTTGTCCCAAATGAACTGTAAATAAAATTGTTTGTTTCTAATTTATTTTAATGTTTTGTCAGTAAAGTGATTTTTGATGATCTCGTGCGTGTGAATTTTTGATGAATGTGAAAGAGAATTTTACAATAAATCAAGAGTACAAAAATTCTTGGAAAGAATGTAAACGGCGTCATAAGACAGGTTACAAAAGGACTGCTTTCTACAACTAAGGAATTTTATTCATCATAAGAATTAAACAAAGGAATTTTATGTTTCCAAATTAAATACACAAAATCAAACATTTACAACTACTAAATAGCAATTCATCGAAACCAGCTGACAGGTAGAATTTAATAAATCTATATAAATAAGAATGGAGTGTATGTTTGTACATTGAATATTTTCGACCCATTTCAAGTTTTCTATCCGTTTTGGACCCTACTGATGCCAAATCCACCTCTTCCGCGTTTGGTCTGTCTGTAGGTAGGTATGTGCCCTATACACGTAAAAACGGTTCAATACATTTTCATGGAAATTTGCATACAGTGAGTACTTATCTTCATTTAATGAGTGAAATTGGTTCCGAAAGTCTATTTGTCCGTCTCTCTGTTCGATATTCGATTTTGTGTAAGTGTACTTGTGCAGGCATCACATAAATTGTATTCCAGATATTAGATAGCAATATGCTTTATTTTATACTTTATCTATTAGTTTAGTTGAATTCCATATAAAAATTTCTTTATTGTTATATTTAGATAAGTTTCGTGTTAAAACACCAGAGTAAGTATACTTAAATCAACCATAATTTGGTAGTTTTGTAAAAATTAAAATGTACAGAGTATATTGAGTATTACGATTACTTAGATTGCTTTACCAGTACTACTGAAAAGACAATTTTTTTAAACTAATATTATTATTTTTATTGTTATGGAATTACTCCTCTGATACTTCATTTATTTCGTGTCTTATTTTTGTGCTTTCCGCAATGTAAACGATTTCCGAATATTTGGGACAAACGATATATTTTTCAAAGAGAATAAAACAAAAAGTCGTGTTTCTTTCGCTCTTAATTAATTTCACATTTCTAAATTTTTTGCAATTTTTGGTAAAATTTGTTGCAATTGCGAGATTAAGAGATAAAAAGGAATCACAAATTAATATCGAAAGAACAACTTTTTCCCGACATCTTTTATTTTATTTCGCCGTTTTCTTTTATTTTCTGTTTTAAATATTTATTATTTTACTAAATTGCGTTTCTTTTCCATTACGAGCAACACCACCACAAAATATTAGATTTAAAGTAGCAGGTAAGTCAGAATGAAGCAACGTTAAGTGTAATTTTGCCATTATTGAAATAATAGTGCCGTTATTGAAAGAATAATGCCGTTAATATTAATGTTTAAGAAATCCGAACTAGAACTTTTCACACATTAAACAATTCTTTGTTATAATGACAGAAGAAAATTGCGAAAGTCCACAATTTCGGATGCCGGATGCAAAAGTGCCAAACGTAACAAAATATTGTTTTGTTGACTATGAGTGCGATAGTACTCGCCGTAATAATTGTAATTTTTTAATTTTTATGGCACAAGGTCCAAAAAGATTTTAAAAAAATAAAGAGTACTCGCCGTAAATCGTAGTTTTTATTGAGTTGTGAACATATAAAGAACTTAAGAAAGGGAATTCCAAATTTCCTTCAAAATCGTATTTTGTAGTATTAACCTTAACCTTAATATCACTTTCGTCATTTTGTAGCTTTGTCATACAGCAAGGGTGTGATGTGTGTGAAATGTATTACATGAATGTATATGCATGTGTAGGATTTGTGTCCAAAGTAAGTGGTAGAAATTATAAAGATGGTGAAAGGTGTTAAAATATTATTTTATTCTATTGAAAAGGTGAATCCTTATAAATTTTGATCATCAATCTGGAGTAAACCAATTCAAACAGAGAATAGTCGGGTATTTTTCTAGTACAATATAACTTGGTGGAATAAGAAACAATTTCTTACTATAAATTAGTGGTACTCATATTTTAAAGCTTTAATCAGGGCGAATAATTTATTTACCTACCAAGTTTACCTCTACTTACCACAAGTATAATTTTTTGTCTTTTCTGCGATATTGTTTAGTCTAATATGCAGCTAAATTCTTGTTAGTATATACACTACCCTACTATAATGGACCGGACCCCTGGTAATTTGCATATAATTCGACTACTTGTTAGTGTGTATTTTTCATGGTATGGCCTGAAGCATCTGCATGTTTTTCCTGGTATATTGAACGTCGACGCCTACATGAACATTTTAGACAATCGGGCACTTCCTACACTCTGGCAATTTTATGGAATGGACGAATGTTACCTCCAGATGACAACGCTCTATGTCATGTTGCAGCCACTGTCAAGCAGTGATATCAAGATAGGGATGTAAAACGTCTTCCCTGGTCTCCTCACCTAAACCTAATATAACTTTTTTTAAATGTTAGATCGACGCTTACGGACCTGTGAATTACGTCCGAAATTTACAGCTGAGCTGGTGACATTCGTGCAGCAAGAAATGGACACAAATACCCATAGCTGTGTATCAAAACCTTGTTGAAAGTATGCCCGGAAGGGTTGCCAGTGTAATTGCAGCACGTGGGGGACACATCCCCCTATTAAAGCATGTATTCGTTCCCTTATACCATTACTTCTTTCTGTCCGGTCTATTATTGTTGGGTAGAGTAGTATTTCTATGTTTAATGTTGTTTAAAAAAATGTATAGTTGAATTAGCACATTAATTTCATTCAAGGATACCTAATAAAACTTATAAATTCAGAAAAAAAATTGACACGTTGAAAGGACTGGTAAAAATGTATCTATTTATTTCATTATAACAGTTTATTTTAGAGGAAGGAGTTCATTTCATTTTATTCTATTTTAAAAGTGTAACGACTTTTTCTGTAAATTGGAGAAACGAGGTGAAATACAAGTAGTCACTTTTCTCAAGAATGATGTTAATGTCCGACATTACTAATTTTCTACTAACCTCAAAATAAAGTAATTTTGATGGAATAATATATACTAGGAATGTAGTGATAATGCATGTATTAGCCTTACATATTCTGTTAAAATGGCAAAGTAAGTTTCAAAGCACTGACATTTTAATGATGTTAAATTAACAATAATTATTTTAAGAAACTATTGTAGGACACGTAAATACATATATTGATGAGCTTAGACACCAATTTTTAAACTCACAGGCATTACAATTTTTGTTAAATTTCAGTGTCAAAATGAAAGATGTTATAACGAACTTAGTATAATATTTATATAATATAGTTTGTACATTCTATGATAAAAATATCCTAGTAACAATAGCTAAAGTTTTGGAATAGTTGATCACAATTTTGAGTACATTTGTCTTATTGAATTTAAAACACTCTTTAATCGCAATAACATGATAATATCAGAAAATCTAATTATTCATTTAATTCAGTCAACATAAAACAGATAAGAAACCAAAGAAGGCTATAATTTTTCATAGCGAAATAACAAATTCCTTGATATTAACGTTATTTATTATAAAACCACTGATGTGTTAAAAAATGGTATATGAATAAGACGGTATTGCAATCTCTGTCATTTAAATCTGAGAATACCACTATACCCTCGACTTTTGCAAAAAAATAAAATATTAAATTTGCTCAAAATCCTTCTCAGACAGTTTATGCTATAACTATTAGGAAGATCAGCTACCATTCTAAGTTTAAATTATCGGAAATCGGTGCTTTTCACCAGATATCCCGTTTCACGAAAGTGAAAAACATTCACCGTCAGTCTTTAACATTTGAAAAGCGTGTTGATCTCTCTGCCAGGACTGGTCGTTAAGATATCATCATCGCCTCCATAGTTACCCCGACTTCCGCTAGGGGGCACTGCATTGAACCTCTACTATACATTTGCCATCCACAGTAAAGGGATGTTAGAAGGAAATGCATCCTTCTAGCGATGGCTTCACTGGAACCGTGGGGAAAGTTTTGCGCCTCTCTTTGCAATAACGTCTCCAAGAGAAAAACGTGAGAATTAGTTACACAAACTCATCTTTACAAAGGACCTGTTGTCAAAAATGAAAAATTATGATTTACCCACTTCCATTAAGTGAAATTTTGTTTGCTTTGAACTCTTAGAAACTTTTACAGAAAAGAATGGAAAAGTTTCGTTTCAATCTCATGAAGACAGTTTCCGGCGCCTCTTTTGTTTATTGTTTGTTGATGTTCTTCGGAGAAACAAAAGGTAAGTTGTTATAATTTCTGTGCATGTATTTTTAATGTACGCTGGAATTTAAAGGGTTCGAAAATTTTTCGTCTGCAAATTATAAAGTGTTCAAGTTCCTTGCGTGTATTTGGGATAATATAGGATGGACAAGATAATCTATAAGAACAATGCTGCATTTAAATTGTTAAGTATTTAAAGTACACTTATACCTTTATCTAATGCGTTGAAAGGACATTAATTTAATCATAGAATCTTATTAAAACTCAACTTAGAATATGTAATGATGATTCAATTTAACAATTGATCGGTCTTCACTTTAGTATTTGATACGTTTCATTTGTGATATAATTTCAATTCGTTTCTAAATGAGTATGGACAGTAAAAGTTGCGGTTTGAATTCAAACAAAAGAGAAAAAGTTCCGAAAAAACTGCAAATAAAAAAGGAATAAAGGTAAAATAGTTAGAAAAATGACTGTTTAAGTTTGAAAATTGGTAGCTTCCTATACTGTGTTTAAATTATATTTATTAACTGAATCAGGTTTTGAATGTGTTTAGTATGTTATGTGACGCAATGTTTACAATTATTGTTTTAGTATAAATTTTGTAGAATTTGGTACATTAATCATAAGAGTCATTTTAAACACTCGTGATCTGTACATCACATTACATTACACTGAATCAGACAGTTGAAAGTACACAATGTCTAATTGATGATAAAATTGGTGATTGAAAAATGCCCTAAAAAGATGTGTGCTTGTGATAACGTTCTCCCTGTGAAATTAATTAACTGATTGATCGCTTCCTGATAGATATTTCAGTCCCCTCATAAACATAGGTGAACAAAAATGATATTGAAGAGCCTATCAATTCTTTATGATCAAATTATATATATATATATATATATATATATATATATATATATATATATATATATATATATATATATATATATATATATATATATATATATATATATATATATATCATTACCGATCGTTGGAAAACGGGGATTTGTTTTAATTATATCTTAGCAAACTCCCCTCATCAAATCGTAGTTTATAGACTAACCAGAAAGAATATTGGAAATATGTTAATGATGATTCGCGGATTCTATAGATTTTCTATGAATCTAAAGATTTCTAGTTATTAAAAACTACACAATTGATGTGCTTTTTTTCAATTACATATATATTAGCTTAACACATTTCTGAAACTTTCCCTGGGAGGGCCGTAGTCGACTAGAATGTTTTTATGTGGATAAGAATGCGATTCCTGCGAGATTTAGTTTTCAAAATATTTCTTAAACTATTTTAAAACTGTGAATATACACGTTTACGGGCTTACTAATTAGAAATTAATATAATTTTGTTTTATAAATATTTTAATAAAGCAATTTTTTGTAGACATTGAAATTTTTCTCTATTTACAACAGACTATGGAATTTATTTCATATAATTCGTCATGTAATCATGTATTATGTTAGCTACACATTTCTGAAGTACAACGGGCGATAAGCATACTCGATAGGTTTTGTGTTGCTTTGAATGCAATGCATGTGTTGGGAGATGATATTCAAACTTCCAAAAATTATATATTTTTATATTTTTAAAAACCAAAAAATTAAACTTTGCAACAATACATTATTACCTGAACAAAATACTTGCTCGAAATGAATAATTTAGTTTTGTTAGTAATGGCTCAAGAAATCTATTAGTCAATGGGCATTAAAATGCTTCTACTAAATTTATATTACATTGTTCATCTTTTAAAAACATTATGTTAATTACACGCATTTCCGAATCTTTTTGTAGGTAGATCATACATTTTCATTATTCTGAGATATCTGCGCTCCTCGGAAAAATATTATTTTTAACAATTTTAAAATTTAACAGTCAAATATTATTAAAACGAATCATGCTTACTTAAATGAAATACGATGGTTCATGAAATCGATTAGATTGGAGGTTAGAATATTTGTATTAATAAAAGACTATCAAATTAATATTACGTTATTCATAATTTAAATATACACTATGTTGGCTGCACACATTTCTGAAGCTTTTAGCGGGTGCGTCATTGTCGAGTAGAGTGTTTTTTATGTGGCAAATAATGCAATATAGTTGCTGGGAGATGAGTTCTAAGCTCCCCGAAAACGGTATTTAAACTATTTCAGAAACTGAAGTCAACTTTGTTAAGTTGCTCTACACCCCCGCATTCTTGCAAAAGCGAACTTTTGATAAAACTAGAGAAAGGATAAGGGGATTGGTAGTATACCTCCTCTACAGGACTGTTAAGAACCTTAACATTTAAAATTAATACCAGAGAATATTTTAATACACTCTCTTATTTTATAAAAATATTTTCAGAGAAAATTGAACTTTTGAAATGTTTGCACGGAAGAGCTCTTGTTTTTTAATACAATAATCATTATCACCGTTATTTCACCATGAATAGTTTAGCTGTTGGTTTAGATTCATGATGACGATTTTGCGGTCAATTTATTGTTTGTCATAAGTGGCATCGAGTCCTATAATTACGGAATAATTCTTACCACTTTATGTAAAATCCCTTGATTTGTGATATTTTCCATCTAGTCGAGTAATGCTCAGTTGATGTTTTGAATTGATACTTTATTTTCCTTAAACGTTATTATCTGATTTCATATTTTCTACACCAATCAGTTTTAGTTATATCGCTAATATATCATAGTTTATGTAGCTTAACTATTGTTCAAATATAAAACACTTTTTTAATTTTTAATTACTTTATGTCAGACGAATTTTAAATACCAGTTTTAAGCATTTAACAAATAATGTATAATTACATATATGTATCAGTTCAATGGAAAATGCGTTACATACCTATCTAAATAGCGGTTTTAGTAGTAATATGTTGAAATATGAAATTTCGTGGAAACACTAGCGCAAAACTAATGTTTAAGAAACTTACTTTTTTTTCACAACCATCAAAAGGGCAATTATAGGAATACCGATCGGAAAGCAAATATAAATTTCCATATGTAAATCTTTATTAAGATTACATTGATAAACGTAGAGTATTTATAAAGGTAATATTTAAAAATCGATATTTAGAGATGTATAGCAAAATAAATAAATTCAATCTATTTTAAAATTAATCTTTAAATCTTTGGTTGAATACGTAATAGTGTGTAGATAATAAAAATAAATAAAATTTAAGAATCACAATATTTTTAAAATGTGTAATTTGTTATTTTAAAATGACACGAAGAATTTAAAACATACCTTTAAAATAGATGGGTTACGTTAAATTAAAACGGGAAATCATACGTTGTAGTTCAAATATATTTCAAAATTTTGATATAGATCTTCATTGAAAGACGATTAAAATAAATTAAATTTCATTTGATTTTCGTGTTTCATGGGAGTTGTTGAAAGCTGTACTCCATAGTCAAGTAACTAGTACATCTACCATTCTAAACAGGTACGTGCTTTCCATTCAGAAACCAAATTTCTGATCTTAAAAAGTACCATAGGGTTTCAATTTAAAATTATATGTGTGTTGAAGAAAAGGGAATTTTTTTAACAAGACTGTTGATCTTGGAATAATATCACACTAAGTAATTTTGAAAAATTGAAATTTTATGCCTTAAGAGACTGAAAGTCGAGGTTGCTTACTTTATTTATTGAATCTGTCCTTACTCAACAGTGATCTATTTTATAAAAGCAGTGATTTCTTTTTTTAAAAGCGCTGTGAAATAAATCTTCTGTTTGTTACAAAATTGTAATTGATTGAGATCAATTTGTCTACTGTGATGACATGTATTTCTAACAAAAGCCTTGTAATTACACATACCACTGAATAGAATTTCCCGGAAAAAGTGCGTTTGCTTCAAACTAAATTAGTCACGAATGCCGTAAATTTTTTGCCCCCTTGGACAAATAGAACGAGGGTTAATATGTAGCCTATCTTATCCACAGGATTCTAAAATATAAGTGTACCAAATGTGTGGATTGTACAACCGGTGTAGATTTGTAAAGAGAAAACTCTTTAATTTGTATATAGGAGACTCTGCTTTATATAGCTAAAAGAAGTTCCGTTATTCCACCTGCCGCTGAATGAAATTTTCAAGAAAAATTGCTTTTGCTTCAAACTAAATTAGTAACGAATGCTGTAACAATTAAATTTACCATATTCTCAGATTGATGATTAAATTCGAAAATATCGCATACTAGATGTAAGAATGGCACACGTAAAACATATTCATAGGAAAACTAAGTACAAGACTATCCGCCGAAAATTCGCCATTTTTACTGAAAATTAATGCACGGGTATATTCGTAGGCACTCGAAAACTCAAAGTCAACTTCAGTAGTTAGTTTATGACTTTTCAATCAATATATTATTACTTCAAATCCGATATAATATTCCGAGTAAAACCGGGTATTTCTGTTAGTATTTTATAAAATTTGAATTGGAAACATTGTTTAATACCACCTCACTTTAATATATCAGGAAACAAGTATCTTACCTTGAAAATTAACACATAAAATTGAGAAATTCCTGTCTTGAGAATTAGGCATGGTTGAATACATAAGATTTTTTTCCAAATCTCGGTTCATATTCAACTAAAGTTAATAAATAATCTGTGCCACAGTTATAAGGACTTTTATAACTACCGTAGCAACACGCTAATCGGTAAAGAGAACTTTTGGAAACTTCTTACATGGCAGTTCATTGCTCACAGTTTTTATAGCTTTTTACTAGCAACTATTTATCCTGAGTTACCTTGACCATAACCTAAATACTCCATGCCAGCATTTTGTTATCTTTATGTGCTTATGTGTGCAAGTCAGTGTGTCGAATTTCCTTAAATAAATGGGTATACTAGATCGTGGGGAAAAGTCTCGTCAATCTATTATGATATCAGGGTCGCACTGGTAAGAAGTATGCTAATACCAAAAGTATACTACTACCAAAAGTATTATGGAAATAGGAAGAGGAACTTATGTGAAGAATGTTTTCATTGTTTTGTGCGTCCTCCAACATAAAACCTATTATCTAAATTTAAAATTGTTTATAACGTAACATTTATAACAACAAAAGAAGTGAGGCAAAGTAGTGTATGAATGCAAATTAAACATCGAGTACTTTAAATAGAGTGTTGGTAGAAATTATTACACCACTCTTCAAATTAATTGACTATTTTAAAGTATGTGTTAATTACGTAATCAGAACCTTAAAATATTCCATCAAGTGAACATATACTATAGTGATGGTGTAAATTTTACAGAATATGGAATGGAATGAGCAACATGATTAGTCCAGGAGATAAAAGTTAGGTGCAGGAATTTTGTGAATTGTGTCTCTTGACTGATTTTACTTGGTGGAAAAGTGTGGATATGACAATGACCGAAGAGTTGAATGGTTTGGGTTATTTCTTGTAAGGGTAATTTTGGGTCGTGGTATCCCAGTTGGAAGAGTATCGGTTAATAAACCGGTTAGTTGGGAGTTTATGAACTCGATTCAACCAAGATCCATCGTGAACGTTAACTATGTCGTGACCTCAAATGTACTCATATTGGCGTGATGTGGAAGTTGGGAGAGGGAGATGCCAGCTCAGTGTTTAGCTCTTCATCAAATGGGTTCATCTTATCAAATGAGCTTGGTTCAAAATTACGAGGTATTATCACTGGATCTTTCCCTCAGTGAATAATACCGGACCATATACAATAGCCCAATGTGTTGTTACAGTGTTTATAGTAATATAACTACCTAATGTAGTTTTTTTTTGGTTTGCGAGGAAGAAGGATTGGATTTATATTGGAGGCATTGTTGAAATTTGAATTGTTTCAACTGTCTCTCTGTCAACATCACATACAGGGTGACGAATCATACACGTGCCACCCTCATGTATCTATAAATACTGCATATTGATTTTTGAAGAGCCTAGTTGTTGGGAAGTGTTCCTCTGAGGATCTGGAAAACTGTATCCACACAATCTGCAACTGGGTGCCATATTGAATCAAGTATATTCTCAATCGGGGGATAATTTATACACCATAATCATTTGACTTTTATGTAAGTCATATCTGTACAATTATAATTTAGCATCAGTGAACACATCTTTAAGTATTTGTACTTGACCGTAGTAATAATATACTCTACTTTAAATTGTTACGCTCAAGGGAGGGAAGTCAATATAATTATTAAAGTACCTATGAAATTGAAAAAACAAAGTCTTATTTCAGTACATTAAAAAACTCTTATCAACTGCATTATAAAAGCATTGCATTTAGATAAGGCAGTAAAACCACATGAAGTACGGAGTAAAAAATTGAAAAGTTTTATTGCTTTTTTAGTAAAAGCCGGATATATAAACTAACTTTTTACGCAACTTTTTTCATTTTAACCCATATCTAATTAGTGAAATACGAGAAAAGGAACGTTTACAATTAGCATTTAATTCTTCAGGGATAACACTCGAGGCTTTTTTAAAGCTGAAGACCGTTAATTCTTTTGAGAAAAGCGAAGTTTACGCATTTTCTACTCATTTCAATATTGATTTCTCCAGTTGTTTCTAGTTACATTCAATCCAATATTTCATCCCTCTTGCCATTTATATTGGACAGCTTATCGATTTTGATTGAACTGCATCACTCTTGCTTGATTGTTCACCAGGAATGAATAGAAGACTCAGAATTTGCTTTGATTTCTAATCGATTTGCTTTTTTACCCGAACTATTTTTACGCATGTGTACCCTGATTTTTTTTAATCACGTCACTTCTTTCACGACAGCACTTCGCGTAATTGGAAGGGGCGTTTCAGAGTATATCGATTAACAAGAGTGTGTAAATACCCGCTCGTCCATCATAATCTTTTGTAACAAATGCACGCCATTTTAAAACCGCTCTTCAAAATTAAATTCGATCATTATCTAAATTGCAAATTTGTCTTTCTTTCAACTGTGCATGTAAATCAATTTCCAACAAACGTTGCTACAACATGTAATTCATTTGGAATAAAAAGTGATTTGTAATCGGATTTTTCTCGCACACGTAGATTTACATAACAAATGTTTATGACTTGGTTTGTCACTTAACGACCATGTTTGCTACAGGAAAGTGAATTATTTCGCGGTAAGTATCTAATTAAAGTCGCACGAGAGCAACGCGATGGGCTATTGGAGACTGTCTGTGATCAAATCCGAAAGAAAAAATCCGAGGAAAACAACACACAATTTGGAACCGTTGTTAGATGACGAGGTCACACCTGACACTTAATCTTTAAACTTCCACACAGCACCAACTTGAAGACATTTTAGGCCACAATAGAGTGAACGTGCACCAGCCTTCTTTATACACTATGGTATTTGGTTCGATTGGAAACCGCAATTTTGCGTTTAATAATACGCTACTGTGCCAACCGGGCTGAGCGACCATATATGGGGTCTATGTACTGCACGTGCCAATGTGTAATATTGTGATGTTCCCAATATTATCACGAGGTATTGAAGTTTGAATAATATTGGATATTGATAATTTTTAAGTACTTTCACTAACGGAAAAAAAATTACTTTTTCCAGAAGGGGTCGAATATTCCATCCCCATGTTTTAGGTTTCGTAATACTACATTAATGGTTGGAGCGAACGAGTTGGAGCTTTCAATTTATTTTGAGTTTGATATTTATTGTCCTTTGCTACTTTTTCCGAGAAATTTTGATTTAATCTTAAACCGAAATTGGATTTCTGATTTGAGAACTATAAAGGGTCAGTTTGCAGATTGAAAGTAATCGATGTCATGTAAATATGTAGTTGCAATTTATGTCTTGTTTGGTTTTGTAGTTTTGAATTTTAGTGTTGTTTTTACTTGCACTAGTGTAATACAGTTTGCTTTAGAACTTAATTGGACATAGAAATTTGCCGTCGATTCTACATAAGGATCCAACACTGCCCTACAAATTTCTAAAGTGGTTTGTAGTACGAAGTAGGGTACGTAGCAGCTACACTGTAATTTAAAACTACAAAACTAAACAAGAATTTTAACAAAACTGCATATTTAAATGACAACTGCATTTTTAAAGTCTGTAACTTTTCTAAATTCCTGCTTCTTTCTGCACTGGTTTCAATCTTCAGATTCCTCATTGCTCCCGTTGATCATATGGCTGAAGATAGTTTAGAGTACTAAGTTCATCCGCAGAGTAAAAATTATCAATATTTTGCAGCTACACAACTCGTAGCAAGCATAGTTAAACTTAGCTGAAAAATTCCATTGTTGTTGATTATACATTGTCTATATCTGTTTGATATCATTTGTAAGTATGCAAATAGTGTCTATTTTTGTCCCATGTACATTAGTGAAATATATATAGCTGTAAACTTCACTTATTATAGTTTTATCCAACAATAAATTTGCAAAGACTTATGAGGTACTGTCCTAAGATTTTTCTATTCGGAATTGATCCAGGACTATCGTTAATAGCTTGTTGCATTGTTCCGACGTGACGAAAGTTCAACTATCTGCAACCTCCAACAGTAAAATTTGCAACTGGTTTGGATTGTTGCTGTACGGTTATTTGATGCAACACAAGGGCTAATTAGATCAGAACCTGAGACTTAAAAATATACAGCTGGATCCCTAAGGAAGCTAGAGGCACGGAATATTCTTCTGGCGGTCGGTTAACCCTGACAGATGTCTTTATGAGGTAACTTGTCATTATTAAAACTAATACAGAGCTTGATGTACGAGATATTGGAAAAAAATTACCAGATCTCAATCTCTTCATAATAATAGGCAATATCTTGATGACCAGGTACCACCTCGTAATTACTGGTAGAAAAAAACTGAGCAGATTTTTATCACAAGAAAGCAGGAAGTATCTTGATGGCGCTATATACAAGCTTTGTTCAAATGAAAAGGTACGAAACGACACTGTGGGTATAAATGAAGACTTTATTCTAAGTGTACACCATAGGCCTGAGCACAACGATCCCATTGATTAACGAGCCAAAGGATTCCTTGTTTCCAGAATTCCAGTGGCCGTGACGAGACCCAGTCCATCAGAGCGTCCTTGAGTTCGTCGTCCGAGTTGAAGCGCTTCTCTTTCAGATGTTTTTTCAGGGAACTAAACACATGGAAATCGCAGGGCGATATATCCGGGCTGTAGGGCGGATGGTCAATCTGCTCACACTTTAACTTGGCCAGTTCCTCGTATGTGACCCGGGAGACGTATGGACGCGCGTTATCATGGAACAGAACCACACCCTCCGTGAACTGTCTCGATCTTTTGTTCTTGATGGACCTGCGTAGGCTTCGGAGTGTCTCACAGTACACATCTGTGTTAATGGTGCTTCTGTGCTCGCGGAATTCAACAAGTAGCGGACCTTGGACGTCGAAAAAGACGGTGAGCAGCACCTTCCCGGCTGACGCCACGGCTTTGAACTTTTTAGGAGGAGGTGACGACGCATGCTTCCACTTCATGCTGTCCTGCTTGGCCTCTGGCTCGTAGTAATGGCACCAGCTCTCATCACCTGTGACGATCCGCTCCAGGAAAGTGGGGTCTTCATGATACCGAAACAGATATTGAAGTGCTCCCCATACGCAGTTTTTTTGCTGGTCGGTGATCTGTTCGGTACACACTGCGTGCACACCTTCAGATAACGCAACCTGTCTTGAACAATTGTCCACACTGTTCCAACGCTGACATCCACCTTTATAGCCAATATTCGCAATGTGACACGCCGATCACTTCTCACTAGGTTGTTCACCTTGTCGATGAGATCGGGCGCGATGACTGTGTTTTCCTGGCCTGGTCTCGGGTCATCAACCAAACTCTCACGGCTTGCACGAAAACGGGCACTCCATTTTCTCACTGACTTGTCGGACACACAGTCTTCCCCGTATACGGTCCCCATCCGGCTATGAATAATAGCCGGTTTAACACCTTCCGCTGTCAGAAATCGGATAACGCCTAGCTGCTCTTCAATCATCGAATTCTGCTATGTGAACGCCATCCTGTCCTCACACGCACTGCCTCCTCAATTGGACGCTCTTTATAAGAGCCTTTGCTCTCTCCTGCGCATACGGGCGCCCGCGCATGCTCCGATCCACGCCGGAGATTCCAATCGCATCCCTAGATGTCTCGCTACGTTCTCCCAAAGCGGCATAGGCAAATATGTTAACGGTTATGATGTTACGACGTTTCGTACCTTTTCATTTGAACACCCCTTGTATATATATATATATATATATATATATATATATATATATATATATATTTTACTAATCGCACCATGAGGAAAATTGGTCGGCCTTGGAGGAAGATTTATCTCATTATTGAAACGAGGATTTAAAAGTCTCTCAGAAGAACCATTTAAATTTGACTTCATGTCAAGAAAATCTGGAAGACTCTAACTGCCGAATACTGACGGTTGATATGGCTAATTAGTATTTATTGCTCTATCCAAATATAACCTTTTAATTAAATTCTGCTTAATCAATTGCATTAAATTTTCAAAGGACATCTAATGAAGATACTAAAAATATACTTTTCAAAATTGGGTCATTTCAGTTAGTCCTCACGTTTCCATCGTCAAACCAAAATAATACACGAGTACACAGTTCAGAGTTAAGTATGTTATCCAGTGGGAGAATTGGAGAAGCAATGCCTACATTAGCTAATGTGTTCATTAATATCAAAAGTGATACGGCTTTTTTAATGTTTGTGGATCTTAATTGGACTATTTTAGAATGTCTACTATAAAATATTAAGAATGTTCACAAATGTCTTGACAGTAACATGTTAGTTACTTCCTTATTTTTAAAATGCTTTAAGTGATATGGTAATTATAGTTTTAATGCACTTGGCCGATATCGGTATAATTTTCAATCGAGTGGTGGTAACTTAAAGGAGAAAATAACATATTTAAACTTTAACTTTTGCATCGTGTTTTATTTTCAGCCTAGCGATGGTGGATGCGTACGTCACTCTGAATAGTTATTGGCTACATGTTCTAAGCTTGATGATTTTTTTTATGTATGCTATTGTGTTACTGATTACCATATTTTTTGGTTAAGATATGATCATTCGTTCTAGAATTAGGATTATCCCGTAGTGCAATTACGTTTCAGTACAATGTAAATCAATAATCTAAATAACAGGTGATATTATCAATAGATTGCTTAATGCTAACTGACATTATATGAGCTTAGAATACAAATATATGATAAATTCTTGATTTATCATAAAGCATTTCAAAGAACAGTAACAGAAAAGGCGATTCAGAATATCACAAACCCATTAATTGTAGTCTTCTTCTTTCAGTCCACACTATTCTATTTCGTTCTACCTGTCAGGATCCAAACATGGGGGAGGGTATGTGACCACAATTCAAAAAGCTTTTGTTCTGTAAGATGAAAAAGGTCATTCAAGGTATAAAAAGTATGAGCCTTTTCATTCTGCTTATAGTAGTAACATAGGTGTAAAGTCCAGCTCAGACGAGTCAGCATTTCATTCACGGGGTTTTAGGTGAGCTTCTTCATTAAATTAGGAGACAGGTGGTTAACCGTAAACATTGCATTCTCACAATTTGTGTCTATAGTGTGGTTTCTGACTCCGTACTTATCGTTCAATGCCAATCCCGAAATAAGTACTTACAAGTTATCGAAACGAATTAATAATTTATGGGGATCGTTATACATGAATATAGCAGTCCAGTCCCGTATGTGTTTAAACACCTTTCTACCGATGGACTTCACCACGGCCATGTACATTCACACTGGAGCTGTGTAAAGGAAAAGAAGAGAAAACTTTAGATATTTGTCCTGTGCACACTGTTTAAGTTATTTTTATCCAGATCGTCCACATATGTTCTATAGGGCACCGTCATCTATCTTGGTATTAAAACGTGATGTGTATGACCTGGATAAAAAACAGTGTATTGTTATTTCAAACGAGGCTAAATCCTCTTTTAGGTCACTGTTTCCTACTAAACTAAAGTATTATCGACGTTTCCTCCAAATACCTAAAATCCTAAAACCACCATAAGGAGTTTAAATAAAACTTATAACAATAAGCATGTTAGTGCTTTAACTTACCAAATAGGCTAACAACGTTACGAATTTTTCTTATATGTTAGGTAGTCGAAGATTCATCGCACAGGAGTGACAAAATGGGCTATTGGCGACGGTCCGAGACCAATCGGAAAGGAAAAGGTACGAGGACAAGACCTCATAATTTTGAACTACCGTCAGATGACGAGGTCGATACCTGTCCTGGCGCCCAACTCTCCAAACTTTCACACTGTCACAATGATTGAACATTTGAGTCCACGACAGATTTAGCGTATATATGCCTCTACGTACACGAGCGTGTTTCGTTAGATCGAATCTTGAACCTTCAACCATCCGCTTGCTAATACGCTACTAAAGCAACTGAGCCTCCTAGGTCCTATACGTCTATTAGAGATTTAGCATGAATGTATTGCATGCCGTGTAGAATGCGTTTAGAAATTAATTTATAGTTTGCAACTCTATTTCTACTGTTTCATAATTGATCCATCCATACTCCGACAGAACCATCAAACTACGATTTAATAGTGTTCTTATTTAAGGCTTTTACCTACGATTGATATGTATTGACTACTTTAATAACATAAAATCAATATGCAAATGAAAATAAATTTGATTGTTAATTTTGAATTTGATTTTAAATGAATTTTCGTAGGCAAGTTTATCAAATAAAATAAAGTTCGGAAGTCAAAGTGGTCACCAACGTTGCGTCTTTAAGACAAAATTAAAATATTAAAGTTTAAATATGTTATTGATTTGAAATTATTACTTTATTTAAGATTATAACTTATTTACGTTTTGAAATGATTCCTTATTATTAATGATTGCTATCATATCTATTAAAATGAAAGTTTTAGACAAGAAATTTACTACCTAAAAATAAGAACTAATGAAAAATACAAAATTATTAAAACAAGGATTAGAAAATAAAAGGAAAATGTATAATCACAAAATGCTTAGAACTATAAATTGCCAATGGTATTTATGTTTCTTATTGACAAAATCGTAAAATTAAAAAAAAAAAAAAACATTGTTTTTTTAAAAATTCGGTTTCCAATTTATTTAAAAAATTAACTTAAGACTGCTTTGCCATAGGGATTTATGGATTTATCGTCATGATAAAAAAAAAATTAAATTCTATAGAAATTGTCTACAATTTTGCAAAAAAAGAATATTATTCGTAGTAAAATTTGTTACCTCAAAATTGATAGAAGTTTCATGCACCAAAGTCAACTACTCAAAAAAGAAGAATAGTATTGACAATATTCTTCTAAATTTGTTAATACATCAATAAGTTTCAAAATTTCATGCAAAGTCGTTTAAGAAATATGAATCCCGTTTTTATACCCTCGAGTTAACTTTGCGACTGTTTTACTTATTATTTACGACTTGCTTATTGTTTTTAAACTAGAAGGCACAATATATCAAGACACATTATTTACAAATAACGATTAACTTTAAATAATTGTTCAAGAATGGTTGGTTGTTCAGATGGTTGGGTTTTATATTAAAAAGGCCATTCTAGATCAAATTGGGTCAAACACTTCACAGAACGCCACGTAAGTTTCACAAATATATAGGTGGCTTTCTCCGTTACAAATAATAGTACGATGAGGTTTGAATTGTTTTTTTTCGTCTTCAGAGACGGTTCGTTGTATAAGTTCTTAATAGTGTACAGGTCTGGCTTCAATGGAATTTTTATTTGTTGAATGTTTTACAGCGGGTTTCTTAGGCCCTGTTCACATGAGGCGTTTCTAATGCATGTTTGGTAAGGCTCACGAGGTCCGCTTTTCGTAAATATTAAATTATGTTTTTTATTCCTCTAATTCAAGTTCTATATTTGCAATCGTTGAAGATAGAGTGAAAATTTCAAATCAGCGTAAAATTCTGTGCCAGATCGATACCAAAAACCAGATTTATTATTTAATTATTTACCATTTGATTATTTAACTATTTAGAATTTGATTATTTAATTATTTATTAAATAATAATAAATTATTTATCTAAAACAATTACATTTAAGGTATCGATCTGGTGTAAAATTTTCTGTAGATGAAATCCGTTGAAATTTCACTCTATCTTCAACAATCGCCAAAATAGAAACTTGAATTAGAGGAATAAAAAGACATAATCTAATGCTTACGAAAAGCAGACCTCGAAAGCCTCGCCAAGTGCGCGTTACAAAACGCCTCATGTGAACAGAGCCTTATATTTCTTGCTAAACGACAGACTTAGCAGAAAGATGTACTGCAATCTATGATAAAAGTGCAAATACTTTCAATGTAATTAGAGGTCAGTAAAGTCTTCCGTCAGTTAAACAATAAATTACACGCATATCTCTATCATATAATCAGTAAAAACATAAGATCCTGTCAAGTGTATATTTTACTGAAAATTTCCAGAAAGGATTTTGTGCTATAACAATCAGTAAATACATTGGATAATTAGGCGCCGTTCACATGAGGCGCGTATAACGCTCGTTTGGCGAGGCTTTCAGGGTCCTGCTCTTCAACGATCGCAAAGATAGAAACTTGAATTAGAGTAATAAAAATATATAATTTAATGCTTACGGAAAGCGGGACTTGGCTAGACTCACCAAACGCGTCATCTGAACGGGGTCTTAATAGTTGAATAAATAAAATAGAGTTAGGTATTGTAATTTCCATGTGTTAAATAGCACAAAGAAAACTAAAAGAACGTTGGATTATTTCCAAACATCTGATATCTATTTAATTTAGTGTGTTGGTTGTGTATTTCAAGGTAACTCAAGCTATCTCATAACAATTTCTGCCTTGTATGCATTTCTGTCTCGTGCGTATTAACAAGTAATATACTTGGTAGCAATTTATATATTGTTATTTGCTATGTGGTATTCTGAAACCATTAGTGTATCTTTATCTTGTTATGCACTTTTCCCTGTAGTGAATTTTGAATCCAGTGTATTTCACAGGAATTGAAAGATTCAAACAATATTTTTTTAATATAAGCCTCAATCCCTTCTTGCACAGAAGGAAGCTCAGCAATTTTCTTCGAAAATATAAAACATAAGTATAAACAACATATTTTAGAACATTTTCTTTCGAATTCAAAAGTACATCTTTTTCTACTCTTTTCCATTTTATATATGCAAGGTACTTTATATCATATTCCGTATGTATTATGATGTTCTCTGAGTTTTGAAAAGGAATACATTCCACTTGGAAAATGCATGTGATGTATATATAAGGATAGAAAGAAGGAGTTTAAGAAAAGCAAGTAAATATAATGTTGAAAACGCAGATTATAAAACAAAATTCGTATTCATTAAATACATGTGTTTGGAACAAATTACTTCACATAAAACACTTACAGGTTAACTTATGGCTAAATTGTAAAAGGCAAAGATTCTTAACCTAGATTAAAGATTCGATCGATGAAAGCAAGAATATTTTTAGTCAAATTTGCATTTTAAATTCAAAGGACTTCTTACTACAGTACAAAGGACTTAAAACTGTTTTACGAAGTTTGTATTGAAATTGTAATTTTATTTATTAATTTTTCAAAATTAGCGTGGAATTTTGTTTTATTTGTCCATAATTTATTGTTTATTACAAATCCTAGAAAAATGTGACAATATCGGTGTTATTGAATGAATCAAGAATAAGTTTTATAAATTGTATAAATATACATTTTTAAGTGTCCCGCTGTAAAGCTACGGTTTCAAAAGAGGGAAGATCCATTACTTAGTAGCCGTAATGTAGGTGTGGATGACGTCACTTTATTTCAACAGATGGCGTTGGTTTCCTAGAAAGCGTTGTTTGCGAGCGTAAGAACAATTAGCGGAGCCGCCATTTGCATGACGATCGTCATAGCGGTCTCGAGCAGTTAAGGAACGGTTTTTCTCCTGCAGCGGCAACATTTCATTTCCTGTGCCAAATAATTCGAGCGCAGAGAAGAAAAACAAAAATTGTTTACTGTCATTGCTTAGTTTGTTTTTATAAAATTGTGATCATTAAAGATAGAATACAAATTTCAACGGAAATGAAAGCTGCGGAAAATTTTACACCAAAACGAAAACTTAAATGTGAATTTCTTTAAATAAATAATTAATTATTTTCTATATAATTAAATATAAAAATATTAATAATAATTAAATAATTAAATAAATAAAATTAATTATTTAATAAATAATTAAATATTAAAATGTTAAATAATTGAACAATAACTCTGTTTGGTAACGATCTGGTGTAGAATTTTACGCTGATTTGAAATCCGTTGAAATTTTCACTTTATCTTCAACGATCCCGAAGTTAGAAACTTGGGCTAGAGAATAAAAATACCACTTTGTTTCGTTTCTGGAATAAAATAAACCAAGACATCCGTCTGTTTTGACCATTCTCCACCGCATTCTGTCCGTCTAAGTTGACACCTCTGGTTTCTGTTAAGACGACCGGTCTAGTTATGCGTGCCGCATCATCACATAACACGGCTGTTAGATAACGGCTCCACTTTCCTAGGAAGCCGTAGCTTGACTTAATAAAAACCTAAATAATGGTAGAATGCCATTACCATAAAAAATCAATACGTGCACACAAGTGGCATTTAAGATCGTAGAGTGTGTGTGACAATGCGTACGAAAGAAAATGCAATCGATTATCACTACCTTTTATTACGTTTATTTGTTTTCTATTATGGTATTCGAATTTTTATTATAAATATGCGTATAGCACGTTATTCTTATTTACCAAATCATGATAAAACGAATACAAGAAAAAGCTACAAGGATATAAATCGTCGTTACAAACAACGACCTATCAAATTGGGAACTTGTTTTGCTCAGAAATATATTGGAAAATGTTCCCATTATAATTTCATAGCGACAGAAGAAATTTGTACACTTGTCACCTGTAAAAGGTGCTGATGTCAAGTCTTTTATGTAAACTATGTAGCCGGTAAAAGGTTTGGCAATCACTGGAATATGTTATTTCTGAATTATGAACACAATACTTTCACTAAAAGCTCTCAAAAAATTATCCTATTTCAAAAATGCTTAAGACGAGATAATGTTATACTATTAAAGGACAAGTAAAATAAGCCATGTAAAAATAGAGACCATCAATATAATAGCATATAACAATAAAATAAACAAACTATGCGATCGCAGTTGACAAAAAATAAGTTTTTTTGTCTAACATTTCAAATTTACGATGAGATTACATTGCTTTTCAGTCAATTTACAGTGCACATTTTACCAAGTAAGTTATTTCGTGAAAATAAATAAGTGCTCTAGATAATTCAGTGCCCTAGTTGTCAAAGCAAGGTTTTTCAAAGGATTATCTGAGATATAGTAATGGTGTGATTCATTTCGAGCAGATTCCTAGGTTTATATCGATAACTTCAGTTTTTAAAACCAGTTCTTAAAAGACAAAAGTATCTCAGTAAAAACATTTTCTTGCAGATGACAATTCTTACAACTCGCACAGTTAGTGAATTAAGTATTAAAGGATCATTTTGAAATAACTTACAAATACCACAAACGATATTATGTCTAAATCTATATAAACCTGTTTGCGTATTTACCGAAAAACTAGCTTTAGGAATTAACCTAAGGATAGATTTATAATTATGAATATGGTACAGTGAAATTTATCCACGCAGTATGAAGCAATTATTCGCTCATTGTGAAGCATTACGCTTATAAAGCATTAAGCTTATTACTGAAAGCATTTCTTTCCGCGAGAGTACCAGAGAAATCTTCTACTACCGTACAGGAAAATTCGATCGAGCTTTCTACAGCTTTTTTCTACTTATTGGAGTAAGTCCAAAAAGCATGTTTTTCTGATAAGTTAGAGCCCAGAACTTTTTTGGTATTTTCTAATTCATCTATGCACTTCATACTTACTTTTATGTTCTTTTAATATTATTTCCATTCATATAAAACTCAAAGAATGCTTCACTAATTAAGTTTGGTGACAACATTTTGACTCGGAATAGTTTTACAAGATTGAATTTATAAAAATAAATAATTATGGAAGAACATTTTAAAATTAGTTTTAACAGAAAATAAAATAAAGTTAACGTATGCAGTTAATTAGTTAATGTTAAATCAACAATATTCTTTTGTTCGTGACATTTTACAGAAAGAAGTGTTAATTCAGATTAAATTAATGGCAGTTTTCAGTTAACGACAAAAAAATTATTCGAAGTGAGAGTATTTCTCTCTCTTCCAATTTCTTCTTCAACATTTTTATAGTAGTTGATTTACATCATGTCACAGTTCATTTCTAAGACTTTTTGTTATATTATCTAAGTTTAATATTTATACGTTAGTCAATAAATGGAATTTTTACAGAAACTCTTCTTTCTATCTATAAGAGTTGATACGTTTCCATGGACTTTTATTTCGTGATTACTATTTTCTTATGCATATTGACATATAGGTATTTGGGTTATAAGAAATCCTTTATTTAATTCCAGTAACCTGAATGTAAGTCTAGTGTCGAATTAACTGAGGAATTTCGATTATTTGCTTTTTAATTCATACTGTAGTAAGATATAACCGTTTACACTGCAGTGGAAAACAATACAAACATAACTGATATACACATTACTAAATAAAACAGAAAGACAAAATAACTCAGATGAAACAAATGGATCTAAAATTCAAGAAATGAAATCGTAATTTTAAATAAGAATTAATTTTTTTAAATCTTAAGAATTCCCACAGAAAATTTCCAGACTTGGTGTTCATTAATAATATTCATGCGCGACAAAATTCCAAGATTCTTTAAAACAATTCGTAATGAGAAATCTTTAGTTTAAAGTGATTTATGTATGTAAATTTATATGGATATTTATATCCTTGAGAATTATACAGCAACTCTAACTATATGAAGAAATGCAATACATTTAAGTAGAATAAAACTTCTAAATAAGGTATTCTGTACACGAATCTTCTTAAGAAAACTGGTAACTAGCAGTGATGCTTCTAAACATAATCATAATTAGCCCTGTGTATATCAATTTTGCAATCTGTAGTCATTGCATGACTTGCAACCCATTTTGACCTTTTTTGACTTATAAATGTGATTATCTAATTATTTTGTGTGCTTTGGCGATAAAGAGGATACATCTCTACTCAACAATCGTGTTTCGCCCAGAGGTTTAAATAAAGTTTATATTGTATTGAGATAATACTCAAACTAAAAAAAAGATGTAATTTGCAACTTACCATATATGTATAAACATAATGTTTAAAGAAATTGTAGTGTATTTGTAATGTAATGTATTTTATTTATTTAGTGTAAATTAATCCGCAGAAGAATCTACCCAAGATTTTGGAAGCATAATATACTATATTACATGCGTCATTAATGTGTAAAACCAAATACATTTCCTATGAATAAGTACTATGTTTCATTGAAAATCTTATAATTTATCTACCTAATGTAAATACGCGTGTCAGATTATATCTCAAACAATGTATTCCATCATTCATATAGTTTGCTCTGCTATTCGAAATCAATTTGTCAACTTATGGATCAATGAATTACATAGAAAATCGTGAGTAAGTGCTTGCCTGTGTATTCAGAATAATAATCATTTGCATGTTCATTGTGGGCTTTTATAATGCTATTAATGGATAGGATAGTGATTACGCAGTAGTATGAATTGCTGCAGATGCGAAAATGCATAATCAAGTTACAAACAAGCCTCACATGTTTCTTTGGCTTCTGGGTATGGCAGTCCTTATTCGAGGCAGCCCTATTCAGAAATCGACTGACAAAGGTCGACCTCTTTCTCTCAGTAGTCGCACTGTACATCCTGTTACAGATCTGGTTCAAATGTGTTGTTGGGTGCTGAAAGTTATAGCAAAAATAACGAGTTGGTGCGTATACATCACCTTACACCATTCATGATTTTCCATGCGGCGTGGAATGAATTGGTAGTGTGGGTTGCATTGCACAAGGTCCAAAAACGAACACCATGCTTTATTTTCCGTGTGACAGCGCTCCTCCTAAAGACCTTTCACACCTACTAAAATGTCGACAGACCCTATGTCGCATGCTTTCTTTTCGGGGCCACACAATACTTGGAGTTTCATTTGTGCCTCGAAATTATTTAGGTATGGTTTTTATGGTCTTTAGGTAATGTAGGGTTATATATATAAGTTATTTAGTCGTATGTTAACTCGGTTATGTGGAGAGACCTGTACACGTACAAAGCATCCTTACGTCTAAAGCATATTATTTCCATTTGTGTTTTTGAGGCAAATGTCATATTTTTTCGATTTCATATTCTGAACTGCACACCGATATTTTTGTGTAATTCCGAATAATACCTATATCTAAACTAATTTTCGAGCGAAGAACGGCTATAGATTTAAAACATAATAATTCCATTTTAAAGTAGGGGTTGTATTAACTTTTTCATCCACAGATTCACTTTTGAACACCCTTCCAGATTTTTAGAAAAAATATAAGTATGTATAATAATTGGAATGTTTTAACAAAATTTCAATTGAATGTACTTTGTGCTAGAACCTACTTGTTAGAAACCGTCTGAATATTTTAAAGAACTGATTACTACTTCATTTTGTAATATGCTTCATAACCTAATGCATATTAACACGTATGTTTTACAGAAAATGTAATTAGAAATATCTACGAAGGCGAGTTAAAATAAGAAAAGGTTATATGAACTGGGTTTAGCAGTGCTTTAAAATTATTTTTACTCTGTCCTCCAAAAGTCAAATAAATTTGACCCATAACTAAACATAACATTAGTCTGCTTAGAAATCTATAACATATAAACTATGCAAAAGCATCCCACTTAATGGTCTTCATACGCCAATTTTATCATAAAATGAGCTTACAGTACAGTTAAGGAGATTTAAAATTCTATTCCCAAACCTTCTCCATACTGAACTCATATTTAGATACCCAAACTACAACTTTAAATATTTTTGCTTGTTTTGTCTCTCGCTTTGAGAGGTATTTCTACCGAGGAAAAGTCTATTTTATTTCAGATTAGTGTCAAGTGCCACCCACCAAGATAAATTTTGATCTGCTCATTTAAATTTAAAATCACTGTAAAGAAGTTTTATCTTGCAGAATCCTGGAATAACTTTCTTGGTACTTTATGCTTCCTTCTCCCTTGCTTTTATAAGCATTGCCCAAATACAGAGTGTCTACGTAATGCATAAATCACTTGTTTGGTAAAGAGACTAGGTCTAAAAGTGTAAGACAAGGAAATGATTTTTGTAAAAAGGAACTAAGTTGTTTTGGTTTACGACAACGATATTTGGGTGTTGTAATAATTGAAAATTTAAAATTCGATTCTGTATTTATTAATTTAAAGTTATATATATATATATAATATATATAAATTGATCATAAAGAATTGATAGGCTCTTTAATATCATTTTTGTTCACATATGTTTATGAGGGGACTGAAATATCTATCAGGAAGCTATCAATCAGTTAATTTCACAGGGAGAACGTTAGCGCTAGCACATATCTTTTAGACCATTTTTCAATCACCAATTTTATCATCAATTAGACATTGAGTACTTTCAACAGTCTGATTCAGTGTAATGCAATGTGATGTACAGATCACGAGTGTTTAAAATGACTCTTATGATTTCTGTACCCAAATTCTACAAAATTAATACTATAACAATATTTGTAAACATTTTGTTACATAACAAACGAAACATATATATATATATATATATATATATATATATATATATATATATATATATATATATATATATATTGTAGAATTAAACCAATACCAGACTAAATTCGAATTAAACACTACAAATAAATTATGAATTATAATGATTCACTTTGAATTCGTACACAAATTAGCATTCTCCATTTCTATAGTGCATCTTTACATGCATAAATTGATAAAATTCAGATGAAGCCCTGTTAAATCACTTAAAATTTGATCCCTCTTGTTGTAAAAATAAGTAAATAAGTTATATTTGTAAATCGAGTGGTCTACTGATTTATTCATAGTGTTTGTGATGTTATTCACATAACATTATATTAAGTTCTCTCTTTTATGGGATTTTTTTCTTTCCTGAGTTCTTTTTGTGGTATTATGGAATTGAGGACAACATTCTTACGCGTTCTAAAACGAACATCTAGACATTTCTTAAATGTTTAAAGGTGATATTTGATAAAACAACCTATATCATTTCAAGTGCTTTGTTTAAATATAACTTTCACGGGAATAAATGTTTTTTACTTATGGCTCTTTTTAAGAAGTGAAATCTGAAACTGAGTTTCACAGCTGCCTCAGGAGACACCTTTTAATCTGTTGTAACTGACCTCACTCAGAATGAATAAATTACACCAATGTCTACAAAAAGTCTTGGTCTATGAAACTTGAGGCCTTCAAGAACCAGCTCAAGAAGGTGAATAAGTTGGTCTGAGGCTTCAGCTAATTTGTACTTCGAGCAAAAAGTTGCAATTCGATCCTTCTTAGCTTTCCGTGTCCATTGTAAAGTCAGGAAACAACAGTCTGGTCTTTTGTGGTAACCATTTCAACCAGGGAGGCACCGAGTTGACTGAAGGCGTACCAATCAGGAGTCGGAGAAATCCACCCCAAATATTGTTCATGGTCACTTTAATTTTGGAAGCTATTTCGTCATAGGTATTTCTTTCGTAGGATGGTAAAGCATCTGGATTTCCCTTTGACTGAAAAGGCCATAATTGACGTAATGAACTTTGATACCAGGCAACCTTTTGTGACAGTTGAATGCAGGAATTCTACTTTTTCCACATGTGTTTAGCACACATCCGATGAACATCCCGAATTTCCATCTATTGACACCGAACAGTAGTCGTTATCTTCCTCCTACACCAAGCACGGGCTGAGCAGATCCAGCTGACCCAATAGAGCTAATTGAATGTGGACTACCCGTATACTCTGAAAACAGTTTCCTCTCCAGGACATTGATTTATATAGACAATATCAGAGAAAGACAATTCCATAAAGAACAATCATACTTTTAGAACTTCTGCGACACATATGTTCATTATATTCAAGCTTGAAACTAAAAGTACTGGAATTCAATTTCTAAAAAAATGCTAACTGTGTAGTAGAAGATATACTATGAATAAGGTTCATGAATAAATCATAACGCATCATTTCATTAAAATAATTCATTATCTTCAATATGTTCATATTTTTAAAAACAAATTTGAAATTAACAATATATAGACGCTTTTGCAAAAAAGAAGCACACGAATGCCATTCTAAACTACGTTAACCTTTCAAGTGGTTTCAACGAGATATCTCGTCCATCAATATATATCCAATCAATTTTACTAAAAAATATCTTAAACTAATAAATAAATAACTAATAAATAAAAAAACATCAATAGTGTAGTGCTTATAAAAGTAAGGGCGAAGGAAACATAAAGTACCGAGATAGTTATTCCAGGATTCTACAAGATAAATACAGTCAAGATGCCTGACATCAATATTTTTTAATGACTAGATATTTCGTCAGCAAGATATTGCCAGTTTTTGTAAGACGATGAGATGAGGATCAGGTCAGTTTTCATCTAATCACGAGATATTTCGTCAGCAAGATATTGCCAGTTTTTGTAAGACGATGAGATGAGGATCAGGTCAGTTTTCATCTAATGACGAGATATCTCGTCCATCAATATTTGTTAATCGTTTTACTTATGACAAGATACCTCATCATGACAACCATTAGGAACCTTAAAAACTCTTAATGGAAGATTAAAGTATCGAAAGATACATAAAACAATTTAATTTGCTACAATCTCTTGATGGGTTTTATAAAATATCTCTATTCCTGTTCGGTTTTTCCTTTATTTATTTCTCTCACTGGAATAGCCTTCAAATCGAGGGACCGCGAGTCTCTCAATATCCAACTAATAGAAAACCGTTAACCGAAAACCGTAGGTCTAACGCAACAAGACCAGAAAGTTGAAATGCTTTCAGCGCAACACTATCCTGCCATTATTCTCCCGTCGCTAACTCCGGAATTCTTTTTTTCCCGTTTTCCTTTTCTCTCTTGGCGGCATTCTTTTTCCTCCAAAGTGATCATGTCGATAAATTTTCCTTTCTATTTCGTCCCGAAAACTATCCCGCTTTTCGTACGCCGCGGTGCAGTATACCAATTTTAAAGGCAGCCAGATGGTGTAAATTGCCTCTCACCACCTTTGCTCCGAGAACGTCTACCTGGGAACATCGATTTTTGCATCGTGTCCATGTCATCGACAGGTTTTTTCTTCTTTTATTCGAGGCCTGACGGCCATAGCGTTTTGTTGACGGTGGAAGAATTAGTTTAAAGATTTTTTTAACTTTTCGGTGTTTAAATTATCGAGGCTTTTGCAGGAGTCACGTTGCAACGCAAAATTTATTCCCTCTGGCGAAGACGAATCGCCTCAACAATCTGTTTTAATATTACGAGCGGGATTTTCAGAGAAATCAAATATTACAGATAGAAAGCTAATATTCCACATCCTCCACTGTAATTACTTCGAATAATGCATACATTTGGGGTTACCAAACTTCAAGTACTTTTAGTTTACCACAAGTGGATTTCATACCGCCCTCTACAAGTCACTACCAAACTGTGGCTGATCTTACGACTATTTTGGTATCATTGGTTTCATTTGCGCGTTACGTAACGAGCCTCATCTATTCCGCCTTTTTCTTTTTACTATCACGCGTACGACAAAAACTTTATTACGTTAAAGATAACAATTACGACTTCGAATAATCGTACAACCATTTTTGTAAATTCATAGTTTAAGTGATATTAAATTAGTTATTTGATAACAATAAATTGATCTGGAACTGACTTACTTTTTGTACATACATTACTATTGTACGTGGATCGAACATAGAACAACACGACCACTTCCGTTTTAAAAACGTTTGGCGTTGAACCAAATTGACGACGGGAACAAAAAGAATGTTTCTTGTGCTTGTTCCGAACGTAAAGTCCCACTAGACTGTTTACAATTCAATTTCAGATAAAATTTCAGAACTTCGTCAATAAAAATTCCAAAGAATGAATTCCGATGGGATTCATGATATTTAACTGGTAAACACTAATTTGATCAAGTACCAAACGCAACCAAAACGTTAATAAACTACATTTTAAAGAAACTTCGATACGTACCATGAGATAGCATTTAGGTAAATAAAGGGAAATCTTCGCAAACCCAAGAAGAATTTCCTCCAAAAACTGAAAGCAAAGACAGATCTCCTCAACAGTTTTTTAAAAATGAAAATGATTTTTGATGCAAGATCACAAACCAGATGAAAATCGTCGATTTTATTTCCCCAAACTCTCTCGCATTATACATATCGCTGTTACATTAAAATTCAGTTTATTGCAGTTTTGGCGACTAATATAATTAGTGTTGATTAATTAAATTATATTCGGAATTTTTATAGGCGACGTGCTGAGATCGTATTCGTAAGAGATATCTTTGACGTCATGTTCGGATTGCGTACAGGACACGTTTTGCTGTTGAAACAGTACTCCCATGCACATTTAGCTCTGATTAAAGTACTTAATAAAGCGTTTTGAAGACTTCTGCTGACTTTAGCAAATATAAGTTTAGTACCTACATTCACAAATTTTGTGGAGAAGATATACATTTAGACTAGTCTGATCTAGAGTACTTTTAAACAATTTAATTTTTGCAAATAGATGGTAAACACTATATCAATTTTTATATATAATATTTACACTATATAATATTTACACAGATGGTATACTAAATCAATATTTCAAATAATATAATTCAGAGTATTTGATTTCATGGTTATTTATAAAAGGATTATATTTTATGAAATCCAATTTGTTGATGCGATTTATCCCACTTGGCATTAAAATCACACTTCACTTACTCTTTTCAACAACGTCATACCTCAAAAAACGTGATTTTTCAAGAGAGTGATTTTAAAGTTTAAAAGTAGAATAAATTATATTAAAAATAAATATTATTTCTGCTCTGTAGCGGATAAATATTGAGCGGTGAGATATTACTATCTTGCAGGGCATTCTGAAAATAGGCCTAACTACAAATTGCCAATTTTTGAGATATGACATTGTTGAAAGGAGTGAGCGACTTATTCAATTAGACCTTGGACTTGTGACCTCAAGAACCATCTAAGGATGGTTAATAAGCTATCCTGAGAGACAGCAGGGGCAGAAGATGTGTAGAGAAAAGGGTATGCAACAACTGTTAAACAAATGATGAAGTATGACTTTGGTGAAAGGGGGAAAATGAAGGATTGGGGAACATAGTAGTGGGATGAAAGCTGAAGAAGATCGTTTCTTTAACCCAGGAAAGCGACCCAGTGTTTACGAAGGAGAGTAAATCTCACGGGAAGAGAAAACATCCCTAGTTTAGGAAGCCCGTACAAACGTAAAGGGAATGTGCCACGAGGGTGAGTAATGGGGGAAAAGTTACACCTAGGATGACCCTAACAGGAGTCAGCCAGTAGGTTGTACAAGAATACTGCACCGACCAATTTTAGGATTTTAAATTGCAACTTTAAATTTAAAAAACACAAACTATTATAGTAGATTAAAAATGTGATGGAATCTTTAATTTGTACACCATAGGCAAAAGAAACGCTTGAAGTATCAATTTGTATTCAAGCAATGGTTGAATGAATTGAAGTTGTGATGTAAAATTGATAACGCTCTGATAACCAAATATATTGCCATAAGCAAATTTGGTCACATCTTTAATGACGAGATATCTCGTCTAAACCACTTGGAGGGTCAAGCTAAAAACATAAGACTTTTGATTACATGTATTCATTAAGAACTATTAAGAGATAATTAAATTGTACGTTGCATGTAATTTCCAGAAGGAATAAAATAAAAATGTATTTGAACACAAAATCCTCGCAACAATGTTACCAGTTCTTAAGCAACAACCTTTGGAGTTAAAACACTCTGAGTAGAACAAGATATATGCTATAAAACATCGGTACCAAATCTCTGATATCAAGCTGAAAAAAAAACTCACTGTACACCGCTCTTTATTATGGAAGTTGTTTTAATCTAAAACACTATCTGCTCTTTCACGTGACAACTTCTGAACCTATCACTCTATACCCCACAATCAGCTCGTTCAGCATCGTCTGACCACATCTAATCTCAAAGGCTGGACAACAAATCAATTTAACGACCATTCTTAAGAACGTCCATTAAGAAAAGCGTCGTATCACACGAGATGCTCCCGAAAGAGATAGTGTCAAGTGAAACGGCCACGTAGATCTTGAAAAATAACTTTAAGAACTCGGGATTCTGCTTCAGTATTTTTACGCTTACTTTATTGGTCTTTCAAAGCCAGGTTCCTCCAGGGTGGTTCAGGAAAGGAGAGCAGAGGAGTGTTCGTATATTTCGGCTTATCAGTGTCTTAGCGTTTGTAGGTTTCGCTTTCAGGTACAGCAAACGGGAAATTGTGATTTGTACTCCAATAATTTTTTTAATGCCAAATAACTTTTACAAGCAGTTAAATAGCATTATACTTTAAGTATACATGAACACGTCTTGAAGATTGAAAGCCAGTGGTCACTTATAAGGGGGATAACGTCCACATAACACAGAAAAATACCATGCCGCTGGTGTAGACGAAATTTTAGTGGTAACTAAAATTTCTGCGACAGAACGAATGAATATTTTAGAGATGTAAATATTATCCACGAGTATATGTATTGCTAAAATTAATATGTCACAATTATAATAATATCAACTTATCTTCCTGGATGTTGTCTAGATGGGGTATCTTGCAATTAACAAAATTGACCAATTGAAAATTGAATTATGGACGAAATACGCACCTCGTCATTAGAAAAATAAACTGATCTAATCTTGATCTCTCTAAAATAAAAAAGTTTCAATATCTTGAAGACAAAGTATCCCGTCTTTAGCAAACTTGATTAGATCTTGATGGACGAAATATCTCTTCGAAAGAATTTGGAGGATCAAGGCTAGAATATCCGTTTGTGTCATTTCAACATCGAAACGAGTATGACAATTTCTCTCTTTTGTAACAAAAAAAAACTTTTGTGTAGCTCAATTTATAAAATTTATATTTCTAAACTTACCTAGAATGTTTACTGATGTCCTTTTCTATGTCAAGCAGATTTCCGGGTTGAATAGCTTTTGTTCAGAAAAAAAATGACCACAGAAGTCGCAAATCAGCTGTTAAATGCCACTGTAATTAGTTTAATAGTGCTTCTTTATTCGATTATTTAACCCCGAATAAATAAACACTTCTTTACAAAAGCAAAAATGGGATCAAATGTTTTTGTCCATTTCATCGTTGCAATTACTGTTCCAAACACAATTTTAATCTCGGACTATTTTTAATCTTATCAGACACAAGAGTAATGACTCTCAGAAAATCTCCTGAAGAATACAAATATGTTACGATAACTATCCTAAGATTAAAGATGGTAGAGAGTTATCCTATTCCGATTCATTTTGGGATAAAGAAACCAAATTACATGACGATGAATCATAAATATATGACGAAAGTGCCACATATGATGTTGACAGCTTCAAAAGTATGTCTGGATATATATCATTCAGGATATAACTGTACAAAAAATAAGTCATGTATGATTGGTCAATTTCCAGTGAAAATTATTTTGTGGGAAAATAAAGGTCCTATTAGTTTTGCCGACAACAATATTGTGATATTGTAATTTAAAATATTGTAGATCTCTCCTATTGTTATAGAAGCTATTGTTAAGTAATCACCTTCTACATATACAATTATTTAAGAAATAACCTTTGTTTGCTGAATTCGAAAAGCTAAATTGTTGAAACACACGTAAACAATGTTAATCTACTGCTGTATACAGTCAATAATGTTTTGAAGAAGTTCGTACTATTTCTAGTTTGATAAGAACTGTTGCTCGTATTTGACTTTCACTGTTTATTACAGAATCTTTTTTCATCCCAGTGCACAATCTTAAAAGTGGAATTGCCACAGATTGTACTGCAAGAAAATTTCACAGTTCATCAACATAGTTTAGTACTAGAGTACCATCAGTACCAACAGGATTACCTCTAGCATACACATTGAAAACAAAGACGACATGCTAATTCTTCATGATATGTCGAGGACCTCTTTCATCAGCTTCATTTTATAAGAATAATTATATACTATTAGTATACCAGTTCTTTTAGATTTAAATACAATACAGATAAACCAACGAATCGAAAAGTTTCAAATGACTACATACATATTTTTGATGGTTATTGTTTGGAAGAATTCAGATAACCAAATAAATCTAAATGATGCTAAATGATAATTATGAGTCATTATTGGCTGTCGAGAGAGAAAAGCCAATCCTTGAATGGAAGAATCCAGTTAAGAAAATGAAACCAAATAATCAATTTGAAAATTCAATTGTTCCTTTTGACTGGCAAATAAACGCAACTGTCACACAAATGAAGTAATAATCTGAAATCAGAGGTATTACCACAGTTTTTTTATATTTCATCACATAAAATTTAGAACTGTCACACTCGAAAAAAATTCTATTCCAGCGACAAGGACAAGCCGTGTGAATTAAATGACATTAAAATCAATAATTTTAAACAAGACCAAGTATTTTAGTCGCGTCACTCATCTGTGTGTATTTAAAAAAGTTCTACTCATCTGAAGTATACTGCAAGAGATAGAATCGTGTGTCATACTAGTATATACACGATCTTACTATTTGAATTGGTTAACTCTAGATTGAAAATATGATTAGAATAGATAATTACTTTTGTCCTTTGTAGAATATATTAATATTTTAACACCGTTCGACATCTTTATAATTTGTACAACTTACTTTGGACGCAAATACTACACATGCATATCTATCCATGTAATACATTTCACATACATCGCACCCTTGCGGTATGACAAATATTCAAAATGACGAAAAGTGACACTAAGGTTACTACTTCACGACGATTTTGAGGTAGATTTGGAATTCCCTTTCCAAGTTCCTTTCATGCACAACGCAATTAATAAAAATGACGAATTTACGGCGAGTGATCTCGCACTCATAGTCAACAAAATAATACTTTTTACTATTGGCACTCTTGCATCAGACATGTGACATTGTAGAATTTCCCCATCTTGAAGAGGAGTATGACAAATTAATATGATAAAATATTCATTACTAATTGTTTTCTAGGTATAATACATATATTTGTTTTTTGAAAATTGAATTTTGTGGTCTAATAATAAAAGAACTTGTTTTAAAAATCAATGTCTTCAGTACAGAACTACAAAGGTAACCTAATACATTTTCTAAAAAATGGTAAATCGATTTGATTGATAGTTTTTGAAAAGAAAATCATCCTTTTCAATAAACTTTAACATATGTAATAAATTGTTCATGTATAGATTCAACACGTAAAGTAATCCACCTTCACCGCCTGTCATTATAACAAAAAATTGTTAGCATTCAAAAGTTATAGTTCGGATTTTTTTTAACATTATTTATTCTTACAGTAACGGCAAAATGACGCTTAAAATGTGCTTTATTCTGACTTACCTGCCACTTTAAGTTACTTTGTGATGTTGTTGCATCTAATGAAAGGAAAATAAATGTAATTTAAAAAAAATAATAAATATATGAAGCAAAAAACAAAAAAACCTAGCGAAATAAAAAAATAATTAAAAAAAAAACAAGGAAAAAAAACAGTTGTCGGGAAAAAATGTTCTAATGATATTAATTCATAATTTTTTTTTCTCTTGATTTTGCACAGTTGCCACAACTTACTACAAAAAGTTCACATAAATTGGAAATGAAAAATTAATTCAGAATGAAAGAAACAGAAAATATCACCGCACGTGGGCGCGTTATCCACCAACACGAGTTTTTGTTTCGTTCCCGTTAGTTGAAAACTATTGTCTGTCCCAAATATTCGTAAATCGTTCATATTGCGAAAAAAGCAAAAGTAAAACTCGAAATGAATGAAGTATCGGAGATGAAATTCCATAAAAAAAAATTGCTTTTTCAGCAGTACTGGTAAAACAATCCAAGTCATCGTAGTACTCAATAGTTTTTTCATAGATTCTAAAACTACCAAATTAAGTTTGATTAAAGTACACTTACTTAGATAATTTAGCATGAAACTTATCTAAACACGTAAGCAAAGAAACGTTTAATATTGTATTCACTAAACTAAAATACCTTGTATAAAATAAAGAATATCAAATTCAAACATATGGAAACAAATATATGTGATACCTGCACAAACACACAGATCCTAAATGAAAAATAGAACGGGAAGACGGACTAACAGGCTTACGCAACCAAGTTCAGTTACTAAATTATTGCAAGTATACTCACTGTATGCAAAGTTTCATGAAAATATATTAAACCGTTTGGACGTGTATTGGGCACAGACAACATACACACAGACAGACAGATGGGCAGACAAACACCAAAAGCGCAAGAGTCGGATTTGGCATCCGAAGGATCCAAAACGGATAGAAAATTTGAAATGGGTCTAAAATATTCGATGAACAAACAATTCATTTTTATTTATATCGCTAACATCCTTAGCACGAATATATAAGGGAAATCAACAGATGGAATTGTATGTTAAATTACCAATATGTGCAATTTACATTCTTTATCGAAACAAGAGTACATACGATAATTAATCGCACCAAAAAGGAATGAATTAAAAATAATATTAAAAAACTATTACTAATTTATTCAGGAATAATATTTTCTTTCAATGTCTTTAAATTGAAATCAGTGCATTTTTAAAATTCCCCACGCTGTTCCCTGAACAAAAAATAATCCCACTGTGCGCTGTAAAGCTCATTGTTACAATGGATATCCTAGAGAGGAGCAATCGTTATTGGAACTCGTCCATTACCATGTAGCAGCTGCGATTGACGCGGTAGCATGCTTTATGTATGTGGGGATCTATTCGTAATAGTATAAAGATAACTTTCATATGATTGCACGTTTCTTTCCTTCCTTTATCATTCAATAACGGAAGAAAAATTTGAAATTTGAAACAAAAAGGCGACAGAAGAAGGAGTTAACTCGTTTTTTACGTACCTTTCGAACAACCCAAGCGCTCGCGATACTGATCGAAGAGAGACGCTTTTTCAATTTGACGATTTATCATAGTTATTTTACATTTAACTAAAAAAGTGTTTGAAACGTTCTATAAGAGAATTGAACTTGGGTTTTATTTAAATAGGCCTTGAAATGGCAATGATTATATAAAATACGCGATATTATTTTGAACTTAATTTCTTGCATAACTTTGCTCAGTAGACTGTAGTGTTCACCAAGAATAAAATGTTTTGTTTTCTTATAATAACTTATACATATAGATATATTGGTAAAATGTTTTGTTTTCTTATAATAACTTATACATATAGATATATTGGTAAAATGTTTTGTTTTCTTATAATAACTTATACATATAGATATATTGGTAAAATGTTTTGTTTTCTTATAATAACTTATACATATAGATATATTGATATACTTCCACATATCCCTAATATATATCATTTCAAATTCAAATATCATAACTGATTCTATGAATAACATTTTTGTTCTTAGATAGAAATTTCTTTGTCTATACTATAAAAGCCAATTCACTATGCATAGCCACGAATAGATCATTAAAATGTTTTCCAGATTAAATGGATATCTTACGAAAACGTTTGAAGATATATGTCTGAAAGACACCAAACAAATAATTATCATATACATTTTTTCACTGTAAAAACTGTACTTTTGATATTTCCTGATCAAATAAAGCTGTTGGTATTGGTATTTTAACTAACGTCATACTGGAACAAATACATCGGGCTATTGATGACTGTCTGGAATTAAAACTAGAAGATCATATAAGGGATGGAAGGTTTCCATGAAATAAAATACTTACACTTTTCATTACTTATCAATACAGGTGTTTTTATATATGGGGATAAAAATTAAATAATTTACATCCAAGCACTTCCTGTAATCTATATATACATAATTCTCTTACGTGGCAAGCAAAAAAAGACGTTAATTGTTATCGCGTTTTGGCAACACTGTACGATCGTATGTTCATCACGAAGCCTCGCTCCTCAATTCAATTTATAGCGTTATCGGATGAAATGTCATTGAAAAAAATGAATATTATTTGAGTTGGTGTAGCTTATTATAGAAATCAAAGAAAGTGGACAAAACAACCCAATGGAAGGTTAATTGAAAGAGATGCAGGACGTAATGGCAGAACTAAAAGCAATCGTAGAAAACGTGCATGTTTGAGTTGAGGTACTCTCATTTCGTTTGAGGAATATGAAGACAGTAGAAATACTGTAATTTTTGTAATGTCATATTTTGTAAACAATTCATTCTGCTAGGACGCATGTCTTCATTGATGCGAGCAGAGCGAGCAAGGTTTGCGCAGCGAGCCACTGAGTATTGCAAAACAATTATCCGGGGTTTGGCGAGCGTCAGCAAGAAGGGGCGGGCCCCCTAGTAAATATATAAAATATTTATCGGATGATATTATGAATGTCGTTGCATGATTCCCCAAAACACTGCACTAAGTTGATTACAGATTATTATGAATCAGGGGGAAACTTCCTTCCTCGTATTCATGACGTGTGATTAGTTCTAAATCTTGGAAATAATGGCTATTCTCTGCAATATTTGAAGTTGGATAGTTCTCCGGTATTTTCCTCATACCTATGACGTCGTGGTGCCCCTTCTTCTACATTTTGTTGAAGAACCTATATCTCCACGGGACAATGAATTTCTCTCATGCAAATTTAAGTTATAGCCAGCCCAACTAGAGCATACGCCATTTCATTAAGCGCCATCCCCACAAGAAAGAGGGCTCCGTAATAGCATGGTTAGAAGCGAAGCGGATTAGCAACCAGATGGCTGAGACTTCGAAACTAGATCCCGTCCGAGCTGGTCGTGTATATGTGCGCTGTCTCTCTTTAAATCTGTCATGGTCTCAAATGTAGTCACGTTGGTATGTCGTGGAAGTTCGTAGATGTTCCGCTTATTTCTAATCAAAATATGGTCGTTTTTCTAACCTTCCAACTGTCGCGCACTCCACACCAACGTGAAAAGTCGCTATTTTAAAACGTGAAATTAAATGTAATGGATGTTAAAATTTAAAATGGAAAGGGTGTATTTATTGAAAGTATTCTTTCCATGATATCAATAAAATATAATAAAGACATAAACATTGCATTAAACTTTAGATATAAAATGGAATAGACCAGTCTTCATGGTCATTGATTCGCAACGTTACATTCTGAGCGAAAACGAAATGTGCTTGGAGTGCTTCAGACATATAAATGTCTGGCAAATTTCACAGTTAAATCTTGTGATTCTTTTGTGCTTGTCATTTTGGCAGACTGTTAATAAGACTAACATAATACAAATTTCTTGTTACTAAAAAACACAGATATGATAAAAATTTACTTTAACGGTAGTGCGTATATGTTAAATACAATTGACTGATCTGCAGAGACCTATTAGTGCTTCAAAATTCAAATTATGACTGAAAAAAATTCTAAGTGAGCGGGAAAAATAGCAAAGAGGCCGTAGGGCCATCTGGTCTAAAAATATTTAACTAAAATCAACTCTAGTGTATCTATCACATACGAGCGACCGCTGGAAGCCTAAGGACGATATATCTCGTCTATCAAGATATGATCAATTTTCTTCTAATAAGAGATAACATGCTCATTAAGATCTTATATGTTTGGCTAGCAACGAGATACCTTGTCCTGACCACCATAAGGAGTGCTAATTCAATTACTCCCTTATATGGAAAGGAATCAACATCAACTTATAGCACCCCGGCAAGAAAGGTGACACAAGTCAAAAAATAAAAATTGTGATGTTATTACATTGAAAAAATGTATGAGTTGCCCCAGCGTGTTATATTACTATTCTATAGAATATAATCAAAGTTACCACCATAAATACTTATCTAAAATTTAAAAGAAGCTTTTATATTTCAATATAATTGTTATAGTATCCTTTAAATTGATATTTCTCAAATTCTTCAATTTTGAGGTGTCGCTTTTCCTGATAAATATAAGAAGTATAGCAACATAATATGTAATTTCATTCATATTTTGGTTCCATAACAATTTAAATATTTCCTCAACTATTTTAAGATACCATATCTATCATACACGGAATGAGACGTGGTAGAGCGAGGACAATAGCATCGATATCTTTAATGGAAGAAAAGTAAAAGACTCGGTTCTTGCATCGCAAAAACAATTTGTGTCAGAGGAAAGATACAAAATTTCTTTATTTATCACTCTGATCTTACCTCGACTTCCGTTACTCCCCTTTCTAAGTGTATGGAAACTTTCTTATTTCCTTCTACCTTTATAGTTTAGTCGATAAAACCACCTTGATTGCTTTTTTCCTTTCTTTCCGCATTCATTCTCGCACACTATTTCTCCGAAGATATAAAGTTGCATTACAACTGATAAGAGGGGGTATTTTTCTTTTGCGTCTAGACCCAATCGTCTTTTATGCTCCTAAGTGTATCAGTGTAGCATTACGGAATGAGCGAAGTACTACTTGAGGATGCGGATGAGTTCGAGTTGGAAGAAGTTGAAACCATTATGCATGTTAATGGGACGCAAAGAAATAACGTTTGGAAAGGACATTTGTGAAGCCTTATCGCAGTGTGAACAGATAATGCAAAACAAATCGTGGACTCGGACATTAAAAACGTTTTTCCAGTAATTGAAAATGTGATACTCAGTATTTATTTGTTGAATTTCGATATTCATTTTGAGATGGACATAAAAGCATTGGTAGCACAGTTGCAAAAGTATCTGATTAGCAATCGGTGGGTAGCTAGTTCGAAACTTGTTTAAGACAAAGACCGTCGTATACCTGGGGGAGGTGCATGTTGAATCTAGCATGGACTCATATGTCCTCACGTTGGCGTGGTGTGGATGTTTGGAGAGTAGGGTGATAGGCTAGGTGTTGCATCGTCCCCCAATCGAGGTTCAAGATTGCATGGTGTTAACGTCTGATTTTTTGGTTAGGGATTGATCTCGGACTATCGCCAATAGCCTGTTGTTGTTGATGTAATGCATGTAATGAATTACCTACCTCCCTAAAAAATTGTCGTTGAATTATTGGTAATCGTTAATTTGAGTTCCTGAAAGGGTTCAAAATATATGTGAAATTAAGTTTAATTGTTATCTTTGTTACGCATTCCATCGATTTTTTTTAAGAATTCGAAATAGGACTACATTTTTAACGTTTAACTTGCTTTAAAGAAAATGTATTCGACGTACTTATTCTTTAGGCAAATACCATATGAAAATACTATTTACAAAATAAATACAATACACTATGTAATAATATTAATTATTTACTTTATATAATATGAATACGTCGCCTTAGATTCTTCTAAAATATTTCAATATGACTACTAATGGCATCACATATTCAAGAGTTTAAATTAACAATTAAGAATGCTTATAATTTATGAATATTCGCCATAAATGTTAATGATTTCACTTATTTTTACACTAGTTTATTAACGATATTGCAGTTGAAGTGGTACATTAAGGTTGTAGTACATTTATTGTAAAATTATTATAATTACACTGCTAAAGTTTTGTGGTTGTTTATGTGTGAGAAATTATGATATGAATTAATGACACTTGGTTCTTCATTACAATAGAACTGATTCAGGTTTAAAGTATTATATTAAAGTTGCACTAAGCATTTCTTATATGATTGATGCATAACGTTATGAGACTATTACCCTAAACATGATGTGTTACATTGCTGTACAAAATATTAAACGCATACTAAACATTTTTTAAGGTTAGTTTTTGACTACAAAACGTACATCATCTACTGCAGCAACTCACCAAAAACAGTTTGTATTTCTAATTTCCGTAAATTTGTCTAATTTTAAGTAAGTAAAAGAGTACAATGCGTCTAAATTGTAACTTATCTTGTAATACCTATGAGGTCACTCTGGCTCAGAGTACTTACCCCTACACTAACAAATTCCCAGTTCCAGGCGTTAATGGTTTGATTCTTCCCTGGGTGTACTTCTCTCGTCTGTCAGCAACACACTCATCTGTGTTAGAGTGTGCCTGTTTACTTGCAGTTTCTTGCCTAATGACATGACGACACATACATATGACTACGTAGGGTATTGCTCCGTTGAATCCATTTAACCAACCTGAGATTTTTTCCGAAAAAAAAATATAAACATCAATGCAAATTTATTTAATATTTTAATTGCTTACCGCAATTTGTGGTACTTGTTAACTTCACAGATTGTCATTTTTATTTTTAATGTACACATATCGGGTGAGAAAAGGTCAATAAAGGGGTAAAGATCTGTAATATCTAAGGACGGAATCAGATTTTGGTATCCTGTAGTCTAATGTCTTTAGACGGCTAAGCTTCCAGGACGATAACTAACAACTTAATCCTTGATAGCTACCGCTTGTGGACTGAATTAATTCTCTGAGTGTCACCAGATTTCTGAATGTAGCATTGCTTTTAACCATGGCATTCATAATGACCAAATAACCACAGCTGTTGATTGAGAAAATCTTATACAGAATTTTATGGACAAGAACGTCGCAATTGGGTAGTGATGATGCATAGAAGATTGAAGGCAATGGAATGAACAAGTCCACATGAACCCTTCATAGGGTTAAAATGTGCCGTTTTCCTGATCTTATTACACGCCAACGTGTTGATATCCTTATACAGAGTCTTTTACTACCATGAGATAACATAACATTAAATTATTTACAATGCAGATTCTTTAAAAAAAATAAAGATATTTATGTTAAAAATTTATCTATGACAAAATTAGAGTTTTCAGCCCAAGCAAACAGACTAGGCAGAATGTTAAAATTTCACTCCAGCTACCCACATGCTTTCCCCTGTTACGTGTCAGTTCAGTGTTAAACTCAACCATCAAGTGGTTTCGACGAGATATCTTGTTCATCAAGATCTGAGCAATTTTGCTAAGACCAGATATTTCGCCATCAGAATACTGCCGGAAATTAATAATGACCAGTTAGATATCTGGTTAGTTTCCTTCTAATGAGCTATCTCGTCCATCACTACCCGGGAAGTTTTGTTGATGTGGCGTTTCTAATGAGATACAACGGTGAGACAACCACCAGGAGAGTAAAAATACAACTTATGACTGCTTTGTTGAGGTTGAGTGTTTAATATCTCGAATCAGAGCTAATCAATCAACTATTACATGTTAATTCGGAATTCATTCCTTCCCGAAGGCTTGAAATCGAGATAAAAAAAAACAATCCATGTGACGTCGCTTTCAAATATGTTCCACACGCAGAAACACCTACAGTCAGCTTGACAGAAAAGGTCTTCCATATGCTGCAGACTACTTATGTAGAAATACGACATTGTGGAGATCCGAATATATCTTTATCAATGACCATTTCCCTAGCTATTGTAATAGCTGAAGACACTGAAAGGTGAATTTTGCCCCTCTAAAAGTGGGCTGGTACTGATTTAAACGTATGTTATTGCTGTTATTACATTTTACCCCACCTAAATTGCATTTGAAACATTGCAATATATAAGCTACAAACGAGAAACTGCTTCAAATAAAACTATCTGCTTTTTGACCAATCAATTATTACATATTAATTCGGAATTCATTCCTTCCAGAAGGCTTGAAATCGAGATGAAAAAAACAAGCCATGTGACGTCGCTTTCAAATGTGTTCCACCGCAGAAACACCTACAATCAGCTTGACAGAAAAGGTCTTTCATATGCTGCAGACTATTTATTTAGAATGACAACATTGTGGATGTCCGAATATCTCTTGATCAATGACGATTTCCCTAGCTATTGTAATATCTGAAAACACTCAAAGGCGAATTTTGTCACTCTAAAAGTGGGCTGGATCTGATTTAAACGTATGTTATTGCTGTTATTACATTTTACCCCAAATAGATTGCATTTGTAACATTGTAATACATAAGCTACAAGCGAGAATCTGCTTCAAATAAAACAATCTGCATTTTGAAACAATCATGTTTTATACATTCAGTAAATTCTTCTGTTCCGTTCTCTCGACGCGCAGTAGTGAATGTTTAAAAGGAACCAACAACTGCAGGTAATAAATGCAGTCGGTGGTTCTTTTTAAATCGGAATGTATTATTGGATTTTAAATTCAAGACAAAAAGAAAACTGCATTATATTTCATATTGTATCTGAGTGCAAGTAACATAAAACTGAAAGAAATTTTCAGTTTTCTAGATAGCACATTGCAGAAGTCATTTGATTGTTTTATGCGTTAGAATTTTAGAAGGGAAGACAAATTTGAAGCAATACATGAATTATGCTTTCAGATTGTGTTATTTTATTACAGCTTTCATCTAGTGAAATACTGTATGATTTTAATGCTAAAGTTTTATTTTACATGCAAGAAGAGAAATAAACAAGCTATTAGTTTTTAATATTTTTAATCTATGCAAATACGTGATATTTTAGAAATTTTTACAACAGATTAAGTATGTTGCTTTCAACAGTATGAATATTGTACAAAACTACGCTTTTGAAAGCATGTATTAATTTTGAAAGGTTTAGAAGGATATAAATTTAGAAAGTCTGGCATTCGGAACTTTGAATTTACTTCAATTTACCTTTTTTCAAGGATGATCAAAGTGAACAGAATCCTAAAGTTGAGCTATGTTATGTTAGTACTACCTCCTCTCAAGCAGAGAAATTCGGTAGATTGTATGGGAGTGCATGATATTATGGGTGGTTACAAATTTTGCTTTCATTGATGAAATAGAAGATAACTTATACACTTAGTCCTTCTGAAGGTCTACTAAGCCCTAAGATTCTAAAATAAAGTGCTCCCAACTTTGATGTAGTAGTAAATTGTTTTCCTCAATAGACAATGTCCACACAGCATGTAGAAAAACAAAGACAGAGTAAAAGTACTTACGTTACAATTTTGGTACATTTTAAAAAGGAACTATGTACCTAACCATACTTTCAGGACCTGAATTGGCTTTAAACATTTTAGTCCTTGTTGGATAAAACAGTAAAATATCACGATGTTCAGAGCAGAGGACTTAAAAAGGATTTTTAGAGATAAATGAGGAAAAACATCCAATAAAATAACGGGTATTCTAGTTTATTCAAAGCCCTTGTGTTCACAAATTGTTATACTCAAATAGATATGCAACAAAGATCCATTTTACTTTATATTTTATTGATGGACCAAATGTGGTGGGAGCATTACTCAATTTTGTGACTTCACATTTTTGAATTTGTCTCATAAATCCTTTTTTTTAAATATAGGGACTATGGAATGGTGTTTTAGCTCAATATATTTCTAAATATGAACTGAACCATTTCCATCAAAACTATATTTAAATTATCACTAACAACACATCTCTTTCAAAGCCTTAAAATATTTCCAATTAGTTTTCAACTTAAGGTGCCGCTGCATATTTAACTCAATATACCAAAATTATACAATAGTGATTGTTATGCACATGGAATTAAGATAAATCGCGCACAAAAATAATTGTAGTTTAAGAAATACCCGAAATTTGAAGATATAGTTGTGCATGTTTTAAATATAAATACGAGGGTTGTAAATAAAGGGGTAGTGGCAACGTAGCCCTGAAAATCACAGAACATCGGGCATTCTCAAACAGGACATTGGGGCAGTGAAGTTATATTGCTAACACAACCATACCAGGTATAAACGTTCATTTTCCGCTAACGTTACGTCCGAATCGGGAAAAAAGTATGTTATCCCAGCTTGTTATTCTAGTTCCGTACAAGTGTACTTCTGAAGTCAACACGCGAAAAAGTAATTTAACCATATTCGCAGCTGTTGTCGATGTGTAAAGTACATAAAACCGTCGATCCAGTAGAAGAGGTACTTGCTGTGTGGCGATGAAGTGGACAGTTCCGTTTCTACCGCTCTAAATCATGTTTACAAAAAGTGTTCAGCGGTCGTGGAGTGACAAAAAAAGCATCGCAATGTTATCAAGGATTATCTGAAGCCTGTGGCGAGAATGTGTTACCTTATAGGACTGTTGCACGATGGGTCAAAGCGTTTAGTGCAGGTCGAATTGAGACTGCGGATTTGCACAGCACAGGTCGGACATCCATTCCTCAACATCACGTTGATATCGTGAGTGGTCTGCTTTCCCAGATCGTTGATGGACTGTCCGGTAATTATCCGTTGAAGTTGGGCTCAGTCATCAAACGGTGTGGCAGATGGTGAAGAAAGGTCTGAACATGAGAAAAATTGCTTCCCGTTGGTGTTACATTGACTCATGGACGTACAGAAACGGCACCATTATGCACTGGCTGGTATCCACCTCGACAGATACCGTAATGACGGAGACGCATTTCTGCAACGTATTTTCGTCATTGACTAGACGTGGGCTCGAGCCTACGAGCCTGAATTCAAGCGTCAATCTAATGAATGGCGTCACCCGGGTTTGGTACGTCCACATAAGTTTCGTCAGGAACCCAGTCGTGTGAAGGTTATGCTGACTGTGACATACAACTACGAGGGTGTCATTCTTACGCATGCTGTGCCTCAAGGAGAAACTGTCAGCGCAGACTACTCTTGCCGATTTCTACAGCACTACCCGGCTATACGGCGCAAACGTTCACGTTTATTGCGGGACAATCTCCCTATCGTGTCGCATGACAATGCTCGTTGTCATGTTGCACAAACTGTAAATGATCTTTTGCGACGTTGGTCTTGGAAAGTGTTGGAACACTTTCCGTACTCACCTAACATGAGTCGTTGTGACTACGATCTTTTCCTACGTTGAAAGAACTCCTTCGAGGCATCCGATTTCCTGATGTGCCGTCTGTGATCCGAGCAGTAGGGCGCTCCGTCGCTGAAATCAACAGACAACACCTTGCCAACGAAATCCTACGGCTTCCTGACATCTGGCAAACGGTACAAGACTTTGCTGGTGATTATTTTGAAGGAATGTTAAGTAAATTTGCTTGTGCGTTCATTAAAAAATGTTTTCCAGGTACGTCGCCATTACTTTATTTACAGCCCTCGTATAAAACTTTATGAAAAAATGTATAAAGATTAAAAATTAGAAAAATCAGAGTGCATTATAGTAATTGTGATTGTATACAATAACTATATAACATTATACATTACTTTGCAAAAAAACAGTAACTACATATAAATATACAGTAACTTTGTATAAGTAAAGCATAAATATATACTTCGATCTTACGATTAAAATTATCATGTTCAATATAGTAAAAATATTAAGAATTTAGTTAATTTATTTGCTAAACGTTATCTTTTAAAACAAAAAAGACGAAACATTCATGACAAAAAACTTTTGCGATGTAACTTTAAAAATACAATACACAACTTAGCACATCTATTAATAAACCTAATTGGCTACATATGATAAGTTTGTATCTAATAGCGTAACTTATGAATAAAATTCACACCCAATGAGCTGGCTCATTTGCACAAGAAACCGAAGGAGTTTAGACTATCTCTTCTAGCGTGTTTATTGCATGCATCAATCCCAACCTCTATTTTTCATTAAGTATAAAGGATAGAAACGCGATATTGTTGGCAGTGAGTAAAAACCATCCCTACTCACACGCAATGAATATTTCACAAGCAGTACATTAAAAGTTAGATCGAAACTTACCAGTGTTTTTGCGAGTTCCAATAAATGTGTTTTATTCCCCATTTATCTTTCCTCATTCGCCATATTTTACCTTTAAAAATCCTTGGCAATGCCCGAGTGTTTTCCCAAAATGGAACATTCTCGCTCACGAATTCCATTAGCGGAGGGGGCAGAAGATACCCCACTCAGATCGCCGATCGAAAACGTAACTGCAAAAAAAAAAGGGACGAAAGGGAATTCGGTAAATTCTTCGCCGAGTAGCAATTTTTCTTTCTGTCAAAGCGGGCTCTTCTGAATACATTTGCATAACCGATAAATACATAACAAGTTAAGTGATCAATACCTTTGATCCACAAAAAAAAAGTTCTGCTGTTTGTGTGCATACATAGTAGTTAAGGTGGAACCTTCTCACTCGTTATACCGAAGCAAACTTCATTTATTAATTTAATAGAAATACGTCTTTTTAAGGATTTATATTGGCAACTTCGCAGGCAACTTCTCACAGGACAAAGTGGGTTGTGAATTTGAATAAAACTGTAGTTGTTTATGCCGTAGCACTGTACAACACTTCTACTGTTATCCGATCTGGCGAATTAAAATTGTGGCTCCAGTGTGATTGAATTGCTTTTTTAGTGTGTTTCAGAAGTACAGTTGTTTGCAACTAGAATGAAAAACTCGAATGAGATAATACTGTACGGAACTATAGTACAAAGCTGGAATGCGTTAACACTGAACGAAACTAGTATAACACACTAACACTGTGAAATTAGTATAATAGTCTCGCACGATACGAAACTAAAATAACAGTCTAGAATAAGTTAGCATAATACGGAATTGGAATGAGTTGACAAGTTGGAATAAATAGAGTACTATGGTGCCCCAGAATAACACAGCCTGGAAAGCGTCAATGCTGCTCAGAACTAAAATAACAAGCTTGAACAGTTAAGCTGTGTACGGAGCTAGTATAACAAGCTGAAATAAGCAGTGTACCGAACCCGACTAACATACTGGAATAGTTTGTTCTAAAGAAAAATGGCATTCAATAATTCAATAATAATCTCCTTCAAGGCTTCTCATTCTCAACATTCAATAAGTTTTCAAAAACATGAGTTTCCGAACGCTTAGAAACTAGAATAACATGTTCGAACACGTTTTTCCAAATCGCCAAACATCAATTCTTAACAGAAATATCACATATTTTTCAGGAATTCCACTGAATAGATTTTCAGGAGTTTCTCAAGGGTGGAGTGGCTTGGGAATTAGAATAAAACAGCAGTTATTGATGTCGTGGCAATGTACACCACTTCTGCCATTATCCGGTGTGGCATATTAAAATCGAGGCTCAGCGAATATGGTTAAATTACTTTTTCGCGTGTTGACTTCAGAAGTACACTTGTACGGAACTAGAATAACAAGCTGGGATAACATACTTTTTTCCCGATTCGGACGTAGCGTTAGCGGGAAATGAACGTTTCTACCTGGTATGGTTGGGTTAGCAATACATCCTGCGAAAAGAGGTGAACAGTTGTATTCGTGTCTTAAGCACTCATTATTTCTCGAGATATTTCCATCGTAAGAACTTCGAGAGAAACTGTGTTCTGAGTAAGCAACTGGAAGGTGGAATTAATTACGAAGTGTAACGATTTCAAGGATGCTTACTTGCTTTAATCTGGGATTGTTTTCTTACGGTAGAATTTGTAAACTGAGATTAGGAGAATATAAAAGATCCACTTCAATTTGTTATAATTCTCTCACACTGTTTAAATTCGTGGCATGTTTAGGGCTACATTTATTTTAATAGAGCTCTGAAAAACGTATTATGATTGATGATACAGTTAATAAAGGTTCGTTACCATGTGTTTATTTCAGGATTCTGAGAAAGTGACAATGTTTTCCGAATTTCAGAAGCATTTGAAGTATTATAAATACATTAATTACGTGAGGAAACAGTAGGAAGGTTTAAATTTAGTACAAACGGTATTATAATGCAATTATTAAAAATGCATGTTACGAAGTTCCTTGGTGAAAAGGAATTTAATTCTTATATCCTCTCTGTGTTACAGTTGGTTTTAAAAGTCATTAAAATCCTGTGAAAAGAACGGAAACTTACAGATTTTTAATAATTTATCACTTATAAAATTCATCATTTCTGCGTAAGACTGAAACGACATTACTTTTAATGTTACATATAATTTTAAAACTGAAATCCGATACGTTATTTTCAAAATTTTAGACGGATATCTGCTGAAATATAAGCTGTATTTTAGTTTCAAAGTATATTTACGTCGCGCAGACATAGACGTTTTTCATATAAACTGTACAAAAAAATAATAAATTTTTAGGATCACTAAGAATTTTTTTAACAATGGGGAAGCAATTCACATGTTTCACTCTTCAAAACTGAGATTGAATATAACTGAGGGAGGATGCTTTTAAAAATATTCCCGGAGAATATGCACATCCACCGTTGGATTTTATAGGTACCACGTGTTTAGATTCGAAGGAAATCTGCTTGTGAAGATTCGAAAGTAGTGATTTCTGTGACTCTATGCCATATATTTAATTAGATGACGTTTTAAAATCATTCCTAAATATTTTCAAATTGATTTACCTTCTTATCAGATAAAGTTTTACCTCAAATGTAAACGTACACTAAATGCGTTTTTCTGAAAGCAAATTTTTGACAAATTCCTATATTTGTATGATTTTGCACATCGGATAAAAAATTGAGTTCTAATTTGATTACAAAAACAATATATGAAAACGACTTGTTGCGCTTTCATGTAGTAATTTTTGAATCAACGCTTTCCTCAGATTCTATTATGTAATACAAGAAATCAAAATATAGATTTCTTGGAATTTTCCTTAGAATCTGAGAAAAAAAACTCTTGAATTCAATGAAAATGTAAAAGCTTCATGGTTTTAATCTTACGCACTCAGAGGTTCGTTAATTATTTTTAAAACCATCTCAGCCGAAATCCTTTTTATGCCATCTGGAAAAGGACTATAAAACTTTGGTAATCAAAGCAGAGTTCCCATTCCCTGAGCAGAACATCACAAGACCCCCGGAAACCCGGGAGTTAATTAACAAGCCGATATCCAATGGCAAGCGAAACTAGATATCCCGGTTTATTTTTGTCCTGTCCCCCTCTCTTTCTCTCACATCACAAATCTAATTCGGACTCTTTAACTGTTTGCAAACTGACGCGCAGAGAGGCGTCGAAAATACTTCTCAAATTCCTTTTCGTCCAGGAATTCCCGTCATATACATACACGGAGCGTGTGGCCTTGGAAAGCAATTCCGTAATTGCGCACGATAGTCCCAACTGCACAACGAACTGCAGTGGCCATAGTTTTAATAGTGCCGGTATCCCTAAGTCTAAGGGCTGTAATTACGTGATACGAGCAGAAAATACCTGGCGCAGTTTATTCGGAATTCCCAAAGGTCTGGGAATTGTTTTGCAGAAGTTTCCTCTGGAGAGGATTGATGTTGAAAAAATTCCTGATGTGTAATTTAAAGCTAATCGTATGTCTTGTGAATTGGTTGAGTTGGAACAGGGCTCAGTGTTGTCAAGGTTTGTTTTTGACTTCCGAGGAAAGAAGTACTGTATTTAATGGATCTTTTCTCTTCTGGGTATTTTTAATGCAATTCAATGGAAGGTTTATTGTATTCTCATGTTTTGTTTGCGTTCGAGATCTTTATATCGTAGTAAATATGAATGTGGAGCATTCATTTACCAATTTGCCTCTTTTGCGATGTTATGACTTTTAAAATGAGTGGTAGTTTTAAATGAAAATTTATAAAAGGAGAACATGTTCATATTTGGAATCCTTACGATTTTACATTTAAGGTGGAGAAAGTAATGTTTTGCGAGATAAGTACTTAATTGAATATACTCTTTGTTAACTTAAATTTCGTTTATCATAATTTAAATGTTATATATTTAGAATTGCGAACTTAAGGTGCAACAAAGCAAATTAGAAATAAGCAACAGTTGATATAAAAGTTTGATTAAAAATATCCTGTTTAAACTTTTAGGAAAGGTTTGACGTCTGACGTAGCAGATAGACTTATAAATGTTCCAAAGTGTACATATTAAAACAAATGTTCACCTACGGACTTTTATCAAAAATATGAGATTTTAGGCTATGACGTTTTTATTGATTATTGTTTACTCTTTTAAAAGAAAATTAAACATATTTTAATTAATCTATGGAATGAGATATTTAAAATCATGCAAAAGGTTACATAACCTAAGTTTGAATGAAACTCATTTGTGGGTGTTGCAGTTTTACTTAGGTATGATGATTTAAGAATGACATATGTTAAGATACTTTGGTACATTATGATGAAAGCAAATTCTTCAATTCCACATATATTATTTATGTTGTAGTGAATATAATTTATGATTTCTATTATTTGAATATTGCCACGTATTTGTCCGCTGATCTTTGACAAAATACATAATTTTAACATCCATTAGATGCTGATGTCATATCATAGAGGGTGCAGAGATAACATCGATGCTCCAAATAATATTTTATAGAAAATTTTTTCTATAAACGGTAAATTATTTGTTTTTACTAAAAGACATCGGTATTCTACGATTGTTTGTCGTATTATTTACAGTACATACTCATTGACTCATTTTCACAGTATCAGACAATATTGTACAAATATGAAAATCGTTCTATTTTCACATGGCTTATATAAACTATAGTACATCTGATCGGATTTGTTTAAATCGTAAGACAGATCAACCAACACAAAACTCAAAATTCAAAAACAGAAACTCAAAATTTCTTATTTTATACCGTTTTAGAAGTCGTTTCACATTACTTAACATCCTTTAAAGATCAAAACTGTAATTGGAGAAAATAACTATTGCTTACTTTGCAAATGCTGAAATTTTTTAAAGTTCTTTCATGATTTTCACAAACTAAGAAGTAAAAAAAAACCAAATTATCCTTTTAAAGCATTTTACAAACAGATACTTTTAAAAAGTGCGTGTGAGAAACACATGAGTGCAAGCATACATTCAGTCACTTTCGAGCAGGAAATCAAATTCCTTCTTAAGTAAATCCAACTGAAGAAGTTGCATGATTGCGTGATAGACCTCATGGACTAAAAAATTTCATGGAAATTACGAGCCGATTTTCTTTTATTCCACAGAAGTATGAATCCCCTACGAACATTTTCCGAAGAATTTGTTTCAACCACCATTGATTACCCAAACAAGAAAGGCCGGATAGAGGCGAATACCACATGTGACGAGTTTCACACACTTTTAGCCGATAAAGAGAAAGTTGATAAAAGGGGGAAAGGTGTGAAAAGTGGACAACTTACATCAGAAAGAAAACCTATACGAATTTCTATTTGTAGTTGCATTAGTCGAGAAGTGGAAAAGCAGTTCTTTTCAAATTTCTGCTTCGATCGGATTTCATTCTGTAGCATTACTCATCCGCTGGAGCAAGAAACAGCCACGGAATTCTTTATTTTGTTTGGAAAAGACAAAATCTATTTTACCCTAGGGTGCCCTAGGATAAATGCCACTGAGTTTCTTTGTAGTTTTTATCCTGTTTTTCCCGTATTTATTCCAGGAAAGACCGGCTCAGTTGACACTGACGTGACAATCGTGTTTAAAGTTTAGATAGCTTAAAAGAATTTTATTTCGGGAGAACTTTTTTGTGTGTATTTCGATGCATCTCGGAATCGTTTGGGTTATTTTTGTTGCCAAAGTTTATCGACTGAAAACTCATATTTAATGGAAAGTTTCTTTCCTCTCTCACGACAGTTTGGTGGAGTGGGAAATTCTAACGGATTGTAGTTTTGGAGTTTTGTCGCGTAGACAATCTTTTAAATTGTCTGATCCGTATGATGGTAACGTCTAGAATTCTTCATTTTGAGCCTATTGCTTTACTTGTCATTTTTACGACCCAAACAAACTTAAAGAATAATTTGAAAGAGCCACTTCAAACTAAATACCGTGAAACACTTGCCAATCCTACTAGTTCAGTTTATGTTGTTTAATCATAATAACGCACTCTGAAAGTTTTTAGAAGGATCTTATTTCAGTTTCTCTAAATCATTCAATATCTAGATGTTGTACTATATTTATCACCACCACAGCAATTATTAACACATTTCAGATTGTGTAGGTGTCTGTTGGACAGTTCCTGGTAGATCAGGATTTCATCGTCGGACGATATGTTCAACAAAGCCTTTTGTTATACCTTGACCTCCGGGATTATAATAACAACATAATTCAACCTATCATCTTCGAAGAATTTGAAGACGATTTTCGTTACAAATGTTTGAAATGAATAAAAAGAACATTAATTCGCGTCTACTGCTGTAAAAATACGAGTTCTTTACTGCTGTGTAATATACAATCTGTAAAAATATGACGGAAATGTAGAAAATACGAAATTAAACCGAACTCACATAGAGATCTATGTTGGCTAGCAGCACTCAGATGTTCTAAAAAGAATATCAAGGTTCAGAAATGAAAAACAGTATGCAAACAACATTCTTATTTGACCGACATGTATAGATTGGCCGTAGTTGTTCACCAATTGTTTCACAGTAGGTGCCTAAAGTAGAGGCTATCAACAGTAACGCGCGCCGTACAACGTGGGAGCATGAATTAAAGTGCACATTGAATAATGTTCCGTTGTAAGGTTAATCATGTTCCAAAAATACACTATTGGAAATATGTATATGCTCCACTCCCGTTAGCTCCACTACTCTAGGTTCATGCCAACCAATTTTACACTCTTGGAATGATATACTAATGTAGTGCTATATACGTTGACAGTACTTAAATTGACTATCACCCAAGTTGTCCAAGTTACCAAACAGTGCACTCTATCACACTTGGGTGACGAATGAGGACATACAATACGGTTCACATTTTGTGTTTCTTACCTGCATATCAATTTTTACCCGAAGTTCTTCAACATCCTGTATATCACAGACGAATTACTAGAGTCCGCATCGGACGCTTTTACTATAACGACTTGTGAAGGTTGGAAGTAGGAAGGTAGGTTGATTTGACACTGTGTAGTAGCAAAACAACGTGCTATTTGCGGATGACCGGAATCGATTCCACAGGAAAGATCTAAAAACATCACCTCGTTGTTTTGAACAATGTGACAAGGTCAATACCTGACTTGAAACCCCACTCTCCCGAAGTTCCACACCATGCGAACATGAGGACGCTTGTAGCCAGGACATATTTGACTTGTACTAGTTCCAACGTTCGACGATCCTTTGCTACATCGAGTTTTGTACTCGCAACTCCCTCCGATCAGTTATCCGCAACTCTTCGAACCTGACTACAGACCCTTCAAAAACATGTGGAGTATAAGCATATGATATTATACACATTTATCGCACCTTAAAATAATAATATTCTACACATTTAACGAGACTTTTTTTAATTTTGTAATTACCTCTATTGCTTAGTTATTTTTAGAATATCAGTTCATAACCGGACATTTTCTATTAAAACCCCTATTGGTAGAAAATATTAGGGTACATAATTTTGTAAAATATGAAAGTCTTCTTGAAACGGAAGGATTAGTTTTCACATGTTTTTAATGCATGACGTATCAGAGGATATTTAATATATTTCGTAATCGTTCACATGTTTCAAAAAAAAATAATAATAATATATATATATATATATATATATATATATATATATATATACTGGGGGGCCTGCCCCCTGCTCGCTAACGCTCGCCAACCCCCGGAGGATTGCTTCGCAATCCTCATTGGTTCGCTGCGCGAACCTATGCTCGCTTCGCTCGCCTCAATGAAGACATGTGTCCTAGCAGGAGGGATTGTTTACAAAATATCTTTCCAAAAAAATGTTTTTTCAAATCTAAATTTGCTGTATTACAGAAAAAATATCAACAGTATCTCTAAAATCAGAATTCAAATGAAAACTTAGTGCAAATTTTGACTCGAAATGTGAGCGTTGCTTTGGAAATTGAATGCCCAGCATGTTGTTTGTGTGTACATTTCGATAAAGCACTATTGAGTCACCCATACTTTTTCATTGAGTTTGTTGTCGAAAGTTATAGTGCAAGCGTCTTGTTGAACTATAATTGCTGGCCCTGAAAAGGACCGTTTTTTAAATGGCCCTGAAAAGATCCTCCGCTTTCTTTGATTTCTATTATAAACTAACTGCAACAGCTCATTAAAATTTCCTTTTTTTTTCAATAAAATTTCATCCGATAACGCTATAAATTCAATCGATGCGCGAGATTTCGCGATAAACAAACAATCGTACAGTGTTGCCAAAACGCGATAGCTAATAACGTCTTTTTTGCGTGCCACGTAAGATAATTATATATATAATTATATATATATATATATTTGTAAGCCAGTGACTGTACACATCTCTATCTGAAATATATCGTTTTAATATTTTAGTAAGAGGAATGATTTTGTTGATTGTTTGAGCATTTAGAAGAATGTAAAAGTTTGTTTTATATTTTTATATTCAGTTCAGTAGACAGAACAGAAAAAAATAATCTTAGCCTCAATTTACAGTAGACGACATAACAGAATATGCACAATACAGAACAAAAAAAACACATTAAAACATCAGAAAACCCAGTTTTTACAGAAGCAATTTAATAAACTAAGAGGGCAAAAAGGCTCTTGACTCCCGATGAACAGAATACATAAACCCTTGGATAATCTGACCTCTACTCCTCAAGGTGTTCAGAGAATTCATCAATTCACCGTTGGTGCAAAGAGAACTAGCACGATATCAAAATTGGAAACCGATTTATAACGAGTGCTAGACAATGATCAAACATTGCTAGTGTACAACAACATCAGCCCTTTCTCTAGAACGATAAGGAAATAGGAGAATATTCTGTCTCTCTTCGTGATTTCTTCTGAGCTGTCTGACCTCGTCCAATTATATCGATTTTTTAAGCCCTAAAGGTGTTTTGATGAGATATCTAGTCCACAAATTGGTCAATTTTGTTAGACGAGATATCGTTTTGAGGCAAAACTGATCTTTAAATCCAAGAGAAATGAAGATTCAAGTAGGAAATAAAAAAATAAATATCTAGAAGGGTTAATATATTTAGGTAAATAAATTGAGACTGCTGATGCACCGCAAGTTCAATTATATAGATATCCTGAACCCTGCAAGTGTTTTGACGAGATATCTTGCCAAGTTTGCTAAAGATAATATACATATCTTGTTGACACAAAATGGACCTGTTACTGAAAAGGAAAAGTAGAAGCGAGTATTTTGGAACAAATTGTCTCTTGACCAGAACTTTTGATAGTTTCTAACGGAATCATGCACAAGATGCTTCTTACTCCCGTCCAGTTTTGGACGCTAAATTAAACCACTAGATTGGTAGAAATTAAGGTAAATAAAACAGACTGTGCTGATTTACTAAGAAACTAGCCACTGCATGGCCAGTAAGGAGTTGCCAGTGACAGTTCCTTTCGTGGGGTCAGGTGTGAACACTGCTAGCTCACGCTCACCAACCCCCTGGAGATTGCTACATATTCCCATTTGGTTTGCTTCGCAAAGGAACTCCGCATGCAACGCTGTGATGGCCTCGAGTGACTTATCAATAACGTAAATCAAAACACGCTAGAATGGGAAAACGTAGTATGGTTCCAAAGACTGGCATCAGCGGTCGAAAATTGCAAAATTATTTCCTTCTTCATTTGAGGTTCAGGTGACGTAACATTCCGGAAGAAAATTAATAATAGTGAAAAAAAACTACTAAATTAATCTGAATATGTTCTAGATTAAATTTAAAATTCGAGCTGGACACAAAAATCGCAAAAACTTCGGACTACCTGTGTTCCAAATTTCATTATTGTAAGTGCCATAGATTCGTCAGGACAATGCATAGCGAAGGAAAAACGCTTCCCTGTATAATGGTATGGTTTGCTTTGCTAAACAAATAGGAATCTGTAGCCTGTTGGATAACATCCTTATCGTGATGTTGGTTTGGAGATGGGAATTCGTAGCATATTGATTAACAGCCACCACGGATAACGCTCACTGTCAAATGTGGCCGAATTCAAATTGCGAAGAGATCCAATCGGTGTGACGTCACATCTCTTGCGAAAATATGAATGTTTAATTGAAAATTGTGCATTAACAGGAAATCAAATATATAAGGTATCTATTTAGTGTAAAATTATCCGCAGATTTCAAATTCGTCGAAATTTTCGATCTATCTTTAACGATTCCGATTTTGCAAAAAATAACTAAACAATGCCAGTCAAAATGTTTCTTATTTGTTTAGCTTACGGCGTGGAATCGTTTGAGAGCAAGAAATGGAATATGTGATTTCTCGAACATGAAGGTTGACGTGACGTCACAATATCTTGCGAAAACATAAAATATGTATTCAATTTAAAAATTATTTATTTAAAGAAAATCATATTTTTAGGTGTCGATTTAATGTGCAATTTTCTGCAGATTTCAAATCCGTTGAAGTTTTTACTCTATCTTTTGCGGTATAAGAGACAGAAAAAAGAACAACATAAATACAGTTAAAACTTTATTTGTTTTTTATCATCTAATGAAAGCGTTCCACATCAAAAACAAACGGAAGCACGGAAAAAATATATTTAGAATATGTCATGTCTTCATAGTGTTGCCATTCCAAAGAAAACAATAATAATTAAATTTTCTTTGCATTCCTTAAAACTGTTCTAGATAGAATTTTAAAATTCGGGCGGAAAAAAGTAATCTAAAAAAATGTGGACTACCTTTGTGGAAAATCCCATTACTGTAAATGCCATAGAATCGTCAGGACAGTACATAGAGAGAGCCATAGGGACAAACACTTCATTTTATAATAGTAGAGATAATAGTTGGAAAGACCGGGTGACATCTGTGTCTCTCTTGGCCTATGCATCCCCAGCCTCATTCCTAAGATAACACAATGGGATAGAATACATTTAATTGCAATTTGACGTTAGGATAGTTGTTGCAAAAATTGATCTGCATTCTGCGACAGTTCTGCAAAAGGGTAATTTGCTATAGTCTGAACGGCGTTCTGTGTATAAACGGTACAGAGTAGCTCTCAAAAAAACTACTCTAACACCAGAAGAGTACTAGAATCTAGAACCAAATGCATTTATCTGTGAATCAGTAAGAATGTAAATGAGAATCTACGTTGCTATGTAAAGTTATAACGGTATTATAAATTGAGATAAACTATTTTTGCTCGGAAGAAAAGAAGTTACTTTTCCACTTGCAAGTGAATCAGCGAAAAGCATAATTTTTTGTACCATATGTGTATATGAAATGTACTAGGACTGTTCATTAAAAATTAATCATAATTATTTTTAAAGATGTTTAAAAAATCAAGAAAAATAAAATTCGTATTGAATGTGTAGCGGGATAAGTGGAGAATAGATAGCGCAAGTTTCGCGTCATGACGTCATTACAGGGGCCTTGACTGGCGGCCAAGAACGCTTAATTTTACTTTCGCCTACGGCAAACATGGACGTGACACGCGACGAGCAATACGCTGCATTGAAATGTTGTGTTCGCCTTTAAAAATGTTAGCTGAAGTCTATGTGATGCTACAGGAAGATTATGGGGAAAGTGTCCTTCTCTATAGCACAGCTAGATGGATAAAAATAGTTAAAAAGGGGAAATAATCGAGCAAGAGCTCTGAGTGGAAGTCTCTTTTATCAACAACACAAAAGACGAGAGTGGATGCTTCTACTGGGAAAGTTATGATCATATCATTTTGAATATTCGAAGAATGGTGTATCAGCATGTTGTACCACCACGTACAACCTGTAAATGTAGAATACTATAGAGATGTACTGAAAACCCTCCAAGGCAACATCCATCGCAAAAGACTCCATTTGAAAGCAACAGGATGGATGCTACACCATGCTAATGCAAGGTCGCATATTCCAGTGTTGTTGTTGAGTATTTTTCAAAAATCCTTGTCATGTGTGGTCCCCATCCTCCATACAGTCGTGATTTCCATGCGATACTGCTCTTTTCCCGAATTTGAAGAAACACCTCCGAGAAAAGCGGTTTCAATCATCACAGACAGTGGTAAAAGTTGTGGAGGCGATTTTGAAGGACCTGCCACAAAATGGCTTCCAACATTTTTTTGAATACTGGAAAAGAGGTGGGATAAGTGCATTGCATGTAATGAAGGTATTTTGAGAAAGACCATAAAAATTTAGAAGATTAGTACAGGCAATTATTTTTTTAATTATTTATGATCATTCTTCATTGAACAACCACTGCATATATGTTTTGTATATGAAATTATGCAATGTGGCCTGACTTTAGCGTGAGAGAATATTACTGTAAAACTAAATATAGGTGGTATTCGTGTTTTGTGGCGGAACATGCTTCGTAGACGTTGATTGACTTGTTTTTCTAATGCAATTTCTGCACTTCGCCAAGATATATTCCTACAAATGAATTCACAGTTAAAAAATGACAGTCAAGTAATCAACGCTAATTAGATTAAACACTAAAGGTCACAAAAATGACCACTAAGTCATTTAAATGTTGTCCCTCTGTCCAATCACTATCGCATGATCATTGTATAGCATACGAGAGCAGTTGGGTAACAAGAAGTAATATATCCACCTCTATTGTTTGCGTACACTCAAAATCTTTTTCATATGCTGTTGCTGATCAATTTTGGAAAATAACGAATTATTTTCTATAAATTTATTATAAAACATTTGGAAAAATAATAAATAAGCGCAAGGCTAAATAGAATAATATGTTCTCAGAAAACACAGCTTTTGCATTTTGATATTTTAAGTAGTAAAATATTCCTCTTTCACCAGAGAAAAATACATTTTTCTTTCTTGAACATTAAGAAAGAAAAATAATATATCATCATCAGAGAAACTAATGGAATAATTTCCAATATTCATGATCAAAGGAATTTTCTTATTATTGAACTATTTTTAACTATGCATCAAATTTGAGATGGTTGCAATTTCACAAGCTATAAGACAGTTTTACTCGAACAAAGTTGTGCAAATCGAAGTTTTACGAAACGTGACTCGGAATATTTTCTTTATGCCGTAAGGGGTTCTATCGAAGCAAAATATCGAAAGACGCATTTATTTCCTAAAAAACCTATGAATTTGTACTTTATAAAACAATTTACGTGATATTTATGTGTTTATTCTGAATTGAATTTCAAATGTAATTTTTGCAAAAACGGCAATACTGTCTGAAAGGGGCACCTATCTAAATAAATACTTGCAAATTAAATGTTTAATGTAGTTCAGACATACTAAGTTGTATTTGCCCGTGAAAGGTTTGCGTATGGTTTATTTGAATTCTTGAATATAACTATCGAAGTGAAAGATTAACTTATGATAATAACGTAACGTATGATTTCAATGACTGGTAAATAAGTCTAGTGTATCATTTAATTATTGATAAAAGGTGTGTGGCGCAAAGATGTTCCATCATAAAATATTGAACTCTATTATTCAAGAAATGTTTTGTATGAACAACATACATAATTAGCATTGAAAGAAGCATTGATTGAACCGTAATATGTGTTAGCCAACTAAAACTCGTATTTGGTAGATGCCACGACTCTAAACTGCTACGATATACAACTTTTACAAATAATTTTAAAACCGCACCATTTGGTTTTTGGAGAGTCATCTACTGGTATGAGTTCGTTAGATTGGGGTTTTACGGCGAAATGGCCATTTCGTCCAAGTTAATCCAAACACCAAAAATACAATCTCAAGTAATTATAAAAAGATTGGAAGAAGAGAATAAAGTACAGAAAGATCGTTTGGCAATCCTGGGTTCGTCTACCGGTATGACAACAACTTTAAGTGTACAGAAAGAACTCAAAAGTTCTGAGAAAATTTTTCTTCTACTGTCCAAATGCTCCCACATGCTACACATCAGGGATATCTTCAAATGTAGCTTATTGAGGTAGTAGCTTATAGTGAAATATCTATGGCTAGTTTTGTACAGTAGCTTGAAGTGAAATATATATGACTACATTCACTGTAGTTTTCCCTCCAACAATAAATTGGGTCATGGCTGTCCGGGTTGGAAGAGTAACGGATTAGAAAACGGTGGGTTGCCAGTTCGAATCCAGCCCAAAACCGTCGTGTACAAGGGAGGCTGTTGCTCGTTAAATATGTCGTTGCCTCAAATGCCCTTACGTTAGCGTGGTGTGGAAGTTTGGAGAGTGGGTTTGAGTCGAGACTTTCGCCAATAACTGGTTGTGTTGCTCTAGTGTAACGTTAGTGTTTTACCTGTGTTCAACTGTCATACCTACCAACAATAAATTGATTCTGAGTCTTAAGCTCTTTTTCACGCAGTTATAGCAATATCCTGACAACTTAAATCAAGCTAATTAAACTTAGTCTCAAGATTGGCGAAAGAATTTCGTAACTGTCGATTTTATATTGTTTGCATCCGACAGTATTTATTGTATAATAAACGTCTCTGCCACGTACGTTTCTCTGATTCTTAAAAGTATTAAGACGAACACACCAATGCTTACTGAATTCTTTCTTACAGTTTCTCAATGCGTCGAAATTCGTCGTCTCGCCGTGCCGCGATGGGTGCAAAACGGAACTGAGGACTTCGTCATCCTGGACTGTGAGTACGTGTACAACGAGAACGATCTCAGACTAGTGGTGAAGTGGTTCTTCGACGACAGTCTGGAGCCAGTGTACCAATGGATTCCCGAGCTTAACAACCGATTTACGTCTGGCATATTGAAAGACCGACTGGACTTGGAGTTTTCCGTGAACGCAGTGGACGCCTACTCCAAGTTCAGGGCGCTGAGAATACGGAAACCATCCACCGAGCTCAGTGGGAAGTATACTTGTCTAGTGACTTCACTGGCCGGCCAAGATGCGAGAGATCAAGTCATGACAGTTTACGGTGAGTGGTGATTAAAGTTGTATTCATGTAATAAGCCCAGTTACAAAACATAAAGTATTCACACAATGTGAGTTTTCTAAAATATTAAATGAAGGCAATATTTTTCTATCTGCCATCAAATAAAAAAACTGTAAGATATTTCAAACGTAATAGATAATACTAGTTAATGACAACATCCGAGAAAATAAATTTCAAAGACTACTTACAAAGAATTATTCGAAATATACTGGCACATGAAAACAATTTCCAATTGAAATTCAGTTATTCGCATCAATTTTACTACAACTTTAAATTAAGATACCCTTCTTGTGCATTACCTAAACATAAATCTAAAAACTAAACCTTACATTAGAAACAGTAATTTCTGTTATTTGTGAAGAAATTAGGATTATATATATATATAAGCTTAAAGTAAGCAAACACGCGTGCACTATTATAAATATAAAAACAAATTAGATGGGTAACAAATCCTACTTAGGTAAACATTTGAGCAAATAAAGCTTTACTAGCTCTATTAAAACACCGGTTTGAAACTATCTGGGATCTGTACAATTCCTGTGGGGAGTCATTTAAAATATAAGAAGCCCCTAATCTTATATTTAACGATCAACGCTTCACACATTTCAATCGCTAGCCGAAGGGAAATTATTACGTTCCATATCAATGTGGGCACTAAATAATTTAATCAGGGCACTTGGGTAAAAAGCAGCAATTAAAAATGCACGTAGTCTGCATTTTCCTATAGGATGTCCCTGGTCTCTATTTCTAGTGAGTATTCCTTTCCAACTTTCATGGTAGAAAAAGGGGAAATTCGGAGGGTAATTTTCCCTTTCTCCTGTGAGGAGTTATAATCCGTGACTTAGAATGTCATCTATTCTTACACCTCATTGCATACGCTTATCTACCTCTAATGAGGTTGTGTCAGTATGCGGTATCGTTTTTAACACTCGTGGGTGTGGTCTTGAAGTGGGGATTATCACGGAGTGAAAAATGAGCAGGCGTGAAAAGTTTTAAGTGAAATCCTTACGAGTCATTTCTTATATCGGGGGAGTTATCTGAGTTGGATAAAAAAGATCTGCCGAGTTCCTTGCATGTTGAACTGTCCATCTTGTGAGGAAGGGGAGATAATGTCGTTGGAAGTTTTCAGTCATGGGTACGAGGTAGCGGAGTTTGATGGGCAGCTGGTGTTCCTTTAGTGAACGTTAGGTTGAATCTTTCGCGGACTGTATATTGATGTCGAAGTTTTATTGTGGATGTTATTGTGTTGGAGATGCGTTTTTATATCATTGCGTTTGTAGTTTGATTAAAGAAAGGTGCGGGTTTGAAATCTTTTCAGATAAGACTTATAAAGTTTTAATGTTTCACTTTTTAAAGTTGTTACATCTAACCAGAGAAATAAGTTGCGATGTAAACATTGAAATAAAGTGGTTTTGATTAAAAAGCAATGCTTATTTGAAACGACGACGGAAATATTATCCTAAAATTTAGCTGGTCTACTATTATAAATTTTGTTACGTCTATCTAAGGCAACATTTTGGAGATTTTGATTATTTTTGAGTTTAGCGAAATATCTGAATTACAAGACTTAGAAAAATAGTTTCCTACATTGATAGAGTTACCTGGATTGGTGAAAAAGATCTGCTGAGTTCCTTGCATGTTGAACTGCCCACCTTATGAGGAAGGAGTGATAATTTTAATGGGGATTCTCAAATATTTTTTCGAGGGTGCGGAATTTTAGTGAACGCCAGGTTGAATTTTTCGCTACATGTATACTGATGTTGAAGTTTTATCGGGGAAGTTGTGTTGGAGATACGTTTTTTTGTATCTTTGCGTTTGTAGTTCAATTGTTGAAATTAGTTGGTTTGAAATCTTTGTAAATATGAAGAGGTATTTCCACTATTTAACATACTATAATTCAAAGTCGATACATTTACAGACATGTAAATAACGATGTAAATAACAAAATCAAGTGATTTTGATTTGAAAGTAGCAGTTCTAAATTGGAGTGACGAGGAAAATATTTTCTCATCATTTAGCTAGTCTGCTTTTATAAATTGTGTTATGTTAATCTAAGGTAATGCTTTGTAGATTTTAATTATTTTCAAACGTAGAGAAATATCTTGATTAAAAGACTTTGAGAAATAGTAACTTACATAAGACAGGCTATCTGGATGGGAAAAAATATTTTCTGACTTCCTTGCATGTTGAATCATCCATCTTGTGGGGAAAGAGCGATAATGTCAATGCAACTTTCAGTCATTGTTACGAGTGTGCGGAGTTCGATGAACAGCTCTGGTTACTTTAGTGAGCGTTAAGTTGGATCTTTCGCGACTTGTACATTGATGTCGAAATCTTATCGCGGATGCTATAATTTTAGTGATGCGTTTTTGTATTTTGGGTAGTTGTTCTGTTAAAGAAAGTCGCTTGTTTGAAATCCTTATCATTAAGACGAGGTGTTTTCATTATTTTACTTAACATATTAATTTAAAGTTGGTATATTTACAAAGACTTGCAAGTTGTGATGTAAAAAATAAAATAAATTTTTTTTTTATTTTTTTAAATAATGCTAAATTGTAGTGAAGAAGGAATCATTTTCTTAAAATTTAGCTCGTCTACAACTATAAATTTTATTACGTCAATCTAGCGTTCCTTTAGTGAATGTTAAGTTGAATCTTTCGCGACTCGTATGTTGATGTCGAAGTATTATTGTGGATGTTAAAGAAATGTGCGGGTTTGAAATCTTCTCAAATGAGAAGAATTATTTTAATGTTTCACTTTTTAAAGTTGATACATTTAACCAGACACATAAGTTTTGATATAAACAATGGAATCAAATTAATTTGATCAAAAAGCAATGCTCAATTGAATCAACGCGGAAAATATTCTCTTAAAATTTAGCTGGTCAACTACTATACATTTTATTTCGTCAATCTAACGCCATATTTTTTGTAGATTTGAGTTATTTTAGAGTGTAGAGAAATATCTTAATTAAAAGGCCATGAGACTTAAATTGTACCTTACATAGGAGACGTTATCTGGATGGGAAATATTCTGACTTCCTTGATATGTTGAACCGTCTTTTTGGTTGGGAAGAAGAGATATTGTCTGTGAACGATTCGGTGATTGGTACGAAGAAGTGGAATTTGAAGGACATCTCTTGTTGTCTTAATTTGCGCTAGATTGAAATGTTCGTGACCGGTATATTGCTGCCGAAATTTTTATCGTGAATGCTATTTGTGTTGGGGATACGTTTTTTCCTGTGCGTTGCAAAAGTTATATTAAAGAAAGGTACGGGTTTGAAATACTACTTATAAAACTAAACGGATTTTTCTGTTATTTAAGTAACATATTTATTTAAAGTTGGTACCTTTCCCACAGCATGTATGGTCATTACCTACAAAAATATCTAAACTAATTTTTTTTAATTCAAGCTGCGTAAATTTCAAAGAAGCTATATGCCAAAGAACTCAGTGTTTCAAAAATAGTTTCTTTGATATTATTACTTATTTTAACTATTTCTTATTTTTTGTGAACGAGTACCACTTCAGGGCTCCCTAGACAATCGATATTATGGTCAAGGTGATTGTCAATGATGCTCATTGAAACAGCCAATTGATCATGTAGAAGGCGATTGACGCGATTGTCAAACTATTGACGAACATTAATAGAAATTTTGATTTATGGACATTGAAAGGCACCATTAGCGGCGCCAATTGATTATGTAAAATACGCAATTATCAATCTTAGGGCTTTTTTATTCTCTAGGTCAAGTTTCTATCTTCGCGATCGTTAAAGATATAGTAGATATTTCAACGGATTTGAAACCGGCGGAAAATTTTACACCAAATCGATACCATAAATGTGAATTTCTGTAAATAAATAATTTTTTAATTGAAGCTTTTATATATTTTCGCAAACGAATCTGGCCGCTTTTGACGAAGATATTCATTACGGGAACACAAAAAAACACTATTTATCTCGTTTGAAAGAATAGATATAACTCGAATAAAGTACTTAGTTGCCTTAGTTTACTGATTTATATAAATGGTTGTTAAAATAGGATGAAAATCCAATAGCATTCAATGTTTTGAAGAACTAATATGAATACAAAATATTAAACAAATTAATGAGTTACTAAAAAAGTTATTTCAGTGTCGATGGTTTCATAAAATCACTCAGAATTTCTTCGTAGCAAACTAATAATTTTTTTATAATTGATTTCTATCTACACTACTCTACAATAATGAAATGGACGCCAGTGGATTTGCAGAAAATTCGACAACTTCTTTGGGGGTGTTTTTCGTGGTATGGCCTGGATGTTGTTCTTGGTAAATTGAACACCGACACCTCCATGAACATTTTGGACAGTCAGGTTCTTCCTACGCTCTGCTAATTTTATGAAATGGACGAATGTTACTTCAAGAACGACAACGCTCCATGTCATGTTTCAGCCTCTATCAAGCAGCGGTATCAAGATATGGATGTAAGACGTCTTCCCTGGCCTGCTTAGAGACCCGACCTACACTCCATAGAACATTTATGGAACGAGTTAGAGCGACGCTTACGGACTAGGGAACCACGTCCGAAATCTACAGTTGAGCTGGCGACATTCTTGCATCAGGAATGGACACAAATACCCATAGCTGTATATCAAAACATTGTTGAAAGTATGCCTATAAGGGTTGCTAGTGTAATTGCATCACGTAAGGAACCATCCCCCTATTGAATCATGTATTATTTCCCTTATACCATCACATCTTGCTGTCCGTTCCATTACTGTAGGTTAGTGTATCTGTTTTGTTAACTGCAGTCCTACCAACATGGCGTCTAAGAGGTTTCGAACTTCAAAATAAACAGAATCTGTCCTACTATAGATGTGACTACTGACCCCTATTGAAGCATGCATTCGTTCCCTTATACCATCACATCTTGCTGTCCGGTCCGTTACTGTAGGTTAGTGTATCTGTTTTGTTAACTGCAGTAATGTAAAACGTCTTCTCTGACGTTCTTATTGAACATTTGCGGGACGAGCGAGAGCGACGCCTTGCGGACCAGGGAACCTCGTCCGAAATGTACAGCTGAGCTGGCGGCATTCTTGCAACAGGAATAGGCACAAATACCCATAATGTGTATCAAAACTTTGTTGAAAGTCTGCCCAGAAGGGTTGCTAGTGTAATTGCAGCACGTGGGGACCACCCCCCCTATTAAAGCATGTGTTGTTTCCCTTATACCATCACATCTTGCTGTCCGGACAACTATGGTAGAGTAGTATATAACGCGTTCTTCGTTGGAGTGTTTTCTAAATCCTTTAAGCCCCTTTCAATTACGCAGACGGTCTTCGACTGTCGTCCCATTGGTTTTTGAGTTCAGGTGATTTGTAACTAATTCCCTGAAAATTCTGTCGACACAAAGGGATCTGGGATTCTAATCTCTATTGTAATAAATCAGTTGTATTTGTTTTGTAAAATACACACAAGGTAGTTGTAAATTAGGCTGTTTTGTTGCGTTGACAGGTACACCACTCAGCCCACTAATTAAAATAAGCAATTGTCATTCGTTCGGCAGTTTCAGTAAGCATGACGGATGTTTCGAGCCCAACGAGAAGTGATTGTGTCTGGGAACGAGATCTTGTGAGGCTTTAATTACTTCGTATCGTGTTTATCCTGAGTTAATGAAAGTTGTCAATATTTATACAAAAACAAAAGAAGTATAGCTTTGCAAATAATGGTTAACGTGTAAAAGAATACAAATCAGATTATACCAAGGAAAATGTAAACAGACAATTAATATTATGCGTACGATTGAGAATCTCGCAGAAAGTTTTATAAATGTTTGTGAGTAAAGCGGCGTCTCAGTTTATACCACTCTGTGGACCATCGTCTTTTAGACTTATTTTCTTTCTTCCGATTGCAGGTAACCAAAATCAAAGCAAGGAAGCCCAAATCTGAATTAGAAACCATTTTAAAACTCAAAAATGAAACACCCATCAATCGAAACCGTCAATCACATTGACAATAATGTAAAATATTCATCGTCTAAGGCCCGCTTTAGGAGTGTAAATACAACACATGAACAACCACAGATGCATTCTGCCGAAGGGCTGTACTTGGTTTTCGAGCAGGGTAAACCTATCCGAACGACCGTATATGGTCTGTGGGCAGAGTGAACCTGTCCAAAGTAAATACATCTTTGAAATAGACGTATTAAACATATCCGGAGCAAATTTGGTGTGTATGCAGGAAACGCGTCCCTGAGGGAAGTTTACTACTGATAAATATGTACAAAAGTTTTGTGTAGGCGAAGTAAATCTATCCAGAGGGCCATATTTGACTTAATGTTGCGTAACTTATTTGCCTAAAGTTAATTTACTTTAAGCGTATGGTTCTGTATCTTAACCATCTATGTGGTTTCAACAGCATATCTGGTCCACCAAGATATGATCAGTTTTGCTGACGACAAGATATTTCGTCATCCAGATTTGGTACATTTTGACGGTTTGATGACATAAATCATCGAAACAACCACCATGAGGGTAAATTATGTGGTCCTTTATATTAAGCATACGAATTTTTGTAAGCGCTACCTGGTACCCAAACGACAACAGCTTATCCAGAAATGTATTATGTTTTTATTGATAAATCAAATGAATTACATAACATGGCATGAATGATTTCTCTGAAGTGTGAAAATCTTCCACACACGGTACTTCATCTTAAGCATACGCAGTTTTGTCGTCGCTACCTGATCCCAACTAGGACAATAGCTTGTTCACAAATAGATTATGTGGTATTATTACCGACCAACCGGTCTAGTGGTTAAGGTGTTAGCCTCTGGATCGAAAGGTACCCGATTCGAATCCGGGGTCAGGGCATGGATATAAATTGTGCTGTCCTATGTTAGGAGCAATGATGACCGCCTAATGGGTGCTCCTTCACAAATGTTCATCGCCTCCGACCATTGCACAGTTTGTGTATTGAATTCCAAGTATATATGGACAGATGTAAAAGAAAGATTACGTGGTTATGGATAAATCAATTGAATAACATGGTACGGAGGCATTTTATACCGCGTGGAAATCTCCCGTAACTAACATCGGTAAACCTCAATCTTTTATGAATTTTCTTCAGATTACCTCCTACTATTTTCCATTCGGACATCCTGACTCAAATGACTTTTGATCCGACGAAAGCGCAGAAAATCCTCTGCCCAGAATGTTTCGCTGGGAATGGTAATGAAGCAATTGTCATTGCGCTTATTCGCAGAGTCCATCCAAAGGGGCGCTTCAATCGCCAACTCCAATACCCGCGACAATCTCTGATTGCACAAAGCCAGTCGCGGACGCTAATCAACAGGGAGGCCTCACAATTTATCAATCCTACTCGCCTCGTTTGCATAAACAACTCCTCTACTCCGAGATTTAATTTGCCGGACGAAATCGACTATTAACCCTGTTTAAATCTCCATCAACCTCCCAGCCGAGTCGTCAGGGATTTGCATTTGTGCCCCATAGCTCAGAGGAACAATGGCATTGACGAGGTGGCTGTCCCTCATGCGAAATTAGTCACGGTTGTAGCCCGCGTTGCATTGCATGTGATTATTATGATTAGTCAATCAGAAGACAGTTGCCGATTTTAAAAACACTTGCTGGTACTGATTAATACATCAGGTGAACTAGATTAGAATTCTGCATTTACATTTCTTGCGTATGCAGTAAGTAACAATGGCATTACTACCAATTACTAGAAATGTCTTTTTCGTATTGAGCAAGATGACGTCGGTGTGGTTTGCTTTAATTTTGCATTAAATTTGTTTCACCTGCCGTCAAGTTGTGGAATTTCAGATTTCAATAATGTTTTGATGTTTATGTTCTGTATATGATATATGTTTATATCGTGGAGTACCGTAATTGTTATATGTGTTTATGTTGCGGCGTATCACAAATGTGATAGATGTTTACGTTATGGAATATCATAATTTTGTTCTTAGTTAAAGTTAGATTTAGCTGAAAAACTGTATATAGCTCAATTTTGAGCTGCATTATATCGAATAATAGCTGGATAAAACAGATTAATATATTTCTTAAGATTAGCATTTAATCGATTCAAGAACATAGTATATCGGCCAACTTGGTGAAGTACGGTTAAAATTTGTATTCGATTAGCCGTAGAATTCAACATATTTTACGCTATTGATCGTCAGATGGCGGTACCATAAAGTACCTGTCTCGTGTTACCCAAAAGAACGTCTATACAATTAGCCTAGCATCGCGTGACAACTAAACGTATGATTATTACATTCTTTATTACCCAGTTCAGCCCAATTTATGCATGATATGAATTCACTATACTAGTATCACTGAAAATAAGATTATCAGAATATGGTATACTGGTTTAATTTAGAGCCACGCTAGTGGTTTAGAAGCTAAAGGCGACGCTTTTGACCCTCCAGGTGATTTCAATGAGATTTCTTGGGCATCGAAATCTGATCAAATTTGGTAATGACGAGATATTTCGTCGTTTAGATAATGCATAATTTTTTATGTGATGACGATAACAATATATGTTGAGTTTTCTTCTAATGTCGAAGGACGACGAGAGCTTGATGTACGAGATAACTCGCCGACATAAGACTATTTTTCCAAAGAGGCTATACTAATATAGATGGTAGGCGTCCTGAGTTGACCATGGTAACGGAAGTGACCCCTCACAGCGGTGCCGAGAATCACCGCATTGGGAAATTCGGAATGTGTTACCATATACTCCAAACTGAATAGGACTTCCTAGTGTCTTATGAGTAGGTTGGAATCTTCCCCTGACTGTCTATCAGTTTATAGCCATGTGTTAAAAATTAACTTCCAGGGTTCTTTCAAATATCTTCATGAACATTTGTGACATATATCGGGGCCAATAATGCTTTTTTTTCATGACCAGCCCAGATGCTTGCCATTTTCCTTTCTTCTGTAAGCTGAATTAGGCTCTGTATCCAAATTTATTCAGTCGACTCATGCACGCCCTTAGAGTGACTTCGAATTTCATTTTGTCTGGGGGTGAAATATGTTGTTAATGTATAATATAGACGATAACTAATCCATTTCAAGGGGAGCCTTATGTTTACCGATAAGAAGATATTATTCTTACATTTCAATATAGTTGTACCTACAGACACAAGTAATATTGTTTTCAATGTTCTCTCTGATGAAGGTTTTGCGTCACCTCTAGTCACGTTTCAGACTGTTACTACAGTGAGTCTTTTTGGATGAACCTAGTAATGCATTATCTGTTCAAGAATGGTTCTATATTTTATAGAATATTTTTTTCAGGTGTATAAAAATCAAATTTATACATTTGAGAACTTTCTCTGCTTTCAGTACATAAACAGACCCCAGACCAGGACTTTATAATGAGGCTCATGAGATGATAGTTGGGTCATGTGATTTTAAGCATATACATTCATTGCCATAAAAATTTGCGCACCAAGAAATATTTGTGGGATTTTAACGAAACTTGGCATGAAACTTGGTCATGTCGACGAAGTATGCAAATGATCAGAAATGCAGCGTGATTGCGCATTGCATAATGCCACTAGAGGGCGTTGAACTTCGTTCTCCTTGGAGTATAAAACAGGTAAGCAGAGCTTGTTTGAGTGTACTTAATCATTTGCAAAGGAAACGCTGAGGTAGACATGCCGTTACGCCACCATCGAAGACAATATGAGCAGCAAATCCTTCAGAAATCAAATGTCCCAAGGTTGACTGCTTTCTCGTGTTAGCTTCACTATACTTCATGTTACCCAAATGATCTCCTCGATTCAAACATATCAAGGTTACCTTAAATGTTTATCGTCGTTTTTTTTGCTGCATTTGGTACTTAAACTTATTTTCTTTGACTAATAATTAATCGTATATAAATTAGAAATATATTATTTAGAGTTTCTATTGGGCGGAGTGCTGAAATAGTATCCATACAGCAGCTAAGTAACGTCACTTCCGGGGTAGGAACAGGAAGTAGTTCGACCCCTCAAAATACTCCACCAACATTTAGTTTGACATAAAAACCTTCTCGTCGAGACACTGCATTTTTCACTATTCTTATGAATATAATGACGAATTAGGTTTTAGCATATTAGTATTAAAAACGAGAAAGGCTCATCATATATTCCAATGAAACTTCCGCATTCTAGTGAGAGTGGAAATCGTTGAATTAAAAAAGAGGAATAAAAAGTTGAGGTTGACGTAGAACAGGAAGTTTAAGTGAATTCAAATTTAGCTGAATTTTAAAACACTGAAAAACAGCGAATAGCTTCCAAACATAAAATATACGATGCAATTAACATGAACGGCCTGCGTAAATGAAAAAAAAGAACGTAAATTCAGCCCATTTTGTTCATGTCATGTTCCTTAAAAATATACGTATTAAACATTTCTGAAAAGGAAAAAAATATTATTTTATACATGAAATCATTTTTTTTCAGAAGGAGATATGAAATACAAATTAAAATTTAGCACTCTCCTAAGAGCTGTAATCAATTTAAAGTCTCCAATTTCAGGAAAAACGTTTTATAGTTAAAAAATTATTAATTATGAAAACTTGTTTTAAACTTTTACCAACATAAGACAATGATAACGCTGCAGTCATAAGTGATTGATTTACTCGGTTCTTTAAAATTAAATCTAAAACTAACTTACATAAGAGATGAAAGATGCTTTACATTGTGAACAATAGACGCAATCAACAGACCCTTCAATATTGATGCTTTTCGTGGTCTTGCATAATTATATAATTGCAATCAACATTCTTCATGAATGCGAATAGTATTTAAAATTTTAATTTAATTTTTAATAGCACGTTTTCTTCAAGATGCCAATGCTTTTCAACCAGCATCCTAAAATACAAATACATTTAATTCAAGTTCTTAAATATAATATTATAATTTTTAACAATCAGCAATTATCATCAAACGTACCTATATCGAAAAGGATCATCTTATACTGTCTAAATAGTAAAATTAAATGGATCACCTGCTATTAAACTATATTTACTTTCAGAAATCATTTTCTGTTCGAGAAGTATTGATATTGATGACAAATTTATACGATTTGCCACTCTAACACTATGTCATTTCTAAACTATGAAACTCAAACATAATTAAATTAATTATGCTCTCCTCTAAGCCTTCATACTAAATACCAGTGCTGAATATGCTGATAAGTTGTGCAAAGCTCGTCAATTACTCACATGCCCTAGGGTAAATTTTCAGTCGAATCCTCGTAAGTTCATTAATATCGTCTGGCGATGCCGTGTTTACGTATTAGTTAATAGAAATGTGTTAAATTTTATCGCTTTTGGAAGGATTTGGATGCAATGACAATTCATTCGAAATCCTCATATGTGAGTGATTTGGAAATGTATTTATGCTCAGATTCTGTTAAACCTTTTTCCAAAAGTGTGAAACTCACATTTTATAATACCAGTTCCTATATCAAAATATTCGGTAGAATATAACATTCGCTTCAAGTTGGAATTAATAGCAAATAGAAAATTGCAATATGAGTAATGTTACAACTGCTTACATTGCAACATTAAAATTAAAAATTCAACTACGGTAAATATGTCTTGGGTGAATTATTCATGAAAATTTTGTGGAATGCATAAATGCAAAATTATAACGGAACAAATAATATTTATCTGCTTACAAATGTTTTCTTGTTTGAAATATATTCTAAAGATCTTTTCAAGCCATGAAATGGTCTTTTCATCTTGTTGGTTCTGATTTCTATGGCACAGAGGTCATATTTACTTCTTTAGAAATACACATTCATCTTTTCGAATTAAATTATTTTATCGAATGATTTTAGTTCTTTTGAGTTTATATAAAGTGAAGTTATTTCCATGCTTTGAATTTATAAAAAGGATTTCAATAAATGTTTAAATAGTTTGAAACAAGATATTTACTTAATAAAAATAATGTAACTAATTTCGATTCAACTCCAAAGTAAAGGCAATGTTGTTTTCTGTACACCAATTCAATATCTGGCACTTGTTGCATATATCAGGATGCCGATATGTATCGCCGTATTTCGTTATTTTTATTCGTATATATTAATTTTACACTTTGTCTGTGATTAAGTGCGTAGCATGAAAGCAACCTTGAAAGGTAATCTCTTTCTTTCAGTTGATTAATTTGTGCGATGATTATTATTCTTGCGCACATTTCCAATATTTTAATAAAGGTTAGCATACAAATCAGATTAAATGAAGAAAATGATTTGTTAAAGGGTTAAATGCATACATTAATAACATCATATTAGTGTGTATCATATGTCTTTTTTTATGTCAGTTCAAAATGCTCATTAGTTGAGACTATGTAAATCCACAAAAGCCTGCTTTATTTTATCCTCGTAAATTATTCAATTAAGGAATGAAATATTTGAAACTGTAATAAGAAATTTAAATTACAAACAATGAGCATATTTGAGAAAGGGTGAGTTCCATCATTCATAAAGACAGATTAGTGTTACTACACATCATTTTTTATCTTGTTACACTTTATGCTAATTAGATTAGACTATGTAAATACACATATAAGTCTGTTTCATTTTTATCTCATTCTGGTACATGATTCATTTAATGCTGTGAAAGTATTTGAAACTGTGAATATGAAGCTTGAATTGCAAGCACATATAACATATAGTTTTGCTCATTAAGTATATGTTTATATGTGAGAAAAACCGAATATTCCACCCTTGTACATTCTTTCCTTTCTCAGAGAGGAAGCGTAATGACATCAGCACTGTGCAGTCCCACGATGCTGATTGGATTAATGGAGGTGACTTCCTCCCTAATCGAACTTCGAGATGGCACGTCAGTTCCTGCTTCCATCATGATAAAGATACAATCGATGCTCTTCCTCCCTCACAACCACAAAGCCCATTCATGCTTCTGTGATTAACAGCTATGGTAATTGGGACTGATCGGGAAGTATTATTTCACCCTACGACTTCTTTCGTCAAAGTTACGAACGGCAGTTGTGGAATTCAAGATTAAATACATGTTGGGTATATAACATTTTACAGCGTCTTTAGGGCTTGGTTATTATGTGAGTGCTGAGGTGTGAGAAACGAAAAGACATGGCCTACAGTCATTTTTGACAACGTGCTTATGCATAACAGCCTCATAAATACTAAGTACATTAGCTTGGAAAGTGGTGGTGCACAATGTACGTCGTTAATTTTAGATCCAAATGCTGACAGGGAGGATTACTCACGACTATATCGATCGAAATTGGTCGGATGTTTTGGCAGGTTTGGGTAGTTATTATCTGCGTACCGGATGGGGATGGTAGATAACATATGAGAGTTAGGTATATCAATTTGAATTGTGATGATTTAAAATTCATGTTGTAAGATACGCATAGACTTTCGTTAAGGACGTTTAATTTCGTCCATTCATAAAGGACGTTCAAGTTCGTCCTATCATAAAAGACTTTCAAGTACAACGAAATGTTTAAATTGTTACTACACTAGCACCTGGTGCATATTGTCATCATTGTTGTGATTTTTAACCATGCATTTTGTATAATTTCCTGCAATAAAAACTCAATTTGAACAAATATTGTGATCTATGTATCAGATATAATGGAATTGTTTCATATTAATTTTACCGTTAATGTATTTACAATCATAATGATCAGAAAGTGAATTACATAAACAGTCCCTCAATTTATTTTTTGTGGGACTTAGAGCCGGTGCACACATCCGGATTTTAGACATGCGGCGCCGCTGCCGCAACGCAAGTGCGGTCTGAGATACATTCGATCCAATGGAGTAGTGCACATATGCCTCCAGCGCCGCTGGGGCGATACACGTCCAACTTGCGTGCAATTTGTACCGCAGTTCCCTACGGTGCCGCACGTTCGCCGCACTTGAGTCACCACTTCTAAAGCACGTTGTTTTCATAAACAAATGGAATATAAATAATAATTAATAAATGATTGTATCCAGTAACGTCTATTTTTTTACAAAATATTTTTTTTTTTACACCAAGTAAGCGAAATAAACACGTTTCCTTCTATAGAATATCCATCGCAAATGGCGCGAAATGAGTACTTCGTCATATTACGGTTATGGGTTCATAGTTGGGCTTCGGTGCAGCAGCGTCGCCTCACGTTGAAAAACCGGATGTGTGCACCGGGCCTAAGTGTTTACATGTAGCTCATTGTTGACACATTCATTGTGAATGATTGCAGTGCTATCAAAATGAGCATGAAAATCATATTTAATATTTTTAGACGAATTGTTTCAACTTCCATAGAAATAATATTAATAGTCATTTTATTCCACATTTGTGTATCTAAAGGGTTATATAAAAGATACTGAAAAGAACGCAGAAAAAAGAAAATTTACTTCAGAACTAATCGAAAACTTCTTATCAATCTTTATGTACCATTATCGCACTATGTTTTTTCCTTGTCTGTTAAGCTATAGATTTCGTTAAATCAATCCTATAACTAAAACCATGCCGTAAAATTACTTAAATTGTTTTCCATTTAGTTACTAACTGTCATATTATTATCAGTATGAACAATTTGTAAAAACTCACCAATTCAATCAACTTAGAAATTTCTGTAGATTACTGCTGAGTCTTATCATTTGAGGCCTATGTTGAAAGCATTTTAGCTGATACCCTACTGGTACATTATCCTCACAGTTAATAGTGCCTGTCTTAATTCTCTCATTCATCCATCTTAGACACTTCCTCTGTATATGTATATATATATATATATATATATATATATATATATATATATATATATATATATATATATATATATATATATATTTATTTACTAGCACAACAACTGCAAATAGAGAGGCATTATAGACCGGAAAATTCTATTGAAATCTATTTTTATCTGCACAGGTTTAGTTACATAGAAAATTTCACAGAAAGGAATTGCATATAGTATCTGTTTGAAATTCGAGAATAAAAAAAGAATTCCTTTTGTCTAAGATGTCTTCATATTGCACATATTTTTCCTCTTTGGGACGTCTAGACATATACTGGGCATATGGACTTTTTCCAAATATTACGTAAGGTATTGTGAAAGTAATATAATAAGGTATATCGTGAATTGAAGAAAATACTACTGCTTGGTCTTAAGATAAAATTTTAAACTATTTATTCTGGATGCAATCCAGATAGATTGCATGCTTTTTGCTTTTGTTATAATAAACATAATAGTATAAAATAATGCATAATTTCATAAATATATTAAAGTTTCTCTTGTTTTTAAAAACAAACACTTTATTAGTTATGTAGGTACATAAAATATATGAGAGATAAAACTGCACAGTTTTAATCTAGTCTAAGCGTGAAGCGTAACGCAGTAAAGTAAAATTCAAACAATTTTGTTATGATTAAATATACAACATTTTTTCGAATTACATGCGTGTTTTTTTAACTCAACTCAATCATAGTTTTGTCTTTTACCTTTAAAATAATTTTGAGCCTAATTTAACAAACATGTAAAAAGGAATATTTAATCATCACTTTTATTACATCAAAGATTAAAAAAACGTAGCTTCTGTGTATTCTCTAAAGAACCAGATAAAAATGAGACTACAAAATAGACAGCAAATCCATCTTTGTGCTTCATTGGTTGTATCTGCTAGATAATAAACGAAGCAATAGATATCTATGGAAGCATCTAAAGATATTTTCACCGTAAGACTGGCAAGTTATCAACATTTAAGCAATTTTCAAAGTGTTCATAGTTGGAGCTCGTGAATTAGGTCATATTTCTTAGGTAGATGAAATGTTTGGGTTGTCATATACTACCATTTTGGATGTTACATGACTGCAAGAATTATGGCATTACCTGTACTTGTTGACCCCTCTGCTCGATGTATGGTGTCCAATGTCTAGCAAATGCATTCGCAAGCTCATGGAGTTCATGCCTCGTCCTACAACAAGGACGTTGCAGGATCCTTGTTGTAGGACGAGGACTTGTTGTAGGCACTCCTATTTCTTCACTTCTACGCTGCCTTAGGAGGCCTATCAAGAATTAAGCGCGTACCAGTTTTTCTGGCACTTCAGAAAACAGTACAACGTTATATATGCTTAATAAAACGTTTGCTCATATGATTGACATTATTACCAGTGTATTTATTATATTTATCTCTTTGATTTGCAAGAGTTCGACTGTAAAAAAGAGTATAGGCGCAAATGGATTGAGGCCCTAGGACTTGACTCTCCTGTCTTTTGACATAAATATTTTGTCATTGTTTGTAATTTGTAATGCATGAACAAATACACTTACTCAAAACAATAGCGGCAATACGTCCAAATGATGGCCAATACGGCTCATTTTCCCTGTCTATATTATCTGTATATTTTGTCGTATTTATCCTTTACGTTTGAGGACCCAATCACAGAAATATTGTGGGGGCAATGTGGTTGTGAAACTTCCCAAGGACTTGAGATTTCCGTAGGGAAACATAACAATGTACGTAACTGTACGCTTTGTAATCACCAAGCATAGTAATGCCTGTCTTCTCTATCTGACAAATCTATAGTAACACCAGATCCCTCTCAACGATGCGTATAACCTTTATATTTTCACTTTCCCCAAGTACATATGAGGAATTTAGCACTGCGCCTAACGCGTGAAGAAACATCACAACAAATCGTGTTCACAAAAATAATGCTTCCTCTCTCAAATTTCGTCAACTGGTCATAATATTCACTAATTCGCCAACCTCCTCACTGTGAGGAATTTTCTGTTTGAAGTTGCATTTTATACCTTCTGAGACAAATTTAAGCCGGTATTGCAAGCACATCCTATTTGTAAACTCTTGGTTGGATTTTAATGATTTACATTTTCCTACTCGTCTACCAAATTTCAGGTCATTCCAAAAACTATATATCGGTGTTGCGTGATCAATAAACAGTAGTGTTGTACAAAGTTGTGTTTTGAAGAGAACAAATTCTGAAAAATCGGAACATTACTGGAGGCATGCATGAAACTTTGAGCATTACTGTATCTATAAAAGGCTTTACAACTCTCTTGTTTTATGTTTTCAAAACTAGAAACATTCTGAAGATAAATATAGTGTCGTATAGAAAAAAGATGTCCGTACCTGACATGACGCTCAGATCAAGTGCGCAGGTGAAGGATCTCAGCAGTACGTTGAAATTCTACTGTGCCGAGCGAGCTTTGGGCCAGTATAACTGGTTTGGGTGGAGTGAACACCGAGTATTGGTGGTGATTTGAAAAACGTTACAATTAATATTGTACGATATATATATATATATATATATATATATTACGCTACAATTAATAACAGACTTCTATTCTGCAGTTAATATTAGACAACAGCAATTAATATCAAACATCATAGTAATCATTCAAACTGTAAATTAATTTATGAACATTCACATTATACAATTGTCCAGACGTCCGACATCTGCCTCACCCATTTGGCAATCCAATAACAAGAAAGAGTATTTAAAGACTACGTTTTGTGTCTTCTTCACAACATACCATTTCATATTCCGGAATCAAAATGCATTTCCATCCTATATGCTTCCTGTGAAGATAGCGAAACATATCTTGGATCACCATGAATTTACTTCCATGACACCCACACACATTGCAGAACGTTTTCAGGACTAGTCATGCTGCTACCCAGATTATAGTGACAGTCAGGATAAATATTGTTTCCTGTAATATAATGAATGGCATTGGTGTGACTAGTTCTAAATCTTGAAAACGCTGCCGATTCTCTGCATTGCTTGAAGCCAGCCTATGTTTTCAGTTTGAATTTCTCTCTACACATACTACCCTTTTTGTATGCGTCCCTCCATGTACTAAAAGCGCCATTTCTTCTTACAGTTCCTGCGAACGAGTTTGAGCTGTCCTACACAGAGCTGACTGATTCTTCGGTCAACGTGACGTGTGAAGCACAGGGACTCTTCCCGCCTCCAGTTCTGAAATTGTACATAGGTTCTTCCATAGGAAGTCCACCCCAAACAGTAACAGATGTGACAGCCATCTCAAGACCGAGATCCTCCGGTGCCTACGACGCTTATTTGTACAGGACGTTTAGTGCTGGTGAACTTTCCAAAAATGGAGCCTCGTCTGTGTTTGAGTGCTCTGTGGAACTCCCTGGCACCAATTACGTAAAGGCTAAGAGGATCGCCTATTACCCTGGTAAGTGCTAACTGATGTTTTCTGCCACTGAATATCAGGATTCATCTGTAGATTCATTACTATAAACACATCGATTCTTAACATTGGCTAGATGTGCAAGTTTCTATGCATTTCATTTTAGTTTTGGTGAGTATGTAAAGAAACGCAGACACTATGCGTGTGTTAACCTATCGAGCGAATAACCGTGTCCCAATATCTTCTTCCATCAATATGCGACTAATTTTTTTAATGGCTATATGTCTCGTCATTAAGATACTGTCGACTTTTTGATGATGATGAGATTAAGATATAGTCACTGAATATCAGGAGTCATCTGTAGCTTCATTACTATAAACACATTGATTCTTAACATTGGCTAGATGTGTAAGTTTCTATACATTTCCTTTTAGTTTTGGTGAGAGTGGAAAGAAATGCAGACACTATGCGTGTGTTAACCTATCAAGCGAATAACCGTGTCCCAATATCTTCATCAATCAAATTTTATTAATGGCTATATATCTCGTCAGCAAGATACTGCCGACTTTTTGATGATGATGCGCTTAAGATACAGTCAGTTTTATTCTAATGACGAGTTATCTCGTCCATCAAGATCTGGTTAGCTTCGATAATGGTGAGATAACTTTTCGAAGCTACCAACAGGGTGCATCATCTTTTGCATGTAAATATTGAGGGTTGATCAGTTTTATTCGAATGACGAGATATCTCTTCCACCTTATTATGATATGGCAAGACATCTCTACGAAACTGTTACAAAAAATTTTAAATAATATCGGTTGGCTTTTTATTTTAAATTTGGGTTATTTCTTAAAATGAAAGGGATTACAATTTCCAAACTGCATCCTTGTAACATGCAATTAGGTTTTTTTTATTAGGCTAGAGAGAGAGACTAGGATGTAATTTGTTTAGGTGTCAGGTTGTCACAAACCGCATATACACAGACAATAAAGGTCAACTTAATAGGGTTATATGCACCAGTAAAAACTATGTCTAACAGGTGTTATACTTTGAAAGATTATTTACAAACCTTAGTGGACACGGGTATTAAATAAGGATGATGTGATGGGAAAAAATTACTGTGTCAATAATTATTTCTTGTTGTTGTGAGAATAATTAAATGACAAAATGGAGTAGCGATGCACATTTAGCATAGTTACATTATGTTAACGGGAAACCTTAATATTCCACGAGACTTTAAAAATCAAAATTAGTGAAAAACTCCATTTATTTTGATGTTAAACGTAAAAATCAATTGCTAACAAAACTAATCAATTGATAGCAAAAGAAGTTTACAGTTGCAACAAATTTTGACAAAACTGCATGGACAGCATTATAAACCGTATAAGGGTAAGTATTGTAGGTCTACCATAAAAGCGCGTTTTCCTCAGATTGATATTTTTTTAACATTCTTCTGCTTTGAAACCGCCAATCACAGCGCATTAGTTTTTTATTGATTTCCCTTAGAATTTTTTTTTTGAATAATCCTTCTAATTTGTAGTGTATGGAAGTTCTTTTTTTCTAATGGCGGGCACATTTGACCCAAGTCATTGGCCATTACAAAACCGGAAGTGATGGCTACTTTTGAAGGAGCACCCAGTGGGAGGACCATCATTGCCTCTAACAGTTTATACTTCGTAATTTTGAACCATGTTCAGATGACGAAGCAACACCTGAGCTGGTATACGCTTACAAACATCATGCCCGAACCCGGATTCGAACCGGGGACCTTCCGATCTAGAGGCTAACACATTAACCACTGTACCGGTTGGTAGGCATTGTGTATGAAAGTGGAAACGAGAAATTAATCATGTTTCCTTGTTTCGAAATTTTATTTTAAAATGTTGCTTCACGTTTGTCTTTTTGCAAAATGTTAGATGTATGTGCAAATACTGCTTTAGAAATGAGTTAAACGCTTGCAAATAGAGTTAATTTGATTTTTATACATACAAAATAATAAGTTATTTAAAATACTGACAGAAATGAACACGATAAAAATAAATGTCCATTAAACCTATTAAATTTTTGTAATTTATATAAAAAAACTCTGACCCATATTTTATAATAACTTCCACACAACTTAATGTGTTTAGACCAAGCTTTATGCATAAACTTTTTCGTAGAAACTAAACTGTGCAAATTTTATAACGATTGGATTATAATTTTAAATGTTTGTTTTGACATTTTTACCGAGAAAACCAGTTTATTAAAGTAATAATTTGATGTAATAAACTGTTCAATTTCACGATGTGGTTTTCGCATCCGCTTATAATTTTCCCCACTCTACTCACATATATAAACTGATGAAAACGCACAGAAAATATCGGATATGTTGTTTCAAGCATAAAAAAAACAACCCAAATCATGTTTAATGCAAAACGAAACCACGTGAGACGTTTCAGCCCATAAGCGTTCGCTATTTTACTTCCAAATGTATTCTCAACAGAAAAACAGGAAGCAAAATATTAGCAAATGTTTTATGCAATTTAAATCTCTTCTAAGTTCTTCAACGGCTTAATAAAACAATCTCAAAATCCAGAAGCTCAGATGCTCGAATACCCTACGTTTTCTCCCAGACATTTTGCCTCCTGTCAGAGAACTTAATATCAGCCACCTCGACTTGAAGTGCTTGAAGTTTAAAAACGAAATACAACAGCAAGAGTTTATACTACGCAATATTTTTCATTTAAAACTTTCCTACAATAAACTGAATGTTTTCCCCCTCCTCCTTTTCTTCTTCCTATATCATGAAAATATATTATTTTCTATTTTAACTTGTCGCCGCTGCCCCCCTTTTCGCTTTCATATTTCAAAAGTTTCCATTATTGCGTCGTACCTATGTACGTCATCCATTTATGAGTTCGCCTCCAGGGGAAGTTTGCCACTATTTTTACCCTTCTTTCCCTTACATATATACCTATATCTTTCCCTGACGTTCTTTTCCGTTTTAGGGATATTAAACCGAGCCACCCAGAGACGGGAATCTGAGCACGCACCTAAGCAGAAATTTTGATCTTTGAAAATGTATATAAAAAATAAATCGCCGTCTTTTATTTCTAGTCATTTTTCACGACAAAAAATAATGATAAATGTAATAAAAACAATAGAATTCAGGTATCGTAGGCTATATTACGTCGTACCTATGTAAGCCCTCCATTTATGAGTCTGCTTTAAGGTAGGTTTAGTACTAATTTTACCTTTCTCCTATTTCTCCTTACATATATACCTATATATTTTCCTTACGTTCTTAACTGGATATTAAATCGAGCCGACCGAAATGGGAACCTGGTACCCATTTCAAACAGTGACAGGTTTCAAGTACCCATTCACCAAAGCAGAAATTTGATCTGTGACAAAAATATACATAAAAAACAATTTGAAAACAAATAAATCATTGAAAAATGTAATAAAACAATTGAAAATACAGCCGTCATAAGTTTGATTGCATTGTGACAATAAGCGTCTTCCATTTATGAGTCCTACTCCAGAGAAAGTTTATCGCTATTTTTACCCTTCTTTCCCTTACATATATACCTCTATATTTTACTGACTTGCTTTTCCGTATTAGGGATATATAAAATCGAACCAACTGGTATGATGGGGGTGCAGGTAGGCGTCTAAACATAGTTGTTTATCTTTGAAAATATTAAACAAATATCTATCTATCTATCTATCTATCTATCTATCTATCTATCTATCTATCTATATATATATATATATATATATATATATATATATATACCCTTACTTTTTCCCCGTTTTAGGTACATCAGATCAAGTCAATTAGGAAGAGAATCTGCGTAGAAAAAAATCTAAGCAGAAATTTTAATCTTTTAAAAGTATATGTACAATAGATATACTTATATTTGAAAATATACATATATATAACAAAATACGATAAAAAAAATATGATTACAAATGAAAAATATGATTAAAAATGAAAAATTTAATAAAAACTATGTAAGGTAGGTTTCGTGAGCTTGATCGCATCGTACTTATGTACAACATTAATTTATGAATCTGCCTCCAGAAAAAGTTTGCCACGATTTTATCTATTTTCCTATACTACATATTTCCCCGAAGTTCTTTTCCATTTTAAGGATATTAAACCGAGCCAACTGCTATAGTAATTTAGACACGCACTTAAACAGAAATGTTGTGTGTGTGTGTGTGTGTGTGTGTGTGATCTTTGCAAATGCATACAAAATAAATCGCCGTCATTATTCCTAGTTATTCCTAGCTACAAATACAATGAAAAAATGTATAAAAATAACTGAAGGCAGGCAGAGTTGAATTTTGCAGGCTTCTAGGACGAAAGAAATCGCAGCACGGTAGAGGAATATAAAGAGTAATTGCCGATGTGGTGGGTTAGGTATTTTATTTCAAGGATGCCTGACTGATTAGTCCCTGGATACGGTCCAAGTGAGCAATTAAGTTAATGAAATCTAAAACCTTTTACGACCTCTCAGCCAGACACTTGTTGCAATTTGGATGGTTGGATCTATCGGCTGTATTCCTTCGCAATCGCTAGCGGCGAGCCAGGATAGTCGAAAAGGATGTCCTTTATTGTAGTCTGTACAGGCGTTTTGCATTTTCAACTCAAATAAATCACTATTTCCAATTATGACTTTTATTTTTAAATGCATTTTTGAGCAAATATTTAATTTTATCATCTAGTCTGTTTAGTTTATTGATTTAGCATGTATTTTTTTTTGTATTAAATGCTACAAGGTTATGAACTGCCGCTTGCTATCTGAATCAAACGTACAAATTTTTAATTGACGGTCGTAGGAGACGATTGTTTTCTTTTAAAATAGTTACTGGTTGGACTGACATAGAGGATGTTAGAATTGCGCATATCAAAGGTAGTCTAATTTTTTAGTACAAAATGTAGAACTTCAAGGCAAAGTCTAATGAGGACTTCTGCTTTAGAAACTAAATTGATAATGGCTGATTGTAACTAAGCATAATCAATCTTGTTTACCTTTATAAATTTCTGCTCTGTGTAGTTATACATAAGAATTTATTCTCTTTCAGTATTTTACTATACGCGAAATATTTTTGTACCGATATGTAAAATTTGATTTGTTAAAAAAATGAAGGTGCTTTTCTAGTTGACGAACGTTTATTTTATACGCAAGTCAATTCTATGGGTATGTAAATTCCATGCATATTTCAATTCTATACGGACGAAAAATGCACGAGGATGAGTCAATAGTTATCCCCAATGCAACTATGACGTTCATTAAATTAAAATAGACAACTTATACGGACGAAAAATGCACGAGGATGAGTCAATAGTTATCCCCAATGCAACTATGACGTTCATTAAATTAAAATAGACAACTTACACTGACATTTTTCAACATAGCCGCTCGCTATCCTTGCACTGCTTCTTTCAATTCTTTGTCCGTGATCAATGACTAATTTACCTCTTCAGCAGTCATTCGTCAATGTAACAGTTTTATTACGTGAATTATAATTCGCTGTAGCAGTCAGTCATCATGCGTCACTTTTGTACGATCATTTTTGAACTTTTTAATCCATTCAAAGACACCGGTGTAGAAGACAGACGCTATTCTCGTATTTTGCCAAAAGTCTTCGATGAATTTCAACTGCTATATATTTTCAGACTAACAAACATGACCCGATTCATAGATATATCTGCTATTGGCCTTGAATAATGACACAGCAGCGATAAAAGTCTAGGCTAACAAATTCAAACTTGTAGTAGCCCTTGTTGCTGAAAGCATTCAGTGAATTTTGGCCCCTGATACCACCTTTATGACTTAAAAATGAATCGATGAATGTTAATATTTGTTGCACATCGAAAGCGAAATGGCCATGGTTAACATCATGGCAGAAATGAGGAAACTGACCGAAAAACTTCGAACTTCAACCTAGCAACTTCAGCGGCAAAACAGAAACCTCACCTCACAATGAGCATAAAAACTGTAATAGTTACAGGTGAAACACAACTATAACGGAACTGCTAATAATTATTAACTTACCAACGCAACTTATTTTGCATCAGCATGAAATCAAATATCTATTGTGTTTTCCATTTGCATTTTCTATAAGAAAATCAAATTAGGCCTTATGTTAAATAGTTAAAAAAAGTATTACATTTTATTATTATTTACAATTCTAAACTAACAATATTGTTTTTTACTTAACGTATATATATATATATATATATATATATATATATATATATATATATATATATATATATATATACATGTGTGTGTGTGTAAAATTCGTCTATACTAAAAAATACCCGGAGTGAGCTGTGTCGGGGCACGAACGCTAGGTTTAAAGCGTAGAATATGTCAGTGAGGCCATATATGAATTGAGACTGAAAGAAATTAGTACTGGACCGTTTTAATTTCACACATCAGATGTTCATCGCTCCGCTTATATATCGCAATAGGTGCACTCGCTGTTGATGTTGAAGGTTGTGGCTCATTACCGACATTGCATCAGCCGATGACGTCTACCCAAGAGCAACGAGTAGTTGTAACATTCTTTGTTTAATGCTCTTTTGAAAGCAATGTCGTTCATTTTTATGTATCGTTTATGTTTTTTGAGTTACTACTTGGAAAGTTTTCGAGGTTACTTTTTCGTGGCACTCAAAAATTAAACGTAGTACCTTGGTTTCGAAATGTAAGACGTATTCTATGTCAAAAAACAAATGGATGTCCAGTTTGAAACTTTATGATGTATATATGTCACTTAATAATCCTGGTGCTTGTTTTGACAGGATACCTGTTTCTTAGCAAACCTTATCAGATTTTGATGGATGGGGTTTAACTTAAATTTCGAACTGAAGTTTAAACTACGAATGCAAATGATGAGACATCTTGAAATTCTGCAATTTAATGAGATCCTAAATTCTTAATGGATGAAAGTTCATTCGCAAAATCGCTGATTGGTGTTAAAATTGAGAACGCAAGTGAATTACATTGCTTTTATGCATCCATAGCTTTCTCCTATAAGAAATACCTGTACAAATATGGGACTCTAAGGCTTGACTTAAATAAAGTTTCTGTAAAAGAGGCTTACTTTAAGAGGTTTAGCAACTCAAAGCTGCAGATATCTGCTGTTAATTTTCTTGCTTTAAAGAAATGCAACCAACCTATTTAATTCCTTATTTAGTTTTAACAAAAGAAAATCTTGACTAGGATGTTTAATTTATACTGGATTCCCTCGCCTACCCTTTTAAAGACTTAATTGAAATAAATAACCTGATGGAAATATATTTTCCCATTTTCATTAGGATGCGTAGAGCTCGTATATCTACATTTACCATGTCAATTAGTATAATGCGAGGTGATTCATTTTATTAAAGTATTGAGCGGATTTTAACAAAATAGAAAAACCTGACGTTTTAAACTTTCTTAGACTAAGATGCAAGTTAATCTCATATGTTTATGAAAATTATCTCATATATTTTTGTAAAAGGATAAATATCGGGGCTAGTACTTTCATAGAACGCGTTTCCTACACATCTAGTATTTTTGTACGGAAAATAAATTTTCGTCTTTCGGTGATTTGTTTGTATACGTTTACTTTTGAAGTATGTTGTGAAAACATGATGTTGATCCACGTGCATATTTTACGCCGTTAAGATTTTTAACCGTAAATTTGTGCTGCATTAAATTCCTACGTAACAGGAATTACAGGAGTAAGAATTAACCCTCCTAGTGGTTATGGCGTGATATCTAGTCCATCAATATCTGACCAACTTTGCTTATGACGAGACATCACAAGATATTACCGATTTTTTTATAACAAGATCAAGGTCTGGTCACTTTTCTTCTTATAGCGAGATATCTCGTCCATCAAAATCTGATAATGGTTTTGCTAATGACGTCAGTTAAGGTATCCGACAACATTTAATACATAATTTTAACCAAAATTCTGAATTTTGTTTTACTTTCTCATATTGAAGCCCATGTTCTTAAGTTTCAGAATCTGTAATTGTTTTAAGTCTACGATAAATAGAAATAAAATTATAGCAATTTTAGTATTACTGAACTACAGAAATCGAAACAGGGACTAAGATTGAAATGACCTAGATTGGGAGGTTTACCACTAATTTTTCAAAACTAAAAATATTTTTAAACATAAATTTGTTGAAATTATTTTCTACAATCGAGCCTCAACATTTTACATCAAGTTTCGATGAATTTGTGGGAAAAATTTGGCAAAGGCAAAAAACACATTAGTAAACTTTAAATGAATTTTCTGGAATACACAATTTTTAGCAAATATTGCACACGCGTAATATGATTTCTCAAAACGTTGCAGAGATATCTCTACGAAATTAAACATTATTACATATCAACTTGTTGTACTGACAGTATACTATAGCTTTAGTTGTAAAATGCATACTTTTTAAATTATAGTTGTTTAATTTAAACGACAAGTAGACATTTTGTAAAATTTGAATTTTAGTTACATATAACGAGCGGTACTCTTCTTAACATTTCAATACATCTTTTTGAGTGTAATATATTCTCGTCACTAATATCATGGATATATGATGCTGCAAGGAAGTTAAAATTAATTTAATAGAAATTTATACAGAGCGTTAGCCATATTATAGTCATTGTGATTCAATTTTACCTTAATTTGCCCAATTGACAAAAAAAATGAGTCGGTGCATTATTTTTTTATTTTGAAATATTATATATCTAGCAAGAAAAATGTTTAAATTGTGATTGAAGAGTCGTTTTCAAAAAAATTGTTCCGAACCTAGTCGGATACCTTAATGTGTGTCGTAACTCGTCGAAACAACCATCTGGAGTCTTAATAAACCAACCTTTGTTTCTAATATTAGTTTAAATAAATATATCGCTCTGTCCCTTTGAAGATACTTCCTAGCATTGGAGATGATTGATGAATTTAAACGTTACACGTGTTTGTAATATCTTGAAAATTAAACTCGAAAACCTCGTTAGATGAATCTTTCTAGGCTCGGTGCACACATACTATTTTTCAACGTGCGGCGACGCTGCGGCACCGAAGCCCAATTATGAATATATAACTGTGAAATGACGCAAGTACACATTACGCGGCATTTGCAAAGGATATTCTATCGAAGAAAACGTGTTTATTTCGCTTACTTGGTGTAAAAAAAAGTATATTTTGAAACAAAATAGACGTTACTGGATACGCCCATTTATTAATAATTATTTAGATTTCATTTATTTGTGAAAACAAGGTACTTAAGACCGGAGAAGCGTGTGCGCCAAGTTGCGGCGCCGTGGGGAACTGCGGTACAAATTGCACGGAAGTTGGTCGTGCGTCGCAGTAGCGGCGCCGGAGATGTGTGCACTATATTATATCTAATGTATCTCAGACCGCACTTGCTTTGCCTCAGCGGTGCCGAACGTAGAAAAACCGGATGTGTGCATCATGCCTTAGTCAGCAAAATATCATTTCGTCCTGTAATGGAGGGCAAGAGTTTAAGGCATTGCTAAATTCGAAAAAAAAAACCTCTATACATTTGATAGTGCTTTTGTTTTCAGAACATTGATCTTCACTTTACTACCAGCGCAATTTACAAAATTTAAGCTATGCAAGAAGCATGCTATGAAGCTATGAAGTAGCTATGCTAACTATGCAAGAAGCAACTGTAACTATTATAGCTTTTCATACACGTGGTTACACAGATGCGATTGCTTAAAAGATAGTACAGCACAACTTTGATTATCTTAAGTGTGATTAACTGAGTGTCAAAGCTTTCTGAGCCATATGACACTGAGTTTTTTAAATTTGAAATGAGTACATGTTTTAAGCTTTTAATAAAGTTTAGGGCACAAGTGCACACACTTTATGCTTGAATCTCCTGGTTTAGTATACATACGGTTGTTTGGGTTGAGTCTTATAACAAGATACAAAAATTGATAGAAAACATCTAACTAAAATGTAAAACGCGATTACTTTTTAGTTAGTATACAGAACACCCCCAGGAACAGCATTAGCAGTTCATGTGGGTTGGCGAGCAAATTCAAGCTGATAGTGCATATTCAATCCATTCAGATATAAAATATTACAACATTGAAACAAATTACAAGTGTAAAGCAATAACATATATTTCAATATCAATCACAGAAAACGTTATCATAAACATAATTAACTATTTCACATTTGGGAGCTACTACAGAAACTGATTCTAAAGATCATGCTCTTGATAAACCAACATAGAGTCGTCCATTACTAAAAACAGGTCCATTGAACACCATATATATCTTTTCAAAAGATGGCATTGCGACTCATTTATTGTCATGGAAAAGGCTAAACTAATGTGAAATTTCATACGTTTAAATTTGAAAGGCATATTAGCCTGAGATGGAATCAAAGGGATTCGAGGAATGAGAAATATCTCTGTACTGTCAATGGATTTTGCCTGAATAGTATTTTTCTGCAATTTTGTGACAGTTAGACGAGTACCATTGCATAATCATTTAGAGAGAGCTAAATTTCTCAACATCATTATAATGCAACCTGTTTTAACTTTAACTCATAGAGAGGTACACCTGTTGGTGTCGAAGAATTTCAAAAATTTTCAGGAAATGTCAATTGATCTTGAGGATCTTCACTGATAACTATATCAACTGCTTTGTAAACAGTTTCTTTTCCCGGAATATATTCCAGCACTTTATTGTTGATTTCCATGGATTGCTCATTGGTAACACTAAGGCTGGCTCGACATTTAAGCTCCTGTGGGGTCCCACTGATAAAATCTGTCACCGTACGGTTTCTGTATAGGGTTGTATTGAAGGGTAGCATTGGGAAAGATAACTTAATCGTTGAGCCAGTTTTTTTCTCTCCAATGTCCAGCAACTAAGCACCAAAATCCCTTTCAGATTCAAAGGCAAGCGTGTTTTATTTTCAGATATAAATTATGGAATTTCAACCAAAGAGAGTGTTTTTTAAGGATCTGGAAACGGTCAATGTTCTTGGACCTCTTAAAATTACAAGAAGAACTTGGCAAAAATATACACCCAATAGCATGTCTTTGCCCCCAAAAGGTTCTTTACACTTTGTGAGATCTTGTAAAAGTATGTCAACAGTTAAGAAAGCATGGACATGTGTCATGGGTGCTTGATCCGAAACAATTATGTTGGATTTCATAAACATGTCTGCTTCTTTTGTATGTAACTTAAAATTGCAAGTAGATGTTGCATTTAAATCAATTGGAATTAAAAAAATACAGAATGAACTATTCTTCCCTCCTATTAATAGAGTTGCAGCAATACCTGTAGATGCAACAGGAATAGCAATTTTTTTTCTGTTCCAGCAGAACTATCTAAAAAAACAACACTTGGGTGTATCAGTAGATTTGTTATACAATACACTTAATATGATTTAAACAACGTTCCTAAGTTCACTATTTAACTATGCAGTATAACTGCTAACCTTAGTCTGCTCCTCGACAACATCAATATTCGTTTTTCAAAACATTTGGAGGCAAATCTACAGTGGGTAGATGCAGTTTTTGTAGACTTAAATTGTAGGATGTAAGCAGTTCCTCAATATCTGCAAGTGCATAGTGAGGTCCAGCCTCTTCAGAATAACAATGCACAAATTCCTCACTAAGTGAAACTCGCTGCTTCACCTATAGATCAGGAATATCTACTTTTCCAAGCCATAAATCATCGCGAACAGCATGCGCAACTATCTCAACTGATTGAAATTGAGTCGCTTCACTCCTAGCATCATGCAACTGCTGGTCACCCCAAAGAAGTCCATACTCCTGACTTTTTTCTTGAAATGTAATACATCTCAATCGATTTACCGTCAAAATATCTTCAAAACTGACTACTCCTGACTTACGCAGTAATAACAACCGCAAATAGTATCTCTCAGTACCATGTATTCTAACTACTGACAATCTACCAATAACATTTTGCCCAGAACGTTGTCGCCTCTTCCAATTTATGATACTCTTTTCAAACACATAATATTGCGGACTATCTGAGTAAGAAATACTGTGGGCATAATGGTCATTTTTGATGAGTTCCAACCATAAAGTGAGTGTTGTTTTTCTTAAAGGAGATCTTTCAATTGTCTGTGCTTCTTGACCGTCTTTGTACACAATCGGCTGTTGCTCTCGCAAATGCACATCAAATCGCACTACAGTATGGGATTTATCCGACAAACTGGATTCATTTAAACGCCACATAGCTTCAGGTGCATTTACAGAAATATGTTTCATAAAACTTAAAAATTCATCATGATCAAGAGAATTTTCGTTTTGAAGTATTTTTACCGAAGCTGCATCATGTTCCTTTGTATACATATTTATATATAAGTATTTCACACTTTTAACTGAAGAGCACAAACTTCAACATTAATATGTGCATTACATTTTTCAAGCAACCGAGGATTATATGGAACAATCCATCTATTATAGATGGAATATTTCTCTTCTTGAACAGGTTCAGTTGCTCTTATATAAATAAGATATCCATCAACATTTTCCTCGGAATCATTTTTGAATTGTTTGAAAAACGTTTGCAGCACTGTCAATCTTTCATGCATGAAGAAGATATTCCACAAGTTACCACCTTCCTAGCGTAAGCCATTCGGTGTATCGCCACGTAATTTCGAACCATGGTCAGATGACGAGTCAACATCCTGAGCTGGATCCGTACTCTTCAAACTTCCACACCATCCCAACATAAGGACTTTCAGCCACGACAGATTTAAGGTGCACCAGTCGTTTCAACACCATACCCTTACAAACATCCATGCACTGACCGGGATTCGAACCAGGAACCTTACGAGGCTAACTCCTTAACCACTATACAGGTTGGTCGGCTCATGATTGTCACAATTTGGAAGTCTCAGATCAGGGCTACGATCTGGAAGCTCTACACACACTAACTTGTCAATATCATCTTTAGTGCGAATTTTGCTTTACGAATCTAATGTTAGAAGAATGTTAGCATGAGGCAAACCTCGCTTTTGGAACATAATAACATAAATATAAGCTAAAACAGTTCCAAATGTTCCATGCTTGCAACTATCTTCTAAAAGTTCCTTTCATTTTATGTTAAACACACGTACAACAATATCTGGTCGATTTTCTGATCGTTGTACTCTCTCCATGCAATTTTAATTTCAGGCCAAGATGGGTTGCCAGTAAACGTCAAAAATAGACATGGCTTACTAAACTTTTATAACATTGACATTGCATCTTGGTAATTCTGTTACATATGACGTGGGCTCCCTTGAAAAGAAGATGACATTACAATCAGTTTTCCTGTGCGCATATTTGAATTATGTGCTCGACATTGTAAAGTATCTAAAAGAGTACCCAATAAAGTTCAATTATCAATTATTTTTTTAATTTTGACGCAAAAAATGTAAACATGACCCTTCAGTTTTCACATACGCATCAACAATATATTGCTGAAAGCGTTTGCTACTAATGTGCCAAATATTGAAACCATTTCGATTGAGAAGTCTGTATGCATAATATTGTAATTGAGTGACTCGACTTTGCTGTTTCCCTCTCTACACACGTTCCATTCCAGTGTTCCAACTACACTCGCCTCTTGGAAGTAGCAAAGGACATATCATTGGATAACAGCATTGATTTAGTGGTGAAATGCTTCGGTATGTATCACCGATTGGATACACACAAATGTCTCGGTTGTCTGGAGGCACTCCATTATCACAAACAAAAATAGGTACAACTTCAGTGTACAACATACGAGCATTATGGCACCGCATATTCAAGTTTTTGTCTCCCAAAAATACCATTTGTACAGATGTTGTTGGGTGTTGTTGTAACAGTCGGTGCATTTGGAGATAAAACAGAGCAAATGGATTGATTTTTCTTTACATGAAATCAAGTTTTTCTAATACATGAAATCAAGTTTTTCAAATACATGAAATAAAGTTTTTCAAATACATGTTGCAAGCAACTTGGATTGTTACTCAAGCGTTTCTCTGTCGCTTCATTGGAGTTGAATATATAAAGCTGCCCGTATCTTTCTTTATGTTGTTCACTTGCATAGAGGGGTAAACTCTGTGGTACACTTATACCTGTTAACGATGACACTATTGTTTATCTCGGTGTGGTGGAATAGTTCGTGTTCTCCCATCGAAGCGATTGCTAATGCAAAGTCGTTTTCTTGACTTCGCTGGCGATAATTTTTAGCAACTGGAGAATTTTCAGTTAGCAATGCTTTTTATAGCTCCGGTGCATCAGCTAATGCTGGTATCCAATCCTTTCCGTCATGGCAACATTTAGTATACTTATTGGCAGTATTGATCTCTTTCTTCCAATAAAGAGGCCCACAAAATTCACACTGCTCGCATATCGTTCCACAATTATGTTCGTCAACATCATTTCGAATACACACACGTTTTTCGCGACTGCGAATATCAGCTTCGTTTCGAATTGATTTTTTTAAACTGGATTCCTGAATAGTTTCCTGGCTCCGTTCAGTTTGTCTTTGTTGATTTCGGATAAAATATCAGACGACATATGACTTAATTTCATTATTTTTCCTAATTCCCAGCAGCTGATAATATTGATTTCCTAATTAACAACTGATAATTGATAAGCTCTTACTTAAAATTCAACACAAACGTAACAAAATAAGATGTAAAAGAATTACATTTAAAAAAATGCGATAGCACTAGACCTTGCTAAAGTTTATTTACTGTGGACGAAGAAGCTGAGTAACTTTTCAAAGATATGTTGTTGCCATCGGAGACTTAAAAATTTGACCCTTTTGTCACCATGTAAGATAATTATATACATAAATCCTTGAAAGATGAATTAATGAAGTTTACGTACTGGAAAGTACTGCGAGAAGGTATACTTTAAGAACTATTTCAAGAGCGCATAAATTTTCCAGATTTAATGTAAAAATATCACATTAAATATATATATTTGCAAAATCTAAATATATATTAATATCAATCCTTGCATAAAATATCAATAGCAGTTGTAAAAATGCAGCGCAATAGTTTCGTATGGCCTAATTTATGTTACTGTCAGTGTTTATCGACCTTTTGGTTATCCTAGGTGGCAACAGACCACATTACACATGAAAATCAATGTTCTACTGTATTCTCTTCCGATAAGAGTTATAAATTGTTTCTCTCTATATATATATATATAGTGATAGCTATTTCACAAGATCCTACTTTAAACCAGTTTTATCAAACCTTTTTGTTTGCTTGAGCCGTATTGAAAGGTTGGTGTGGAAGTTTGGAGAGTGGGGTGCCAGCTCAGATTCCTCCCCATCTGATCGTGGTTCAAAATTTCTTGGCGATACACCGAATATCTTGGGCTGGGACGGTGGGAATTAGATAATATTTCCACAAATATTGATGTTGATGAACCAATACAATAATATACCGAGTTTACTTAACCGAATTTTACAACAATATTGTTCCAACGTGAATCCATTCCATAAACTAGATTATTTTAATCCTTTGACGTGTTTACACGAATTTATTCTTTCTGTAAACGGCATTATACGTTATTCCATGCATGACTTAGAACGAGTTTTGATTCTATTAATCAATAAAATTTTGCCTAGGATTAATTTTAATGATAGATAGGGTTATTTAATCATGTGCATTGTAGTAAAAAAGTAAAACAGCTCTATTCGGAAATCAGAAGCTTAAAAGACTGATTTTATTAACAGGGAGTACTGAACATCGCAGTAAATTGTATGCCTGATTTTTGGTCTGTTAATATATTTCCCTAGGTTTTGAGCTTTCTTTAGCGTTTTGAACCTCATCGTCACGTCACGAGATATCCGAATACTGTATTATTACCTTTAACTCTCAACACACAACACTGCCTTGGTTGAAGACAACCTGGACATTTTATGTTTGTCGAGACTGTGAAAGACTTATACAGGAAATACTGCAGATTGCAGAACGGATATGCATGCGGAATCCAATTAGCCGGACCTTTTGTATATCCGGAAGTTTGGGTAATTGGGGCACCTTACCAGGAACATCCGGATAAAGTGCAATCAGCCCGGATAAGCCAAGTTCTACTGTACAGTTTTTTGACCAATGAGTGTAGACATAAGGAAAATAATGCAGAAGTCACAATGCGTAGGTTGAAAGTGAACCGAACAAACGATGAAAGCTTAACTACACGGAAGTACTAATTAGAACGTCTGAAGAAACAAGTTATACTGTTTACCAAATGAAACGTTTTAAGAGTTACACATGCTAAAAATTCGTATTTCCCATGATAACTCCAAGTAACTGACTTTCCCTTCGGGGTTGATATCGAAACGACGAAACGATCACCAATTACCCGTTATGTTACTCCAGTGTGACGTTAATGAAATACATATCTACCCATGGTAAAATCAGGACGTCTTGGATCATTGGGTTTAGTCCATTGTACATACAAGAGTACAGAAGTACTTGGAAGAGTACAAACAGTGCTCGGCGAACTGGAGTAATTCAATCGAAGTAACTACACTAACTCTCACCTTGAGTATGAGTTTCGAGACTTTAGGGTGCCCATTCGATATTTTTCTTCGTACTGTCTTTTCACACATCGTTACAATGTCTGTCTTGCATTTGACCCAGCATGGGCAAACATGATCTTGCACCATACTCCCCTGTGTATATCCGTTTAATTGACTAAAAAGTTGTATTTTGCAGACTTATCTGCCTGATCTTACCCTTTCTCACTGAAAATTATCACCTAACCCCGGTAGCGAAAAGTGCTTAAAACTGGTACGTGCGTAGCAGAACAATTTTTCCTTAATTTTGTCAAAACTTTGGAATTTGTTTTTGTTTAGTAATGAGTTACGATGTTCTGCAGTGCCAAGCGCGCTCCTTGCCACACTTTTTTTTCTTCTTTTTTTTAGCTATATTTGCTTTGTTTTATAGTTCAATTGCTACATTTGTACAAGCTGTAGAACAACTTCTCTACACCGCCCAAATTACCACAAACACTTTATAAATAACACATCTTGTATGTCAATCACAAAATATTTAACTTCAAAGTTTTCGACAGAATTGTAAATTCTGAAAGTATGCCTTGGTTTAAACTAAAGTAAGTTATTTAAATTTGATGTTTTATTATAAATATGTAACACATATTTAGCCGATAATTGTATTTTAAGTCTGATTTTGATTTCACTGTAGTTTTCAAAATTCGGAAAAAATATCTACAGAACAGTTACAATTGCTTGGAGTTTTTTCGCAGAACACGGAATATAAGTCTACACCTGGGCACACAACCATATATTTGAGCCACGGTAGCTCGGTTGAAAGAGTACCTTATTAAGAACCGGAGTTTTGCGAGTGCAAATCCAACCATACACCATCGTGGACAAAGGTGGATGATGCACGTTTAATCTGTCGGGCCTCAAATGCCCTCCCTTTGGTGTGGTATGGAAGTTTGGAGATTTGAGTTCCAACTCAGATGTTGCCTCGTCGTCTGAAAGTTGTTCAACTTTGTCAACAACAATCTTTCACTTTGGGGTTGATACCAGACTTCCGTCAACAGTCTATTGTCTTGTTCCATAGTGGCGTTAATTAAAATTGCACCTCCAATAATAAATTTACAACATAAATATATTATTAATTTTACGTGGTTTGATCCTTTTCAAAATAAAAGGATTTTGAGCATCTAAAGCATAGTTGCAATAATATGTATTTCAGAACACCTTGTATTCCATTTACCAGTATTTTAAATTATAAAATAGTTAATTATGAAAAATACACTGTTTTAATGAATTACTTAATGTTGTGGATGGAGGAGTAAACTAACAATTGCTCATTCTAAAAATATAAATAATACTTTATTTAATACTGATGGAGTGAAAAGGTGTGATCATCGTTCATTCAAAGAGAAAGCATCTCTGTATACTGTGGTTTGAAGTCTTGGATCGTATAATTTGAAATTCCCCGCTTGACATATATGTTATACAGATGTATTTAATGATTTGATGTTATAAATGAATACCATTTAGCGTGTTGCACCTTTGGAAATTCGCTTTCGTCATATTAATCCAATTAATTTCAAGGGACAAATTGCTTTTAGTTGCGTAACTATTTTTTTCCTAATTTAATTAACCCTTGATCTGAGAATGAGTTTGATGGCATCGAAACATTCAGCTTTGTTTTCGAACGTGAATATTTTTACTGTTCGAGTTCATGTAATTTCTATTGTTTTCGAGCTAAAAAAAAAAGTAAATCCTCAGAATATTTGATTGAAAATTTCCTAATGCTTTGGTGCTGGAATCATATCTGTTTCTAATAATCATTGTCCGTGTTTTCATAAAAATAGAAACTTTTCCGCAGATATTACATTATCTTAACTTCCAATCCTACTTTGATGAATTTCAATTAAGGGTCTAAGCTACATCTAATGAAATGTGCGCTACTCAAAAGATTTAAAATTGCACTCCATGGCAATAACTCAATATTACCCTGCTGTATTATTTGGTAGGAATCGTGAAATTGGAATACAAACACCGCCTAAGAGGCTTTTGTTGGACGTATATCCAATTTATCGATGAGAGTTTCAAGAAATAATCGATACACGTTCCATTCAAATCAATGCATATATACCAAGGAAGCAAACAAGCAGCAGTGTTGTTTAACTTTTATTGAATTACGTTAAATTTAAACATTCCGTTCTCCCAGGTAGAACTTTTACGTTCTGCTTATTCGAAAGCCAATATTCTATAAATGAGGCTGGAAATGGAATGCAATCAGTACTTGCGATGCCATGTTATCCAATATTCCACCGAGAAATGTTCTATTACATTAAATGCATTGTGTCTCGAATTGGCGCTTTGCCTCTGTTACAATAGGAAAAGAAATGGAAGGAATCGATATATCAGTTGCTATACATTCTCTGCTTTGTGTGCAAATATCTCCCATGGTTAAGTTTCTATCGATATAGTGTTTGACTTATGCCAATTCATTCATCGATGGATTTTCTTAAAATTCCAGTGTGTTTAGCTATTTAAACAAACGATGCATACAGGGTGAATATGAAAAGTTTTGATATTGATTTAAATGGAGAACTTCATTTCAAAAGGAATTATGATGGTATATGTTAGATTATGCTTATCCATTCGCGTATCATCAATTTTGCATAAAACTACTTTTTGGAACCGAACGTATTACTCATAATATTTGTGTTACTTGAAGGTTTCGAAGAATGTTGATTTGCTAGGTACATTTACAGGTTATGACTTACAGATATAAATAAATTGTAGGGTCCTAGATTCATTTAAGACTCTCATGCTATTTATTAAAAGTGAAAATATATCGGTCCATAAAGTCTCTTTACAGTTAAAAAAATATTATTACAAAAGTAAATAAAAAGAAAGATAAGTGGAAATTATTAAAAATTAAGATGTATACATTTAATTTTTTAACAAATACAACCAATTTTTGAAATTGTAAAGAGGCTTTATGAACATCCTGTACAGTAAAATATGGAACGAACATACGTTTCTCTCTCTTTATATATATATATATATATATATATATATATATTTATTTATTTATTTATTTATATTTATTTATTTATATATATATATATATATATATATATATATATATATATATATATATATATATATATATACTGCATTACTGACGCTGAGAAGGTGTTAATTCAAAACCATTGATCGGAATTAATTTTTCTGAACTTTTTCTTCGTTTTTATGTTAAAAAATCAACATGTAAGTAAACGCTAAATAGTAATAATGAAGTTTCAGATGCATTAAATCAGTTGTTCCAATGAAGTGAAAACGACATGCATTCGTGCTCGTTAACAGTTAATATAAAACTTAATGCTTCATATAAAAAGTTTTTGTAAGTAAATTACACTAATAAGACGTATGTGGGTACGTTAATCACACAATTAAAATATATAGGTATAAGTTCATAATGCAAGTAAAACACATGTGTCATGTACCAAAAACATATATACATATGTTAAACATTCATTTAAGTAAAACATACTGTGAGAGAAAATACTGAGGAATTCTCGAAATACTTTTTTGCATACACGTTTGTTTCGTGAAAAGTAAGTATTAGCTGTTGAATCAACTTCTATTTTCTTTCTTTTAAGATACTTCTTAGCGAATAAATATTTTAACACCTATAGAACCTAAAGCACAGGGTATTGTAGAATAAATCACTATTTCCGTTAAAAACTGTTCAAGAGTATTATATTTAAGATGTTTCATTTTTATAAGATCTTACGGCTTATAAAAAGGAGTTTGGCAATGTAAATATTTTTTATTAGCAATTCATTCCAATTCATCCATTTAATTTATAAACAATTCATTCCTGATGGTAGAACATTTTTTTTTATTACTCATTATCAAATTAGAAAAGATAATTTATTAATCTTATAATGATCAACACGGTTTTCAAGAAAAATATATTAGTATTTTGAAGAAATGTTTCATCGTGAAGCTTTTAAGAACTAAAATTTCTTTCTAGTGTTATTAAAATTCTATCACATCTGTGTTTCTATTTAATTTTAGAAATTAATTTTATACAACTAGGAAAAAAAAAACAATTCACAGTAAATTTAATCATTATAACTTTTGCTGCATAATATTATGTAACGTGAAAAGAAATTAAAGGAAATGTAAGTATTGTAACTTAATACACTCGAACTTAATCATCGGCATTGCAGAGTAAAATAAATCTTCGTGTTATTTTAAAATCAAGTATGCTTTCAATCGTACTTTTAAATATACTAAGTACACAGATTTTAAAGAAAATGAGCAGAAAATCTAAAATTATGAAATTCTCCCATCTAGAGTCCTTCGTCTTTGAAATGTGAGTTTTAACTTGATTTTAAAGTATGGGATAGAAAAAAAAAATTTAAGTATATTTTGAATTTATTCTCAATGCTTACTTATTGAAACTATTAATCCCTTTAATATAAATCCAACTATGAATTATGTTTTGTCTATTCACCCAAAAAATCTCATTTGTTAACCACAAATTCTTTGTAAACAAAATCGGAAAATCAATAACCTTTCTTTACATGTCTGAACCAAATTATCTCAACCCAGTCAATGTTTACGAGACTTCTACATTTTCTAACTTTTCATGACGTCTTGCAACATGTTCCGAAAATAGAATACCGATAAGCAATAGCGTGGAAACAAGTAGATTGTGTTAAACATGACTCTCAAGTAAACAAGTTGCAGATCATTTTTGTTGCTGAACAAATGTGAAATTGCATGTAATCATTGGTGTCATAATATTTTATTTTTAAGCTATGTTTCGAATGCGTAAATGCTATAACTGAACTTACAAAGTAACTGGAACAGTCCAAAATTGCAAGAATAGTTTTTTAACACTTTGTCACCGGATATTTCAGTACTGGTGGCATTCGAGTAGTTAATTTTATTATCATAACTCACATGGTTAATAAACTTAAAATTGTTTTGTTTGTAGACAAAAGGAAAAATGATGTTTAAAAAACCTTCTGGAAAACATTTCACAAAATAATTTTTACTTTTTAAAATATCCAGTCCAAATGGAATTTAGGTGTAAAAACCTATCTCAAAATTATTTCTCAAAGCCTGATGATTTTTTTCCAGAATACGATGCATTAATTGTTTAAAACAATTAAACCATGATGTAATCTACTTCATCTGAAATGTGACTTTTATTTTGGATAAGGAAAACCATTACAAACACATTGCACTGGACCCATTAATGTGGAATGGAGGAAACCAATATTTTTTGAAACTTCAATTATCCTCCGAATATAACATTCGGGTCTAAAGGTACAATAAAAAGAAAACAGCGGCCAGCATGAAGCATGACATCCAACTTTACTTAAGCACTATATAAACACTTGCCAGCTGTAAACAAAAACTCTCTATATAACTGTACAACCCAACTCCATTTTAATTTGGATGTTTCATGAATAATAAAGCGAAATGGGGCTTGTTCCTGCAAACTCAACTGAATCTGTTTATCAGATTTTCGTCAATTCTCTCTGCAATGAACGCTTTCTTATCGAACCCTTATTGATTGAAGCGAAAGTATGGCAACTCACGAATCCTTTTCGGCAGGTTCCAAGCTGCTCTGCGTCCATCCGACATGTTGTAAAGCAAATGATTACGCAGATGTATTCATGTTTTAATAATTCATAAACCATGCGTGTGTTTGAAAGTTTAATTAACTTCGCTGCATTATTTTCAGATCGGGATGTATTGTTATTATTTGCGCCGAAATGTTTCTTTGAGTCAGACTGTTTGGGAGAAAATTTATACCACACTTGTCAAAGAATTTAGGGTGTAATCTTGTTTATTTAATTTCAATCATCTACTTAAAGAACTTAAATAGTGCCATTGTGAGCAATAATGTTGAATTTATTTATCTTTCGGGTAATAATTAATTGACTACTGCTATGTGAATAAAGTACTGCTGTAGTTTTAGCAATCTGAATTATAGTGCTTATACAGGAATTCCTTTACTTTGAAGACAAGTAATGAAATGTTTTACGTGTTCCAATGTTTAAGATAGCAATAGTTTCGCAATGACTACTACAGTGCAAATATATGAATTCGTTTTCCCTGAAGACAAATAATAAAATCGTTTGAATGTTCAAGCATATTATACTGAATCTGTTTACCAAATTTTCATCGATTCTCGCTGCAGTAAATTATTTCTTCTTACGCCTTTATTAGTTTGAGAGGAAATAGGGTAAATCAGGAATATTTCTAAAGAGGTTCCAAAACTGGGTTATGTAGACATACTATTTGGGAAGATTTATACAAGAATTGTCTGCGAATTTATGCATGTAATCTTCATGGGTATTTAATTTTAAGTGCCTATTTTACGTATCCAAGTATGCCATTGTGAAAAGTAATGCTGCAAACAGTGCTTAAAAAGTTTTACTTAATGTGTAATTACACTAGTTTTATATCTATAGTTGTCTATTTTAATTAACTATTATTATGTTAATGCTATACAAACTAATCTCCGTTGTCGAGGAAATGCTATTTCAATGCGTGCAGTGAATTATTTTTCTTTGCAGACAGGTAATAACATTTAGAGAGATTTGCTTTAATAGCATTATTCTTAAAGACACAAAACAATGAAAATAATTTAATTTGAAGTTGTTATGCACGACCCCATGAGTCTGGGTAACTAGGAAGGGAAATTTATATTTTTATTTGGAAAAAATCTCTACGATAACAAAACCATTGGTTTTAATTTTACGAGGCTACGAGATCAATTTACGAGGTTAGAAGAAATATAAATTAATTCCTGGCATTCCTTAGTCACTTTATTTTGCTTTATCAAGCTAGAATATTTTCGAGTTAAAAGTAAAGAAATAAATATCGGAATCAAGTATTATTTTATTAAAATTACAGGACGGGGGAGTTATTGAGGTAAGGACTCAGCAGAAGTTAAATTTTAAGAATAAACTTTTGGAACAAAGCATTTCGTATGAGCTGTATTTTAAATGATCTGTTTTTTTTTTTTTTTTTAAACTAGCATGCTTTCGTATATAGTAATATTGTAATAAAGTAAAACTTCGAAAATCCGGCATTGACGGGACCGAACTAGTGCCCAATTTCTAAAGTTATCCAGATTCGCATAAAGGGTTTTACGTAATGCGTTTTGCACCTTACTGAAAACTCATCCAAAATGTTCCATGACTGACGTAATAGTGAACGAAACAGCTAAGCCTGTAAAATTCCACGTGCGCTAACGGGAACAACACTGTCCAATTGGCGAACAAGCAAAAAACACTGTTTAGCATTTCTCATAGTTGAGGAATTGCGAAAATAATAGCACACGCCAGTGTCTCCGTTGCCATGGAGCAGCAGAGCCAACATTTTGTTTTCTTAAAACCCGATTAAATAGTTGCTTAAAAGTACCACTAAGTTAAAATAAGCTTATGTAAATACAGCTTTATCCCTCAGCCGAGTTTTTGAGTGGTACGCAAGTATCCTTGAATGCCAGGAGTACCTTCAAGATGAGATGACCGAAGTGGTTGTCCGTTGGCAGAACGAATACGAGGAAAAATTCTGAAAGTTCTTAATCATTTGCAGCTGGATTGCCGAATTACAATTTGGATGTTGGCTGAAGTGTACAACAGTAAATTAACCTGTGATGATATTCTTCATAATGATCTTGGAAAAAGAATCTAGATTCCTGACCGTTACCCTGCATTCAGACCGATGAGCAAAATGAGGTCTGTTAATTCATGATAATGAGCAACCACATACGGCTTTGTCGGTGAAGCAGTTTCTGGTACACCATCAGATAACTGTGTTGCAACATCTACCAAATCCATCGGATCTTACTCTCTCTGTGTGATTACCTGATGTTCTGCAATATCAGACCCAACAGGACATAGTTATGCAGACAATCCAGCAATTTAAGCATTTGTAACAAAGCAATTTTGATACGCACAACCATTTCCTTTACCAAAATGTGTCAATGACTTTAATATACATTAGAAACTGGGTTTATTCCTTAGCAGTTATTATTTTGAAGGAAACAAGTAATAATTACATGCCTGGTATAGTCCATATTCTTTTAGCAGCAATTCTGGATCTTTTTAAGACAAATGCTGTATTTATAAACATTTTACGAATTCTATGTATACAAAAATATCTGAAGAATATAAAAGAGTTGCGTAGTGTAACCTTTACAAAATAACTTAGCTAATACATACTAAGCAAGGTAAGATTTACTAAACATATCTGTTAATTTCAGCTGCAATAACCTTCTAAGGGATCCATGAGCATTTATCCGTACTTCTCGTCATCTGACCGTGGTACAAAATTACGTGATGTTGTCATCGGATCTTACCCTTAGGGGATTGATACCGGACTGTCGTTAATAGTGTTGCTCTAGTACAACATTAAATAAAAATTACCAAATCTACCAAGATCCGTTCTTCAACCTTCCATGCATGACTTCTAATCAATTTTGATTTATTTTCTGAGAATTGCGGAGTAAGAACCCACTGCTACATACTCAAAAATCCCATTAAGTTCACTTGGATAAGTGTTTTGATAGCTGATTCATCAGTTTATTTTTGTCCTGTAGAGTTGCAAAACAAAATTGGGAGGCTCCTTAATTTGTGGAGAAAGACAAGTTGGTAAACAACAGAGATAAATAAAACGTGTATTAAAAGAGATATTTTATCATTACAGAAAATGCAACAAACATGAATATAAAAGTACAATATTAGATATAATCAACAATTAAAATTAAAAATGTATAAAAAAAATAACTGGATTTCTGAATTTGCTGGTTTTGTAGATGCATGATTTTCTAACTGTTTCTCTCTATCTCATTGTGTATTATTTTAAAGCATGCATCTTAAGCTTATCTTTAGCTAAGTCGTATGTAGTGTTACTATGTAGCAGTTTAAAAGCTTGTTATTTACTGATTGAAAGCTACAAAATAATTTATAATGTATATCTGGTAATACTATTCTTACTTTACGTAATTAGACACAGTGAAACAAATGTAACATGGCTAAATAAATATACAGTTTTCATGTCCTTTTAAAAATTGAAACTAAATTTTTGGTGTGTGAAGAATTATGGAAATATATTTATGTCTAGTGCGGCATACGTATCAATCCTATAATAATATATAAGCAGTGTATTCAGAGGTTTAAAACAATGTCCAACCCGGGAAAGTCACATTTAAACAAATTTTACACGACGGTTCTTAAATAAAGGTACAGCCACGGCTAGTTCACATGAGCGTTATCAAACTCGGGTTTGACACCAGTAGAAAGCTCTTGTAAGTAAAGTACATAGAGTTTAACTGCAGCGTATACATGCAAAATCCCTGTCTTATCCAACGACCGTTCGCTCAGCGATTCAAAATTCTCCCACTGTGAGGTACATGCATTGAACTTGACGATGCATGGATTTATAAGTAATTAAGGAAAATGTTTATCTAATTTGAAATAGGAGCTGAAAATAAACAGAATTCGCAACACGCAAGACTAATGTTTTCATAAACCTTGGTTATACACTACAGTAGGTGCAACGTGGAATTGTCTGAAAATGTTCTCATTGCATGTTCCCCTAGGAAATAAAGTTCAATAGAATAGTATATAAAAGAAGCGAAGTTAATTAACACGGTAGATCCGTCAGCCGCATAAAATAATTTGAAACAAACTCCATTCTGCTGAAGTTTCTACCAGAACTCCTTCATAATGATGCGGAGTTTCCTTTGCACCGCTGGTTTTGGATTTTCTGGATAAATTTTCCGGGAGCATTATGAGATAAACTTTACTGAAATGCTCGAATAAACTTAAAACTCTATCTGCATTTGAGACTGTGACATGCTCGTCTTCGTTGATGAGCACTTCCTATTACATATCAGCAGAAAAGGGCATCACACATACCAACTCATTCCGTTTCCGCTACGATTAATCATTGGTGGGAAATTTCAGTCTAAACTCCCATCCCTCACTAAATTAGTTTCGAAACATTGGATTAGGGCTCGTCTGGAGTGGGAGGGAAGCCCTTGCTGCAAAATGGGTGTTCGGATATGATTAATTGCATAAAGTTAATTACAAAAGCAAGATTTCATGCTCTCTTAATCACTAACGCTTTTTAATAAATGCAAAACATGTGGCACGGAAATTCGAGGCTTCAGAAGTCTGCACTTACATATTATTCTAGGACGGAATGGGCATTATGGGTTCTTCAACAAGAGGATAATGTATTCCGAGGGATGTACTTGCTTTAGGTTTGATCACAGGCTAAACCAAACTTACCCAAATCCACGAAAGTATTCAAAAATATGTAAATTGGAATTTGTTTAGAAGACACGGTTATAAGGGTTCGAAATTTATCAAATCAGTCTCTAGGATTAATATGTGATTTAATTATTGACCAGGTTTTTTTTTTCATACATCAATCCTCGTTAGATTTCATTCATTCTTTATTAAACACCAACGGTTTTTAATAAATGCAAAACATGTGGCACGAAAATTCGAGGCTTCAGAAGTCTGAACTTACATATTATTCTAAGATGCATTATGCGTTCTTGTACTTGCTTTAGGTTTGATCACAGGCTAAACCAAACTTACCCAAATCCACGAAAGTATTCAAAAATATGTAAATTGCAATTTGTTTAGAAGATTCGGATATAAGGGTTCGAAATTTATCAAATCAGTCACGAGGATTAATATATGAGTAAAGTATCGACCAGGTATTTTTTTCATACATCAATCCTCGTTAGATTTCATTCATTCTTTCTTAAACACTAACGGTTTTTAATAAATGCAAAATTTATAGAACGGAAATTCAAGTCTCCCCGAAGTCTGCATTTACTTTATATTCCAATGTTGAATAAGCATGCGTGCTTGAACAAAGTATTTATAGATTGGTAGAGATGTGCTTATTTAGGGTAAGTACATACTTAACCACACTTGCCAAAACACGCGAATAATTTAAAAATATGAAAATTAGAATATTTAGCATATATACTTTTATAAGCGTTTGAACACAGTCAAATGAATCGCCGGAATAGATACGTGATTAGAAAATTGTTCGTATGTTTATCGAACATATTATTTCATAAATATTTATTACATTTTGATAAGAAACACTGTATTTCGCATAATAATTTCTGGTTGAAAGTCTTTAGATGTAACTATAACAGCGAATTCTTACAAATTATGCATTTCAATAGATATTAGTCATAAGCTTGTGTACTTGAAATATCCCCCATATATTTATCAAAATATTACATTCTTCATAAATGTTTATTAAAACCGTGATGAATAAACATTATACTTGAACAACAGGAGTGGCAGAAATTATATCAGCTTTATGGATGGAATTCAAGTCTTTAATATTTCATATCTAACATTAAATTTCACAGTTATAATTATTATTTAACCTTTGATGTAAAAACTCAATAGTTCTTCGAAAATGTGTCGGATGGAAAAATAACGGCTTATTCATTCTACAAATACATATCTGCACTCTTTCGTAGATTTATAAATTTCAGTTTTGAATTGGATATCTGAACCGCATTATAACGTAAAGAATTTTTGCCATAGTAGCTAAAATTTAAGAAATGTTTTACTTTCGTAGCATGTTGTAAAAAATATTCTGATATTTTATTTAAAAAATATTGTAGGCTGCGAAATAAATCTGTGCTAATCATGATACTCCAAACGATTGTCATCGGTATTTAAATGTTTAAGTTTAACGAAATGTAGATGTGCACTTGAACGAGAGGAAAAATAATATAGAATGTGCATGGGGTGTTTAATCTTCAGAATTCAATGCAAAATGCTGCTCTTGGGATGGTTTGGTGTTTTGTCTTATGAGTTATGTATCCAATCTGCAATAAACGTAATATAGTCACGGGACATACACGCAACGAAGGTTTTACTGACACAGAAGAAAGTAATACACACAGAAATAAATATAAACTGCACCGTTTAACTCTCAAGGTGCTTACGTATTGAGCCAACCAAGTGACGCACACCAACACTCCACACAAAAATTGTGTCCGAAAGGGTTACAAAAGGTTTCAATAAAAGAAGTGATTATTGATGCCAATTTTACACTGATGGATTTTATTTCTCATGCTTTCGAATTATGTTGTACGCTTTCAGTTTTAAACTGAAAGGAAAAAAATACGTGTGTGTTACAACTAAACTACCCAACAATAATGGACGAACGCCAGCGGATTTGCATAAAATCCGACTACTTGTTTTTAGTGGTATGTCCTAGGTTTTTTGCTTGTTGTTCCTGGTAAATTGAACGCCTACATGAACATTTAGGACAATCAGGTTCTTCCTATGCTCTAGCAGTTTTATGGAATGGACGAATGTTACTTACAGGACGATAGCGTTCCATGTCATGCTGCAGCCTTTGTCAATTAGTGGTGTCAAGATATGGATGTAGAACGTATTCCCTTGCCTACACAGAGTCCCGGCCTAAATCCCATAGAACATTTGTGGGACAAGTTAGAGCGTCGCATAAGGACCAGGGAACCACGTCCGAAATCTACAGCTGAGCTGGCTACATTCTTGCAGCAGGAACGAACAGTATTGTAGGTTAGTGTGTCTGTTTTGTTAACTGCAGTCATGTAAAACGTCTTCTCTGTCGTCCCCATCAAACATTTGCGGGACGAGCGAGAGCGACGCCTTGCGGACCAGGGAACCACGTCCGAAATGTACAACTGAGCTGGCGACATTCGTGCGACAGGAATGGGCACAAATACCCATAGCTGTGTATCAAAACCTTGTTGAAAGTATGTCCAGAAGGGTTGTTAGTGTAATTGTGGCACGTGGGGGACCATCCCCCTATCAAAGCATGTTTTCTTTCCCTTATACTATCACATCTTGCTGTCCGGTCCATTATTGTTGGGTAGTGAATATAAGGAATGTCTAGAAAATGTATCAACACAAAAAATACACATTGTATAACAATTTTCTTCATCCGTGTCGTAAATTCCGAAGCGTTTTACCACGCAAACAAACATACAGAGTATCGAAGAGTGAACGGCAGGTTTGGAAGCAAATACATGTACAAAGTGCAGTGAAAAATGCACGAAGTTTTGTGTTGAACAGTAAACGATGACAAAAAGAGAAAGAATCCCATTCAGCTTAAATGTAGTCGATACGAATGACTCCCCAGTGAGCCAGACATCACTAGGCTCTCTGTTTTAAAACTAAGAATTCCAAGAAAACTGAGATTTTTCTTTCATGTTCTTTCTGACTTGTCACAAACAGAGGTCATTCTTCAATTTGGTGCTTTATGTATTTCGGAAAGAAAGAAAAGATTGGAATGTTGTTAAAGAATTTTTATACTTCTTAAGTAGCGTGATTTTTTACAGTGCAGACTTGAAAGGTAAAGCCCATTGTGTTCAGTACAAGTTTTCAATACAAGTAAATATCTGAGCTGATAAAATTCTGTATCAAAATCATCAGATGACTGATTTGCATTTAATAGTTAAATATTTACTATGTTTTTTTTTTGGAGGGGGGAGGGGGTTCTGGCCTAAGGGACAGTTATGTTTTTACGACACGAGGGCCAATCAGTCCGGAAGCTACAGCTTAGGGTGGAATCCGAATCATTCCTACCATCCATGCTCTATGATTCGAATCCGAAGTCATGAACTGAGTATCATGTCGTTAACTACACGATTACCAGGTTAATAATTATTACTAGCATGCACCTTTTAATTCAGATGAAAAACTTTGAATTTTTTAATTAAATAAAAATATCAGTAACTTTTTGTGAAAATATTTGAAAAAAATATCATTACATTTATTTGACTGGAATTTAAATAAATTAGTTCAGAATTGCAAAATTGACTCATCACTTTTAATTGGATGATCATATTAAATTAAGATCATAATTTAACTAATATATTAAATACGTCTTATTAAACATTTACAGATAACCATTTACGCGGGTAGTAAATTACCTAACACGTTAATTGGGATTTGCATCTGTTTTTGATTGACGTATTCAACATGCTTGTGGCTAATGTCAGCAGTGCAGAATGCATTATAATTTACTCATCTGATGAGGAAAACTATAATATTAGGCTTGTCAAAGCTATTTTTGGATAAGGATGATTATGAAAAGATAAAGTATGAATTTTGTCAGTACTAGTATACAATTTTTGATTTAATTAATAATGTCTGAACATTCTAGAACTAACTAATATACGTTCATTTCTTTTTTTATCAGTTAATACTAATCATAATTACTATTAGTTAATGTTATTAATATACATAATATCGATACTAAGATTCATACAGGAAATGAATTTTTGCATGAATCAAAAGGCACGTTGATATTTTAGTTCAAAAGCGAAAGTATGGTTCGGTACTTTATACCAGATTTTGAAAGCTTTCTAATAGCAATACATAATTTTTACTCTACATTGTACTTTCGTGGTTTTTGAACTCGTCATCTGATTTTGGATCGAAATTACAAAAAATTGTCCTCGGATATTTTCTTTCGGGAATGATCCCGGAACGTCACCAATACCCGTTGCAATAATTCAGTGCTACCCTAATTGAGCTACCTACCTGCCCTACCCATTCTACTATTCATAAATACGTGTAGGAAACTCCGGAATAACTTTTCTTTAACACAAACTATGCTCACTAATAATTTCTCCATCCGGTTTCCAGGCACGTTTTCCTTAATTGAATTCTATTATATTCCTCATTTAATTCCTCAGTCAAAGACTAAATATACTTATTGTATATTTCAAAGCACCCAATAGCTGTTTCGCGTATACTTTTCATGCTTTTCTAGCATTAACCTCCTCTAAGCTTGTCCTAGGTCCTATGCCCACTAAAAGTATTTATAAAGTTATTGTGTCTCAATAATTTAATTTTCTTGACCTGACTGCTTTGTTAGTGTGCGACAGATAATGCTAACAATGAAAATGAAGTCAGGGTAAAAGCTTGGCCGCTTCTCATTATGAACTGCAGTGTATCATCATGGAGGAGCATTCATGATGATATTCGCTGAGGAGACGTCATGGAAGTGTTCTAATTTTGATCTTGAGATTAGTATTAACTGTCCCATTGTCTTAAATATTACTTTCCAATTTTTGTAGTTACATCGTGGAAAATCTGTGTCAGTTGAGGAAGAAATGTATATCCCATTAATGTAATCCAAAACAAAGTTCGTCATTTCTATCGAAGTTAATGTCTTGTAGATTCTTCAGAAGATGATGACGGTGGTGTGTAGCTCTTGATTACACGATGTCTTAGAAAATGTGAATAGAACACGGTGTCATAGAAGATGTCATAGTTCGGGGTGTAATAGAAAAACACTCATCACTATAAATGACTTGACTTTTTAGATAATTTTTCACAGAGGAACATTATGAAGCTTATCTAATCGGTATCATTCCCGGAGTAGGTAGTTAAATTAACGTCACATTGGAGCAACACAACAAACTATTGGTGACTGACCAGGAACCATCCTGAAGAGGTATTCCGAGGACAACCCAACGTACGGGGGATTAGGAAAAGAAAAACTCATAATTTTGAACAACGGTCACCCATATGGAAAGGTCAACTCTGGAGTTTGCATCCTACTCTCCAAATTGGGTTGTATCGAGTTTGAAACTAGCACCTCTCCGTCCAACTGGGTTTGCGACCAACCACTCTGGCGATTAAGTTGTTAGCCTCTAGATCGGAAGGTCCTTGCTTTGATTCCGAGTCAGTGCTTGGTTATGTGTAAGCGTATGGTGTACAGGCGGCTGGTGGTGCACCTTAAATTTGTCATGGCCAAAAGTCCTCACGTTGGGTTGGTGTGGAAGTTAAGACAGTAGGGTGCCAGATTAGGTGTTGTCTCGTCATCTGACAGTGGTTCAAAATTACGTGGTGTTTTCCTCGAATCTTTCACATCTGGGATGATTAATTCCGAACCGTCGTGCCCGTTGTGTTTCTCTAGTTCGACGTTAATTAAAAATTACCAAAATTACCTTGCAACTGGAGTACCACGATACCATCAACATTTCTGATCTTGAAAATATGCGTAATGAATGTAGCTGAATTTGTCTGTTACGTTCTTTCAAAGCATTTTCTCAACACCTTGTATTTTGTTAGTATCGTCCTAATGTTGTATTTTGGTTTGGTCATCGAGTCCTAGTTGGTTCACCCATAACGCGATCAAACTTCAGTTTCGCGTTGGATATGTTTGTTTTACCCCTTGGTGGAAGCATCCAGCGACAATACCTCGTCATCTTAAACCACGGTCAGATGATGAATCAACACTTGAGCTGGCACCTTGCTACTCAAACATTTACAATACTCAGTGTTTAATACCAGGAATTAAAAAACGATGAAAACATGTGTAGTCAAATAAATATTAGAAATAAAATGGAATTTAATATGAATAACCACACATCATCCCAAACAATCTTTTTCAGTTTGAATAGTTAGATCGTAAACAAACTGTGCTCCAACTGTGGGTGGAAAGTACATTATATTTATTTAAGACAAAAACCAAGTTCATTTTTATAGAAACATCTTTTATTCAACTTTAAGACCTTCACGGTTGGGTATAGATCCTGATTACATGATGCATTGTTTTGGGGCGTCATAAAATGACACTAATTATAGTCAGATACGGTTTTGAGCATTTTACGCAGATGAGACAACGTGGAACTGATCTGATATATTTTAATACCAGGGAAGTTAGGTAGCATAATTGACGTCCCACTTGAGAAACTCAACGAACTATTGGTGCCAGGACGGAATCGAGAAAACCTCCTAATTTTGAACCACGGTAATATGACGAGGTCAGCAACTGAGCTGGCACCCCACTTTCCAAACTTCCACACTACGCCAACATGTTTATACCCGGATTTCCAAAAATAAATGGAAATATGCGTTCTCAAATGGAAATTAGAAACGAACGAAATGGAAGTTACTATGACTACGGAAGTTACTACGCGCTTCCCTGAGCAGTACTTATTAGTTTGAATAATCTGAACCGAAAAAGTGCGAATTGTGGGTGAATAGTACATCATATTCATCTAAGCCAAAACAAAGTTCGCCATTTTATCGGAACTAATCTTTTGTTGAACTTTAAGAAGTCCATGACGGGGATATGTGGGGTGGGGTAAAATAAAGCACGGCGATCCTTGTGGTTCGGTAAAAGAAACAAATCTCCCCCAAGTGCAACTGACATATAAATCAATAGCATGCTGCATAAATTCTAAACTTAAACCCTCTTTGACGGGAAACTTGGCGATCGAATAAAGAAATACTTAACCGCAAAAATGAAGAATTTAAAAAGAGTATCGTATTTACAAGGGGAATGAGATAGCTTTTGAGCTTTTGATTCTGTCTGAAGTGAAGAGGAAAAAATTGGATTAAAACTCTCGGAGGTTGTGTTTTTTTCTTCGCCAGATCCGTTGCTGCATTGTTATTCTCTTTACGCTTAGTTGGTCTCATTGCTTCGTCATTCTTGCAGACTTCTGGGAGCTGCATTTTTCTTTGTTATGTATGTAAAGAAAGGAAATCCCAATTATTTTATTCTCGTGGATGTGGATAGGGGGGAACGAACTCTTAACTCTGACAACGTGATAGACTGAATCGTCAATATTAGAGCAAAATTTTTCATTAACGTACGCGGCACAGAAATCGACATTATTTGTCGAACGACAATAACATGTTTAAACAATACAAAATCAATCGATTCTGGATTTTTCAATAATGCTACTTACTTTAAATATGTTTTATTTTAATCATGGTGTAGTTATATTGAAATTACACAGAAGAGCTCCATTCGAATAGAACTATTCGGCAGTCTGATGACCGAAGGGACAATGGGAAATCTGGAAAATAGAAAACAGCTTAGGAAAGAATATGCAAACATGTGAGAAAATAGGCCTAGCGTTAAAAATGCCCAATCGGTTATGGACAAGTGAATGGGGATGCAAATGAAGGTATCATCCGTAACACTTTCTTTGCAGATTGACATCCTAGCAATGTTATGTTCCAAGCTGTTCGCATATATGCTTGCTTTAGTAGGATAAATTGTCATAGATCTAATTTCCATTTTCTTTGTGTAGCGAAAATCCAAAACAGCAGTCTATCTATAACTGTGCTTCACTCTCCGAATGTTCATAACCTAGACCTGTCAATTTAACACTAGTGAATTCCGAAATATGATTACACTTCCACATGATCTCTATATGTGCCACTTGAACCTCTATATGTGTTGATCTTGCAGCATTCCATAGCTTAGAGCTTTGTCTGTTTATGCATACTTTTCTTCTTTCTTCTGATTTTACTTCAATAATGCTCCACCATCTCAACAATTTGTTGTTCCATGTGATGTTATTTTACACATAAATTATTTATTTAACTAGGTAAATCAATCATAACTGCTCCTTTTTAACAATTGCTTCACACCAACATAATCAGTGTCGATATGAATCCAATAAAAACTTATTAATAAAAAAAAATTGGGAAAGTCGAATCCATACGGAATAGTCTCCCTCTTGTTCGCTTAAAAACCATTCAACGCTAACTGTATCAGGAGCGTTAAGCTTCATTAACCCGAATATTATTCGTCATAGACTAGATTCAAATTGACCCGGGCGCTGTTGATGGGAAGAGACCCTTAAATGTTTCACACACATTTACAGGGCACTTTCAAAATAACAAGAAATACGAATACGTTAAAAATAATATTGAAATCCAACTTATATCATTTAACATCAGTTAAATCTAATCATACGTCAAATAGAATGGAAAGAAATCTTCCAATTTTATGGAAGCACTCTTTTCTGTAGTATGGCTAGTTGGAATAGACACAAAAATAATAATAGGAATATACTTCTTTTTTAGCATTAAATAAAGTTTCGTTCCAGAGTGGAAGTACATTGTCAAAAGAGGCGTAAAAGTGCTTTGGAATAGAACACCGTTAAGGTCTTTTCCCAAGAGAATTTAAAAGGATTCTTAAGTAAAGTCTAGATTTATTGTAAAATTATCACAATAAGTGTATACCGTGACATAAATCCGAGGGTAGATTATTCTTAATTCTTGCTCAATGAATATTTCAGTAGAAGTAGTTGTAAGTTTCAGAACAGTAAATGTTTTCAGTACTTTGCTCTGGTTATTTTGTGTCACTACGTATATCCGAAAGATAGAATAGACGTATATCATACGTGTCACCATCATGTGAGAATTTGTACAGCAATAAACAATAGCAAATGGAACGATTTACAACATAGTAAATATGTTGATTCATGCAGGCACAGTGAATGAATATGGGATAAGTGGACTTGCTGGTATTGGTCAGAGCATTGTTACCAAACCTGGTTTATAAGTGACGGAACAACCAACAAAAGACAAAATCGGTAATATTTCGGGGACAATAGGGGATCTGAAGAAATAGTGGGAGTGAGTGACGGGAGAAGAACGAGCTTTTCAACAGACCAAACTGAAACCTTACAAAAATGATTCATGGCTCTGTAGCATCGCCCTTATCGCAGCGTGTCATGCATCAAAGATATCTCAGCGCCTAAAATAAAAGATTACAGTGATTATCTCTCTTTTTCCCACATCTACACGAATATTTGCCCATTAATCATACTGCCTAAAACCATACCTCCATGCCAATACTTTATATGACATTAAATATTCACGAACTTAGTGCTTGTATGATCCGTGCAGAGCTCGAATCATATTTGTGTACGAAATCTTTATTTGATAGAATGACAATCCTCTGTACCACTATGTATATGCATAATTTTAGAATTATTAAATAAATTGATATCTAAATTTATCTGCCTCTAACACAATACGTGCTCCATTTTACCTTAGATTCTGGTCATCGCATGTAGTATCGACGTACAGTACCTAGGATAATCTTCAAGAATATGCTGTAAAAATTCATTACAAGATACTATAGGTATCTGCATAAAACATGAAGCACGTGTCCATCAACGTAGTTGAGTTTAATTACCAGGAAAACTTCATGCAATAGAAATAATAAAGTAGTGACACGTTTAACAGAGGATCACCGAACAACAGGCTTGTTTCTGATGCTCTTCCCATCAAGCAACACAATTCTAATTTAAATCTAAAACACGGAATTGAATCCGGTGCGAATTTTAAAAACTACAGGAATTCCGTGTTGCGTGTACCTCGGGAAGTGGTAAATTGCTTACGCATTAACGGTGATATTTATCAAGCGAACTCTAATCCTTCCTCCCGAACTTTGTATTTGCAGAAGACAAAGACAGAGCACAGGGCGTTGGCAAACTTCAGGAAAACGGTAATCGCAGTCCAGGTGTTACCTCTCTCATGTACCAAGGCGAGAATAAAGTTTAATGTACCGAGGTGTTTTGATAAATGCTTAGCTGGCCCCTTCTAATCGCTTTTTCTTAAATACATAATTACCTGAGACTTTGGGTTAGACTGTACGATTCCTCGGAAGGAAGAATAACCATTACCGGAATCGCTACCATACAACACGAAAAATCGAAATTTGGCGAAACGCGGATTTTCTTTGTTGGATGGTGGAGTTTTGCGATGATGAAGAATTTTTAATGTAGCGAAAGTGGTATTTAAAAATTTGTGTGGTAAGTTGATAGAAGGATCAATCCATTATTTTAATAATTAAGTTTTGCTTCCAGACATTCATCATGGCAGAGTGATAAATTATGTCAGGCGTTAATTTTGAGTAAAAAGTTTTAGTATGAAAAGTTGCTAACTGTTTAATTTATCTTAATTATTATTTAGTGAAGTTTGTTCATATGAATTTTCTCTGACAAGTACACACCGTTTCATATAGAATATACTTTATTTTGAAGAAATACTACTCGGAATAAACAGAGACATAAAGATGTCTTATGAATAATATAGTTTATATCCTCATTTTGCCCTTAGGAGCACAGCTTCTTTAAGTGTGAACTGGTTTCATGGATCCAAGGTACTTCAGTGTAAACTCGTTTTTTCGCGTGTGGGTTTACTGTTTTTAGTAAACACGGGACTCACGCTCCCTGGATTCCCAAGCAATGTTTAATCTGATTCCGTCCTATTACTCCGTTCACCAATGCCTCTGTATTTCCTTTGACGATATTTCCTACTGGTCGTGTCTTGTGTTCAGCACAGCTTAGCCAAATGTCATCCTTGGGCCATAAAGCACCAAAACAACCTACCATCCATATGTATATAGGGTTCCAAAGGATTATCCACCGATCAAATAGCTTGCAAGCTGTAAGCATCAATATTCACTTCCTGTAACTGTCTTTAGTGTATTTCTCTCACCCACATAAGTAAAACTTGCCTTGTGGGTGTCCACTTAGATGGCGGACAAGATATTCGTTCACTAGCATGGTCAGATATTTCCCTTTTGCCATAAAAACCTCACCCAAATCGAGCTTTGTAATACATAAATCCACACAAAGTAGCCCGAAAAGACGTGTTGCACGGTTGCAGTATCAGACTGTGATTTTGGCAGTACAGTAGAGAATTCTACCCTAGACTGTTTGAACAGTATTCCAAGGGAATAGCGACTAGGTTGGAGGAATTCGCTCGATAGCCAGTAATGTCCCATATGTGCTAAATTATAGATAGATCTAAGGTGTATGATAGTCCATGAAGGGAAGTTTAAAATGGATTATCAGAGTGCATTAACTGAGAGTACCTCCATTGTTATCAATCCGTATTCTAGCGTATAATATACTCTAAGCTGATTCTAACAAGACGTGCATCAGCACCTCAAGCACGTATCACTGCGCTCCTATTCTACTCGATCTATGTACTGTTGCTGAAGATGGATCAACCGTGACCATGATGAATGACTTTACGAGGCTCACGAATAACACCACTGTCACTTTCAGCGTGAATGCATAACGAATAGCTGAAGTGTCAACGATGACTATGTTGATTCTTTGTGTCAGTTACTGAAACTAATTGGCAAGATAAAAGAGCACTATTATTTACAATAAAGAATTCTTCCTAAACGGCTCATAATCGTGGATGGAAAGAAAGTGAAGGACTATTTGTGGCTCTCATTCCTGAAGGCCAAAAAATTATTGAAGGAGGACACATGGGTAAGAGATCCACCTGCAAAAAGGCTGTCATTGGCGAAAATGGATTCCCAATGAAACGTTTAAAAACGCTGATGCCCGTCTTGGTATATACTAGTTAGAGCATGTCACGTGCTGTTATTCAGATTGAAAACGTTGTCGGTACTAACCTATCATCATATCATTATCAGATTCATAACAGCAGCTAATCTGCTTAAAATCGCTTGATTCCTGCTTTAACTAACAAACATCCATGATAAATTGTTATTGATAAACGTGTTGATAACTTGGTACCTTTTGGATAATTTATCTGAGTCTCCGTTTCGGGTAGACTTGTCACTTTGGTGGCATGCTCTATTCATCCCAAACACACTTATTTAACCTTTTGAATACGGCTATAGATAAAACAAGCGCGATTATTTCTTGACCCGATTCGTATAACCTTCAACGTAAAACTGCTGTAACGGCTGTAGTTGAAATTCTCTCTTGGCGCGATTCTTATAACTTTCAAGGTACATCTGATGAACTGGCCGTAGTCTAAATTCTTTCTTCGCGTGGGAGTAGAACTATTGTACCGGCCGTAGTGTAAAGGTTCAACTGGTACAGTTTATCACAACACTAGGCACGGGAATGTGAGATGGTGTTAGTTGGTCTCCGATGCGGAGTTCCCCACATTCTGAAGTTAGTCTCTGTTCCCTTGCTGTTCTCTAATGGCTCAAATTTCCCTTTCTAAACAATATTTCTTTACTTGGACAGTAGTAATAGAATGATGTTCCGTCTCTATCTCGGAGTGACATAAAATTGAGAAAGAACGATACCTGAATTTACTGCAATTCTTGTAACATCGTTTTTGAAACAACTCATTTATGTGGTATATGAAATATCTCACGAAGCATATAAATTATGTTTCGGGAAACGTAAGATTATTTATAAGTATTACGTGGAAACAAAAAAAGCTGAAATTATTTATGAACACTTTCAGCAAATATTCAAAAAGAAACCGATGAAATGAAACAGATCTTTCACAACTTAAACTACCTCACCATTCGTCTGACGTACCTGTGCCATTCTTGCGGCACATAGACGGAAAATCTTTGATCTATATAGGTAGTTAGATAGGTAATTAATGTCATCCTGTGACCAACACAATGGTCCATCGGCGACGGTCCGGGATCAATCGATTCGAAAGATTCGAGAACAACGCATCGTAATTTTAAACCACGGTCAAATGAGGATGTCAACCCTTGAACTGGCATCCCACTCTCCAAAACTTTCAATCCACATCAACTTGAGGATATTTCAGGCCTCAACATATTTAACGTGCACCAGCCCCTCAAACACAACGGTCTTTGGCGTTACCACGTTTTGAACTCACAACCCTCCGGTTGCTAATCCGTTATATATCCCGCCGGGCTTCCGTGTCCCTCTTTGATTTTTGCAGTACAATTTTGTGAAGAAAGTCAATACACTTTAGTGTTTCTGCTTCATGGATGTTTGTCTTTTTCGACCATGCAGAGTTAAATCCAATCAACTTAGAAATACAAGTAAACGTTTTCTGCATCCATTCATGTCGTTTGAGTGATATATACTATGGAAATCAATAGTTTTTACCTGGACATTTATTTCATTTGAGCTATCTGTGGATTGAAAAAAAATTACAGTAAACCCATTTCATAAATTAGTTGGTATTGAATCAGACTTCTTTCAGCAACCGTTTGAAACTCTAGCTGATGTATTCAGTCTATCACAACCAGAAAATACAGACACTTTCAAACTACAATGCGAAAGAGCTTTCCTAGTTAATAGACAAATCGTGACTATACAAAAAGCGTCCCGTCTGAGAGGGAAGTTATTTTGATCGAAACTGGAACAATACCGAAATGTTTCCTGTATTAATAAAATATGATGGATTTCTTAGTTCTCTCTGGAGTCTTTTCTCGGAATACAGTTTCTTCTCGTGTTATCTTGGAAGTACTGCCGGCGACATTTTATGTATTTGAGTCATTTCCGAACATCGGGAAGTAAAAATGCCCCGATGATGAATAGTTTTCTGAATTTGTATTCGGCAAAGAAATCCATTCCAATATATCATTTATGTATTAGAGGAGGGATTCGGGAAATTTCGAAGGGAAAATGACATATGGCCAAGGACGTACCTCTTTGATGATACAGTGAATCTATTTTCGTCTCGAAATGCAGTTTTTCAAATTGCCTCATTCACGTAACGAAGATTGGGAATCAGAAAATAAATTCCCTACGCGAGATAATAGGGAATGGCGAAATTACTTCTCATGAATATGTGTAAACAATTTGTTTATGCGCATATTTAGGTTTATCAAGGTTCCCCGGTGGCTTTACCGTTAGGATATTTTTATATTTCCTTTATACCCTTCAGTTTCATTCTATGCTGATATTCATTCACTTGAGAGTTTGTTTTAAATAAAACAATGAAGGGTGATAAGCATTATTCCTTTTATGTATCAACGTTTTGAAATTTTACTGACATGGTTTCAAAATTTGAAGCGTTGCAACACTTTTTTCATTTTGCAAGTGACATTCACAACTATTGGATTTTTTATTTTGGTTACATTTAATGAAAGCGAGCGTCCGGATTAGAGTTTTAAAATATTTGCATCAATAATTCTCTATAGTGAATTGTGATGAATGTGAGCATTTTCTTAAAGAACAAATGGATGAAATTAATATTTACCGAAAGTAAAACATTTCACATTTCACTCTAAGATGCGGGTGATCACGGCGAAATTGAATTTTGCAGCAGAAATTATTATTCCCGTATGATAAAATGAAACGAATTCATCTTCATTGCACTTTTTAACTCTCAGTTTCTTTCAAGTGTTATTTCTTTAATTTTGCTTAATAACAATATTTATTATTCATTCATTTCGGATTTCTAGTACACTTTTTCTACCAGCATACATTTCTTTCTGATTGAAAATAGGATTTTTGACTTTAAAACTCCATATTTTTACCACATGTAATTTTTAACACGTGTATTCTTAAAAACATTTCGGAGAAAAAAAATCAGATTGTCCCAACAATTAATTATCTAATTAAGATAAAATTAGTAAATTATCATGTTTGTTCATAAAATCGATTTATGTTGAATATTATTCCTAATACTATTCTTCATGTTCTGGACCTTCATCAAGTTGCTAGAAGATATAGTTTTTTTTACAACTTTTTAATCAAGTGTGTTAATGTATGTTTTCAATGTTTAATGTTTCAAGGAAAGATTAAAAAAATCAACATTTTATTATTATTCAATAAAGCTACTTGAGATGACTTGGCTAAACAGGATTGGAAGAGGACATTTCCAACTCGTGGGGAATAGTTCGTGCTAGATGGTCTGCATTTTGGACAACGAGATTTGATTACATCAGGTTCACCACACTTAATCTCTGGCAATTTCGGGAATTTTAACTGCCTTTCGAAAATATTCAGATATAATGCAATATCCCCTTCTTTGGGATCAAAATTTGGGATAAGTTTCTTCAGTTCATATTTCTGGATGTCATCATCCGTCGTTGAAATCCGTTTTCTATGCAATTCTTCTGAGCTTCAAGGTTCAATCTCAACTTCTCCAGTTCATATTCTCTTTCTTAATCCAGTTCTGTATGCTTTATGGCTATCTTTTCTTACTCTTCTCTTGTCCTCCTCTTCCCTTCTCTGTCATCGACAAAGTTGGACAACATGGATTTCACCATGTCTTCTTTATACTGAGGCAACTTTAATATATGTTCGGTAATTTATAGAATTCTAAGACCCTGGACCAAGACCAAATCCATTTCTTCAGCCTTAATCCTCAAAACTTCCTTCTTCGCTTTGTCAAGGAAGGCCATTTTGTTGCCACGCTGTTTCACAAAAATAATGTCTTTTAAACGAAAGAGTTACTAACACAAATAATAAATACTGAAATGACTTAAATTAATTACGCTTCTAGAAAAATTAGCAAGTGTGAAATAATACCAAAATTTCTTTAATATCTTTACACCTCTGTAATACTATACTTTCAGAATTATTTTTTCTTTTCAAATGTGTTCATGAATTAAAGACACATTTCAAACACTTTATACAAAATAATTTAAATTAAATCGATCGATAATTATGTTTCAAAACAATCAGAACTAAATTTCACTTTCATTTTTAGCAAAACAAAAAATAAAAGTGCTACTTCGATTTAGACATCATATCTTTTACTAGATAAAATAATCACAAACTTAAATGCAATACGAGTACTTTTGTCACTATATAAGAATTGATAAATAAGACACTTTTGATTTCAATTAAAGAAACACTTTCGTTTTCATTTCAGAACACAAAAAACTATTATTTTCAATTAAAAATGAAAACTTTTTATTTCAATTAAAAAAAATGAACACTTTCGGTATCATTTCAGAACACAGAACAGTTTTGCTTTCAATTTAAAAATTAACACTTTTGCTTTCAATTAAAAAACTAACGCTTTTGCTTTCAATTTAAAAATTAACACTTTTGCTTTCAATTAGAATATAACACTTATGCTTTCAATTTAAAAATTAACACTTTTGTTTTCATTAAAAAAAGTATGAACACTTTCGGTTTTGTTTTAGAACACAGAACACTTTTGCTTTCGATTTGGAAAAAAAAAAGAACACAAGCACTTAAACTTACACAAAAGCAAAAAACTTACAAAAGCACAAAAAACTTAAAGAGCCTAACGAATATACTATACACAGCAAGTATGATTTTTACAGCTACACAATCTTGAATTAAAAACACTAGAATAAATATATCTAAAATAATTAAATTATCGTTTGAATAAATTTCAATGAAGGGTGCATTTATCTAAAAACTGACTGTAACATTTGTTTTTCATGAATAAAACTAAAAATTAGCATGCATTAAACTTTTTAAGTTTATTAGTAAGCTGTAATTACATAAATTCGAAACTAATGGCTGGCGATGTCCGTTTACAATATGGACAGGTTGTCCAAAAAAGAATAATTTTCAGGATTTCTAATGAACGGGTGTTCATATCTACTTATGGTTTTACCTGAAAGAAAATTTCGAGTCAGCGAGAAACCGTTAATTCGGCCTCAATGTAGAGCGCCATTTTGAAAGAGGTAGGGGTGTATACATTTATAACTGCTCATAATACATAAATGAAAAAACGGACTTTATTTGAAAAGTTACAAACACGAATTATACGTACAAAACAAATAAAAAAAAAGAATATTAACAAAGGGGGGGGGGGATTCCGAATCATTATCGGACATAGCACATAGAACATTAAACTCCATTGGCAGTTCATCGCAGACTCACTAACTGGAATACTGTCCTCTAGAGGCGTTACAGGGATTCAGAGTGTGAAAGTTTCAATGTCCGTTACGGATAGGTAAATTAATTGTAGTTATCACGTTTTGAACAAAGCGTTCTATTTCAAAAACGCGATTCTTCAGAAATCGAGTTTAAAGTTTTGGAAACATGTCTCTTCATGGTGACTGTTGGTAACGAAAATACTTGTAACCAAATAACTATTTCGAATGTTTTGTTAGCTGAGACATTAGAAAATATTTTAGATTCATAAACGTAATATATTATATTCTGGTCGATTTTCGTGATTTCTAGCGTATATATATATATATATATATATATACACCTTAATGACTGTTATTGAGTATGTTTTTTACTTTGCAATTATTCGATGATGTGTTCGTGTTCTCTGCGTAATTTGATATTTTTCTGTGGAGATAAAACAATTAAATAAATGCAGAACATCATAATTAATTGGTGAGAGGTTCTCATTTTGCAAGGCCATGAAGATGTTCAATATTATAAAAACGATGATAATTAATTTATAATTACTGTCTCAACACCGGGAGGCAGGAACTTTAGGTTACCCATTATTTTTGTTTCGAGATGAAGGGAAATGGCTTCCACGGCAAAGACATTTTCATAAATCGTTCTTCTAATGAAAAAGACAGAGATGGTGTCGCTGTCGTAAGATCTCTAAAGGGAAAATCGCATATGGGCTTGCAAACCGACTTGGCCGATTGGCCTATAGAAGTACAGATTAGCGTTATTAACCCTTAACTGCTGTGTCACAAACCGTCTCGTAACTATTGTGGAGGGGTCTCTATGACATCCCTCACTAAAGTGCCGTATAAAGGTGATTAATATAATATATTAATGAAAGATTCTTTAGAAAATTATTATTTATACATTTTAAATTTATATAATTCGATTCTTAACATGAAATACATTTTATATTACTATATAAATTAAGTAGATTCCATGTCTTCTCAGGCTCAGCTTTCCGACCTAATTTTAAAGGACGTTTCAACCCTGGAAACTGCAAAACTGTTGTGTTTTGGTGTTCTAACGGCACGATTAGCCCCCCCCCCCCCCCCCTTGGCATCCCATTTGAAATTGTTTTTTCCTTAGAAATATTCTTCTTGTGAAGACGCACTTGAAAGGTCTTCATCTGTATAAATTTCCGAATGCGTTTCGTGTTCGCTTTCAATAATATCATCCGAAATTTCACTGTCCCAGCACTCTATTTCCGACCAATTATCAACAATATCCTGAATTTCTTTTTGTGTAAGATACACAGGTCGTTTTTTAGTGAAATTTGTGTCCATTTAAGGCTCTCTGCCGAAATTACCTACTCAAACTTAGACGATTTCATTTAACAAGAACGGTAACGCAAATGCTGTGAAGGAGTTTAAGAGACCACCCGGGAAATGCAAATAGTGTAAAACACGAAATAGTTGGGGCAGCCAAACCAGTCTTGGAATGTGGTTTCTGTTGGACGTAGAAGGAAGGTACTGAATAGGACAGGGACCAATATTCACTTTAAGAGGTAGAAAGGACCTGTCAAAAATGGCTCGGGGTCTGTGAGACCCATGACAGCAGTTAAAGTATAGTCTCTCTAAATAATCACTTTAACCGAACAATAATTCAGGATTCATGCTTTTTCCCACAACCATGTGACATGTCTTAAATCTCAGAAACCGAATGAAATAACATAAAGCTGTGAGTACATGAACCGTCGATTTCATCAAAATGGCGATGGTTTCATATGTAACTATCTACTTGTTTCATTAATAGGTAGCTTGAGGTTAAATGGTTAAAAATTTACCTAGTTCTTTCATTAAACAGTCGCATGTAGCTTGTAAATAAAAATGGGTATTCAAATCAAACAAATATTGCATAAAGGTACATTTTAAATGCTGCAAAATCTTGCATTTATTTTCCCACGTAATCACCATTTAGTGTTACACACTTTCCCCAACGGTGATCCAGTCGTCTCATCCCGTCAATGAAGAATGGCAATTAACAGCTTCTGAATTGTTATTGTAATGAAGGAGATGACTTTCCTTTCAATATTGTGCCGGGAGATGAAACTTGGGTGCATCATTACGACTCATAAGAAAATAATGCATGGAATTCCGGTACTATGGTTCGCAACAAAAAAAAGGTTCAAAACACAACCATCTACAAAGACAACTCATTTGACAGCATTCTGGGAAGCCGAACATGACTGCCTAAGGCCCGGTGCACACTTCCGGTTTTTCAACGTGCGGCGCCGCTGCCGCAACGCAAGTGCGGTCTGAGATACATTAGATCCAATGGAGCAGTGCACATATGCCTTCAGCGCTGCTGGGGCGCTGTACGTCCTTCTTGCGTGCAATTTGTACCGCAGTTCTCCACGGCGCCGCACGGTCGCAGCAGTCTACGTTCTTCAGTACCTTGTTTTCATAAACAAAAGGGAAAAAATTATAATTAATAAATGGTTGCATCCAGTCAAGTCTATTTTATTTCAAAATATACTTTTTTTTACATGAAATAGGAGAAATAGAAACGTTTTCTTCGATAGAATATTTATCGCAAATGCCGCGAAAGGAGTTCACGCGTCATTCACGGTTATGTGTGCATTAGTTGGACTTCAGTGCCGCAGTGGCGCCGTGCGTTGAAAAACCGGATGTGTGCACCGGGTTTAAATGGAATCTGGGTTGGCTGTGTATTCTGTTTGTTACGTAGAGACGTTAAAACCCTTAGGAGACGTGTATCTTGTGTTCGATAATCCACGCAACCAATAAGTCTTCAGTGAGGTAATTCTCGGCCACACACATATCAGTTAACCCCCAAGGCTCTTGTGACCTTTAAATTAAACCCCATTCCACACCCTCGAAACTCCCCAGATTTGTCACCCTACGGTTTTCGCCTTTTCTGCATTTCATGATGAATCTTAAGTGTATTCATTTTGCCACAGATGGCAAACTTATAGACGCAATGAGACAAAGAATGACGACCGGCATTCTTCATTGATTGGATGAGGTAACTGGATCACCATTATGAGAAATGTCTAGCTGTGAAATAATGGCTACATAAGAAAATGAATGCAAGGTTTTGTAATATTTAAAATATACTTTTATGGCCATATTATGATTACCCCTTTTCATGTGCGAGATACAGTCGGCTGTGCATTACGTGTCAGGCAGCCTTCATACAATTTCATAAAGTAACAATTCCATCAGCTAACTTTTTAATTGCTGTCGTCCATGTAAATTTCCCAAACGTTGATCCTCTGGTCCTTTTAGAGACTAATTTAATATTTCACGCACATCCCCTTCTAGGAAGTTGGAATCCGTCACACCAAAGATAAAGTAATTAGGAAAGTAATATAAATAAAACATGGTCAATTTTAATGTTTGTAATACTAATGAAAATGAATGCAATATTCTGTAATATTTAAAATATATTTTTATGGTCATATTTTGACTACTTCTTTTCATGTGCGAGATACACGTGGCTGTGCATTACTTATCAGGCGGCCCTCGAACAATTTCATGAAGTAACAATTCCATCAGCTAACTTTTTAATTGCTGTCGTCCATGTAAATTTCCCAAAAGTTGATCCTCTGGTCCTTTTAGAGACTAATTTTATATTTCACGCACATCCATTTCTAGGAAGTTGGAATCCGTCACACCAAAGATAAAGTAATTAGGAAAGTAATATAAATAAAACATGGTCAATTTTAATGTTTGTAATACTAATGAAAATGAATGCAATATTCTGTAATATTTAAAATATATTTTTATGGTCATATTTTGACTACTTCTTTTCATGTGCGAGATACACGTGGCTGTGCATTACTTATCAGGCGGCCCTCGAACAATTTCATGAAGTAACAATTCCATCAGCTAACTTTTTAATTGCTGTCGTTCATGTAAATTTCCCAAAACTTGATCCACTGGTCCTTTAAGAGACTAATTTCATATTTCACGCACATCCCCTCCTAGAAAGTTGGAATCCGTCGCACCAAAGATAAAGTAATTAGGAAAGTAATATAAATAAAACATGGTCAATTTTAATGTTTGTAATACTAATGACCCGCTACGAGAAACTCATTCTCAAAAAATGAGAGAGGAAAGAAAGTCAAAAACGTACCCACTATCATTAGCACACAAACCAAATACACTTTCAAAAAGGACTCCCATTCGGCTGAGTTTAAAGAAAAAGTTAATCTTGTATAAGTATAGGAAACAGCCTTGTTCAGCGTATGACAATGGTGTACTCGCGTGTTAGACATCCATTCGCCTGACATCTCTTTTCCTTTTGTATTTTTTAAAAATACCTTTTACCACAGAAAGTGATCCCTTTAACAGTCTTTTAGCGACGTGATGCGAATAATTGGTCCGGCCAAGTGACGTCATGGGCAGATAGCAAAAGGAAGCTTGCACCCGGGCAAACTGTCAGTGCGCACTTACCAGAATGTCTTAACTCGGGCCAACAACAAAGCGTACTTTTACTCACGCCGCAGAAGTGGGATTTCTTTTGCAACCTACCCGCGATGAAGAGTACCGATCCTTTTAAAAGGAAAGGAAAATTTGTTGGTAGATGTATAAATGAATAATAGAGAGGAGGATAATGTAGGTTTGGGGATTTTTTTTCCCTTCTTCAGTATTGTTTCTTTCGAAAAGCTGCAAAAGTGATTCTGAGCAGACCAGCTTTCGAGGATAATGAAACTAACTCATATTAATGGGGATACGACTGGTTTGAAAAATCATTTGTGGCTTGCGGACGTTGATTTTAGAAATTTTCTGTGGTGGAAGTAATTGAATCTGTAGTTTTGAAACCCATTTGCTTTCTTAGGAATTACTTATGAACGCACATTAGTTTTTCTAGGTTGTGTCGTTCATAACCCTCTAAAAGGATTTACACGCGAGTAACCGTTCTATTACCTGCAGTCTCTTAACCAGTTTTGCCATTTTTCACGAATGCTAGGATTCTTTCAACCCATGGTTGTTTGTTATAATGTGCGTTATGAGGGAAAACAATGTTACTCCATTCGGAAATTTCGTGAAACATATATATACAGTATAACTAGCACATTTACACAGAGTTGCTAAGGTTGAGTTGGATAAATGTTGGTAGAAAAGTGATCACAGATGAATCACTTCTCTTTCATAGAAACAAGCAATCATCATTTTGATTCATGATGAGAAAAATAATTCTTTAACATCGTTTTAAATGTTTCATAGCTTCTTCAGTTTACTTAGGTGGCAATCCGGTCTTGTTCTTCGACTTCCTGAGGGTGGATGGACTCATGGACCTGGTCTAGCTTCGCTAGAACAGTGGGGATAAGAAACAACAACAACAACACTTCGGTGGCAAATAGGTCTACATGACATATTCATCGAAATGTATATTTGATATTGATCAAAATTATGCCGTAAGACAAACTACAAAAGTTTATACTAAAGTGACTACTACAGAAGCTGATTTTGGGTTTCGGAGTTTTTACAAATGCATAGTAAGGTCAACTTCACGAACTTCTGGAGTATAGCCTTGCACCCAGTTTTTCGATCTATATTTTTTACTTGTACCACTCTTGCACCAGAAATGTGATGTTTTCAGATGTCATCATCATTATGAGAGCAAGGCAATTGAAATTATTTCGGAATTGATTATTTTATTTCGAAGCAAACACATTATTTTCTTGAAAAGTCTATCCATTGACAAAAGGATTCACTGAGATTGTTTAAAAATGTAAACTCAATCAATTACAGGTTTGAAAAATGAAGGTCGATTTTACAGCGTTTTGCAAAAACGAAAATCACTGCTTTCAACTAAAGTTTCATACGTATTGACCTTGCATAAGAACAACTTAAACTTGGAGAGTAAGCAACGACGACCTTCTATCAGTTAAGACAAATAATTTCACTTTTACAAAAGTCTGGTTAAAGTACTTTGCAAGGTCTTGTTTTATTTTGGGGAGCGTAGGATCATATATATATAATTCCATTTTTCCAGCAGAGATGGTATTTATTTGAATATCAGAACAAAATGTACGGAAGATGTTGTCTATAAAGATTTTAATTTAGGGAATTTTGAGAGCTTTTCTAATACCGCTATTACTATAGAACTATCTGACTTTTGTAATTTGACGTAAGAAAGGACTCTGAATACGTTTTAACTTTGGTCTCGCAAGAATTCCCCTCCTTTAAAAAACATTAGGCAAACATGTTACGATCACCCAAAGAAGCAAATTAGTTTTTTGTTGTTGTCAAGTGATAATGTTAAGTTTTGAAAGTAAGATGATACAAGACTGAGGAAGTATTCCGAAATGTGTCTTATATGTATGCAATGTGCGGTTTCAAATAAAGATGACACAGTCTAAGATTGTTCTGAAATATTTGTTCTGTAAGGACCAAAGGATAAGTTGTCCATTAAGTTTAAGTTGCAGCAGTTTATTTGGATCTCTGAAGAGAAATGTGACGGTTGTAGTCTTATCAATATTTAGTTTGATTCTCCATGTTACAAGCCAGGATTCGAGGTAGAATGTGTGTAAGTTAAGGTATATTATCTACCTTTGCCTTCTAAAAGTATCATAGTGGGACACGCATAGGTTCATATTTAAAGAATATTTTAAGTTAATAAATTGAAGTAAGCAATCACTAGTCACAAACACCTTTATATTTTGACCTGTTTGTTTAGTTGAGATGGATGATAGTTTTTTTTATAGAACAAAGAGTATAACCTTTCTGTTGTTATATTGTATGACTATATGAGCAACCTTTCTAATTTTAAGGCTACTCGGTTTGACCTTTAACCTACAATCACAAAAAGGGCAATTTTTTCCAAAATAATAATTAAAGATACATTATCATCAGTTTCGTTGTATATTTTAATATTTGTAAGCTTCAATGTGGGACACGCACAGGGTTTAAAGCTGGTTTCAGCAAATCCACTCATTTCACAGGCAATCACTCTAGGGTTAGCAACAATTTCCGTTTGTCTGATCTGTCAAGTTGGCACATTTCCGTAGCAGCAATAAAAAAGTACATTCCCCATCTAATTTTACTCGAAAATTTTTGTTCCAAGCACTGGACTTGTGAAGCACTTGCCTTTATTTGAATGAAAATCTTAAGTTTGAGAAAATAATATATTTTACTCTTCAGTTTTAGTAGATTCAGGTTAACTTTGCGAGCATGATAAAAAAACGTGATCAAAATTTAGTTTACAGTTTAAAAGACAAATTTTCAAAACTAAATTAACCAACACACATATATTATTCATTCCTGGCATCACAACAACATCTTACCGTTAGTTAAAATGTACCCTAAATATATCCTTTATATTCTAAATCTATTTTCGTAGATTCATACAGCATCTAATTACTATATATTTATATATATATATACACACTATCCTGCAATAATGTACCGGACGCCAAAGGATTTGCATAAAATCCGACTACTTGTTTAGGGGTGTTTGTCGTGGTATGGCCAGGGACCTTTGCATGTTGTTCCTTGTGAATTGAACGTCGATGCGTACATAAACATTTTTGAAAATCGGGTTCTTCCTAAGTTATGGCAATTTTATGGAATGGACGAATGTTACTTCCAGGACAACAACTCTCCATGTCAAGCTGCAGCCTTTGTCCAGCAGTGGTATCAATATATGAATATAAAACGTCTTCCCTGGTCTGCACAGAGTCCCGACCTAAACCTTATAGAAGATTTGTGGGACAAGTTAGAGCGACGCTTACGGACCAGGGAACCAAGTCCGAAATCTACAGCTGATCTGGCGACATTCTTGCAGCAAGAATGGACACAAATACCCATAACTGTGTATAAAAATCCTTGTTGAATGTATGCCCAGAAGGGTTACCAGTGTAATTGCAACACGTGGGGGAAGATTCCACTAATAAAGCATGCATTACTTCCTTTATACCATGACATCTTTATGTCCGGTTCATTCTTGTAGAGACAATAAAACTACAACTAAGTTCAACATGGTTTCTACGAAGGTGTCGCATAAAATACTTTTATGTCATGTACAGTAGAAATATTTCTCCTTAAATCCCTTTCAGCTTCATTTTACATGCTAATATGTAAATAAAACTGACACGGCTAAAGAGTTTAACGGAAGTAATTGATTTTATTTTCAGGAAACTTCGCACGTGAAATTAATTTTGCACGAGATTGTTCGTGCGTCCATTAAACTGTTTAATTATCATCCGTTTTAACACTGATTGAACATCGAAAAGAAGTGATACATCGCATTAAATATGCCGAAACAAAAAATACTGACATTACGTAATATAATCCACTCACTACTTAAACATTAAAATATCAAGATTCCAAATTTAAAGAGAATCGCGAGATGGAAAATCCATACACTTCCCAAAAGGAATATTATTAACAAAAAGCGATTAAATGATGAATATCTAATCCAAAATTACACAGCTCTGATTTCAATTAAGGAGTACCTGCCCCGCTTCTGTTGAATTTCACGTAAAAATAATTTTTTCCCATTCCCCGAAAAATCTCTTCTCCCCTTCCCGAAGAACCTCAATCTAGAAGAAACCATTAAACCAAAGTCATAAAACTCAACGATGAAAATGGAAGCCAGAGCACTTAAAACGGAGAAGAGTGGATTTTTTTTGTTCGTTCTACTTACCTTGATATAAAATGGAGTTCCAAACTTTTGTTTCCCCCGAACCTCGGAATACATTACCCGCATCGTTATGACAAAGAGCGGGGATTAGTTAATTTGGTGGGGTAGTTTCACCTTTGCCCGACGATGACTGAACGCTTATGCGTCCGAAATTCAATATTTCCCGTAAGCTTGAGAAAAGAAACTGGTTAATATTTTGAGATAGTTTTTTGGGAAGTAGCTTTTGAATTTCCTTGATGGAATCCCCTACTAAGTCTACACGTTGTATTGTTCATGGATTTTTGTTGCAACTTTGCAAAACGTTTTTTCATTGTTATGAATTTGATGTGCAGGGTTTTTCGAAAACATCTGGTCGTATTCTAAAGGGTGGCAGATAGGCCCCATTTAAACATTTTAATGAATTCAGATATAATTTTTTTTTAAACATTAAAAAAGCAAATGAAAATAAGAAATAGTTCGTTTCCATTCGCAGTCCCATTCATCAGATGCATATATGGAAGTTCCGAATAAGTTTAGCGATAAATGCCGTTGAAAATACGAGAAAAGAGTAACGTCAAACGCTACATGAATGATTTTATGGACTAGTCTAACGAGCTAACTCTACCATCTCTACTACATTTTATAACTTGGCCAAATAATTTATAAATACGCTGTATTTATTCATTAGACTATTATACTATACAAGAAACAGATTGAGGTTCGAAGACACTACACATCTATAGAATCCAGGTCATTCTGAATCAATCTATAAACAGTAAAAACTGACTAAAGCAGATTCGGATGCATTGGAACGCTACGGATTCAGGCAGTGTGAAAGGGTTTTAGTTGAATACGCTATTTCTTAAGTGATTTTCTCGAATCTTCGTTAGTCAGTTTATACTGGATTTGGAAATATTCTGAATAATCAGGATTATATTAGCGTGAAGCTTTGTAAAATTAACTGTTTAATACTTTCAAATAATTTTTCGAACCCTGATTTAAATTTCCTTCATCAAATTCGATACTTATTTTCTTCGATTCTTATTTTGTAATAATGTTAATTAAATTCCTTTGATTAAAATCGATACTTATCGTTCGTTGTTATTAAGTAGTTGATGGTTTTTTTTTTCATCTTAAAAGAAAATTGGTTTTCATTGTTTAAACGAATTTATTAGGTTGTATTTAATCACCAGAATATGAAACAAGTTGATGGGGCTTAACTGATATGCTGCAATGGAGATTAAGAAATGAAATTGGTTAAATTTTCTTCACAGATTTTTGAAATCTTGTTTAAATTCCTTTGATTGAATTCGATATTTATAGTTCATATAATTTATTTTCCGATTTGTTTTTCATCTTAAATTGGAAGCTGGTTTGATTGATTCGTAAATTATACTCAATTGCCATAAGGTACAACATGCAGGTTAGAAGTGAAATATCACAATTTCAGATAGATTTTAGAAAATTAGTTTGAATTTCCTTGATTGACTTCCATACTTGTGGCTTACATCGTTTTGGGTCTGACAAATCTTTAAAAAGAAGTTAGTTAAATTGTTATAATTATGATTAATTATATTGCATTTAATTACCAAAACTTACAAAAAACTGATGACGAAAAAATAAATTTTGTTAGAAAAATTGAGAAAGGAAAAGTGGCTTGTCTTTACAAACTGGCTTAAATCTCCTTGGTTGAATTCAATACTCATTATACATGTCTCTGAATATGTATTGCAACTTAGAAAGAACATATTTTCATTGTTATTACTTTGATTTAGTAGTTTGCATTCAATCATCAAAATGATGGAATGCTACATGAAATATTGTGATGAGTTTTGAGTAAGAAAACGGTTCAAATATTGTCAGCTACTTTTTAAAATGTGGTTTAATTTTCAATATTGAGTGCAATTACTTGCTGCTCTTGGTATGTTGTTTAGAAATTTGTGTTGAAACTTGAAAAGGAAGTTGTTTTAATCGTTTTAATTATGATTTATTAGTTTGTATTTAATCACTAGAATGTGAAAAATGCGAATGGGGACTGACTTCGGGGCAGCGAAATTTTAGAATGGGACTGCAACTTCAAAAAGGAAGTTAGTTTAAGTTGATTTAACCGTGATTGATTAGACTACATTTAATCATCATAATGTACAGAAGCCTGATATTTCTTATAGCGGAATGAAACTAGTGAATACTCTCTTGATACTTTTTAAAGTGGGGTTCAGATTTCCTTGATTGAATATCATGCTTATTGTTCATGTTACACGTCGGTATGGAGAGTTTATTTCATCTCAGAATGAAAATTAGATTTCATTGTTTTACCTCTGACTGATTAAATTGTATTTAATTGTCAAAAACCACAGGGTAATAAGCGCTTGCTGTATAATGGAGATTATAAGAAAATACACAGTCCAATCACATTAATGTGACCACCTGTCAAAAGCCAGAATAACAACCTTTGGCAGAGCGGACCGCTGCGAGACGTGCAGGAAGAGAGTCAATTAGGTTTCTGACGATGAGAGCACCCAGTGAATGCCAAGAAAACATTCCCCAAACCATAATGCTCCCTCCTCCAGCCTGGATCCTTCCGGCAATTGTTGCAGGGTGTTTGCTTTCAGACGTTTAACGCCGTATACGCCAACGTCCATCGGTCCGATGGAGCATAAAACGTGATTCTTCGGAAAAAGCCACCTGTCGCCACTCTGTGGACGTCCAGTTGAGGTACTGGCATGCAAATTCTAGCCTTCGTCGCCGATGAGCAACAGTCAGCATAGGTGCATTAACCAGGCATCTGCTGCGGAGGCCCATGCGCCGCAGCGTTCGCTGAACCGTTGTTGAGGATACACTCTTGGTAGCCCCTTGGTTCATCTGGGCTGTCAGTTGCTCAACAGTTGCACGTCTATTCGCCCGTACAAATATCCGTAGCCTTCGTTCGCCTCTGTCATCTATAGCCCGTGGTGCACCACATGTGCCACGCCGCTGATTTTGGATAGTGCTTTGCACGGTATACTTTTACCACGGCGGCACGCGAACAGTTCACAAAATTAGCCGTTTCCGAAATGCTTCCACCCTTGGCCCGAAAGCCAATAATCATGCCATTTTGGACGTCGGATAAATCGCTACGTTTCTGCATTACGCCAACTATTGAAATGCTTTCCGATGCCCTAGGACATCCTTTATATTCACTCCACTGCAATGTGCCGCCACCTGCCTTTTATGATTGGTTATTTGACGTTGACGTCGAAAGTAGATGGTTATCACATTAATGTGACTGGACTATGTATATTAGTGTTTTTCAAAGCAAATGTTTAAGTATGTTTTAAAAGTATGTAATAACAAGTAAACTGGAAGCAATAAATTTTACTTAAAATTACTTAATGTGACAATAACTCAATAGTAGCTTTTATACTGTGTCTGTATGTGTTTTCTATCTAAAACAAACAGAAACATTACATAAAGGATACGACAAGTGTAGGGCAACGTAAGTGGTGGATGTAAGTTAAACGGTGATTCATTTTTCTGTTGTTAACACCTTCATTTCAATCAATTTTTTGTGTTTCATGTTTTGTATAATTCAGTTTTCCTTTATACTTTTAAAATGTTTTTAATAAATGTGTTTGATAGAGCATATTATAAGATACACAGTGTGTTTGTTTACACCGAAAGCGAAACTTTTCAAAAAACGATGAATATGTTAAGAATAATGTGTAGCACATTAAATAAAATTCAGAAAAGTGTGTCCCAATACATACAATACATGTATGATAAAATTACACAACTAAAAAGTATAAAACTAACACAGATGGCTCATTAAAAATGTTTGAAGATAGAATCTTATATGTAATTACAAAAAGCAAATTATTCACTAAGTGAAATATATCTTCAGAATCGCAACAGTCACAAACATTTGGTCATTAGAAATAAACTTAGTTCCTTGATTTAAATAGTTAAAGCAAATTTAAAAATTGTAAGGTTTTAAACATGTTTCAATATGTTTGGATTCATTATAGCTTACCTTATTTTCTCTAAATTTTAACTGATATATACATGAGTATTAATTCCTTATTTTTATGTTACAGGTATTCAGGGATTGCGAATTGGTAAGTTTTAATTAGCTATTAATCCTAAAGCAATATGGTTAAGTAACAAATTGCCATTTAGTCATTTATTTTATGAAATTATTCTTAAATTTTACATTCAAGATGGTCAATCAACTCTGTATGAAAAAAAAATCTGCAAATTAAAATTCGTTATGAAAACAACCTATAATGTACGGGTTAATAATATATATAAATCCTCAATATATATCCTATCCTAAAATAAGCAATAACTTTACCGGTTACTGGACTATTACCATTATTAAATCTTCAGAAACATATATCTTTATGAAAAATGTATCTATAACATCTGATTATTAATACGTAGTTTATTTATCCCAGTAATTTTTTAATGTTTCAAATACAATTTTGTGTATAATAAATAACTAATATTTTGTACATATTTTTGTAAATACATAAATAAATATGCAGTTTTTATTCGCACTCTCCTTCCTCATGGATGAGTAATTCGAACTCTTGCTCTCTGTATTACGTGTCACTTAAAATCGTTAAACCTGAATTCATAAATCCTCCCATATGTTAAACTGGCTATAGAAGTCCCGAACCAAGATGCACTTATTCTCTAATTTAATTTTATTTTTTGCCATCTCATACATAAAGCCTAAATCTCTTTCCAAAGCAGAAGAAAATCTCTAACACTGAACTGTAGCAGATTGAAATTTGCAGAGCTTTTCTTTTCTGGAATTATATATACAAGAGAGAGAGAGAGAGAGAGAGAGAGAGAGGTGGATGCAATTATTGTCAACTGGATACGTCATTTCATTTTCTTAGGACAATCCCAATAACATATGCTATAGAATGCAAGAAGAAACTTGGATTTTTTACCTCAAAATGGTTTTGACAATATATTGTATCCATAAAGATCTGACCAATTTTGCTAATGACAAAAACTCCTCAGCAAGATATTGCAGATTTTGTGATGACGACGAGATAAACATCTGGTCAGTTTTCTTCAATTCACGACATATCTCGTTCATCAAGATTTATTCAGTTTTTTTAATAAGACACTTCTTCTACACAACCATAAGGAAGTTTAACAGAAAACTTTTTAATTATCGTGAGCCGATAAACTGGTAGATGTAATAACACTAGCCCACCAAGAGTCCATGAAGTTATATCGGCACGATTTAGTTTGTGTGAAGCATCAAAAATTCTACCGTGTACATGTAGGTCCACTAGTTATAAGTTAAACATGTTGAAATTATAACGCGTTAATTTTTGCTTTGATTTGGCTCGCATGTGAGAGAAATAAAGTATAACATAACAATGTTTTTTACCTTCATGTATTATTCATTAAATTGTTTTTCTTATAGATGCAGCACATAGCCTCTCTTCAATATCACACAAAAGATCATCATCATGGTACCTTGTAAGTGGTTGTATTACAACAATATATATCTTTAGGTGGTTTGTACAGTTTTCGATATCAACATTCGATATAAATACAAGAACTAGTCTTAAAAATCTGTAAGATTTAATGAAAGACATATCTGAAGGATATTGGTGACGTGCTATGAAGATAGAATAAGAATGAACAGAACAACAAAAACATGTTTGCTACATGTACATATCAAACTCTTCTTTTCGAATAGTAGCATTCATTTCTGATTTCCTTTTGTGCTGCATTATTGTTTTCGACTTTTTGTGCTGTTCTATGTATATTTTAGTAGTAATTTAATTATTCTAAATGAAAAAATTTAAGTCACAATTTCAAAAATGAGATTTTTAGTTTCTTTAAATCAAAATATAGTGATGTTTAGACTGATGAAATTCATTGAGTAATTTTTTCTCGTGAATGTTGAATGCGTGAAGGTTGAATTTGTTACTGATAAACACATTTGAGAAAATAGAACACACTTGGAAACATATACAAACATATAAATATACATTAGTAAAATTTTATTAATATGCAGCATAATAATAATAAATGATTAATGAATATAATTTACCTGAAAGAAATTTAATAAACTGAGTAAATACAAAGTATTATAAATATTTATTAAATGATAAAAAAACAATTTTGGCATCATCCTCAATTACTCAAAAATTATTTTTTCCCTCGATTTCTTAGAAGTTCGTTTTTGACTTAGTTTAATTCACATACAAGATTAGAATACAGTTTCTTAATTTTACTTTAAAGTCATTGAGTAATGCAATGCATGCAAAATTAAATACATTAATATAACTTAGCTAAAAGGAATATATATTGTCTAAATATACTCATCGTGCCTCATTATGTTTACATCATTTTGTATTGAGCTCTATTAATTTTAACTGTAATATTATTTAAATATATACAATCTTAATTGCATTATTTATTGAAATTTAAATTTAATTAAATAAGTTTGCTAAGAGATACGTACTATGTCTGTATATACTCAGAGTGTGTGTTCGTAAAATAAAGGCAATACATCTTAAGTAAATAAATACTGATGTCAGAACTCAAAGCACTGGAAATTACATTTAATTTTAGTTTTGAAAAGAAATAAAATTTTAATTATTTGATATTTTTGAATTAAAACATTTTGCATTAACAATCAAAGAAGTGTAATTTGTTTTTGTAATTAGCAATCTACTTTGATGTAGAATATTTGTAATTTATTAATTAGTCAAGTTTTTTTCCCTATGCCTGTTTGTTTTACCAAATATTTTAACGAATATCTAAGTGAGTAAATGTTAAGCTTGCAAAGAAGTAAAATTAATGAAATATGCTATACTTTCAAAAATGATAATTAAATAGACTGTCATGCTTGAATGAAGAACATTAAGTAAAATGTAACGCTTGCAAAATCTCTCTGTTGAAAATAAACCGAAATAAAAATGCAAAATAGAAAATATTAATTAATCGATCTTTTAAAAATAAATAAATTCATTATCATTCTATAAATTGTTTTAAATATATTTCATTTGTTTTGATCTTCTCCTTGGGAAAAAAAAAAAACCGTTTTGTATTTGTGAAGAGAACCTATGAAGCCATTCGATCAAATTTTCTTTCATTGAAATCGCCGGAGATAACGCTAATAAAAAAATATGCATATGTCAAAAACAAATATTCCAAGCGTTACTTATATCAGATTCCACATCAGTATACTCAATGTAGTACGATGCTATAATATTTTACCTAAAAAGGGAATTTTGTAGGCATTAAAATTTTCCATTTCACTTCTTAAAATTTGAATTTTTCATAGTGGACTTAAAAATTAAATGTAGATCAATAAATTAAGCGTTTTAAATCGGTGAGGTAAGGAATTTGAAAAACATTATTATAAATTCATTGATGAATTCGTAAAAGCATTTATATTTTCAACATAATTTATTGTTTGTTAATTAAATCTTCTAAAAGCATGACTGCTTTTGTTCAAAAATTTTCAATGTACTTAAATTATTTGTTTTGCATCACTATTTTTTTTCCATTTATGCATAAGTTTGATAATTAAACATTTTATAATGTATTACTAAATATTTGTAAATAAACATATACTTATATGTCTGATGTCATTGTACATAAATTCTCTGAACAAATGTAAGAATAAAGATTTGAATTTTTCTGTATACTGTCCTATCATACGGAAATCATTGATATTACACGTGCTTATGAGTTTCGAATTCTAGAAAAACAGAATTTAATTGAAACAGAATTATGCATTTTTAGGTGAGAAGTTTACTTTAACACTTATTTAAGCGAATAATATATCTAATGTAAATTGGAATAAATTGACTCAGGAAGGCAAGTAAGAAATAATTATTTTCAAGAACTGTATTAAAAGTCTGTCTCGCATCAAATGCGTGAGAACTTTTTTTAATATAGTTTAATAAAAAGCTCATCATATATGATAATAATAAGTGCATGTAAATCCACTCAAGAAAGCAGTTTTGCATATGAAAAACTAAGTTTGAAGGATTAAGTTTTATAAAAATTAACATAGCATTAAATATTAGTTAGTTTTTTTTTGTGCAGTATATATACATACATTTAATTTATTTATTATTTTCATAGCTTAGTTCAAGTAATTTGTTCTTGTGCAGAGCCATCTATTATTAATGAACCTTTCATAATATACTAATTGATGATGAATTACAAGCAATTTTTTGTCAGGAATATATATATATAAAGTAATGGAAAACATAAATATAAAAAGTATTACTGCCCGAGAGGTCTTTATTGAGTTGCTTCCAAAAGTATTAGGTTGATTTTATACAGATTTATATCAAGCATTTTGTATATTATTTGTCAGCCTATCAGAAAATATGGTGAGCATATATTCACATCAATCCAAATTTTTGTTTTTATTGTAGTTGAGTAATGTGTTGATTAAACCTGAGGAGTTTTCAATCATTTCGTTCTTGTTAGCCATCCGTACTTCCATCTGATGTTTATATTTCGCAGAACATTGTAAAAACCAACTTTACCACACTTTCATTAACTTCTTTAAAACATTGCGTTCTTCGTCTTCTAAAGATTTGATCAATTTTCAATTTAAAGAAACAACTTTAAATTTAAGATTCTGCTGTCAATTACTAGCACAAACATGTTGAAAACAATTGACTCAACAGTTTTATTAGAAAAATACATAATACCTCCCAATTATTAACTCCGTACAGAATTTTTAATTCGCTTGATCGAACTAAAAAGTATATTATATCCCACTTTGTATAGATAAATAAAAATATATCAATGCTAATTGAAGTGTTTTTATATGAAGTTATATGAAACTAAAATATAAATTGAAAGTCTGTTGTAAAACCTTTTGAAATAATACAAGTAGATATATTTTAAGTATTGCTGCAGGATACTTTTGAGAAATTCATTATTGGCCTTACTTTCAAGAAGTTAATAGTTACATATCGTTTCAACATGTCTTATTATTATTGTTCGGATTAATGTTTAGTAATAAATATTTAATATCGATTTCGATCAACTTACTACTCTTCGATCAAGTGACTTCCAAAATCTTAGATACATATTTATATTTCCTGTAATGCCCTCAAACCAAACATTCGTCGGACAAGGAAATACAATAACATAACCAAATGTGTGATACATCGGAGTGCGATATTATGAGGATATCTAACATTTTATTTGCTATGAATCAAAAAGAAAAGAAAACACATGGTAAATTCCTCAGTCATCAGTCCATTTTATTAGCTTGTGTTAAACCTGTCCTAATTAGATGTTATGGACACGATAGCAAAATGCACTCAATAACAAACAAATCAAAGCACTAAGCAGGAGTTGTCCGATTGCGATAACAATTTGTTGGATTTGAAGAACATACAAGAAAAACAAACGATTGAAATGTCAGAACAATTTAATGATTTATTTTAAAGTTTGACCGTTACAAAGAGAGGAAGTCAATAAGGCGTTGGTCCACCTCTTGCCTGGATGGAAGCTGTCACGTGGCACAGACTAAAAGTGTCCCGTATGGTGTCTGGAGGAATTTCTTGCCAAATCGTCTTCAACTATCGGGCCAAATCGTCTCCAACTAGTCGGGCTAAATGGTTCTATGCTAAATATGGTTGCAATCGCCTTCCCATAACGTATCAAATGTGTTCAATGGGAGAGAGATCAGGAGACCTAGAGGGCAAAGGAAGCGTTGGGAAAGCTTGAAGACAGTTCATAGCAACACGTGCCGTGTGAGGCAGGGTATTATCTTGTTGAAAAGTAAGTCCGGAATGTCGCAAAAGGAATGGGGAACACAACCGGTTGTAGAATGTCGTATACGTATATCTGTGTTGTACGTGTGCCAGAAATGACTTCCACAAGATTCCGTCTATCAAAGGTGATGACATCCCAGTCCAAAACACCCTCTTGTGAGCATGTGTGGCATGAAAGTAAGTGCAGGATCCCCACACCGCCTGTACGTTTGTCGTAAGGACACTGTTGAAGTGGAACTTGTCACTGTCCTAAAGATTACACGTCCCCAGTCAGCACCTTTCCAAGTTGATCGAGCCCGGCAAAACTCCTTCTTGGTACGTCGATTTTGTTTTGTATCGAGTATATTTATAGAGCAAATATGGTGCTGATTCGCAATCTATTTACATACATAAAGATAGTTAAACATTGAACATCATAATTTCTATATATGTAGGAATTTTTTTTAATTTAAGCCCACTGGAGCTACACAACGAGCTATTGGTGACGCTCCGAGGGCTAAAGGGAAAGATTCGAGGACAACACCGTGTAATTTTGATTCATGATCAGGTGACGAGGTCACACCTCAACTGCCACTCCACTCTCTAAACTTCCAAAATATGGCAGATAGAGGATATTTGAGATCACGACAGATTTAACTTGCACCAGATCCCATGTACACGATGATTTTTTTTATTGGAACCGAATTCGGAACCCTCCGGTTGCTAATCCGTTGCTCTTCCAACCGGGCTACCACGGTCCCCAAATTATGTGTAAAAAAAATAGTCTAACCAAAATTTAAATCGACTTTCTTTAAATAGCAAAGTTGCTTTGCACATATTTAGTTTTCGCTCCACCGATCAAACTCAAAAATACATCACCATCAAGCTACGAATCATTCTTAACAACCTGAAATTTGCTTGCTAATGAGTAAAATTAAGAAACAAAATAGACCATATGACCAGAGCACTCAAGCGAGACTTTAACCTTATTTATTTGCACTCACGTTGAGCAAATTAGACGCAATATAGTCATCGAGACATTGCAGGAGTTACAGTTACAAATTGCCTAACTGTTTCTCATTATAATTGTAGGGATTAATTTTTTGGTATATCATTAATCTCAAGAAATATCAAATTCGCGTGGCCTTAATTGCAGTTCTTTGGGTAGACTTAATGAGGCTTATTGTGGAAACTGTTCTGCCATCATTATTCCCGGCTATGCGAGATTTTTTGAAAAAGCAACAGAACATATTTGGTGATTAAGCAGCTGAAGGTTTCTCGCAGAGAATTTTGAAAAGTTACCTCAAATTCATGTAATCCTTTGAGTTACATTCCCTAATTACCGCACTCTGAAGCATTATGACTGAAACGCGTGCACACGGGAGAGGGTATTTTTTTGTTTACCTCCTTTCCATCCTGAAAAATGGCAACGGTTATCAAAAATGAAAAATTAATTTCCTCGCTATTTAGTCTCTTCAACGATCCGCGAGACATTTTTTGGCCTCGAACAGGCTTGAAACGATTCGAATGCTGGAAATTTCATGATTATCGGCTTAATTAAGCTTCTGTTAAAGCTGAAGGAACCAGACGTGGATTTAATGGCGATGATGGGAATATTAATAACTAATTGCCCTCAAAGTTCCCAGTTAATTGCTTTTCTGTAAAATGTATCAAATATTTATAGCTGACAGAATACTTCACATTTGAGTACACGAGAGGCATAGTGTATCACTAATATTAGATTACATTCAATGTCATTTGTTGTCAATCAATGATGGATTTACGTCTAATTTAGAAGTCTTATATAAAATGCGTTCTATAAATTGTACTCAAAATCCTTCATGAATCAAGAGCATCTTTTTTCATGAAGGTAACTATTATTTTATTCAATTCAAATATTGAAATTTTAATTTGAATATCTAAGTGAATATATATATCCAGGTTGATTTCAGCATTGCTTGAAGAAAATCATATTTTTACTTAAATTTTTAAACGGAAGCTTTGTGCAGATGCAAGTCGAAACATTTTACAACTAAGAAGTGGGAAACAAGACTCATCCGACCAAATTACTTCTTTCATTGCTCCATAGTCCAGTCTTTATGACGTAAACACCACTTTTTCATGTTACAGGCATTCGCATTACTGATGAAAGGTTTTTGAGTTGCATCTCGGCCAGAGATACCCTGCTTATGGAGCTCCCTTCTTATTATTTTGTTACTCACAGGGTTTGTGAGCACGACATTCATTTCAACTGTAACTTTTGCAGTTGTGGTCTTATTTTAAATGACAATCCTCCTTAATGGTTGTGCGTCACGATCACTCAACACACACTTGATTTAGCGTGTGATGTTTTTCCGCTGTTCAAATATGCGGAATCAATCTTAGATACAGCAGTAGTGAAACACTTAACACTTCGGCTACCTTGCTTACGGAAGCACCCACCAGACGAGCTCCACCAATCAGCCCACGTTCGAAGTCTGTTAGCTCTGACCTGATGCAATTTTAACTACACAGAACAGTACCCCAGCAACTACTGACCTGCGCATCGTAATTACGACGTTGTATATGTGGCGTCAGTTGGTAAAAACACCAGCGCCACCTACACATTTCACTGGAATAAACACTAATTTACATTAATATATATATATATATATATATATATATATATATATATATATATATATATATATATATATATATACAATATTTAACTATTTTTAATTACACAAAACAAGATACTATAAAAAAAAGAAGAAAACGAAATCAAACCCGCAACAACAGCCGGGAGACCAACGATATCAGGCCCAAAGATCGCCACCAAATGTCACTATCCACTTCGACCAACAACTGATGACTCCCAGATATTCCAACACGCTTTATTTTTTAAAATGTTTTATTAAAATTTTTGTTTGTCTTTCAACTGATATTGCTCTTTTTGTTATCTCTTCAGCTTCGGCGTACTTGCAAGGCGAGTCTTGACTTTCGTCTTCTTGCTGATTGCACCATGGATGTTTGGTTCTTTGCTTTTTAAAATGTTTCGCATGTTTTGTGTTATAATTATATAATGCACTTGCATAATATAATAAAGCTTGCATTAGTACCTTTTAAAAACATGCTATTAATATACGAATACCAGGTAACAATATAAACAGTTACACCGCTCTAAGCTTCATATTAACAACATTAAACATTATTCACAGGACAAAAGAGGTAGCATAAAATTTTCCCCAATTCAGATCTTCTTCCAAACTTTCATTGAACCTCAAATACAGTACCTTACATTTGACATCCATTTTTGTGAATAATACACTAAATAATGAATAATAGTTAACTATAATAAAATTATAATGAACTAGCAGAAATACCCGGCTTTGCTCGGGTTGAATTAATAATACGTTGATTGAAAATTCATTATCAATAATTTTTCATAATGTTTGCATCATTAAGGTGTAAATTTTTTTTTTATGTACATTTTAACTTTTTCCATCGTTTCTACAATTTACTTCAGACGCAAACATACATACATGCTGTATCTATCCATATAATCCATTTCATATATTCGTCGCACTTCTGCTGAAATTTTTTTTTTCTAAACTGACAACTACAGTAGTTGGTTTTGAGTTTTCGAGTGACTATGAATATTTCCCTGCATACATTTGCAGTAAAAATGGGGAATATTTGGCGGATAGTCTTGCACTTAGTTTTTATATGAATATGTTTTACTTGTGCCATTCTTGGACCTAGGATTCGATATTTTCGTGTTTCATCATAAATATGAGTGGATGGTCAGTTAAATTGTTACGGCATTCGTGACTAAATTAGTTTAAAGCAGACGCAATTTTTCTTGAAAATTCCATTCAGCAGTAGATGGAATAACTGAAGTTTTATTAGATATATCAAGCACAGTTGACGTTTGTCTGTTCTCAAACAGATCCACCTTTTGTCCAATCTACACCAGATTTGGTACACATAGATTTTAAAACCCTGTGAATATCATAGGCTACATATTAACCTGCGTTCTATTCGTCTAAAGGGGCTAAAAATTTACTACATTAGAGACTAATTTAGTTTGCGGCAAACTCACTTTTTTCTGAAAATTCCATTCAGTGGTATGTAGAATAACTGAGATTGTGATAAAAATAAATGTCATCAGCGTAGACAAATTTAACTCAATCGATAATATTTTTTTAATAACAGAAGGGTTGATTTTACAACACTTTTACAAAAAGAAAAAAGCACTACATTCAACGAATAAATCACATGTATGAACAGCTTCACTGAGTAGAGTAAGCAACTTTGCCTTTTTGGCACTTAAGACAAAAAATATCAATATTTCAAAATTACTAACTGTGATATTATTCCAATATCAACAGTGTTTTTAAAAATTATCTTTTTTCCAACAGACATACAGTTTTAAATTGAACATTTACAGTACTTTTTTAAATTCAGAAATTCAGTTTTTAAATGGAAAGCACATACCTATTTAGAATGATAGATGTAGTTACTTGACTATGAAGTACAGCTATCAATAACACATTTGAAACACGAAACAAAAATGAAATTTTATTGATTTTAATCTTTTTTCAATGAAACGCTATATAAAAATTTTGAAATATGTTTGAAATACACCGTTTTATTTTAACGACTAGGGGGCTCCGCCCCCTGCTCGCTTACGCTTGCCAACCCCCGGGGATTGCTGCGCAATCCCATTTGGTTTGCTTCGCAAACCAACACTCCTGTCACAGATACCATTTGGTTTGCTTCGCAAACCAACATTACTTTCACAGAGTGAAACTATCTGAATAATTCGTATTATGCTGATTTCACTTTCCGGTTCATGACGTCACAGCGAGGGCTTCGCTGCGTCTCGCTTACGCTCGCCGACCCCGGGGATTGCTACGCAATCCGTTTGGTTTGCTTTCTCAAACCAATACTTCTTTCGCAAGTGATTTAACTTTTTTTGCTTTAACACTTAATGCACCCTAAACTAATAGCCGCATCAGTAAAAAATCTTCTGCATCTTGTTCCCTGTACAATTTTAACTAAACATTGTTAATATCCAAACTTTACGATCTGTACTTTGTCGGTAAACTGTCTTGAAAACAGAGGGAAAAAGCGAGCCTTTTTCCTCGCCAAATAAAAAGAAATCGTTTTTATGGCAATTGTTGCTACGATAAATTTGATATCTGGCAAACCCGATAGTCAAAAGTGTAACCCACTACTGCTTTCGGAAGCAGCTATGCGAACTGAAAAATACGAAATTTGTGTCACCAACTTTTGATTGCATCGAATTTATTTATGAACCAATTTTAAAAATAATTGTACCGTAAGAAAGAGTATATTCTGAGGTATACTGCAATATTTTTAAAATTAAAAATTAACAGTAATACTATACAGATATGACCATTTTAGTTTTGTATCGGAAGTTACGATCTGAAAGTTCCGAAAATTGTATGACCCACTTTTATTTGCATCGATTTTATTTATTAACCAATTTGAAAAATAATTGTACCATAAGAAAGAGTGTAATGTAATGTATTCAGTGATGTTTTCAAATTTAAAAAATAATGGCTTTTGCCGTAGACAAAACGGTTTTAACAATAAGTAGCGAAAATATCCAAAGATTCCGAATTTTGTATGACGAACTTTTGATCGCATCCAATTTAATTATTAACCGATTTCAAAAATAATAGTACCGTAAGAAAGAGTATATTCTGAGGTATACTGCTATATTTTAAAAATTAAAAACTAATAGTAATTAGATATAGATACGGCAGTTTTAAAAAAAAGTAACAAAAATGTCCCGATTTTTCCCGAATTTCAAAAAAATATTATCAAGAACCACATTTAAATTTCAAAAAAAACTCGACGAGCTGCAAAAATTTACGTTGAGAGGTACTCTTAAAAAAAAACTCACGACTAAAGACTGAAATTTTGAATGTGTTTTGCTCACTCGCGGAAGAAATTTCACTTCTTCAACTTTAACACTTAATAAAACCTAAACTAATAGCTGCATCGGAAAAAAATCTTAATAATTATCCAGGGAATACGATGAAGAACAAAGCATGTTAATTTCATATTTTTCCGATCAGTACTTTCTCGGGAAACCGTCTAAGAATGGAGCTAAACAACAAAAATTTCAATTCTTCGGCGGCGGCGGCGGCGGCGGCGGTAACTTTTTTTTAATATAGAGAGAAACCCATCTTGTCTTAAAGTCATTTTTTTAAATTACCTATTATTTAAAAATAAGAAATTACACGTTGAAATAATATTTTCGTGTGATACCACAGGATACCATCCTGGAGATTTATCGGTCTATGCCACGCCGTGTGGCAGCTTGCATCCAGGCTAGAGGCGGGTCAACACCTTATTGTGCTCGTTACACAGTAACTCTGAAATATATCATTCAATTGTTCTGAAGTTTTAACCATTTTCTATTCTGTACATAATTTTCCTATCCACCAATATTTGCCTCCATCGGACAACTTCTTCTTGGTGCGTCGATTTCTTTGTTATAGAGTGTGTATATATATATATATATATTGATAAGAACTAATTAATAATGTGGAATATTATGAAAACAGTATTGAATAATAATAAAATAAATAGTGGAAAATTATGAAAAAAAGTAATGAGCAATAATAACAAGTAAGAAGTAATAATATGATAATAATATCATTAAGGAATTTAATAAGGAAGAAGTAAGGAAATAAGTACAATATCATAACTCTAAACCTAGAATTAGTAACACTAAGCATTTTCCACAGAGCAGAATCAATAAAATCGAACTTCCCTAAAATCTGATTATTCATAATATCATTGAATCTCAAGCATACATTCCCATACAGTAATACAATAAATAATAAGAAAAAATGAAAACATTATATTGAATAACAATGAAATAGATAAAAGATAAAAATGAAATAATTATGAAATATTTATTCAAAGGGAGTGTACGAATTTAAGACACAATTGGATAGTCAGTGGGAATTGGAGAATTCATAAACAAAGGACCAGCCTTGTTGGGCTTGAGCCTGTAGCTGGTCGTCAATATTTGTATTTGTATTTGTATTTGAAATCAATTCTGAATATTAATGAAATAAATAATGTGTGGATTATTATAATATAAGAAATTACTAATCATGAGATAAATAATGAATAAAAATCATTGAAAAATTTCGAATAGCAGTGAAAAACAATATTAGAATTGAATCAAATAAATATTGGATCGTAATAAAATCAATAATGAATTAAAGTGAAGAATGAAATGTTGTGAAATTAATAATGAATAACAGTGAATAATTGAATATTATGAAGTAAGTACTTGAACGCTATGAAATTAAATAAAGAGAATAATAATAAAATATAATAAGTAATGAAATAATGTACAGTTAAACTTTAACTTTATACCGTTGAACAGCTTCCACATAACAGAAGCAGCAGAACGGAAACTTCCTAAAAACTGAAAGTCCTCCAAAATTTCATTGACCCTCGATCATAACCCACCAACTTTCCCATCCATTTTTTCGGGAATTATACGCGATACCATCTTCCTTATCTTAGACCGAGGCAAATACTCAATTACGAGCAGTGGCTGTTTCCAATCCCACACGTCGCAGCACAGGCGTCCTCCACGGCTTCCGAATCCTGGTCGCGACAGTTCAATTCAAGCGGGTGATTTGTGATTCCATTACCGTTAGGACAACGTCAGCCACCCGTGACTTATGGGCCGCGATCCTCGTGCAACCCGGGAAGACCCATAAGGACGAGAGCTTATGTGACCCGGGATTGGGAGCTTCGAGGGAATATCGCGCACAAATAACGCCCCAGGCGATAAAACTAAAAGAGCTTCTTTAAAAGACAATTTATAAAGTTATTCTTTTAAAAATATAGGGGTGTCTTACAAAATACAAAAAAATCAGATATGATTAAATTCAGAACGATTACCCGAGTTTAGTTGTATGTTCGACGAAGTTTTTTTTAGTTAGAAGGTTGAATTTACGTCGCACTGGATCAAGACAACTGGCTTTTGGTGACAGTCCGGGATCGACAGTAAAGGGAAGATCAAACTATGGCCAGATGACGAGGTCAATACAGAGATGGCACCACAATCTTCAGTGTTCCAATCCACGCCAGAGGATGATAGTTGAATTTACGTCGCACTGGATCAACACAACGGGCTTTTGGTGACGGTCCGGGATCTACAGCGAAGGGAAGATCCAGCTGTGGTCAGATGCGGAGGTCGGGATGACAGACAAACACTATGACTACTACTAGTTAGGCGACATTTATATCTAATGAAATCCCTAAGTACTTAACTGATACATTCGATTTATATTTGACATACTATGGTCTAAATGGTTTCTGTTAAATTCATTACTATTAAAGTTATTGCATTCCTAAGTCAGAAGACTGTTGATCAATCTCTAAATTTGATAAATGTGCATGCTCTGTTTACTTTTTCGAACATTTTTCTCGCTTTTCTGTCCTCAATTCCTGGGTAATTAGGGACGTTTCATTCCAGGGCCTGCTTCTTGTAACTCATGTACATATAATATCGTTTTCTTATGTCTGAGTGTATCACTATTTTCAGATCTTTACTACAAGGCTCATGGATCTTTCGTTCAAATACGAGTAAATGAACATAAAGTATGACAGATATCTTTAGATCTTTGCATTTAAATCTTTTATTAGCTTATCTCGTTTGAAACAGGATAGTACATTTTTCGATACTACTGTAGTACAGCAACCTAATAATCGTTTTAAAGCACTTAACTGCCGAAACTGAAAACAAACTATAAAAAACATATTTTAGAGTTAACAAATTCAAAAAACCTTTTCTGGAAACAGACATTTTCGGAAAAAAGAAAACATTTTAGGAATTATGAAAATATATTATACCGCATTTGAGCACTTTTTTGTCATGCAGTTATAAATATTAATTAATTAACAGCAATGAGAAGCATTAAATTTCGTTTTGCGTTTTTCTTTAGTTTTATTTAATTAGGAGGTACGAAACTTGTATATACAGATGCTTACATTCATCATAAAATGATCTAAAAAACATCAGACATGAATCTACTTTTACCATAATCCAACATACATAATCAATTTAGTTCAGATGCTATGGGCAGCTCTACTAGTTTTAATTAAATACCTAACATACCTGACCGATGAATCAGAAAAATGAAATTCTCAGAAATATTTCAAGCATTTCTAACTCACTCTTCACTCACTCATGCAATAATATATCACGGCTATCCAAGAAATTCTTCAGAATTCTTCCATATGCTTTATTAATAGCTCCACCAAATACTTCAAAAGATTGAAAGAAAGTTATCAGAATAAATCTAAACTTTAACTTCATTTATCAACTGCAAGCTCCAATCAAACTCCTGCAGGAAATGCGATTAGAGAAGGCACTGGAAATCGCAACTCCAAGGAAAAACTCTTTAATTTCAACCCCGGGAAGATCCCATTTTTATTTTGCTCTATAAAAACAGAAATTTCTAAATTAAAATCAAAAGTAATTTTTATTTCCCGTATTAAACAATCAATAGGAAGCCATTCCTTTCAATTCAGTTAGCCGCTAGTAATTTTCTTTCATCTCGTCCTCGACTTCTAAACTTCAAGGTTCATTGAGGGAGGATAGCTTCGTGTTTTCTGAGTTTCCCATCGTTATCTACAGAAGCAATTAGTTACCTTGTCTTATTTAAAGGATGAAGAGAAAATTTAATTTAGCCGATGAAGGAGAGCCAATTTGTTTTCTTTTACATTGGGAGGAAAGATAAAGAAAAATCTAAATTCACATTACACTGAAACAGGCTCCGAGTTCCTCGATGAAAAGAAATAAATTTAAGGGTTTCCCCGTACAAGAGAAAATAAGGGCGAATTGATTTGATCTCAATGCAAATCTCAGCAGCCTGATGAATACCAAGAGCCCTTTTTCTTAAGTAAATAATTCAATTTTTTGTTGTTTTCTGGAGAATCGTTAATTTTCTGCATTCATTTCCCGTGCTGTAGGAGAGCTTCACTATAAAATAATGGAACTGTTCAGAATGCTTATCCTCTTTTAATTATACTAATTTTCTTGATTGAATTTCTCAGTATAATCTCAATTGCTCTGTTACATTCGTTTCTGCATTCGAAGCTGTAAACGAAAGAAAACACAGTTGGTTAATCCGATAGGATAGGATAATATATTCCACTCTATCTTATTTGAAAGTTCTGCAATTCGTCACTCTTTTGTCCCTAATTTTTATCTTATTCGCTTTTCAAATGTATTGCGAGCTATAAGTGTTGGAAGCTTGGTTTTGTTGAGAACAAAATCTGTAAACACGTTATTCAAAATAGTACAACTATTTGTAGTACAATAGTACAACTGTTTCTAAAAAAATGTGTGAAATTTACTGACTGAAAACTAGTTTATCATAAACATTTTGTGCAAGTGTAATCATACTAAAGAACTTTTTTTTATCTCAATAAACTTAATTCTATTTTATATATATTAAGGAAATATCCTTCCTATCTTTTATATATATTAAGGAAATTCCTCATTGCCTCTATATCTGCTTTATTTTTGTTTCAACTGTATTGTAAGCAGCTCTATGTTTAGAAGTTACCTGTTTTTTGTTTAAGGCTACACAGTACCCTTTTTCAAAAATACATTTTCTGCGGACAGTAATAGGTAACATTAAAACATTAAAATTATTATAAATTATAATAAAAAAATAATAATAAAATTATACTTAAAAGGCGACATTAAAAATAATTAATGAATTTGTTTCAGCTTATATTATTAAATTGAATCCAATAAGAAAAGTTAGTTTTAACAACGACCATTATTTTAAAATTTAAAAGAATTGAAGTTTTTTAAACTTTAATAAAATATTCAATTTTTAATATATTCTAGTTATTTAAAGTGATTTATATTTCTTGGATAATTGGAAACAAAAGTAAGTATGGAATTGACCGTCAGTCTCGTTATTGAATTTTAATAGTTATTTTTGTAACTAAACCTGAAAAAAAACATAAAAATTCTAAAAATATTGACTCTCTCTCTCTCTCTCTCTCTCTTTGACATTTAAAAAAAAATTACTAGAACTCTCAGACCTAAATCCATACTAACTTTTATAGTACATATATTTGAAATTATTGACAAAAAATGTCTAAACTGTATCTTGTACAGAAAAAAAACCTTAGGGAATTATAAACACTTGCATCCACAAAAATAAAAGTATGAGAAAATGCATTTTAAGCTTAAGTCATAAAACAAAAACTACTAATGCTTGTAGAGCTCTAATTTTTTAATATGTTATTTACCAACTCATAAAATGTACTAAAACACTAATTTAACTCAATGTGCTTGAATATATATTTTTTTAATTCAAAATATTACGTTTTCCTATGATGAAAAACATTTGTTACATTACGGCAGCGACAAATTATTTATTTTAATCCTTACTTAATATTTTCATACCAAGTATTTACTAAATTTTGATTATAATACGTTATATATAACAATCGTAACCAAATATTGGTTTTTAAAAACACCTTTTTATCAATATTAGTTACCTAGTAATGAGACTCAGAAGAGAGCTCAGAACATAAACTAACAGATACGATTTTAGTAGTGAAAGTTGAAGATAATAGCCATTTCACCTAAGGAATTGATTTTATTCAGAAATATTTTTTATTAATCGTAAGAATGAAAAAATACATCAAAACACAAACGAATTTAACCACGCCCCCCCCCCCCCCCAAGCTATCGAATTTTAACCCTGACAACACTCAGAAAACTTCAATATCTTAAAAACTAATTGGATATCATATCTAGAATTTTGAGCCAGACTTCTCAACTGTATGGGTTATCAAAAAATGCAAAAAAAATTTTTTTCGATACTTTTTGTTATTTTTAGGGTACTGTGTAGCCTTAGCAAAATCTTTATTTATTATGCAAAGAAGTGAAATTAATTCTAGAACTGTTTGGAAACGATTTGTTGATTTCAAAGCTTGCTTAAGGGAAACAGGTTGACAGCAAACATTTTGTGCATATGTAATCGTACTACAGACTTATATTATCTCAATTGAGATCTTGGAAAAGCAAAAATCTAACCTAAAGTTATAAAAGATTCAAATTTAAAATAGGATTAGCACTGTCTCAGTTATTTTAAGCTTTCAGATTTTGTAATTAAAAGTGCCTCAACTCAGGCTTTACAGTTGCATTTAAATGTAAATGCATATAAACCCCCTTCCAAACGAATGTTAATATCGATTTTCCAAATATACATATTACAAATGTATTATGCTTTTTTTCTCATTGTGGTTTTTTTTAATTAAAAGTTTAAAAGAAGTCAAATGCAGTACAAATTGTTACGTTCAATACATTCAATGAATAGCAAATTGTTCATATAAAGAATTACGCATTCAGAATAATATAATTATGACGATTCAGTCATTTCAAATACACATTGAACAACTTATGTAGAGATGATTGCTATTTTAAATGTATCATATGATCTTATTACTATATTAAGCAAGAGTAGTTTTAGAAATTTTTTTGAATAATTTCTTAAAGAAAAGTAGTATTTTAAGAAAAAGGAGATATTTGCTTCATATTAGATTTTAAAATATCAGCTGTTATAAAAATAAGTTACTTAAATGGAGATAATAATAAAAATTAATTTAAGTTTTTATAAGAAAACGTGTCAGAATAAATGTTTGTATATTACTTATACATTTGAAATGAAAACATGCGAGTAATACGTATATGTATAATGTTTTTTATTATAAATTATAATTTTCTCTTCCATCCAGAAAGATACGTTTTTGGCTATCCAACTGAAATGTAATTATCACGAAAATGCTTCGAAATTAGTATGTTAGTTTCTATTTAAATTGAGAAATTCCACAAAATGAATTTTAAATAAAATTAAAATATTTTTTTTTGCTGTTAGTAAAATAATTACATTAAATTAGTTTATTATGCATCATTGCAAGATATCCCAACATGACATTTACAAACTAACTATACGTCACTTTTTAACAAAATTTATAACCGATTCTGTGTAAAATTCGATGATTTGGCCATAAGTCCCGATCTAATAAGACCATGTATAACAAAAAATTATCGTAGAGCGATAAATCAAACCATCAATGAAGATTTCTCTGCACCAAGGCATTTATCCGAGTTAGACCTTTTCACGTTGAGTCACTGCTTAAATGCGTCTCAAATACTTAACAAACCTAGATGACAAAATTGGCACCAATCCAACTGTTTATTGACTGTGTTTAGGGTAAATTCTGACACAACAAAATGTAACTTACAATACAGCAATATAAATAAAACTGTAACATTTATCAACTATGAAATATTTGTTAGTAGACAAAGTTGCACGATCTTTCACACGGCTCATTAAATTTATTATTTGCAGATGGCCATTATGGATATGCGCTGTCTCACCAAGGACCCTGTTGGTCCTCCATGTATGATCCACTGTGGACAGTTTGATACCCAATGCGGCTAATCAGCACTGTGATAAAAGGCAATGTTTATCTATTTCAATTACGACCTTACTCTACAATTGAAACCTTCTCTTTATATTGAGCATCAAACTCGTATTTCAAAGGAAACACCAGTACAGTTTACGGTCTCAATCAGGAATTATAAGACCACGCATATGGAAGTGCATACCTGATCTTCATACAACTCTCTAGGTGTCATGAAATCTACCCTCAACCAATAAGTAGTATTATGATGAACTTAGCAACCACTACAAAACTTACAAGATAGTAGTAGATATAGAGGTATAATCTATTTTCACCATCACCTTTTATGTAGACAGATGCACTGTCTTTCACATCGCCTGCCATGTTAAAGCTAACTGTTTTCTGAGGTACTAAATACCATCATGCACAGTAATTTAACAACTTTAACCTAAATACTAGGATTGATTAGATGCTCCACATCATTTTTTGCTATACGAGGCCTAATTGGACTGAAACGTATAGATGAAAATCAGCATATTCTGCATTTTTGATTTATACGTCAGTGTACAACAATCCATAAAAGTAAGGAAATTTCAATCCGATGATCCCATGCCAATTATCTTTACCACAGTACATCGAATGAAAAATAACCCCATAAGGTCTTATGTGAACTCATGGTATGTTTTAGTTATTGCACGACATTTTTTGTGCCCTGCTAAAAGCAATCTGATAGGTATTGTGCTGACCTTTGTATCCAATGGCAGATCTCAAACCGTACAAAGATGCTTTCCATATAAGACTGCCTAATTATTTCTGTTGTAAGGAGTTCCATTTGGGCACTGCTCTTGTGGGATACTTGATGATTATGTGTAGGCTGCAAATAATGTAAATTTTTTTTTAAATAATGTTCAATTGGATTGACATCAGGTCATCTTCCTTAATACGAACTCAAAAGCACCCTCAACGTTTCAGGTGGTTGTCTCTATGAGGTATCTTGTCATTAGCAAAACTGACTCAATCTTTTCGGTTGAGATATCTTGTCTGTCAGGATCTAGTAGTCTCTTGTCATTAGAAGTAATCTGACCAAATATAGATATCATCTACATAAATCTTCACAAAATATATCGTCATTACAAAATTTGGTTACAAGTTAATGGACAAGATATATCGTCAAAACATATTGGAGGGGATTTTTAGACATGTCTGTGCTTAGTTCGAACTGCAAAAAAACGTAGCTGTCGCATAGCACTATTTTCAACGAACAGCATCGGTACTACAAAATAATAAAAACATTGTTTCGAACTTCAGTTTTTTATTTGCAGTCGACCTAATTTTTTTCGCATTTTCCGGGAATTGCAGTAGAAAAATCGCCCGTAGGGCAACAAAAAACGTAATCACATCTTAAACACTTTCCTTTAAACTCACCCGGTTGTACACAAAAAAATTCTCCTAAACTACCCCTAACTAAATCATGAAAGCAACAACGCATTTTTTTCTTGCCCCGCAGCCTCCGTAAATTGGTGCAAAAATATATGTGACTGCCGCCGTGCTTAATAAATTTCCCGTCCCGACCTTCTGCACCTCAGACATAATTTAGTCAGGGAGTCCTTACTCAGTGGCATCTGGACAATTTCCAAACGCCAAAGCGCCTGAGCTGCTGCATTTTTAAATGCCTCACTCTAAAGCGAAAACTAGGTTGTCTCGCTACACCGCCCGACCGAGTAAATGTTTCTATTAAAGTCGATGTGTTGGTTAGCACCATTTGACATGCTATAAATTCCGAATGGCTATTAGGAGGCATGTGGAGTTCAGTCTGCCTGGAGAGTTTTTGCTTTCTTTGGGAGTGGGACATTTTGTGGAAGGATTCGCGTTGCGATACTTTTAAGAGCCTATCATCTAAATTGATTTTTATAGATTAATGCGTCTAGTAAGTGTTTTAAATCATCTGCATTTGTATTATTGAAACGTGCTTTGAGGATTTTTATGGAAAACGGTGATATATCATCTAAATTGACGTCTAACAGTCACTAGAATTATGGACTCTATTTCCAGAATAATTAATTGATTAAGATTTAGAAGGTTTCATATGACAATCAAAAGCATTAAAACAATTAAACTCAAACTTTATTTTTTTAATTAAGATTATTTTTTAATAACCGATTTAAGAAATACGTTTCCATAATTCTTGAAGCACTGGTGCTGTATAATCGAGTATTCGTCTGTTAAACATTTTTAAGAAGCCTGTGTTTCGCAACCAATATTGTGTTCTTTACTACACAATTTGCTGTTGTTGTTTCTCATGCCTACACTGGCAGGCCAGTGGAGTGCCAGGCCCGTCGAAGACGGCAAGAGGCGAGGGGGTGCGCCTTCCATGTTATTGAGCCCCATTGGGAGGAAGTCCGACTTTGCTCGACATACATGACACATCCGTTTTACAGGAAGGCCCCTTTCATACATCCATTCACTCACACATATCGTAATTTAGTTACCAATCAGAGGAAGATAACTTCCTGATCAGGTACCCCCAGAGGTGTTGATATGGTATGGGAACATGGGGGACTTTGTGACCACGACCTTTAAGTGCCCCAGTCGCCATTAGTGAACACGACGGTCTTTAGCCAGGTTGAAGCCTTCTGATGCGAGCCCGACGCTCTACTGACTGAGCTACCGCGGCTCTACAGAATTAGTAAGTTATCTTAATGTTAAAAAATTCAAAATTGTACTCATACTAGTTATATTACTTTACGTCTGAAACTAGGGAATACTTGAATCTACTGATTCTAAACTTGTAAATATTACGAGTCATTAAATTGTTGAATTTACCCTCCAAGTATTTCATAGAGATACGAGGCGCGTCCGGAAAGTAAATTTCGTTTTATAAAAAGAAAGACAATATAATTGTTTCGCAAGCCAATTTTATGTTTACATAAAAGGGCATTTTCTTGAACTATATTTCTATATTACTCCCACCGAAGTTAAGACATTTGTCGTAGCGGGTGACCAACTTTCCTATACCATCCTCAAAGAATGTTTACGCCAGTGATGTGATGAAATCCACATCTTCATAGCATTTTTTGTTTCGTCTTCGCTTTCAAAGCACTGACCTCCAAAGTCACGCTTCATGTGCAGGACCAAATTATAGTCATACGGTGCTAGGTCTGGGCTGTAGGGGGATGATAAAACTTCTGCCAACCAAATTCCTCAATTTGCCTTTGAGTGACACCAGCTGCATGGGGCCGAGCATTGTCGTGAAGCAATTCCTTGACTATACATTCCTCTTCTTTTGTTTTGAATGGTGCGCCTAAAATTTTACAACTAACGTTTTTAACATATTATCAGTCATTGCACTTTCACCTTAAATCTCAGTAATTTGACAATTAATTTCAGCAGACTTCAAATTTCTTGCATTCAAGACACTAATTGCAGACCGAATCTCACAGTCGGCGGGCTTTTCGATTGTCTTAAACATTTCTAGTGATCACAACAAAGTGAAAACACAACATAGATTGACCGTAATTGCGTCAGGGGAAAGGTAATGCACAAGGAAGACTATTTTGCATGCGCGGAGCCCTGTCAGTAGTGCTGTGGTGGCGAAAGAACGAAGCGGAATTTACTTTCCGGACGAGCCTCTTATATCATCAAGATCATGTCAAATTTTTCTAAGGACGATATATTTCGTCCATGCAAAACTATCTTAGTACTGAAGAGGGAATAAAGATTCAAGCATGAAAACAAATTGTCCCAGAACTGGTGCTAATTTTAAACTCTGTTTTACACCAGAAGCTGGCCACTACAGGACAGTTTTCGACGTTCATATAAACCTCCACGAAGTTTAAATACTTTTTAGAACTGTGACTATGCATTGAAAGTAAGTTATTTACTTGGTTTTTGGATACTTCTGATAGCTGTCTAGAAAGTTAAGAATGTAGATATTGGATTGTTTCGATTTCTCCATAGAAAGGAAGGTATTCAGTTTTATGATAGTTCTGATAGCTCCATAGAAAGTAAGGTAATTAGTTTTTGGATAGTTCTGATAGCTCCATATGAAATAAGTTACTTAATTTTTGGATACTTCTGATAGCTGCCTAGAAAGTAAGGTATGTAGATTTTGGATAGTTCCGATTGCTCCATAGAAAGGAAGATATTCAGTTTTATGATAGATCTGATAGCTCCATAGAAAGTAAGGCAATTAGTTTTTGGATAGTTTTGATTGCTCTATAGAAAGTAAATTATTTAGTTTTAGGATAGTGCTGATTGCTGCATAGAAAGTAAGGTATTTAGTTTAAGGATAGTTCTAATAGCTCCATAGAAAGTAAGGTATTTAATTCTTGGATAGTTCTGATAGCTCCATATGAAGTAAGGTATTGTGTTTTCGGATAATTCTGATTGCTCCATAGAAAGTTAGGTATTAAGTTTTTGAATAGTTCTGACAGCTGTATAGAAAGTAAGGCATTTAGGTTTTAAATGGTGATTATAGTTTAATAGAAACTAATGAGTGTTTGAGGTTTGAAGGTTAAGTATAGTTTAATAGAATGAAAAGCACTATTTTGTTTTTGTATGTTGACTTAGTAATTAAATGTTGAAAACGACCTGTTGGGAGGCAATATTTAAAAACTTACGAAAGACTCACAAATTTTATCTTTTTTTGACAGGTTAAATCAATTTACACAAGTAGAAAGCAGACTTGTAGCCTATTTTTGTGAACTAAGATACAACTCTTTAACTAAATGCAGTTTGAGTATTGTGCTAAATAGCAAATTCTGTGTTCTAACTCATCAATGCAAAATTTATTTGTTGCTATTTGAATTGGGTAAGGGACTTGTTTCATAACTTCAGAGCTGAATGATTCAACATACTTTTTTATACAATCAAATACAGTTAATCAATTAAAAAAAAAAATATATATATATATATATATATATATATATATATATATATATATATATATATATATATATATATATATATATATATATATATATATATATATATATATATATATATATATATATATATATAAATTAAGGGCGAGCACATGTGACCTAAGTCATTGGCCACTACAAGGCCGGAAGTGATGGCCACTTGTGAAGGAGCACCCTGTGGGAGGACCATTATTGCCCCTAACAATTTATACTTCGTAAATTTGAACCATGTTCAGATGACGAAGCAACACCTGAGCTGGTATACGCTTACAAATATCCATGCCCGAACCCGGATTCCAACCGGGGACCTTCCGATCTAGAGGCTAACATCTTAACCACAATACCGGTTAGTCGGCAATTTAAATATATTAATTATTAAATTTTTTTAACTTAATTACATATAAATGTAATTTTACTAGCTTGATACAAACACATACATTCATATATGATTGATTTTCAATGCTATTTTAACTAAATCCAAAACTAACTTATGTAAGGGTTGAAATGTACTGGCATAAACGCAGCCTTCAAAGCACAGATGGTACTGTGCGGTGTTGACAAGATTAATAATATTTCCAACAGAGTTTAAAAGGGAATTCGAAATATGTGTTTCATTTTCATCCATTTTGGAAACAAATAACTTATGTCGACAACAACTTGAGAACGGGTGTTGTTATTTATGACGATAAAAAATGTTTTTTACGTAATTATAAAAACACAATTTTCTATTATCTGGATATTTGCTGGTAAACTATGTGTTTTCGATATAGATGCTACGAGTATTATACACTGAAAATAAAATTATCTTAGATAGATGAAATAAATGATGCCGTATGAATTATTTATGATGTAAAGTAACTTCATTAGAGAAAGAAATGCAAACTCTTTTCCGAATAGATACAGAGTAATGAGGTTTTATGTAAGTTGTTGCTTCTCAATAACTTAGATTACTAATAAAAATAAAAGTAAACAATCATTAATAAGGAAAAACGTATTTTTGAGTCTGCTGTAGGAGTAGTTTGAAAACTATAGGATAAGTATTTGGAGAGCAACTACTTCGACGCTTTTTGTTGCTTACTTGAAAAATTCATAGGTATTATCATATGAATAGAGAATTTACATTTGACTTTAGAATGTTATCATTTTAAATTTTTTTCTTATGTCCTACTGAAGTTACAGAATTTTTTTATTCGTCCAGTATATGTAGAATGTTTATTTTGAATAAGGTTTATAATGCTGCAAATAGTAATCCAGCGCAATTTCTGAAAAAATATCCCATTGAGAACTCGAATAGTACGATAAATTTAAATAAAAATGGGAATTAATTATAATAAAATATTTGAATGAAAATTTTTGAAAGTTGTAAGGTACTTTTTTTTAAAGTCATATTTTTAAAAGTAAATATTTATTTTAAATTTGCTGAATCAAAATTAAAGTATAATGTTTGAAAAATATATATTCCAAATTTCAACCCTTTAACTTTATAGGTTTTTGACTTATAGCAAATTGAATACAGGAAATCTTGAAAAAATGTATCATGGAGAAAAACGCATTTAAAGTTTTAAAGACAGATGTTGTTGCCATGACAACAACTGTCAAGAGTGTTATATTTTCAAAACAACGCATCACAAAAATTACTATACCTCTAGTTCTAATTAAGATAGAAACATGATTTAGACGTCATTTTAAGCAGAAAAAGACAGATAATTTCTTAAAATAAATTTTTTTTTAATTCGAAAACTTGACGATTTAGATGTTTTGGACCCCCTTAAAGAATGTTAGCATCATTAAACTGTAAAGAAAAAAAAATTATATCCATTTGAACTTCTCCGTCGCTTATATACAATTTACTTCGGACGCAAATATACATATATGTTGTATGCATCCATATAATCCATTTCTTATTCTTCGCACTTCTGATTAAAGTGTTTTTGTAATGTGACTACTACATAAGTTTATTTTGAGTTATCGAGTCAGTTCGAATATTCTCGTCCATTCATTTTCAGTAAAAATAGCGAATGTTTGGCGAATAATCTTGCACTTAATTTTCCTATGAATATATGTATTTTACTTGAGCCATTCTTGCACCTAGCATGCAATAATTTCGAATTTCATCATCAATATCAGATGATGGAAATTAAATTGTTTCATTCGTGGCTAATTAAGTTTAGGGGACGCAAATGTTTCTTGAAAATTCCATTCATCGGCAGGTGGAATAATGGAACTACCTTTGGATATATACATATAGCAGAGTTGACGTTTGTCTGTTCTCTATACTAATCCACTTGTTGACCAATCTAGACCACACTTGGAACACTTATATTTTAGAACTTTGTGGGTATGATAGGGTACATATTCACCCCCGTTCTATTTGTCCAAGGGGGATACAAATTTACGTCATTCGTGACCTTTTTAGTTTGAAGCAAACGCACTTATTCCAGAAAATTCCATTCAAGGGCATGTGGAATAACGGAGCTTGTGATAGAAATAAATCTCCTCAGTGTAGACAAATTAAACTTAATCGGTAACAATTTTTTAATGAACAGAAGATCAATTTTACAACACTTTTACAAAACGAAAATCACTGTATTCAACGAATGATTCACATGTATCTAATTTGGGATAGAACAGCTTTTTTATGTAGAGTAAACAACTTCGATTTTCTGTCATTTACCACAAAAGATTTCAGTATTTAAAAATTACTAACTGTGATATTTTCCAATATCAACAAGGTCTTTAAAATTTCTTTTTTCCAACAGACATACAGTTTAAATTTGAACTCTTATGTTTTTTGTTTTTAATTCACAGAAATTCGGTTTCTAAACGAAAAGCACGTACCTATTTGGAATGATAGATGTAGTTACTTGACTATGAAGTACAGCTTTCAATAACACCCAATGAAACACGAAAATCAAGTGAAATTTAGTTGATTTTAATCGTCTTTCAATGAAAAGCTATATCAAAATTTTGAAACATTGTTTTTTTAATTAACATGTTCTTTTAAAATAAGAAATTGCACGCTTTAAAAATATTTTGATGTGAATATATTATGATAATGCAATCTACACACTATTTCGTACCAAACCATAGATTTATAGAAAGTTGGACGAAATATGCATCTACGAATTGTCCATGTCTACTGATATTTTGCAGGAAATAAATAAATTATTAAAATCTAACATCTGGGTAACATTTCTGCAATAGGTAATGTACCGGAACATATAAATATAAACACAGAAACACAATTCCAACCCTTTAAGAAATGCAGAATTCTTAAGAAAAAAAATTATGTTCTGATGTGTTAAATTTCGACTTCCTGAATATATTCAAAAAGAGAAGAATTCGATAACAGACGAACAATATTGATAAAAAAAAACACTAATGATTAAAAGCAAAAAGAATCCTCAAAAATGACCGCAACATCTCGCTGTCATCTCAAATCCCAAATAAAGATTTCTAAATTAAATTAAAAGTTCAACATTAATTCTGACGTTGCCAGATACCGAAAAGCAAAATTACAGAAAATTTAAGGTCAATTAGATTTTTTTAGGCTTTTTTAGATTATATATATATATATATATATATATATATATATATATATATTAAATTAGTGAAATACATTTGCACAATTTGTATGGTAATAAATGGCCCAAATTGAACGTGAGTCTTGTTTCGAACTCTTCTTTCTTAGTCATGTTTAAAGTTAGAGTGTATGCAAGGCACTTCATTTATCTACCTTTTACCGATTAACATTAATTTTAAAACAATTTTAGTCTGAGATTAAAATATAAGATAAAAGGAATTTGTCACATATACTCGTATATATACGAGTATATGTGACAAATTCCTTTTATCTTATATATATATGATTATATGATATATGATTTAAAACACTAATACAAAATAATTACGTATTGTCTATTTTTATATCTAAGACAAAGCCCACATTTCAAATTTTGACATGTAGCTGTTTTCAGTCAGTTTTGGTATGCTGTTTTCTGTACCAATTACAGTTGCAGAAACGCGGATATAACTTTGAGAATGCCGGCAGAATGTTTTAATCAAGCACATGGTTTTAATCAAGCACATGGTTTTAATTAAGCGATTGCTAGATATGTTAGAACTACATGCAGGTGCCTGTCTTATACAGCTTACAGCTCCAGAAACCGATCGTGATACAGCAATTGGGAGTGTAATAACGCAGTGGTTTGAATAGGTATGTAGGTAGTTGAATGTATGTTACACTGAAGCAACATGAGAGCATTCCTAAGGAAAGATGAATGTAAGTTAGAATTCGTGTATCGGAATACTAAGTAGTCATGCAATTATACGCAATTGCAGACTTTTATTGATATCTAAAGAGGGATAAGGGGTATTTTCTTTAAAATATAGACTGATATCCATAATTTTCTATGGGTTAAGATGTAAATTGGATTCGTTAGCGCGGTTCAAAGAGTAGTGGGTTAGTAACTGGTGGGTTCCAAGTTCGAAACTCGATCCCACCAAACTCCGTAGATTAAGTAGGGCTCGTGCATATTAAGTATACCATGCCCTCAAATGTCTTCGCAATGGAGTGGTGTTTAAATTTGGAAAGTGGGTTTGAAGCTCAGTGGTAGACCGATGTTGAAATTTTCTAGATGTTGACCACGGATCTTTCTCTTTCTGGACTGATCTCGAACCATCGTCAATAGGCGTTGGGTTACTCCTGTGTGACATTAATACAATTATCTACTCATCATAAATTGCTACTGTATAGTGGTAAATAAAAATTGTATGTGTACTAATAATTATGGGCGTTTGATTGACGTTTTAAATGTGAGAAATGAATGTGTGTGATATTACAATGTGGGTTATTGGTTTCTTAATAAATTCATTACATAATTTCTAAGTTCAATGAACATATTACAAGGTGCTTCGATTTACCCCGTTTAGTGCAGATTTTAGTTTGTTAGGGCTTTATGTAACAAGGATGACATTTGTTCAAGCACAACATCAACTACATAACGTAATGGGCATACACGTGCATTGAAAGTTTTACTGAAACGGAAAAAATAAATTAACACAGGATAAGTTTCAAGAATCGAACCTGTGCCTACTACACTAATGATAACTAAGCCGTTGTAGATTTAATTTAAAATTAAGTATACAGTGACTTTGGTTCAATTATTGTGAGGGTAATTTGGTAAATTTGTAAGAGATTAGGGGAAGACTTTGTTATTCAATAATAATGCTGTTAAGACATTCACATGCTCATAAAGAAAAAGATTATCGCAAAGCATGCTAAACTTAAGCTATCGTATCCTGTTTAATCGCTTCTTCGAGTCAATCACTATCGTCTTAACAAATGCTTTAAGCAATTCCAGTAAATCGCCTCAACCCACAGTCAATAATTATTTTTACCATCACCCCTTCTGTCTGATTTGAGGGTACACAGTGTAAAGCTCAATCGGTGTCTGAAGTGTCTGATGTGAGGTGTCACAGTGAAAAGCTAAAGTAGATTTGCAGTTCTGCCACACTTCATGAAAACTGTACCTCATTTTGAGTGTAAATATACATGCCAGACAGCATGATAAACTTTTTCGTCTGCTGTCCAAACGGAGAGTGAGTATGTCTGCTGTCCCCAAATGGATAGATAGTTCTTCTTCTGTCCATGGTATCGAGGCTACCTTAAAATGTAGTTTATCACCGTTTTTTCTATGTTTTGTGTTTCTATAAATTGGTGTTAACCAAACAACAATCATGTACCAAAATGGAATATAATTTTTGAATGTGAATTAGTTAAGTGCTGAAATCGTATTAGGAAAACGAGCCAACTGATGAGAGGTTCAGAATACGTCCAGGGAACCCGTATCACAGTACAAACCCTCCACATAAAGTGGTCCCACACTAAATAATTTCAGTGTGTCTTGCGGTTGATCTAGAGAAGCAATTGGAAAGGCTTATCGAAGTAACACTAGACGTTTTGAAGATGGCACAATCGATATGCGAGTAATAATAGTATTAAACACACATAGATGATCAGAATGATGCACAAGAATCCAAATTTGGTTGACCTTAGAGTCCAAGATTCTGTTTGCTGTCCATACAACCCACTACCAAGACTTTATGGTATAAATAATTTGTATGATTTTAATAAGTTGATAGAAATGTTGTCTTGTTTCTCTGTTGAAAAATATAAATGGCATTTTTACATTAATCACACATGATAGCAACAGGTAGCATACATAAGCAAACCCTTAAAAGTGTACATACGCATTGTTGGTGAATTAGATAGATCCCGATGCGTCTGCGTTTTGGAATCTGGGAGACATTAACAGCCGTCGTTTGAATGCACCCACGTATTGAAGATGAAAGGGTGGATCTTCAGTGCCAGTAGCCAATGGTTGACTATTCTTTGGAACACAATTAGAGAATACACAGACTGAATAGTATGTCGGATCACTTGTTGTAATGCTCTCCATGTCACATATATGGGCTATTCAGGCAGCTCGATTTGAGCTATGTGTATTATTAAGACAGTTGTCGTAGACTGTATATTCTGCAGATAAAAAGCTTAGGATATGATAAGTTTTATTATAAAGTAGAGTATTTGCATATGGGCATAAGAACGCATAAGAATGCGTTTCTTTGTAGAATAATACTCTTTTTGACAGTGATATTGTATTGACTTTTTAATGTATTTTGAGATAGTTGAAAAATAATATGTACTCGTATTCTCTCCTACTACAGGAAGAAATATGTTGTGTGTTCGACACACTCCTTTAGCACTATAAAATTTAATATGAACAAGTTATGAGTTACATAAAATACGCACGAATACAGATTTAGGATAGCATGCGCGCAAAATGCGGAACATCGGCGTCATTGCAGGTCATCATCATCTGATTTAAGCGTTTTTTGAAACGATTTGTTTGATTTAACTCTTCAAGTCGTTTCGACGAGATTTATCGCCCATCAATATGTGACTAATTGTGATAATTACAAGTTATCTCGTCATTAAGCTATTGCCAATTATTTTCTTCATGATAACGAGTGACCAGGATTTATTCTTTTTGTTTTCTAATGACAAGATATCTCGTCCATCAAGATCTGTTCTGTTTTTCTACCGACAAGACAGCCACCATGAGGGTTAAATGAATTAAAGGAAATAAAAATTAATCAATATTCTATCGATTGTAATTGTTTGGACAGTTAGTATGATATCACACCCCATGTACCGAATAGATGCCAAATTCCTAAACACCACATGAGAAATTAATCTTTAACTATCTATTAGCAAACTATACTTTTACTATTACTATTACTACCTAAATGTTATATTTCCTTATAGCCATTCCTGCAACCTCTAATGTCCCAAGTTAATGGGCAAATAATCATAGAACTTTCGTTGCTAAGGACTCCAGGTAAAACTCTCAGCACCGATACTTTTATTATCTATCGGGTTCAGCCAGACCAGTGTACAAAGCCCTAGTATTCCGATTCGCGGCGGGTAAATCTTTTGATTAGTTGAGACAGATGCCAGACAAGATGCCGGAAAGACCGTCATTGATCTTAGGATTAGGATGTTTGGTCAGAAGGAAAAACAGTTCTTTTCTCGGCACGGAGTCATTAAAGCTTTGAGCCCCGTCGTCATTAGCGTCTTTCGTTGGTCTTTCCCCGGCTCCAATCCCGAAGACAATTCCCCAGCCCCTGCCCCGAGTGGGGATCGTGTTCTTGAAATGGTTAACCTTTTGCAGTTTTCACAATTAACCGGGCTTATCGGATGTCTGCGAGAAATCTAATTTCTCCGAGATCGGAGTGGTAATTTGTGAACTGAGATTCAGTCCGTTCTTCTTCCCCCGTTAGCGGGAATGGGCGTTTCGAGAACTTGGGGAATTACAAGAAAGCAATTTCGCCCCGTCTCTTGGTGAAATTAGGAATAGCAATGATTCTACCGAATGTTCTGGTTATCGGGAATTTTCACAAATAAGAGTCTTACATGTGCCTTTATTGAGATCTTATTCAGCCGTTCACATGGATTCTGTTTGTGTGTTTGGTAATGAAAATCAATTTTTATCGGTAAGACTTATCATTGGTTAGTTCTATGGCTTCTAAATTTATACATGTGGCATTAAAACGATGCTATAGTAGGTTAAGAAGTAAATGCTCGATGGTTCACATGCCTAATTTTGTTCTACATCCTGAATTCTACGTGATTCCTAACCTCAGTTTTGAGCTTTTTGACCAACACAACCATATGTTTAAGGTAAAACAATTTTTTATCGGTAGGACTTGGCGTTGGATAATTCAATGACTGCTAAATGCATACATGTCCCCTTAAAACTGCACAGTCGTGGGCCTTGTGGTTAAAAAATAACTATCTGAAGGGTTTAAATGCATGAATCCGCTCAGAGACCTACAGTCTTAACTGCTTGACTCGTATCCTTATGTAACCTTTTGAGATTCTTGACAAACACAATCATAAGCTTTAGGGAAAATACGTTATGAAGAGAGGGAGGGGTTCAGCGTTGGATAACTCAATTGCTGCTAAATATATACCTTTCGCATTAAAACGATACAATCGTGGGCCAAGTGTTTGATAAGTAACTGCCTAATGGGTTCGGGATATAACATAACGGGTAATTAACGACTATGCGGGATCAAACCCGAACGACCACATCATGTAGTTTTGTACTACGGTCAGATGACGAGGTCATAACTTACCTGGCACCAAACTCTCCAAATGTCCACGTCAATGTAAGGATATTGTAGGCAATGCCAGATTTAGGGAGCACCTTCCCCACCGACGTTGTTCAATGGGGTGTAAACTCGTCACTGGTCCCTAATCTGCTACTATCCCGCTACATTGGCCTTTTTAAAGAAAGTTGGTTGGTTGAGATTAGCACACGAGCCATATTTACGATTTAACCCAGCTGTGTCACAATAAAGTCAATATAGAAATAAATTAAAGTTACTAAGTTATTTGCAAAAAACATTATTTATCGTTTAATGATTGGAAAAATAAAAGTGTAATGCGTAATTTTTTTAAATTTCTAAACTCATTTAAATTTTTAAATTTTTTACAAATATTTGTGTTTGTAAAAGTTGTTATCTTATATATTTTAAATCAATGATTTCATTTCTTCGAATGATAACTGTTTTTTATGGTATAAAATAATTCAATATGTTTTCTATCAATTACAAATGATTAAATTTTTAGTAATTGGAATCAACATAGAACATTAGATTTTCCCGTTATTTATGCACAGAAAAGAAAGTGGATTGCTTAAATATTAAAACTAAAAAAGTTAATTATGATCCTGATGAATAATATTTAAATAATCGCTTGAGATGTGGAACGAACAAAAAAGTTTTTATCCCTGATTAAGAAATAAAAACTAAAAGTTTATTTTAAATTCATGGTCTTTTTATAATGGAATAGCAGAGGGCTATTTAATCTCTCAAAATGCCTTGTAAACTCAGCGCTGCAAGAAACAAAACCACTTCGCTCATATAAAGTCGAGCTAAATTTTCCTGAATCGTCTGCAAATGACAATACTGCGCTTTGTACACAGAAGACAAAACATAATAGACGTCTCAGTTTTAAATTAACATGGGTGAAGAAGCAGAAATTCATTTTTTGAAAAATAAAAACCCAGGTTCCAGTTATGAGGTCTTTTGTCGCACAGTGTGAAATGAATTGCCCAGTGAAAATAATATGCAAAGTAATACCTTGGGGGGAATCTATGCAATTTCATCCAACTTTTCTATTTAATTTTCTTGTGTTTTAGACGTGCCATCTTCTTTCTGTTTCTTTTGTAACCGAGGGATTTTGAATTTAATTTGCATTTTTCGGAGATAGGAATCTTCCAAATGAATAGAAGTAAATGTCATTTTCTGGCACTGAGAGGTTTAGATGCAATACTCCGTCTTCCGTAGATTTTAAATTAAAGGAGGGTAGGATTTTTCGTTCATCGCGAATTTGAATATTTTACACTGCATTGTGTGTTCCGGATGTGTTCTTTGCGAGTTTATGTTCTTCTTAACGTTGTTTGTGATGATTTGCATATTGCCACGGCACTCACGCCCCGTGAATGCTAAATACGGTTGAATGAGGTAGTAGAGAAATCAGTGTAATCCGCGAAACTCCTTCAAGTGAACAACCGTGCAAAATGAAAATTGCCATGGAGCAGAAATTTCTAGCAATTGTGGCAAACAATTTTCGTTCCAGCTGGGATTGATTTAGCTCTGATTCCATGTTTCTCTTTAAATTACTGTATATCTTAAGCCTGCGTTACGAATGCTTAGTACTTATACCACTGACTAGCGAGTAACATTGATTATGATGGTGTTTAATCTTAGATAGTTTCAAAAAATAGAGAGCTCAGAAACTCACATGCAAGAACAAAAACGAATAACAAGTACACATTATTGAAAATTCTGAGTAAAGAAGCATCGGTAGTAGTACCAGTTGAAAGAGTAGAGAAGAAGCAACCAGAGAGTTGCATGTTCGTCACATGAACCAACCAAACCAAAGACTGTCGTGTTAGTGGGTATGGTGCATGTTAGCGTGGTATTGAAATGTAATTTCCATAAAAACACCAAGAAATGCATGAAACCGTTGTAGTCAGGTTTGAAGAGTAACGGACTAACAACCGGAGGATTGCAAGTTTGAGTTCAACCAAATACCGTAAAGAGTGACAGCTCGGGTGTCACCTTGTTATATAATCATGGTTCAAAATCACATGGTGTTGTCCTCGGTTCCTTCAATTTGGGTTTCATCCCGAACTGTCAAAAATAACCCTTTACGTTGCTATATGGTTATGTTAATTATAATACCTACCTTTCATTTAACCGCGTTTAATGTAAATGGTTTAAAGTGTTAGACAACAACAGAAGCACATTTCCCATATCGTTGAATTTTGGTACTAAATGTTTTTCTCAATAACAAATTTCGTTCCATTACGTATATTCGTATATATATATATATTTACATTTCTATATTCTGACAAGAAGAACCATCCTAATGGATGCATTTACTGAGAAAGTTGAATTGAGTTCTAATGATTGGGATAAATTTACCACATCTGCCAGGTTTCTAATAATATTTAAAAGAATCGTTTATAAAATTTAACTAATCCAAGATGTGAATTGACTCCTACATATTTTCCGTGATAGGGTATTTCATTACATAGACACCAAACAAGTATATAATTAACATGAAAGACGGAAATTGGATAATGTCGGCTTTCTTTGGCGAATGTCAACACATACGAAATACGTCGGTGAAAGACCAAATATTTGGTTATATTCTTACACATTCGGACCATCACCGGTGTATGTCGACAAGCACAAATATGCTTTGGTGGAGGTCGAAACGAGAAGCTTATGTCGACAGAGAGACGACAGTCTGGAAAGTGAAATATTTTTAAAATTTGGTGCCCCAGCTATATTGCAATCAGGTAATAATAGGGGATTCTGTAATTAAGTCATATCCGAACTATGCGGTATGTGGAAATATGTTAAGATTTTTCATGGAAAGCCTCGTCATAGTCAAACACAAGGATCAGTTGAAAGGTCCAATGAGGATATACAAAATATGTTATCTGAATGCATGAACGATAACGATACAAATAAATGGTCAGATCATTTGCCCTTTGCTCAATTTTCCTAGAACACTACTTACCATGAAGGATTACGTGAAAGTACATATGAAGCCATGATTTGCGCTAAACCAAAAAGAGGCATAGCATCGTCATCTTTGCAAGACGAACAAATCGCATCGTAGCAATTGCATGTTGGATTTGTTCACACACGTAGAAAGTTCTAAATTTAAGACTTCAAATGTCCAGTTAATATAATTACACCTATTCAGGTGGATTTTGTGAGGCGAAGCTTTTTTGGGACATTGACCATAATGAAAGAGCTGCATTCTGACTGTAGAAGATAAATCTTTATGATGACGTTTGAAGTTCTATGCAAATATCAATTATCCGCTAAATAGTTTGAGGTACTGGAATGTGAATACACGAAAGGCCTTATATGAGCACTTAATTGTACACTTAATTGGATTCTTTGGGTGAATTTTATTTATTGTAATGAGACGGATCAAAGTAACGAAACGCTCAATGTACTACCCGCTTGTATTAGGTTTGGGAGATGTTCATTAAGATTCTAATCAAATTGATGTCATTATTTACTGGAAAATAGTGCGTTAAGATTTAATTTCGAAAAAAGAAACGAAATTTAATAATACAATTTGAAATATCCACGTAGGCACTATAATTAGTATAAATAAGAAGATGCTTTTATGTGTTGATTTAAAAAAATATTTGTAAACTTTAATACTGTTTTAAAAAACGGTGAAAGTAATATATTGTTTGATTTGAAAAATGGGTACATTTTGGTAGTTACGTAGTCGATGACATTTTGCATTATACAGTATTCATAAGAAGGACTTCAGACCAATTACTTACTGTTTCATAGTTATAATTATAGATACATTTAATATATATTGGTTATTTCTGTCTTATAACGTCGGCTTATATAAATGACACACACTAAGTTAAAATTTGTAAGCTACCAGTTGTTTTTAACTTTTATAGACCAGAATGTAGTTCCTTTAACTGGAGAAATCAATTAAGATTTTTGTATGAATGTGGGACTTCTTCTTGAGAAACACAATACGTGCCTGGGAGGAAAGGGAAAGAGATTCGATTCCTTTAACGTACCCTGGTGGTCTTTCTTATGTGGGAGAAAAACTTTCCTTTTGTATATCATTTACTTGAGGTTGTCTCTATTGTGTTTCACACAGCATGGTCAAGTATGTCTCTTGTTTCATCAACTCAACCCAATCAGCCACACTTAATGAATTTAGTTAGTGGTATAATTCTTTATCATCGTTTAAACAGAATATTTTTTACTTGAGGTTGTATGTATTGTATTTAGCACAGCATGGTCAAGTATGTCTCTTGTTTCATAAACACAACCTAATCAGCCACACTTAAAGAGTTTAGTTAGTGGTATAATTATTTACCATCCTTGATGAAATTGCATATGAAAAGTGATTCAATTTATTAAGAATGCATGACAGCAAATTAAGCTGATTTGCATGCTTTGATAGTGGTGCATTTCATGCATTTCTTGGTATTAATACATAAATGAGATGTTTTCAGATTTCCGTTCATTGTGAGGTTCTGTATGTTAACTTGGAGCCATGATTTTATACATTACTTTTTTGTAAAATATTGACATTGCTTTTGTGAATTTTTCCTTCGCCCCGGTTGTGGAAGAAACATTATCTTGACGAAACATTATGAATCAGAACAAAAGGACATTATTTAATGTAAAGGTGATTGTTTGGTTTCAAGTAAACGTAAAGAGAGGTTTTTAATGTTTACAATTTAGTTGGCTGGTGGTAGGAAAGCATAACTCTTTAAAAACATGTTTTAGTTGTACTATGCAGTTTGGGGATGATGAAGTTAAGTAATGCAAGTTAACAGTTTTTAAGTAGTAAAATTAAAACTTACAATTTGGAACAGAAACTGTTAGAAAAAAGTATCTATTGTTTTCTTTTCATAAGCCTATTTTTACTAATAAAATGAAGACTATGCGACAGAAAATTGTAGAAATGTAAGTTGAATTATTAAGATCATTCTTTTGTCGCGTAATATTTAAATTTTAATACAAGTAGCATAATCAAATTACATTCGAGTAACGTGCAAGTTTCGCAACACTTTAAGATAGGTTACAGGAGTACTAAAATTTCATATTTAGCTTTACAAAACACCCTCTAGAGATGAGGGGTACGACCCTTTAAAAAGAGTGTTTCTCAGGGTAAATAAACAAATCAGACACGGTAAACGAAGATATCATTTATTTATAACCACTAACACTCTAGCATGATGCATATAGGGCTTAACTTAAATTTAATTTATAGCGTTTTTGGTTAATTAGAGTTGACCAATCAACTATTATAAATCAATTTGGAATCCATACAATATTTTCTTGATGCTGTAATCTTATTCCAAAACTAAAAGCAATGTGACTTGCAATTTGAAATACATATACTATAGGAACGACGTTCCACCAGGAAAAACAAGATCAATATTTAGCCTGACAGAAAGAGTTTCACCTCTTCCTCTTAACTGTTTCAAAGATAACACAGAATTTGTATTTGTTGAATGGTATTCAAACGAACAAATATGAAATCAACAGCTAGTAAATAAATCCCTAGGGGAAAACTCTGAAATAAGAAAGGGGAGAACGGAAAGAAATAAAATAAGTTCTTACGAAATGATTGGATTACGTGATACTGTAATAAATTCCATTAACTTGATTGGTAAATTCGAAAAAGTTTTATCTGAGATATCGAAGGATAAAATGCAGCATGACTTTTAGCTTCAAATGTATTTCTTTATTTAGTCGATTTAGGTAGGTATTTTAATTAACATCGTACTGGAGCAACACAACGGGCTATTGACGAGTTAGTCGACTAAGAGCAGAAACATCGTCATTTTATCGGACGCACTAAATACTTATTTCCAATATTGTGTGAACTGTATTAACTAGTTGTACTTTGTTTAAAAGAGCAACTACGCTATCATAACTCTAAAAATTTATATTTTTCGTCTAAAAATTAATAGTTAGTCCTTAAACAGAGCGCCCAGTAAAAAATTATTTGTTTGTAAATGAGTTGTGGCTCTACGGTGACTATTTGGTCAGTATCTTGAAATCCTGAAGGACAATTAGACTATTTATTTCAATATTCCTTAAATTATATTTTCTAAATTGATACTTTTTATTTAGCAAAATATTTCGAATTGTTTGAAGCTATGGAGCACCGTGAGCGAATGAAACAAGCCTGTTTCTCATAGTAAATCAATGAAGACTGCTTAGTAATGTCATAATTTGGTGCAGCGAGAAGAGAACGAAGCTATCTAGCTATTAAATATATCAGTTTTCATCAGTACACTTTTCTGATTAAAAGTGTAAAGCATATATTTTGTACTTTTATGTACTGGTATATCCAAAGCCTTTCTGCCTGGCCTAGAAAGAAAGCCGTAGCGGAATTCCGCCTCGCTACTGACCACGACTGCATTGCAAGACATTTACATCGTATAGGCATCCTTGACAATCCACGCTGCAAGCTCTGCAACCTACAGCAACTCATGGACTATACACACCTGCGACACTGTCCTGCGCTCTTCGCTACAACTTTGTGGGAACGATACTGGGAAGCGAGGGACCGAATGGGTCAATAGACTTTCTTCTGTATTATGTCTATGTAGACTATGTTCTGTATTTTGTCTTCAGTTTTGTCTTTTGTACCCGCCATTGGAAATTTAAAAAAATGTACTGGTATAATAGGTTTTTGTAAAGCATAAGAATTAAGTTTTGTAGATCTGGCTTTCTACTAATTGAACGTCTCAGCAAATAGTGTGGGAGCAGTCACTGAAAAACGATCTCATAAACTTTGACCAATGGACTTGAGAATCGAAGTGCAAACCAGTGTTTTTGATAATCAATTAGTCATATATTAAGATTCCTGCTTAGTATCTGTGTTACATTTACTCCGTGATCATCACACCGAGCAATTAGTTCGAGAAATAGCATGTATTTACTTGCAAGCGGGATTTGTCTATTTCATAAAGAAGTTAATTGTCCCGCTCATCTACATTTCAATGAAATAGATCATATGGGCGGAGTCGCTATCTATAGTTCTCCGAAGGATTAATCACGTGGGGTTACGAATCGACTTAGCCAATTCACTACCGAAACTCTAGTGTTTTTGATAAGGTTGGATCAAAAGTACGTTAAGGTATCATTAGCACAATTGTTAGATATTTATCCTTAATACGACAGATTTAGAGATAAATTATTGACACAACGTCTTTATTCTAATTAGTTTACTGTCGTAACCTTGCTGGTCATGCTTTACAATTCCGGTTTAGAAAAAGTGTTTGCGTTAAAATTTCTTAATGTAGCAGCATTTCATCAAAATAACATTTAAAATTGACATAATACAAAAACAAATAAATCCCATAGAACGCATTATAACTGTAATTTTCGATTGATGCATCCTTTTCAAGAAAGCTACATTGTGTTCATTTTTTGACAGTTTATGTACAGGTATAATAGGATTTCCTGTAAAGCATGTGCCCGTAAAGCTTTCAGTTGGCCGTTCCGCTTCATCTTCGTCATATGAGAGAGATTATGTATCACGACAAAATGTGACGAAAACACTACTTTTATGCTATGGTTAAATTTTTATGCAGGATGATGTAAGGATGACAACTTAACGGAACGGCGATCTATCATAGTTATCGATCGCCACAGCTTCCTGAATCTTTGGCTGGATTTGGCCAGTTCCTTTTGCTGGAAAATATGTATTTTTTTCCCTCTCGCATTTATCAAAACAGTGACGAAACTTTACAACAACATTTATTTTCTCCCTACGCCCATTGCTCTTTTCAAATAAATGTCCCTTAATTTTTTCTGTGATGCAAAATTGAGTTTTGCTTAGAAATCAAAATGTACCTTTGCGGCAACATAAAAAAGAAATGTGATTTTCCGGTGCATTGATGACACACCTGTTGAAAGCCGTTAGGCTAATAGGTTCATGTATTCGAAGCACTTAAAAGTTATGACCTAACTTCTATCCAGCAATTCGAAAACTAACACCTATATATGATGGAATATTTAAAGGTTTTCGAAACAATGCCAGTTAATTTTTCACAGGAAATACGTTGATACGATATAAATGCGTTGCTTAAAAATCATAACGTAGTTTTGTTTCTGAAATTTTAGAAAAGGGCAATCTATTTAGTAAAATATAAAGCTGCTAATATGATGCCATTTGGCAGCTTGCAAAAGAGAAATAATAGTGAATATGTTATCCGTAGCTTTGAAGTAAAAAGAAAATTGAACGTAAACACAAACTATCCCGCCGTTAGTCGCGCATTGGTCTTTTCCCGCGTGTGCGTGATTTTTCTGTTGTACCTTACCTTCCTTTATAAATAGAGAAAAATGCCATTTTATAGCTGACCTTTGATGTGTCCTCTAGCTCTTCTTCCCGTTTGGTCACATTCTTTTTGAAATTCCTGGAAGTTATGATATCCGAAAGAAAAGTTCGGTTAAACTGACCATGGAGCGCCAAGTCGAAATTAGTAAGAGAGTGCGTATTAATTTTTCCACGTTGGTACGGTGCGGGCTAGATGTTGGAAGCGCTGCAAAATGAAAATAAAATATCTGACTGTTGCGGAAGCTTTGCAGCTTTTTCATGATAGAAATGATGATGGAAGTATTTCTGAAGAAGACATATTATCGCACGTTAGTGAGGAAGAAGATAAGATCATTCACGAAAAAGATGTTACTAATACCAGTGATGCCAAAGATGCCGCCAGTGACGATGAGGATTTGAATAAAGACCTTCTTCAAAGGAAGGATCAAACTGAGTGGAAGAAAAACCACCAGACTGAACGTTTCTCGTAGTAAGCATAACATTGCTTACAAACTGTTACATAAAACACCAACTCATGAAGTTTGCTAAGGAAAGAGACTATAAAAAACTTACTTATAAACATGAACTGATGGCAGTACTGGGCTTACTGTACATTTCGGGTGTAATGAAATCCTCACATAATAACTTATCAGATTTATGGGAGGGTGATGGAACCGGAGTAGATATTTTTCGTGCTATTATATACATATATCTGTCTGAAAAGATTTAGATTTCTTTTGAGATGCATTAGATTTGATGATTTGGATACAAGAAAAGAGACAGGTCGTCTAGACAGACTTGCGCCTGTACCAAATTTCTGCGAATACGATCGATATCTATGCACCTGGATTATCATATACATATTATCATAGAATACGAGAAGCACTTAACACTTACTGAGTATTTAAAAGTGGATGATAAATTAGAGAAGTTTAGAGGTTGATATGCGTACTTAAATTCACTTTTTCTTAATTATGATTAAATATTTACTATAACCAGTCCAGTCACATTAATGTGACCACCACCTACTTTCGACGTCAACGTGAAATAACCAATCACAAAAGACAGGTGGCAGCACATTGCAGTGGAGTGTATATAAAGGATGTTCTTGGGCATCGGAAAGCATTTCAATCGTTGGCGTAGTGCAGAAACGTAGCGATTTATCCGACGTCCAAAAGGGCAATATTATTGGCTTTCGGGCCAAGGGTGGAAGCATTTCGGAAACGGTTAATTTTGTGAACTGTTCGCGTGTCGCCGGGGTAAAAGTATACCGTGCATGGCAAAATGGCACTATCCAAAATCAGCGGCGTGGCACATGTGGTGCTCCACGGGCTATAGATGACAGAGGCGAACGAAGGCAACGGCGAAGCGTTCGGGCGAATAGACGTGCAACTGTTGAGAAACTGACCGTCCAGATGAACCAAGTGGCTACCAAGAGGTGTATCCTCAACAACGGTTCAGAGAACGTTGCTGCGCATGGGACTCCGAGGGAAATAAGGACGTCTCTTCCATAACACCGGCATCGAACTCGACCACAGTGACCAGCGATCCCTTAGAAGTAGAATAAAGAATTTGTTGACTCTCCAGTATTTGCGTCGCGACTTTTCTTCTTGGTTGATTTCACCATGTCCAGGTTTTCCCACAGTATCAACTTAGAGGAAATGAAAGAACATCATCTGGTGAGTCCAACTTCATAAACTATTTTTTTCGAAACGACAGACGTCTTACCGATTTTGCCTTAGCCTTTCACGAGCCATTTTCTTTTAGCCACTTACGGCCAATTTATCTTTGTTAAATATGCCCGGCTAATTTATTATATCCAGATAACCTATGTAGGAATTGATATCTCGAACCTGTGTTTTTAATTTAATTTACCACTTTTCAACCCTGAATTTACACCACAGTGTCATACAGCTCGCAGTGTATGTGCGTGGTTCGAAGAGCACAAGGATGAGTTTACCGTACTCCCCTGACCAGCAAACCCACTGGATTTAAACCCAATCGAGAATCTGTGGGACCACCTCGACCGGGTTATTCGCGCCATGGATCCCCAACCGCGTAATCTAGCGCAGCTGGCCACGGTACTGGAGTCGGCATGGCTCAACATACCAGTGAACACCTTCAGAAACCTAATTGACGCTCTTCCTGCACGTCTCGCAGCGATCCGCTCTGCCAAAGGTGGTTATTCTGGCTTTTGACAGGTGGTCACATTAATGTGACTGGACTGTGTATAATTCATGTATAAATATTTAAAATTCATTTAAAGTGTATAATTTTACTAAAAAGGTATGCACATTTGTAATACATTATCTTATACTTAATTTTTTTAGAGTGTATACATTTGCCAATTGACTGCCGTTGCCATTTATGTTTGAAAGATAACTTTTAAAAATAATTTTTATTGATAAGTATCTATAAAAGTGTTTTTTTTTAGAAGCAATTCTTATCTGATATAAAAAGTTGTTTAGTATCTCTAAAAATCTAGTAAAGCAAAAAGTAGTGCGACTAACGACGAGTTATTGAAGGAATATTATTTTGCACGTAAGTATACAGATATTCTTTGAGGGAAACTAACAAGTAAAATAGTTCGTTTTAAACATGAAAGTGCAGTATCTCTTATTATCTTATTATTTCAGATTATGAATATTACAAAGTTGTAATAGATATTAACTTTTTCTAATTATCAACGTTTGAAAATAAATCTGAATTGTCTATGAGAGGAATTGTTTCAGTATAAACACAATCCCCAGATGTAAAACGAATATTTTACTTCTTGTTATCCGAATTATCTCTCAAGATACCTCGTAATTTTGGATCACGGTCATATGATGAGGTTAATACCTGATCCGGCACCCCAATCCCTAATTTTTCACACCACGTCAACGTGATGAAATTTGAATCTACAACAGATTTTACGTGCAGCAGCCCTCACACGACATGTTTTGTTTTGAGTGGAGTTCTGAACTCGATCAACTATAAGTAATTTGAATTTTGTGCAGTTGCAATATGCATGACGAATAAACAAACTTGGTCATGAAAATATCAAGTTCGGAATGCTTCTTGAATTTTTTATTCCTAACTGCAACTAAGATTTTATATCGAAGCACTAAGCACTTAAACTTTAAACAAGAACAATTTGTGTAACGTTCATGTAAATTCGAAGTTATTGCATTAAACCTGAAACAGTTTTCTCCTCTGAAAAGTTTCTCTTCACAAGAAAACTAACTAGGAATATTTGAACAAGGGTTACTCAAGGAATCGCTTCAGAGTTGCTTTTACGCTCTTTGATAAATATTTAACTCTACAGAAACATCACTATCCAATTTAAAAAACATCGAATGTTTGCAAAGAAGCACTTCTAAACCATTAAGAGTATGAGAAAATATGGCAAATACTGATTCCAAATGTTAGTCTATATTACCAAAAAGTCTATTGGAAGTCTATTGTTCAAACTTATAAACTGATTTTAGATTAGTACGCGCGCGCGCGCGCGCGCATGCATCAAGATAAAAATATAAAGATATATAAAGCTCTATCTCATTGGGAATAGGAGATAAAAGAAAAAATGGCAATTATGTAAAAATACAACAATCCTGTCTAGACAGTGTTGTTACTGGCGACGATTAGATACTTCCTACAATATGAGAAAAGGCATTATAATTTCCATACGGTTGTTGATTACACAATAATCAATTGCTAAACATATAGCAGATGCCTTAATTATGAAGTTATTTATGAATATAAAAAATAATTAAAAAATACTACATATATAATTGTTTCCTTATATAAAAACGGATGAATGTTACTGTATTATTTATTTTATGATTGCTACAATCTATACCATTTAACAGTTTTTTTTTCTTCATGCTATAACTGAACCTAACCCTTAATTTTGGGAAATTGCTTAACTAAAAAGTGTATAATATTTATATATATATACGTATTATTGGTTGAACTCATATTTATGTTACATGAAGCATAAAACCTAATATATGAGTAATTTGAATTATTTTAACACGCGGCGATGTACATCGAACAGAAATGATTTCAAAAGTATGTATTTTTTATAAAAAATTAATTTTAGCGATATTGTATAATAGTGTCACTTATTATAATGTTTAAAAACATTTTCTTTCAAACGAAATAGTTATTTTGATACTATTTAAATATGCTTCAATCTGTTCCTTAAGTTACCTGAAAATTGAAAAAACATGACGAAATATCAACAAAATTTGTTTTAACCCTTCTTTGCATTATTTTTTCTTTATTGGTGAAATAAATCAAGGTGATATAATTCATGTTCACAATTAAAGGAAAAATGGTTAAAAAAAATCTTAGTATATATTTATAGTATAAATTTAGCAAAAACTATATGATGGTATCATGTGGTATTTTTAAAATTAAACGCAAACTTTTTCAGAAATTGCTCTAAAAATAACAGAATTACATGTTATAAACCTTTCTTCCACTCATTTTCACTTTTTTAGCAATAGAAACTCAAATATAATAAAACAAAATTAAAAACGAAATCATACGTTTATTGCAACTACAACAAACAGCGGAATGACAACTTCAAGCTCGTTTTACTGATAGTGGAACTTTCTTATTTTTGACAGCTATGTTTTTTTTATGCAATGTACATTAAAAAGGTATCAAGACACGATCAACTTAAAGTGAACTTGTTCTTTCAAATAATTTTTGGGCATTCAATGTTATGATGGAAATTGCCACCATTATGCCAAGAAAGGTTAAATGAAATCATTATTACAATATCGAACACACATGGGTAATATAAAAGGAATTTACTTTTTTCAATACTATCTTTCATCTAGTTAAACTTTTTGAGTGTTATATTTTAATTCAGAAAAATTATACAACCCAAATCTAGCACATAATATTTTACGTTAATTAGTATGCCTTTAAAATGGCGTGCTTAAATACATGTACTGTAAATATTGTTTTGGTAGGAATTAATTTGTCGCACTTCGTACAACATAATTAATACAAGAAGCAGTTTTACAATCAATAATTTCTTATTAATTTCAGTAACAAAATTATTTCTGGAATTCTAACAACAGTCGAGTATTAGATAAATTGCTCTGATCGTGATTTTTGGAGTAATTGTTACTTCGAAAATCACTATAGTTTGAGAACTAAGATTTATGTTTCGCTATAGATAATTCTTTTGAACATTTAAAATATACAGCGCAAAATCAAAGGGATTCGTTACTTTTGGTGAATGAATAAAGGTAATTACAATTTCGTCATAGTATAGTAGGTTATGCAACTTCCACTCTGCGCAGTAATTCTTCATAAATTATTACGGATTTAGTAATTTGTTTCAAGGATTAAAGTTGCTATTTTAAACGAAGCAATTTCAACACAGATAAATTATAAAGATTTCTAAATACGAATACATAGAACCAAAGTTATGAAATTCTTCTCAATGAGAGGATGATCACATTTAAATATATTACCATTAATGACGATAATGAGTTTCAGGATGTAGTAATAATCCGATATTACTGCAAATGGTTGTGAAATTTCGATTTAAAAGGTCCATATCTTTGAATTACGTAATTCTCTTTACAGATCTCCAAATCCATTTTAGAAACTTAATTTTAAAATATATCTAAACACTCATTTATAACTTATGTAATAATTTCCAAAGTAAAGAAAACCACACAAATCCTTTTCTTAGATATTTATTTGATGCTGAGTGTGTTTGAACACCACGCTATCCAGGTGTATTAGTATATTCAGTATTGTGCAATGCAACTCCAAGCAATCGCAATTGTTCTGCAGGCATTTTGTCCGAATTTTGAAAAATGCCGTATAATCATGAACAGACGTAAAACAAAATTATCCGGTAAATATGGATTACGTAATTATAATAAAACATAAAAAATAATCAACTCCTTTTATTTAAATGCTAGGCATATTTTCAGAATTTGCAATTCTGTCGATAACTTTTGAAGATAAATATTTTGTCAGTGACGTATAATATGTGTTATTTATAAAGTGTTTGTGGTAATTTCGGCGGTGTATGGAGGTTGTTCCTTAGCTAGAAAAGAAAAACTTGAGACAGGGAGCGCGCTTTGCTTTACAGAACATCGTAACGGATAATTTTAAAAAATCGGCCAAAATTTTCATGAAATAAAGGAAAAATTGTTCTGCAAGGACTTTGTTCTGCGACATATATCGCAGTTAAAGCCCTTTCTATACCCGGGCACGTTTTCAGGCTGCGTAGGCTTGATTCCCGAATCCCAAGGGTGCATTTTTATTTTCTGTGTCAGTAAAAACTTTCGTTGCGTGTGTAAACTCATTTACGTAACGAAGGAACATTGATTAGCAAAGCTTGACTTGGCATGACCCTAGCGCAATAAAAGTTCGACAACTACGCTACTTAAACTATTTGATTACTGTCTCTACGAAGTATCATGGCATTAGAATAAAACTGATCAGATCGTGATGAACGAGATAAATCGTCATTAGAAAGGAAGAAAAAAATGGCCTTATCTTAATCTCGTTACCATAAAAACTCAGCAACATCGTACTCTCTCGAGATCTCGTGATTATCAAAATTGATCTGATCTTAGTAGACGATGTATATCTTGGATGGCTAAAATCATATTTATCATTAGAATGGCAATTAGTTTCGTTTTGAAGAGTAGGCGATTTTGTCGCTTTCTCCTCATGAAAGTTGGAAAGATGAGGAAGTGCCATAACAATGTTTAGCTACCGGTTTAACTGAAGCCGAAATTTCCATGGTTTTAAGGCACCAAGATGGCGGCCGCGCATGCGCTGTTAAAAACTTTATAAGGCGCATTTTTTTTTCATATTAAGATGTGTTCATTCATTTTGCAACTGAGCGGTGCTAAATAAAAGAAAATTTTCTAATTTTGGCAATATTTTGTTTTTTAAATGATAATTTAAGTATGATATATAAAAAGAATTTACTACCTTTTCCCCGTTTGCTTTTAAATTTTGTGAATGAATATGCTATAATATAATTACAATAAAGAAACAGAAAACTATCAATGCTAGTCTTTTTGTTGTTATTTGTTTATCATTAGCATGCAAAATGCTTTAAAACAGCTTTTAAATTGGTAAAAACTCGATGATTAGTAAACTTATAGATATTCTACAAATACCATTTCTCAGTAATGTTTTAATTTATATTATCTGATCCCACACATAGCTTCTGCCCTCTAGAGCCTAATAGTATGGTGCTAATTTGTATCCCTCATTCTTGTTTTTATAAATTATATCCAAATTGGTTTCCACAATTAGGCATCGAAATTCATTTTATTGATTTCCTACAAACATTGAAATGCATACACTTTTGGCCAAATCATCCATTCAAAGTATTTATTTTCTTGTGGTATTTTACTTCTTATTATGCACTGCTTATCCATGCATCTCTACGCTCTGGGTCTTTGGAAAACCTGAAATGAAAATTATTTTAGTTAGATGCAATGAATTGATAGATGCATTGAAACCTATGTATTTCAATCTAAAAAACCACTAAATCAAACTTCTTTACAATTACTTACTTCGATAATAAAAATAAACATGCTTGATAAATTGAAGACTGATTATTCAATAAACTATGTATGTCCACACAAATCCACCCATAGAAATTATCTTTTCTATTATAAATCTCTCTATATTAAAAAAAAGTTACCGCCGCCGCCGCCGCCGCCGCCGAAGAATTGAAATTTTTGTTGTTTAGCTCCATTCTTAGACGGTTTCCCGAGAAAGTACTGATCGAAAAAATATGAAATTAACATGCTTTGTTCTTCATCGTATTCCCTGGATAATTATTAAGATTTTTTTCCGATGCGGCTATTAGTTTAGGTTTTATTAAGTGTTAAAGTTGAAGAAGTGAAATTTCTTCCGCGAGTGAGCAAAACACATTCAAAATTTCAGTCTTTAGTCGTGAGGTTTTTTTTAAGAGTACCTCTCAACGTAAATTTTTGCAGCTCGTCGAGTTTTTTTTGAAATTTAAATGTGGTTCTTGATAATATTTTTTTGAAATTCGGGAAAAATCGGGACATTTTTGTTACTTTTTTTTAAAACTGCCGTATCTATATCTAATTACTATTAGTTTTTAATTTTTAAAATATCGCAGTATACCTCAGAATATACTCTTTCTTACGGTACTATTATTTTTGAAATCGGTTAATAATTAAATTGGATGCGATCAAAAGTTCGTGATACAAAATTCGGAATCTTCGGATATTTTCGCTACGTTTTGTTAAAACCGTTATGTCTACGGCAAAAACCATTATTTTTTAAATTTGAGAACATCACTGAATACACTACATTACACTCTTTCTTATGGTACAATTATTTTTCAAATTGGTTAATAAACAAAATCGATGCAATTAAAAGTAGGTCATACAATTTTCGGAACTTTCAGATCGTAACTTCCGATACAAAACTAAAATGGTCATATCTATATAGTATTACTGTTAGTTTTTAATTTTAAAAATATTGCAGTATACCTCACAATGTACTCTTTCTTACGGTACAATTATTTTTAAAATTGGTTCATAAATAAATTCGATGCAATCAAAAGTTGGTGACACAAATTTCGTATTTTTCAGTTCGCATAGCTGGTTCGGCAAACAGCAGTGGGTTGCATTTCCTACTATCGGGTTTGCCAGATATCAAATTTATCGTAGCAACAATTGCCATAAAAACGATTTCTTTTTATTTGGCGAGGAAAAAGGCTCGCTTTTTTCCCTCTGTTCTCAAGACAGTTTACCGACAAAGTACAATCGTAAAGTTTTGATATTAACACTGTTTACTTAAAATTGTACAGGGAACAAGATACAGAAGATTTTTTACTGATGCGGCTATTATTTTAGGGTGCATTAAGTGTTAAAGCAAAAAAAAGTGAAATCAATTGCGAAAGAAGTATTGGTTTGAGAAAGCAAACCAAACGGGATTGCGTAGCAATCCCCGGGGTCGGCGAGCGTAAGCGAGCAGGGCGCGAAGCCCTCGCTGTGACGTCATGTACCGGAAAGTGAAATCAGCATAATACGAATTATTCAGATAGTTTCACTCTGTTAAAGGAATGTTGGTTTGCGAAGCAAACCAAATGACATCTGTGAAAGGAGTGTTGGTTTGCGAAGCAAACCAAATGGGATTGCGCAGCAATCCCCGGGGGTTGGTGAGCGTAAGCGAGCAGGGGGCGGAGCCCCCTAGTTCTTTAAAAAATTGTAGTACATGCAAATACAGTAAAACCTAGGACTGCAAGCATAAATTGTATGACTCATAATCTTAACAATTGGTTCAAGAGATGCGTGATTTGAAATTCTTCATACAGTTACAATGTTTTAAGTATTTGCTTGTCTTCTTAAAAACGTATACACAATTTGCTCACAGTCCAAGGTTTCAATAGCATTCAAGCAGCTAGTTGCTCAACGCAAAAGAACTCAACTAACAAAAAGTGCGTTTTAGAAAACCAAAAGTAATGTTTATAATTCGAATTTTATAACTGTTAGCTAAAGCTGTTTCATTCTAAATTATGTAACATGAGTTAATATTTTGACCCATGTACTAAAAATACCGTTACTGTTTATTTGACTGTAATATTTTTTCATTAAATAAAAGTTAAAATTTCCTAAAAAGCAGTTTCTAACTCTTATTACAACTGGTAGGTTAAAAAAAAAATCAAAATCGTACAATTCTGTTAATTAATAAATATAATTAATAATCTCTTTGGATAAATCAGTCAACTTTTCGAAATAATTCTTTAAATGTTTATAAATACGTCTAATTTTGAATATAATGCTGCTTGGACACTTAGAAGTTACAAGTCAAAAAGCTATCAACCAAAATATATATAAAATTAAACTTACCTATGAAACGATATTCCAGGGATCTTTTTTGTATTTCGGTTTGTACTCCCGTAGGCGACACAAGACGTCTAATTCATATCAAAACTAAGAAAATGGTGCGAATTATTTGGTTAAAATCGTCAATAAAAAACCATGGAAGTTCAAAAACGGTATAACCACGTTGATTAACATGCACGAGCACAATGTTTTTAAAGCACCAAGATGGCGGCGCGGTTATGGTTTTGGCTTCAACAGTATAAAGTAAAGGCGCTTCCATTATCTTTCCTACTTCCATGTTTCTCCTATCATAATTTTTACAATTTCTTCTGACGTTTAATCACTTTATTTAATAATCCAAAGCACATTTGCTGTGTAACTCAATTTTTAGAATATTACTACAGTTCAATTTAGAATGTGCGCTGGTGTCGATTCAACATTAAGTATATTTACTTTCGGAACTCGTTAAGTAAAATAAGACTTTAGAATAGCAAACTAAGTATATTTCTAACGACGAATTATTTATTATTTCATCTTTATCCGTTTACATAACCTTGATTATACAGCCATCCCTTTTAAAGGCAAGATTCGTTCAGCTTTAATCGCATGTTCAAGTCTAAGTTTGCATTTATCCTTCTACATGCGAATTTATTCTTGGGCAAATTGTTGATGCAATCATATCTCAAAATGGTCAAACTTTTGAAAAAGATGCAAATATAGTGAAAACTATTCTAAATGAATCTGATGAAGGTGAGCTCTCTTTTTTCGATTTAGATTCAGATAAAGAAATAGAACTACTAGAAAATGAATCTAGAAAACCCGAAGAAAGTGACGCAGGTGATGTTGACAATACCCATAATGATTTTGGATTTCCGTCATTAGAAAGGCACAAAATGGAAAGTATGTAATGGTAACTGATCGGTACGATGCTGGAAATATTAATTTATAAGCAATGGTTCTTCTAATCTTTTTGTGGAAAACGTCAAAGTTTGTCATGCGTTTGTTAGTACTATGTACAGGTAGTATACTTTAGAACTAGTGTGGGAAATTTGGAAAAATGAATTTCTGACCACTCTAAACAGACTGGTTTTCAAACATCCAGCCTATTTAATCCCGTCAGTGTGCAAATCAGTTGGATTCCTTTATCCGTGACATCCCTGTAACAAGGTAATGGGAAGTCGGAAAATATTTCTTTAGTAGGCTTTTAAGTCTTCAGTAAGCGGTTTGCACATAAACGTTTACGATTTTCCACACGTTTGTTTGATTGATTATTTGGGTTTTAGGGCATGTCTTATTTGGCCAAGCAAGCACAAGACACACATTGTCACGTGATGAACATACAAGTAGCAGAAGGGTTTGCTGATTCAGAAAAGAGAAATAGACCCATGGAGAAAGCATATACAACTCACAGACTGCTAGCATTTTGGGCAAAGCTATTGAACAACACGTGCCCCGAACAGTTAGTTCACTTGAAGTTTAAACTTGAACTCACAATCAATGATAATCTCTTGTGTTGAAGAAATGTATAAAAAATCACTTCATGGCACTAATATAGCATCTGTTAAACCTCTGAATGTAATCATATAACGGAGTGTGAAGTGTTTTTTGTTGAGAATTGAGAGAAAAGTACTATAATACGATATGTGAGGCTCAGGAAGAGTTAACAGATAATATAGTAGTGACATGAAGTGACTTTGCATAGATTTCTTTACCACAAGAGGTATTCATTGATTGTGTTATGAAGTCAGAGTACAGAAATCACATGGAAGATTATACAGATGATGAAGCTCAAAACTGCTTAAAGGACATGCAAGGAACACTGCAGATTGAAAAACGAATAAATTAATTACTCAAGTGGCTATGGTTATTTTGTTGCAAAATGAAATTTACAATATCTGATAGCAATGCAGAAAACCTAGAATCACATCCCATTTAAAATCCCCAAAGTTATTTAGATGTGAAATATTGGAAATCATCAGTTTTCTTGTAACTACTTCGGTTCACTTTAAGACATTCGAAGGATGGCACTCAAGTTAATAAAAAGTAAAATTTCTATTTTCCTAAATGACGCAGGTTCTAAATATAAAAATGTCCTCATTCCTTCCAGGGTATACCGATTCCGATTCGCAATGAGCAATAAAAAAGGATGATAGAACATGAGCATTATATAAATTCGGGTCCCAAAGAAGGAAAAAAAATCCATTTAGAAATAAATATTTTCAAATACTTTACGGGCAAAACAAAGTATAAAGAAAATTACCTTCTTGAGCAGAAATATATTTATTTCAAGTGGAAGAAACTCCATAAATGGAATGAGAAAAACCAGAAAAAGAAACAACAAGAAATATCGATTGGAACAAAGAAACCTTAAGAGTAAAGTGCACTAATCTAGATTACTCGACCTCCAGCTACGATCGCATCGATGATGACCTGCAATAACAGAAAGTCTCCTCCTTTCCTTATTTTTTTGACGACTATCGCAGCAAACAACAGATGTTTTAAGTGAGTCTTGACCTATTAAACACATACACACATTCACTCGATACCAAATAAAAAAATCGATTTTAGATTAGTGTAGGATCGAATGCTTACTGTGACCTAAGTGGGGAATCGAGTTTTTATTTTCTCTCTGTGTGAGTGACAATTTATTTTTCGCTTGATATTTGAAAATCATCACCTTTATACGTTTTAGTGCGTTGTTTTTGTTTTGAGAGAGTGGTTGTAAGAATTGCCCATTAGCTGTTCGGGAAAAAAAAATGAGTGTACATTGATATTACATTTGGAAGTTAGCAGCTGTTGATGTGCTGCTCTGTGAGAAATGAGATATTATATGTATTTCAATAAATGGTCCTACGATTCTTGGAAAAGTAGAAGGGTGTGTGTTAAGAAAGCCGCGAGGGCTTTATTTGTTTTCATCTATAGCTTAAATAAATTGCTGCAGCGTTAGTAAAGGTTTCATTTCATGGTATTCGGCCATCACCGAACGAAATAAACTCTTTAATTGGTGATTCTCAGTAATATGATCCCTCCTAGCAATTTAACGCTTCATTTGTGTTCTATTTCAAACACTTTGACATTTTGACATAGCACACGAAATTATGTCCTATTGTATATCGAAAGCCGCTCTTACACTGATAACACTGAGGAACACAGTTTTCGTTGACTTATATCTGACACTTCATTTTAACTAACTTTTGGGCTGTGAATCCAAAGATGACCTCAAAGTTTTTCTATCACATCAACTTTATACGATATAGTGTACCCTCCATGTTCCACGAAAAAAAACATATAAAATTATACATAGAATGATAAATAAAAAATTAATATACCTGAATCTACTTTATTTACATATATTTTGTGCATATAAAGGATATCTTGTGCTGTCCATTAAATTTTTTACAAGGCGGTAGCAGTTAAGATAAAAAATTTGCGTCTACATCTTTGCCTGGTGTGTTCAAACTGTGAACGATTCCCCCGAATGATCCAGTAATAGTCAATCAGCATGTGTTCATCTGATTTACCCTGATACCGTCCTTCCATGACCTTCAAATTTTGGTGTAATCATTCACCTTGTTGATCACTGACGGCATCAAGATTTGTCGGGAACGTATCAAAATGGCTATGCAGAAAATGCACCTAATGCCCTTTGTTGCAACCAAGCATTTTGAAGTCCAAGAGTTTCTGGACAATTTCGATGTAATTCATTGCTTGTGTATTTCCAGGAAAGTCCTTGACAGTGGCTTTGAATGATAATCAATCATCATTTTTCAGTTCTGGCACTGTCCAGATTAAATGTTGATCTTTGATGAGCTACCAAATCTGTAGACAATCAAACACACCGGTCTTTATTTTTGCAAAAGACATATTGAGAAATGCCGTAATGAGGTACTCGAAACAGTTTCCTTCAGTTGGCAAAGCTTTATCAAACTGCTTCAGGAGACCTAGTTTCATGTGCAGTGATGGGAATACTTATATTTTTGTAGAATTGTCTCATGTAGAATTGTCTCAAGTAGAATTGTCTCATGTAGAATGTTTGTATCACAAGGTTTAAAAGCAGATCGTGCAGGTCAATTACTTTCTATCCAATGCTTCTCAAGTGCTATGTTGTCACACATGCACAGATAAAATTATATTTTGTGTATCCACTTTGCTGACCCAGAAGGATGCATACCATTTTAAGGTCAACACATACGACGCAATTGTGTGTGATATTGCAACGATTCAATGACTCTTTATGTATCCATATTCTTCAAAAACAGAAACTCAATGACCTATTGGTACTGACCCAAACAACGTGGCATTGGGAAGGAGGACGCACTTTAAGCTCTTCTTTGAGCTACAGATGAACAGTCGCCATTCAGTTTCCTTAAATTTGGAGGTGCAATTCCTCCATTAAACTTCGTATGCTATGACAATATGCAAAGTCACTATTTACTTCTAAAGTACTACAAAAATTCACATTCTCTGGTTAGAAAGTCGATACCTTTGTTCATTTTTCAAGCAGGTTTTTTTCACAGTCTTGGGGCTAAGAGTTCTGAAGCCTTCTTTGAAAGTCCCAAACCACATGCTAAATCACTCAACTCAGGTTGATCAAACCCTTACGAACAGATTCATCTTCAATTACCATATCGGAAACACTGTTATCACAGACTGTAAAAATGGTAGCCCTAACACTTTCTTCGTAACAAAATAAGTCATACAATGAAGAACTTAATAATCTTTATTTGGATTACTATACACTTGACCTATTCTTCTGTGGTCTACTAACAAATATTTTCGATGTATGACTATTATTAGGAGTCACCTCCTTCAAAAACAAGCATCGATAACTACCGACTTCAATCATGCCTGCCACGTAATACATTTAATACACAAGATTATCTCCAATACTTTGAGCAGAATACAGCGCCATCTGGCACAGCCTTTCACTTTTCAACACTCTCTATCTGTGAACACATACAATAATTCATACAAACATTAATGCAATTCAAATAAAATACTAAATTACGTAGTTACTTAATTACTGAATTCATACAATGTTATGAAATGAAATTAAATAATATTACTCTACAACAAACTTAAAAATTTTACACGTTAGATATTTAACTAATAAAGTGAAATACAAATCAAAAACAAGAAATAAGAAAAGTAAAATGTTACTATGATGATTAAAGGTTGTAGCATCAAATTTTATATTTAAAAAAAGGTTGCAAATAGTATATATAAAATTTCAAGTATTGACTTTCATACTGAACATATACCATACTAGCAAAATACCCGACCTTGCTCGGTTTGAATTGTTTACTTTAGATTGAAGAGGTAACCAAAATCTATAATGACTTACATTTTTTGTAGAGTAAAAATTTATTTGAACACCTTGAACCATCCTTATAATTTCTACAACTTACTTTGGACACAAATTCTACGCATGCATATCCATTCATGTATTACATTTCACACACATCGCACCCTTGCTGTATGACAAAGCTACAAAATGACGCTAAGGTTACTACTCTAAAAGACGATTTTGAGGGAGATTTGGAATTCACTTTCTTAAGTTCCTTTCATGTTCAAATCAATTAATAAAAATTACGATTTACGGCTGCTGCTCTCGCACTCATAGTCAACAAAACAATATTTTTTTACTTGTGCCACTCTTGCATCTGGTATATCAGAAACGAATTTTTTCATCTCTTCATGGAAATATGTTCACATACAGCCGTATTCAAATGTCCGAGTTATAACGCCGATCTCAACGGCAATCTCTCGATTATTGAAGAAACCATATTCACAATACCTGATCCGAGGTTTCAACAGCCGTTTCATTGCTAAAATTCAAATCGGTGGTTCAACACTCGGTGGAGGGTTAAGGCTTATAAGGTTAAGGGTTATATGAGCAACACTATCTTTTTTCGAAGGAAGTGAGATATGTTGTGGATAAAATGGAGGAAAAATCAAAATGGACGAATCTTCATTATTTACTAATTTACAGTATAGTGGTACACGGTATGTTTGTGTTAGAGTCATTTATCAGAAGGATTTAGGTGAATATTAGACTTTTAATCAACACACAACACACGTTACATATAAGACAAAGAAGAAATTAGGAAGGAAGGATCATAGGTCCTTTTGGATCAGATTCAGAGCGACAAATCATGTCCGTTCGGCTCGGATCACTGGGAGGAATAAATTAACCACCCCTTCTATCTGCGGTGATTGGCTAAGTTGATTCGCTGAAATTATTTAATGCTTAGAATTTTGATTGACACTTATCTAGTTTTAGTTCGCAAACGAAAGTTTCACTTCGCAAAAATGATTGACGCATAAAGGAAAATGGTTGAACTTACTGCGTCACCACAACAGTATTTTTGAGTCTACGAGCATTCAGCTTTTCTACTATTATAAATGGAAGTGTTTGTGTGTCTTGTCTGTGTATCTGTTATCCTATATAAATAAGAACAAGAACCAAGCGAAATTTTTGAAAAAAATAAATGTGTCCAGATGTGATGTTCTGGTTGGAACGAAAGTTATGGTTCGCCAGAGTATTACCCAATGAGAGCAAACGGTAGAAAAATATGGAAATAAAAAATCATAAATAAGAATAAATATTCTGATTCGTGACATTAAAGTAGAAGAAAAAAAATAGTTACATATGATGGTTTGAAAAAAATGGCCATTTTGTTTACTTGTGTGAGTATCGTCGTTTTCCAGTAGAAATATAAATGTTTACAGAAAAGTTGGTTCTCATTTATTCTTCACCGAATATCGACGCCTGCATTACGAAAAAGGATTCTCAAATATTTTAAATATATAGAAATTTACAGACTTTTCTTAAAATGTTCATTACTTCTACATGTATCATCAGTGCTTGATCACCTCTTTCATTAATTGACTATCTGGTCCAATAATGGTCAATACATTGACAATAAGATACAGGCTGATATTTTATATTTAAATTTATACAAAACACATAGCCATTATTCAAATATTAACTTCATATATAAAATCACAGGTTGCCTAAAAATCTAGTTATTGACCACCTCGTTCAATTACTGGAACGTATGTAGTTTTGTTCTACTAGTGGATTGACTACAGTGTTTATGACTTAAAATTAATTTATGTAAAATTATTTAAATTTGAGACTTTTGAATACGACCGTTATTAATATGACTTCTATATGTGACGATATGACTTCTATATGTGGAAAATGGTATACGGGCAGGTGGGACAAATCATAGACGGATATATATGTAAGTTCAGATTCATGCTATTTTACCCGATCACTTGGTTTGAAAATATCCGAATCAATGTAAAAAGGTATTAGAAGAAAGCACAAATGCGAATGTCATCTTGACGAGCGTTATGGAAACCACCAGTTTGGGCTTTAATACCCAATCGACCAGAGACGATTCTCTAGCCCATGTGATCAACGCTTCTGAGATCTCACGACGGCTCCACGAACTTGCTCCATCTATTTAACAAGTCAATGTGACCCAAATGTTCCCTACCTTTTCTATGCTTGCATAATAAAAATAAATTTGGGGAAAAAAAAGACTATTTTCTACATTAAAATAATGTTTACGATGCTTAAAACATTAATTCATTTGTTGTTAAACCTGAGATTATTCCATTGTAATCAATTAAATAAGGCTCAGGTATCTGAAATGGAAATTTAACCTAACCTTCAAGATGAAGCTTTACCAAGCCTACAATCTGGTAGGAAGAAAGTGGAGGTACGTTCTACCTGACACCCACGAAAAGACCAAAGACGTACACCTGGACCCTATTCAGAACGACCTGAGAGTGCTAAAGGAGATGAAGACAACTTTAAGCGTGTTTAATCCTCCAAGTGGTTCCAATGAGATATCTAGTTCATTAAGATAGAACAAATTTTACTAATGACGAGATATTTCGCCATAAGGATACTGCGGACTTCTTTAGGAGGACGAGATCATAATCTGATAAATTTTCTCCAAATGAAGAGGTATATAGTACATCAAGATCTGAATTTAGTTTTTATTCAAATGGGAAGATACTTCGTCGATTCAATCACCAAGAAGTTTAAACACATTTTCTGATCACCCTCTTAGGAGACTGCGGTGAACCATCAGTGTCGTAGCACCTCCTGTAGAGGAAAGCGTACCAAATTACTACCTTCTGGCTGACGTTGATTGGGTGTTGTTTCTACGTCCGTGGAAAGTGAGCCCTCTTGGCACTTGTCGAAACTCACTGCGAGAATTCCTTGAGAACTCTTCCCACTCCACTAACGACCTTAATTGATCAGATCATAGCGATTATCGCTATGTGAAGAAGCACAACCGAAAATTTCCAAACTGCTTCTAAACGATTATGTACAGAAAACCTATTCCATACCATAAGATCATATTTTAGAAGCTATTGCATCTCAATGATTGTTCTGAAACTTTTTTGATCATTTTAGGATATGAAGTCTACCATTTAAAGTAACTTTGTTAGAAAATTTGAGGATGGATGATTATAAAAAAAATATCAGAATAGAGGTAATAATTATGTAACGTAACAATTTCAGGTATTACTAGTCTCATTTGGCATGTTATTAAATTACATTGTGAACCTGTGAGACTTACGACTCTTAAGAATGGTGATAAGAAGCTCGGTATGGTGAATAAGCTGGTTTGTGGGACCGTCGAAACATATGTGGAAACATAATACGTGCAATAATATTTACTGAAACCATTGTTGTTGTTGTTGACGTGTGTCTCCTGTGAAACTCGAGATCAGGCCCAGTGATCTATAGTACGACAGACACAGAAGAATACAGGTTTTTATTATTTTTACAAACACACAAATTGATCACTGGTAAAGACATTGGTGGTGCAGCTATCCACTTTTTGGTGAGGAACCACTTGGGCTTGAGTCTGACTTCTTCCTCGGACATCACATACAACCAGCCCTAGGGCAGTAGCCCTAGTTGGGAATCGAGCCACGAACCCAAGCGTGGGTGCAGAGTGCTTTATTCACTATACCGCTTGGGCGGCACTGTAACCATTATGATGTAAATATTTTAAATAATGAATTACAATTCGTTGGAGTTCAAGCATTTTCAATATTTTCTCAAATAGTGGAATATAGATGGTGCTATATCCACAACAGTTTCATTTCTTATATAAACATTCTAAAGTAAGAATAAATATAGAAAAATAAAAATCCACGTATCATATTGAGTTTAAATTAAATCTTAAGAAAACAGAACAAATGACTATTGAGACTATTTAGAATGAAATTTCGTTTCTGCCTTAAAGAAGTGGATTATTAAAATTTGAATAAAGGTTAAATGTCTTTCAACCTGGTATAACAAGGAATCCTAATCACGACCCGCCGTAAAGTAAAATCACAACTTTTAAAATCTTTTCTTATGCTCATAAAAAAGTAGTTAAATAAAGAGCAATTAAGAAATAAAAGATGTTTAAAGATGCTAACGCTGGAAACACTGCAAGCAAAAAAAAATCTCATTAGCGCTAAGTCTATAGTTTGAGCTAAGTTAATCGGTTCATTAAATGAGCCTAAAAAAGCTATTTTGTAAAAGAAAAACAATTTTTGCTGTTTGCACAGTATTCTTTTAAGATTACCTGATTTAAACAAAACAAATAGTTTCATGTACGTATTAAGATCATCAAATAAATACATCAATAAAACGCTACCTCTGCACGTCTTTCCTTAACTAAATTCATTTAGAAAAAAATGCAAATGTTGAATATTTGGAGAAAATAATGATGCTATAATGGGCAAATAGTTAACTCAAAACATTCTTTTTCAAACATCAGTTCTAAGGTTTTTATTCAAACATCAGTTAACTATATTTTCAAATCCAAAAGTAAAAAAGGCAGAAATAATTATTGAAACAGTTATGAAAAAAATAGTAACTTATACTATTCCAAATAATTATATAACGTCAAGTGAGGTTTTCAACCCTCTTATTCAAAAAGTTCCGCGTCATTAGCAAAACTGACGAGCTATTGATGGAAAGATATCTATTCATAAAGAAAAAAACTGACCAAATTTTTATCTTGTCATCCATATCAATAAAAATGGAGTGTTTGTTTTTGTAGATAAAATACTTTCGACCCATTTCAAGTCTTTAACTGCTTAGGGCCTATCAAATAAGAAATCCGTCTCTTGCAAGTTTGGTGTCTGTCTTTTCGTCTGTATGTGTGTTCCCGTACTACGCCAAATAATTGAATATTTTTTCCATGAAACTTTGCATACTGTAAGTATTTACAATCATTTAGTGACTAAATGGATGTTCGTAGTACTATGGAATTCACAGTATGAGCCGTAAATCATGAAGTTGAGGCTCGTAACGTAGAGCGCAAATGGTACTAGTGATATCAAAAGTGGGATACTAACATAGCCATCAGTGCTACGAGAGTTCGGTAGTGACTACAGTAGAAGGGTCACTATAAAATCCACCACTGCGTATTACAGTTGTTTTTCACCAATCATTCACGGTACTGATATATTGACCTTACTAATACGTTGCTAAAAACATCATCATGATAACATTTTTTTAAAAGTTGATAAAAAAAGTTTAATATAAAATATTGCCTGCTTCGGAATTTTTCCTGTCTGGAATCATTCACTTGTATTTATCTAATCTGAAGATCACTTTTGAATTTGCGAGAGTAACGATAACGATTAGATCTGTAGGATATTTCATTTTGTCATAAGGATGTGAATCAGACTTATATTTTGGATTGCCTTTAATGTGGGTAAAATATATACATTATTTACAAAGTATATGTGAATATTAATTATTGTGAATCCATTCAGATAAATTAAAGTTTTAATACAGTTTTTATTCTAAATTCTTTTTTATGCAATGTACACAGGAATCAGTGCACTGAAATTGCAAACAATTTCTTGATTTTGATGCAATTGGTAGTAATTTCGTCGAATCATTTTAGTCAACGATGTATCTCATGTGAAGAAATTTACATTGACAGATATGTTGATACAATTACAATTCCATAATAATATAATTCGTGTCTCAAAGAGGTATGTAAACGCTACAGAAACAAATATGAAGTCTATAGTTTTTATTTAACTTATTGTGTTGGGGTGGATATTTTATGACTACACGATACAAAATAATGTGCACCTAAAAATGAATTGTTAACTTAACTACAACATAATTCAAAATCTACAAAAATGATTAATAACGACAAAACTTGCTTAAAAACTATTTTGGTGAAATAAAACGTTCATCTATAGAACTAAAAAACGATTTTTTTTCGATCTCAATAGTAAGCATTTCATTTCACCAAATCGGGTATAAACAAGAGAATAAATCATTCACCATCATCTTGATCAAGGCACGATTGACTATCAGTTAGGCAACTGTTTGTAATAGAGTTTCTCTGAAACTTTATAACCTTTTTAATGTTTTATCGATTTTAAATACAATGTAGCAAAAACTAGGACAATATGCGCTAGTTATAAAGTTATTGATGTTATAGACTGCATAGGTGAATGCTTTAAAATGTTCACATTAAGTGTTTTGTTTCACCTTGCATGGTGCCATGTTATTCAACCACACTCTAAACACTCAATTTCCGATGCCCAGACGCGGAAAAAAAAACCACCTCTAACATCACTGTCAATTCTCTCGCATGGAGTTCCACGGTATATGAAGAGAGCGGACCAGTTAATTGCTTCTTTAGGAAAACTTTCCAATAAAGGCCCACCAAGGCAGCAGAAACCTCTGTTCTCGGGCGAAAAATTGCACCCCCACTTTGCTTTTTGAAGCATTCTTGAGAACAGCACGCCATTACTCCACGCTTTAATTAAAAACTCTGCCAAACTACAAGGCTTCCCCCTAGTAATTATAAGCGTAATAACGCCAGAGCTGTACAAAACCAAACAAGGGGAATCATTGCAACCTCCTTCCCAATCTTACCAGTTTCCTGGCGTTACACAGTGTCGAAGAAGTGAAGCGTGTAACGCGATTATGTATCGGTGAATCGATTGTGTTAATTTAAAACGTCGTATTTAGCGGATGGGAGCATGGCCGAACATCAAAGTATCGGGTTCTACAGTTGGGGAGTAATTAGTGAAGCTTAAAATGCGAATGAAGATCTTTATTTGGATGGTGGTGTGCTCTCTTTTGGAGTTTATTTCTGCCTGACACAGTGCGAGAAGTATTGCAACTTTTGAAGGGAATGGGAAGTTCGTTTCTAAAAGGGGGATTTTTCCTGCGAACTGTGTATCGTTTTAAGGACTGCACTAGTCAGATTCGATTTGTTTTCAACAAAAATTCTCTCGTTATTTAGTTTAAATATTAGTGACAACTTGTATCAATGATTATTTAACTTCCGTAATGGGCTAATTGTAGGATTCAATAACAGCTCGTTAAATCACGCTTCTTTAAATCAGAAAGCGCTATGTATCAAGGGTAAGAATGTAGCGAGTGCGGAGCTAAATTAATTTATTAGAAAAATTATTTAAATCATGAATTAACGCTTTCGCTTTTTATTTATCAATTGATAAATTCAAAATGGATTGTAAATTATTGTATAATAATATAACTGTAGAATATTGTCTTCATAGCGAGACGAGTTGAAAAACGTAATACTACTCATAACCAATGCCAAAACGATTTAAGACATCGTGAACATAAGACATTAATAAATTCAAAATTGATTGTAAATTATTATACAATAATATGATAACTGTAGAATATTGTCTTCATAGCGTGACGAGTTGAAAAACGAAATACTACTCATAACCAATGCCAAAACGATTTAAGACATCGTGAAAATAAGACATTAATAAATTCAAAATATATTGTAAATTATTGTATAATAATATGATAACTGCAGAATATTGTCTTCATAGCGAGACGAGTTGAAAAACGAAATACTACTCATAAAACCAATACTACTCATAACCAGTGCCAAAACGATTTAAGACATCGTGAACATAAGACATTGGGAGAGGTCTAGTGGCCACAGTGATTGGATACTGTATGAGTATTTTTTTAAAAGAGTGCTTTATTATTCTATTTAGCTTTGGGTATGCCTCCTATTGCTTGTAATACAGCTGCAATACGTCGAGGCATACTTTCCACAAGTTCTCTACAAGTCTGGGTTGGAATGCTAGACTAACAAAGACGTTTCATGAGTTTTACCATGATTTTCACCACATGCCTCTTGCAAGGTTCTAGAAAGAGATTGTTGAGAAGATGGGGATGGCGTTGTCGTACTTGTCGCTCTAGTGCTTACAGATCCACAAGTGTTTGATCAGATTGAGATCTGTGGTCTGAGCAGTCCAGTCAAGCAAATTCACCTCATTTTCAGAAAACCAGTTCAGCACTTATTTTGCAGTGTGACATGGAGTTCGATCCTGTTGGAAGAAACAACAACCATCACCGCAGTTTTGCCATTTTTATAATTTGACAGTTAGCCAGTCCACTAATTGACTAACTTACACATACATAGTGCTTACCCACTTACTTTGCACAACATCGAGGTTAACATCAACGTTCCTGGTACTAGGGATGCGACATCGATGTGATGCTTTTAACATCGATGTATTGGAATCGATGTTTTTGTAACATCGATGTTTATTTTTACCGATGTTTTTACGTTGTCGATGTTTTATTTTTAAATGAAAAAAGTATCGTTATAAAAATTTTAAAATTAACAAAGTAGAGTAATTTTTATAATCAGCAAATTTAACATACTTATAGACCAAAGTGGCCAAGAGCGAAGGGCCTGAAAAGTAGGGATGCGACATCGATGTCGATGTTTTCAAAACATTGATGTTTTATAAAAACATCGATGTATTGGAGGCGATGTCGCATCACTAGTTAAACTAGCTAAACCAGTTTTAAGAAATGGAGAAAAAAGTTTAAATACACTGAATTTTAAAAACATCGATGGTTTTTGTGCGATGTATGTATTATCAACATCGATGATTTAATTTTGAACATCGATGTTTTGCTGTCGATGTTGCATGACTCGTTACTAAACTAGTTTTAAGAAATGGGGGGAAAGTTTAAATACACTGAATTTTAAAAACATCGATATTTTGCTGTCTATGTAGCATCACTAGTTGCTAAACCAGTTTTAAGAAATAGGTGGAAAAAGTTTAAATACACTGAATTTTAAAAACATCGATGTTTTGGGGTCGATGTATTATCAACATCGATGTTTTAATTTTGAACATCGATGTTTGGCTGTCGATGTCGCACCCCTACCAGGTACATAAAACAATGGGTTGAGTCCAAACCAGGAAAAACAACCCCACACAAAGATGGATGCTTCTCAGAATTTCTGCTGTGTCCAAATACGAGTAATCCATATAGTGTATATTTCGTTGTAACCACTTGGAGAGTTAAAATACCATACCGTATCGGTCAAAAATATCAAAGCTAGGTAAATCACAACTATCATGAAAAATTATTTCCTGTTGCATTTTCAAAACAAAAAATATAAACGATACGTATACCATTTTTCTCTTTCATAACTATCTTGTTATAAAAACCTTTCAAGAAATTCAGCAAATTAATTTTTTTTATTCATGTCTATGAAATTTATTAACTCATAATAACCAATATCTTCGATTGTATTCATTTTGTACTTGTAAAACGCTAATATAAATCTCAGTAAAATGGAATATAGTGTATCCATGATATTATTCGAAACCTAAACGCGGAAATTTGCTACTTTCTTCATCAGTAATTAACGAAAAGTTCAATTTAAAATTTTTACCGATCGCAAAAAAATTAATATTTTTATTTCAAGATTGTAAAGCATTTATAATTTAAATGCCTTAGTTTGGAAAATATATATTTAGTGGAAGCTAAGATTAAATTTTTTCAGACTTAATTTCTTGAAAATTTTGAATCCGACATCAAATTTATAGCAATATTTTAAACTTAATCCTGTCATCTCATATATATTTCGAGCTGATATTTTAATATTTAACATGTATATGTGTAATTTAAACCTTCTATATTAATAATATAAAAAAGAATTCAGTATCTACTTTTAAAAGCTTAGTTTATTGAAAGGGGGGGACACTATAGCTAAAGTTCATTTACAAAGAAAGAGTAACTCATTTCCCCTTCCTTGAAAATGTTGAACAATAAATCAGTAAATCTGAGAGCTTGTTCCATAGGTGCAAAACTACACTTCATACTTTTGTGTTAGCATCAGGGTTCGTAATTATTAACTATGATGCATCTGTTATTCATAACTCATAGCAAAATAACTTTTCTTAAAAACATTTTACTTATGGTCCCTGTTCTCTTTTAAATAAAATATTCAATATAATCTGAAAATTCCTCGAAAGGGTTAAATACATATGTTTGATTTATCTTGATAATAAAGTACACACCGCGTATTTTTCAGTTGCTCAGATATATTTTAAATACATTCTAAAACAAAACAAACATTTTACTTTGGAGGAGTATACAGGTGTTAATGAAATTTGGAGAAGTGATACATCTGCGTTAGAGATGCAAAACATCAAATTTTCAGAATAGTTTCAGTATGCGCCATGTGCAAGACAGATCTCAAAGAGGATGCCTACCGGGGCATAAAACAACATCCAGTAGCACATAATATTCATTTCGACTCATGCTGTCGTATTGGTTACATCGTTTCTCATTGAGTTATGCCTTCGAAAAAAGTTCGCAAGCAATTCAAGCAACTGTGAGAGTTTGACAGAGGCCCAGTAATTGGCCTCCGAAAAGGTGGATGATCTAATCGACGGGAATTTCGCAACATATTGGTTGCAGTGATGTTACTGTTGCACGCTGTTGCCAGCGGTGCATACAACAAGGAACATGTCAGCGTCACAACCAGGCTCAGAAAGACCTAGAGAAACAGGACCGAGAGGGGATATAAGAGTTGTAAGACAAGCGTGTACTGATGCAATAGCCACTGTCTCAGACATCCAACAGGCAGTGAGAACCAAGACTATTAAACTAGCCTTGAGAGTGAACCTCTTTCAATCATCCAATAAGTGATCGCACCATTTGTCGGCGGCTTCACGACGTGGGACTTAACTCGATAAGACCGTTAATACGACTACCTTTAACAGCATAGTATCGCGTCAAATAGTGGAATGGTGTTGTGCCAAACGGACATGGGACGTCGAATGACATCGACTGGTCTTCACTGACGAATCCTGCTTCTGTCTGGGGGAGACGACAATCGAATCCGTGTGTGGTGGTGGTGGTCAGTGCCATAATCCACGGTTTGTTGTGCAGTCTCACACGTCCAGAAAACCTGGTATCACGGTGTGGTGTGCAACTGTGTATAATTCTAAATCACCTTTGATATTCGTTACGGGCCCTTTGTCAGGCCAACGTTACGGACACGAAATGTTACACCCAGTTACACTCCCATTCCTGAACCCCGCGTTTTCAACAAGACAATGCTCGACCCTATATTGCTGTCGTCTCTAGAGCTTGTCTACTACACAACGACATCTTACCATGGCCGATATACTCACCGGACCTGCCCCCGATCGAGAATGTATTGGATGCCATTGGACGAGGCGTCACCACTCCACCTGTACTGCGTAATCTGCTGGTACTACGTGACAGGGTTCAAGCAGCATGGGATGGACTGTCGTAGGACTTCATAAAGATCCTGTATGACTCACTACCAAGGCTCATGGCATGCTGCATTAGAAATAATGGCTGTTATACGCCATACTGAATAATACCACTTTTCTTAAGTTTTTTTTGATAAAGTTTGCATACTTCAGTCTCGAATTTTAATAATTTACTCATTTATAAGCACTTTACGAACCAAGTAAATTTTATTGCGTGACAATTATGTCTGGGATAAGATTAAATTCAGGAAAGCTAGACGAGTCTATTGAATATTTAAATTACTTTTGGTTTATTTTGTATGCTTAAATAAATACTTCAACGCAATTTAAATGTTATGATACACAGCATCATTATTCAAAGATCATTCATAAAACAGATACATCGTCTATAGATAGTTTTTAACATATATTGAATGGAAATTAAACCAAAAGAGCAAACCTTACCGCTCATTAATGACAGTAGTGAAAAGACCTACGATTCAAAATGATTGAAATTTCTGAGTGATTTTTTTATCCAAAGAAGGGTGATAACATTTTCCTCTGACTTCATAGGCGGGGAAACTTGAAATCCCATAGCTCTATGATCAATCAACTTGCTACGACTCCGCGAACTTGCTATGCCTCCATTCTCACCGATAGCTACTAGAAATTCATGTAAAAGGTAGAACCCAAATGTGTAATCCATTTATAAAATACATTACTCTTCCGTTACTTAATTGTTTGAAATATATAAATTTAATGGCGCTTGAGTCTGATCAGAGTAAATTCAGAAAAGCTCGACCGACCAGTCAAGTTGTATTTAATTTGCCTTTGATGCATTTTGTATATTTAAATAAATACTTCATAGCAATTTAAATGTTATTATATACAGCATCGTAGTGCTAACGTCAAATATAAAACAACCTTCAATCGTTTACAAACGGCGTAAGCATACACTAAAATGGTGAAGTACCCCCAAATCACAGACGTTTCCACCCATCAATAACAGCAGTGAAAGTCACAAATTTGAAACCCATTGAAATTTCTGAGTGCTTCTAATTTCCAGAAAATGCTGATGCCATATTCCACAGACTTCACAGGCAAGGACATCTGAAATTCTATAGCTCTAAGTAATTAAGCAAAGTGCGCTTGCTTGCTCTCCTATATCCTCAGAGATAGATCTCAGAAATTCCTAGCAAGAGCCGAACCCAAACGGTTGATCTACATAACAAATTATACAACGTATGTTTTTCGATAACTCAATTATTTCCAATACATAAATTCAATAACAATTGAATATGTGATCAGAGTAAATTCAGGATAGCTCGGCAGATCTGTCCAATATTTAATTTACATCTGATGGATGCTGTACCTTTAAATAAATACGTACTTCAGAGCAATCTAAATGTTTTGACAGAAGACACCGAATTACAAACATCACATATAAAACAGATACATTATACCGTCTTCAAACAGCATAAACGTAGACTGAATTGGAAAGCACTTCGAATGCGCAGACTTTCTAACCCATTGATAACTGCATTGGAAGGTCTCATTTTTAAAACCAATTGAAATTTCTGAGTGCTTTTAATTTCCATAAAATTCCGATGCTATATTCCCCCAACCTTACTGGCGGGGAAACTTGAAATCCGATAGCTCTCTGATAAGACGACACGCTCGTGCTTGGTCCTCCCCGTTAGCTCCCAAACTTCCGTTCTGCTCTTCCAATTATTAAAAGTTCTCTTTCACCAACTTTTCTTCCATTAGTTAATTAAGCAAATTCTAAACACACGGTTAATGAAGTTTTACCCCCAAAAAGAGTCGCGCGAAGTGGGGCTTAAAAAGAGCACTCACTCTCCAAAGGGGGAGCGAAGGCATTAGGCGCCCGGGGGTCATTAATAATGTTTGAAAGGGGAGGGGGAGTGCTATCGGCAAGTTAATCCAGACTATAATCGTTACCAGATGATTTCACCCAAACTAATGGAGAAACAATCATATCCTCATTATCCCGGCACAAAAGACTCATCTCCAAATGAGCCTCGATTTTCAAAGGAGTAATTAGTGATGTAAAAGTTATTCATCATTCAGTGGAGTTTCTCAACTTCATTACCCCAGACGTGGCATCAATTAATATTGGAATCGGACACTCTAAAATACTTAAAGGTAATGGTTGTGCAGTTGTTGAAGTAAATCTGAATATTATTCAGAACAATGTAGAAGTGGTGGTAGAAACTATGTGTGTTGTGTTTTGTTTTGTGTTTGTTGTGTGTGTGTACTTGAGCAGGAAGTATCTGGTACAGCTGATTTGGTTGGTTTTGAGTTTTATGGCACAAAGGCCATTTTAGGTCAAACTGTGCCAAATATCACCAAGTAAATGGACACACGCATAAATTAAAGAATTACCGACACAGATAACAGATAAACACCCAACAAGTAATCAAACCTGCGGCCCCTACAATTACCAGAGGTATTATTAAGTTTCTTTAAAAAAAGTGTGCTTTGTTCCGGGAATGAAAGTGCGTGTGTGTATACTTGAGCATGAACTATCTGGTACAGATGATTTGGTTGGTTTTGGGTTTTTAGCACATAGGCCATTTCTAGTCAAACTGTGCCAAATATCGTCAATTAAATTCACATATGCACAAATAAAATAGTTACTGGCACAGATGACATATAAACACCCAAGGAAGAATCTAACCTGCGTCCCCTACAACTAACAGAGGTAATATTAAGATTCTTTCAAGAAAAAGTGTCCTTTGTTCGAGGAATAAAAGTTTTTGTTAATCTGTGTAAATTTATAAAATGAGATAAAATTGACATTGATGCCATTACTGGCAACACTACCAAGATTGGCAAACTTCTATATACGGGACATATTCTAAGATTTTTAAACTTCTATATACGGGACATATTCCAAGATTGGTAAACTTCTATATACGGGACATATTCCAAGATTGGTAAACTTCTACATACGGGACATATTACAACTCGGTATATCCAATAACTGTTTCTTTAAAATTCCAATGTTTACAAATGAGTTGTTAACCAAATAAAAAATGTATAAAGGTGTTGCTCATCTTTGAGTAAGTTTAAAATTTGGTGAAAATAAAAGTTAATAGACTAACTTAAAACTCAATTATAACTCCATTTAATAAATGATTAAAGGAAATCAATGTCTTTTCGTTGCTTTTCCAACTTATAAGCACCCAAAAATTATAGACAGGCATTCGGAAGGCCGAAGAGGTAAACTTTGGGAATGCTGGTTGAGTGAGAACTTAAGAAGCAAGTGGGAAGTAAATCAAAGTCAATGTACCTTGATGAGCGCTGTAAGAATAGTTGTGCTACTGGAACGAGCAGGAGGGACCATGTACGTCAGCCATTAGCAGTTGAACTTTACACCAGCCTTGTCTTGTAAATGATCATCTTCTATTGGCACTGACATTAGTCAAATATATCTGGGAAGAACATGTGGTAAACGAAACATTTAGAGGCCTTTATTTGTCTTCTCTTGATTAAAGCGATTGCATTACTGCCAAATATCAATTATTATTTACCAGGTGTCTTTCCATCAGTTACAGATATTGTACTTTTGCTATTCAAGTGTCGTCAGTTTGGTCACTAAAGTCATTAAAATAATTGATCAGCAAGGATGTACAGAGCTGCTAAATGTACATGTATTTGATACTTCAAATGCTAGAAAACCGCAAGAGCTTTCAATCAAGGGTCAACTGAGCACGTATTAAAATGATATCTAATGATATTAAAACCCAAACTCATGTATACCCAATATGTAACAACTCAAAATGGCGAAAATGCAAGGTACTGCCTCTTTGACATCAACGTAGTTTTGTCAATGAGTTTCTAAGCTGATTCTTCCGTGAATTTGGTAAGTCCATCTGTATGGAACAGAAGAATATGCATTTAAAATCAACTACGTCTTCCAACTTAAAAATAAATATGAATGCCATACACAACATGATAGAAATTATTTTAGAATCTATTAATACAGAGTCCTAAACGGTAATACTACCCCGGAATCAAATACGAGAGTATACTCCGGTCTGCTAATGATTTCGACTCGTAATGAACCCTCATCTAAATTCTGCACTTGAAAAAGACCGATCTAAACATAAATTACACTAAACATCAACGAGTCCACAGCTGGAATCTCCTGTTTCTGCAAATGGAGTATAAGTCCTCTCAACTTAAAGTCTCCTGTCTAAGTCCATCGTCAGTTCTAGTCTGTTCCCACCCACTGCTCCCATGAGGGCGGAAGAAAATCTGAGATGCTTTGTCTGATTGAACCACGAATTCCTCTACGATATTTTACAATATAACGCAAAATCCCTCCAAAAGCCTTTTCCATTAGGGAAGAGTGATCTCTCGAAAATTTACGCTACAGTTTTAGGTTCGGGTTTACTCCGTGAAATTATTTGACTTATCTTTCCTCCTTCATCATGGTTTAAATTTAATGAATATATTTCCGAAAACACGCTGGGTCAGTTTTATCCTGGCATTGGTTTTTATTATGCTTTCGAGTTTTATTTCGAAAGTACGCGTGTAGTGTTCTTTCCGAGTATAGGGAATGAGATGGCAAAGTTTCGACTTGGATTGCGAAAGGAATAGGCGAAATGTAAATGGAATTTATTTCCCGGATTGTACATCGTAGAGAGAATGTAGAACTGTTAAAAAGATTTTTAACTGTTGAACGAATGTAGAGCATCTTGTAGTAAATTTGTATAGTTTTATACAGGGTGGTCCCGAATTCATGGTACAAACTTTAATGGTAGGTACAGGACATTGTAACAATTATTTATTGTATAGGAATGTATAGTCGCAAGTGACGCGGTGAGGCGAAAACAGGGGAAATAACGGCCGAAAGGAAAAACAAAGATTTTATTGAAAGCGTTGTTGACAAGTGTCATGTTTACAGTAATTGTTCAAAATTGCGTCCACCAGTATCGATACATGCTTGACAGCGTCGGTGGAGCGATTGGCGTACACGTTCAAAGATGCCTGGTATTTCACGCACACCTGCAGCAGCTACAGATAAGCGAGCGACGAGATCCTCATCTGAGTCAACTGGAGTCTCATAAACAAGATGCTTTAGATGTCCCCATAAAAAGTAATCGAGGCTCGATAAATCGGGAGATCGGGGTGGCCAAGGGACTGGTCCACCACGCCCAATCCATCGAGTACCAAACGTGGCATTCAAGTAATTCCGTACATCAATGCTGAAGTGTGCTGGCGCCCCATCGTGCTGAAACCACATGCGGTTACGAATGGCGATCGGAACATCATGCAGCAGTTGTGGTAACACTTCTTTCAGAAAAATAAGATAGCTTCCGCCAGTGAGCCGCTTGGGTAGTAAGTATGGGCCAATCAAAAAGTCGTTCACAATACCAGCCCACACATTAATACTGAAACGTTGTTGAAACGCATGTCGACGCGTTGCATGTGGATTATCGGTTGCCCACACATGGGAATTGTGCGCATTAAAGACACCCTCGCGTGAAAATGTCGCTTCATCTGTAAATAGCACATAATCTACGAAATCCGGCTGCAACGCACATTGCTGCATCACCCACAGGCAGAAGTTCACGCGGCGAGGATAATCTGCCGGATTCAATGCTTGTACTTTCTGAAAATGGAAGGGGTGTAAGCGATTTTCGTTTAACACTCTGCATACAGTCTGATGACTCACACCTACGTCACGCGCAACAGTTCTTGTGCTTGACTCGGGTCTATCAGCCACAATGTTCAAGATGCTTTCTTCCAGCCTTGGAGTGCGTACAGCTCTTACTCGACCAGCGCCATGTCTGTTGACGTCGAACGCACCTGTTTCACAAAGTTGACGATGTAACCGTTGAAAAATTCTATGATCCGGCATTCGTCGATCAGGATACTCCGCGCGATACATTCGTAGCGCAGCTCTGCCGTTACCATTTGCACGGCCGTACATGTAATGCATGTCTGCTTTTTCTGCATACGTAAAGTCACCCATCGTCTACGGCAGCACAATTGTGAATGGCGCTTTTCCCTACTGCGATGCATCATGTTCAACAGCGGCTAGACATCTACTGCCCTCTACCGGCAATGATACCAACCGATCACTCCATTTCTCTTTCCTTTTATTTCCCCTGTTTACGCCTCACCGCGTCACTTGCGACTATACATTCCTATACAATAAATCATTGTTACAATGTCCTGTACCTACCATTAAAGTTTGTACCATGAATTCGGGACCACCCTGTATAGTATATAAATTTTTATTATACTTGGGACCATCGTGGCCCAGTGAGCACGCCCACTGCGCTAGCAACATGCGAATTTGTAGGCAGCACTGAATCAATTCCTTCTTGTGTGTATTTCTTACTTCTGTGGCAATAAAACTTTCCTTGTGTGGACATGAACATTGATTCCTATGGTGTCTGGTGTCTGGCTTAACATGGCCAAACATGGTTCTTCTAACCAAACAAACATGAGTCATACTTAAATTGGTAAAGCTGAATTCTACTGAATATAATACATATCTTACCGCTAAAGCTCGAAAGCCGTTAATGTGCACATTATATAGCTAATCTGCAGATTAACTGATTTGCTCCACTAACTTGTGGAATCAAGAGTTTTAACCTATGTAATGTGCACATCAACGACTTCCGTATAGTTAAAGTTCAAAAGTTTTATTCTCTCATTTCCTTTCCTTTAATCCTTCAATCTTTTTAACTTCCCCCTCTCTCTCCACTTTGAGTTTGGTTTCGCCTGTTTTTCACATTTCCTTTCCTACACCATTTGATTCTTTCTATCATAGTTTTTTAACTGATTGATGATTGATTATATCAACAAATTTGTTGATTGTTTAATTGTATTAACTTGATTCTTTAGATATCGAAAATTAAATAAATAACATTACGTTAATTTAAGCGTACAGAAACATTGATGTTGTTCCAGCAAAGATCTTATTTTCAGTTTAAAGAATGCCTAGTAGGTAATGTGCAGATTATCTAGGTAATTGACAGATTACCTAGGTAATTTGAAAAATGAAACAATTTTCGGTACTTTAACGGATTACCCCAGTTAATCTGCACATTACCTATATAAACTGTAGAATAACTAATTACTGTACTTAGCTGTAACACATATACTAGGTAACTCATTTTATCACTTTTTTATCATCATTTTATCAGCTAATGAAAAATTTAGGTATATATGAAACTGATAAAATTTGACGTTTACAATAAAAATATTTAACTAAACTTAATAAACTACTTTTTTACTAAAACGTACGCATGCATAGCAATGAGTGCATTTAAACGTGTATTTGATAGTAGGACTTTAGTATAAACTGTTGAACTGTTAAGTATATACACCCCTTGATTACAACAATCATCCTGAGGTACAACCCAATTGAAGAAGAGGAGTTAATGAGTATAACCCAATTTAAGAAATGGAGAAAAGAAAAAAAAACAGAAAAAAAACTCATTTCTCCGGGTTAATTGGAATAGAATAGAGTTATAGTCGTTCAACTGCATCAAGGTGCTGAAGTTAGTAGTGACTGAGAACCGTGTAATTATCAAAAACAAAACTGGAGTGGTTTTCTATAGTCACGTGCCATCATGTAGCGAGACCATCATTCATTGAATAGTGTGTTGGATCAGTATGTTCACACGAGCATTATTAAATACTTGTTCGCTTCGATTCCAGTAGTTTGGTGAAATTACATTTTTGCAAAAGTATTTAAATTTCGTTTTATTTCATGTGTTTTTCTATTTCTCTGTAAGGTAGGTAATTTAAATAACGTCGAACTGGAGCAAAACAACAGACTATTGTCGACGTTTCTGTGTACAATTCCATGCTATGCTTGCTGCTGTTGACAACAGTGTTATTGCTATCTGCATAACGTCTTAGTATATATGCTTATTGGGAAACTGAAAATATTAGCATCTTTTAAAAAAATAAATATAAAATTAATATTATTATTACTCCCAAGTAATAATATACATGCAAGTTTTCATCGTCTATCAAGTGAGTCAAAACTGTCATTGTTCCTCAACCTTCCATGTGGTTTTAACAAGATATCTCGTCCAACAAGATCCTACTAATTTTGCTATAACGATCAGGTCAGCTTTTTTCTGATGACGGAATACATACTCTACAAAAAAAAATTTCAAATTTGCTAATAACGATACACTTTGAGACAATCACCAGCAGGGTTAAAGGCATAACATAAATAAGATGCAACTCGAACATTGAACTAAATCATAACAATGCAATCATTGAAACCCAGAACTTCCCACTAATCCTCGCCATAAATGAAAAAAAAAGCTAAAGAACGTATCTCTCAAGAATGTGGACTTCGTGTGTTTCATTTGCAAGCCAATCATAAGCCTTAGTAAATTTGAAAATGGTTGGTTGGACTGGGTTCTATGGCGCAAGGGTCTTATTTATCCAAGCTGCGTCAAACAACGTCATTTAAATTAAAAACACAATAAGAATTTTACTGATACAGAAGACAGAAATACACCTATGGAGGAATATAACATATACCACCACCAACTTGCACATTGCTAGCTCAATGAGCCCCACAATTCCCCCTTGAAAACAAGATATAAAGTTTTACCGAACAATGCATAAAACACATCCTGCACGTCGCTTTCTTAGCTTGGCCTCTTAAGTCCAACCACTTAAAACTTGCATGTTGCTAGATCAATGAGCCCCACAACAACCCCCCTTGAAAACAAGATATAAAGTTTTACCGAACAATGCATAAAACACATCCTGCACGTCGCTTTCTTAGCTTGGCCTCTTAAGTCCAACCACTTAAAACTTGCATGTTGCTAGATCAATGAGCCCCACAACAACCCCTTTGAAAACAAGATATAAAGTTTTACCGAACAATGCATAAAACACATCCTGCACGTCGCTTTCTTAGCTTGGCCTCTTAAGTCCAACCACTTAAAACTTGCATGTTGCTAGATCAATGAGCCCCACAACAACCCCCCTTGAAAACAAGATATAAAGTTTTACCGAACAATGCATAAAACACATCCTGCACGTCGCTTTCTTAGCTTGGCCTCTTAAGTCCAACCACTTAAAACTTGCATGTTGCTAGATCAATGAGCCCCACAACAACCCCCCTTGAAAACAAGATATAAAGTTTTACCGAACAATGCATAAAACACATCCTGCACGTCGCTTTCTTAGCTTGGCCTCTTAAGTCCAACCACTTAAAACGCATGTTGCTAGATCAATGAGCTCCACAACAACCCCCTTGAAAACAAGATATAATGTTTTACAGAACAATGCATAAAACGCATCCTGTACGTCTCTTTCTTAGCTTGGCTTCTTAAGTCCATTGCTCAGGAATCGATATTCTTATATAATTACAACTGTATTATATTCATGATAGAACCACAGTATTGTTAATGGAGGACATTTTCTACTTGATTCCTCAATGGTCTCATTTCCCATCCAACAGACACGTCTAAAGAATCCGGCGTTCATGACCCCCACTCATTTCATAAGGGCACGGCGTTCCCTGTTTATCAAAGGTAAATATGCGTAAGATGAACAGGAGTGGTGCACCTGCGCACATAATAACGTCAAAGCAAGGGTGTTTGCACAATTGCGAGAGCACAATAACTTCCTCCCTCTCTCTACTGAGTTCCTCAACAGGAAACGCTGCTATTGACATCAGTTGTGTAATTAGCTCCCAGGCGTACCGAAATGGGGCAGAGTGTGGACACGGAGCTAATATCATAAGCGCAGCAGCTCTGAAATACTCCGAGATAACTTGTGGTTGGGTGGAGCTGGGAACGGATGAACATTCGTGGGTTAATTTTCGCAAATATGTGGTTCCCTGCTCTGTTCTTGTTTCTTACTTCGAGATGCTTCAATTTTTACAGTTTTATTTGTTTGGGCTAATTAACTTATTGGACATACTTTCTATTGCATGATTTAATTAGGTGTAATGTTCCGTGCTCATTCAAAGATCATAATTCAAATATTCCTATCCAGCATTGAAGACATTGGATTGCATTTAATATGCTCCTTTAACTTTAAAGATTCGTATTACTTTTTGTTGAGAGCCGTGGTAGCTCTCATATAGTTAGCAAATGGAGGGTTACGAATTCGAAACTCGATCCAACCAAAGACGGGTATGTACGGGGGGGGGGATGTTGCACGTTAACCCTGTCGTGGCGACGAATGTCTTCACTTTGACATGGAAGGGAAATTTGGAGAGTTGGGTGCCAAATCAGGCGCTGACACCGTCTTTTGACCGTGATTTAAATTAAGAGGGGTGTTTTCGAATATTCTTTCGGGATTCATCCCAGACTGATGGCAACAGCCATTGTGCTGATTCAGTGTGACGTTCAATGGCTACCTATATAATTTTATGTACGTTTAAATATTATGCTTTAAAAAGTAAGGATCGTTAGTTTGTATTCGGTATCATGAAATATTCTTCTGTTGTTTTACTAACTGATAATGTTTGAGATGTATGCTATAGCTTTTACGGTACGAGACATATAAAATGACATATTTAGATTACTAAGTAGTAACTGCTATTGTGTTCAAATAGCTCTGGAAAATATTCTAATGGATAATAGGTTAAAACTGATTACAAGTCATGCTAGTAAAACTGCAAGCATGCTGAAATAATACATGCATGACACTCAGAGAGTAAAACAAAGTGCATCAATCTTGTATGGAAATCTGCGTTTTCAATGCCCTAACTCTGACCTCATTAAAATCACATGGGACGAACTGGCGGCTATTTGTGATAGAGTATTCAGTACGTAAATCGTCGTTACGTACTTCCTAATAAGGACAATCGTCACCATCATACACTTGCAAACCGTGAATTCATCCCGGAATCTACTTTCTAGCAGACAAACGTTGCACCAAGTAGGCGGATAGGACATGTGGCTTAATGCACTCTTAAATATAGAGATTCATTCTAAATATACTACATATCTTGTACTACGCGCATTTTAAGGATCCAAATCCGTAATCATACGGATATAGGCCATTCCAAATTTCGGATTATTTGCATTTTTTGTCAAATTTTTTTTTATCTCCCCCCCCCCCCAACGCGTGAATTGTTAATTAATAATTTTGCATTTGCAATAATAAAATAGCATACATAAAAATAGGATTGATTAAAAAAAAGGAAAAAATATTTTTAATACAATGCAACAAATTTGTTTACTTACAAATCTTCAAATTTTTTTATGTCGTATGTACTCTGAAAATATTCATTATTTTGCGATGTTTCATCAATTAGGTCCAGGTTTAACTCCTTTTTCGTTCAAAATTGCCAGAAAGATGTAAAAATGTGATAAACAAAATAAAACGCCGGCTAACAAAACGCTCGGATTTTGGAAAATTCCTGATTTTGTATGCCCGGACATGGGATTTTGTACTATATATACACTACTCTACACTAATGAGAGGATAGCACGATATGATGGTATAAGGGAAATAGTACATGCTTTAATAAGGGGATGGTCCCCTTCGTGCTGCATTTACTCTAGCAATTCTTCTGGGCATACTTTCAACATACCAATCCAATGTAAAATTTTCCGCATATTTCAAAATCCGTGAAACTTTTCACTCAATCTTTAACGATTGCAAAGATAGAAAGCCTCAAACAGTCCTTTTTGTGTTCGCAATGGATACATTCGTCAAATGCTTCTATTGCATACTAAAAAACTTACAAAAACTCATATCTGTGGAGAATGACGTTAACAATTTAGCTAGTAAAAGCATAACGTAAACCAAAATGTCAGATTTCGTTAAAAAATAAACTACTGTAATGAAAGAAATAAAACGTATATGTTACGTAAATTAGTCTTTATTTCATGCTCTAGGATTTGTTTTTCTCCGACCACAATTGTACATGTTTTTTTTCGTTATAAATAACTTTACTAGCGGGAAAACGTACTGTTAGAAAAGTAATAAACATCCACTTCAACATAAAAATATAAAAGAAAATTTTCTAAATTAATTTCCAGGTCACTTTATTCACTGTTGAAGGGTTAAATTCTTTTAAAAAACATTAATTTATTAAAATTTGATGTTTTTAAATCGAATTTTAATGTGTAAATTTGTTTTAATGAATTTTAAACACACATATGTTTACCTAATTTTAAGATGTTCAAAGCAACTTATATATCGTGAAGTGTTAAATTGAAATTGTAATAATAATTTTAATAATATTATTTTTAATTTAAAATCAAATAACCGTAAAAAATACAAATAAAAAAAGTTCAGTCTTAAATTTAACCGTGCTAATATATTTGTATTCACACAACGAAAGTGATTCAAAGTAGTGCACATGAAGAGTAAATATTTTAGCTGCAATATAAAAGTATTCAATTTCGAATTAATTCAGACAAAAAAATCATTCTTTCAAAAAAATCTAAAAATACTTAAGAAAATATAAAAGTATTAGTTCTTTTGGAACATTGGAACATTGTAATTTTGATTAAATCATACTTTTTTGATTGATTCGCATTTACACAGTCTATTCAAAAAGTTCCAGTACTCCACAAATGTACAGATAGCACTATCTCTGCGAAACCGGCGGAATGACGTAGCAACTACCCTCAGCCATACGTTTCAAAGGACTGTATTCACTTCTGACTAGTTCCCACTATGCAGCATTCATTTGCGTAAAGCGTGTGCGTGCATCATTGTCGTAAAAAACTGGAGCAGCGAATGAACATCACTTTTTGTTTCAAATACGAAAATCTGTCACAGAAACATACCAAATTATTAAATCTGCATATTGTGACGATGCTATGAGTCGTTTACGAGTATTTGAGTGATTTTCGAGGTTTAAAGCTTTAAGAGACTGGACCGAAGACGATGAGAGATGCTGATAACCTTTTTTGATAGTCTGGGCATCACTCATCGATAATTTCGTCGTCAAGGCTCCACTGTGACTGGAACATTCTACAAAGATAATGTGGATCTTCTATGAAAACGAATGCGGCGTGTGAGGCCCGATTTGATGGACAATGGAAATTGGTGCTTCTTGTACGACAATGCACCGTCTCACAATTTAGCGAGATGGCAGATTGTGACCACTGACCACCCTTTTGGGTCGATAGATGGGTTTGAAGCTTCTGTGACATCGGAACTCAATAGTAGAAAGCGTTTACGGACCTTTACACTCGTTCCAAGCGTTGTATGTTTACGCGAGGAGAAGCTTTAATTTGAAGTATTAATGCTTTGTGTCAAATGTAAGAATATACAAAGCTGGTCCAGAAAGTAAGTACCGTTTGCGCATATCTCCCTTGCATCTGACAGCACGAAGGTCCTTCAACTCGAGAACGAATTAGCCTAGCCATTTTGTTTGTTTACGTTAACGTTTGTTGTCACTATCCGTAGGTAATCATGTTTAATACAATCGATCGGCCCCCCAGCTGTGAAATAAGAGCCGTTATCGAGTTTTTTAATGCAAGAAATTTTCGACCTTGTGAAATGTATCGTCTGATAAATGAAACTTACGGTGAAAACGCGATGAGTAAAGGTATGGTGTGAAAGTGGTTTTGGATGTTTAACTAAGGAAGTGGAAAATGTCTACGACGAGGAGCGTAGTGGACGCCCGTCTTTGATTACCGAAGAATTGGTGCGCTGCATGGACAACAAAATTCGTTCCAATAGGTGTTTTACAATTTCTGATTTGTCAATGAATTTTCAAAACATTTCTCCATCTTTATTACAGAAAATTGTGACCGAACATTTGCGCTACAAAAAATTGTGTTCCGAAAAAATGGGTACCGAAAACACTAATAGACTTTAAAAAACGGAAACTTATGGGAACAGCCTTGGAGTTTTTGCAGCATTATGCGACAGAAGGAAATTATTTTTTGAAAAGGATTGTCACAGGCGATGAAACATAGATTTGCTACGAGACACCTGAAACGAAACGACAGTCACTGGAATGGCGGCATGCTGGTTTCTTGAAACCCAAGAAAACAAAGTCACCTATTTCTTCAAGAAAAATCATGTGCACCGTGTTTAGGGACTGTCAATGAATTTTATTTGCTTATTTCACAGCTGGCGGGAGAATCTATTTTAAAACATTATTACCGACAAACAATGACTTCAAAGGTTAATGTAAACCAACAATATGGCTAGGCTGATTCATTCTCGAGTTGAAGGATGTAACTACGCATGCGCGTCCCTCGTGCTGTTAGATGCACGGGAGATATGCAAAAACGGTACTTACTTTCTGAACCAGCTTTGTACTATGCGTTACTTGGTCTGGATGCGATCAGTCCTGGTTTTTTTTAATACACTGTGTATCTATTTTCAAATATTGTTTCTGATTGACAGTATATTTTTATAGAGAAAAGTAGAACCTATCTAGCTCTATATTAGAGAAAACGGTTTTAAACTGGTATACGTAAGCAAGCTGTCTTAACCGACTGAAATCCATTTTTAGTGTGAATAAACGCACCAGAGGAAAAGTGAAGTTTTTATTCCCGCTACCCAAATGCTCTCAATTGATATATAGGGGGTTACTTTAACCCTTTGAGGGGCTTATATACTATTAGTTATAATACCTAGCTTTCTTTACACAAATAGACGCTGCTATTTATTCAATATACGTGGTGTCCCGGTAAAACCAATATTACACTATACGGAAATCTGTCATTGCTTAGTTGAGGTTTACGTAAATCTGTTATTGCTTAGTTGAGGTTTACGGAAATCTGTCATTGCTTAGTTGAGGTTTACGGAAATCTGTTATTGCTTAGTTGAGGTTTACGGAAATCTGTTATTGCTTAGTTGAGGTTTACGGAAATCTGTTATTGCTTAGTTGAGGTTTACGGAAATATGTTATTGCTTACTTGAGGTTTACGTTAATTAAAGTGCTACGTTAATTAAAATACCTAACTACCTCTCAGTATTCTTTTCTATTGTATTCTATTGTTGTTTTGGAAAAAATTGCTTTTAATCTAATTGACGTTATAACAAAGAGCTGAAATGATATTAGAAGAACAAGCGAACTAGTCATGTTGTCTATACCCTAAATAAGAAATACGTTCCAACCAAGGAATTCTAACAACACTTACATTTACTTTTATAGAAAATGCATATCACAGAAAACCATATTTATACGGCGAGAAACGTAAAAGTTGGATTTCAAAGCAACGTCAGTAAATAGATATTGTTGAAATACATTTTACTTATATGATGTATATTAAAAAATAATTTGAAAGAACGTTTGAAACAAAATTTCCACTAGATCGCAGTGGTACTTCCAGATAACCCACTGTAAGCATTGTAAACAGTTACTCCCACTGTAAACAGTTATAGAAATGGAATTTTAGAGAAACAATATTTGGATGTACAATAAAATGTCAATAAAACATTCAGATAAAAAAATAAATTCAATAGCATATAAACGCATATTTATGGCTCTGTTTGGAAAAGTCAACATCGATAAAAATGCATAAACCTGCGTTTATCTATTATAATAAGGAATCCTGAATTGTTTATTTCTGACTTTTCTATTCTTCTTAAATCATTGTCTCGACTATATTCATAATATTTTGTATGTTCTATTGTTTGAATTCAATATATTTTATTCATGCATTATATTTTTTACTCATTGTCATATTTGAAATGCTCTTTTGTAATTATATACTGAAATATATTTTACAAAATGCAATTCAGTATATTTTATATGCGTATTCAGTAGGTCTGAGAATCGGCTACTATCTATTTTCCATACCCCTAAGTGATAAGGGTTGTTCACCCTTAAAATTTATTTTTTTAATTTTTTGACGAAATTTTTTGTTTTTATTTTTTTATAATGTGGCATTAAAAAATACATACAACCCTTAATTTTTACTTTTTTATCACCAACCCCTATTTTTTTATGGCCATTTTAGTAATTTAATCATTTTTCATCCCGCTCGATAACTGATCAATTATAGTGTTTTTAACTGTACTTCGATTAAAAATCTAAAATTTTTTTAAAGAAAATAAACATTTATTTTTATTATTAAAGTTTAATCCTGATATATGCTTAGTGTTACCAATCTTAGATTCTTAAAATTTGCCGCGCGTGTATTTGGCACGATTAGTTCAGTTAATCAAGTTTTAGTTAAACAAGTGATTTACATAACCTTAAAAGTACTCAACACGTGTCACGAGCTCCAACCAACAACGGCTTTTGTGTTGTAAGTATACTTTATTTATATAATTATTTGAATTTTTTACAACTATTGCTTCAAATTTTTTTTCACAAAACTAATATTTTCGCTATAATCCTGGCCGATGCTGATGCACGTGTGAGCATGCAGCAATTGCGTCAAGAACAATCAGAAGATACACGAGCTGAGCGCAATGAATTTATTTCATTAATTCTATTTATATGTGTTTTGTACAGTGAGCAATGCCAAGAAAACGCAAAGGGGCTGATTTGAGCCGTAATACAAGTAGGTCCAGAAGTATAAGAGATAAAAGATCCCAAAGAACCGAAGAACAAATCCAGCAACAAAATGCTGATGCACGTGTGAGCATGCAGCAATTGCGTCAAGAACAATCAGAAGATACACGAGCTGAGCGCAATGTTATACGTTTAGAACAACGACAATCACGCCGTTTTACGGTTAATAGACGCAGAACAAATGACCAACAACGCCAACAGGTACATCGTGCATTTACATCTGATTCATTTTTGCGTCTAGCATTCCAGTATGAGCCCGATATTGAATATTATGCTCATTCAAAAGTGGTAATTGGTGCTCTCAAATTCAAAAATGAGCCACCTGGGATGTGTTGCGCGTCAGGAAAAGTGCAACTACCTGAAATTGAAACACCACCTGAACCATTGAACGGTTTACTTATCAGCACGGATCCAGATTCTAACGTATTCCTGAAGTTAATTCGAACATTCAATTCATGCTTTCAAATGACATCCTTTGGAGCAACAGAAATAGTTCGAAATACTAATGCTAATGGTCAACAATACAATTCTACATTCAAAATTAGAGGCCAAGTTTATCATAAAATGGGCTCATTGCTGCCAATGCCAAACGAACCACATAAATTTTTACAAATCAACTTCATGGACGGCGAGGATTCCGGAAGCGCACTTGCCAATCGCGTGAATGCACGTTGTGACTATAATAACCTTGATTCATTTTTTGCCAGGCGCATCGTCAGCGACTTGGACGCTCTATTGAACGAGCACAATGAATTGTTGAAAATATTCAAATCACACATGCACAAATTACAAAGCGATAATCACGCTATTGTCATTAATCCTGATAAAACACCAGCTGGAGAACATATTCGTAGATTCAATGCACCTGTTGTCGAAGACGTTGCTGGAATCATGGTTGGCGATCGTACAGGTACACAAGAAATTGTGATTCGTAGAAGAAATAATAATCTTCAGTTCATTGCTGATACACATCGTTTCGTTCATATGACGCTCTCCAATATCCGCTAATATTCTGGAAGGGGCAAGACGGATATTGCATAAACATAAAACAACGAGATCCCGTATCAGGTACTTCATTTATTATGAACTTGATCATTAACCATTTAACAAAACAATTAAATTATTGAACGGAATTAATTTAAATTAATATTCATAAATATATTATTACAGGAGCTGAAACAAACAAGAACGTTAGCTCGAAAGATTATTATGCGTACCGATTAATCATTCGGCGCGGCCTGGACAACGTCATTCTACGATGTCGTGAGCTTTGTCAACAATTCATGGTCGACTTGTACGCGAAGATAGAGGGCGAACGACTACGATACTTACGATATAATCAACTCAAGCTGCGTGCGGAAGAGTACATTCACTTACGAGACGCTATTAACAACAACGCCGACGTCGCCGAAATTGGTAACTCTGTCATTTTACCATCATCGTACGTAGGCAGTCCACGTCATATGCAAGAATATATACAGGATGCTATGGCTTACGTGCTCGAATATGGACGACCGTGTTTATTTATCACGTTCACATGTAATCCAAAATGGCCAGAGATTACATCTTTGCTATTGCCTGGCCAAAATGCAATACATCGTCATGACATTACAGCACGTGTATTCAGACAAAAGTTGAAGTCTCTAATAAGTATCATTACTAAATTACATGTATTCGGTCCCACACGTTGCTGGCTGTATTCAGTTGAATGGCAAAAGCGAGGATTACCTCATGCGCACATTTTGGTTTGGTTAATCGACAAAATCCGTCCTGAAGAAATCGATAGTATCATTTCTGCGGAAATTCCAGATCCGTCTACTGACCAAGTGCTATTTGATATTGTTACAGCAAACATGATCCATGGTCCATGCGGTACTCTTTATCGTTCATCGCCTTGCATGGCAGATGGAAAATGTACTAAACATTTCCCTAAAGATTTCACTAATGATACGATAACAAATACCGACGGATATCCAATATATCGTCGAAGAAGTCCCGATAATGGCGGACAATCATTTATTAAAAATATCAGCAACACAGACATTGACATTGACAATCGTTGGGTGGTGCCGTATTCGCCTCTGCTAAGCAAGACATACAATGCTCATATTAATGTTGAGTTTTGCAGTTCTGTGAAGAGCATCAAATATATTTGCAAGTATGTCCATAAAGGCAGTGATATGGCTGTGTTTAGAGTAGAAAATACTAATGTAAATGCTCCTCCAATGGATAAAAACGATGAAATTACGCTCTACCAAATTGGTCGGTACATAAGCTCCAATGAAGCTGCTTGGCGTATCTTCGGTTTTCCAATTCATGAACGGGATCCAGCAGTTGTTCAGTTAGCCGTCCATCTTGAAAACGGTCAGCGTGTATTTTTCACGAACGAGACAGTGATTGATCGTGCTACAAATCCACCTAAAACTACACTCACTGCATTTTTTGATTTGTGTAATAGTACGGATGATTTTGGTGCCTTTGCAAGTACATTACTCTATTCACAAGTACCACACTATTTCACATGGGCTCAAACAAAAAAATGGATGCTCCGCAAGCAAGGCTCACCAGTTGATGCATGTCTCAATTTATTTAAATTGAACGCTTTGGGGTGATTATTTACAGTCAATCCAAGACACACTGAGTGCTTTTATCTTCTACTGTTGTTGGTTAATGTTACTGGCCCATTATCATTTCAAGATATACGTAAAGTGAATGGGCAACAGTATCCGACATATAAAGACGCATGCCTTGCACTCGGCTTGCTGGAAGACGACAACCAGTGGCAGTGTATGCTTGCTGAAGCTGCATTGAACTGTACAGCAATACAAATTCGTCTACTATTCGCTATAGTGTTGACTACATGTTTCCCAGCTCGAGCACAGATATTGTGGGATAATCACAAAGATTCAATGACTGATGATATATTGCATCAACATCTTACACGGTGCAACGATCTAACGATAACATTCAGCGACGCTATGTACAATGAAGCATTGATTGCTATTGATGATCTTTGCATTGTCATTACCAACTTATCACTCACTCATTTCGGTATGAATTCGCCAAATCGAACAGCATCTGATTTAATTAACACTGAAATGAATCGTGAACTGCAGTACAACACTGTAGAAATGGCAGCGATTGTTACTCGCAATGTCCCACTAATGAATGACGAACAAAGAACCATTTATGACCGCATTTTGCTCGCAGTTTCAGCAGGACAAGGTGGGTTCTTCTTTTTGGATGCACCGGGTGGAACTGGCAAAACATTCCTTATTTCACTAATTCTTGCTGAAATACGATCAAATAATGGCATCGCATTGGCCGTTGCATCATCGGGCATTGCGGCAACTTTATTGGATGGAGGCAGAAAGCTCATTCAGTATTTAAGCTGCCACTAAATATTCAAAATAACCCTGACGCAGTGTGTAACATTAAAAAACAATCGTCCATGGCCACCGTGCTGAAACAGTGTAAAATTATCATCTGGGATGAATGTGCTATGGCACACAAACATTCAATTGAGGCGTTGAACAGGACATTGAAAGATATTAAAAACAACGACAAACTATTTGGCGGCACTCTGTTGGTGCTTTCAGGTGATTTCAGACAAACACTTCCCGTCATTCCACGTTCAACATACGTTGATGAGATCAACGCTTGCTTAAAATCATCTCCATTGTGGCGTAATGTTGAAAAAGTACAGCTGAAAGTAAATATGCGCGTTCAAATGCTTCAAAATCCATCCGCTGAAACATTCTCAAAACAACTCTTAGATATCGGTGATGGAAAAGTTGCTACAGATGAAACTGGATACGTAAAATTACCGACCGATTTCTGCACAATCGCTGATTCGCAAGTTACTCTCATTGAACAAATATTTCCCGATGTACACACACAGTACATAAATCATGAGTGGCTTGCAGAAAGAGCTATTTTAGCAGCAAAAAATGCAGACGTTGACAATTTAAATTTGAAGATACAACAGTTGTTGCCAGGGAACTTGGTATCATACAAATATATTGATACAGTTTGCGATGCCAGCGAAGCTGTCAATTTTCCCACAGAATTTTTGAACTCACTGGATTTGCCAGGCATGCCACCGCATAATTTACAATTGAAGGTTGGATCTCCAATTATCTTGCTTTGTAATTTAAACCCGCCACGGTTGTGCAACGGTACGCGATTAGTCATTCGAAAATTGATGAAAAACGTTATCGAAGCCAGCATTTTAAATGGCAAGTTTAAAGGTGAAAATACCTTAATACCACGGATTCCTATCATACCTACAGATGTGCCAATTCAATTCAAACGAATTCAGTTTCCGATTAGATTGGCATTTGCAATGACAATCAACAAATCCCAAGGCCAAACGATGTCTGTTTGTGGCTTAGATTTGAGTACACCATGTTTTTCACACGGGCAATTGTACGTAGCATGCTCTCGAGTCGGTAAACCATCCAGTTTGTTTGTGCTCGCTAAAGATGGGCTAACAAAAAATATTGTCCACGCTATAGCATTAAAAGATTGATGTTGTTTGTTAGTGTTACTGTCGTAATTAATATGTGATATGTAATTTTAAGAAATAAACTATAATAACTTGAAAATAATATTGTTTGGCGTTTGTTATTTTTATATTCCCTTATCGTTCATAGCGCTCCATGCCCATTTCACGCATATACCACATACTTACACACTTATAATAAGTAAGTTACTTTTTGTCTACACTAGAATTTATCTAGAAACTAGAAATAATTTATAAGGCAAAACAACGTTTGCCGGGTCAGCTAGTATATATATATATATATATTATCTCTATATTAAAAAAAAGTTACCGCCGCCGCCGCCGCCGAAGAATTGAAATTTTTGTTGTTTAGCTCCATTCTTAGACGGTTTCCCGAGAAAGTACTGATCGGAAAAATATGAAATTAACATGCTTTGTTCTTCATCGTATTCCCTGGATAATTATTAAGATTTTTTTCCGATGCGGCTATTAGTTTAGGTTTTATTAAGTGTTAAAGTTAAAGAAGTGAAATTTCTTCCGCGAGTGAGCAAAACACATTCAAAATTTCAGTCTTTAGTCGTGAGTTTTTTTTTAAGAGTACCTCTCAACGTAAATTTTTGCAGCTCGTCGAGTTTTTTTTGAAATTTAAATGTGGTTCTTGATAATATTTTTTTGAAATTCGGGAAAAATCGGGACATTTTTGTTACTTTTTTTAAAACTGCCGTATCTATATCTAATTACTATTAGTTTTTAATTTTTAAAATATCGCAGTATACCTCAGAATATACTCTTTCTTACGGTACTATTATTTTTGAAATCGGTTAATAATTAAATTGGATGCGATCAAAAGTTCGTGATACAAAATTCGGAATCTTCGGATATTTTCGCTACGTTTTGTTAAAACCGTTATGTCTACGGCAAAAACCATTATTTTTTAAATTTGAGAACATCACTGAATACACTACATTACACTCTTTCTTATAGTACAACTATTTTTCAAATTGGTTAATAAACAAAATCGATGCAATTAAAAGTAGGTCATACAATTTTCGGAACTTTCAGATCGTAACTTCCGATACAAAACTAAAATGGTCATATCTATATAGTATTACTGTTAGTTTTTAATTTTAAAAATATTGCAGTATACCTCACAATGTACTCTTTCTTACGGTACAATTATTTTTAAAATTGGTTCATAAATAAATTCGATGTAATCAAAAGTTGGTGACACAAATTTCGTATTTTTCAGTTCGCATAGCTGGTTCGGCAAACAGCAGTGGGTTGCATTTTCTACTATCGGGTTTGCCAGATATCAAATTTATCGTAGCAACAATTGCCATAAAAACGATTTCTTTTTATTTAGCGAGGAAAAAGGCTCGCTTTTTTCCCTCTGTTCTCAAGACAGTTTACCGACAAAGTACAATGTATTGATATTAACACTGTTTACTTAAAATTGTACAGGGAACAAGATACAGAAGATTTTTTACTGATGCGGCTATTAGTTTAGGGTGCATTAAGTGTTAAAGCAAAAAAAAGTGAAATCAATTGCGAAAGAAGTATTGGTTTGAGAAAGCAAACCAAACGGGATTGAGTAGCAATCCCCGGGGTCGGCGAGCGTAAGCGAGCAGGGCGCGAAGCCCTCGCTGTGACGTCATGTACCGGAAAGTGAAATCAGCATAATACGAATTATTCAGATAGTTTCACTCTGTGAAAGGAATGTTGGTTTGCGAAGCAAACCAAATGACATCTGTGAAAGGAGTGTTGGTTTGCGAAGCAAACCAAATGGGATTGCGCAGCAATCCCCGGGGGTTGGCGAGCGTAAGCGAGCAGGGGGCGGAGCCCCCTAGTATATATATATATATATATATATATATATATATATATAGATAGATATATATACATATATATAGATAGATAGATATTACAAAATTTCAAGCGTGTATTGGTTTATTTGGTTCATCGTTGTTCATTTTCATTTTTTGTTTCAACTTTTTTCTTAAAATACTGTCTTGTAAGACATCAAACTGTTTTATTCTACACTTTGCTGTGAAAAAATACAGCTAAAATTCATTCAAATGAATTTGGAGATGCTGAAAAAAATATATTTCCTTACATTTAATCATTTAATAAAAACCTGTTTGATGTAGGTTTTATGCGTAAGAAAAACACTCCTTTAAAATAAAACCTATCATTTTATTTACACGAAAGCACAACCCGACTGGGGTTTCACCAGAAGAACATATCAGTTATATAGCAAACTGTCTGAATTAGAAATACAAACTTAGAATAACAGACCCCATACGGCACATTTGCCGATGCACATTGGGACAAATAGCCACTGATCCAACAATCGGCCCCATCAGTTGCTATCAAAATAAAAATAATCATTTATGGAAAATTTTATTTAAAGCATCTTGAAATTTATTTATTAATAAAGGTTTAGTTAAACAATCAGCTCGATTGTTGTTAGTTCCAATATGAATTATTTTAACAGAATTTTCATCCACTAAATTCCGAATAAATTTAAAGCGAATATCAATATGCTTAGTTTTAAAATTCTCCATTGGGTTTTTAGCAAAACATATGGCTGCTTGATTATCACAAAAATGATTTGGTACGATGGAATTGGGAATAAGATTTAGTTCTTTTATAACTCTGGAAAACCAGATTGATTCTTTAACGCTCTCACACAGAGCCACAAATTCAGATTCCATGGATGATAGAGCAATACACTTCTGTTTGCTTGATCTCCATGCAAACGCTACGTTACCAAAATAGAAAATATAACCGCTCGTCGAGTGACGGTAGGTTAAATCTGATCCCCAATTAGCATCAGAGTAACAGTCCAATTCAGATCCTGAAATATTAGAAAGATTAATTCTGTAACTTTTGGTCATAAAAACATAGTTTACAATATCAGCAACAATTTTCCAGTGTTGAAAAGTATATCCGTTACAGAATTGAGACATTAAATTTACAGAATATGAAATATCAGGTCTGCTACGATCAGCTAAAAATGATAGACAACCAATAAGTGTTCTATAAGGATATTTTTTCATCAAATCATTTTCAACAATATCACTTTCAGGAATTTTGTCAGGCAGCATATAGCCTACTTTGAAAGGAAGCTTTACCAATGACTTTGGTAGTTCAGAAAACTTAGTAATTAACCTTTCAATATACGTTAGTTGATGCATATATAAACAATCATTAACGTATTCAAAATTCACGCCCAAAAGGTATTTAGTCTGTCCAAGTTCAGTAACATCAAATTTACTTTTAATTAATTCAACAGCTTCTTGAATTAAATAATTTGTTTTACCATAGAAGATTATATCGTCAACATAGACGGTTAATATAACATTACTTTTAAATTTATATACACAATTAGTCCAATTTAGTTTAACAAATCCTAACTTTTTCAAAATACTATCGAGTTCAAAGTTCCACTCCCGCGAACTTTGGTGCAAACCATAAATTGCTCTGTTTAAAAAACACAATTTATTTTCGAACCCTTTTACTTCATGGCCAGGTGGTTGCCTCATATATATTGGTTCTTTTAATTTACCATAGAGATAGGCAGATTTTATATCCAACTGAACATTATGCCAATGTAATATAGACACTAATAGTATAAACAGTAACTTGATAATGTTAAAATTTACAACAGGTGAAAAGATTTCATTAAAATCAACGCCTGGTCTTTGCTTAAACCCTTGTGCCACTAACCTGGCTTTATATTTTTTCGGATTATTTTTATCATCCAATTTTACTGTATAAACCCACTTACTTCCAATTATTGGAACATTAGAAGGTGGATCAACCAGATCCCAAACCTTTCGATCCTTCATAATTCGAAGTTCATCGGCCATTGCAGCATCCCACTTAGCCTTATTCTGACTTTGCTGCGTTTCATAAAATGTTTTTGGCACTTCAGTGCTATAACATTCGTTAAATATATCCTTTAATTGATCATTTAAATAATCCTTTTTACCTTGAAAATAAGACATGTTAGTAGAATCTACATCATTTATAATACTTACAACACAATCAGGTTTAAAGCAAAATTTATCAGGATTAAAATATATTCTATTTTCATTACAATATTTTCTAGCATCATTTACAGATCTTAATCTAACGCTAGAATTTGGTGGATAGTAATATACATCAATTCTATTGCTCATTGTGCGAGGTTTTTCTACTCTTTCCCACTCGCTAATATTTAAAGCACTTAAAATACGAGTATCAGAAGCTTGATCTTTTTCGATCTGATTTGAGTCGTCATCGGAAGTTGTTTCATAAAAATCCGCATTTAAGTCAAATCTAGCATAATCGGAACATTTATCTTTACCAAACAAACAATTAACCCCTTTCTTAGTTTCATCAATTTTGACATGAACCGTTTCAATAACTTTACGTTCCTTAGGGATAAAAATCCTATAACCTTTTGTTTTTGTCGCATAGCCCACCAAAATTCCAGGCTTTGCTCGCGGTTGAAGTTTATTCCTGTGAATTTTAGGAACATGTACGAAAGCAAGAGATCCGAATATTTTGAAATGTTTCACAGAGGGTTTGTGATCACTCCATATTTCTATAGGAGTCAAACCATTTGTTAGTTTGTGTACACACCGGTTTCTGATGTGCACAAATGCCATAAGGGCTTCAGCCCAAAAACGTGGTTGCAATCCACTGTCTTGGAGCATGGCACGTACTCCGTCCATGGCGGTCCTATTAAACTTTTCAGCAACCCCATTTTGTTCACTTGTGTACGTAGATGTACGCTCATGTTTAATTCCTAAGTCACCGAGGAATTTCTCAAACTCTTTGTGCACGAAATCAAGAGCATTATCAGTTCTCACACACTTCAATTTGCAATTTGTTTCCCTTTCTACTTTAGCCAAATAAGTTTTAAAACAGCTAAAAACTTCAGTTTTACTTTTTATTACGTAAACCTCAACTTTACGCGAATAGTCATCTATGATAGACAGAAAATACTTTCCCCCACCCAAAGAATTCACTGGAGAAGGACCCCACAAATCCATATAAACTCTTTGTAGGATATTAGTAGTAAGTCGTTTGTACTCGTTTGTTTTTAAGGACACTCTAGTGGATTTAGCAATTTTGCAAACATCACAATTTTTGTCCTTTGCTTTAGAACATAAATTTTCAATTCCTTTTATGGAATTATTTCTACTCATTTGCTCTATCAGAGGAACATTTACGTGACCAAATCTCCGGTGCACAGTATTAATATTTAAAGATACATTAACAGATTCTTTATATATTTTAGGATATCCTCTTACTATATACAATTTATCAATTAAGGGTACAGTAAAGAAATAATTATCATTTTTAGTATATACAATCATCTTATTGTCACCCCAAATAACTTTCATACCTGCAATATCTATATTCGAACCACCTATTAAGTTTCTACGCATATTAGGAGTATACAATACATTCTTCAGTATAATTTTTACATTACCTGAAATGTCTTTTACTACAAAGTCTATATCTCCTACTCCAAGGACTTTCGATGTACAATCTTGGTCTCCAACGAGAATAGACGCATGTTTGGTCAGCTTGAAGTTATAAAACCAGTCCCTTTGATTACAGCAATGCGAAGTAGCAGCCGAATCGACGAGGAACTCCTCAAGATTTTTACTAGGTGAAGTGGTTGCAAGTGCAATGTCAGCAAAACATGCACCGTTTTCATCTCGGACTGACTTCTTGACTAGTCTATTCTTGAAACATCGACTTTCAGCATGTCTTGGTTTGTGACAATAACCACACGGCCCCATACGATAAGCTTCGTCATTTCTGTGTGACTTTTTGTCAGGGTCCAGCACACCTCCACTGCGTTCAGATTTATTGGTCGATTTCTTCTGTGCAGCATGTATTGCTCTATTCTTTGAAGCATAGGCGTTTCCAATCACTGTATGGATTTTTCCTTCATCTTTTCTTTTTAAATCAATTCTTCCAGCTTCGACAAGTAATTGCTTTGTAACGTTGTTTACTGTAAACTCTGCATCCTCGAATCTGTACATGTGTTGTACTAGGTTATCATAATCTGGAGGTAATCTTCGTATAAGTTGAAAGCATACAAGAAGCTCTGGAATTTCGAACCCGGAATCTTTGATCTGTAGTTGTTTTTCAGCAATTTTCTTACTGTAAATTCCGATAGTTTCTTCCCCAGAGTCGAAACGCATGTCGAAAAATTCATCTACTAAGCCGGCCAATCTTGCCTTTGAAGTAGGTTCAAAGTGAAGTTTCAACGTCTCCCATGCAGTCTTCCCGTCCTCAGTATCTGCGATCAGGGTGTGAAATCTTCTTTCTAAACTTTGATAGATGGTCGCATAAGCTCGTTGCTTTCTCCATAGAAACGCACGCTTTTCCTTTTCTGGTGCACTTTCTGGGCAAGGAACAGGATTTCCAACTATAAATTCCCAGCACCCACGATCCATCAGTAAGACTTTAACGTCAGTCTTCCATGTGGTGTAGTTAAACTCGCTTAGTTTTGGAAAACTAAACGATTCTGCCATCATGCAACTAGAGCAGCCAACTTAATACAATTTCGAAGTAAACTTAATTTAGTTTTAACATTTTAGTTAAAAAGGAATCGGGTTGGGCTGGGCCCATAACCCTGTTTGGTGTAGGTTTTATGCGTAAGAAAAACACTCCTTTAAAATAAAACCTATCATTTTATTTACACGAAAGCACAACCCGACTGGGGTTTCACCAGAAGAACATATCAGTTATATAGCAAACTGTCTGAATTAGAAATACAAACTTAGAATAACAGACCCCATACGGCACATTTGCCGATGCACATTGGGACAAATAGCCACTGATCCAACAAAACCAAACGGGACAGACGGTATTACTTTTAAACTGGGTAAGTAACAAAATATAAGTTATTTAGCTTTGCATAAAAACAGAATTTAAGTGGTTTATTTTAGAAAAGTTTTATGACTTTACTACGATTTCTATTACGATTAGAAGAACATATGTTTATTTTGAGAATTTAAAGTCTTTACTAATTTTTATTAGTGAATTACTTTTAGTCAATAGAATGAAATTCTCACAAAACCCTCTTTCTACTTATTATTATGAAGTAAAATCTGCAAAGAACATAAAAGTAAGTTGGTTGGGAAGGAAGGTTATTTTTTCAAACTTTTAATGCGTGTTCCATATAATTTACTTCATGCTATTCTTATCGCTTTTTTGTAAAAACCGACTAGGTCGAATTACATTTCACATCATTTAAACTTTAATTTACCATCACAATAGACGGATGATTGAGTTTGCGGAAGAACACCCTGGGAAATTTGATTGCGGGGCATCTTTTTTACGCCTCGGGCAAATTTGCATATTATTTTCCTTGAAATAAATCATATTACTGTCCGTTGTCTTATCAGCTGAACGGCAGATCAAAACTTTTCTCATTTTCAACCTCTATTATCTTAGCAGATATATGTCAGACTTTCAAGCATTTACAATTTTTTCCATTGGCTGTTGCCACAGCACGTAACCGGGATATAATACATTATGCATGAATCCGCTATCTCTCCAAGTCATGCCTTCAGCTTATAATATCATTATCTTTAGCCACTAAATTTAATTCTGTCATTTTCAACCTCACCTATTGAATATTCATGAAGCGGCGCAGTGGTAAAATGCAAAAAGAAGCTTTTAGCAATGATGAACATATTAAACAGGATTCGGAATGAAATCTTCGAAATCACTTAATACTTTTATTCTTGATCCAACTGAATCGGAATTCATTATTTCTTTTACACTCCTAGACATAGGATATTGTTTTAAAATGTAATGCAATGCTCATTTAGTTGTTTTAAATTAATAAGTTTCGCAAAAAGTATGTGTTGACATCTGAAAGATAAGCCGAAGAATAATGAAGTACTATATAGGATTCATTAAATGAATAATTAAACTTCATTTCCCTGCAGATTTGAAAATAATTAATAAGAGCAAAATAATAGGCACTCTGTACATTTATACTTTTAAAAATCTAGCTTAATTTATTTTCAGGAGCACTTTCTGATAAGATGGTTTGTTCAGTCTTGAAGGTGTGCAGTCTTTCAGGCTTGCACAAGAATTGTTTTAAGGTTTTTTTAATATAAAAGGTAATTAATATTGACACACACAAATAAAAGTTCGTTAACATATATATATTTTGTGCCGCATTGCAAGTAACATACACTGTTGTTCACTGAAATGCGAAACCCTAACAGACTTACGGCAATGAAATTCATTTGATCAATGATATCTGGTACACTAGACATAAATAATTGAAATTACTGAATTTTTTAAGTCAAATGGACATGCTAAAACCAGTAATTTGTGTGTTCATATTTAGAAGTTATAAATGCTTTCAATCGGTGAGACATTGACAGCTAAAGTGTCTGAGTGGCTGGGAATTGTGTTCCTACGCAACTTTAATATATATCCACAGTTATTCAGTTATGATCAATGTTGATGACATATAAATCTGTTTCTTAGAAATCATATCTTATACTTATTCAATGGTGGACAAATCGGGATATCGAGCCAAAGAGGACGTGGTACTGGATAACAGAAGAAAAGTTTTACGATTCGGGCGGCATGTTGACGAGCATTTATCCTGTTTAAAGTTTTAAAAGTGAAGGTTTGTATAAGTTTTGAGATACTTCCCGGTTCCGAGACCTATAGGATAAATTACTGACAGCACCTGTGACTTGCATAAACAAAGAGAAGGAATTAAATAAAAATGCACCCTAAATCATTACTCGTGACCCCGTCATGGGACATGGGTACTGGTTAGTACCAATGGGTTACTCTTGTAACATCGTCGGGGGTCATGAGAATGTATTTAACAGTCAGAAAACTTGATTCGGCCCTATTTATCTTTCCTGTGGATTCTCTCTTGGCACCATCGAAAACTCTGCCGTCTTTGGTATAAAAATAAAGTGCAGTAACAAAACATAAGTCACGAGCCCTTGGTGCAGCAATCACCGGTGAACATTGCTGGCAGCATCTCTCGATTTGTCAAGCATTCTCCATTGTCACCATATATAGCAAATTGATAACTTTTGCTTTCTAACGTTGCCTTATATGATTCAGATCAATCATGACGATGAGTCTAACCGCATTTACATTGTCCCCGAGTACACATGACTGTACTAGCGTTTTGTATATCAACAGGTGATTGTAAAGGCTGGTGATGGGGGAGAGAGAGTGTTCCGTTATGGAATGGAGTTCGTTTAACTAGAATTGAAAGAGACTCCTGGTGTGTCTACTAACTTTTCTTATAGTTGAATGCTATGGGTGAATCCCTTCTGACCAGTTACACCCGTTCATGGCATGCGTTCATTGATAGTACGTCTGCCATGCAAGAATATTCATCAAAATTTGTGATCTTCTCATTTCTACCTCCGTCAACCGATCTCGATGTTACTGAATATATCTGGGATACCATACAATGTTCTATGGAACACATAAATCCTACACTTCGGAATACATCAGAATTGTAGATCGCTCGGGAGGGAAAATGTCTATAGAACATTCATATTCCACAAGCTCGTGGAGTTCACACCCAGTCGTATTTCTGCAGTACTACGCTCCTTCTAGAGGCTTACCAAGTACTAGTCTGGTGTTCCAGTTTTTCTGGCACTCCCATGTAAATAAATCAGAATTAAATTTCAACCTACTAAAAAAACGAGACATTTTTTTGCAGTGTTTCTCCTAGATTTTAATTGTCGTTTTATGATTTGTTTTTCGAGCAATCCATAAAGCTATTTCATGAGTCTGGAAGTTGTATCTATGATAAATATAATCTGCAGGATTGGAATTGTTGTCATTGACATGAGCTATAGGAGATTGCAATTGATACGACGTATATACTATCCAAGCAATATTATTTCCCTATTTGTAGGACAGATTCGCCTAGTTTGTTCACCCCTCACAATACGCAACGTTGTGGAAATTGCTGCAAATATGGGAACAAACAAAAGTATTCAAATTGATCTACAATAGCACACAATAAGAAAATATTTTGGGCAGGATAAAGAATGGGTTATATTGAATACGACCGATCTAATTTTCTTAAAAATAACCCATATTTATCAGAAACTAACGCTGAAAGTACTAGATAACCAAATGTTATATGCAGAGAACCATGTGGAAGAGTGGAACTTAAGAAGATATTGGTTATGAAATGTTAAAAAAGGAACTTTACTAAGACATTGTATTGCTATTTTGAGACACTCTGTTGATAGCATTATCTCACTAAGAGACGTGTCTTGGACCTCCAAGTATCAGCTAATGTATACTAGAATCGTAGTCCAATTTAATACGTGTCATCATATTGAGTAATAAATGTCCCACTGAGGAAAACGGCATACCTGTTATTTTTGAGTGGATGTTAAGCTTTTGATTAATTGTCCGTCATTGGAAGTTCGTGTGTCAGTAGCCTAAAGCTTGTTTTACATTAGTGTAATGTGTCTGCTGAACAGCTCGTGACAACCAATCACGTACAAAAACGCCATTGATTGACAAGTGAATTACCGTTTTTTTCATTGGTGTTTTTGACCGGCGCGCACTTGCTGACGGACGTAGGTTGAAATCTCGGGACACGACAGTATGTGTGATGCACTGTCGTGAGATTGACGCGTAGTATGCAATGTCTCATAGCTCGTGGTATTAACTCTTAGCAACACTATAGTTCAAGGTCCTTCCATTCTTTCGATTGCCTTCTGGACTAGGATTAGTTATGATTAGACTTTTTGTCGATAACTTGCTTCTACAGCCTAAATCTGCTACAAATACAGCTCGTTTGTTCAAAGCAGATAACATTCCGTTGATAACATTTTTAATTTAAGGCATTTTTCGTCTAGCTAAATATAGATGGCGGTAGTGTTTTTATAGATACTTTTTTCCAGTACGTATTCTGAGCGTGACGTCAGTTGGTTTGTTCTTTAAGTACAATTTTAACTCGTTGCCAATGCAAATATGAAAGAATAAACTTCGAATTGATGTATTTAATTGGTCCGTCCTAATTAGAAAAAATGTCAAACTTTGTCCAAACGGAGGTTGACTACATTTTATGGTCCAAAGTAATGAAAACCAAATAAATCATTTACTTCTATATTTATTTGATGATAATTGGGTTCTGTAACACAACTCCAAGCAAGTGCAATTGTTCTGCAGCCATTTTTTATGAATTTTGAAAACTGTAGTAAAAGCCAAAACAGACAACATTTTATGGCGAAAAATCCAACCATCGGCTAAACAAGTAATACATATTTATAATAAAACATCAAAATAAATCAACTTACTTTATTTTAAACCAAGGCATACTTTCAGAATTTGCAATTCTGTTGACAACTTTTGAAGTTAAATATTTTTGTCCTAACTTAGATGTGTTATTTCTAAAGTGTTTGTGGTAATTTGGGGCGGTGTATGGAGGTTGTTCTGTAGCTCGAGAAAAAAAAGTGTTGCAAGGAGCGCGCCTTGTACTGCAGAACATGGTAATTTCTAATTAAAAAAATAAACGGTCAAAATTTTAATAAAATTAAGGAAAAATTGTTCTGCAAATACTTTTTTTTTTCTGCGACACCTACGTTGCAGTTTTAAGCACTTTCTGCTCTCTGGCCCATATGTATCACCTAGGAGACTGCAGATCTAAAATTTTCGCCAGCTCTATAAAACAAAAAATAATAATTTTTTTTTCAGAACGCTTTAGTGGGGAAATCTTGACTATTGTAACAAGAAAAACAGCATAAAAAATTAAATCGGTTAAAATCTTCCGTTTGTTTATTTTACTTAAAGTTGATAAAAAATTGCAAAAATCGTGCCTATTTTTAAAATTTTTCAAGTTTTTTAAATTGACACGTTTCAGTTTTTTGTGCTTGTTTTATGGTTTAAATAACCTAAATAAATTAAATTATGACTGATAATCTAATTTTTTCCGTTCGCGCAACGTCTTAGAAAAAAGCAGAAATTTACCAATTATTTGCAATTTCTGATGGTACTCTAACTAACACTGGATGGAAGAACAGTGTCATCCATCGACTAGAAAATCATGTAGTACGCCCACTACAGTGGAGCATATGCCTCCTGCATTTTAATGAGCTTCCTTTACGCCACATTTTCTAACATATTGACGGTCAAACTGCAGAGCATAAATATTTTAGTAGGCCAATCGGACAGCAGGTCTCTTGCTGTGAAAAACTCCCTGTGGTCGATTATGAACCCATAGATTGTTCGATTCTTGATATAGACAGGAATTTGTTGAGCAAAGACCAACATTATTGTTGGACATTTCAAATGCAATCACCTTGGGACACTGTCCAGAAGACTTGGCAAATCGGGACTTGGTCATTCCTTCGTCATATTCCAGATGACTAACTGCGGCTAATCGAGTACTTAAGTTGTATATAAGTTCATCAGATCTATTCTGAAAATTAAAAAGAAATACACTCTATAACAAAAAAATCGACGCACCAAGACGGAATCATCCGATTGCTTTGAAATTTCGTGTGCAAATATTTTTTGATCAAATATGCAAATGATTAAAATTTGGTGTCCAATGAATGAATAGTTTGATCTCCAGCGCTTCGGAACTGCGCATCCAGCAGATGTATATAAGTTGTTCTTGAACTGTTGTTAAACATTTCTGCTGCATTGCGATTTAGGATACCTTTCAACGACTGAAAAAATTCCTCGTCGCAGGATTCGAGCTCATTACGAGCAACTTTCAGAGTTTGAAAGAGGTCGTATCATTGGATTGAAAGAGGCAGGTTGGGCAAATCTGAGAATCGCTCGTCAAGTGAGTCGAAGCGATGCGGCGATTAGCAGATGCTGGCAAGAGTAGGTGTACAATGGCAGATTTCAGTGTCATGATGGTAGCGGTCGACGTAGGGCCACAACAGATCACGAGGACAGAGTGATTGTCAGATCAGCTGTCACAGCGCCGGATTCATCGCTATCAACCATCAGTCGTGCGACCCACACACAAGTGTAAACCATGGCCATTAACAGACGGCTGAGAGAGCGAAATCTACGCTTGTACCTACCGTTATGCCACCTGCCACTCACGCCTGCACACTGTCCAGCCAGATTACAGTGGTGCTTGGCTCGATCAGGCTGGAATGATGCTGACTGGGGACGTATAGTCTTTAGCGACGAATCCCGCTTCCAACTGCGTCCTGACGATCATCGAAGACGATTCTGGAGACGCCCAGGGCAGCGTGCCGATCCTGCTTTCACTACTGCACGTCACACGGGCCCTGAACAAGGAGTTATGGTCTGGGGTGCCATTTCAATTGATAGCCGGACCTCTTTGGTCGTCAGTAGAGGTACACTTACTGCACAGCGGTACGTTGACGACATTCTGAGACCTGTTTTGCTACCGTACCTTTCTCAGTACCCTGGGCTTATTTCTCAGCAAGACAATGTCAGACCACATACGGTACGTGTTGCTATGAACTGTCTTCAAGCTTGTCAAACACTTCCTTGGCCAGCCAGATCACTAGATCTCTCTCCCATCGAGCTTGTCTGGGATATGATGGGAAGGCGACTGCATCCGGTAAGGAATGTTGATGACGTAGTCCGACAATTGGAGCACATTTGGCAAGAAATACCGCAGGAGACCACCCGGGAGCTTTATCGGTCTATGCCACGCAGTGTGGTAGCTTGCATCCAGGCTAGAGGCAGGTCAACACCTTATTGAGCTCGTTACTGTAACTCTGAAATAAATCATTCAAGTGTTCTGAAATTTTAATCATTTTCTATTCTGCTCATAATTTTCCTATCCACCAATTTTTGTGTCCATCGGACATCTCCTTCTTGGTGTGTCGATGTTTTTGTTATAGAGTGTAATTGGCCTTAACTTAAAATCTTATATGTCTGTGTGGTTTACCACAAAAAATTAATTACTGAGTAAATTTATTACTGACGGATTAAAAGATGTCTTTCAAGCATTCCACTCATCCCGGTATTGATCCTACTATTTACTTCAAGTTGTCGATCCAGTAATACAAAGAAATGCGTTCTTTGTGCACATAGATAATGTTCTGTTGGCAATGCTTTTCGATGAAAGAGAACGTATTTAGGAACTCGGTTACAGAAGGATCTTAAAAGGAAGACAAACCGTCCCAAAGAAGAAGACTGTTAGAAATTTCGTACAACCGAAGATAAACTTTCGAGCTTCCGATTACATTGAAATTATTAATTGAAATTCTTGTGTGGTGTATCCCCCAACCCCACCTCAATTGCTACGGGACGTAAGTGAAGATGATATTAAATCACTCATGAATTTTTACACTACGCCCATCAGAGAATTGCAAAAGTTTTCCTGTCGCACCCAGGCTGTGGAGAGGTGCTTCAAACTTGTGACAGAGGCTTCAAATATAGTATGTGGACATGATGCTAGAGATGACTATATCCGAGCAACACTGAAGCCTAATCGGCAATGCTTCATTTCTCCAAAACTTCAGACTTGAAATGTGTAGCAGATATAAAAAGGTAAAAGTAAAAATCACAGTAAACCAAATAATCTAACTCTATGGAAAATCATTGTAAATAGTTGTAAATATAATGCTTCACACCCAATAATTGGATGGTTGTGGGTGAGGTTCCACGTGGTGAGATCTGGGTAGTTTTGTTCTAGCAAAACAAGCGAAGAGTTACAAAGTTTTTTTTAAAATTTCCAATGGCAAGGCTGGGTGCAGATTGCAAAGACAAATACAATACAGAAATACAATACAGTACAGAATTGACAGAAGTCGTTGTAGCCTTATACAAGGCCAGAAGTGATGGTCACTTGTGAAGGGGCACCCAGTGGGTGGACCATCATTGACCCTAACAAAGGACAGCACAATTTACATCCATGCCCTGACACGGATTCGAAGCAGGAACCTTCCGATCCAGAGGCCAACACCTTGACCACTAGACCGGTTGGTCGGTAGAGTTGGAAAGTAAAAATGGCAAAAAAAATGGTAAATTTTTATTTTTCTAAGACGTTGCGCGAACAGAAAAAAATTAGATTGTTTATCAGAATTTAATTTATTTAGGTTCTTTAAGCCATAAAACAAGCATAAAAAACTAAAGCGTGTTTATTTTAAAAGTTTTAACTAACTTAAAAAAATTACAGAAAAAAGCGCGATTTTTGCAATTTCTTACTAATTTCAAGTGACCGATTTAAAACCGATTTTAATTTTTTTCATGCCGTTTTTGTTCCTATTATATTAGTCAACTTTTCTTTACTACTAAACAGTTCCGAAAAAAATAATTCCGACCCACCCTGTTCTGTAATTTGTAGTTAATTCTATAACTTACCATTGCTGTATTTGTTTACTGGGGTATTTCCTACGAGTTATTCCAACTTTCCTTATGTGTTTTCATTACTTGACGTTACTTTATGTTTCGGGTTTCGTACAGCTTGGTCATATATGGCCCTTGCGCAACAGAAAACAAACCAACCATACCGTCGGTAAGAGCAGAAACTCATTAACCATAATTTACTCGGGCACAATTTGTCATTTACATCATTATTGTAATTACACTGTCATATTTTTAAACGACGTACAACAACACAATCAGAATGCCAAAATTTTTACTTTTTTATCTAAAAACAAAAATAATTTCTTTAATCAGCAATTCAGTATAGAAAAAAAAATTGTTTGTTAATACATTTGTGTTCTAAGATGGCGATATATTTCTATGAAACAACATTCTTTCTTTTAATTTTTCATATATTAGTTCTGAAATAAATTGAAAACATTTATTTAAAAAATCACTTCTTTATCCATACCTAGTGGAAAATGAGCCTGCATTGTTGTACACCAGAAGAATAGATGATGCTTTTCGTGACATAGGGATTGAGAACGTATTTAAACAATTGTTGTAATTGAACAACTGTTTTTCATGTTGTTGTTTCTTATGCCTACACTGGTAGACCAGGGGAGTGCCAGACCCGTCGAAGACGGCAAGAGGCGAGGGGGGTGCGCTTTCCATGTTATTGAGCCCCATTGGGAGGAAGTCCGACTTTGCTCGACATACATGACACATCCGTTTTATAGGAAGGTCCCTTTCATACATCCATTCACTCACACATATCGTAATTAAGATTCCAATCAGAGGCCGATAACCCCCTGATCAGGTACCCCCAGAAGTATTGATTTGGTATGGGAACATGGGGGACATTGTGACCACGATTTATTTAACGTGCCCCAGTCACCATTAGTGAACACGACGGTCTTTAGCCAGGTCGAAGCGCCGATCTCGCAATCATCAGAATTGCAGGCTCCGCCAAGGACAGAACCCTCAACCCTTCTGATGCGAGCCCGACGCTCTACTGACTGAGCTACCGCGGCTCACACTGTTTTTCATAGTTATATTTACCCTGTTATGATCCATATTTTAATTACGCTACTAGATATATGATACATTGATTGATGTATATAGAAAATACAATACCCTACACTAATGGACCGAACGCCAGAGGATTTGCATAAAATCTGATTACTTGTTTGCAGCCTCTGTCAAGCAGTGGTATCAAGATATGGATGTAAAATGTCACCCCTGACCTGCTCAGAGTCCCGACCTAAACCCCATAGAACATTTGCGGGACGTGTTAGAGCGACTCTTACGGACCAGGGAACCATGTCCGAAATCTACAGCTGATCTGGCGACATTCGTACAGCAGGAATTGACAAAAACACCCATAGCTGTGAATCAAAACCCTATGAAAAGTATACACAGAAGGGTTGCTAGTATAATTGCAGCATGTGGGCTACCATCCCCTTATTAGAACATGTATTAGTTCCCTTTTACCATCAGATCTTGCTGTCCGGTCCATTATTGTAGGGTAGTGCATTTATATCTTTCTATTATTTTTAAGTTATTTAATTAACTTAATCATTAAATTATTTACATAATTATCTGGCACTTCTCGGGTTTATTTGGTTAAATAACTTCCGCAGTCGTTAATAAATTGTAGTTTCTATTAATCCAATCTACGAACCATAACACTCTAAGAAAGGTACATAATTGCCAAGTATACAACTTCATAAATGTAAATAAATGTCATATTTAAGATTTTACATTTTCTGAAGATCTTAAATTTTTAGTAATAAATATATCTTTAGTGTGCCAATGTTGCATAGAATGCTTAAAATTGTTCAGTGTATGCACATATATGTTTTAAGAATAAAAGTGTATCCCAAAACTATTATACAACTAGCAAAATACCCGACCAGACGCGATTTGAATTTATTTACTCTAGATTGAAGAGTTGATCAAAATATATAATCTCTTACGGTTTTCGTAGAATAAAATAATATTTTAACACTTTTCGCACTATCTTTATAATTTATACAACTTATTTTGAACACAAATCGTTACACATGCATATCCATTCATGTAATACATTTCACACAGATTTCACACTTGCTGTATGACAAGGCAACAAAATGACGAAAGCTGACACTAAGGATGATGCTACAAAATACGATTTTGAGGGAGATTTAGAATTCCCTTTCTTAAGTTATTTTCATGGAACCACGACAATTTACGGGGGTCACTAAACGCAGCATTTTTCCTATCTCCATAATGTTAAAAATGATCAAGTTTAAGGAACATTTTTAAAACATTGACCAGTAGTACAGTCACCATATTTTTTTTTGTGCATTTAATGTATTGTTTTTATTACTTTAATGGGAGCATTTTTTTAAATTTTGATTAGTTTTTTTTTTTTTTTAATAATACGTGGAGTAACATGTGAAAAGTTTTTAAAACGATAAAAATATGTGTACATTTTAACCCATAATTTTTTTTAAATAATTTTTTGACAAAATCTCTCATTAAACTATTTATTTGTGTTGTACTAATATGTGTACAAAGGTACAAAGCTATAAGATACGTAGTTTTTTCAAAAATGTTCCTTTGGTGTTGAAATTTTCACTTTGGGGAAAAAGTGATTTAAAGTAAAAACTTACCACTAACTAATGCAGACCAGCACCATAGCTTAAATTGCTGCGATCATCTTCTAGATCATCTTCTAGTCTACCTTTTAACAAGATAATATTAATTCTAGCTTCCCTGGTTCTATGTAAAGTTGCCTTTACCGCTTTCATTAAATAATTTTCCAAACAAAAATATGCATAGATTTTAGCCCTTAAATTTTTTTGAATAATTTTTGTGACAAATTATCTTATTAAAATTATTTATTTGTATGTTATTAATTTGTATGCATAGTTTCAAAGATATAGGATTAGTAGTTTTTTTTTTCAAAAATGTTACCTTTTGTGTTGAAATTTACATTTTGAGAATTTCGAGAACTTTACACATCAAGAACCTAGTGTTGATTACTGGCTGAATATATCCGCAAATGTCACAACATATCTACAGTTCTGTAGACAGGCCCTGGATTTGACGGCTAAATTTTATCTTAATGCCTTGTTTTTGGCATTTTATACATAAAACACACTGATTTATTACGTTGGAAAAGAGCGGAATGTCAATTACTTCACAGTAGTTAGCACTTGAATTAAAAAAAGCATCATATACTTCAGCACACTGACCCAACTTTTTTTTAGATGCTGAATTACTTATGTTCAAAACTGGTTCTTCTGCAGTTTCATTGACTTGTGAAGAACTTTCGTCACGCTTAATATTTCTTCCAAACTTTTTTTTTTTAATGTTTGGTTCTTAAGCCGAGGCATAATTTCAGGCAGAGCAAGAAATGACAAAAAGAAATACTCAAAATAGAAGAAATAACGTAGCTATATTTAGCGAGAAAATAGCACGTGCGACAGTATAGAGTAAACAAACTGCTACAACTATTCTCTTCTCTTCCTTCCTCAACAAGTTGCCGATCGAAATAAATTGTTTTAATGAATTTAAAACATTTTCATTAGGATGAAACACAGCGCATGCATTATGTTTTGGTTTGAAGTGGGCGCGGCGATCAGCTGTTTCGGCTTTTGACAGATGCAAGCAATTTTTAAAATTTAGTTTCAAATACTTCTAGTTTAGCTGAATTAAATATTTTAACTGCATTAGAAGCAGAAAGAGTTGCAGTTTTTTTTTTCAATAGCAATTGAAAAATCGTTTTTTTTTTTTTTTTACTGATTTTCGTGAAGTGACCCCCTTACGGCGAGTGCACTCTCATAGGCAACAAAACAATATTTTTTACTTGTAGCACTCTTGCATTTCCAGCATGCGACATTGTGGAATTAAGCAATCTTCTCTTGTCATTATGTCAAGTAATTTTAAATGTTTTTAAAGTTCTAGTTTGGGAACACAATTTAAAAAAATAATAAACCTTTAAAACAGAAAGTAAAATAAAAAAAAAGCGAAATAAAACTAAATAAAAGATGTTGGGAAAAAAATTATTCTATAGAATTAATTTGTGATACCTCTTTATCTCTTTAGAAATTAATTCAGAGCAAACGAAACAGAAAATATTACTGCATGTGATCAACCAACACGAGTTACCGTTTCATTCACGTTCGTTGAAAAATATAGTCTGTTCCAAATATTCAGAAATCGTTTGCGTTACTCTAAAAACAAAAATAAAATAAGACTCGAAATAAATGAAGTATCAGGGCTAAAATTACAAAAAAATAAGTTTTTGGAAAAATAATTGCTTTTTTAGCAATACTGGTAAAGTAATCAAAGTAATCATATTACTCAATATACATTCCATTTTTTCAAAAAAAAAATTATGGTTGATTTATGTATATTTACTCAGGTGTTTTAGCATGAAACTCATCTAAATATAACAATAAAGAAATGTTTAATATTGCATTCACTAAACTAATAAATACTGTTTAAAATAAAAGACACTGCAATCAAATATCTGGGACACTATTCATGTGATGCCTGAACAATCACACAAACACAAAATCGAACAAAGAACACAAAGACGGACAGATAGACTTTCGCAACTAATTTCACTCATTAAATGAAGATAAGTACTCACTGTATGCAAATTTCTATAAAAATATATTAAACCGTGTGGAGGAGTATAGGGCACATGCATGCATACATACATACAGACAGACATGAAAAGCGCAAGAGGCGGATTTGGCATCAAAAGGGTCCAAACAGATAGAAAACTTGAAATGGCTCGAAAATATTGAATGTACTAACAAACACTCCATTCTTATTTATATAGATTATGAAAAAAATTATTTTAAAATATAATTAAACAATTACTTACCTAGATCACAGTTATTGAATGAAACACATCGCCATTAAAAATCCAGAAATACAATTAAAAACATATTTTATAAAAGCTTCGAATGAAAAGAAATTAATATATCTGGCTTTATGTTACAAATCTGAATCTTGGACTAGAACGGACACAAAAAAACTATTTGAAAATACCAAGGTATATTTGTTAACAGTCCTAGTTTAAAAGGTCGTTTTTTTATATTTATATATGTTTTATCTTTATCGTCTGTCTCAAATATTCAAAATTTTACTATAGTTCGCAAAGAAAAAAAGGATAAAAATAAAGGAATTATTACAATTTGGATTATATAAATATAGTTTTTGGAAAAATAATTGATTTTCAGCACCACTGATAAAACAATCCAAATAATTACAATGCCCAATATACCTTCCAGATACTCCAAAACTACCAAGTTATGGCTGATTTGATTATAGTTACTCATATGTTTTAGCCTGTAACTTGCTTAAATACGTTAGCAAATAAATTTCAAATTATATGCATAAATGTTGCGCAAACACACAGATACAAAATCAAACAGAATGGATAGAAAGACAGACAGACTTACGGAACTATGTTCAGTCGCTAAATGAATATAAGTACTCACAGTATGCAAAGTTTCATGAAAATATATTTAATAATTTTGCGATAGCACGGGCACACACATGGAGACAGACAGATAGACACTAAACACGCAGAAGACGATTGTTGCATTAGAAGCAACCATGACGGTTAGAAAGTTTGAAATGAACTGAAAATATTCAACATACACAAAAACTCTCAATTCATATTTATATAGATCGCCATACTAATAATAAAACAAAATTGATTGTTACTTGTAAAACATACAGCAACGGTGATGATTCATTTTCGTATACAAAAACGTAAATGTTCGCATTTTGAAATTCAATCTTTATGTAATGAAAGAAAGCAGCAGTCCTGAAAATCTCTAACTTCTCCAATAATATAAACACCCGAATAACATATACTAAATATCATACGCTACTGTATTTTAAGATTAAACAATTAAAGATATTGTCGTCATTTTAATTTTACTATCTATCCGGATTTCTATTGACAGTATCACACAAAATGTAGGGAAAGCTCTATTCATTTAAACTAAATTCAAGTTGTTAAAACTTCCTATTATTTATAAAGGCAAAATTATGATAGTAAATAAATCATTAACATGTTCTAATGTAAAATACATTTTGAAATGCTTTAGTGTTTAACATTACCATGCGACTTTTCATCATACACAGATATGCAACATAATTTTACAGTATCATATCAGAGCTTCTGCACAGTTATGTTAAGATTACATACATATAATCTATACGCTTTGTATCCATAATATAAGTTACATGGTATATAATTGATGCTCTGATACATGCATGGATATCTATAGAACGGGATGTGCATGTTTGATTGATAGTTACTTGTGTATGGAGGGTATACAATGAATTAATGATTGACTGTGCATGCAAACATATTAGAGATATCCCAATCAAGGAGAATCAGGCAGTCTGGTAATTATGACTTGGTATCCTTGGAAATAATTACATTCCGATCAAATTAAACGATTTGAATGGAAATTATTTTTTAATTACTTATTAATTGTATATATATATTCCTTAATATACAAAAACACTGCATATGTTTGATAAGATAAATAAATATAACTAGGGCAAATAATTTCGTATAAAATTCAATCATTTGAATTGTATGAGTATGAAAAGTGAATAAAAGTGAATGTGATGATTACGGCACTCGAAAAAGTACATGTCTACATCACATATTTGGTAGAATAAAAATGAACGACTCAGATACATTCTTATCAAATTCAATTATTTTATTTATAACTTTTTAAATTGTTAAATTCTTCATGAGTATTCATTTGGTAGGAGACAAGCGAACATTACATAGATTTAAAATTGATTCTTAATGAGTTGAGTTAGAGAAATATATATGTTAAATTCAACAATTCTACTGCAATTACTTTAAAAGCTTTTAAAATGTTAAGTGTGTTTGTTTCTGCAGATACAATTCAGACCTATTAATCTATAATAAGTCAACAGGATTATTTGTTACTTCAAAAAGGGTACATTTTCTTCAATAAAGATTTTAAAGCTTAACAAACAAAATAAAAGACAAACTCTCAAGATAAATTTCATAGCATCTTTTTGTTATTGTGCTTCTGAATCTGGAAATACGCTAATAAAAATAATCAGATGTACAAAATGTTTTAAATGTAATTTACTATATAGCAATATATGGTAGTAATTCTAATTAAATATGATTAATTATAATTAGGTATGATTAACTATGAAATAACTAAATTTGATTAATTATAATTAAATACGATTAATTAAAATTCAATATTCTTAATTAATTTAATATGGTTAATTAATTCAATATGGTTAATTAATTCAATATGATTAATTAATTCAATATGCTTACTTAATTCAATATGATTAATTAATTCAATATGATGAACACTTATGATAGAAAATATAATTTAATAGTAATTATAAATAATCTTAGCTACAATTGAAAGTTATTTCCATAGAATTTTGAAATATTTAAACGACTCAAGTATTTCACTCTTGGTTTATTTTCTGTGATTTGACTTAATCAAAAACCCATAACGTCTAAAATGTAACCAAGTGTGTAGCTTTCATCTTCTTTCAAGATCAGTTCCGGATTAAATGAAAATATACTTTATATAAAATTTGACTTGAAAAACAGCTATTTTTACAGCTTAAAATATTTCATATAATTTTGAGGGCTCGATGTATACCCTAATAATTCTTAGATTTACTCCCAAATTTACTAAAGCTAGAAATATATATATTGAATTATATATTTTTAAGAACCATCTTAAAATTTTGAAAAAAATTTCAAACTTTAGAGAAAATTTAATTGGAAAAAAAGTTTTAAAGAGGATTACATAAAATCAGACTTTTAAAGAGGAAATAAAAAGGATTTTAAAGGTGGCTTAGGATAGAAAATAGTGTGCATTCATCATATATTTTACAGAAGAAAGTTATACACGGCTTAACAAGTTGAAGAAAATTATAGTTTTTGAATTTAGAAGAAAATCAGAGCAAATGTGTAGCAGATGAAGTTTTATTTTTCTATCTTGTTTTCATGTTATAAAAGACGCATTGAGGTAATGCCCGCTAAATGGGCAGACAGTATTCTGCGTTGAATGAAAACTAGTTGAATGAAACTAAAGCAAATTGGAGATGTGAGGCAGACAGATATCCTAGCGAAGCTTTTATGGATGACTACAGACATTTTAAAATCGATTATTGACGGGTTTCAGTTGGGATAGAGTGTTGCAGATTTTGTATACTTGCGTGAAGATTATTTTACAAAGAATCCGTTAAAGGTTTCTTGCATTGTAATCGTTTATAGTGTTAGGTTATTGTTATGACTTAAGATTCGGTTATTTATATCTCTTTTTCAATTAGAAATGTTTTAATCATAAGTGATAGTTTATTTTATTGATGGTGAAATTAAGGTGTTTCGAATGATAAGTAACATTAGGTGAGTAAAATATGGATGATTCAACCATGAACATCAGCTGATTCAAGATTTAATTTCAAGAAGGGAATATTTTTCGAGTAATCTATTCGTACACATCACACTACGATTTATATCTACACATATCTCTTATCGGTTAATTTTAACTAAGCATTAAATAAGCACTCTCAGGAAACACTACTGTGCGCTACTGTTGTAACATACTTATTAGTTAACGAGGTCATTTTATTTAATTTAAATTCATCTATTCTTATTTCTGTATTGTTTAGAAAATTCTTATTAATATTACACAATTATTTGAAATAACCATTATTCTAAATAATTTGTTTATTATTATTTTTTTAATTTCAAATTGATGTGAAACTGTTTTCTTGGTTTTAAAGAAATTCAAGTTTCAAAATTAGAATTTTGACATACTTCTTCCATTTAATTATCGTACGTATTATGTTCTATTGCATATTAGGTGAATACTTCTGCTAATAAGAATTTTGACGTACTTCTTCCATTCAATTATCGGACGTATTATATGTTTTATTGTATATTATATTATCGTCTGTATTATATGTTTCTAGCGAAAACAACATATATATGTTGAACATTTTTACTTTCAATACGGTTAGGTAAACCAGTTCATTTCACTGGAATCGATACATACGAAATTATATAACGTTTCAGAAAAGTAATTTATGCTTACTAATTAACAGTTGCGAATAAAGTTGAATGCTTATTTATATGTAACTAACTATTCCTAAAAATATATAATTTGATCATAAATGAGAAATCATCGTTTCAGATGTGGAAAATTGCGATATACATATGTTCGTAATGATGCTAAAAGAAAAAACTATATATAATGGTAATTAAATTAACACTAGAAATTAAATGCAAACAGTACAGTATATTTGTAGGAGGACTCTCGTACAAAAGTATTGGAAGCGTAAAAAAATTTTAATGCTTGAATTATCTACTTCTATGACCGTAGGAGATCCTGTTGTAGTTGTGACAATTTTTAATCAATATCAGTATTGTTATTTTGATGATGACATTGATATGAGGCATGATGGCATCTCAGAGATCTTGCAGATTCAACAGGTGATTCTGAATGACAAGGAGTTTCAGATAACCCCATAAAAAAGTTCAATGGTCGGGTTATCGTGGGGACCAATCAAGCGAAACTTTGAGCCCGATCCATTCATTTGAAAGTTCTACACCCAGCCTTATAAATTATAGTGTGAAGTAGATCCGGTGATTTTCAGCATACAGGTAAATAATTTGACTGAGAATATCAGTTGCATAAACCATACCTTTCAAAACACGCATTCAACTACCTGTGAGCTTCACTGTCACATACCTTTTACTCTACGAGCTCATTTGCATACAGCTACGTCTCAGCAAATCGACTCAGTATTTTGGCATAGCAAACATCGAATTTATTTCTTCTTTTGTGATCCTCTTAACGCGTTTTAACATCATATGTTTGGTTCCATATGTGGAGTTTAGACAACACTGTATTTCTCAAAAACCTTCAGCAAGTTATGTGTGAAAGACAGCGAAACTTTGTGTACAAAAAAGAACTTTATGTTACACTGTTATATCAACTACAATACAGTAAGTTAATTCTTTAAGTGGCAGAGAAGTGACTACATTAATCCTCCACCAAAATTTAACAATGCTAGCTTTGATAGATGCTACCACTAGTTGATAGATTGTCAAATGTGTGTGAGCGTGAAAGCTGTATTAAGATGTAACGAATGATGATAAGTTTGGCTGGGCTATGTTGTCTTCCGCAGTCAAGTGTAAGCTTCGTTTGACAAGAAGGCTGAGTGTCAGCGAAAAGTGAAAGCGTGATAGGAATAGCAGGAAAATATTACCACAGGGTTTCAGACAGTTGATGGAAGTAATTTTCAATAAATTGTTCGTTGTGGTTCATTCATCGAAGTCCATACCGATTGTTACGATCACCATTTGATATTTTTCATAAGCGTCATCAAGCTTATTTCAGAAAAGACACGCTTCATAATCACGTCTATTAGCCACCAACTTAACAAGGCTTATACTGCTATGAAGATATGTTGCGTCAAGATATATATTGGTGGAATTAGTGTTTCTTTAGTGATGCTATGCGTATTCTGAAAATTACATCATTTGGGAAAAAAATTACTAATTATCAATTGTGAAAGTACAACAATAAAATGCTTACTCATTGTATTTAATACGCATTTCTAGAAGACGTCTCTGAACTCTCCTTATCAGAACGAAGCTATCCTGAGAAATTCATGAGACTATTCTCAATGGCAAGCTGCAAGGGTCGATGAATATAACATCCGGACAGAAGGATTATTACTAATTCCCGTGATTAATGTCGATGTCTTTCATCTTATTGAACGGATGGGTACGAGAAGAGACATTTATCACCTAACTACAATACATTAACGTCATCACGGCGCTCTCGGGAAAGTATGGGTTGAAAAATGAAGTGTGACAACTGAAATTTGAGTCCCGGATAAATGAAACTTTTTAGTCTGAGTAATTCGCAACTGTTATCCTGATGACAAATTTCTTATGACAATCAAACGTCATGATTGCTACTTCAAGCGTTATACATCCACTTCGTGTTCTTATTCTTGATTAAACCCTTTTTAAAATACAATTTCCTTCTGCACGTTTTTTTTTGACGTTGTAGCACTGAGTGACATTATTTTCCTCCAGGATAGTGGTAATTTAAAGAAGTATCGGGCCAATGTCATTATAATAAGAATATAAATCATTCTAACTGTTGTTTAATGTACTCTAAAACTACTTAGAAAGACACAAAAATAAGGAATGTTTAATTGGAATAGGTTCGTAAGGCGATGAAGATGGATGTGAGTGACTTTTCAGCAAATGATTAACCTTTCGACTACGGTTGTACATATAACTACCGGGATTCTTTCTTGGCACGATTCTTATAACTTTCAAGGTACAACTGCTTCACCGGCCGTAATCTAAACGCTTTCTTGGCCCGATACATATAACTTTCAAAGTAAAACTCATGAACTGGCCATATACTAAATTTTTCTTGACGTGATCAAGGCACAACTGCTGTATCAGCCGTAGTCTAAAGGTTAAAATAGCATGGTTTATGGCACTAAAATATTTTCTGATTTGCTAATGAAATGTTACTTGGTCTCCATCGAATTAACCTTACTGTAATAAAGGATGACCGAAGGTGACTCACCAATGAAACAACGGTCAAAAACATTACCAAGGATCAAGCCTTGAACTGTAAATAAAAATACAATGAAATTCGACGGTATGTTTTACTTGTGTTCCCACCGAGGAAAATTATTAAAAAAAAAATTCTGTTTACGTTGCCGTGGTGTGGAAATTTGGTGAACGGGATGCCAGATAAGGTGTTGACCTTATAATCTGACAGTCTATAAAAATTATAAGGCTGTCCTCGGATGTTTATTCTTTCGAGATCGATTACGGACCTTCACCAATAGCTCGTAGTGTTGCTTCGTTGCAAGGTTGATACAATTACCTAGCTACCCTTAAAAAATTATGTCCAGTTTTTTATTAATTAGGTTTCACACAAATAAAACATTTTTTTTTCTGTGCAATAAGCATTCAACTTGTTGAAAAATTATTGTACTCACATCACCTATGTAGAGGCACATCTACTTTACGTGTATACGGGCTTCACGAACTTGAGGAACCCTAATGAATACGTAATAATTTAACTAAAGTATATATATATAATTTACTGATTCTGAAGTAAAAGTGGGGTTCGTAACCCAAGGATAATTAAACACAATCGTTCTCTACTTCTCTCCTTCTTTTATTTTCATATTTATTTGACGCTGTATGTTTTCTGAAGCTTGGTCCCAAATAGCCTTGAGCTTGTGGCGAAGTGATAAAAGGAGACCTCTTGTTTCACCAGTCGCCTGGCCGGCTGCAATCGTTCTTTGTCGGACAATGGCTTGCCCCTCTGTTGGAATAGAACTGAAAAGACGGTGGAGCTCCCCTCTTGGAGTTTTGAGACGATGGAAATCTGCTCAAGGGTTTTTCCCACGGACGGGGGCTTCGAGGCTTGGAGCAGGGAGGATTGGGTCAGCGAGAGGACACTCTCTGACAGACTCGAGAAGAGTTTGGTCATTGTTTTGAGGGCGTACTAGCGACGCCCTATACTTTGGAATTTAAGAGATTCTTGTCATGTTTTGAAATTGTCTGTTTAACAGAACAGCACTGTATAAATATTAATAACCAAGAAATAAAAGAACAGTTGTTTTCTAAACAATATTCAGATTTCGTAAAGTATCCTGAATAGAACTGAAAAGACGGGGGAGCTCCCCTCTTGGAGTTTTGAGACGATGGAAATCTGCTCAAGGGTTTTTCCCACGGACGGGGGCTTCGAGGCTTGGAGCAGGGAGGATTGGGTCAGCGAAAGGACACTCTCTGACAGACTCGAGAAGAGTTTGGTCATTGTTTTGAGGGCGTACTAGCGACGCCCTAGACTTTGGAATTTAAGAGATTCTTGTCATGTTTTGAAATTGTCTGTTTAACAGAACAGCACTGTATGAATATTAATAACCAAGAAATAAAAGAACAGTTGTTTTCTAAACAATATTCAGATTTCGTAAAATATCCTTCCTGCCCAAACTTATACACCCCAGTTGTTTCACATTGTTACAAGCCATAAGATCCCAAATAAACCAACTTGTACTTATATATGCATATTTGAATTTCTTATAAAGTTAGCTTAATACATATTGCCGTAGAATGTAATGTGTATGGATTGAATTCTTTTTTCAGTTCTCTGAAACTTATTTTGAAGAAATTTAATTTTAATCGGAATTTAATGTTATCTATCAAATTTATACTCCATCTTCAATCACACTTGTCTTAGCATTCCAAATCACCAATTGCAACAGTGATTGAATGAATGTATCACTACACGGATTGACTATTCCTAGCAGCATTCCCCAGAATAGTTGGAATAATACCCGAGACAAAACGGAACTGTCTTTCTTTTCCCACATAAGGGGAAAGGGATTGGCAAATTAAATTTCATCCGCACGAAACTGCCGTGTCTGCTTCTTCGACCAAACAATACCCAAAGCAGGTACTGACTGTCCATGCATTTTGTGCAATCTTGGTGATTGGATACAATCTCGGGGAAGGTAAATCAAACTCGCAAGCGGATTGCCCAGAGGCACACCCGTGTATAAATCGCATTTAAGATACGGGAGTCTTAAAAGACACTTCAAACTGCATGGAAGTTTTATTCATGTGACATGGGACCGAATTGCGTGCGATTCGGAAGCGAATCAGCTCCTGAGGAATATACACCCCATTCCATTTTTCACGAAGATTACGCAGAGAAAGAAAGGCACAGAAGGAAGCGGGAGATAGAACAGATAAAACCTAAGGCTTAGGGCTTCTGTCGTCTAAATTTAGCAAACCATGTTCCACGGGCATCTATTTATGCAGGGAATAATGGGTTCTTATCGGGGACTTTCTTTTTTTTTGTGGGTTTTTTACTGCGGATGGGGGAACTAAATCAGCGAGGAAGAAATCGCCGGCGATTTGTTTTGGGGACTTGTTGGTTGCCTTCGCAAAACAGTGGAGTGTGTCAGAGTGGACGTGATTCATAGTGATTAGGAAGAGCAGTAGCCGTAACTTAGGTGCACAAGTGTGTGTAGTTGGGGAAACAAGAAAAGGGGTGAATAATGACATACATGCACACTAGGAAATAGAGTGTGCAAATAAATTTTCGTAAAAAAAAAATGAAGTCGTTCTTATCGAATAGGTAACCCCACTTGAATAATGTTGTGTAAAATCTCAAGAGGAAACATGGACAATTATATTAATTTAGGGGTTATATTTTGTAACGCGCAGACTCATCCACGCGCAGACATACATTTTAACTGCTTACTTATTAAGTATAAGCAGTTAAAATGTAAAATTTACTGTAATTATTATGTTTGATTATATTACTTCTCAATTGTATATAACTTCATGTTCACTACTTGTTTGTTCACGCGTGCTGAGTAATAATCGCTTGCTTGAATACCAAATGATTATCGTTTCCACACGCACTTTTATATAAAACGTATATTTTAAATGTTACCACAACAGGTGTGTATCTTTTAAATGTTACCACAACATGTGTGTATCTTTTAAATGTTACCACAACCAACGCGCGTGCAAACGATACTCATTTGGCATTCGCGCAAACCGTAACTCTTCTGCAAACGTTCACCAACATCATTATATAAAAGACTGTGCTAAAAAATTACCCTCATTTGTACAAAATCGATTTATTATTCATAAGTAAGTTGTGTTTTTTACATTAATTTTAACTGTTTTCTGAGTACATGGGACTGAGATTCTAAATATAAGAGATTACCATTTGCAGCTACTTTCTATTGAGATCATCTATAAGTCGTATGTAATGGATGAATTTAAATTTTCAAAATGATTTGAGATAGATTCTGTGAAGAATTAAGAAAAATTATGATTATGTGTGTGTTGACTTAATTATTATTTTTATTTTTACATATTATTCCAATGCTAGTCATTCTATATTCAGGTAATGTATATTAAAATGAATTGTTTAAAGTAACTTTTTGGAACACAAATCAGAAATATTGGTCGTGATTCTTGGAACATATACAGAATAATCAATGATCCAATCAATGACTTACAACATTTAAACTAGAAATTGTGAGCTGGAATTCTTTTAAACTCCTTTTACTAAGCTATTTTGTGTTTAGATATGAGTTTATGTTGTCATTGTTCTTTTCATTTTAGCATCAAACTAGATTATTTGTATTGAAATCATTGTTACTGATATACAATACGCTTATCCTTCTTTATGACACGGAATATAACAAGGCCATGCCCATGATTTGAATAGTTTTATTTAGTGAAAAAAATACTGTTGTAAAGAGCTTGTTTCCATCGTTTGAACATTGGTGAAATTAGCAAATTTAAATTAAATATAACAATCCTGATACTTTATTTCTATAACTCATTGAGATTCGTATGGTCTTGAATATTTATATATATGCTTAAGTTGTTCTAATAATTAAAACATGTGCCTTTAATTAAACACAAAATAAAGAAATATGACGCAATACCAATAAATCTTGTTTCACGACTTATAAGTTATTGTTTGTTATTACATAGACAATATTAATGTTTACATGTATTCATAGGGGAAAAATTAAAAGTTTTGTAATACAATAAGCTGAAGGATGTTATTATATCCCAACAATTTTAATTAAACGATGCTAAATCAGACTAAAATTAGAATAAATTAGAATTAGAAATGTAACTTAAAATTTTGCTGTACTTCTAAATCTTTATCTGCACGGGGTAGAACAGCACTAAAGCATTAAATTATAGTAATACTAACACTGCGTGGCAAGTCCGGCGTTACCCGTGCCCGTGATGTAAGATATTAATCTGGTGTAAAATGTTCAGCAGATATTAAATCCGTTGCAATTTTTAATCTATCTTAACGATTCCGATTTTACGAAAAAAGAACTTGACAATTCCAATCAAAATATATTTTTATTTTTTGCTCTCCTTCGCTGAAATGTAATAGGGCAGGAGAGGTAATCTGTTTTTATTTTTAATTTAACGCGAAGGGCAGAAAATACAATCTGTTAATTTTTGGAAAGCGAAAATTCACGGGACGTCCCAATCTATTGCGAAAGTATAAAAGAAAAAAAGAAAATCATAAAAGAAAAAAAGAAAATCATAAAAGGTATATGGTGTAAAATTTTCCTCAGATTTCAAATCCGTTAAAATTTTTACTATCACTTTAACGATCGCTAAGATAGAAAAAATTCACTGGAATCCGTTTCGCAGGAAATCCAAATTAATGAATCTCGAAACAAACGAAGATCATTCGAATGCGTCCTTTCCCATTCAAGAGACGGGAGATGAAAAAAATTTGACATGATTCCAACGGCTAACGTCAGGGTGACGTGAGGGCGAAAAGTCTAAATTTTGATGTTTCTTCATTCCGCGGAAGAACATGGAAGAATGGTGAAAACAACTGTTAAATTCATTTTAATATGTTCTAGGTTTAATTTTAAAATTCGCCTCGACACTAAAATTGCAAAAATTTAGGACTTTATGTGTTCCAAATCTCATTACTGTAAATGGCATAGATACCTCAGGATTTTGAGTCCAAGAAAACAAGCAAACACTTTCTTTTATAATATTAGATAATTCTGAATTTTAAATTCAAATAACTGTGTTACAACTTAAAAGTATTCTATGACTTTAGAAAAGTAAATACATTAGAAAATCATTTAACAAGTCCAGAAAGTATGTTACCATAATTAAGAGAATCATTTATCATCCAGTGTATACTTTAGTGATTTTAATTCAAGATCGGAATGTGGGAACCTAGTAAATTAGAGAGAGTTAAGCTTACTCAACTGACATATCCAAATGATCCTCAAACATATGGAACTTCAAAGAAACAAATCTTCTACAATATTCACAATCATTAACAAACAGAACAAATTGTGTTAAAGGAATAAATTATCTTCCAGCACCGAGCTTAAAAATCTCGGGTCGAAATACTTCAAGCCATTGCATTCACAGTAGAATATTTCCCTATAAATATGACCGTGTTATTACTTAAAATATGCTCTGACTACAGAAAAGAAGTTAACAGAAAATCATTTAACGTGTCCATCTCATTGCTGTAAGTGCCATAGATTCGTCAGGACTTCGAGTCCAAGAAAACAAACCAACATTTCCTTTTATGATATTAGAGATTGATGAATTTTAAAAATCAGATAACTGTGTTACAACTTAAAAATATTCTATGACTTTAGAAAAGTGAATACATTAGAAAATCATTTAACAAGTCCATAAAGTATGTTACCATAATTAAGGAAACCATTTATCTTCCTGTGTATATTTTAGTGTGTTTAATTCAAGATGAGAATGGCATGAACCTAAATTAAATCGAGTTAAGCGTATACAGTGACATACCCAAATGATCCTCAAACAGATGGCATTTCAAAGAAGCGAATCTTCCACAATATTCACAGCCATTTACCAGCACAGCGAATTTTTTAAAGAAATAAAATATCCTCCAGCAACGGGCTTAAGAATTTCGGGGTGAAATAATTCACGCCATTGCATTCACAGGCGAGCGGGAATATTGCCCTATAAATATGCAAAGCCACGTCTGAGAAACCATTCCGGTGTCGCTGCTCATAAAATATTCGTCGATTTGAAGACCGCTGCTTAGCATACCCAGTCACGTGACCGAGACAATTTAACACCGCTGTTAACACCCCGACTGCCCGAGTGTAACTTCGGTCCTCCGGACACTTTCTTTTGTGGCCCTTTCGCGCCATTTCTGCGGTATCCGCCAATGGAAGGGTAAAGGATGGGGTAGAATGGACCACGTGACATGGTAACTTACAATCCTAGGAAAATTGTTACTATTCACGCGAGATTCTCATCTTCATAAATTGGCCATTTGATGTGCACGTACAAAGACATCTAACACTGCTATCATTTGTCTAAACTTTCTTTTTGTGTGGGTTTGCGCTTGACCTGTGGTGGAAACTTCTGGAAGTTTCCTAATTTCGTTAAATTTATAGGGTTTTTGAGTCACGAACGTCATTTGGCTTGGCATTGCTAGAATTAGTCAAAAGTTCGTTTCTACCATTTTTATGACACGGTGAACAAACTTAAGATTTTATGAATTTCATTTGTATAAACATTTTAGAAGCTGCTCCAAATGTCTGGTATCTGCTGTAGGTATGTAGTCGAACTGATAAAACTGACCGAATCTTAAGAGATGATACATTTCATCTTTAGAAACAAATAACCATATCTTGATGTCGTCATCATGGAAAAATTGGCACTATCTAGATGATGAGATATTTCGTTACAAGAAAAATTTACCAGATCTTGATTGATGATATATCTTGTTGAAACCACTGGGTAGGCCTAGGCGATGAATCGATACATAGTGAAACACCGGTGTGACGTCGACATCGTCACAACGGTTTCGCAATGGCGATTCATCGTGATGTCCCGTCATTCTCAATCTCACATAGCCATCCCTTAGCTAGGGCAGATATCTTGGTCATCATGACATCGCGATTTTCCCTTGTGTCACAATGTTGTTGCTAAGCGCCAACGATTTCTATGTTTTCTTGGCGCTTGCGCGATATCTGAGTGGCTAAATCAGTATTTACAGCAGAAATTTCGTGTTTTTTAGCTTCATTGGTGGAAAATTGGGTTTCGGTTTAGACCGACACAACGATTTCAATGTTTATTTATGCGCATGTGCGATTTTTCACCACGGTACTTAGCTTTTCGACTCCCGGATGAAAGACCCAGTAATGAGAATTATTTGTAATTATTAATTTTGCGATTTCTGCTCTCATTTTTGTCGAGAATAAGTTGACAGGTGACACTTATAAAGATTGAAAATTAAAGTTCGAAACTGCTAGGGAACAAATAATTATACTCTCTACTTGCTAAATTTATCTAGGTAAGCTTTATATTACATTTTTAATTAATTCAGGTTTTTTTTCCTAATGAGAGAGTACTTAAGAACAAAATACTTTTGAAAAATCTGAGAATTTAATGGTCTGTTTTCATTTCTGTTTAATTATTAAGGAATTTCTCAGAAGCACTTGTGTCCTAAAGCTGACTTTCTTTTCCGAGATTTTTTTTTATGCAATTGAAATGTAGTATAATTTAAAAAAAAAGAGATTTCGCACGTTTCAGGTTTAATTCCGAAAACCCGTTCTTGTTTCTTGATGTAATAATCAATCCGTTTGCATCCCTTTTTGCTGTGGCAATCTAGGTCTTTATATGCCGTCATTATTACTTACAGGAATCGAATGTCCCTTTAATTCTATTTTTATGCTGAAGTTTTTGTCCTTCTAAATACTTAATTTTTGAATCTGTATTGAGTATATATGGTGTGTGGAAGCCAAATACATATATGTAGGCAAAATCTTGTTTTAAATCATGCGTGTTTCTTATATGTACCAAATCTTTATTTGTTAACTTTTTTCCTATCACCATTTTTCATAGCAAAGAAAAAAAAAGGGTATATATCTGGTGATGTAGGAACACGGTTTTGCTTTTACTATGTATAAAATGCATGGGCAACATCACAATATATCGCGATATCGTGATGTTAGAATGCCGATGTATCGCGATGTAAAAAAAAAAGAACATGGCCCAGGTCTACCACTGGGAGGGTTAATTAGATGCTTCAACCAGGGTTTATCTTATTGCAAATAGATGTTATCAGAAATCAATTCTATTAAAATTTCTCTTTAAAATATGTTTGTTATGAAATTAAGAAACATATTAAGTTGAGTTTCTACAGAATTTATTTTCTGCACTTGTGTGTCCGCAGGTATTGCCTCATCATCTGACTCTGGCTTAAAATTACGCGGTGTTGTCTTTGGATCTATTACTGAGGGGATTGATCCCGGACCCCCGTCAATTAGCCCGTTGTGTTGCTGTAGTACGAATAAATTAAAATAACCAAACCTTACCTTATGCGCTTGTCAAGTAAAATCATTAAAAATCACATCAATTTGTTTATATCCGAAAAAAATTACAAAATGAAGAAAACTAAAAACATGTTTTAATGTCGACACGACACCAATCAGCATTCTAGTGCAATTGAAATCCATGGTATTCGCATTCGATGAAATAGGAGCCTTTTTATTCTGAACTAGCAAAATACCCGACCTTAATCGGTTTGAATTGGTTTACTCTAAATTGAAGAGATAATCAAACTATATAATGACTTACGTTTTTTGTAGAATAAAAATTTATTTGAATACCTTTCGCCATCTTTATAATTTCTATAACTTACTTTGGACACAAATCCTACACATGCATATCCATTCATGAAACACATTTCACATACATCGCACCCTTGCTGTATAACAAAGCTACAAAATGACGAAAGATGACGCTAAGGTTACTACTACAAAAGACGATTTTGAAGGAGATTTGGAATTCCCTTTCTTAAGTTCTTTTCATGTTCAACTCAATTAATAAATATTACGATTTACGGCGAATGCTCTCGCACTCATAGTAAACAAAACAATATTTTTTTACTTGTGGCACTCTTGCATTCGGTATGTGACGAAGTGAAATTTTGCAATCTTCTCCTGTCATTATGACAACGAATTTTTTAATGTTTGAAAAGATCTAGTTCGGATTTTTTAAACAGTATGCCGTTATTCTTTAAATAACGGCATTATTCTTTCAAAAACGGCATTATTCCTTCAAAAACGGCATTATTCTTTCAACAACGGCATTATTCTTAAAATAACGGTATTATTCTTTCAATAATGGCATAACTACACTTAAAATTTACTGAAAATTTATTCTGACTTACCTGCCATTTTTAAGTCGAATACTTTTTGGTGGTGTTGCGTGTGATGAGAAGGAAAACATGTTTATTAAAAATAATAAATATTTAAAACAGAAAACAGCAAAATAAAATAAAATAACATCGCACCCTTGCTGTATGACAAAGCTACAGAATGACGCTAAGGTTACTACTATAAAAGACGATTTTGAGGGAGATTTGGAATTCACTTTCTTAAGTTCCTTTCATGTTCAAATCAAGTAATAAAAATTACGATTTACGGCGACTACTCTAGCACTCATAGTCAACGAAACACTATTTTTTTACTTGTGGCACTCTTGCATCTGGTATGCGATATTGTGAAATTTTGCAATCTTTTCCTGTCATTAGGGCAACGAATTTTATAATATTTGAAAAGTTTTAGTTCGGATTTTTTAAGCATTATTATTCTTTCAATAACGGCATTAGTCTTTTAATAACGGCATTACTCTTTCAATTATGGCATAACTACACTTAAAATTGACTGAAAATTTATTCAGACATACCTCCCAATTTTAAGTCGAATACTTTGTGATGGTGTTGCGTGTGATAAGACGGAAAACACATTTATTAAAATAATAAATATTTAAAACAGAAAACTGCGAAATAAAACAAAACAAAAGATATCGGAAAAAATTGTTCTAAAGATATTAATTTGTCATTCATTTTTATCTCTTGATCTCGCACAGTTGCCACAACTTACAACTAAAAATGCACAAAATTTAGAAATGTGAAATTAATTCAGAGCGAATGAAACAGAAAATATTACTGCTCGCGCGATCTTGTTCATTGCCGTTCGTTGAAATGTATCGTTTGTCCCAAATATTTGGAAATCGTTTTCATTGCGCAAAGAACAAAAATAAGATTTGAAATAAATAAAATATCAGAGCTGAAATTCCATAAGAAAATTGAAGAATAATTATTTTTTCAGTAGTACTGGTAAAGCAATCGAAGTAATCGTAATATGCAATTTGCATTCCAATTTTTCCAAAACTCACAAATTATGGTTTATTTAAGTATACTTACTCAGGTGTTTTAGCATGAAACGCAACTAAATATACAAATAAAGAAATGTTTATTTTTGCATTCACTAAATAAATAGATAATGCATAAAATAAAATACATTGCATTCAAATGTTTGGAATAAAATTCATGTGATGCGTGCACAAACACACAAACACAAAATCGAACATAGAACAGAAAGACGGACAGACATATTTTTGAAACGAATTACACTCATTAAATAAAGATAAGTACTCACTGTATGCAAATTACCATGAAAATATGTTAAACCGTGTGGACGTGTAAAGGTTCATACATACATACATACATACAGACAGACAGACAGACACCAAACGCGAAAAGGGCAAATTTGGCATCAGAAGGGTCCAAAACGGATAGAAAACTTGAAATGGGTCGAAAATATTGAATGTACAAACAAACACTCCATTCTTATTTATATAGATCCTCTCGGAACCGTAAAATCCATGGTTGTATTTATATTTTGACACCCAAGTGATTTCGGTAATATGACTTGGTCTTCGAAATCTGATAAATTTTGCTAATGACAAGTTGTATCATCATTAAGATACTGCCGATATCTTTATTACGACGATATTATGATTTGGTCACTTTTTTTCCAATCCCGACACATCCCATGATCTTGATCTGACCAGATTTGCTAATGGCGAGATACTTCATGGTAACAACAACCAGGAGGGTTAATAAATACTTAAGGTTATGCAACACAAAACTTGATGTCCCTAAGTATATGGGTATAGCATTTTTGAGGTTTTGATTTTCTTCTTAAGTCAATGCGTACCTTATAAAAATAAAAGTTATATTTGTTGGTAAAAGGTTCACTCGGAGAAAAATAAACGAATCCAATAATGTCAACGAAGAAGATACCTTTGAAATTTTCAGTTGAATTTAATATTTTGCTTGATGAATCCTTATCTTTCAACGTTTCTAATCCAATACTTACAATTTACTGTGTGTGTGATTTTGCAATTATTATCAGTTTCTTAATTCCTTTATGGACCTGTTAAATTCATTAGTAGAAATTATCAGCGGTATTTGCAGAAATCAGCTAAGCAAATTTTCTCTTTTAAACAATCCTTTAAATCGTAAATTTTTAATGTTTGTAATAAACTATTTGAGAACGCTGGAATTTCTCTGATACATCAAAAGGTAAAATGTCTAGACAAATGTCTGCTGAAAACATTATCGATACTTTGAGCATAATGTCGTAACAAATCTCCATGTAAGGAATGCAGCAATCCCAAAAGATCATACTGCACTCAATAACAATATCTGAATTACCTCCATTGTAATCAAATGACAAAAGGAATATGTGGCATGAAAGACAGTACATATCATCCAAAGGATTATCAAGTAAATAAAATTTGATTAATTTAGTTCTTGCTTCTTTTGTGACTTCATAATATTCGGATGTGGATGACTTTATTCGAAAGGAATCCAAACTGTAATAAAAATAACTTATCATCGGTTAGTTTGTTGATTTGGAGAAAAGTTGCATTCAAATGTCAGGGTATACTGGTTTGATCAATTCTACTTTCTTGGACCATAGTAAAATTTGAATAAAATGTTATTAAACTATAGTGCTGAAAACGAAATAGTATTTCATTAGCAGATAAGCGAGTTTAGGGAAGGTAATTGCAAGATTTCACATGAAAATGCATCAGCAGTTTTCAGCACAGCATTTAACAAACAAAAAATGAAGGCACTTTGTTGTTTTGGTTAAGACTGGATTGCTATAACAAATCAACATTTTTTTTGTTTGTACCTTCCTTTCTCCAGTAATGGAAATCGCTTTATATTTCCTCTTCCCCAAAACAAATGAGCCTAATGATAAGGCAATTTTTGTTTCTGTAGAAACTAATAATTAGCCAAGCTCATTATTTCGCACTGATACTGTGGATCATTATTCATGAATTATGAATGATTCCCCACCACAACAAGCGGGAGTATTTTGGAAACTTTCGTCATTGCTGCCCATAACGATATAACTTGTCATTAGTGGATTCCGAATTCCATAAATATGTATGACTGGAATGATATATAAGGAGAGGCAAATTAGTTCAAAAAACACTGCACTGTGCTGACCAAGGGTGGGTTCTTATGTATATGCAGCAGGTAATTACCCAATTTATCCCAAAGTTCTTAGACAGGAGAAAAAAGGAGAAAACATTCTGTTTATCTCCCAATAATATTCATATTGGTTAAATAAGCGTTTTCATAATAATTGTCTAGTTGTTTAATTAGCCGTTTGTGTTTGGTGTTTATATCGTTTTCGGAATTTTTGTTATTTCTGCGTGAGAGAGATCGTCATGAAAGACATTGTTCCAGGAAATGTAAAAAAACCTCCACTATGATGTTACTGGAATTTGGTTATTACTCAATTCTTTCATACCGTTCTGTTTCCTTACTAATCGCGTTGTGTTGATAGAATAATACCGTGTTGATGTTGAGGAATCTTAATTGTGTTCCAATAATATGAAAGTTATTCCGTTTTTTCCACAAGTTTAGTATTGATTGTTTCCTACTTAGTATTTTTTCTGGTACACAATTAACTATGAGGAATGAAAAAGGTTCTTTACAGCGGATTATGTAATTTCAATTATGATCATATCGCATTTATGCTGATTACACTGATAGTCAAATCAAATAATTTGATAGTAAATTTTATAAACAAACTTATTTAAATATCATCCAAGTTGATAAAATTATTTGATTACAAAATTTATTCATCAGATTACTTCTATATCTGTTTTATTAATTAAGTTCTTTAATCATCAATTTTATTAATAAAATTGAGTATTTTATAATTAGACTTTTTAGATGAATTTCAGTAAAAACGATCACTGTTCAGTTGCAGGAGATATGTTTTCTTTTCCTCTATGTTGACTTAAACAAAAAATTAGTTTAAACTATAAGAAGGTATAAGCAAAACAAAAGTACAATGAGCCAATGAGCTTATACACATTCCAGTCACATTAATGTGACCACCTGTCAAAAGCCAGAATAACCACCTTTGGAAGAGCGAACCGCTGCGAGACGTGCAGGAAGAGAATCAATAAGGTTTCTGAAGGTGTTTACTGCCGACTCCAGTGTCGTGGCCATCTGCGCTTGATTACGCGGTTGAGGATCCATGGCGCGAACAACCCGATCGAGGTGGTCCCACAGATTCTCGATTGGGTTAAAATTCGGTGAATTTGCTGCCCAGGGGAGTACGATAAACTCATCCTGGTGCTCTTCAAACCACGCACATACACTGCGAGCTATATGACACCTCGCATTGTCCTTCTGGTAGATGCCATCATTCTGAGGGAAAATAATTCGCATGTAGGGGTGGACATGGTCCGCAAGGACAGATGAGTACTTGTGCTGATCCATTGTGCCTTCCACAATAATGAGTGCACCCAGTGAATACCAGGAAAACATTCCCCAACCATAATGCTCCCTCCACTAGCCTGGGTCATTCCGGAAATTGTTGCAGGGTGTTTGCTTTCAGACGTTTCACGCCGTATAGGCCAACGTTCATCTGTCCGATGGAGCACAAAACGTGATTCATCAAAAAAAAGTCACCTGTCGCCACTTTGTGGACGTCCAGTTGCGGTACTTGCGTGCAAATTCCAGCCTTCGTTGCCGATGAACAACAGTCAGCATAGGTGCATTAACCAGGCGTCTGCTGCGGAGGCCCATGCGCAGCAGCGTTCGATGAACCGTTGTTGAGGATACACTCTTGGTAGCCAGTTGGTTCATCTGGGCTGTCAGTTGCTCAACAGTTGCACGTCTATTCGCCCGAACAAATATCCGTAGCCTTCGTTCGCCTCTGTGATCTATAGCCCGTGGTGCACCACATGTGCCACGCCGCTGATTTTGGATAGTGCTTTGCACGGTATACTTTTACCACGGCGGCACGCGAACAGTTCACAAAATTAGCCGATTCCTAAATTTGCTTTCACACTTGGCCCGAAAGCCAATAATCATGTCCTTTTGGACGTCGGATAAATCGCTACGTTTCTGCATTACGCCAACGATTTAAATGCTGTCCGATGCCCTAGGACATCCTTTATATACAATCCACTGCAATGTGCTGCCACCTGCCTTTTGTGATTGGTTATTTCACGTTGACGTCGAAAGTAAGTGGTGGTCACATTAATGTGACTGCACTGTGTATAAACGGACTCATTTATCCAACGATAGTATAAATGAATTGACCGGACAACTTGAAGAAATAATTATTAGCTTATACACATCTGTGAAAACTGGTATTTTTATACGTATGTTGTAATCAGTTTTTATTGGCATGTTACACTGTACAGTAAATTTTTATCCGTTTAACCTACGTTGGCTTAGATGTCGGTACAGCAGAACTCCAGATTAGAATCCCAATATAAGATGATTGGTTTGTTCTGGTTTATGGCATAAGAGCCATATTTTGACCAAGCTGCACCAAACACATGACTGATAACGTGAAGGTATTGACATACTCAACAAGAAAGTTAAAAACAGATGACAGAGAAATAGATACAGGATAAGGTACAGGAAGCGAGCCTGCTCCACCTACAACTTACGTGCTGCTTGTGCAGTGGGCAAACTCACTCGGCCAAGGCAGCCCTCAGTATAGAATGGGTATTTGTATGATTAAAACACAGGATTCACACAGAAATTTGAAGTCATATTAAGACATCCTGATTTTCATTATGAAGTGTCGTGTCATTAGTAAAACTGACCTGATCTTGATATACGACATCTCTCAACAATATAAAATACTGTTGAGATCATGATCTCGTAATTAAAAGAAATGAGCATTACCCTGTTGACGATACATCTCTTCCTAGCAAAAAAATTGGTTAGAACATGATGAACGAGGTATCTTGTCGAAAGCATTTCGATGGTAAACCTTTGAACCAGGTCTAATAAAGCTTCATATAAACGAATAAATCATCACCATAATGACGTTAAAGCGACAAATAAAATTGTCGAATAATTCATTCCTAGTGGTTATCTAGACAAGGTATCTCAGTAAAGCTAACCTCAACTTGATGAACGCGATATCTTGATATTCGAAAAAAGAGAACTGACCAGATCTTGATATCGTTATCAAAAATAAAATAGGCATTATATTGATGACGAGATATCTCTTTAGCAAAATTGATGAGATCTTAATGTACAAGATCTCTTGTCGAAACCATTTAGAGGTCTTAAATTGCAACATCTATGGTCTAAAATGGAACTCAATGATGTAACGTCTTGAAGATACAGAATCATTATCGAGAATCGTGGGAGCTCACAACGGGAATTGTTCCCGAAGTCTACCCCCTGGTCCGACTGCGGAAGTGATGACTGGAGGAGGCGGGCTGGGAAGAGACAATTTTTGGAGAAAGGCTGTTGCTAGCCGCAGACGATTTGAGGAACTTTAATCTTACGGAGGCTGTATTGTATCGGTGATGGATATCATCTTTAATTATAAATTTGTAGCTGTACATATTCTGTAAAAACTTTAACTTTTAATATATAAGTATTTTAACTAGGAAGTGGTTTTACTTTTTCGTCGATACGGTACAATGATTTAAATATTCCAACAAATTCATACAATGTTTTTTTAACTTAGGGATATGAATATTGTTGGTGAAAACTAAAAAACCACCATATTCCAAAATAAATCAGCCACTAACATCCACAGTTAATACTATTAGAGGACCGAATAGTCTTAGTAACATTGTTCGCTTCCAAACGTCAAAACTCAGAAATAAGTTTTTTTTCAGGTTTCATTCAAAGCAGTATAAAAAACTTCAATTGTACTCAAACCAGCGTTTGTATTTGAATAAAAACACAATAAAAAAACTCACTTAGTCTTTTTCTAGAAAGATTCATTCGCCGACGGATGCTCTTTTCAAATTCTGCACTTCGACTTCCAAAAAAAGTTTTAATAATTCTCCCATTTTATCGTTTTTTCTGCCTTTTCCTCTCCATCCAAAGAGCCGAACGGTTCAAACCCCGGCCGTTCTCGCATTGTTCAATAATGCGACCTGTATCTGCGAACCACGAACTCTACTTATCGCGTAACTCTGAATGCGGAATATAAAAATCTAAGCTGGCATACACACACCCGAGGGGGAATTCTAAAAACGATTTAAGGAAAAAAGGGAATATAAGAATTCAGAAAGAGGCTTGAATATTTACCGCTTGTCCCTTTACCAGATCGGAATAAAGGGTAGGAAAAATTTCCCCCTCTTTCTGAAGTGGATGGTGTTTTTTTTCCTTTGGATTTCCCTACCAAATATGCGAATGTTTTTGAGTGTGACGGGTATGAGTCGATGCTGGGGAACATTTTTTCGCGGTATTTCTAACTGATAATCGCATTTGCTTGAGTTGGTCTACTTTAAAACTTTCAATTCAACTCCTCATAAAGATTATTTCGAATTCTAGAAATGCCAATACGCTAAAAATTAACTAGTAGCGGAATTTTAGTTTTCTACAAATTTCTGGTTTTAGTTATATGAACTATGTAGGGTGTATAAAAAGTTCAGTATGTTCTTGATTAAAGATTATTGAAAGTACCAAATGGAATATTAATCTTATTCCAAGTGGTTTTGACGAAATACCTAGTCGAAACCACTTATAAAATATTTTAAAATAGTATGCTGATATTCAGATTTTTTTTTATTTCCAATGGCAAGGCTGGGTACAGATTGCAAAGACAAATGCAATACATAATACAATACAGAAATACAATACATTACAGAACTGACCGAAAACATTGTAGCCTTATACAAGGCCAGAAGTGATGGTCACTTGTGAAGGGGCACCCAGTCGGTGGACCATCATTCTCCCTAACAAAGGACAGCACAATTTACATCCATGCCCTGACCCGGATTCGAACCAGGAACCTTCCGATCTAGAGGCCAACACTTTGACCACTAGACCGGTTGGTCGGCGCTGACATTTAGATAACATAATACAAACAATAAGATTGGTTTACATAATTGTGTCTATAAGTATAGGTCAAAGCACTAAATATGAAGCTTGTTTTTTCTAGGTGTGCAGACTAATAGAAATAGAATTGTGATTTCTTGAGGAAGCGAGGACATATCTTGTGAATACAGGTGCCCTACGATACACATGCTCTTCTATGAACCCAAAAAGCTAAACATCGATACAGACAAGCAGACAAGATATATCGTCCATCAGGATATAACCAATTTATTAAGAACGAGATACCTCGTTTTGAAGATACTGCCAATTTGTTTTACTACGACTACATGAGGATCTTGCGAGTTTTCTGTCAATGACGAGGTATGGCATCCATCAAGATCTGATCAGTTTTGCAAACATTAGGATATCTACACTGATGTCCAAAATTAAGGTCACAAATATAAAATCTGTGACAACGGGATACATATTCATTTCATTGCAACAAAATTTGGCACAGAGATATATTATTATGAGAGAAAGCATCGAAGAATATAACAATATGAAAAATAGTTTAATTGTTACTTTAGATAGAAGTTATATCAGAAACGTCAAATCCTGATGCATTTATCTGGGGATAGATCTGTATAATAAGGAGTGTGGCCACGGTGCACTGCTATACTAACCTCCCAACGAGCCTTCATACTGTTAATGAGGGTGTCGAGAAATGCAATGTACCCCATTCTTCCAAAAGCGCGACTTTCAACGCTTGGAGGGTCCTGGGAGGGGGTAACGTCGTGCAAGGGCTCTTCCTACACCATCCCAAACAAGTTCTATAGGATTGAGATCCGGAGACTTCGCGGCCCAGTTCGTACGGCGAATATCCTCTTCTACAAGAAAATCATCAAGAATGTGAGCTCTGTGTGGCCTCGCATATTTGTCCATAAAAAAGAAAATCCAGCTTGCAGTACCCCGGAACAGCCTCACATAGAGTTCAAGGACATCATCCCTGTGCGGTAAGACTACCCTTATCAAAGACGTGCCGCGGTGTACGACTACTCAACATAATGTCGCCCTGGTCAAGGATTCCTATGCCAAATTGGTCGATTTCTCTTATGTTAGAGGGATGATAGCGAGCTCCAAGTTCTCTTGAGATAAAGAATCCCCGACAATCACTCTGTATTCTGAATCTCGACTCATCAGTGAAAAGATCGCGCCCCCATTCTTGGTGTGTCCAAGAATGGTGTGGTCGGCTCCACGACAATCGGGCTATTCTGTGCACTGCGCTCAAAGGGCGACACACTAATGGACGCCGGGCGTAAAGGGTTCTCTCTGCTCGACGTCTGTATAGTTTTAGCCTGGAAATTCTTTTCCAGGCACAGCAGCAAGTTCACGAGAAAGCTCTGTAGCCGTTGTCTGTCTCTACCGCCGTGCACTTAATACCAAGAAGAGATCCTGTACACGTGTTGTCGCTCTTCGGCGACCTTGGCCGGGCTTCTTGATGACAGTACCAGTTGTTTGGAATTTATTCCACAAACTGAATTCCACTTGTAAACATTGGAGTCACCTCTGCTTGAGACTGTCCAGCTTCAAGCCTGCCAATAGCTCTCCGTCTCATTGAATCATCTAAACGATGATAAGAACTCATTCTCACTGCAAACAGTCAAACTTGTGGGTCTTAACGCAATATTCACAACACTGCAAGAGAAAATCCCAGATACTTAAACGGTCAAATTCCACGTTGTTCTACAAACACCTAACCTAACTGTTTTAACGTCAAACACCATTTATTCCATACTGGAGGCTAACATTGTGCTACCCGTAGTTAAAACAACCACAAGGACGGTTAATATATCTATTATATTATTGTTTATTGCAATATCATTAAACTAGCACCATTCGTGGATAGCCATTTGCACTAAAATTTTCTAACTGAATCTTTTAAAATCCATTTATAATAAATATAACATTTTTCCTTCAAATAAAATGATCAGCAAAAGGAAACCATAGTCATGTTACTCTAGTTAGCTTATGAGAACATTCGCTTCAATTTAAATTTTTGGTCGTTTGTGTGTATTAATATTTCTATCTTCCAGATTTCGTATTGTTTTTGTTCTCAGATTGCTAAAATAGCAAGTTTTTTCATGAAGTTTTAAAAATAACATGAATCTCCATAGCTCAAATGAAGTATATTTTTACATACTGCAAGTTTGAAAAAGGTGATTCCGTAAAGGTCAATTTATATTATTCGTATCCATTGTTGCATTTTGGAAATTAGTGCTACATACGTCGACGTTTTGGAAACTATTTGTATATACATATTTACATAATTTGACCCATTACCACCATATTTGACGATTTTGGTTCATTTATTCTTCAGAGACCTACGGGGAATGTAGGCTACATATGCAATTTGTCCTGGTGTGCAGAGGGGGTAAAAACTATTTGAAATGCCCGTAGTAATAACACTGATAACAGTTATTATTGCGATTGAGGCTCAGTCTGTTTTACCAGTATTTCCAAAATAGTAAGTGTTTTACAAAAAAATTATTTTTAAATATTTTAAATTCTCACACTTATATGTAAGCATTTTTCATTTCCTTCTACTTTTTGATACAATTTATGAATATATGATTGATGTTTAAACCGAATTTTTTTACAGTATTTTATTTTATACAACTTATATTTTGTAAGGAAATGAGTCTATTTAATGCTGAAAGTGCAAGCAATAAAACCCATTTTAACTGAATTGGATTTAGAATTTTGGGTTAATGAATTTAAGTTCAAACAGCGGAATGTTTCTGTAACATTTTAGAACGAAATATTATCCGTGTGTGTGTTCTTTTTGTAAATTAATCGCTGTTATCTTCATTAATATTGTCTCAAAACATTTGCTATTTTATATTTATGTTCTGGTTGGATAAGTCTATGGGTGTTGAATGAAGATTCAAGAACAACTCGGTTTCAATGCAATGACATTGTATTTAATGGAATAATCATACATTTTTAGTCTGTTAATCCCAACTAAAGGAGACGTCACGACGAACGCGTCAATGAGCGTTTAGCAGCTGGTCAGTACGCTCTACCTGTTGCGCCTTCGTTCCGCCTTACGTGCTCTGTGGCGCTAACATCGCTACTAGTGTCGCCACTGTACAGGTAGCTCGGTGGATGGGGGGTCGAGTATAGGACATTTATTAGTAGATTTGAAGACGAAATACGATACGGCTGCTAACATTTTATGTTTCGGGATTCTACATATTTTTGTGACCAAGTCTTCATTTAAATTTGTTGCTTCTGCTGTGTTTATATATCATCATAATGTATGTTGTAAATAATTGTTTAGGAGTTTTTATTTTAACGAAATATTAATTTTGTTCAAAAGATCGCAAAGTCGTGATCTTTTCCTTGGTAGTACATGTATATTTTGACCAACTTTCCTGAAAAGTCTTTGGTTCAATACATAATGGCTTTTTATGACCATTTCTGATTCATGAATATAGTTAAATTATATACAATATCTATATATAAAGCAGAGTTGGCGATTGTCAGTCTGTTTGTTCTCTATAAAAATCAACACCGTTTGACTAAACCACACCAAATTTGGTACACTTCTATGATAAGTTAACTATTAACCCCCATTACACTTGTCCTAGGCATGCAGACGGCGACAAAATTAAATTCAAACTCGCCATAGAAAAAATATTGGGAATAAAACAATTACTGTAGGATGCTCAGATTTTTTTACGAGTATTGATCAAGAGTCAAGTTTTCTAATAATAATTTTTGACAGCATTGCTCGAAAAACTATTTTGTCTATAACAAATTAAATAAAAATGTTTTTATATTTGAACTGACTTTTTATTTCTTCCCACGATGGAAATAATTTATAAATACTTGATTGATGAAGAAAAAATATCTAAAATATTTAATATTACATAACTTACATTTTGTAATGGAACACTCAAAGCCCAAACGAAGGTCTCATTGATCATAAAAGCGTTATTTTGTTATTCGGTATCTGGCAAATTCAGAATAAATGTTTCTTTTTTAAATTTGTTTTATAATTATGTGTTTCTGTATTTAAATTGACAGTGAGATGTTGCGTGCATATTTGAGGATTCCAAAGTATTATCAATATTTGTTCTTTTTCTAAAAAAATAATAAATGTCTTTATCTGTATTGTTCAAACGTTTATTGTCGAATTGTTCAAAGTCAAAATTCAACACTTTTCCACATATTTTTTTATGATAATTCTGGATTTATTTTAGCATTATAACTTTTATTATGGTTTCATTTGTGTGTTACCTACTAGCAGCACAACACGGCTTTGTCCGTGATAGTTCTTTTCGTGTCCTTAATAAAACTGAAAACATTAAAAAGAAAAAACTATAATTTTAAGAATGTGTCCCACCACCAAATGACATGAGACGGGCATATCGCCCCATTCCTTCTTCCTCACTGATCCTTGAGGAATGAATGCGCTTCCAATATGATGGAAAAATCTGATGTGTAGTTAACAGTCTTGATTATATTTTAAATTTCGTGTTTCGCGCAAAATTCGGACTTTCTGAGGTATTTATCTGGTGTAACATTTTCGGCTGATTCCAAATCCGTTGAAATTTTCACTCTATCTTTAATGATCACGAAGATAGAAACTTGAATAAAGAATAAAAAATATATAAACGCCAGTCAAAAATTTTATTGTGAAAAAAATTAATTTAGAATTTATGATCTATTCACACTGTTGCCATTCTAAGAAAACAAATTATAAATAAATTCCGACAAATTAATTACTAATTGCTCTAGATGGAATTTTAAATTTCGAGTTGCTTATACCAAAGCCTGAAAATCAAATTTCTTTACTGTAAGTGTTTTAGATTCATCTGGACACCGCATACACGCACTTAGACATACACTTCCTTTTATAATAGTAGAGATTGCAGACATATTATTTAGGATTTAGATTTTAATGATTTATTTGTTTCGTGTAAAATATCATACATTGGTAATATTTTGGCAGTATTTGTATATTTCGATCATCTTTCATAAAATATGTAATTGGATAAGTAAGGATTTACAGAATTCTGTTTCAAAAAATCAATAAAATATGCAAAACAATCTTTTTAAGTAAGGTGTGTAACTTCTTACTTTAAAATAACCGGAACTTCGTTTCTGTTTGTATTTATGTGTTCCATTTTTTTAAATATTGCAGATATATTATTTAGAAGTTTAATGTTGACGAATTACGTATTTATTTTCTGCGTAATAACACTAGGAACGGTTAATTTCTTAGCGCTATATGTTAATTTCGACCAACTGTCTTTAAATCTTTATTTGAATACGCAATGATTTCTATATTGCTATTTAATAAAAACAAATGAAATGAACCAATCAAAACATATTTTAGTAATGAGTGCAATTACTCCTTTTAAAATGACAGTTAAAGTTTAAAAAATTACTCTAAAATAAGATCGGTTACTTTAAATTAGAACTGGCAGTCATACGTTGTACTTGAAATATATATCAAAATTTTTATATAGATTTTTATTAAGAGACGATTAAAATGAATCAAATTAATATTTGTTTTTCATTTTTCAAGGGTGTTATAGAAAACTGTACTCCATATATAAATACTCACGTGATTTTCATTTAGAAATCGAATTTCTGAATTTTAAAACTACCATAAGGTTTAGATTGAAAACTGAATGTCTGTTGGAGTAAAATGAATTTTAAGTAAGATTTTACTGATCTTAGAATATCACATTTAGGAATATTAAAATGTTTTTAAATTGTACTTGACAGGGAGAGATGAAGTTACTTACTCTACAAATTGAAGTTGTTCTTTCGCAACTTAGATACATGCAAATCTTTGCTCAAATCAGTGATTATCTTTTTTAAAAACGTTGTGTAAATCGACCATCTGCTTTTTGAAAAATTTTGATCGATTTAGTTTGTTTTACTGATGCACTGCGCATGCTTTATTGATGACATTTATTTTTAACACAAGCTACGTTATTCCACGTGTCATTGAATGGAAATTTCAAGAAAAAATATGTGTTTGCTTAGAAATAAATTAATCACTAATAACAAAATAATTTAATTTATCCTCCTCTCATGTTCATAATGAATTTGAAACATTTTATACCAGAGTGCCACAAATAAAAGATGTATGCGGCGAAAGTTCACCATTTTTACTGAAAATGATCGTAAGGAGATATTGGTAATCACTTCAAAACTCAAAATTGAATTTATTGCACTCACTTTTCTAGTTAGTCTTCTCTCAGAAATGCGATAAATATGAAATGTATTATATGAATGGATACATCATGTATGCATATTTATGTCCGAAATAAATTGTAAAAGCTATGATTAAGTTAAAACGATGTTTTCGGTACACTTTAATGATGCTTAAGGTAAGTGGGGTAATTTTAAACAAAATTGGCATGTTCACTTTCAATCCCTATTTTCAAAGTAATTAAACATTGTTCACCCTACTAAACTAACGTGCCACTATTCTACTTTGATATTTGATTAGTACGAAGTTTCCAGAAAATAAATTTAATACCGTACTCGGCGGTTTACAACTATTCCACGTGTTTACAATTACCCCTGAAAGTAGGGGCAGTTGTAAACAACAATTTTCCTAGTGATATTGAATATTGAACAAGTGACAGCATGAGCTGTAGAAGGAACTCCAATGGTATTTTCACCCTTCTAATACCATAATTACAATAACCCATTTTGATATTTACATTTACCAAACACTCCAAGTTCTTCCCTCAAAAAAATATTGTGACGCTTGAAAGTTGCATTCATCATGAGGTGAACTTCCATGAATGCATAAGAAAAAATAACTGAAACATTTACTGAACAAATAATGTATTTGGTGTAAAATATAGAAAATTGCATGTGTGTGTGTGTGTGTTTAAAAATTAAAAATAGAAAAATAAAACTAAGGAACTTAAAAAAACATTACATTTCTTACACATTAATAGTGCCCTCAAATTGAAAATTTTCTTTACGGCCTTTTTTGCTATAGGTTTAAGTAGATAAAATTGATTTGACATAGTCTTCGGTAACACAGAATGAGTCTTTTTTCAACCACAGCGAATTTAAGTCTATGCATTATCGATTCATTTGAGTTCGGTGATCTCAAACTCTTCTTCTGAAACGACATAAACACTTCATACATAAGAAAAGTGCGCTTTATTTCTCTTTCCTCCCTCAATATCTACAAGCAAAAACGTAGTCGTTTCAATGTCTTCCATGTGTGAAAGGCGCAAAAATATTTAACTTCCTCTACAAGGTAGTCTTCTATATTTTGCTTGAATGTTTGGAGAAATTCAAACTCTTCACCGTCAAAGTTAGTGAATTCTTTCAATAGTTCCTCATTCTCGATGTTCTCGAGTTCTGCTTTCCTTTCCATTTGCTTCTTTCTTGATTTCTTGCTTACTTTTTCTTGCTTTTACTTTCTTCTCATCTGGCTTCCTTTTGTTCTTTTTATCTTTTGTCTCCTTCAAGCGTGACAGAACTTAGTCAGTTGTAAGAACTTTACACCACATGTGTGATGTTTTAGAAAATCCGTCTTCCTGTTTCCCAATCCCCAAGAACACGAAAGATGCAATAAAACGCAATTCAGACCTACTACATCCAATGAAATACAAAATTACACGGAAAAACATATTGCTTTGCCATCCAAATTGAGTGAAACTATTGAAAAAGTTATGTTTACAATTACCACGTCTCTTGAAAAATATGGGGTGGTTGTGAACATGCAACTGTAAGTGCATTAAAGTTCCCAGAAAGAAAAGTCAATGATTTTCTGTTTGATAGAAACATAACTGACCGTAGTAAAGAATTGGAACAACATACCTTTCAATATGTTATGGAGGGCAGCTGAAAATGCAGAACACAAGAACTTTAAAACCCAAACGTTTCAACCACAAATTTTCCAACTAAACAGATTGCTATCAGCTGTGGTTCAAAGAAATACGGGATCACCATATTACATCCTCAGGGTTGCCATCTTTCATATTTCACAACTTTTTAGTTTCTCGGTGTCACACGGGGGCGCCTCTATAGGTTGTCCACAATTACCCCTTGTTTACAATTACCACGCCTGGCCCTACATTATTTTATGAAGAGAAGTGATTAGTCTAATCACTTTTAGATCAACCTTTAATTAATTGAACCAGAGCAACTCAGGGTAGTGTTGCTAGTATAAAATAAAACATTTTTATGTAAAACGGGGCAGAGTTCTGTTTTAAAAGGTAAGCGTTTCTTGAAAATTAAAATATATTCGACTATGTCAGTAATGCAAAAAAAAAAAATATATATTTATTTTTGAACTAGACACTGCGAGGCCAGCATGGGGTTACCTGTGACAGTTCTTTTCGTGGGGTCAGGTGTGACCACTGCTCGCTAACCCAGTTGATTGCTACGCATTCCCGTTTGGTTTGCAAAGCAAAAACGTAGCCTATAGATAATATAGCCTACAGATATCCCTGATTTTATAAGAAAGAACTAAACAATGCCGGTCAAAATTTTTTTAATTTCTTTTGATTTCCTCTTTTATAATTGTTTGATCTCAGGAAACGGAATCTGTGATTTCTTGAAAGCGAATGTTGGCGTGATGTCAAAATCTCTTGCGAAGATATAAAATATTATTACATTTAAAAATTATTTATTTAAAGAGACATCATATTTTTAATTATCGATCCAACGTAAATTTTTCCGCAGATTTCATATCCGTTGAAATTTTCACTCTATCTTTAACGTTCTAGGAGATAGAGAAAAGCGCAACATAACTCCAGTCAAAATTTTATTTCTTTTTCCCGTCGGCTGAAATCGTTCCTCCGCATAATCAAACTGAAACATAAAAAATAAATTTAGAATCTGTGTTCTCTTTATGCAGTTGCCATTCCAAGGAAAATAAAAAATTAATTCCAATAAATTAATTTTAACTGGATAGAGACCACACAGACACACAAACACTTCCTCTTATAATAGTAGAGATAAGGTTTCATTCTCATGTTTCAAATTATATATTTCGGACAATTTTAATTAAATTTGTGTTATAGACAAGTAACTACGTCTATCATTGTATATAAGTGAGTGGTATCTTTAGAAATATAATATATATGCATTGAAAGGAGAAGTAAGATAAATGGTTCGATTTAGAACTGCGTGTCATTTGGAGTAAAGCGAAAAATAAAACGTTTTTGATCTTGGGAATAATATCACAGTAGAAAATAATCAAACTAGGACTTTTGAGAATTTGAAAATGGTTTGACTTAAGTAAAGCTGGCGTTGCTGAATTTTCGAGTTGGAGCTTCTCTTATCCAACGTAGCTACCGTTGAAACATGTTGAAATTAGTGATTTACTTTTATAAAAGGCTGATATCAACGTTCCATGTTTTGAAAAATTGTAATTGATTAATATTTCTTTGAATCACATTGCAAATATTTATCATTCAAGCCAGCTGAGCAATTCCATGTGTAGTTTGTGGAATTTTCAAGAAATGTTAGTGATTTGTATCGAAGGAAATAAATCATGAATACCGTATAAAATTAATTTGTTATAATCTCATATTGATGCTAAAACTCGTTACTATGGTGAAGTCTGTTTACTATACGTTGCATATTTCCTTCCAGGGTTTATATTACTGATCACTTGTGTTAATATTAATGACTTCTATTGTTTAGATCAATGTGTTCTAAATCACTAATATTTATTTTACTCTTTCTTGCACTTATATTTATGGGTTCCTGTGATAACATCACTGTTTCCTGTATACGTATTCTTATCAGTTCTTTTGTCTGATGCAATCCTTTTTGATGCGAAGTTAGTCAGTTGTGTTGATGGGAAAAATGACTCTTTTCAAGGAACGGATCGGAACCGCTCGATCACTGAAAAAGCTAGCTGGTTTTCATGACTCACAGCTCTTTTAAAATATATAATAATGTATCTCGAGATGTATTTATGTGTGGGCTATCGAAAATCCCTCGTTGCTACGTGAGTGCCTGTGTCCAGACGAAAAGGTTCCAAGTGTGCTTGAAACACCTACACTGCACTCACTCATCCAGCAATTGCTCAGTTTCCTTCTAAAATCAACGAAAGGAGGGAGGCGGTTCCTGAGGACGAAAAGCATTGCAGCATACGGCTGCTAATCTGTAAACTTTAATTGCTAGGGCATAATATAGCCCCAAAGAAAGTCCCCTCTTGAGAAAGTCAAAATATTTATGGGAAATTTTTGTTTGTGGGAACCTTTAATTCTGTCCGCGTTGTCAGTTTTAAAATTTAACGATACCCATTTTCCATAAAACACCTCCTTCTAGAACGTCCTGGGCTAAAACCACTTAGGGACCAAATGAGAATTCCTGATAATTTAAATTATATTTTAAAATCAAATAATAAAAATATTAATAATTTTTTTAACTACTTAAGATTTTTAAATATTTATTTTAAGATATAGGTATATATACTATATCCTCAAATGTTCGTTGTCCCAAACATTTTCGAAATTCATGTCCCAAAATTTTTTGAAAACCAAGTCCTTTCTTTGTTTTTTAATAAAATATTTTCAAATGCCTTGTTTTGTGAAGGCAATGTAATAAAAAATGACGTTTAATTTAATTTTGTGTAGCTTTATTAATATGTTATCACTCTCGAGATATCGAGGTTTTATAATTATTATTATTATTATATTAATGTTAAGTTTTAGCATAATAATTTTTATAATATGTTTAATAACAACCTTAAGACTTGTTTTAATTAGTGCTAAAAGTTGTGATATAACTTAAGCTGTTATAACGCCCTTTCAACCAAAAATTGAATTACATTAAAAAAAAATAACATATATGATAATACATAGATGTTTAAATATTTTAAACTTAAAATATGTAACAAAGAGCTGGCTAGAGCAAAAGAGTCGGTGAGCGCAAAAGAGGGAATGCGGAACTGACTCTTCGAGAGCGGTAGCTCTCAAAAGAGTCAGTGAGCTGGTGAACGCAAAAGAGTCATTCAGCTGATGAGTGCAAAAGAGTCAGTGAGCTGATGAGCGCAAAAGAGCGATTACGGAAATGACCTTTCGAGAGCGGAGCTCAGAAGAGTCAGTGAGCTACCGCTCTTTTTTAACGAATCAGCTCTCGCTCACTCCGTCAAGGGAGCTAACTCTTTAAGTCAGCTCATGAGCGGATCTCCCATCTCTATCAGTTGCCTCTGAGTCTTTAACCTATTCGTATTGGTGTGTATGCTTGTCTGTTGCGATGTTTATAATTAATTAATGTCTTATTGGTCCTGAAGAGTTACACTCTCATCCCAAAATCACATAATACCATGAGGTTGCAGGATGTATTGGCATCGGTAAGAGTACTGACTACAAACTGTTTTTTGTTTGGATTTGGCGAGAGCAGATAGTAGAAATTTACTTGAGAAACAAGGACAGATAGTGTGAACCCTAGAAAGTGCATGCACTCTTTGCACACACTGATACAAGTACTCACCTCATGCACCAACAAGCTAACGGCGTAACTCCCGCGTCCATAGAGTCATACCTGGAACTTCAAAGTCGCAATCAATTACATTCCAACAACCAAATGCTGGAGTCCAAAAGTCGATGAGTAGCACTCCTTAAACGTACCGCAAATTTACCTTTGAAACTCCATGACGAGATCTGATTTTCACTTCCTCCACCCTTCTGTATCCTCTTATCCATATGGGGAGCTTAACGACAACCCTTATTAGCACAAAATTATCCCTATACAAATATTTGTGTGTTACTTATTTCTTAAAGATCGTACTGTAAGTTATAAAATGTTCATGAACTCATGGTATTTGTTTGAATCTATATTGGAATAAAATGAAAATTTAATATGTATTACAACATTCAATATCCATTGATTTCAAATATTCAATGGAATGTACGAGTACAATGTTTAGGATAATATTTTCTACGGAAAAGAATGCAATGGAAAATAAATACGTTTAGCAAATCCAATAGAAAATTTCTTTTCTGAAAAGAAAAAACTAGGTGTGTTCAGGATTAAATATGTATTTTCAAACACATTTTCGATAGAAATTTTTACAGTGCACACGACTCTTGCGAGGAAGTAAATTGTTTTCGCACACAAAAGAGGATGAGTTATAAGTTATTAAATTTTTAGCAAATGAGTTTGAAAAAGTAATGTTTGCTTTCCGTCGAACAAATTTAGTTTTATTTTCCCAGAACACACTGATGTTTTTACTTTATTTTCCCGAATATTCAGCATTATTTCATCAGTTTCAAATTTATGGACATCTAGATAAAATTCTAAGCTTAAACATTTGATCTTCTTCTAACATATAAAGTACTGTCAATTTTTATACCGTTTTTGCACTTTGTAAAACAATTTAATAATTTTGCAGAATACTTTGTATATAATAAAAATATACTTTGTAATGCAGTATAGTTTTCCACTTTATGAAATAATACATCACGTTTTTATTGAAGGACACAGTTTTTTTTAGAATAACTCTCAAATAAAACATTTGTATTGATTTTTATTTACATTATTTACTAAATTAAAGACAATTAATTCAATCTAACATTAGTAAAGCGACCACATTTGTTTGCTCTGTATGTCATTTTCTTCAGACCACGTCATTTGTCCATGTCCTTCGTACTCCACAATATATATGCCGTTATTTGGGAACTTTAGAGCGTTAGAGAAACTTTTTTGTGTACAATTAGAAGTAGATACATTATTAGATTATCCTTTCGAGGTGCTTATGAAAATTAATATACTGTCAACTGTGAACTACTTTGTGCGCTGACGCAAAATTTATTTCTGTCTGAAATTGAATGAAAAATATTCGTAGTCCATTAAGGGGACGAAACTTTTTATACAACCATAGGACGCATTTCCTTACTAAATAATGATGTTATAGATTGTCCTCTTGTTCCTCTAATTTGATTTCATTGGGTGCTTTGTCTATTGCGTTTCGTACTGGAATGTGTCTAAATTAACTAGCGAACAATGATTCAACATATTGAGGTAAACATTCGCTCATAAATTGAACATATTACCCCGTTATATGTTTAAAATATATAGAATTGGGTGAAAAATGTATATTCCTGTAGTGCAGCAAGAGGCAGTCATTTGGCCGATTTTACCATAAGCAATGTCATTAATTGAGTAAACAATATATAAATAAATTACTAACGATATCTTTATTTTAACGTTATTCCCGATCAAAATGGTGTCTTTCAATAAAAACAGCATGTAATATTTCATAAAGTGGAAAACTCTTTACGGTTTTATAAAGTAGATATGTATTATATACAAAGTATTTTGCAAAATTATTTCATTGTTTTATGACTTATTGTGGGGGTGACTCTAAAGAGTGACAGCAACGCGACCATTAGTCTATTTTACTGAGTTATATTGTTTTACAAAGTGCAAAAACTCTATAAAAATTGACAATACTATAAATGTGTGAGTTGAATAATAATTTAAAAAAATATAAACTCACTATACAAAATATATGCATATTTCCCACTGCAATAATTGTATATAGAAACAAGCACAGCACTAGCAGCACGTATATACCCATATTCCTCCACTCTATTGTCGTTTTTTTTAAAAGTGCTTCACTCTTTACCCTCTCAGCTTACGACGTAGTTTATAGGCAGACATAAAGTCAGCTGCCCATCAGCTCTAAAACACCTGCCTTACGGGGTCTTTTAGTGCGACTCTTTCGACCCTCCCCATACGCTATAACTAAACGTCTCGGCATCATGGAAATGTAAGATACATACTCATAACCGTCGTAATAGGGAAACCGTTCTCTACGTCAGTGAACCGAAGTATGTTATGGCCTCAGGAATGCCGTGGATATGATGCCCCAACGCATGCAAATGTGCCACTTGTGCTGGTATATGCGGAGGGACACAAGCTTCGCATCTGTTTAGGGGCATCAGGAATTTCCCTACTGCGCGTTTTGTTTTAGTGTGTAATACTTTTCCTGTTGGGCAGTTCGAGATAATTTGAGGTTAATCAAGTGGCGATAAAAATAATCGTCCCTTTATGACGCGGTTCCAGATTTGTTTCAGTCCATGTGGGGTATTAAGCTTGATGGTATTGTGCCACTGTGAAAGTGCTAGATTGCATTTGTGCAGATTGTTTTGATAGTTTGCAGGACTCAAAAACATTGGCAATTAGGACGTTTATTTAGGAGCATCATTGGGTTTCACACATACGTATTATTTTCAGTCTCACTGTATTTATTTCATTTTGATGCGATGCAATGCAGATTATTTCAAGTCCTTTTGATGGGAACTGTATTTCTTCCCTTCTTCAAAATATTTATAATGCGGAAATGTTTTGTAGTAAACGTTATTTTTTTTTGTAAGTATAGTTGTGTGTTAGTCTTGATTGGGTTTTCATAGTGCAAGGTTAATGTTTGGCAATGTTGTGCCTCACTGAAAACAGAAAACGTCAGATAATGGGCACACGCAACCAAGGAAAGTTTTTTTAAATTATTTTTATAAGTATTGTGTTGTGTGTTAGTCTTGATTGGGTTTTCATAGTACAACGTTAATATTTGGCAATTCTGTGCCCAACTGAAGACAGAAAACGTCTTATAATGGGCACACGCAACCAAGAATATTTTTTACAATTATCTTTATAAGTATAGCTGTGTGTGTTAGTCTTGATTGGGTTTTCATAGTGCAAGGGTAATATTTGGCAATTTTTTGCCTAACTGAAGACAGAAAACGTCATACAATGGGCACACGCAACTAAGGCAAGTTGGGATGACACAGAACAGAGAAATGCACCTAGAATAATTTAAAGAAATCGAACATGCTTTATTAACTCGACAACATAATTCGTATTAAGTTGTCGAACAAATAAACTGGATCAAACACGTTCAACAAAACGGATACTGCTAAACGCATCAGCGTAATTTTAAAGCAAAGAGTTTCCTGACATTATTTCTCTCTTCCGTTGTCACTTAGATCAAAAACGTAGAAACTCCAACTGACACATAATATTTAAATTTCAAATTAATGACTTTGATTTGATTTATTTTACACAAATACCATTATAGTTTTATCTCTTGATATTTCGTAAAGAAATGTTAAATTATATCGAACCAATGTATGATTACTGGTTAAACATAAACACAAACTAACAGACATCGAAATAGATATATTTTCATAACAACAAGACAAATCGTTTTTTGATATTCTTTATTTAATTTCGCATTCAATGTATCTTCGACTGAATGTTTTAAGAACCCGATCATGGCCAGATCCATTCAAATTTGTGAATTAATGAATTAAATTAATTTCCGTAATTAACGTCATTAGTTTTATCGGGTCGGTGGTAGATCATCTAGAATGCAACGGATTAGCAACCGGAAGTTTACAAGTTCGAAGCTCGGTTCAATCAAATACCAAAGGGTATGCGGAGTCTGGTGCACGTTAATTCTGTAGTGGGATCAAATGTTATCACAATGGCTTTGGTGTGGACGTCTGGAGAGTGGGCTGCCAGCTCAGTGGGGTCTCGTCATTTGACCATGGTTCAAATAATTTGTCGTTGTCCTTGATATTTTCCCTATAGGATTGATCAACCGTCACCGGTGACACTTTATGTTGCTCTAATGCGACGCTAATTAACTACCAACATTACATATATCTCTTAAGATTTACAAAAGTAGCATTCAGTTATTGAACCAAAGTGAATTGGAACAAACATATTAATAGCTATCAAACACATTTCGATGTTACCAAGATTACATTGTTTTCGGAAATTATTTACTCTCTCTATCTATGTCAGTTTGATAATATTTAAAAAAAACCTAACTTGATGCAGAACCAAATTTAAAATAATGACTATAGTTTTATTTATTTTTTATAAATGTAATTAGTTTTATGGCTTAAGATTATGAAAGGAAACACTAGATTTTCGAACCAATGTGCGATTACTAGATAAAATATTTAAATGTAAATTAATAATTATGTAAAGAGAAATGTTTTTCTATATTTATAACATCAATACACATCATTTTCTCACAGTATTCCTCATTTTTCCACCCATTAACATCGTAAACTTTAATAGACCAATCTGATCCGGAACATTCAAATTTTTAGCATGAATTAAACTCTTATTTTATTAAAATAAAGACTATTACTTCGGTGGTTTTCTTTAAATTTCCTTATAAAACGTTAGTTTTCCTAAACAATAAACTGAATGCAATGTGTACCTACTAAAATATCGTGACAAACACATTTTGATAATATCAACGCACCTATTTTTCTGACACTGTTCCTTATTTCACTATTCCCTCTATGTCACTTCGATCCCAAACTTTAAAAACCCAACCTGGTCCAGAACAATACCACCATATTTTCCAAACTTCCCCATCCCCAACCTTAACAATGGGACTGCTAAAGGGGATTCGTCAGACGTCGTGCGAGATAAAGACATTCGGCGGAGAAAATGATGTCCAGGATACTGGGTGTGGCTTCAGACACAGGTGATATTGACAGGTCGGCGAAATGACACACGTTGCGTGCATTCCGTGACCAAGCCGGATTGATAAGGCGAAGAAAGAGATGATGACGGCTCTATACAGCCTGGCTGTGTGGGCCTAACAATCTCGTTGGGACGGGGAGTGTGGAAATCTGTCATCCAAAGTTTAGTCCCGGATCAATTTCTGGGTAATTACTTTATTGTTGGGAAGGGAAGATGGTTTGAAGAGATGACTCAATGGAAGGCTTTTAAAATGCGTGCAATCTGTTTCGATTGAGATTTTGAAATGCTGTAAGTTAACTGTAGTGTTATGGTAATAGGATGCGCTTGGTTTCTATGATGTTGTTATATTTTAACGACAGTCACAATTTTAAATTTAAAAACCTTATATCCAGCTAATTCAACACTTTTTACTATGGTACTGCAATGAAATACTTTGCGTTACAATGGAGGCGTAGGAAGGTGATTGAATTTATGTCGCACTGTAGCAACATAATGGGCTATTGACGACGGTATGCAATCATTTCTGAAGGGAAAGATTCGTGAATAATACCTCGTAAATTTGAAACGTGGTCAGATGATGAGTTCAACTCCTGAGCTGGCACGTCAATTCCACACCACGGAGGAGTAGTTAGTATTAAACCTTACCTACATTTCGAACATTCTATGTTCAATACGTTTAGACTTTGTTACACAAAAAGGCTGGAACATAAAAGTACTATTTATTAAAAATGTGTGTATATTGCTTAAACTAGAAATTCATCAACATGTCATTACCTTAAAATCAGAAATACTCTACCATGTCCTTGCTATAAAATTAGAAATGCCTCGCCATGTCCTTGACTTAAAATTTTAATTGTTTACTGTTAATGGCGAGGTTCTTCTCGTCGGGGCTTGTATTCAATTACAAAGACAATTACAATTCATGAACAAAGCACGGAACAAGACCGGAGTAACTAGAAAAGAAAATTAGGAACAGAGAGCAAATTAAGAACAAAGAACAGAAAACGAAGAGAATCGAGAATAGTAGGATGAACAACTTTGTTTAAAAATCAGTGTAACTAAGCAGAAAACGTATAGTGTAAGTTGCAGCAGAGGAAATACTTTAAAAGTTAAAAATATTTTCATTCCAAATTCAATTTTCGAATTCCGAATTATTAAAGTGAAATCTGTTTTTCTTATAAACAAGAGCAGATAATAGTTTTTTGTGAAAGAGGTGAGCTGGCCATTAAAGTTCATATCCACAGAACGAGTGAAAAAGTGCAGGTTCTTCTTTTCTTCGCCATACCTATATAACAGGTGTTAAGAGTTGTTGTGTTGGATGGGATCAATGGTAAGGTATGTTAGAGGGCGCTAAAGAAGAAAGTACTCACCTCCACAGTAGTTATGGTTCTTTGCCACTGTGCAGGTTTGGATCATCCTTTAATGTGATTCCGCATCGTGTGTTGTATCTATTATCTCCAAACCACCCATAGCCTACAGAATAATCTCTCCCATCCCCTGAAAGAGAAATTCTAATCTTTCTTCGTGCCTTCAAACCTCTTCCACAAATCAATGCCAGTGTAACTTGTTGTTTTCTATGTTTTCATCAAGTCAATCAAAATAAAATATCAGTTAAAGCGTTATCAGATTTCTGATCCCACCGCTCTCTTCTGGATGAGTTTTTTATTCATAGTATGGCAGTTAGTTCCAGCTTAGTACAATATACGTTTATGTATAGTTAATATGCGTTGGTTAAGAGTGTGATAGTTTCTATTGATGAATTATTTTGTTTAATGTTAAAATTCTCATTTGCGGTTGTAAATAATAATAATTAATCCATATAAACGTGTGTATAGAAAAATTAAATTGTTTGGGTTGTCCCATAAGTAATTCACATTTCCTATACATATACATAACCTAAGTCATATGTTTCGTAAATAATATGAACGAATTCGTGAATTTAAGTGTTAAATTCTAAAAAGGAAAAAAATATATTACGTTGCTCAATAACATGTCATCGTCCTGCACATGACACTCACCGAGTTTAAATTGTCAAATATGAGTTTTTGAGTTTTTATACATACCAGAATGTGGTGATCTTAAGACTGGTTAAATCCACTGTGTTAATTTTTAATTCATGGATGTTAGATTTCCTACAAATAAATGAATAAACGTGTATTTTTATTATGATTTTATTACTAGGATTCAGTAGCAAAAATACATGATTTCAATGAAAGTACTAACGTCAATAATTCATAAATGGAATTAATACTACTAATTTTAATAAATGAGCATTAAAAAAATTACAATTTTCGCATTACTTGAGAAAAATTTTAATTATTTCCCTCTCTCGTTTTCGTATAACTATGTTTTTTTACTTAGTGCTTTTCACTTGAAATACCGATGATATCTGATATTTAATAAACAAAATGTTGAGAAAAATAATCATACGTTTCAGTTTATTTGCTTCGAAATTTGTTTATTCCACCACCGGCCAAAATTAGATCCGACTCTCATAAAATATTTCTTTAAATGCAATTTTATAAGTTTAAGTTTCCGAATAAACATCAAAATTAAAGTAAACTAAAAGAGAATGTTTGAGTCCAATTAAAATGTTTTAACTTTTTCCTTCAAAGTAAAACATTAAAGAACATTCCAATTTAATTTTCTCATTACAATTCATGTGACCATTCACTTTTTTATTTGATATGCTAGAATAATTAAATATTAATGAATCTGAGCTGAATGATGGTACCTTTACACTTTAAAAAGATGTGTATCATAACCATTTCTAAATTAATTAACAACTTACTTTGTTTCGTGAGAAAGTAATTTGCATTTTCTCTACTGAACTTTTCACTTCATGAATCATGTTTGCTTTCCAATTTTACTTAGCTTGTAACTATTGATACTCTATGATATATCTATATTGTTGTCCGCGTACTATATAAAGTATATATAACTATTATATCGCACTATGTAGACAAAGCATTCCTCTACCAATTAATCTCCGTCAGGCATTTCCCCCATATTAACTACACCTTCACAAAACTGACTTTTAATGAGTTCTGCGAGTTACTGAAACTGAGCAAATTGATCGGCAAGATGTTTCATCACAAAGCTATTCATCTATCAAAAGGAACAGCTGCTTTATGATAGTAAGTATGAATTAAATTATATAAATACCAGTCTCCCACTCAATAAGTATACGTACATAAATAAAAAAAGGGTGAATATATATTACATTTGAATGCCTTAGTGTTCATATACCAGTAAATATACGAATAGGTCACCAAGTCTCAAACATCCTTTTCGATCAATGCGATGCTAAGGGAAAATTTCTCTTTTAGTCATGTGCAATGTACTATGATTTCCTTAAAATAAAAGATATGTAGAATTATAATTTGTATTAGCGTAATTATTCCAAATATCGCCTACCCTAACTATTTCTCTATATCTCAGCCTCCTGGGTTCGGAAATCAAGCTGTAACCTAAATGAATATCACTAGGAACTATTCACCTTTGGTTTCCAGAGAACATATACCTTCTTTACTTATGTCAGGTGAAGTTAACTTGTAAAACTTCAGAGTTTCCCAAGAAAATTTTCAAGTGTGGGTTTCTAATATCGCCACCCCAGTTACTATTACCACACACCAGGCGAAATTAGGAGCTACTATTGAAAATGAATTGCTAGTAGATCATAAATACCTACCATTAGTATTTAATGTACTTTCAAGTCATATAAACTCATACATGTCGCGCTTAGTTGCTTGCAAACACGAGTAGGTGATATTAAGACGAGTAGCCGATATTAAGCACAGGGGCGATATTTAGAACACTAACTCTACTGAAACTAAATAACAAATGATTTTATTATGCGGAGATAAAAAAGGATTTTTGTTATCTCATTATGATATCAATATTCGAGTAACGAGAAGAATCTTTTAGCCTTATGTTTGTGCATAAATAGATGGGATGTTATTATACTCTTGGTCGAATTGGTTAAAAGTGATACTTCCAGACGTGTATAGGAAAGTGATACCTGAAATATTCCAACCACCCTCGTTTTCATCATGTGTATGAAAAAATTAGTGAAGATAGTCATGTTCCTGTTTCTCTGTTAACGGATTTTTGATTTGTCATTGATTAATTGATTTGTTATTTGATCGTCATTGGAATCATCAGTTTTTCCTAATATCCTCGCTCAAAACTTCAGGAACTATTTGCTGTCCGAACAGCTTACATGAAATTTCCCAACAGGAGATTATTATCATCTTTGACGAACTTGTATTCTCACTAAATTTAAAATTCCATTCATGGTTGATTTTAATCGTATAAGTACAACGACCACAAGCAAGTTTAAACAAAAAAAAACTAGAAAAGTTCATTCTATATTCATGAACTAAACCATCATACACTAGTGTGCAAAACTTGAGCAACTTTTAGGATTTTGCCGTAATTCCGAAAAAAAAATCAACTGCGAGACATGAAATTCATACTACAGTGGCACAGTGTAGTACGTGAATGATGAAGAAAGCATAGTAGCAAAAATAAGAGTAGGACGCGTACAGTATGGAACGAAGCAGAAAAGGGCATTATTGACAGTATAGAATTGGTACATAACACTGTCTAGCCAAGTGGGAGAACAACAGACCAAGGTCCTTTATCAAGGGATATGACCTCCCCTAACTGCAATGGGTACGTGGAACCGTCTGTCCATACTCAACACCAGATTATCCAACAGTTCTTGAGGTACGAATGGCCATTCTTCAATGAGCATCTGTGTCAGTTATCTAGTGTTCTCCTGAGGATACGATCGTGCCACCAGGCGTCTCCCTAAAGCATCCCACGCATGTCAAATGGGATTTAAATCAAGGGACAAAGCAGGTCAATCCATTCTACTTATACCTTCACTTTCTAGAAGCTCCTGAACAGCTTGGTACATGTATGGCTGTGCTTTGTCGCTCATAAAAAACAGTCTTTACCAATGGCACCTCGGAACACAAGCACGTGGGGGAGGATAACTTTATCACAGCAATGATCTCTGGTAACTGAACTTCTGTCAAAAACGTGGGGCTCCGACCGTCCGTTCATCATAATTCCTCCCTACACAAGCACACCAGAACAACCAGCGGTCTTTTCCCCTGGTGTTAGTGGGATGAATGCTTGTCCCTACCTCTCTCCATATAAACATAATAGTTTGTCAGACTGAAACGACTCTCATCAATAATGATGCGACTCCATTGATAAGATGTCCAGACTTTGTGTTCATTACATCACTGTAAAAGGTGCCGCCGATAGGCTGTTGACAATGGTATGCACCGTTCAGGACGGCGGATAAATAGGCCACCTTTATGAAGGTGTCTGGACATGTAAACAGGGACACCTGTCTTCTGGTTGCCGTACGCAGATGCTGAGTAGTGTTGCCCGCTGTCTGTTTTCGGTCTCTTTTCGCCTACACGACGATATATCGGTCATCACTTGCCGTTGTTTTCCTTGGCCGACCACCAACCTTTCTTACAGCTGTACGTGTCCTTTGGAAGGCTTTCTAATCTTTTTAAATAACACTTTTGTCAATTCCAAACTTTTGGGGAACACTCGTCCTATTACGCTACTTCACAAGCTTACCGATCATTCTACCACGCGTAAGGGCGTCCGGATGGTTTCTTGTAGCCATATTGCACGTACGATCTCACTTTAACTTGCAGCGAATGTCTGGAAATGTGCCTTCCCTCCGTATTAAGTTGCACTGCAGACCACGTGTTTTGTGTGCCCTCACGTCACCTCCGATGTCATGCTCCTGACAGTTGCATATGCATCACCTTTTTATTGAATTGGCTTTTATTGTACTGGTCGCAAAAAAAAGCCCTTTTTTACAATTTCTTGGATTTATGCTGAATAGTGACTTTATTGCTTAAGATTTGCACACTAGTGTAAATGAACAGGTATAGTGTTTTGTTGTTGCCTTAATGCTGTATTGATATGTAAAACATAAAAATTGGACGACAGTTGAATTCTTAAATTTCAGGCATAGCATAAATATTATCTCGCTACTCTGGTAATATTTTGTAAACAAGGATGTCATTCGCATGTTGTTAACAAGTTTAAAGAGAACAAGTAGTTAAAGCCTCTTCGTACCAACAGAATCCGGAGCTATCTGAATTCAGAAGACACTGTCTAAAATAGATACCTGTTTAATGAAGTGTAAATCACCGGATTCATGGTTTTTTAAACATTCAAATGCTTTTGACGAGATAGTTCGTCCGCCATTATCTGAACAATTTTTCGAATGTCGATATACCCCGTCATCAATATATTACCACTATTTTTATGTAATGATAAAGATCTGGTAAATTTTCTTCTAATGACATAATATCTCATCTGTCCATCATCTGGTCAATTTCACTAAAGACAATGTATCTCATCCATCAAAATCTGACGAATTTACTAATGATGAGATACCTTGTTGAGAGAGCCACCAGGATGAGTTTATAAGAACAAATAATTTTTTTTACATCAACGGCTTTCCCCGAGTCTTCGTTTTTGCTGAATTCAGATTGCCCCTGTTTTCGTTTGATATCGGCTCTTATGCTACTGTTGTTTTTCTGTCTCCCATAATTCAAAGATTGCATGTAAAGTTAATACTACAACTCTCAAAACTTTAATTGATGAAATAAATTGAAATAAAATTACCTTATAAAAGATATGAAATTAAATTACTCTAAAACATTATAAAAACTTGAAGTTTGTAAAAATTTCAATCTTTGAATTTTGTATGATATTTGCCCCCCCCCCACCCCCACCCCTGTCGCGGGATTGTTATTACTTAATAATGAGCATGTATGAACAATATATATTCAACTTTTTAGTGAACGTTCATTATTTACAATCATACAGTCATTATTTATGTACGTTGTATATCAATATAAATGTGAATGGAATAAGAAAATTATTTTCTCTGCTATCGTCAAGCTGTGATTTTTATATTTATACATTTTTTATTTACATATTTTTCGCAGATGTTCTTGAGTGTTTACTTTGTGTGGCCATTTATCATTAATTCATAAAAACTATGGAGGAATGAAATATATATAATATTAATGTGCGTGTGAGTGATAGATTAACCTTCTATTTTCGCAATATTCATTTCCATCACTAACAGGGGGAAATAAACGATGCACTTTTTCAAACACATAATTTTTTTAATTCTATGAAGGGAATAAACGAGTTTTTCATGAATACATAATATTGGTAATTAGATATCCAGTTCTTAGTGAATTAAAAGAATACGCAGAAATGTAGGTTATTTGTTTGCTTATTAAGTATAAAATATCCAGATAGGACGATAGAGAAGATAACTATCCTAGTATAACAGCAAATTTATGTGACACAATGTTATGTCTATAATTATCAGCAACTGTCCTCAATAACACACACACACACTATCTATAATACTAATGTGTGAGTGATCCCACCTTCTATTTTCGTAAAATTTATTTCCATCTCTTAACAGGGGAAATAAACGATAAACTATTACGAACACATAATTTTTTAAATTCCATGACGCGAATATAGGAATGTTTTATGAATGCTGATAACATTTGCAAATAGTATATATACCATGGCTCAGTGAATTAAACGTATACTCAGAAATGTAGCTTATTATTTAGCTTATTAAGTACAAAATATCCAGGTAGGACTGTAGAGAAGATAATAATGAATGTGTGGCAACAAATTTATGTCACAATGATAAGCCAATAGTTATCCGCAATTGAGTTGTTTTTTAGTTTATTTTGGCAGTATTGTTTGTGTGTCGTTTTAGAGTTAGTTCATCAACAAACATTACTTTGTGTGTCTGGAAGTAGACATCACTGTAAAACTAATTTTATTCTGAAATAAATCATGAGAAAAATAATATTTATTGCCTCCCCAAAAGCGCTATACTATTTTCCCTATCTTTAACCATGGGGTTTTCTTATTTTATTATGTTTCTGTGTTATCACAGTTATCCAGTTTTGAAGACAGTTCAACAGTTGCCACAATATCATTAAACATTGCTACATTTCCACCAATGATATGCTGTGGTTTAGTGATCTAAAGGCGAATCATGTGCCGAAATCCATTGAAGACTTTCAGCCCAGTATCAAGTGTCGAAATTCATGCAAAACCTTCAGCCGAGTGTCAGGTATTGAAATCCATCGATGCCCCATTTGCAATTGGTGTATTGACTCAACTGAGTGTTTACTAATGCTTTGAAAATTTCAAAAATGGTCGCACAAGAGTTATGCATGTAGAAGTTAGATGGTCGTAAACGATTTGTTATGTGAGACGAGTTACTATAATAATGATAAATTGAAGAACTAAAAGAAGCTTTGCATACATGACTCTCTTTCAGTTGAAAACTATTCTTTCAGGCCATACTAAATTTGTAAAACCAAGGAGATGTACATTTTGAAGAGCAGAGTTAGAAGGTTATTAGCTGAATTATGTCACACTGGAGAAACACAATTGGCTATTGGTGACGGTCCTGAATCAATCCCGAACGGAAGACACTAAGACGACACCTCGTTATATTGAACTACACCACGGTCAGAAGGCGGGAAAATCAAAAGGACTACATTGAGAAATGTTGTTATTGTAAGTTGTCTTGCTTTATTAAAATAAAAGTATAGCTGCATTGCGGATAATTATTTACACAGCATCATAGGATATGTTTCGTCACATACACTGGTGGTAAGTGTACAATTTGCTTAAAGCCACTTATTTGCTTCAATTATTACAAGTCTCTGGTAACACCCCTCAACTATTCACAAGTAAGTAAAGTATAACAGAGTGTTGAATATTCAAGTACCGGTGTTATCCAAGCTGAATTACCCAACCAAATACCTTGTATAAAAAATTATTGTTTAAAAAAATTAAACTTTAAATAAATCTTCGAGCCTGAGTTCCCACTTGTACAAATGCAATAAAGTACTGCGAGATAGAGGACAACTAAGGAGGTTTTTAAGAGAATTCGTAAGGGTACATAACCCTAGGTCAGATTTACTGTAAAATTATCATCACGACAAATATAAATAGTGACACATATCGAAATATATTCCATTTTTAACTCTCCTGGTTGTTGTGTCGACGAGATAACTCGTCTTTAGTAGAAGTTATCATATTCATTAGAAGACTGCCCGAATCTTGATAGTGTCATCACCAAATATTTCGACAATACCTATATCTTGATGACGAGATATCTCGTCATTAGCCAAATCGGTAAGATCTTGATTAACGAGATACGTCATCTAAACTACTTGAAAGGTTACTCCTAGCTTTGTGAATGTTTAACTAGCAAAAGTAGTAACATGTAGTGCAGTAATTCATTTTGTGTTCGTATATACTTTTTTGCGTCACTACGTCCATATTATCTGAGTTTTCAGTTCTTTCAGATGTACAATACTTGGTACATCACTGTATGAAATCATGGGGCTTCTGTATAAAGTACATTAAATTAAGAATATATTCATTTTTTAATGAAACAACTCCATCAACGCCTCTGTACCTCGTAATCCACGAGCACAAGCAACTTCATATTTAACTGAAAAAAAGAATATCGGAAGCTCAGAAAATCTTCTTCATGCTTTGCACCCCCTCTGGAGAAAATCGTTGAAAGCCCCCATAAAAAATCGCAAGCATGTCGCTTTTTTCCCACACTTACTTATTCCAAGAGCCCGCTGTGAATAAAATAGAATCCACAAGATGGAAATATTGAATAAGGAGGAGACATGCAGATAATGCGACAAGTAGGAAAAAAAACAACTAAAAGCGGCGATGGAAAAGGTGAACATTAGGCAGAGAGGTAAAAGCAATGGCCAAAACGGTTGGGTGAAAAAAATTGAAAAATATTCTAAATATATGTTTTTTCAGTTAAGCACTTTTTGATAGGTAGCGGTCTTGCTTGATTTTTTTCCCAACTTTATGCATTAGAACTTTTTGTATGTCAGAAGTAAATTTGTGTCGGCTGCTGTGAAATTAGGCACTTTCGGAAATAAATGAATGCATAAGAGGTACGTGCATGCATGAAAGAAATGGGAGTTATGCACACACCTTTTAGGAGCTTGAAATCGTTTAATACGAAATTTGAGCTACTTTCTCGGGGTATAAACATCCTTGAGAGGAAGACAATAAAATAAAATAGGAAAGCATAAGCATTTGCGAGAGTTTTAAATAAATATAAATCCAAACATTTGTATTTTAATGCAGAAGAAAGTATTGTTTTAAAAACCATTTATGCTGATATAATTTTGTAATTATTTATTTGTTTAAATTTATTTTAACGGTACTCAAATAATTTATTTTGAAAAGAGCAATTTATTTTTTCGATTGAGGACGAGATGAGCAGAGTGGAAACCAGACAATATCGAGAATAAAAATCGCATATGGATCTACAAAAAGCTATATGAATCGTTTATTTTAGTGTTATTATTTTACACTGTGAGATCTGGTGCTGTTAAATCTTTCGTGATCTGAAATTTTCTCACTTTGACGTCACCTCAGGTGTTCGCATCTTTATCTAACTGTGGCGTTATTCTCGGTTCTTTCCCTTCGGGATTGATCCCAGACCGTTATGAATATACTGTTGTGTTATTGATTCAACACAACTGGTATTATGATGTAAATTCAATTAGCATCAGTTGGCGTGGAATGAAAGTTTAGAGAGTGGGGTTACAGCTCAGGTGTTGATGTCATGTGACGGTGGCTTAAAATTACGAAGTGTTGTCCTCGGATCTTGCCAGACTGTCACCAATACCCCTTTGTGTTGCACATAGTGGGACGTGAATGCAAGTACCTACCATTTTGGCATGATTACCTAAAGAAGTATCGATACAGAATTGACTTGTCAAACACATTAACGTGCCCTTTGTGTGGCGTTTCGGACATGGCAAGAATCCACCACAATAAATGTCCTGATCGTATTGACGTCAGAGTGAATAATACTGTGCCTGACGAAGGTATACATTTTATTTATGTTCTGCTTCTAGGCGATATTGAGCTGCCAGACAGAGATGGCGACAAATCTCAGCTCAGATTTGAGGTAATGGAACGTATAAAAGACATTGCATAAGCAAACTCACAGGCGAAAGCTGTGCTAGGAACAATTAAGCAGTGATTAATATGCGTTTTTTGAGCAGATTATTAAATACTGCCATTAAATACTGCATACTCTCTATTAAATACTGCATACTTTCTATTAAATTCTGCATACTTTCTATTAAATACTGCATACTTCCTTTTAAATACTGCACACAGTATAATCAAGTCTTTGTTTTGTGTTTTTAGAAATATATTATACTATTAGTAATTTTTCAAAATTCGGGATCACGTAAAATACTTTTACCGAGTCTGAATAGATCTAAAACTTTATTGTTTCATTTGTCTTTTTTTTTCACAAAATAGCCTAATTTCTTGTTTAAAAATATGGATTACACATAAAAATGCAAGTTTAAATTCCTATAAATATGAGGTTTTCAATAAAAACTAACTGTACTTTTATATTTTCAAATATGTATTTGTGACTAATAATGGATTTAATGCAGAAGTTATTTATCTTATTGTTTAAAATTTATTGTTTTATATCGTGTATTTGAATCAGATGCTAGATGTCGTATGAATTGTTGAATGAAGAATAGTAAAATTCGAATGTGATCAAAACTGTTCCAGCAATCCCTTTTATAGAACAATACTGATTTCAAAAATAGTTATTTTATTTATCTACAGTATTTTCACTGAAATTGATGCCAATTTATCGAAGGATTCATTGTTTACAAACTTAAATATGCTTTGCATATAGTAAAGAATCTAGTGCAGTGTCTTGTTTCTGATAAAAGAAGAATTTGAGTTTGTGAGACGGATTTCTTTGCAAGGGAAAGGCAATTCTTAAATATTTGTTTCCAATTTACATTTCTTCCCTAATACATTATTCAAACTAGCCAAACATATAGATGAAATGTAATAGTTTCCTCAATAACACAAGGAAAGAAAAAAAATGTGAATGCAAATAAAATTCTAAGAAATTTTTGAATAAGGATTGTGATATTTCACTTTGAATACAGAATCTCTATTCAAGAGATAATAATTTGAAAGCGAATATGATTCTTAAACACTTTGAACAAAGATTGTGATATTTCACTTTCAATACAGAATCTCTACGCAATAGATCATAATTTGAAAGCGAATATGATTGTGAAAAACGTTGAATAGGGATTGTGATATTGCACTTTGAATACAGAATCTCTATCGAATAGATGAAAATTAGAAAGCGAATATTATTCTTAAAAACGTTGGACAAGGATTATGATATTTCACTTTGAATACAGAATCTCTGTTCAATAGATAAAAATTTGAAAGCGAATATTATTCTTAAAAATTTCATTTTCAATAAAGAATCTTATTCTTTTGTCAATTATGTTTTGAAGGGACAAAAACGCATGCATTTCTTTAATGATTCAAAATCCTTGTACTGGGTTTTCACATCAAAAGCATCTGTGATGTAATGAAATATTACATAGTGTCCAAAATATGCACATCAGAAAGTTGCATGTTCAAATCAATTTAATTCCATCTTAAATTCTATTTTTAATATCCATTTATTGACAATGACAGGACACAAAAACAATGACAAGAAAACAAAGATAATGGGCAGGTCCATTCCAGCTTAGTCTTCCTTCGATCACGTTCCAAATCAATCTGGCGAATACCCCATCGGGTAGGGAAGATGCGCGTTTCTAGTTCCCTTTCGTAGAGATCATCACAAGATCTGTGGCTGTTGCCCCAGTATCAATCCTTAATTATTGTATAAATCATAGCAGAATAAATTAGTTTTTACAGGATTTCATTTTCTCAAACTAATAACTTAAGGATAACTTAGCTTAATTCAAGGATAACTAAAATAAGGTATGTTATTTTAAACCTGCGGTAAGTTTCTTTTCTAAAAGTCAAATAAAAATTAGACATTTCACTACAAATTTACATGTACATGCTGCTTAAATTTTTGTATATGAACTTTTTTTTTAAATAGTCATTCTTAACAAACTTAATTTTAAAACTTAACTTTTAACTTTACTTAAAATAGTTTTCATATTGCTCAAAACATTTAAATTTTATTTCAGTATAAAACGATACGATTCCCTTACTAAAAAATATTGGACTTTTAGTCTGTGGTCTAGAGCACTTGAGCATCTAGTTAAATATTTTTTTTTATCTCATCGCACACCTAAACTAGATTTTAGAACTCCTGCGGAATATCACAAATTTTATTTTACTTTTGCTTACCTGAAAAAGAAACAATTAATTATGCTTCATTTACAAAAATATTTTGTTGTAACCTGTCCCCTTGTCGTCCAGACGTTTGAAAAAATCATTAAAACAAATTCATTCAACATGCTTTGTAAAGAATGATGATACTAATTACTTATTTCAAACTATCATGGACTACACTCGTGAAAAGTTCAAAAATAAGCTTTTGAAAGGACAAACTTTTTACACAGTTGAAAAAGCTTCAGTAGATACGTTAGTGCCATTCGTAATGCCCACCAGGTGAAAATTGCTGGTGTAAAGTACGTTGTTTACGAATCGCTCAAATGCAGCTTTCACGACATGTTTAATTCATTCCTATAACCATAATATTAATTCAACCCAAGCAAAATAAAACAGCGTTGGAAAGATATAAAATATGCAGCAAAAACAAGTACATTTGCCATTAGCAAAGCAAATATCCTTAATCGAAACAAATGAGGGAAACACCAACTAAGTAAACAGTTGCTTTGACAGCATCGAGCAGTTACTGGCAAAGCACTTGCAGTAATTTATGCCGGGTGATTTATGTCCCCAATAATCCTCCAATAGCGTTCTATCAGGCAAAGAAAGGAAAACAGGAGAATGAAGCATTTCCGAATCATTTAAAGGAATCCTACAATTTCGGATAACGGTTCTTTAATGGATTTCGGCGCCGAAATAACAACCTTACTTCTTTCCCCTTTAAATAAGTGTCCGGGAGCTCTCGGTGATTTGTTGAACATCTTACAGGAGCCGGATAATGCGGTGTTGACAGAAGAAATTCCCAGTAATTCGCACGCCACGGGATCGCCCCCATACATAAACAAAGACTCATTACGCCTTACGGATATTGTGGAAGAGAAATGGAAAATGGAATCAGCCCAAAAAACAGGAACCCCAACACTGAAATATGGCTTTTTAGCACGCGATCTTGTAATACCGCTAACTTGTAAGGACTGACGAAACTGCGCAAAAAGTACACAAAGTAAATTATGGTTCCCTGAAGGAAGAAAAAATGAATACATCTCACTGTGTGCGCCACCTTCGCTTTATCCGATTTGCAGTTCTCAGAAGAATCGTTCTAATTTCATTGTTTGAGTCGCTCGTGAAAAAAGCGCCGAGAAATTTCTTATTTACTTTCGCCGCTGCATTGCAAAGACTCGTCTTAATTTCCGATTTTTTCTGCGTCTGTTTTCTACCAACGTCGACGAATATTTGCGTTTTAATTACCTCATTCCTTGCTCGGGTATGTTTCATTTCTGTATTTTATTCGGCGGGATGGTCGGTAATTAAAATATGCAACGCTTTGTGGCGCTATCGTAATTAAAAAGGCTGGGTGTTTTTTCATGAAAATTCTAATTTAAAGGAAATTGCCGAAATGAAAGTAAAATTAGAAGGTTTTTTTTTTCATGCTTCTATCTCGGCAATCAGTTTCTTTGAAATTGTAGAAAATTACCCTACTTCATCAAAAGTAAGGAACACACACACGCAAAGTAGTTGTATATAAAAAATAAAACTACAGGTAACATCAAACATACCTTAATCATACATGCTATTATATAGTATCGTTAATTTAAATTTTAGTAAATAGCTGCAAAAATACAATGATTAATATAGTTTCTTTATAAATTAATATTCTAACATTGTGTATGTAATAAAAATGCCAACTGTTAAATATGGCTACACGCAAAGTTGTCATAAAACAGATACATTTTGATTTTTGAAATTGAATGGCATGAAAATGTATAGTCATAGTTTCACACACAGTCCAAGTAAATTTCTTACAAATATTGAATCTGTATACCTTTTCGAAACACGACCGAGCGACCATTTACATTCTATTTCGAAACAAGACTTAGATTAGAACAAAAACTCATTAACTCCGATTTTTAGGAAGTGCGGTTTCTGACACTAAAGTTTGCTTTCATGATGATGAATACACTGTCACATTTTCAACTGTTTGAAAAAATATATAACACTATAAAAATGCGTAGATCTTTCATTTTGACCAAGAAACTAAGTGTCTTTAAACGTCTGAACTAAAGTATACATGCTATTATACAGTAATGTTAATTTGAATTTTAGTAAATAACTTAAAAAATGTAAAGATTAATCCAATTTTCTCGGTAATAAAATTCATGTTTACTGTGTATATTATAAAAATGCCAACTGTTAAATATGGCTGCACGCAATTTTGTCAAAAAGAAGATACATTTGTATTTCTGAAATTGAATGGTATGAAAATGTAGTCATAGATTCACACACATTCCAAGTAAATACGTTAAAAATCTAGAATCTGAATGCTTTTTCGAAACAAGACATAGTATCGGATTAAAACAGAAACTCACTAATTTAGATTTATAGGAAGTGCGATTTCTGAAACTAAATTATTGCTTTCATGATACATTGTCACATTTTCAACTGTTTGAAAAAATATATAACGCTATAAAAATGCGTAGATCTTTTATTTTTGACCAAGAAACTAATAGTCTTTAAAAGTTTGAACTGAATTTGTTTCAGTTGTTTCTACTCTAACCCTACTATATTTGCTAAATAGAGTGAAAGAACAAAATAAGTTGAGTACTATTAATATGAATATTCTCGCCCGCTGTTCAAAATAAACCTTTCAAATCTTCTTTTAAGTGTTCGCATCGTAATTGAAGCTCATAGTACCTAGACAAAGTATTTACATGCGTCCTTTAAAATGCATATTAGGTTTGCATACATAAATGGTTGTTTTGTCCACACGCATTGATCTAATTAATAAGTTACATTAATATTTATATAATAGTAAGTCTTTAATAAGTTATGTTCAGGGTTTTCATAGACGTTTTTAGAGATAATGAAAAATCTATTGGGCTAAATACAAGCAAAATTTGGCGTAAATACTGTTTAGACCTTATAATTTTGATTTTTAAAAATAGTTTACATTTTTGATCAGCCATCAGAGAAAAAAAAGGCAATGCGAACTATTACTTTATTAAAAAATTATGAGGTGTTGTCTTCGGATCCTTCCTTTTGGGGTTTATCCCGGATATTAGGCAGTACCCCGTTGTGTTGCGACGATAAATCAACCTTTCTTCAGATCGTTTTTTACTTTTTAATGTCAAATAAATCATTGCTATACATGAACAAAATCCAAAGAAATACATCGCCATTATAATCTCCTTCACTAATCATTCCCTTGTCAGTCACATTTATTAATGTTTTTGCGATCTTTTGATTCCACATTTCAAGTGTTGTCGCTCTCTGTAATTTCCATTCATCTTCATTTCACGCGTGTCCGTCAGCGTTAATGAAATATCATATTCCACTTTGATCATATTTCCTGCATCCCATTTCATTAAATTGCATTCGTAAATACAAAACGCCGAGCAGCAGAATATTATCAATATTAATGATTTTGTTCCCAAATCCCTTTTTTCAATATCCAGTACATCGTTCCTTTCGATGTCATAAATAATAAAAACACGCATCAAATCAAGCATGAATGTTCAATTAAACCCTACGAATTCATGGAAACTTTAAAACACGTCACTCAAGCTGACTGCTCTAATTTCCCGGCGCTGTCAGTCGGAGAATCGACTTTTCTCCACATCTTCTGAGAATTTAATTTAAACTTCCCAAAACAAAAAGAAATGACTCGAGAGTTTGATTCGCATTTTCAATCATTTTGAGCTAAATAGAAGTAAATTTCCATAATGCAGTGGCTGTTAATTCCCTCCTTTCTGGAATAATGAAAAAACCGTTCACTTAAGGTGAACTGGAGAAATGGCGGACCGGAATTCAATTATAGGTTTGAGGAATTAAAAAAATATTTCGCATAGTTTTGGGATTTCCCTATTCTTAATCTCACTGCCAAGTTCTCTTAACCGATAATTCGCATTCTCGACTTGACAGGGGTAAAATTTTATTTCCCATGCCGTCATTCATTTCTGCGAAATTTATTTATTTTAGAGTTAAATAAGGATTTGAATTTTTGAAACTAATCAAGGAATCCAAAGCCATTGACTCGTAAGTATTAAGTGATGAAAATTTTAATAAAATTATTTCTTTCGTACTACTAATTTAGGTTTTAGATTTTGATTTCGTCTGTTGATAACATATTTATATCTACAGAAGTTTTGTCACAGAAATAAAAATATAATGTTAAATTACTGCTGGTGCTTTGGTGCTTCTAATGAACCGCAACATATAACGTCATATTTTAAAATTGTTTGAACTATTGCGTTTACGTTTACATACAAATTATATTAAAATTAGTTCAGAAAACCTTGAAGATCGTATATTTTTATTTGGAATTTATTTAATTAGATCATAGAGACTTAAACTTCGTTTGACAGTAATATTTTTGAATACAGATGTTTTTAACACAGTAAAAAATGGGACACAAAATTATTGCTGACATTCTTATACATGTAATAAATATGAACATGTATCTCATATTTGATTATTTTATCAAGTATTGCGTTTACTACTCCATAACAACTCACAAGAGGTACGTGAGTGATCCCTTTTTTTCCATTTAGTGTACTGCCTGTAGTAAATACGAGAATAGCACTTCGGGGATATCCAACCGATTTTCTTCTGCCTTCAACGATGTATATATATATATATATATATATATATATATATATATATATATATATATATATATATATATATATATATATACTAAAGAGCCATAACATTTTGACCACCTACTCAACAACGCGTTGCGCCACATTTGGCCTGTAAAGCAGCTGCAACTCGCCTGGGCAGAGATGCCACAAGTTCTTGATACATGACTGGAGACAGGTTGTACCAAATGTCTCCGCAGCGGTCACGCAAAGTTGCATTAAATGGAATTTATCAGTATGCTCCGCGAACCACTCCAACACAAACCGAGCCTTGTGACATAGGGCGTTGTCCTGCTGGAAGACTCCATTTCCAGTTGGGTAGACAGACGCCATGTAAGGGTGCAACTGATCCGCAATGATGGTCAGGTAGTTCTCAGAGTTCATGGTCTATTCTACCACAACTACGGGTCCCAGAGTCGCCTATTAGAACGTCCACCAAAGCATAAAACCGCCGCCACCAGCCTGTGTATGACCTGCTGTACAAGAGGGGAGCAACTGTTCGCCTGGCAGACGGCGTACCCTAACACAACCATCGACGTGATGAATGAGACATCGGGATTCATTTGACCAGGCAACTCTCTTCCACTCATCCATAGTCCAGTCTCGATGTACCCGGGACCACTGTAGGCGTAGTTGACGATGACGCTCGGGCTCCAGAAGTACACGAGTGTGACGTCTGCTGCACAGTCCCATATCAAACAGTGTCCACTGCACTGTATGTTCCGTAACACTTACGGTTCGACCTGCATTGTATTGGGCTGTCAGCTGAGGCACTGTCTCGAGCCGATTTTGCTTTACCAAGCGGGACAGTCTCCGACGTCCTTTTTCTTTGATGACGCATGGGCGACCAAGACTTTGGCGTTTACTACTGGTGTCACCGTCATTTATCCACTTTGCATGAATAATAACAACGGCAGATCGTGAACAACCTACCAGTCGTGCAGTTTCTGTGATACTCGTTCCGAGTCAACTGGAAAATTATTAACTGCACTCTATCATATTCACTTAGATCAGCAGCAGTTTCCATTACTCGCAAAAGTAAATGCAAGAATGATTACATACCTTCTCCAGCAGCAGTTAAATACCATTCTCACTTAAACACGATCTATCCACGTCACCCAGACGAGTTTATTAAAAAATGTGGAGATGGTCATACTCAAAGTCATCAATTACTCAAAGAATGACAATCTTCTGTACATACATGTACAGATGAATACATAATTACGAATTATTAAATAAATAAGTACCTAGATTTAAAACAACACCCTATACAACACAATTTATATATCATAATCATGAAAATAAACCTTTTGTATCTCCGTAAAGTTATGAGTTTCTGCTCTAAACCTAGGATACGTTTATAAACAGCGTTTTGTATGATTTTAAGATGGAACTACACATAATATAGCGAAAGCCCAACGAAAAGCAAGAATCTCGGGATGTGGTTTATGAGGTATGATATGAGAATCCATAAATTATTTTAATTACAAAACTGAAATTTATTTTCTACAAAACTTTACTCCCCGTTAAAAACATTCAAAATGAAATATTACAACCACGTTATGAGTTTGTTACATAAATATGATGTAATTATTACTTTTTGTTTTACAAAATGTTTTATGCAAAAAGTTTCAAACAAGACTGATAGAAAACAGTGTCGTGTAAAACACTCGCGAAAGCAAATGTATTGTAAGGAAAAGCGTAAGCGTCGCATTATTGAACAACCATTCACTGAAACAGTTTCAACACGAAGAGAGTTGATAAGCAGAAACCATTAGAAGAGAAAAGAGGCATAAATTGCACAAAACGCCCTCATTCTTTTCACCGCAATCTTCTCCAACAAATAACCACCTTCTTTCACTTGAAAAGAAGTTATTTTGACCGCGAATTCAATGGCTCTTTCAGAAATCTTAACGCGACACGAAAAAAGCATTTATTCCTAATGACACTTGTGCATAGAGGGCACAATGTTGATGCTGCTTTTCTGCGTTTATTTTCACTCCTTGAAATATTGCTGCTTTTCAATGGTCTCAAGCGATGTTTTTAATAGTTTCAACAAAAAGTCGCCTAGCAAATAAAAAGCCTCTCCACAGTTGAATGGAATATAATTTATGCATAAAGAGCGAATTTATCTGGAAGATAAAAAATATTTTGCAAGATTCTTGCGTCGGAATTGCCAGCGATAACAATGTTCTGAATTGAGAAAAATGGAAGGGGACGCGTTTAGTGAATGTGTTTAGTGAATGCGTTTACCGTTCGAAAGATTTTCAATTAAGAAAGATTTTATTACTTCTAAAGTAAGCATTGAAGTAACACCCTTCAAAAAACATTTTATTTAAAATTTCTACATGATACAATGTATATTGGTAACTAACGCTTTCTTAATATCTTATGCATTATTTAGGAACTGTCAGTAATTTGTTTCATTTTTCGAAAAACGTAAAAAATATAATGAATTATTTTTCGAATCTCAAACTTTCCAAACTTGTTATTGTAAATGTTGTTACCTTTTATAGTTGTAAGGTGGTCTTGAAAAATGTTATTGCATAACATTACCGATGAATGTTACGCAATTCATTTCTATGAACTGTTAGCTGATTTATTTTATAAACGTTTTTTTTTTCATCTAAAACAGTTGTTTTGTATGCAACTTTATACACGGATGCTATTTGAAGCTTTCCAATTGCTAAAACTATTTTCAAATCTAACAAGTGAAACTTCAAACGTTCAATAGTGATTAAAAATATATCAATATGTGTAGAAGCTCAAAACTGCTATATTTTTAAGAGAAATTTGGGACTATATATATATATATATATATATAGGGTGGTCCCGAATTCATGGTACAAACTTTAATGGTAGGTACAGGACATTGTAACAATGATTTATTGTATAGGAATGTATAGTCGCAAGTGACGCGGTGAGGCGAAAACAGGGGAAATAACGGCCGAAAGGAAAAACAAAGATTTTATTGAAAGCGTTGTTGACAAGTGTCATGTTTACAGTAATTGTTCAAAATTGCGTCCACCAGTATCGATACATGCTTGACAGCGTCGGTGGAGCGATTGGCGTACACGTTCAAAGATGCCTGGTATTTCACGCACACCTGCAGCAGCTACAGATAAGCGAGCTACGAGATCCTCATCTGAGTCAACTGGAGTCTCACAAACAAGATGCTTTAGATGTCCCCATAAAAAGTAATCGAGGCTCGATAAATCGGGAGATCGGGGTGGCCAAGGGACTGGTCCACCACGCCCAATCCATCGAGTACCAAACGTGGCATTCAGGTAATTCCGTACAGCAATGCTGAAGTGTGCTGGCGCCCCATCGTGCTGAAACCACATGCGGTTACGAATGGCGATCGGAACATCATGCAGCAGTTGTGGTAACACTTCTTTCAGAAAAATAAGATAGCTTCCGCCAGTGAGCCGCGTGGGTAGTAAGTATGGGCCAATCAAAAAGTCGTTCACAATACCAGCCCACACATTAATACTGAAACGTTGTTGAAACGCATGTCGACGCGTTGCATGTGGATTATCGGTTGCCCACACATGGGAATTGTGCGCATTAAAGACACCCTCGCGTGAAAATGTCGCTTCATCTGTAAATAGCACATAATCTACGAAATCCGGCTGCAACGCACATTGCTGCATCACCCACAGGCAGAAGTTCACGCGGCGAGGATAATCTGCCGGATTCAATGCTTGTACTTTCTGAAAATGGAAGGGGTGTAAGCGATTTTCGTTTAACACTCTGCATACAGTCTGGTGACTCACACCTACGTCACGCGCAACAGTTCTTGTGCTTGACTCGGGTCTATCAGCCACAATGTTCAAGATGCTTTCTTCCAGCCTTGGAGTGCGTACAGCTCTTACTCGACCAGCGCCATGTCTGTTGACGTCGAACGCACCTGTTTCACAAAGTTGACGATGTAACCGTTGAAAAATTCTATGATCCGGCATTCGTCGATCAGGATACTCCGCGCGATACATTCGTAACGCATCTCTGCCGTTACCATTTGCACGGCCGTACATGTAATGCATGTCTGCTTTTTCTGCATACGTAAAGTCACCCATCGTCTACGGCAGCACAATTGTGAATGGCGCTTTTCCCTACTGCGATGCATCATGTTCAACAGCGGCTAGACATCTACTGCCCTCTACCGGCAATGATACCAACCGATCACTCCATTTCTCTTTCCTTTTATTTCCCCTGTTTACGCCTCACCGCGTCACTTGCGACTATACATTCCTATACAATAAATCATTGTTACAATGTCCTGTACCTACCATTAAAGTTTGTACCATGAATTCGGGACCACCCTGTATATATATATATATATATATATATATATATATATATATATATATATATATATATATATATATACCAGCATTGCAGCATTTCAGTAACACCTTTCGAAAAACATTTTATTTAAAATTTCTACATGATACAATGTATGCTGGTAACTTACTCTTTCTTATTATCTTATGAATTATTTAGGAACTATTAGGATTTTTTTCATTTTTCGAAAAACGTAAAAATATGTCGAAGCTCAAAACTGCTGTACTTTTTAAGAGAAATTTAGGACTATATACATACTGCATGGCGAGACATAATTTAAAATGTACTGACTGGTGCATATTAGTTTGAAAAAGTTGTATAATGTATATAAGTAGTGTAATGTTGTTGTTGAACACATTTTAGTCTTTTGCATCTAAGTGTTTCTAAATATTTCTTATTATTTAATTATTTATGGACTATGGTTATGCATCTGAGGATAGACACTAAGAAAGTACCATCAAAGGTTCTACATCTTATTTAAAAAGGTATGAAGAATAAAATTGAAAATAATGTATTAATATCTAAATTACCACAATGCAGATATTTATTTAAGTGTCTTAAAATCTATAGTGTATTGGATAATACAAACTGAATAATTTGCTTGTAAGAATGCAAATGTGGACAAAAAATATATTATACTTTAATCAAAACTTCTTAATATTCTTTAAAATGTATATCCTGTTACAAATATTATCTCATACGAAACTTTGATTTTTACACACATACGTTTCCAGTCTACAAAATCCAAGTATCTGACTTACTATAACTTAACTACTTTTTGTTTAAAAAATAAGATACACATATATTACCTAAAATTGGGCAAAAAAACACCATGCTTTGTGTATGATGTCACATGTAGATTTTGTATTTTAATTTAAATGTTTAGAAAAAATAATAATTCTACTATCCATGAATAATAAAAAGACACAGGAGATAACAACGAAATTATTTACATATTTAAAAAAATCCTTGGGAGTTTGAATTTTATAAACGTTGGAATACTAAAGTTCGAAAAAAAAGAAGGTTCAATTTGACTAAAGGAATAAAATAGTGTGTATTTATCACACGGGTTCTGAAAATGTATGCGCATTAATTATATGCATTTGAACAATTAGAAAAATCAATTATTTTAACATCTTTATTTTCTGTCGTTTTCCTATTTTTACCTTCCCTTCGCTTTACTTTTTAAAATTATATCTGCTTTCAAGCCCTTTGAAGTATGAAATTTGAGCTTCATTTGCTTGAAAATATTTTTGTACCTTCTGTTATATCTACCACTTTTTTTGTCTTTGCTCTTGAAAGCATTCTTTATTTTCATGGATTTAAAATCACAATATATTTAAGTACTAAAGAAGAAACAATGCTGACAGCCGTTGTTGTATTAGAATGTAAGACAATCAACGGAGTTCCCAAATTACAAAAACGATTAGAAAAATCCCAATTTTTTAATATTATTTAGTCATAGTGAAACGAGTAAGTTTGCTTCATGTGATGTATTTTCTGATTTAAAAAGATGCGAATTTGGAAAACGAGTCTTGGAAAAAGCGTTCAAAAGTAAAACCCAAATGCTAAAACAGCTTTTACAAAATGGTCTTAAGTAATTTATGTTAGTATTCATGAAATAAAAATTTCTAGTTTTTAATTTGAAATCCCTTTAACCTAAACAAGTGATTAAAGTAAGCAAGTGATTGCGACGGGATATCTTGTATATGAAGATCTTTGCAATTTTAAAAATGGAGAAGTATCTCTTTATCAAGATATTGGCGATTTGTTTTGATGATGACGAGATGGAGATTGCGAATTATTTTTCTAATGGCGAGGTATTTAACCCATCAAGATCTGGTAAGTTATGCTAATGACGTAAAACCTCGATGGAATGTTTCATGAACGTTAACAATACCTGAAAACACAAATGAAAGCTGCATTGTTACCATAACGAACTTAGATCTGCCATGTTTAGTTTTTAATTTCATATTTGTTCATAACATATTATAATCTTTTTTAAATATATTATAATTTAGTAGCTTTACACCGATAATTTAATGATCGTTTGCTTTTTGTCTGTTGTTCAGTGTTTTTGTTTGCTAACGTGATCTAATTACACGAATATAAATGAGGGAAAGATTAAATTTGACATTTGACTGAAACACATTTACAAAGTATACAACAATAATTCACTACCTTACATATTTCCATAAAAATATGTAAGGAAGCGAATTATTGTTGTATATAAAAATTATAAATATGGAACCATACACAAACTAGAAATTGATTGTATAGTATCTATTAGTCATGATAATACTGAAAAAACATACAATTCTGTTGTTTTCTTTACCTTTAATTGTGAAATTTTTTACACCCTAATCATTTTTCCACATTTTAATTTCTTTACCTTTGTTTGTGAAATTTGTTATACACTAATCATTTTCCCACATTTTAATATATTGTTAAATACATTCACTGCCAAAAGTTACGCACAAAAGGTAAAATGCGAAAAAAACGTCAGGTACAGCTATGATTGACACGAAATGCGGCAGGAAAGTAGCAAATAGGTTTATGCATAAAACAAAATAAAAATTATATACAAAGATGAAAACAATATTGAATTTTCATAAATTATAAGATGCAGTCATATTGGAGTCATTAACAAAATGATGTTTAAATCCAAAACAAATAAACAAAACCGACGTTAATAGGGTATGTGACCACCCCTCAAACTCATATAAAGTTTACAGCGTCTGACTATGCTTTCCATGATGTGATCAACCACTCTAGTGTGAAGTAATCGTCATTCCACCTGTAGAACAGTTTGCAACTCTGTGAGAGTAGCTGGGGTGGGAAACATCCAGACACAGCAAGGTCGAGGGCATCCTAAAGATTTTCATTGGGATTAAGTATGCGACCAAATCATACGTGCAATCCCATCACTCTCCAGGTTGTCGTCGACGATGTCATCTCTATGGGGACGCGCGTTATCATCCATTGAAACGAAAGAAGGACCAACTGTTGTAGCGTACAATCTCACAATGGGCTCTAGAACTTTATTCCAAATCCGGAAACCCGTCACAGAAACCCGTCTATAGATGTACGGGTCGGTGCGATATCCCAACGAAATCTAGGACCACACCATGATGCTTCCACCTCGGAATACGTGATGCTCGATAACGGTTTGGGGTCGATTGCGTATGCCTTGTTCCCTCCAGACCCTTATACGTTTGTCATAAGGCATCAGGGGGCAAATCTCGACTCATCTGTGAACATAACGTTAAGCTTCGGTTTCCTAAAAAAGCGTAGCCGTGATCTAGCGGCTGTGATGTATCGGTGGGTGATGTCACTAAAACGTTGTTAAAACTAACACATGGTGTTGGTTTCTTAAAGAGCGTTGTTTGTGAGCGTAACGAAAATGATCGGAGCCACCATTTCCATGACTGTCGTCATAGCGGTCTCAAACAGTTGGGGAACGTTTTTTCTCTTGTAGCGGCAAGATTTAATTTCCTGCTCCAAACGATTCGAACGAAGAGGAGCGAAATAAATAAACATTTTTGACTGCCATTGATTAATTCGTTTTTGTAAAATCGGGATCATTAAACACAGAATGAAAATTTCAACAGATTTGAAATCTGCTGAAAATTTGACACCAGATCGATACCTTAAATGGGATTTTCTTTAAATAAATAATTAATTATTTAATAAATAATTAAATAATCAAATAGTAAATAATTGAATAATAAAACTGTTTTTGCTATCGATCTGGCGTAGAAATTTACGCTGATTTGAAATCTGTTGAAATTTTCACTCTACCTTCAACGATCCCGAAGTTAGAAACTTGAAACTAGAGAAAAAAAAAAACTTTGTTTTGTTTCTCGAATAAAATAAACCACGACAGCCGTCTGTGTTGCCCATTCTCCAACGTATTCTGTCCGTCTAAGTTGACACCTCCGGATTTTTGTTTAGACGGCCGTTTAGTTATGCCCGCGGCATCATGACGTATCACGGCTGTTAGATAACGGCTCCACTTTCTTAGGAAACCAAAGCTTTAGCCCAATCAGACACAGTCGAAATCACATGTTGCTAATACTACTTGAATCGTGCCCTCTGGATTAGATGCATATATGAACACAAACTCGTGGTACCCGAGCTTACAGTGCATTCATATGTAGCCTTCCGCGCACAGTAGTGGCAGATGTCGTCTTACCAATAGACGTTGCAGCGATAGATGTCACACGTGTGGAGGTTGCTCTTCGATTTCGCTTCGCTACAACAGCAATAGATCGATCTTCCGCGAGGGTCGTAACCCTTGGGCATCCTGTCACAGGTCTCCGGACAACTGTTTGCCTTGCTTGGAATTGTTTTCATATTCGTGAAATTACGGAATGACGAATGCCGAATATAAGAGCAACATCAGTGATTGATTATCCTGCTTCAAGGCGTCTCACAGAACGCCAGCGCTCACTATCTGCCATTCGTCTTCTGAAAGCCATAGAAACACGTCTGTCTTGAAAACTAATTGAACGAAAACTCAAACACTTTTTATCATATCTTTCATGCAACTCCTCTAACCCTTCACAATGATGGCTTCTTATACGACTGCCTTTTTTGCATAATTCTCGACACGAAACCCCGTGATTGGCTGTTACACAGCACATTTGCATACTTTCATCTACCTCTGCAGCAAATTGCAATCTCTCAAATTCAGATTGGCTTCTAGAAATTAACATTTTTCTTTCTGTTCTTATTTTTTGGAAGTGAGTGTATGTATTCATCAATCGGGTAGTAATCAACAAAAGAAATAGCTGTTATAATTGTTCTAAATATTATTACTGTACATGAAATTGAATGAGGATACAATTTAATAAGCACGACTATAAAACTAATAAAACTTCAGTTAAAATTCATTACGAATCTTTTAGCTTATAAATCTATAACGAATCATTTAAGTAGTAATATGTTGTTAGAAACGAGTTTATCAATTAGGATGTTACCAACACGAAAGAAATAATTGTTTTAACTATTAATATTCTACTTACAACTCAATGTGCATCACATAAACAAGATTGTAAAGTGATAAAACTTCAGTGAACGTGCATTACGAATCATTTAACGTATCATATAGCTATAGCCAATCATTTCAAACATACAATACCCTACGATAATAGACCGGACGCCAGCGGATTTGCAAAACATCCGACTATTTGTTTGGGGGTGTTTTTCGTGGTATTGCCTGGACCTTTGCATATTGTTCTTGGTAAATTGAACGCCGACACCTACTTGAATATTATGGACAGCCAGGTTCTTCCTACGCTCTGGAAATTTTATGGAATGAACGAATGTTACTTCCAGGACGACAACGCTACATGTCCTGTTGCAGCCTATGTCAAGCAGTGGTATCAATATATAGATGTAAAACGTCTTCCTTGGCCTGCTCGGAGTTCTGACCTAAATTTAATAGAACATTTGTTTAAATCTTAGAGCGACGCTTATGGACCAGGAACCACGTACGAAATCTACAGCTCAGCTGGCGACACTCTCGCAGCAGGAATGGACAAAAATACCCATAGCTGTGTATCAAAACATTGTTGAAAGTCTGCCAGAAAGGTTGCTAGTGTAATTGCAGCACGTGGGGGACCATCCCCCTAATAAAGCATGTATTATTTTCTTTATGCAATCAGATCTTGTTATCTGGTCCATTATTGAAGGGTAGTGTATTTTAAATACAGGGTGATTCTTAAAAGATGGGTAAAACTTTAAAAGGTGATAGTAATATCCAAACAAACAACTTTCATCAAATATTACATGGTCGGAATAAAAACTCAAAGGTGCTACGCAGGTGTTACTATAAGAGACCTAAACACACAAAGAGAGAATAAGTGACAAAAGCAAGTTTAATGACACATGATTATAATAAGTGTTCCAAACAGTGACCGGCAGTGGCTATGCATGAGGTACAACGGCGAAGAAAGGATTGGCGAGCTTTCTGAAAAACGTCAGGCATATCGCTTACTTCCCCTGCAGCGGCCGAAAGTATAGCGACGAGATCTTCTGTTGATTCAACTTGGGTCTCATACACAAGATCCTTCAGCTGTCCCCACAAAAAGAAATAAATACATGAAAGATCTGGCGAGTGCGGTGGCCAAGCTACAGGACCACCTCGCCCAATCCATCGGTTCGGAAAAGATAAATCCAGATAGTTTCGCACCTCTTGTGCACAATAGGCTGGTGCTCCATCTTGCTGGAACCACATTGCATTCTGGATGTGTGTGGGAACGTCCTCCAACATGTCTGGCAGGACCTGTTGCAGAAAAGTGAGGTATTTTTCCCGTCAAGTCGTTCTGGCAGAAGTTAAGTTTCGAGTCGGTGGTCTCCGATTATTCCTGCTCAAACATTGATAGAAAAGCGCTGATAATGAGCATGTGAATAAGTGATATGTGGATTTACATCCGCCCAAACATGTTGATTGTGCGTGTTAAATGCACTTTCGCGTGTAAATGTACATTCATTCGCGAAAAGCACAATTGCCACGAAATCTGGATTTACTGCGCTCTTCTGCAGAAACCAGCGAGCGAACTCCACACGACGAGCATAATCGTTTTGAGTCAGTTCCTGAACATGGTAAGGATTCAAACGTTCAGCCTTCAGTACTCGCCATGTCGTGAATTCTTATACATGTAACTACCTAGCCACTGCTCGGGGACTTGTACTTGGCTAATCAACCACCATATCCAGAATAGCTTCTTCCACGACTGACGTTCTGTCCGTCTTTGCACGATGCATGCTACCGGGGAGCGAGAAAGAATCCCATCTCGCACAACTATTGGTGTATGCGCTCAAATGTTTTATGGTCGGCCAACCCCCAGTTGGGAAACGTCTCCCCGTACAATCGTTGAGCCTTTGAGCCATTTCTATTTGCAAGTCCGTAGATAAAACGCATATTAACCTTTTCCTTATTAGTGAATGGCAATATCTTCCGATATATTCTTACCACGATTGACAGTTGCACACCCGGATCAGTGGCTTTTATATATTAATCAAGGCGAAAATTTGCATGCGAGTTCTTCTTTTTAATTATATTACATTTGCATGCTATTACTGTCGTTCTTCTACGAAGAACTCGCAACAAGAATGGAGCTTTAACATTTGCAAGGATCAAGTTTTCAAATGCGCCAGCACCTTTACGTTTTCTTTCCGACTATGCATTATATGATGAAAGTTGTTTGTTTGGATGTGTACTATCACCTCTTAAAGTTTTGCCCATCTTTTAAGAATCCCCCTGTACATGTTCACTGATTGAGAAGTAACCAACGACACAAATAGCTGTTATAAATGTCATTATATTACATAAAACTGAAAGCGTAATTAAATAAACGCGGTTACATAAACTCGATAAAACTTCAATAACACTCCATTACGTATGCATATCCAATAACGAAAGCACATTCAAAACCACATCAATACTTTCCCACCCTCCATGCACTGAACAACCGTCTGATTCAAACCCAGCACACGTGCCTTTAAACTCACTCCAGAAGGAATCCGAATCGTACGCTCATCAAGTTTGCTTTTTGTTCATCTCTAAATGCCTCACTCGCGATGCGACGAGTTTACCCAAGTCAAGGCTGCCAGCTGTTTGCCGATCCCAACTCGGAGAAATTACATTAATGACGTAAATTCATCAGGACGGTGTGCATCGCCAGCGTGCTTTTATAGCCTCTAATTATCCTCCCCCGGGACATTTAGGGAGCTAACTTGAGAGAAAACGATGCACATCCTTCTCACAACTGTTTGCCCCATCCTCTTACGAGCTGACAACGCTTCCCTCTCCCTTTGTTGACTCGATTTATGATCAAGTTAAGGCCTTTGTTAGCTTTGTTAGAGACCTTGTTAACACATATATCTCTGGTCTCCCCGGTGGCTGACTTCCAAGAGAGATAAGGGGCATAAACGGAAAGCAAAATTGAATTGAGTTTTATGTGAAATCAGGAGTCGCATTTTTCATCGGAATTTGTGGTCTGCTCTTGTGTCGGAAGGGATAAAGGAGGGCACACTTCGGCTTCTGAGATATTAGCTGAGTTTGCGGGTTTTCGTATTCTAAAGGTGTGACGGATTATTGTAAGGTTGGATGTGTTTCTTAGCGAGACATGCATGTGGAACTCTTGTTCAGGGCAAAATTATGTCTACTGTCTGGCGATTTACGAGATTGTGACGACTTGCTTGTGTTTCTGTGGTATTAGCTGAGTTGCGGGTTTCATGATTCAAAAGGTATATGACTGTGATGAATTTATTTACTATTGTGAAACATAGGTTATGAACTCTTATTCAGAGCAAAATTCTCCTGAAGTTAGTGATTTTAGAAAACTGTCAGGCAGAAATTCTTTGGGGAATGAATTTGTTGCTGCTAATAGTTCTCAGATATTAGCTGAGCTGCGATTTTTAGGTTTCTAAAGATATCACTATGAAGTATTATATTCGAGATACGTTTATGTGTTAGAATGGACACGGATGTGGATTTTAAAGGGCAATACTACTAATGATTATTGTAAAAATGAATGTATTTATTAGCTTAAATGCAGGTGTTGAATTCTTATTCAAGGCAAAATTATATTGACTGTCTTCCGACTTAATTTTCCTAATGTCCTAATGGTAGTTTCGAAGATATATTTACTTATTAGATGAAAACTGACCAGATAATGATGAACAAAATATTGCATCAAAACCACTTGAAAGGTAAGGAATGGATACGACATACATATGTTTCTGAGATATTAGCAGAGTGGCGGGTGTTTGAACAAGGTATTTAAGAAAATTGTTTACCTTAAAGTATTTAGGAAATCAAATTTGTGTACCGATTATAATCTAACAGAAATTCTTTCCGAAAATACTTTCTCTCTTATTCAGTATATATATATATATATATATATATATATATATATATATTATTTGGCGACATTGGGCGGAGATTTACTAAACTCTGAGGTATTATATACGATGTGGGTCTTAGAATTCTAAATCGGCTATGCATGATTAATTTATTATTTAGGATGAAATGCAGGTGAAGATCATAAGCGTATACAATGTTGATAGATTTAATTAATAATGTGTTTATTTGTTAGTGTAAATACGTGAGAGACTTTTATTCAGGCTAAATTTTGTTGAAGTAAGGTATTTTAGAAAAATGTCTGACATAAATTATTTGGGGAACAAATCTGTTATCACTAATGGTCTACTTCTGTCTTTGTGTCATTACTCAAGTTGAGAGTTTCAAGATTCTAAATCTGAATCGATATTAAGAATGAATTGTTAGAGTGAAAGACACATGAGATGATTCTATAAACAAAACACCACAACGAAATATTGTAAGAAAATTATTCGTTTGTTAGAGTGTTAAATGCGTATAAGCAGCTCTTATTTTACGCAAAATTCTTTTGCAAAAAGGTTAATTTAAAAACTGTCAGTGAGGAAGTGAAGTGGATGGCTGTTGCTGATAGCCTACTTCTGTTTCTAAGTATTGGCCTGAGTAGAACCTGAGATAAGGGATTTGGGATTCTAAATCTTTAAAGCTATTAAGAATGTATTTATTTGTTAGAGAGAAACACACATGAGGAACCTCTATTCAAAGAAATATTCTGCTAAACAAGGTACTTTTTAGAAAAACGGGAGACAAATATTTAGTAAGTGCATTAGTCTGAATATTATTACATCTAATATTCGGAGTACAATGTGGAAGAAATATCGCATATGGGAAGTGACCAGTAAATATTTAGAAATCCGTCAAAGCTTTTACAAATATGTTTTATAAAGCATCTGATTTTAAGGTAAAAAGAAAGTGTTATTTAATTTTCAACGTATTCATTTTCTTACATATTCTTAAGGTTTATTCAAATGAGGGAAGATTTAATGGTGCATTAAATTATTCATAAACCAAACATTTGTCATCAATATCAAACATGGTTACGATATATTATCTTGCTAGCAAACACCCACTTATTATGATATATTTAATTGGCCTCGATAAACATTTCAGAATAATTAATAAATCTTAAAAATACTTGTTTTTTCGCCCTTGCAAAATTGTCTTTCAGATATCTTACCAGTGGCAACAAAGCTATTATAATTCTAAATGAATGATTATGAAATAACTTTATCTATATATATAATTCTCTTACGTGGCACGCGAAAAAGACGTTATTTGTAATCCCGTTTTTGGCAACACTGCACGATTGTTTGTTTATCGCGATGTCTCGCGCATCGATTGAATTTATAGCGTTATCGGATGAAATTTTATTGAAAAAAAAAAAAAAGGAAATTTTAATGAGCTGTTGCAGTTAGCTTATAATTGAAAACGGAGGATCTTTTCAGGGCCATTTAAAAAACGGTCCTTTTCAGGGCCAACAATTATAGTTCAACAAGACGCTTGCACTACAACTTCGGCAACAAACTCAATGAAAAAGTTTGGGTCGTTTGAGTGCTGGGAAAATGTACACACAAACAACATGCTGGGTATTGAATTTCCAAATCACCGCTCACATTTCGAGTCAAAATTTGCACAAAGTTTTCATTTGAATTTTGATTTTAGAGATACTGTACATATTTTTTCTGTAATACAGCAAATTTAGATTTTAAAAACATTTTTTTGGTAACATATTTTGTAAACAATCCCTTCTGCTAGGACACATGTCCTCATTGAGACGAGCGGTGCGAGCATAGGTTCGCGCAGCGAACCAATGAGGATTGCGAAGCAATCCTCCGGGGGTTGGCGAGCGTTAGCGAGCAGGGGGCAGGCCCCCTAGTTTCAAATAATTCGTTCATAAAACATTTCTGATCTTATTTTTATGATAATTTTCATAATGCGTATTTGGGTAAAACCCTTTTTTTTTGGTTGTTATAAGTTTTTATTTTTATATACTTTGAATATTTACTACTTTTAGTTTAATTCGAAGACAGTCTAAATTTTATATGCATGATAAAATATTTCTGTTCCGGTAAAAAAATACGAAGATGGTATTATTTGGTAACTTTTAAATCGAATTCTTATACTTAAAATGATATTTTACCTGAATTAAAAATGCCTCTTGCCATATGAAGTAATTTGGACAATGAAAGTAAAACAATTGTTCATAAATAAATATTTAACACCCAAATAACGTTAATTTACACTTTAATAACATGTAAATAATGTTTAAATATTTTTGTAGTACTTGCTGAAAAATACATATTTTAGTGGTAAAAGTCATCAATTCTCCCATTTAACTATCATATTCCTAAGCACAATTATTATCGTACTATTAGTGCAGGAGAGAGAAATAGTAAAATAATTTTATTGGAATTTAGTATTTTGAAACCTCTTGTAAGGCTTTGTCTACCAGAAGTTATTATTTGAATGAATTTTATTAAATAAGTGATATAAATGTTTATTCACTTGAAACCATTGTAAGAATTTAATTTACCTGGACATTTTTCTGCTAATATTTTAATATGTTATTTGAGTAACGACTTTGTTGTTTGAACAAGCATGCAAATTGTAACCCTTAACTATCCTAATCTGATATTCGTTTATTCACTTTGAACTAAGGTTCTGTATGTTAAAAGTAATAAAATTGTACCTCCACATACTCTTAATCGATTCCAATAAACTCATATAATTAGTTTTTCATTAAATGAAAACATATATTATTCGTTTAAAGTTACTATGCATGTACTATACAAAGAGTACTATGCAAAATAAAATAACTGTTATATACATATTTATTTTTCTATCATCATATGAGGGATGCGAGTTAAATCTGTCGTGGCCTCAAAGGTATTTACGTCGGCATGGTGTGGAAGTTTGGAAAATCGGGGTGTCATTTCAGGTGTTCATCTTGTCATCTTACCATGGTTGAAAATTATGAGATGTTGTACCTCTCGGGATTGATTCTGGACCTTCACCAATAGACCGTTATATTATTCCAGTGTAACATTAATTAAACTACATCCCTACGTAATATTTCATCAAAAACAACAGATTAAAAAAGCCTCTTCAAAAAGTATCACACACTGATTAGAAAAACAAAATTTCTTTACCTAAACCTTCTCCCCTTCAAAACAAACCTTTTATAAGTCTACACTCCTCCTTTACTCGCACTGCACTATTGTATCATATTTCAATGCCATACTTAAGGAGTTCCATAAAGTGCTTTGCTGCTTTATACTTGATTTCCTTCATATTTTTACCCCTTGGGTCCTTAGCAAAACACACAATATTGCAATGGACGGCTAAATTGATGCAATGAGCATCCGAACAGAAATGTTTTCGGTCCGGAAAGAAAGTACGCTAGCGCTTGCCTTATGTACTGTCGAATGCTGATAAAGTGTGTGGCAGAATTGTCTTCAGCCTTGAAATTCTCCAAGAGTCCCATGGAATCAGAAGGCAAAAAAAAATTGTTTGGAAACAAATGGAGAAATGGAACCTATATTTTGGCTCTAACATATATCGACGAGATGTAACCAGAAAATTTCCATTTGCTACTTTCTGTGACTCGAGGACTCCGTCATCAACTGGTTGGCGATGGATAATAGAAAGTCAGGGATTCCACTGTGTCTAATGGAACGTCCATATTTGCAATGGTTTTAGGAAACAAAAATGTAATAAAACAGAATTTATGCTCAAGTTTAACAGCTTCCTCGTAATCACTGAGTGGTGGGGAGATCTAGTAACGAATCACATTTGTGGCAGTTGGATCCTATGCTCCATGTACCGAAGTCATATGTCTTGACTGCAGTGATAAACTACACCCGGGGAATTTTTGATCACACCTCGTATTTAATAGCTTAAGTTTATTCAATTTGCTTTTAAGGTATGCACTGTAATGAATTTGAACTGATTATTTGGACCTTGTTGTGGATTCTTACGTTTGTTGATAGCCCGGAATTGTAATCTTGTGAGTGAAGGTTCTTTTTAGAGAAATAAAAGTTATTTTAATATAAAATAAAGAAATTTATTTACAAGATCTTCGAGATTTTCAATTTCGAAAAATTGGCTTTACAAAATGCGGGTTAGCAGCTTTGTGTTCATTCCAATCCATTGGAATAGTGTACATAGAGTTCTGTGCTTCTGGTTTTTATACGGACATGTTGCTGCCAAATCGACAACAAAACCGCCAGATCTGTCGCCAGTCCACTGCTCTTAAATAATAAAAGGTTCGAATTATGCAAAACTCACTAAATGGTTACACTAAACTTACTAACGCTGACTTCCGTTTTCTAATTTTCCGTTTGTCTGGTTGGTAGGCCGTAAGAGACTTAATTTGAGATTATAGTATTTGTATTTACATGTTTAGAATAAAAGATATTGGAAATGAATATTATTTAATTTCGTAGTGCTTAGTTATGCAGATTCAGATGGTTGGTTGGAGCTTATGACGCTATGGTCATATTTTACCAAACTGCGACACGTTCAAGACAAACACCGTCGCGTAAATGAATACATACACAAGAAAAATCTTACGAGATTCAGGAAAGATTAATACACTAAGAAAGTAATCCAACTTGCACCACCTATAACTAGAAGTTTCTTAGCCAAGTGCACAAACCCATTCAGTTAGGTTACCCATATATTCAGAAGGCGCAGTAACATATATTGATCGGATGCTAGTAGTATGTACTTCACAAGAGGACTGCTATGACTATGGCACATCTATACCATTAATAACCAGTGTGCCAAACGAACTAATTCTCAGAAATTTTCACAATAAAAAGTTTTTTTGACACTTGTATTTCCCTGGTTCAAGATTACGAGGCTTTAAAGCTCCAAACCATAATAACTACCATGGATTAACACGACGTGAAATTGATTAAATTGCAGCTCTCCTTTATTAATGTTTACCGACGCGCAGAAAACTGTTTTTTCGCCCTAATCCAAACTCATAATCCTCCCTTCACAACACTACCCCATCCTGCAAAGAATTTCTATTTTTAACTCACCTGGGGAACAAATGAAAGCGAAGATAATATTGTGGAACGGGACGGGAAGAAAAAGAGAACGGAAGAAAATCTCTTTTGTTCCTTTCTTTTTATGTCGGGGTTCCACGGTGTTCCACCGTTTTATGGTCCTCAAAGACGGTCCAGAAAGAAACAATGTTATTAAGCGCACTGGCCCAGGATGGGTGTTTGTTCAGTGGAAGTGAGCAAGTAATCGGTGGGGATAGGGACACAAAGGGAAAGATCTGGGGAGGGAAGGTGGTCTAGGTAATTGCCGGATAGCCATTCATCACGTTTTCTCCCGGATTAAATGAGCTGACAAAAGGCGTGTCAGCAGAACACGAGGTGATAATTAGCGGTGCGTGGGGGAGCAAAACATAGCTTTTATGAGCAAAAAAGCTGAGACCACTTTCGGGAGAGTCCCCTGTTGAAAGGCATTTACGCAATAAGTGTGAGAGAGAGCGAGATGAGGTTTCTTTGATATATGAGTTCCCTTAATCGAGTCGTACAAGAAAATTTCTCAGACGTTAACAACTTACATTTTTTTAAACAGATAAGCAAATAAGGCTCTTGTACATACGGCAGCAATTATTCGTTAGGTTGTCGTGAGCTTTACGTATGATAACATATTTGTCACGGCTGTTGAGTTTTATAACAGTGTTAAGCATTATAAAGTTATGACAGCATATCACCATTTTAATTTAAGTGCCTAGAATGGCGTGCAAAATTTAAGGTTGGTTGTTTTCGGTTTTTATGGATAAAAATGAGAGGAAATATTATTTGAGTGCATCTGGGTTTTGATGCCCTTATACACCTAAGGAAAATGTGCCCCTGAGTTGTCTGACAGTATTCATTGACATTAAGCCCAAAAAACCTTATGGCGATTTGCATGAGTTGGAAATTTTTACCAGCATACTTACAATTCAATTTGTGATGTTACTTTACACGGAAATCAATAAGTTTTTTTTTCACTAATGTTCTTTCTAATGGTGTGATGGTGTACAGACCTGTTTTTCTTTTTGTACTTAATTATCTCCTTACTTCTAAATAAATTATTCGTTTTATTAAAATGCTTCGACATGAATTCATAGCTTCAGATTGGTAGCAGATTGTGATTGATATTTACAAATAATTTCAAATCAGAATCCATTCGAATAACTTTGTGTTGTGTTCCTTGAAACTTTTTCTGAAGCTTAAATGTACACTCAGATAAATGGATTTGAATTCAAATAAGATAGAACAGTTTAATGAGACAAATTATGCAATTTGTGGTATGGAAATAGAAGCTCTATTAGATGCAAAAGATTTATTCGAAAATGTGATTCTTAGGGATGAACCTGCCTTACACGAAAATGTGCAAGATCATGAAATTTGGCCAGTAAAAAGAAATTTTGAATAATTGTTCTAGCCTGACAGCGGAACAAATTATCACTTATAATGGCATTAAGAAGGCAAATAAAATTTGGGATGCAATCACGTTTCCTTTTGATGGAGCTATTGAAGATAGAAGAACAGAGCTATTGCTGGATCTAACAAGATTGAAAAACTTACAAAAGGAAAGCATAGACCTTGCAAGATCCCAAGGACTTTCACAGCAAATAGACCAACTGGGTAAATCGGTTACTGACGAGAATTAATTCGATATATCATAGACGGTTAGAAAGTTATAGGACAAATGCAGTGGCATTATATGTGAATAGAGGTACCAACTAAACAGACTTAGGGCTAACTTTGATGAATTTTGAAAAGTAAAATAATAAGAGTGAAGTAAAGTTATGTACAGCTTTCAGAGCTTATGACAAGCAAAAACAAAACAAGAAGTTATGTTACATATGTAATAAAACGTGGGCACTTAAAGAAAATTATTAGTTTGGAAAATCTAACCAAAATATCACGAAAATAAATTTGATATTACAAAGCGTGCAACAAAAAAATCTAGAAGCGATAGGCTCCATAATTTGTTTGGCAATTGGAACTCGACTTTATATAGCTTGTATTGAAAACAAATTGTCTCAATACAATCAAGATCCTAGACGGATACTTTGGACTCCTATCAAGCGAGTTTTTCGATACTTGAAGGGACTGTGGATTTTTGCCTAACACTTAAAACTGCAAATGGAAAATTTAATGCAAGTACTGATGCAAGCTGGAGCACAACAGCAGATGTAAAATCCTACAGTAGATATTTGTTGAAAATAGGGATGTAGCTTGGATGTAAAAGTAAAAAACAGATGCGAGATGCATTATCAATAATGAAATGTGAATTAATTGCATCATGTGAAAGTGTTTGTGCAGTTACGTGGCTAAACTATATGCTTGAGGAATTAGAAGAAACATCTCTTATAGCCAAACCCATCAATGTGAAAACATGTAGCAAGAGAATAATGGATTGGTTTAATAACCAAAAAATAAGTAATCGAACACGCTATATAAATGAAAAGTACCACTTTATTAAAGTTGACAAAGATTATGGAGAAATTCGATTTTCATGTCAAAATACGAAGGAATTAGATGGAGATATGATGACAAAACACTTTCCTAGTGATATATTAAAACAATGTCTGGATTAGGATTAGGGCTAATTTCGCCTGCCATTGGATGCAAGTGATTATTACTGAAGTTGGACTATTACCAAGCAAAGAAAAAGCATAAATAAAGGGGAAATTAATTGGATATTTTACCTGCATATTTACAACTCAATTTGTGATGTTTTTTTTTACATGGAAAACAATAAGATTTTTGTTTTAGCAATAATGTTCTGACTAATAATGTGATACTGTACGAACTTGTTTATCTTTTTGCACTTAATTATCTCTTAACATCTAAATGAATTATTCATTTTATTAAAATACTTCCTCATCAATCCATACAAATTTTCGAAAAGTACTGTTGCGTATCATGTGTCAGTGTTGTATTTTATAAAATCATCTTTTCTAATCATGAGTTGGAAGTGAAAAGCAAGCATGCACGTTGTTGTAAGGTTCGAGTAAATTATTGTTGTGTTAACATTAATCACTGTTAAAAGGTATGCGGTGGTTATAGCTTAGTATTAACAATAGCATGCTTTCGCGTGCATGAAATACCTTCAAAACAGCAGGAATAACTGTTAAAAATGTATGTGGTGGTTGCCCAATGATACCAACGCCAAGGGATGACAAATGTGTAATCCTACAGGCCAAAAGGGATCAACGCCAGACTGGAAGTGATACTTCGAAATAACAAATTCACACAATTATCGACATCGTGAAATCTGGTTAAACGCCAGTCGAAATATTCTGAAGCTCCTAGCATTTATGAAGAAAAACAACACCGCATCTGAATAGGAATACATATGACGTGCAGAAAAATATTTATCTTCGATTATAAAAGGGAAAACAAACCGAGAAATGGAGAAGTGAATGCGGGGGGTAGGAAATGTAAAATGGAGAGGGAAGGAGTCAGGAAACCTCAAAGTTTCATCTGAGGAATGCAAAACGACTGTCTCCCACCCTTTCAGAGACGGAGTCAAGAATTTTGTGCATAAGGTTGCTGTTTACCCTCGCCGAAGGCATTTGTAACTCAAGTAAGTTTTGATGCTACTGCGGGGGAAAAAGATATTCCTCGAAAAATCAAAACTTGTTGAATTATGCAAAAGCGGGATCCCTGCGTCAGCGTCTAACAGCATCAGGATCCACGGGACTAAATCCGAGTTATGTATGTACCCTTAGGAACAAATCTCTCCTTGAGCTTGTTTTTGCGCGCCCTGCCCCAAAGTCTCTGATCCAATCATGTGCGACGCTATTTTCTGGAAATGATTTTTGGTTTTGGAGCAGTGTCTCTGTTGGTTGTATAGTATATGCTGTATGTTTTTTGCGACCTAAATCTGATTCCTGATGAGGGTTCCGGGAACACTAGCGTTGCACAGGCGGTTATCAGGTAACAGTTTAATCAGGCAGAACTCAAACTGATTCCTTACGCTAGAACTTACAGGATACTTTATGTAAAGCAGTCTGCTTACTTCTTTTTTTGGGGGGAGGGGAAACCTAATTTAACAGAAAATATCTCTATTATAAGTAACTATGATTGAAATAACTTAAATTTAATTCCTTTAATTACTATGCGTTAGTGAATAAATTGCATACCAGTTATTCATTGCTATAGTATATCAGTTATTCATTGTTATAGCATATCAGTTTTTCAATGTTACAGTTTAGCAGTTATTCGTTGTAATAGTATATCAGTTATTCATATTTTGGTAATTTTTAATTAACTTCGTACTAGAGCAACACAGTGGACTAGTGGTCCTGGATCAGTCCCCCAAGGGAAAGATCCGAGGACACCACCACGTAATTGTGAACCATGGTCAGATGACGAGGCAACTCCTGAGCTGGCACCCCACTCTCCAAACGAACCCAACGTGAGGACTTTCAGCCACGACAGATTTAAGATGCACCAGTCGCCTCTACTAAATACGCTTACAAACATCTATGCACTGACCCGGATTCGAACCATTAACCTTCCGATGTAGAGGCGAACACTTTAGCCACCAGACCGATTGGTCGGCTATTCGTTGTTATAGTATATTAGTTATTCATTGTTTTAGTACATATAATTATTATTCATTGTTTCAGTACATATGATTATTATTAATGGGTTCAGTACATATATTAATTATTAGTTGTTTTAGTATATATATTAATTATTCATTGTCTTAGTATATATATTAATTATTCATTGTCTTAGTACATATATTAATTATTCATTGTCTTAGTACATATATTAATTATTCATTGTCTTAGTACATACATTAATTAATCATTGTTTTAGTATATCAGTTATTCGTTGTTATAGTATATCAGTTATGCATTGTTTAGTACATATAATTATTATTCATTGTTTCAGTACATGTGATTATTATTAATTGGTTTAGTACATATAATAATTATTAATTGGTTTAGTACATATATTAATTATTCATTATTTTAGTACATATATTAATTATTCATTGTTTTAGTACATCAGTTATTCGTTGTTATAGTATATCAGTTATGCATTGTTTAGTACATATAATTATTATTCATTGTTTCAGTACATATGATTATTAATAATTGGTTTAGTACATATAATAATTATTAATTGATTTAGTACATACATTAATTATTCATTATTTTAGTACATATATTAATTATTCATTGTTTTAGTACATCAGTTATTCGTTGTTATAGTATATCAGTTATGGATTGTTTTAGTACATATATCAGTTATTTATTGTTTTAGTACTTATATTAGTTATTCTTTGTTACATAAAACATGAGTTATGGAACGAAGAGAATATTCTTACAATATGAATATTAATTGCTGATTTTAAAGTCACAATCAAGTTGCATTTCAAATTTGGAGAATGAAGCACAATTTGCGCCCTTCAACTAGTGAGGTTTTATACCATAGTTAACAGCTTAATAACACATACACTATATGAACAAAAGTATTTGGACAGTACAGCAATTCTGAGGAGGGTCCATCTTAGTGTGGGTTGTTTTCCAGGTAAGACTAGGCCCATTGCTTTACGTAGCTGATACCATGAACGCGGACTTCTGAAAACAGGTACGGAACCAGGTCTGAACCTCGACGTTCTGGATAATTCGGCCCTTGCCTACACTATAGCAATACTACGGCAATGATGGTTGTTTCTTCCAACAGGATCGAGCTCCATGTTATACTGCAAAACGTGTGCTGAACTGGTTTTCTGAAAATGAGGGGAATTTACTTCAAGACCTGTTCAGAACCCGATCTCAATCGGATCGGACAAACTGGAGTGACGAGTACGACACCACCACGCACGCCCATCATCACGACAATATTTTCTCACAGCATTGCAATAGGCATGGAGAGCTATCCCTACCTGGACCTACAGAGAACTTGTGGAAAGTATGACTCGACGTGTTGCATTTGTAATACAAATAAAAGGAGAGCTCTTACTCTTTACTAAATAGAATAACAAAGCACTTTTTCTAAAAAGCTTGCAGTGTCCAAACATTTTTGTCCATAAAATTCATATTGCTAAGTAAACATTTACCACGGAATCATTTAAGTGTTTTGTCATTTGCCACACACACACAGACACAATTTGCCAAAAGTATGAAAATTTTTGTTTTCAGTTTCTGTTGCAAAACTATTAATAAAATCTCGAATTACTGTACTTAGCTTTGCATCTATTCGGATGTCATTAAATACAATAAAATATCTGACAATTTTTACTAAATAACACCTACTGGTGAAACATAGTGGTTTAGAAAATATATAGTTATGTTGCACTTTCACACAGCTAGTAGAATAGTATGTACCATAATGATGCAGATAAAGAGTGAGGAACACAAAGCTTTCCATTGGGATTTGGACTATCCCTTTTATCAGAGACGGTCTTTTTCTTACATACGAAGGAAGTTATAGGATTAAAACTAACTCGGGTATCAAAGGTGTCAGTTCAAAACTCTCTAGTATCTTTGGATCTAATATCTCGATAGGACTCAATTATAGTTTAATTTATAGATAAATGCTCATCTGTTTAACGATATTTTCTGTAGGACATTTCTTGTTAAAGTTTAGCAACTCATTTTGTAAACTGAAATCAAAACCTTTAAACGTTATTAGTGCTACATACATTTCTCTTTTGCAATGGAGTAAAATTCGTTAAAAATGAATTATTTATCCATTCAAATACACAAATAAAAAATTATCTATTTATATTTGGATATAAGTACTTCTTATAGGTTTATTTCTTAGGAATAGTACACTTAGCAATAGTATTCAATCTCCTACAACATGTAGGAGATTGAAGATGAACGGGAACGCTGCGTCATTGTCTAACAGTGCTAAATTCCATGTGACCAACCCAGAGTTATGAACGCATAAATCTCTCTTTATGCTTATTTCATGTTTATATTACGGTTCCCAGCTCCAAATCTCATCCAATCATGTATTTTTCTTGAAATGTCCGTTCGCTGTTGCAGTGCCTGTGTTGGAAAGATAGTAAATTACATGCTTTTCGCGGATCTACATCTACACCTTTATTATTTTGATTACTTACTATCATGTTAATTATTTCAGATGAATTTTAACATACCCATTGGAATACTGAACAAAATTTACCCAACAAGCGAAATGTTTAAGTACTTTAAAGTTAGCTTAATCTCAACAATTATAAAATGAAGTGTTTGTGTGTGGATAGTCCTGACGAATCTTTGGCACTTATAATAATGAGATTTGGCACTCAGGTAGTCCGAAATGTTTGCAATTCTTCTATCGCACCCGAATTTTCAAATTTAATCTAGAACATTTTCAAATTAATTTAGTGGAATTTAATTATTATTGCTTTACTTAGAATAGCAACAGTATAAAGAGATGAGAGATTAAAATCAGCGGCCGAACAAATCAAATAACGTTTTATCTGGAATTATGTAGTTATTTTTCTATCTCCTAGATCATTAAATATGGAGTGAACATTTCAATGGATTTGAAAACTGCGGAAAATTTTACATTAGATCGATACCTAAAAATATGATTTTTTTTAAATAAATAATTTTTAAATTGTAACTTTTATATTTTTTACCATACAAAATTGACCTTCTCTATCGAGAAATCGCAAATTTCATTTCCTGCGCTCAAAGGATTATAGCGAAGGGAAGCAAAACAAATAAATAATAGTTCTTTTTTCTATCTCCTAAATCGTTAAAGTTAGAGTAAACCTATGAACTGTTTTTAAATCTGCGGAAAATTTTACATCATATTGATACGTTTGATTATGCGTTTAAATTTCTTTTAGTAAACCGTTTTCAATAAAATATTTCTATTTTCGCAAGAGATTCTGACGTCACGCCGATTGGATCTCTTCGCAATTCGAATTCGTTTGCATTTGACAATGTCCAGACTATCATGACGTTGCCCGTGGTGTTGGTTTGAGGAGCGAACCAACAACGACGAAAATCAAATGGGATTACCTAGCAATCACCGGGGTATAGCGAGCAGCGGTCACTCCTGACCCCACGAAAAAACTGTCACGTGCAACGCCATTCTGGCCACGCAGTGGCTAGTTCTTAATAAAAAATAATATTGTTTCCCTAAAGTAGCTCGCATAATATTTTATGCCTTTCCGTCTGATAATACATGGGATTCATCCGTGAATCGACATAGATTGTATAATTTTTCGAACTTATCAGATTAGGTCAAGAAGTATTTAAAAGAAATTTTGTAGAAAACTATGATGAAAATCATCACATTTAAATTTGGAAATCGGAAACTTATAAAGATAGCCTCCTTCCTAAATCTCTACTAGAACTTTGCTTTTATAGATAGTTTATGATCAAGAAATTAGTAGCATGTATTTAAAGAATACAGCAATAAATACTACTCATATTATTATAATTTGTTTCGCTGAGTAAGTAATATTTGCATTATACAGTAGACTATCTAAATTGGTTTTACCTGTAGAGGCCTAGATTATACAATACAATTCTGACTACAATATTTCCTTAAAATTACATCACAGTAAGCTGTAAAATGTGTTGTACATTTACAAGTGTCATACTAGTATCCGTTCTCTAGCCATAGGTAATTACTGCTATTCGTGTTTATAAAAAGCTGAAATTTCAAAGGTTTCTCGTAGAACTTCGTCGACAAAAAATATCATCCATAAATATTACATAACTAATTCGTATTTTCTGAAACGGACTCCGTATTATACTGTTTATATTATAGAAGTAATTTTTTTTCATGTCTTCATGGAGCCAAAGTATATGGGCAGCACTTATATATTTCAAACATTTAATCGTCAAAAGGATGAAATTTAAATTTGTACAAGGCGCCCTATATCTTACCCAATTATCATAATGTCTAGACAGTTTGTCTAGTAGCCTTTTGATCTGTTTCCACTCCCACTGATTGTATTTATTCTTTGCTATTGGATGGTTACGCCCCATGCTTAATAAGGAAAACTAACCACAAAGAGGAACTAACTGCCAAATAAACTATTTTAATAGATAACTAACAAAATACAGCAGTATATTACGTAAGGAATGGAAAATGGTGTTCCATTTATACTGAAACTCAGAATGCAACTTAGGTTAAACTTTCAGTTTTATTATTAGACTAGACACTGCGTGGCTAGTCCAGTATTGCCCGTGCCCGTGGAGTTGGTTAGCGAAGCAAACAAACACCACGGGCAACGCCGTGATGTATTAATCTGATGTAAAATTTTCCGCAGATTTCAAATCCGTCGAAGATATATTCAATTAAAAAATCATTTATTTAAAGAAAATCATATTTTTAGGTATCAATCTAAACTGAAATTTTCCGCAGATTTCAAATCCGTTGAAATTTTAACTCGTATCTTTAACGGTCTAGGAGATAGAAAAAATAACTGAGACTCCAGTTACAAAACTTATTGTCTGGCTGGAAAATCATTCCTTCGCTCAAAATCCAAGCGGAAACGAAAAATAATAATTTTTTCCGCTTTTTCTCGGATGAAAAAAAACTTGGTATACTTCCAAAGGCTGACGGTAGAAATGCGTTGAAGAACCCGTTGGAGAATAAAACTATTAAATTCATTTCGAAATCTTCTAAATTGAATTTTTAAATTCGCCGCTAACCCAAAATTGCAACAAAAAAAAAAGGACTACCTGTGTGATAAAGCTCATTGCTGTAAGTGCCTTAGAATCGTCAGAATTATGCGGCACCGAAAAAAACGGACAGACAATCACTTCGTTTTATAATATTAGAGATTATAGTCATACAAACGTACTTGTAATACGCGATTGTAGATCTTTGTTGAATTATGTGTTTCTTTTTCAAATCGGCTTTGCAGTAATAAAATACACAAAAACAGTACAAAATTACAACTTTAATCAGAATAATAAATTAAAAACAAGAAAAATTAAATGTTAACGACCGAACACATATCTTCTAACGTACTCTAGCTTGCTAGAACTCTGTCGACTTGGAGTCCAAATTCCATGGAACACAACAGTGCGATGCATGTTGGGTCTCTTCATAGATTCCTGCCAAAAGTAAAGAATCACTTATCTGCACAGAAATATGATACATGATGCAGGGGAAGGTGTCGTACCTTGGGACAGTTTTAAACACATATTTTTCCTGAGGCTATAATGTAGCTGTAGTTTGTTTTTACCATCAACTATTTACATTCATTACCTTTGGAAGAATTTGCCATTTTTTATTTATCTGTATATATATATACTTCGAACACTAACTGTTTAATAAATTGTTTTGTTAATCTATATAAATATCCCAAGGTTCAACGTGGTGTTGTACCTTGGGATACATGTTATTTTACCTCAGGATGCATGCTGTTGTACCTTGGGACAAATGGTACTGTACCTTGGGATACATGTGTTGTATCTTGGGATACATGTTGTACCTTGGGATGCATGTTGTACATTGGGATACATGATGTACCTCAGGATACATTTTGTACCTTGGAATGCATTCTACTTTTAGGCTGTTTACAGTAGACTACAAGATAAATCTATTCGACACATACTAAATTTCGTAATTATTAACAATTACTTAGTTTCAACAATTATAATAGTAAATAATGATTCCGAAAATTACATTACCCTCTTTTTAATAATACGATGTTAGAAATCAAGAATAAACCCATTAGATTAAACTAAACTTAAGCAACAAATTATAAATTGAGTTCAGTAAAATTAATGAACATAATAGGCATTGAAATTAACTGCTAACTTCAACACAGCTTGCGTTGATTTTACAAAAAAAAACTATATATAGACTATATTACAATAGATATTTGCATACCAGTGGCTCGGGCGCTGCAAAACAGTCAAATATTCAAAGGCCGTAGCCCCATAAATGATCGCCACAAAACAAACACCACCGCTCAGTGCCCGAGCTTTCTAACAGATCTCTCGGTGTCACCAGAATTGTTAGGGAATCAATTAAAAATCACCTGCTCTCAAAACCAATGGTATGTCTGTCAAAAACCATCTGCGCGGCACAGGCAGATGAAAAAGGGCCTAAAAATTAAAAAAAAACAGACTCCAACGAAGAACGCGTTATATCTACAAAGCAAGGAATAAAAAAAGTATTAGCTTCCAACGAAGAAATTCCGTGTGAAAAAAAGAAGTAATTGTGTCGTCAGACAAATTGGTTAGATTATATGAGATCAAAATAACTATTTTAGGTAACACATTATTTTTTTATATTGTGTTTTTTAATATAGGTATATATAAAACTGCAATTTTATTAAATAATTTTCTTCTAATCCATTGTTTTTATTAGTCCTTGGTCCCAATTAAAAAGATGTATACGTATTTAAATATAAAGTTGTACCCCAACATACACGAATTCGACTTACGCAGTTTTCCGTCGGTTTCACCTATCGCGTAACTTCGGGTAGTACTGTATTTGTTATCCCAGAATGTTTTATCAAGGGACTAAATAAATGTTGTACCTTGAGCAGTCCCAAGGTACAACTGCTTGCCTTTACAGATAAAACAGTCTAGAAATTATTATCAGGTTATGTTTATATTAAAATCGTATCATCATTGAGTAGAACATAATTTTAAATAACTTTTCAACCTCCAAAATATTTATTTATAACCAGTGAAAATACTAGAGTCAAAATCGAGGAATCCAGAATATTTACTCTTACCAGAGGACGTATTTCAATTTAGTTTTTAGCAAACACAACAAACACATGTGGAGTGCCAATCTTTGTGAGAAGGTTCTCTGGTGGCAAATGGTAAACTGCAATGTGTTATTGCAAAAGGAGCAAAAGGAGTTAACGCAAAAGGAGACTGCACAATATCAACTGTTCCAAGGTACGACACCTTCCCCTACTTCTAGAAGATAAGTCTACTTTGAAGTCCTTGAAGTGGATGGAGGTAAAACAAATATATAGAGTTCAGATACTACGAGTATATTGAACAAAAAGTATTAAATAGTAACCAGCAAGGGAGTTATAATTCAAAGGTGTCACAATCTAAAATAAAAGTTTAAATAGTAATAACTCCAGCAATATACATGATACTCAAGTTACCATCATCATATACAAAGGGCGTTCCATAAAAACTGAGAGTAAAATCATAAAATATCAAGGAATATATATATTTACAGGAAAAAATACATAAATCATTTTCAAAACACCTTCCCTCAGATGATATGCAACGGTCCCATCGTTCAACCTACTTTTCAAAACAAGTAGAGAAGCCTTCTTCTGGAAGCTGCTTCAAAGAACCCTGCACTGCTGAAATAACTTCAGAATCTGTATTAAATTTTGGAGCTTCTCCTTCAACGTCGGAAACAGCCAGAAATCGCATGATGCGAGATCGGGACTGTAAAGGGGATGTGGCATGATTATAATATAACATTTACTAAGATATTTCTGGACAGAAGTAGCGACATGCGGGCGAGCATTATCGTGATGAAATGTCCAATTCCCAACCAGTTCATATCGCTTTCTCGATATGTGTTGTCCCAAAATTTTCAAAACTGAAATATAACATTCATTATTTACAGTACTTTTTGGAAGCACAGCATGCTTATAGATTACACCTTTATGATCAAAGAAAATAATCATCATGACCTTTCCAGCAGATTTGGTTTGTCGGATTTTTTACGGAGTCGGAGAATCAGTGTGTTTTCATACACTTGTTGCGGACTTGGTAAGGGGATCAAAATGATGCACCCAAGTATCATCACCTGTTATTACAGTCTTTAGGAAATTTGGATCATTTTGAAGCATCTGTTTCCACTCACAACATTGGTGAATTCTTGTTTGCATTTGTTCTTTAGTAAGGCGATGAGGGACCCATCTGGAACAAACATGGCGAAGCTGTAAATTGTTGCGTATAATGCAAAATATCGACGTTTTTGAAATGTTAGTTGATTCCGCTATCTTCTCACATATCATTCACCGATTTTTTTTGCAAGATTGTCCATACAGTGTTACATTTCGATCATTCACAACACTTTCTGGTCGGCGAGGCTTAGGAGCCAGCTCTGCAGACAAACATTATTTGTTTGAAATCACCATGCCATCTGAAAATCGTAGACTCACCAAAACATTTGTCTTTGTAAGCTTCTTTCATTAAGTTAACTGTTTCTGTAGCTGTTTCTGTAGCTGTTTTTCCTAAACGATAGCAAAATTTTTGACAGAACGCATTTCGTTATTTAATTTTGAATCACTCACCTCCACTCTGTAGGGCAAATAAAAACAGTTCTTTAAACAAGCACGAAACTAGGAATACAAAATAGTCTACTTCGTTTAGAATATTTATAATTGTACAGTTAACAGTTTGAAAAAATAGCCTGCACTTTTATTTTTTAGTTTCGCGGTGTTGCCACTACGAAAAAAAATCACTCTCAGTTTTTACGGAATGCCCTTTGTATATACCCACATAGTTTAAACAACCTACATTTCTATCAAAGATTTTTTGCGCATCCCTCTTACAATAAACTTAAATACCTCATTAAATAGCAACTTTCAGAAAGGGGTTATAGAAATTTGAGGACAAACTCTTGACCAAAAGAATTAGATCGCATTAGAATCGCATCAAGATTTTCCGATTTGAATGCTGATTGAATGTGTTACACATTCATAGATAATGGTGGAGTTATTAGGTTTTTAATTGTTTCAATCTATTGACTTTAAGCAATACTTTATCCTGTTACCACTCCTTGCGTTCTGCTATATTTAGAATTTAAGCATGGCCAATTGATGACATTTTGCTAGTTTCTAACAATGTACTAGCGTAATTAAATGACCTTTTAACTGAGTAGGTGTAGTTCTGGTCGAATTCAATTTATAGATCTTATCAGAAATTATACAGGCCATATACAATTCTGCACTGTCACTTACAGTCTGGAGAGATCTCTGTGATACAACTATCAGTTCCCTTTGTTAATCAGTGGTCTAATGCACTTTCAATTATACGTATGTCATACAAACCACGGATGGAACCCTATTCCAGAGATGTTTATCTGAGATGTGGTCTATAATCAAAGGTAAGTTAAGTTTGTTTAACATGTAGTCAAAACATTACTCTCTATTCTTAATGTAACAATTTTATTTGATTTTAAATCATAAAATAATCGAGCCGTTGATTCTGCTGGACATGGATACATTACAACAGGTATTATGTGACTAATACATTCAAAGTATTTATACACATGGTGTTTCAAAAATACCTGGCCTAATTTAAAGGGTCATAGAGGGGCTCAAAATAAACATTTTTTTTAAAGAAGGTGTCCAGTGATGCCGCGTTTAGGTGGTATAGGGAGCTGTTTATGTCTGTCGATAATATCATTTCTGTGGCGTAAGGCGTCATTCCCTTTCAACTGCTTGCATCACTGCACGAATTTGAAACTTGCAGATATGTATCAGACGTAAGGGGTCGCGAACGGACACAGGAAATCGTTTCGATATTTTAAAATATTTTAAATAATAAGTCAAAAATATTTTTAAGATTCAAAAAATTATTTCTTTAGATAATATGGTAGGTATTACATGTAATCTTAATCATGGGTTCATTTAGATCACTGTTCTGAATTTTTTATATAAATAATTTTACGTGAATATGCGTGCCATATATATTATAGATTACTGTTTGAGGTATGTTACTAAACCGAACAAACATCGAAGTATACCTTCGATGTTTGTTCGGTTTAGTAACATAACATATAAAAACAATATTTTGATTTATAAATTAATATACATAGCACAGAGGTGTCAGTGCAATTAAATAAAACTCAATAAAATGTCCTCGTTGTTGACCCAATACAAAAAGATATATTTCAATCAAAGTTCGGAATCATCTTCAAGGCACAGAAAAAAAGAATTACGAGAACATGCTTTGTCCATCTTCTCGGATCTTATCAACAAGGAAAGGCACCCCATCTTTCATTTCAAATCTCTTTATGAACCCTTTTCCACCCTTTTGTAGTAGCATCATTAATTAATGGCAGTATTAATGTGATGGCCGTAATACGATCCGCCCTAAGCCCTACAGTGTACAAAACGATCCCCGTCTAGGGAAACGCAGCACCAACGAAATCTATATTTCAGGACCCCTGTTGCTTCCAGAATGGAAAACAACAGGTTACAGGGCGTTAACGTCCTTCTATAAAAGAAAAGTAAAAGGAAGTAACGTATAAATGTATTGCCTTCGATATTTCTCTTTTGATGTTGTTGCTAAGATACTTCTTAGCAGCAGGACGAGCGATGATAAATGCTTCCCCAATAACAAGCAACTTCTCCACAGTTGCGTTTCTTCATAAAAAAATATCGCTGGAGTAAAAATATATCGCGGGATTATCGCGGTGAAAATTTCCGATTGGAGTTAGAGAAAGGATGGAACTGGATTCCCATTTGTGAGGGGGAATTATTCACTCTTGATAGTAAAATAATAGCTAGTATTAAGATCTTTTGAATTCCCATACAGTTGTGTACATAAATACCATACAAGTGTGTGTATAAATTACGGCAGACAAGAACTAGTTTTAACACCAAGACGTCGCTAGCGCTATTTCGATTTAGGAGCAATTTAACTCTTTTGCATTTTTAGATTTTTAGTTTGAATTTCTTGCTACATTTATTCATTTGATAAGTACACAACAGAAATTCTATTGCGTAACTCAATTTAGAAATATTATTCAAAGAAATGTACCTAAAGGGAAATTTTTTCATGTATTTCGTTCGTGAAAACACGACCTCAGAGGAGCAAACAAACGTGTAGTCCCATTTTTAAATATTATAACTCAAAATTTACCTAGAACTGGTATATCTTCAACCCAAAGGCAATTTCTTGGTATTAATTGCTTTCGTTCGCTAAAAATATACCTCAAAAGTAGCAAAGAATGCATCGAAATACATCTAATTGAATATAGAGCTTCTTTATTAGTTTTTATTTTACCTTAAATTTTTTTGACATCACTTATCATTTTCAAAAATGTGTTAGCCTTACTCGTGTGTTTAGAGTATAAATATTGTGTTGTTATACACTCAAAATGAGCCGCGGTAGCTCAGTCAGTAGAGCGTCGGGCTCGCATCGGAAGGGTTGTGGGTTCTGTCCTCGGCGGAGCCTGCAATTCTGATGATCTGCGTTTCGACCTGGCTAAAGACCGCCATGTTCTCTAATGGTGACTGGGACACGTTAAATAGGTCGTGGTCACAAAGTCCCCCATGTTCCCATACCAAATCAATACCTCTGGGGGTACCTGATCAGGGGGTTATCGGCCTGTGATTGGGATCTAAATTACGATATGTGTGAGTGAATGGATGTGTAAAAGGGACCTTCCTGTAAAACGGATGTATCATGTATGAAGAAGTCCAACCCTCCGGGGCAATGGCATCCCCAATTGGGCCGTATATGGCCCGCACGACAACAACATACACACAAAATATTATGTTTACTTTTATTTGTTAAATTTTCTTCCTGCACTTTTATAATCTGTACAAAAATATTGAAAAATAATCGTGAAGTCAACTAAATTGAAACAGATCAATGTATTTAACACTTACCAAAGCATTTTTACGCAATTCCATATGTTCGAAACGATATGGGGAACTATTTTGGGTAACGGGATTGCCGGTCGTTTTAATGTTAAAGTGTTACTAAATATACTTGAGAAGCATTTCGATTATCCGATGATAGAATTTGATATTCAAAATTATTAAGCAATGCCCAAAGACATAGGTTTCTCAATTTGAAACATATGGTATACAAAAAAAATGTAACTATCATAAGAAAACAAAAAGAAACATTCTTTCAAATACTTTGTACCGTAAGTTATCTGTTAAGTCAAAATTGTGGTGTATAATATAATACTATTACTTGTAGAAAATTGTATTGATCTTCGCTTAAAGACCAGTAAACAAGACATCAGTTAATTAAGGGTAAAAACTTAAGAGCGATCTGTTTCACGAACAGGAGTTCCATTTTTTCGTTTTAAAGATATAAGATAATCAAATTGTATTAATGTAAGTGAAATACAAAAAACACAAATGAAGTGCTCCCTTGTATTACTGATTGCAGCTTTCTGAAAAATTCAGTACTTCATTCGGAATGTTAAATTTTGTTTAATTATTGACGGTGAAATTACAAATGGAATTAGAAGTATTGGATGTAAAACATAGTTAAAAAACTGAGTAAGGAATTTAACAACACAGCATGAATTATGCATGCGATGTTATCTTTAAGCTTTCAATTGCATAATTGAATACAAGTTTAATTTCAATACATCATGGGGGAGGGAGTAAGCAGTAAAGCAAATCAAATAATAGAAATTTAATTCTAGAAGTCTGAGCCCTCTCCTTTTCTTCATCAAGTTTGTATGTGCATTTATATTTAAGAATTAGTTCGTTTTATTTTAATTCGATTCATAATCCAATAAAAATTCAAGTGTTTACCATTAATTGTGATAATTATTTATGCCCGTTCAAAGTAGATACTTTGAAAAATAACTCATTTTGATTGTTCCGATGAATTCATATGTGTTCATATACTCAAACATAATGATATCCAAAATGTACGTTTTGTACTTTTATTTGATTTATTAACCGAGTAATTGTGCATAGGTTACAAATGGCTGTATATTACAAAATGATAAAATTGTAGCATGTTCTTTTTTTTTCAAATTTCGTTTCATATTTTTCTGTTGTATGATTCCTAGAAAAATAGTTTCATGAACTCGATTTTGTATCGTTTTAAGTGTATTTTCATTTAAAAAAAATGATCTGTCGATAAATTAATAACCAAACTTTAGAATTTTCGAGTATATTGATTAATATTACATGAAAGTCTTAAGTGAAGAATCTAAATATATTGTATTGATTTATTTGTTTTAAAAACTAAAGATAGCCACGTTATTTAGTATTCTTATTTATTATTCTTATACATATAACTAAAAATAATAATACGCTTAGGTTAATTAAACTTATGTTGGAGGTTAAAGTTCAGAAAAAGTGAGAATTTAAGTGAGAATGAGTATGAATTAAAGCTGTAATTCTGAAAGCATAGATCGCATTGCATATGCAATCGATACGCATATGCAACTTCAAAAAAATGTTGACTTATAATCGTCATATATTTAAATTAAAAAATTATCAGATAAGTGAATTGCTAAGCTAAATGGAGTTGGCAGGTATTAGTGTTTTTGAGGCTTAATGCAGTAGATTTCACTTTGACTTGTTTTCCGAGTACATTTTCAGTCTATTGTGTTGGTCTAGTACGACGTTAATTTAAAATTACCTTAACATTACCGAGTACATTTTCAGCAAGTTGTAAATATAATTTCCGAGTTTGAATTCCGAATGACTACTAATTGTTGAATGGTCAACGCCCATATATTAATCGCCAAAAGTCATAAAAATGTCGATAAACCATATTTAAAGGTAACCCCGATATGTGTAACCCGAGATCCACTTGGGTAAAAATTAAAATCACAGTTTGGTTTGTTTACTTATGCCGAAAACCTCCCTCTCATCAGAAATTACGAGTTGCTTAGATTTTACCAATGAAAATAAGCATGCTTAGTTTTAAGGACAAATAAACAATAATTTTGCTTAATTTTCATAAAGAAATAAAACAAGACTGAACAGCTAACAAAAAATTCATAAGCTTGAACTTTTCACCAAACACAATTTCGTGTTCTTTGCAAACCGTATTTCTTTTAGCATATTGTCTGAATCCCCATCATGGTCCACACACTTTCCCCCACTCCTGCGATAACAACTGCCTTTGAAATACGGTTCCAAATATATTTGAAGACCTAAGCACCGGTGTATTGCTTCTATGTTAAACAGAGCTCAGACTACAATGTTTGCCGACCTCTTTTGAACCTCTTTCTCTCCGTCGGGACATCACTGGAAGTACTCAAGGCGACACGATAAGTCTTGCTGAGATCGTTTCGAGTTTTCTGCCACTGGAATAACAGTCTTTGCTACGCTTAGGGAGTAAAACGAAAATAGGGTATTGTTGTGTTTGAGTTGCCTCATATTTCTAATCGGATGCACTGGTTTGAAGTCCTCGGCTCTTCTGACCAGGTTTCTGAGTATTTTGTGATGGTGAAATGGGACCGATGAAGTGATGGTTGAGGAATAATTCATTGGCTTGGAATGTTATTGGTTGTACTTCATACTGACTGAGAAAGAATTTTTTTCAGTCTAGATTTATGACCAATGTGTTGATTTTGGTAGTACAAAATTTGGAGCTAGGAAAATTGAATTTTAAACCTACGAGGAATCCCGTATTTCCGAGTAGTGTGGAATTGCCTTTCACCCATATTAGTAATAATAATTAAATAACCTAATTAAGGACAATCTATCGGTTGAAACTATTGAATTATAATTCCATCGGTCAAGAAAATCAAAAAGTTTATAAGTTAGAATATGGTAGAATAATTGAGGTTTATATGGTAGAATAATTGCAGTATCCTCTCTCTCTCTCTCTCTCTCTCTTACATGTGGGTTAATAATAATTAGAAAAGTAATACCGAAGCATTGGTATGTGATAGTTTCTAACAGTTTTCCTTGTAAGCCAGACTATTCTAAAGCTCTCAAAATGGAATAAAACACGGTGTTAATAAGGAAAAATATGCAAAACACTTAAAATGCAAAAACCCAAACAGCCGGGGTGCAATCAACAATGAAACGAAAGTCAAAACTAATCATGCAGTTGTTGTTTGGGGGAGTGTGTGAGCAATGTTTTAGCGTATTGCTGCTCATACGTAGAAAAACAATTTTGTGTAGTCTCGGTAAGGCTCCTCCCTGATACATAATTTCAAAAACAAAAGGAAATTCACAATAAAAACCAGGAGGAAATTTTCGAAAATGAAAGTGTTGGTGGATCAGGGCGTCATCAGGGAGGAGCCTGGCCCAGACAACAAAACATGGTGTTTTCTGAATATGAGCCGCAAAACGCAAAGAAATTGCTCATACACTCCCCCAACACCATTAAAAATAGACATAGAAAACAAAGCAATATAAAAAGAGTAGGAACAAAACGAAATCAAACCCGCAACAGCAGTCGGAATACCGGCAGCACCATGTCCAAAAATCACCACTAAATGTCACTATGCGCTTCGTCCGACAAAACGCTAACATTAATGTTAAATTGACAGTTAAATTCTTGTTGCAATGAAACTAAAAAATAAAAATGGTTGTGTTTATAAACGAAAAAAAATACTGTTTGTGTATAGTTATTAAGAACCGATAGTGTTCCAATTTCCATTTAAAGAAAGCTGAAAATCAAAAATTTCGTGTTCGTCTCCAGACCCAAATTAAAAATTAAATTCAGATACATTATAATAAAATTAAAGTGCAGCTAATACGACTCAGAATAATTTAAGAAATATAATTCGTCATTACAGAACATTTTATAGCATTAAATCTTTCAAAAATAGTATTAAAGACAGAAAAATGATTTTTAATATTCAGAAGTGTGTTTTTTAGACAATTGCACTATAAAAGTAAGTTAGATTCAGAGTTACAAAATGTTATGCTGATTAGCTGACCAGCAATCGTATTATAGTAAATTTGTTTATATATATTAGAATCCCAAAATATTAATTTAATAACTGGAAAGTTAAAATCGTTACGTCTGTCGTAGACATTAATATCAGATTTGCCTCACGAAACATAAATATTTAAGTAGAATAATTAGTTGTATTATCACCTATATTGGTTTTAATTAAAGAAAGATCGTCTGGATGGATAGATTTCCAAATATTCATTTTCGAAATTTTACTTCTGGTTTTTAGTGAATTTCATTTTATTTATGGAATTATTTTGCTACCTTATTATATCTGCCTTAGCGGGCTTGCATGGTTATTTTCGAGTTTCGTTTTCTGGTTGATTGCATCCCGGCTGTTAGGTTCTTTGTTTATTTAATCGTTTTCCGTGTTCTATGTTATAATTATAATTATATATATATATATATATATATATATAATATATATATATATATATATATATATATATATACATATATATATGTATATATATATATATATATACAGGGTGGTCCCGAATTCATGGTACAAACTTTAATGGTAGGTACAGGACATTGTAACAATGATTTATTGTATAGGAATGTATAGTCGCAAGTGACGCGGTGAGGCGAAAACAGGGGAAATAACGGCCGAAAGGAAAAACAAAGATTTTATTGAAAGCGTTGTTGACAAGTGTCATGTTTACAGTAATTGTTCAAAATTGCGTCCACCATTATCGATACATGCTTGACAGCGTCGGTGGAGCGATTGGCGTACACGTTCAAAGATGCCTGGTATTTCACGCACACCTGCAGCAGCTACAGATAAGCGAGCGACGAGATCCTCATCTGAGTCAACTGGAGTCTCATAAACAAGATGCTTTAGATGTCCCCATAAAAAGTAATCGAGGCTCGATAAATCGGGAGATCGGGGTGGCCAAGGGACTGGTCCACCACGCCCAATCCATCGAGTACCAAACGTGGCATTCAGGTAATTCCGTACATCAATGCTGAAGTGTGCTGGCGCCCCATCGTGCTGAAACCACATGCGGTTACGAATGGCGATCGGAACATCATGCAGCAGTTGTGGTAACACTTCTTTCAGAAAAATAAGATAGCTTCCGCCAGTGAGCCGCGTGGGTAGTAAGTATGGGCCAATCAAAAAGTCGTTCACAATACCAGCCCACACATTAATACTGAAACGTTGTTGAAACGCATGTCGACGCGTTGCATGTGGATTATCGGTTGCCCACACATGGGAATTGTGCGCATTAAAGACACCCTCGCGTGAAAATGTCGCTTCATCTGTAAATAGCACATAATCTACGAAATCCGGCTGCAATGCACATTGCTGCATCACCCACAGGCAGAAGTTCACGCGGCGAGGATAATCTGCCGGATTCAATGCTTGTACTTTCTGAAAATGGAAGGGGTGTAAGCGATTTTCGTTTAACACTCTGCATACAGTCTGATGACTCACACCTACGTCACGCGCAACAGTTCTTGTGCTTGACTCGGGTCTATCAGCCACAATGTTCAAGATGCTTTCTTCCAGCCTTGGAGTGCGTACAGCTCTTACTCGACCAGCGCCATGTCTGTTGACGTCGAACGCACCTGTTTCACAAAGTTGACGATGTAACCGTTGAAAAATTCTATGATCCGGCATTCGTCGATCAAGATACTCCGCGCGATACATTCGTAACGCAGCTCTGCCGTTACCATTTGCACGGCCGTACATGTAATGCATGTCTGCTTTTTCTGCATACGTAAAGTCACCCATCGTCTACGGCAGCACAATTGTGAATGGCGCTTTTCCCTACTGCGATGCATCATGTTCAACAGCGGCTAGACATCTACTGCCCTCTACCGGCAATGATACCAACCGATCACTCCATTTCTCTTTCCTTTTATTTCCCCTGTTTACGCCTCACCGCGTCACTTGCGACTATACATTCCTATACAATAAATCATTGTTACAATGTCCTGTACCTACCATTAAAGTTTGTACCATGAATTCGGGACCACCCTGTATATATATATATATACATATATATGTATATATATATACATATATATGTATATATATACATATATATATATATATATATATACATATATATATATATATATATATATATATATATATATATATATATATATATATATATATATATATATATATATATATATATATATATATATATATATATATATATATATATATATATATATATATATATATATACATAGCAAAGCAGCCACCATGAAATCCCATTATCCCAGTAGTCTAGAACATTATCTTCTACCCTTCTTCCTTACTTTCTATCTTTTGGATTAAAGCCATTGGACAGGAGGTAAACGAGGAATCGAGAACCGACTCCCTTATAAAAGCCTCAGCAAATGTCCCATCTGTTTCCATTTCATTCCACCAGACACCTTAAATGATTTTGGAATTAGAGCATCTGTGTGTGATAGGAAGAGAAATAAAGTAACAGGAATATGCAGAACGACCTCTTTACGAGGTTCTTATCGTTGTATCCTACCACACTGTGATCAGATAGGAGGCTACTTAAGTTATTTATAGGTCAGGACACATTAGAAATATTATTTTTTCCGTTTCTTGCAAAGTAAAATAAATCTCTGTGCTTATAGACCAGTGTGATCCCACTCTTATTATGCCACCAGATGTCCAGGCCATATTTCACGTGCGCTGTCGCTATAGTGGACCGGACAGCGCGTGGCTGAAAGCTGTGTTTGATCACAGACGGGAACATAAACAAATATGTGTACATCCATTTCCTGCTGAAGCATGAGCATGTAGTATTCACCCAGTAGATGGCGCTCCACTCTGCCGTAGCGCAGAGTTGTATATAAAGTCGGTCTTTGAATACTAACACCAGCAGACGCACTCGTACTGAAGGCGAGACGAACCATGTAACTAACCTATTATTGTTTATTAAAGTTCTTGTTGTTCCTGTTCCTGAAGTGCTTCCTTTCTGCAACCATATACCGATCTCAACATGGTGACCCGGAGCTGAACATTTAAATTATTCTTGAATATTGCTTTGTTCGAATCGGTTTGTTCTCGCTGCTTACTTTCCCACTTCACCACTGATTTCTGGACTTCCCACCATGGAGAATATTGCTGCCGTCAAGATTCCGATTTACAACGACGCGGATCCAAACCTTTGGTTTGGTATGTGCGAAGCTACCTTTGCCCTCGCAACGCCCAAGCCCATCAAGGATCCGAAAACAAAATACAACTACATTGTTGCTCATCTACCACCCGGCGCAGCTTCTACAGTGCGAGATGTCATCTTAAACCCGGATCCAACCAACCCCTTTCAGCACTTAAAGGATCATATTACTTCTCGTTGTGGCGAAACCAGAACGCAACAAATACGGAAACTTCTAACTGGAGAACAGCTCGGTGATCGTAAACCTTCCGAACTTCTCCGTGTTATGCAAAGACATGCTGAATCGCACCAGATTGCAGATTCACTTATGCTGGAATTATTCCTCTCACAACTTCCCGTCAATGTCCAAACAATTCTAGCCTCCATGATGCCAACTACATCGCAGAAGGCCGCTGAAGTTGCTGATCGCATATTAGAAGTAACACCAGCCGAGGTAAGTGGAATTTCGATTTCACCTTCCACTGCCGAAGCAGGTCCGAACACTTTGCAACAACTCATGGAAGAAATACATGAACTACGTAAAGAAGTAAACACTCTTCGCCGATCACGTAGTTTCTCCCGCAATGGTAACTCATCCCGCAGAAGCCACAGCACTTCGGCTGAAAGCTCTGTTTGTTGGTACCATGGGAAGTACAAATCCAAGGCCAACAAATGTGTGCAGCCCTGCTCGTTTACGGGAAACGAAAGCAGGCAAGAGTAGAAGCGACATACTTTTTGCCTACTCGATCAAGTCGCCTATTTGTTAGACAAAAAAACGAATTTAAACCTTTTGGTCGATACTGGATCAGATGTTTCGATTATCCCTGCTACCAAATCGCAGCGGAAACAACATCCAACTCAAACTTTTAGTGCTGCAAATGGCACAACAATTCATGTTTATGGTCAAAAACTATTATCTTTAGATTTTGGTTTAAGACGCAATTTTGTTTTCCCATTTTATGTTTGTAATGTTACCACTGCGATTCTTGGTGCAGATTTTTTGCATTATTTCAATTTAAAACCTGATTTACGGCGTAAGCGTTTAAATGATTGTACTACTAATCTGAATTCTCACGGTCTTGTTAATAATGCTGATATTTTTTCTGTCAAAGTTGTTACATTGGATAACGATTTTTCTAAATTATTGGTCGATTTTCCTAATATTACAAAAGTGCCATGTGCAAATCAACCTGTAAAACACAATGTCCTGCATCATATTGAAACTCATGGCCCGCCAGTGTTTGCTAAACCTAGACGTCTTGCTCCTGATCGGTTAAAAATAGCGAAAACCGAATTTCAATACATGCTTGATTTGGGTCATATGCGACCATCCAAAAGTAATTATGCGTCACCTCTACACATGGTATCTAAAAAAGGATGTGACGATTGGCGTCCTGTGGGTGATTTTCGAGCTTTAAATTCGCAAACAGTCAAAGATAAATATCCAGTTCCTAGTATATTAGATTTTACTAATGAGCTGCATGGAAAGAAAATCTTTTCGCAAGTAGATTTAATCAAAGCTTTCCATCAAATTCCTGTTGCCCCCCAGGACATACATAAAACAGCCATTTGCACCCCTTTTGGACTATTTGAAAGTACAAGGATGCAGTTTGGGTTATGTAATGCTTCAAGCACTTTTCAAAGATTTATCGACGAGGTTACGCGTGGTCTGGATGGTGTCTTTGCATTTATAGATGATATTTTAATTGCCAGTAATACTAGCGAAGAACATATGATTCATCTTCGCGCACTCTTTGAACGTCTTGATCATTATGGTCTTACGTTAAAAACATCAAAATGTACTTTCGGTGTATCATCTTTAAATTTTCTTGGCTTTAAAATTTCAGAGCAAGGATTAGAACCACTCCCAGATCGCGTAGAAGCAATTCAAAACTTTCCCAAACCAGCTACACTCACACAACTTCGTAGATTTCTAGGTCTGTACAATTTTTATAGACGTTTCATACCCAGAGCCTCTCACATTTTAGCACCCATGATACAACTTTTAGAAGGTAATCGGAACAAAAGAAAACCTACTCGAACTAGCAAATCCCCTGAAAATCCACTTGATTGGACAACTGCTGCAGATACTGCTTTTCCTGATGCAAAAAAGGCACTTGCCAAAGCAACTTTACTTAGATATCCGATTCCCAGTGCTCAACTTAGTCTTTGGACTGACGCATCGGACGTTGCAATTGGTAGTTCTCTCATGCAATCTACCGAAGGAAAGTGGGAACCTATAGCATTCATGTCCATAAAACTTAACAAATGTCAGAAAAAGTGGTCTACATATGATCGTGAACTTCTAGCAATTTATTCATCAATAAAAAAATTTCGACATATGCTAGAAGGCAGAGACTTTTTCATCTATACCGATCAAAAACCGCTAACATTTGCTTTTCAACAGAAAGCGGATAAATGTTCACCACGCCAGCTAAGACATTTGGATTTCATTTCGCAGTTTTCCACTGACATTCGGCATGTTAGTGGTAAAGACAACATTGCTGCAGATGCTTTATCTCGGATCGAGATTGATGCCATTACAAGAACTCCTTCACTTGACTATAAAATGTTTGCAGAGGAACACAACTGCACGATGAGGAACTTTCAAACTTACTCAACTCGGAAACATCACTAAAATTGGAAAAACACTACTTTCCACTTGAAGATATATACTTATCTTGTGATAAATCCACTGAAAACCCTCGCCCATTTGTTCCGAAATCTCTGCGACTTACTGTTTTTGAAAACCTTCATTATCTCTCCCATCCAGGTGTTTTAGCTACAACTAATTTAATCTCAAGCCGATTTGTGTGGCCTGGTATGAAAAAGTTCATCAAAGACAAAGTACGTGGTTGTAATAAATGTCAGAGAGCAAAAGTATTTCAGCATACCAAAGCTCCACTTAGCACATTTGCTTTACCGGACGCGCGTTTTGCGCATATTCACGTTGATTTTATCGGACCTTATCCACCTTCCGATGGCTACCGATATTGCTTAACCATCATTGATAGATTCACCCGATGGACTGAGGCCATTCCCACCACGGATATGACAGCAGAAACCACTGCTAGAGCTCTCCTCCACGGTTGGATTTGTAGATTCGGTACACCAGTCGCTATTACTTCAGATCAGGGACAAAATTTTAAATCTAATCTTCTTCGTGAACTCACAAATACTTTAGGCACTGATAGAATTCTTTCTTCTGCTTATCATCCTCAATCAAATGGGATGATTGAACGCTTTCACAGGCACCTCAAAGCAGCCATAACAGCTCATGAACACACTAAGTGGACGGAAGTTTTACCCATAGTTTTATTAGGTCTGCGCTCTTCTCTTAAGAAGGATATCAATGCGACCAGTTCTCAACTTGTTTATGGTACTACTTTACGTTTACCATCTGATCTTTTTACAACTGATTCCGTACCCCAATCCCTTACTCCTACTTATGTGTCCAATTTCATTTCAATGATGCGAAAACTAAATCCTATCGCATCTACAAATCATGGTAATACTAAAGTTTATGTAAACCCATCATTAAAAACATGCACCCATATATTTTTAAGAATCGACAAAGTTCGACCTCCTCTCACACCTCCTTATTCTGGACCACATCTGGTTGTTAACCGTACAGACAAAAATTTTGTCATTGAGTTAAATGGTAAGAAAAACACTGTTTCCATCGACAGAGTAAAGCCAGCTTTTTATTTTTCGGATACCATGGAATCCCCAAAGCTATCTTCCCACATTGACAAACTTAAATCGGTCACACCTAAGCCACAATCTAAAACACCTGTAATTACACGATCGGGACGGTGTGTACATTTCCCCGATAGACTTGTCATGGAGAAATAACTAACATTTTTTTTCCCTCATTGTGTGTACTTCATTGAATTGTGAATAGCTACATTACTATTTAAAATTGTAAATACCTTCAATTGTATGTGTACTCATTTTCTTATTTTGTCTTGCTTATCTGTGCTGTATTATTACCTATGTTTATCGTTCCTTCGTCACTGGAGGGATACTCTGTAGTATTCACCCAGTAGATGGCGCTCCACTCTGCCGTAGCGCAGAGTTGTATATAAAGTCGGTCTTTGAATACTAACACCAGCAGACGCACTCGTACTGAAGGCGAGACGAACCATGTAACTAACCTATTATTGTTTATTAAAGTTCTTGTTGTTCCTGTTCCTGAAGTGCTTCCTTTCTGCAACCATATACCGATCTCAACAAGCATATGATATCAGCAGTAATTCAATCTTTATTGATAAGCTATGTTATGTTGTTTTATTTCTTTCAATTTGGTTTTGAGGAAAATGACTCCTTATGGGGATATACATATAAAATATATTACTTTAATTAAACCACACAACTGTTTATCTATATAAATAAGAATGGAGTGTTTGTTTGTACATTCAATATTTTCGACCCATTTCAAGTTTTCTATCCGTTTTGGACCCTTCTGATGCCGAATTCGCCATTTTCTCGTTTGGTGTATGTCTGTCTGTCTGTATGTATGTTGTGCCCTATACACGTCCACACGGTTTAAGATATTTTCATGAAAATTTGCATGCAGTGAGTACTTATCTTCATTTAGAGAGTGGCATTGGTTGCGAAAGTCTGTCTGTCCGTCTTTCTGTTCTATGCTCGATTTTGTATTTGTGTGTTTGTGTAGACATCACATGAATTGTATTCCAGATATTTGATTGCAGTGTATTTTATTATATACATTATCTATTAGTTTAGTGAATGGCAATATTAAACATTTCTTAATTGTTATATTTAGGTGAGTTTCATGCTAAAACACCTGAGTAAGTTTACTTAAATCAACCATAATTTGGTAGTTTTGGAAAAATTGGATTGTCTATTGAATATGACGATTACTTCGATTGCTTTACCAGTACTGCTAAAAAAGTAATTAGTCTTCAATTTTTTTTTTTTTATGGAATTTCAACTCTGATACTTCATTTATTTCGAGTCTTATTTTTATTCTTTGCGCAATGAAAACGATTTCCGAATATTTGGGACATACGATATTTTTCAACGAAACGAGAATGAACAAGATCGCGCGAGCAGTTATATTTTCTGGTTCTTTCGCTCTGAATTAATTTCACATTTCTAAATTTTGTACACTTTTAGTTGTAAGTTGTGGCAACTGTGCGAGATCAAGAGATAAAATTGAATCACAAATTAATATCTTTAGAACAATTTTTTGCGACATCTTTTATTTTGTTTTATTTTGCTGTTTCCTGTTTTAAATACTTATTATTTTAATAAATGTGTTTTCCTTCTCATCACACGCAACAGCACCACAAAGTATTAGACTTAAAAATGTTGGGTAAGTTAGTATAAATTTTCAGTAATTTTTAAGTGTAGTTATGCCATTATTGAAAGAATAATGCCGTTATTTAAAGAATAATGCCGTTATTTAAAGAATAATGCCGTTATTTAAAGAATAATGCCGTTATTTAAAGAATAATGCCGTTATTTAAAGAATAATGCCGTTATTTAAAGAATAATGCCGTTATTTAAAGAATAATGCCGTTATTTAAAGAATAATGCCGTTATTTAAAGAATAATGCCGTTATTTAAAGAATAATGCCGTTATTTAAAGAATAATGCCGTTATTTAAAGAATAATGCCGTTATTGAAATAATAATGCCGTTATTGAAAGAATAATGCCGTTATTGAAAGAATAATTGGCGTTATTGAAAGAATAATAATGTTTTAAAATCCCGAACTAGAACTTTTCAAACATTAAAAAATTCGTTGTCATAATGACGGGAGAAAATTGCAAAATTTCACAATGTCGCATACCGGAGGCAAGAGTGCCACAAGTAAAAAAATATTGTTTTGTTGACTATGAGTGCGAGAGCACACCCCGTAAATCGTAATTTTAATTAATTGAGTTGAACATGAAAAGAACTTAAGAAAGGGAATTCCAAATCTTCCTATAAATCGTCTTTTATAGTAGTAACCTTAATATCACCTTTCGTCATTTTGTAGCTTTGTCATACAGCAATTGTGCGATGTATGTGAAATGTATTACATGAATGGATATGCATGTGTAGGATTTGTGTCCAAAGTAAGTTGTAGAAAATATAAAGATGGCGAAAGGTGTTAAAATAAATTTTTATTCTACAAAAAACTTAAGTCATTATATATTTTGATTATCTCTTCAATCTAGAGTAAACCAATTCAAACCGAGTAAGGTCGGGTATTTTGCTAGTTAAATATAAAAATGGTTACAAAATCGGTCGTCTGTGACTCTTGGTACCATACTTTTCTGAAACATTTTGATGGTCATAATTTAAACAAGAGGCTTCCTTCAGTGTTAAATACAATACTATTCAAAATGTTGAAGAATTAATTTTAGTAGAAATAAATATTACACGATCTGCATAAAAGTGTGTTTTTAAAATTTTACTTACTACTCCTTAATCAGAGTAAAATATATTGATAAAGGACAGATCAGTTCAATGTTATTTCCGAATTTCCAAGAACAATAAATTTCAAATCGGTTAGAATAAAGTAAATATACATAAAGAATAACAAAATTTAACCGAGTTTTAAAACAAATGGAATCTAAGCTTCGTAATGCTAAGGAACACTTACGCGTTTGCTTTCGCGGCACTTAAGAATTCTTAAGGGCAATCAATTTTTCTCTAAGTGTTCTACAGAATTTGTTAATGTTGTTTTCGCTACAATTCTCACGTTCAAATCATAGCGGAAGCTCGTTTGGGTTTTATAAATAATACGTCCTTCCTTTAAGCATTATTTCAGGAAAAGAAATTGTCATCATATCAGGTAAATCATGAAAGTATTTCACGCAATAATTAGATGTTCTGCTAAACATATTACCATTTAGATGCTACCAATTTCTTCAAATAATTTTAGTCAAAGTTGAATAATATAAATTTTGAGTGCGAGTTTATGTAATGAATTTTAATTGTGATAAGATTTTGTCTTGAAAAAATACTTAATGCACTTTATTTTCTCTTGTAGAGCCATCATATTTAAAAATAGTATTTTATATTCTAGATCAGCAATTTTCAAATTTTTTAAGCTCATGGCACATATTAATTATTTTAAAATTCTGAAGCAGAGAAGAAATTTGTCATACGTTTTGCCAATCGAACAAACTGGTTAAAACAAAGTGAAGCTGCTTAAAAATAATAAAATTTAACCGAGTATAATTTTACTTGATTGACAAAAATATAGTATTCAGCTATTGACACTTTATGTTCCAAAGTCGATTTGTCGATTTTAGAATAATTTTTGGAAGAGTTTATTTATGAGCTACATTGTAATAATAAAAAATTTTCAACATTATTTATACAGATACATTATTTATCAGAATTATATGTAATACTTGTAACATATTCTAAACCATTGAAATGAAATAAATCTTACAGTCTAGGCCATTTTACCATAGTTTAGGCTCACTAGTTCCAATCACGCTCCACAGTCAATAATTCTAGATATTAATACTACGAAGGCAATGTTGTTGAATAAGAGTTGCATTTGATATTGTGTATGCAATTTTATTTCTCTTTACGGAAGCTCAAGAATAATTTGGAATTACATAGGTTTTAATTATTACCCTGCTTTTTTGTGACTAAGGAATCTTGGCCATACATTGCACTTGCGCCTTTAAATAAAACAGAAGTTAACCTTCATAAAATAGAAAATAGTAATAGCCCTTAAAAAAATCCTATATACTCTTTGGATTAAATAATATTCCATTATTAGATCTGTGATCATTAATGTGGATATTATAGATGTTTTTCTTCAAGTACTAGTATGACACTTAATACAATCGTTCAGAACTCAAATTAAACCACTGCTCTATTTATGGTTCGGCCACTTGATTCAAACCTTTCTACTCGTTCCTTTTTCTAACTAATTAGAAAAAAGTAACCCAATTGCAGATAAACGGACATCTTCAGCTCTTTAAGAGACTCTGGAAAGAATAGTCAAATTTCAGATTTTATTGAACTGTTATTCATTGCTTACGAGAAACCCCACAGTAATTTACAGTAGATCATAATTTTTAAATGTGTTTTTAGGTATCAAAATTCATTTTTCATGTCCCAAAATTTAATCTGTAAGATGTTAAGTTAAAAATCTTGTTTTGTTTTAGATCAGAAATACAGCAATATCCTTTCAGAATCCTAATTGCTATTTTAGATTCTAAAAAAGTATTTTCCGCTTCAAAGCATTCGATACAACATTCCATCATTAGATCATAAATGTATTTCGTCGTACACTGTGACCATTCAAAGCAATCTCTCTCTCTCTCTCGTTCAGACGTATCAAATTAAACCACTGCTCTATTCAAGACTCGGCCACTTGATGCAAACCTCTCCATTCATTCCTACCTCTGCTGTTTGCCTAATAATGAAAAAAACGAACCAAATTACAGATGAATAGATAACTTCAGCTCTTCAAGAGACTCTCTCTGAAGAATAATCGAATTTAGATTTTATTGAACAGCTCTTCTCGGGAAACGCAACCTCTTCCCCATTCAATAAGTTTTCGACCATTCCCTTTCTTTCGCATGAATATAACCAGGAACAAATTGTCTCATCTGTCTTCCAAGCGGCCCAGACGATTTGCACTGTCTTATTGATGATCGAATAAGCATTAAGAGTTCAAATTTATTTGAAAGGGGAAACATTACGTTTGATAAATGGTCCTCTGCTCTTGACAGCAATTGCTTTAGCATACGGTCCTCAGGAGGGGTATGCATTTGCGTCCCCCTACTTTTTAAGCAAATAACGTTAATATTCAGTTATGTATTCATCGCTTTGGAAAGGGCCGGAAATATGCCCTTAATGGGACCGAGCTTTCTTTGCTATTGCTGTTCCTTCCAGTTCAAGAAAATATTCGGGGCATAAATTAGTCCTCGTTGTTAGTTTTCTCCCACTGCCATCGGAATCGTTGAGACGGGAGTATAGGTACATCCTTTGATACAGAGTAGCCCCAGACAATCGTTAAGGCGTTAAAATGCTTTTGGCAGTTTAATTCGTGTGATTGATGCTGCTTTGTGTTCGCTAATATCCGAGTATTTTCGGTATGCGTTTAAGCCCATTGAAAAGAAAACCAGGGATGCCTCGGTTTCGATTGTCGTTTTTTATAAATCGGTAATTCCATTTCCGAGGCCCCATAAGCACCATAAATTTTTTTATAGTTATTCCCGAGTGGGGGATTGGGATTGTTCCCATTTATTTCCTATATTTGTGTGGGAGCGGTATCTTGTTTATTAACAAGTCTTGACGTTAATGATGTATAGGGCATAAAATAGGCGTTTAATGCACTGCAACATTTTTTTTTGGGCTGGTTTAGCTTCAATGATAAACGATGGAAACATTGGCTTTTTAGTTCGCTCACGTTGAAATAAAGGTAGGTAGATGGTAAAATTAAAGTCACATCGAAGCAACACTTTGGGCTTTTGGAGACGGTCCAGAATCAATCCGTCCAAAGTCAAATTGAAATAAGAAATGGGTGTAGCTATATGAAATAATCAAAATGTGTTAACTATATTCGAAGAGCTCGTTATTTACGCAATAATTCTCGAGCACATTCCTTGAAATCTCTATATCTTCATTCCAATTCCTTGATAATTGAAGGTATTAGGGGTTCGTATATGGATAAGTTACTTTATGTCCACCCCCAGTGCACACATATTACGGTACGTTAGATATTTTTGTTGTTACTAATCCTTCTCTGTCTAGAGGCAGCTAGACATCGTCCATGAGACCATACACCCTAAAAAATTCAAGATTCATATCAGGTGCAAAGCTCATGAATGAAGGGGTTTGTGCAGCTTCTTTTTAAGAAGCACCCATGGTGTAGAAGTCTGACTTGGCTCCCATGCCTACTGACTTTAGCTGGGCACATTGGTCGGACCTTCACACCTAGGGTGGCCCTACCAAGAGAAGATCTCACGATGTACTTCACCCAGACAGCCCAGTGATACCCCCTCGCCACGTTGAGGCAGTCAGTAGGACTTGAGGGGGACGTTAGAGATTAAATACAGATGTAGCTAATAACATTTTAATCGAAAGTTTTACCGTAAAAAAATAAAGCTAACTTAGTTAGAATTAATGTATCAATGTTTTATAATTTATGATGTGTTCATAAAACTACATTTTTTAACCTCTTAGTATAACTAGACTTCCAAGTAGTGTAATGTAGTTTTTACTTCACGGAACTCATAATGACTAAATAACCACATATATTAGTTGAAATAATCCTAGGATAAAGAATATTGCTCAAGAAGGTCAAAAATGGTTAGAGGTTAATCAAGAAGGAGTGCAGTTTGCAGACATAATCTATATATGCATGTTAAACATTCACTTGCTTAAGGTACTACTTTATTTGAATATCATTCATATCTATAACCATGATATATCGATGCGTGTCATTTGCATAATTATCGAGCTTATTTCTTTAAATATCAAGTTTCATTCCAATCCCTTGAAATTGAGGGTGCGCTGGGGGCTCGTATATAAGAGAAGTAACTAAAATGGTGAGAGGTATAATTTACAACGAGTAAAACAACTGATCTTATTGATTTAAATTCTCACAAAAAAATACAGTAAATGAATTTCTTATCCCGTATTCAATTGTGCTGTAATGAACGTGAGAGTACGAGAGATTAAACACACAAGTCAGAGCTTTATTAATTTAATACGTAAGCATGAGTATAGTACGTTTCCAATTTGTAGCAAGTGTTCCAAAGGCCAGGCCACTCCGGATCATATCCTTGAGTGCTTGGGACTTGATAAAGAAGACCTTCTGGAGCGACCATTATTGGTCATTGATTTCTTGAGAGTGTGCGATATCATGGACCTAGTCTAGCACTGCTGGGCTACCGGGATGAGCAACAAGAACAACACGTTTACCAGAGGCAGGTTCAGTTAGTGTGTACGTACTAATATATTAATATTTCTAATCGTATAAATAGGCAATTTTAAAGGAAACAGATTTAAATAGGGGTACTCCTGGCCCCCTAAAACAATTCAAAATCAACTCTTGAAATAACAACCTTTGATAGTTTTATCATGCGACAGGAGTAAGATGTAAGTAAAAAGTATAAAATGGGTGGATATGCATTTAATTCGACTTCGTCGTCCAAAGTCAGTTATACAAAAAGTAGAACTGAATAAAAAGCAGTTAAAAATTATGCTTCAAACACTTGAATTATGGTGGCATTTTTTACTAAAGATATAAGTGATTATTCAGGTCCTTTTTTTATATAATTAGAGTTAACCGATTCAACTCGAAAAGGACTGAGTAATTCTGCGAGCACTTTTATAAAATTGAGTACATGAAATTTTTAATTAGCTATTAATATATTAGGAATACTAATAAAATAAGCACATCTGATTGTAACGAGTATAACAACATGTCAAAACAATTTGAATTCCTTCAAAGAAGGTAGGTATTTTATTAACGTCGCATTGGTGTAGCACAACGGGCTATTGGCGACAGTCCGGGATGAACCCAAGAAGGTAATAATGTGTACCTAATTTTGAACCACGGTCAGATTATGAGGTCACACCTTAGATAGTACCCCACTCTTCAAACTATCACATCACTCAGGCAAGACGACATTTGAAGTCACGACAGATTCAACGTGCACCAGCCCTCTTTGTACAATACGGCCTTTGGTTGGATTCGAAATTGCAACCCTTTGACTTCTAATCTGTTACTATTCCAACTAGGCTGCGGTGACTCAGTAACATAGGAAAAAATGAATAAAATCAGTTAAAAATTGTTTTCCTGAGACCTAAATGAAGTCGGCATTTTTCAACGAAAGGAAAAATTGATTATTAAGACTATGTTTCAGACACACACACACAAATTAGAGTTAACCATTTCATCCTGTTTAAGATCAGGTAACCTTGTTAGTATTTGATAAAATTCAATACATGAAACTTTTATTAAACTATTAATGTATTAAGAATATTAAGAAATTGGAACAGAGCCTAAATTATTACTTACAAAACAATTTTCGCGCAGCTTATCCGTTTTCACTGAGCAATAGAACTGAAATCAAATAACCATGAAAATGTTTACAGAACTGAAGATTAAGGACAGTTATGACTTCTGTAAATCACATTAATTACTTTATGAAATATTAATAATAATGGAAACCGAACATTCAACTATAACAATTATAAGATTATTACGATTATTGTTTGAAACGTCTTATTGAATGTTCGGGTTCCATTATTATTAATGTTCTATAAGGTAATTAATGTGGTTTACAGAAGTCATAACTGTCCGTAGTCTTCAGTTCTGTAAACATTTCGATTTTAATATTCCATCTTCGAAATAATTATAATTATTTAGAATAATAATTAATATTCCATCTTCGAAATAATTATAATTATCTTGAATAATTATTAGTCTAAATGATTACAATCATTCCAAAGATGGAATATAATTGCATTTGTTAAATTTCTTACGATACTCTCCATCAAAACCAGACACAAAATTCAGTTCACAGAATTTAAAACAAAACCCATTTATAATTTATGTGAATCGCAGTAATCATCTTCATTAAATCCGACACGACAGTTATCTACGATCTTCTCAACTGTAAAATAGAATAGCAACGACTAAAACAGAACTAGGCACATCCACCAACTTACACTTACCACTACAAGCAGTGATGAAAATTAAGGCTCGGGATCGTTACGCCAGTTCGGAAGAGCCCGTTTCTATTCATTACAGAGCATACGTAATCAAGTTCTTTCAGCTAATGAGACGGAAACTCGAGTTTTCCATAGTTTGGCGAGCCCATTGTTCACGGAAAGTAATGAGATCACCCTCTTCAAAATAAGTTTCTCGAGAGGAGAATACTCTGATTTGGTCGATTGGCGTGGGAGTTCAAGTGATATGCGTTTCAGAAGGACAGGAGTAATCTTTTCGCCCTGGATTATTTATAACTCAGCACGTGGTTGAGATAATTGTAAGTACGGTGTTATTTGTAAACATGGTTGCTTGAAATGTGTGTGTGTGTGTGTGTGTGACATTGTGGTTTTAGAAAATAAACTTGGAGATGTTTCATTGGTATAATCAAAATTTTAGACGAGTTGAACAAGTGCGGTATATGTTTAAATTGGTATACGCGCAATTGCTTACAACAGGGTTCTTCAATCTGTGTTCCGGAGAACCTTGGTTTCTGAAAAAGTTTTGAAGGATGCTCTGCGTTTAGGGTATAGACTACTAAGACGAAATTCAACAATTTTGTTAATGAAATAAATATTTATAAGTGCCTGTAACACATATATTTTTTGTATTAAGTTTTGTTTGGTGTTATTTTGTATTTTTTTCATTATTTTGTTTTAGCGTGTGTAATAATTTAATTTGTATTTAAGTGTTTCATAGAAATTAAAATTTATTTCGTACCTTTTTTTCATTTTCTAAGCCAGTGTTTCTTAAAGAATGGTCTGCGACTAGATTTTGTTCCTGTGGTATACCCACAGTTTTCCGTGATATGAAAAACATGTTTAGGTGGAAGTTGAGCAGATAACATAAGTTTGATAAACACTGTTGTAAATTGTTTTCTAAATGTGGGGTTCCTTGAAGAATATTATAAAGTAGAAGGGTTACATGCTGTGGAAGGATGAAGACCCCCGGTTTACACCATATAAGATCAAACTGGGTTCTTCAAGCCACACACATCGGTACTGCAGAGGAATATTGTCATAAATCTCTGCTCCAGAGATTTATGTCCATGTGCAAATATAGATCTATGTCCATGTGCAAATATAGATATATGTCCATGTGCAAATATAGATTAATGTCCATGTGCAAATATAGATTTATGTCCATGTGCAAATATAGATTTATGTCCATGTGCAAATATAGATTTATGTCCATGTGCAAATATACATTTATGTCCATGTGTAAATATAGATTTATGTCCATGTGCAAGAAAACAGGTATATTATTTAAATTAGGTAATAGGTTCGATCGTAGTAAACAAAGAGCTTCCATAACTGGCTCCTTTAAAAGTTATAATTCTACATTTATCGTTCAGCGCCAAAAGTGTTCGCAGGACAAAGATATGACTTGGGAACATCTTAACTCAAGCTTTCGCGTATGGAGTCTTTCCATAACGAGCTATCCTATCTTTTCGAAAATCGACTGACCCAAGATATAGTGATTTCTCCTTAGAGCCGCACTATAGTAGGTTTATGATGCGTCAGAAAACGGGAAGTTAAGGCCACCTCAGGAATAATAATGGCGTTATCCTAGTGTTTATAACGTTAATCAGCATAAAAACAGTTAACCGCATATTTTGCTCAGCCTTACACACTTGTCCAGCTTAATTATTAACCCTCCTGGTGGTTGTTTTACCGTGGCATCCCTTCATTAGCTAAACTGACCAGAAGGATCTTAATGAATAAGATATACTGTCAGTAGGAGAAAACAAACCATATCGTGATCTCGTCATCATAAGGAAAATCGGCAATATCTTGATGAGATACTTTGACATTCGAAAAATTGGTCCAATCCTGATGGAAGGGATATCTTGTCAAAACCACTTAGTGGGTCAATATGACAGAATTTTTTTCCTATCTTTAAATTAAAAACAATCTACATTTAAGAGTATAATGTTTAATATTTTCAGGCCAACTCGTCCTCGCTGCTCAGTTCTGTGACATCGCTGTCACCAACCTTCCAATTGAAAGGACTGGTGTTCCATAAAACGGGTTGATATTCCTTTTAAAGTAATTTGTGAAAAAACGTATCAAATATATATGGTTTTATTTAAAATTAATTATTTTTACTTTTTGTTCAATTACAAAGACATGGTGTTGTATCTGATCTCCTTGAATGTGGTGATCAGTCACGACCCCCCAAAACACTGAAATGATCAGAACTAGTCTCACTTTTACCTTGCTAGTGGTGAAAGTAAGGAATCTTTTTTTAGACAACAATTTTATATGCTATGATGAATCTAAATCTAAGTATCGTTTTGTGCAACACGGATATTATTTTAATAACAATACCATTATTATTATTGATTATTGTGACTATTGATTATACTATTGATTATTGTGATTCTAAATCATATTTTGATTGATGTCAAGTTCCAAATTCCAACTGCGTATGTTATCCTGAGACGAACGAATTTGTGAGGATAAATATAAAGATACAACGATTGCTGTTAAAGGCAACAACCCATGCCAGTTTTATGGGTGCCGCTACAGGCAGAGAGAGATTTCTCGATAGCATATCAATCTTTCCTTTTCTTTGATCTCGGGAGAGGATGGAAGGTAATATGACACATTCAACCCTCCTTCGTCCAACATAAAAAAGGAGAAAAAGCAGTTGACAAATTACTTTCGTCGCAACGAACTCGCGAAATGTTTATCGAGCAAACCACCTCGGCGACAGGTGCAGAACACCTCTCGGCATCGATTCATCAAAATCCACTTTCCTCGGCCGTGGGGATCTCCGTCTACCATTCAGTGAGTCTCTTTACAAAAATATCTCCTCTTCTTCGATGCGAATGTGTGGAGGTAACCAGGGACTGTGATGGAGTTGGTTTGTATAGGACTATCGATGGTATTTCTCAGAATTACCGATTTCTAGTGGTGGAAAGAGGAAAAACACAAGATGAGTAGAAGTAGTAGACCAATTCGTTTTCATTTTAAGGTGAGCCATAGTCAACCTTCGGTGAGCCATAGTCAACTTTCGGTGAGCCTATATCCAAACAAATTCCCTCTTGTGTTGAATGCATGAAACTAGGAAATATGGTGGGATTTTATGCAGAACTATCAGTGACATTATCTCCAACATTCCCCACTTTGCCACACAAATGTAGGTAATAGGTCCAAACAAATTCATCTTAATTTTGAGACGAACAATACTCTTCTATTCAGTGAGTTTTATAAAAATATATCCTCTTCTTTTATGCGAATGTGTGGAGTTAACCAGAGACTATGATTTAGTTTATTTGTATAGGACAATCGATGGCATTTCTTAGAATTACTGATTTCCAGTGGTGGAAAGAAGAAAAACACGATGAATAGTACTAGACAAATTCGTTTGCATTTTAAGATGAGCTATAGCCTACCTTCGGTGAGCCTCTTTCCAAACATATTCCCTGTTACTGTACGTGTCTAGTCCATGAAAATAGGAATTTTGATGGGATTTTATGAAGAACTATCATTGACATTATCTCCAATATTCCCCACCTTGCCTCAGAAAAGTAGGTAGTAGGTTCAAACAAATTCATCTTAATTTTGAGACGAACAATAATCCTCTATTCAGTGAGCTATACATAAATATTCACTTTCTGCGACGTCTTACGTACAGGAAAGTAGGAAATATGATGGAACTTTATGACGAACTATTAGTGCATTATCCTAAACTTTCACCAATTCGTGACGGAAAGCACTATAATAGTAGATACACCAAAGGTGCACCTTAATTTTAAGAAAGCAACAGTCTGTCATTCAGTGAGCTTTATGAAAATAATCACTTTTCTCCAGAAATACCGAGTACAGAAAACTCGAACTATGATGAGGCTTTGTAAAGGAATATAAGTGGTATTATCTTGCAATTACTCATTTTAGTGAAGGAAAAACAATAATATTAGGCACACAAAAACATAAATCTTAGTTTTAGACGAACGATAATACTTCCCCATTTATTGAGCTATGCAACATATATTCTTTCTTCTTAGATGTGATGTGTACAGGAAACTAGAAACTCTGAGATGAGACTTTATAAAGAACTATCAGTTGCGTTATCCTGAACCGACCCATTTTTGAGACGGAAACACAATTTCATAGAGTGCAAAACAAATCCATCTTAGTTTTACGACAAACAATAGTCTATTATTCAGTGAGAACAAAAATATCTCATTTTATACAATGTGCTGAGTACAATGAACTAGTAATTATAATAAACTTTAAAAAGACATGTGAGTGAAAATTGCTCATTTTAATTTTAAGGTGAGCACTTGTTTACCACTCTGCGAGACTCTTTCCAATATATTCCTTTGATGCGAAAGTGTGTAGAAAACGGGGATTTACACTGTACAGAATTGTCAAGGGTATTTCATGAATACATCTCTTTTGTAGTAGAAGGGTGAAATACATTAAACAAGATATGAAAATCAAAAATGTATATAAATTTTAATTTAAACAATTGTCTAGAAGCAAGCAAGTCTAGAGAATTATCATCTCTTTCTTGATATGAATATGTGATGGAGTTGTTATATAAAGAACTATTGGTGACATCTCTTGATCTTACCCCTTTTCGACGGTGAAAATACTGAGACAGCTGCAGTAAAACAAATCCATCTTAATTTTAAGGTAAGCAGTAGTGTTGGAAACATTTGGAATGAACCATAAATATTAAATATGTTGCTTGTCGCGTTAGTCGGGCTATTCGCATTACATTATTCAGAGAGCCAATCTTGAATGATTTAGTAGCTTAGCCTCTCACGTCCATGTGTGTACTAGAGGACTTTTTGTTATGATCAGTGCTTATACCTAGTGTTAGAAACAGATTGGATGCAGTTAAAATGTACGTATTCAGGATATCCAAAGGATCTAGCATGAATATCTTTCTGTGGGTCCTAGTAGCTAATATTAATGAATGAAATTTGAAAACAAGGGTACATCAGACTATGTATCAAACATGGGCTTGTTTTATACAAAATGTATTACATTTATACTCACAATAAGAGAGATAGACAAAAAAAGCATATTTGATATTTTCTGTTAGGGATAAATACATTTCTGAGAGTCACGAGATTTCAGAGTAGTTTAATGTTGCTTTTATTTTACAACATAGTGCATGCTTCCTAGTAAAAGCTCAAAATTTAAAAACAAATCTGAGGTTTTTAGTTCATTAGACTATACAATGTGGGCAACGTTAGACAAGACAAATTTATTAAGCAATTTTTTCTTTACACACATTTGTTATATACATTTGTTAGAAACACATTTAGTGAGTTCAGCAGCGAATAGAAGTTTATTCTTTCGTTTACTCAGAACTGTGGGTTTTATTGGCTAGTAAACCCATAGACTCCATAAATTTAGCGTAAAGTGAAATATATTCATGGATGAAGAAGTTGAATGGAATGGAAATTCTGTTTTCATGAAGCAAGGTCTACAAACGAACACGCTGAGACAAAGAGGAAGCTAGATCTGGACAAAAATCTCTTTAGGTAGCAACAAACATAAAAAAAAATAAAAACAACCGTTTGGCTGACCACAATTAACATATTTGGAGAGACATAACAATCCAAAATTGTTAAAATGTGATGCTTATGATCAATGTGTTAATTGTGGTCAGGGCGTCTGATGACAGAACGACTTTTTTCATGCGTCTAACTGTTTATGTTTGTTATTAGTTGTTATAGCAAGTGGCACAATATCTCTGACAATACATCTGGATGATTTTACTCGTTGAATTGTAGAGATATTAAAAGGTCATTCAACGCGGGATGTAGTCAATGAGTTCGTCGGATTAGACCAAAGCGCAGTAGTAAATCGGTGAAAACAATTTTCCGAAAGTTGAATTTCTGCCAGACGGTACAGCAATGGTCGACTACTTAAAACAACCCCATCTGAATATCATTTCATGGCATTTGCTGTAAAAATATGTCGACGCATTTATTTTTGCGTATATTTTGACAGTCTATATTGAATTGACATTTTACCAAATTAAAAATTACAGAAAAAGAAGTAAATGAAATTTAAACAGGTTTAAGAATAATTCGAATTGATACATACTAACATACAGTAGCTTCTCGTGGAGATATTTTTCTAAAAGTACATTATATATGAGATAAATTTATTAAAATCTTCATGCATAGGTTACAATTTCAAACTCATACAATTTTAGCATATGCCTTTAAACGTTTAAGTCATCATCCGACAGCAAAATTTATTTGGAATTAGAATAGTAATCATACATTGAAAATAGCTTTCTTTGCTGTACTCATGAATTGGGCTTAATGCACTATGTGGAAGAGAGAGGTCGAAGTTAATTACCTTAAGAATTTATATACAAAAGTAAATAAAAATGAAAAAAAAACAACATCCACATTATTATCTCCAGATATATACAGACAACAACAAGCATGATCGAGAAAGGACGGGCAGTGGCATCTATATAAAAGTAATAGTAAACGTAAATTTAGAAACGCCGATCACATGGTTCTGCTTTTCAATTTGACTCTCAGAAATACTTTGAATTGAACTGAGTCTTCTGGGAAGAAGCAAATATGGATGGCAGTCAGTAAAAAATCAATATAACACCTTAAATCGTAGCTTTATACTATGCTTTATACAACACCAGTCGAGATCTAGACTCTTATTGTCCACAGTATAAGATTGCTACTTGTAAAACATGGTCTTTAATACTTGATAAAAATTACTATCCTCTCTGTCAAAAAACATAAAATGTTTGTTCGAGAAATTACTTTTTGTGAGGTATGATACATATAAAGATAAAGATAACATTAAATTTATAAATGAATCACAGATTGGCATATGATATTTTTTAAGGTTACTCACTAACTACTTATTACTTACTAAGGTCAGATTTTGAAAATTCCGTAACATAAATTATATGGTAAAATTATGATAATTTGTTAGACTCTTTCAGTAAATAATTTAACAATAACTATTATTTGAGGACTGAATTCCCAAAGAACTCACAATCATAACTCCCGTAAAGTGCGTGACAGAATAGAATTGCATGTTAGAATAGAATTCCCAAATCGTCATTCCTTTCATTTTCTTAGACGTCTCAATTCCCTAAAATGAGAAGCATTTGAGTGGCTACTGAAAGGATGATCAATCATACATGTTTAATAATTCAGATGTTAACATCTACGTCTGTTTAAAGCACGTATGAAGATCGAAGTCAAACTTAAACTGCCTTAGCAGTTGACATTAGACCTTTATGGGGCAACCCTTTGAATCAGGTCTTCGAGTGAAATTTATTTCTGAACACTACAAATTTGAAGAACAATACTAAAATACCCATAACAATATTTTGTGTAGAAAAAAGTGATACCAACAGTTCTACAATTTGATATTCAATTATGTCAAAAGTTGTATTAAGTTTGAAGCTTATCTACAAACATACCAACAAAATGCAGGTGTTTGCTGAAGCATATACATTGGACTGGGGCAGAGGGAGAGTATTCAGATTGTAAACACGATTAAATTGAAATATAATCGCAGGTGCAGGTGGGTATTGTTAAGTAAAAAATAAAACTAACAAAATAGAGTAGTCCGTAGTGCCACCTGGATTGGTGTTGTACTTTCCTGTGACGCAATCGAGAGAAAGGTCTCAAAAGAGAATTGGTAGTGTAGAAGCCTGTAGAAGTCTCATGGAGACCTGGCAGTAGATGTAACAGGTAAGTCTATATTAAAACTGTGATCCCACACATTTATAGTAGAATAATACAAATATAAAATATTTCAAAGATTAATTACTTGGAATTCAATTTTCAGCTTCGGACACTTCATTTTTATCGTTTTCTTAATTTCGTTCACAAAGAGTATCGATTAAAATATAAAGAAGTATGTGTTTTGCAAGTAAATTTCTGTCATCTCTTTGAGCTGTTAGATGATTACTTCAGCATTTAAAAGAACACAGTCCCTTAAACGCTAAAATATGATTTATTCTGATTTCAAGAGCTTAGAGGACTGGGCGTTAAATTATGACCTGCATCAACCTTTCCATAATTCGACTCAGGTTTTATTGGCACTACTGTCGAAATGTATGTTATTTCGTAACTCATTTTTAAAGGTCCATGATCGAAATCGTTCCTCTTTTACGACTTATTATAATGACGCTTGATCGTCAATCTCCATTTTACGAGATCGTAAAATATTAAAGGGTCACATATACCTATGAGTATTCCTACTCAATCCTCATCTTGAAAAATTCAAGGTACAAGGGTAATTTTCAGATCAATTCGAGATGCAGCTTATCTAATGTTGAAAGATCATAAATTATCATATGTCACTGATAAATTAAGGGAATGCAACGTCAATATTTTTAAGGAAACCATCAAGGAAGTAGTTTTTCATATTTACTTATACGTATGGTACTTTCTGCTAACGCATTCGTACAACCGATCACCCGGAAATGTAATACTAAAACGCAATCAGGTTCGGAATAATTCCTACGATAAATAAATATATTGCTAATTTGCATAAGGGTCCGTCAACATATTAAGATTTGCGTCAACCTCATTTTTTAAAGGGCCTTGCCCATTCTTCATTAAATTTTAAATTTTTAGACCGCATCACATATTTTATGTAAAATGAATCAATGGTTTCTTAGTGGGTTTAAATTCGAAGCTCGTAAAGGTTAGGTGAGTGTTTATCTCTTTAGAACTAATCAATTGAATGACGTCAATCCTATGTATTAAACTCTTATATATCCCAAATACAGTTTTGTAAATGTTTTATATTGAAAGAAATACGTAATTAATAATGCTATTAAACTATACTGCAAGTATTCAGAATTCTATAAAATGTAAACTACAATCGTTTCAGCAATTAATCAGAATTCTATAAAATGTAAACTACAATCGTTTCAGCAATTAATCAGAATTCTATAAAATGTAAACTACAATCGTTTCAGCAATTAATCAGAATTCTATAAAATGTAAACTACAATCGTTTCAGCAATTAATCAGAATTCTATAAAACGTAAACTACAATCGTTTCAGCAATTAATCAGAATTCTATAAAATGTAAACTACAATCGTTTCAGCAATTAATCAGAATTCTATAAAATGTAAACTACAATCGTTTCATCAATTAATCAGAATTCTATAAAATGTAAACTACAATCGTTTCAGCAATTAATCAGAATTCTATAAAATGTAAACTACAATCGTTTCAGCAATTAATCAGAATTCTATGAAATGTAAACTACAATCGTTTCAGAAATTAATCAGAATTCTACAAATTTTTTAACTACAATCGTTTCAGCAATTAATCAGAATTCTATACAATGTAAACTACAATCGTTTCAGCAATTAATCAGAATTCTGTAAAATGTAAACTACAATCGTGTCAGTAATATCTCAAATGTAGATGTGATGGATTTTTAAATCACATATTTTCCATAAATTCCTCATTATTTGATAATTTAATCAACACTATATGGTTTCCCACTTTACCATCACTACATCCTAAACAATACTAATACATATTGATGTACTGTATTTCTAGTGGCTCCAATATTAGTATGTAATGTATTTCTAGTGGCTCCAATTAGAGGGACGTGTTGTGTAAAAATATAAACCAGATGGGAAACGTATATTTGACATCATGCCAACTCTCCGGTCTATTATTATAGGATAGTGTATATATTTAAAACATCAAAAATATTTTATCGCCGTGTTTACGGCGAGTGCCATTTGTTTATGTTTTTGCTTTGAACAATTAACTTTCATATATCAATTCGGAATTTAGTCTTTGGGATTTTTATTACCATTTTATTTCAGTGTCCTTTCAGTTTCATACATTCCACCTATTACCATTTGCATAAAGAAGAATAACAAAACTTCGAATTAGTGATACAAAAGTTTGGCGACATGCTATAATCGTTTGTTTTCGGAAAACAAACTAGGTGAGGTCAGGTTGATGAAACGTACTAAAAACACGTTCCACTTCAAAACATCCATATTTAGCTTTACTGAAAAACCTCTTATATGCAACGGAAATATATTTCACTTTCTGTCATAACACCCTGGAATTGAAAGAGGGTTTGTCAATGATTATCCGCAATTCAGTTGCATTGAGTTTCTGAAAGTAGTACTATAGTTTTCACAATACTAATTTCTAACACTGGTAGCGTTGGTGTCTGAAAGTAGTACAACATATCTCAAGTTCAGGTATATGCCTTATCTTTGTCCTCCACACTTGCAGATACTAAATCCGATCTCTAGTATTTACCATATAATTAGACAGAGCTGTAACGCTTTCTCTTTGCACCCAAAGGTAAACATTTATTGGTAACTTTTTTATGTTCAAAGACCAATGCGATACCGAAAACAATGAAAGCTTTCAGCACAATACGAAGACGATGTTTCATTGCAATGAATGGTTTGAAGGGAAAAAAATTATCGCACAAATGGTACACACGAAAGAACTGGACACAAATTCATTACCGAAACTAATGACATCAATGACAGCGCATTTAACCTTCTATGGGGTTCACATGCATATATTCGTTGTGCAACTTAGTCTTCCCAGCATGAGTTCTAAATAATTCGAGTTTTTCGAAAATAGAATCTTTCCCAGGTTTCATACAACCAATCAATGTTGTTATTTAGTCATGTGTGCTGTATGGCGAATACTATGACTCTCAGAGAATTAACATGACACGAGCGATTTTTGAAGTGACAAGCAATTTATAGATCAGTAATTTACCTTGAACTAAAATCGTAAAGAAATGCTGCTTCTATGGCTAGCTGTCTTGTGCATTGAAGATAGGTAATTGAATTTAGGTAGTACTGTGGTGGGAGTAACTCAATATACATTCAAAATGAAACATTAATATATATATTTACCAAAAGATGTTTATTCAAAAGAAAAATTGTAATTTATATTTTATAAGAGTAACTCTTCATTTAAAAGTACAAACTTGATATCAGAGGAATTTTCAATGTAAACAGATAAACCAGTTGTAATATGAAGAGTTTATTTTCGATACGAAATGGTTCTCGTATAGTAGACTCGTATGTTGACTGTGACCGTTTCATCTAATTGGCGTTGTCCAGAAAACTATCACGTATCAATTCGGAATCCATTGTTTTAAACTTTTATGGTAAAATTTTTCAATTATATTTAAGAAACAAGACAAGGGACTTAACATCTTTGTACGTACAGAAGACACGTTCCACCTCAGAAACATAACTCCATTTATATTTGTCTAGATAGAAAATGCCTTTCACGTTTTGCAAACAATTTTGATTAAGTTTTCATTTTCCATACCCCTACAAGAGGTTTGGATGACATATCTCAGTCAACAAGATCTAACTAATTGAGTTGTTAACAAGATATCATGTCATCAAGTTATTGTTTGTTTTTTCATGATGACGATATAAATGGTACTGTTGATCGTCCATCAAGATCTGCTCATTTTTGCCAGTAGGTTGACGACCCTGAATCAACAATTGTTTCCCGAAAAGATCGGTAAGGAACTCTTCTTGGAATTTGTTAATATGATAATAATACTTAAATAAAAATTCTTGACATGGATCACGTTTTCCTGTTATTTTGTTATCAAAGAAATATGTGCACGGTAGGACTACAGTAGAAAATCGAATAGAGAGTGCTTTGGTATGTCACAAGACATCACGCATGGAACAGGAAGACGTTCCAAGAACCTACCTGCTACTTCTTTCCAAAGGAGGACATCCTTCTGCACTCCTTAATAATATGTCCTCTCATCTCTCTCTACCTGATCATCTGCAATCTCACGGCGCAGGCTCGTATTCTTGGATTGCTCGCAACCATAAACCCATACTTCTTCCATTTCTTCCCTCACTCTTCTGAAACTGATTAAGCCCACGAGGACAGTTGATAGCTTTAGCCAATCACATTATCCCATCCAACTTCAGTCCGGGCCACCGGCGGAGGTTAGTTGCTCATTTTCCTGGGATCCGGAGAGCGATGAACGAGAGAAAAGAGAGTGCGAGAGAGAGTGAAATGTATTGCTTCTCTTTTTCCTGATTCTCATTAATCCGGAGTAGTCGGTATATAAGTTATGGCATCTTTCCTAATGGTGCGATTCCGGCAGCGCGTGTGTGTAATGCACAGGCTACGTGAGGGTACAGGGATAATTCACAATCCACGATTCAATTCCGGATTTCGTGGAACGGAATCCAAAGAATCAAGAAAATTGGCAGTCACAAAAATGTGCTTAAAAGCACATACAGTTAAATAATGTTTTCGAGCTTTTAAGGTATAATATATGATTAATAGTACCTGTCTTTGATAACAGATAAAAGTCTTGTTAAATATTAAAATATATTTTTTACGAAACTGAAAAGAAAGTTTATAATGTAGATTCTTATTAGTGATGCGGCATCGACAGCAAAACATCAATGTACAAAACTAAAACAACGATGTTGATAATACGTCGCCCCCAAAACATCGATGTTTTTAAAATTCAGTGTATTTCAACTTTTGTCCCCATTTCTTAAAACTGGTTTAGCAACTAGTGATGCGACATCGACAGCAAAACATCGATGTTAAAAATTAAAACATCGATGTTGATAATACATCGCCCCCAAACCATCGATATTTTAAAAATTCAGTGTATTTAAACTTTTTCCCCATTTCTTAAGACTGGTTTAACAACTAGTGATGCGACATCGATTGTAAAACATCGATGTTTTGAAACATCGGTGTTCAAATTAAAACATTGATGTTGATAATACATCGCCCCCAAATCATCGATGTTTTTAAAATTCAGTGTATTTAAACTTTTCCCCCATTTCTTAAAACTGGTTTAGCAACTAGTGATGCGACATTGGCTCCAATACATCGATGTTTTTTTTTATAAAATATCAATGTTTTGAAAACATCAACATCGATGTCGCATCCCTACTTTGTCTGAAAGTATGTTCAATTTGCTTTATTTGAAAATTATGCTACTTGGTTATTTTTTAAATTTTTTAACGGTACTTTTTTCATTTAAAAATAAAACATCGACAACGTAAAAACATCGACAAGTATAAACATCGATGTTACAAAAACATCGACTCCAATACATAGATGTTAAATACATTGATGTTTTTTATAAAACATCGACATCGATGTCGCATTCCTAATTCTTATTTGATTAAATTGCATTTTTGCAATTGAAACGCTTGTACAAAAAATACTACTGAAATCTGAAGTTTCTTTATGGGACATTTTTGACATTGTAACATATTAATAACTCCGCACAAGTTTCTACAGATTAGTCGAAATTGTACGAATTTGGAATCAAGATCACATTTATTTTATAAACAAGCGAATGTTTCAAGATTTTCTGTTCCCGGTACCTTGCGATTTATTACAATTTTATATACTACAATATGTTTTATTAAATATTGTTTGTGGATTTGCCATATGATGTTTTACGCAATATAGTTTGTGGATTCTTCATATCATGTTCTTCTCAACGTGGTTTGTTTATTTGCGATATATTGTTCTATTTAATTTGGTTTGTGGATTTACCACATGATATTCCAAACTCAGATTTTGCTATAAAAGTTCAAAATATTGAAGTATTCACTCCATTATATATTGATGCAACATACTTTTTCAGTAACTACTTGTTCATTTACAATTTATTCAATTAATAAAACAGTTAAATATGTATATAAAATAGTTTTATCTGTTAGTATTGATAATTTAAGAGGATGCTGTCTACATCTATGGATTGTTTGTTTAAAAAATATTAAATTATTTCATAAAAAAGTACTTTTAACATTTTGCGTTTTCAGTGTAGATTATATAATTTAAAAAACTTTTGAAAACAAAACATTGATATTGTTACTTGTATGTGCAATAGTGTGTCAGTATTTACATTAAATGGAATTAACTCAATGCGCATACTGCACAGTTTTGTAGGGTAGTAATGAAAAGTTTTGTACTGTAGTAACATATAATACCATATATAGTACTTAAACAACTTTAAATTAACGCTCGTGTGCTTATGAAAAATTCATATTTTTTTAAAATAGTAAGCTTCTAAGATTTTCCTAAGTATCTCTCTAGTGTTTTATCAAATAAATCTGTTATAAACTAAATTAGTTGCAATGGTCCAATTAAAAGTACCCAATTTCACTAAATTTTCCGTAAACTTTAATAGCGATAAAAAGGTAACAAATATTTGTAGATGGGAGCTATTTTTGTCGTAGAACATGTTTAAGTGAAAATGGAAAAAAAATTATTTTAAATTCCTGGTGTCATGTGAATTTTGTAGGGCAAAATAAACTAATTTAATTTAGTTTCCTGACGTTCCCTTGTCTTGCTCTTATGAATATTATTTCTTATTTGATCAGAATGTACAATAAATAAAAAAAATCAAGGCTACATTCAACCTTGGATGAATGTCATTACCCATATGCTATGTATCTTGAAATGCTTTAGTTGTTGAGCAGGGCTTGTTTTGATGAATTTTACTAGAAAATTGGTGAACTTAACTTTATTCGTGACTTAAGTAACTTGAAAAAGCATTTCCCTATGAGATAGAGTGAAAAGAAACTGTAGAGGAAACTGAACACAAACAAATCATTTCAGAGAATGTTTTGCTTACAATAGGCATCCTTCTTGATTTTCCCTGTCAACTTTTTATGCTTCGTAACAACAAAAGTAATTTTTCAGGACTGATTTAGACTGCGATTTTTTCATTCCAATTCAAAACTTTTTAGAAGTTTCGGATAGAAGCCATTATTTTGCACAATAAGCTTAGTGTGTTATTTTTTCCCTCCTCAAATATTAGTCCCCATAAATAAATATATTTTTTCTTTCTCAAATTGTGGAAAAAACGGGGTTTCTTTTTGATCCTTTTAAGAAATGTGAAAATATCAAGGGGAAGAAAAAATGGCCATAGAGGAGAATAGTTTTTTCACTTTCATTTTGTTGAACTGAAATGTACTTTTGGGAGTTTTGTGATATAAAATATTTAAAGAAAAATACAAAGTGTGGAGGTAGAACTCCGAGTTGAATATATACATTTTCATCTTTCCTTTGAAATTTGCACAACATTTAATTTATCTTGCCTTCCTTTTGACTATTTGGGAGCTCAGGTGTTGCCTCGTCATCTGACCGTGGTTCAAAATTACGTAGTCTTGTCCTCGGATATTTCCTATGGGATTTTTCCTGGTCAGTCGTCAATAGCCCGTTGTGTTGCTTCAGTATGACGTTAATAAAATACCCGCTTTGACTATTTGGGTTGATATTAATATGTTTTCAACGATAAGTATATCAAAAACTGTAAATTCCTTATTACTGATGGCTTCAAGAGAGAATGAATTCATTTTACTTACTGTAAACTAATTAAATACTTAAAAACCTACATAAGGAAACCATTTTCATATTAATATTCATGGTGACTGAAATTTACAGCATGTTTATAAATCTGAAATAAATAATTAAACAGATTATATACAGTTTATATGAAATTATTCTTAAGAGTTAGTATGCAATTGAACTCAACTCCCAACTGCATTTCAGAAATCACGTTCGTGTTCTAAATGAATTTATAATACGATTGTTTGAAAATATGTTTTTCCCAAGCTAGTTGAGCGTTCTATTTTTGTTCTAGATATTGTTATATCTGTTCACTCATAACAATGCTGCAAATAGATATAAATGTCTAAAAAATTATTTTAATATAAATCCGCCCGCGAATCTGAAGGATTTCTGCAGTCTAACAATACACAAAAGAAATTTATTGGGGGAGTTAAATTTAATACGAACATGTTAAATTTGAATAGAAATAATTTCACGTGGGAAAGGAATGAATTTACATAGTTTTATTGTATAACTTGAATAAATGCAGATTTGAGTAACTCGTAAAATAATTTTAGTAAGATCATTTTGTTGACGATAATGCATGATATGTGAGAGGTTATCCAGATGTTCAAAAGTGTCTGCTTATAAACCCTAAAATATTAATTTTCACTAAAAGAGATTCACACAAATGAAAAAGACAAAAATGTATACAAAATTGTGAATCAAGAGAATTTTGTCTTCTCAGTAGCGAAATGAAGTTATTTTGAACACTTCTACCCATATCCACGATGCAATCTTCGCCCTTTTTCGATCCTTAACATTTTGAGCTGTTTCATGTTATCCAATCTGATCTTTGTGTTCTTTATATCTTGATGTACTTTGTTTACATGTCTTTTTACCCAATTTTATGCATTGAAATAGAGATGTTGATTGGACTGAGAGACGTTCAATCGTTTTTAATAAAGATTTACACAGATATTAATACAACTATAAACACACTATAAAGTTTTCATCTTGATTTACTTAGATTATTGATTGTTTGATACAATTTTACATATTAAAAATGTGACAGTTTTCTAAGGATATGGATCGTCTTAAAAACAGGCGTTTTTTTAACATATTAACACATCTCCAGTCAAACATTTGGTTTAGTTAGTCGTTCGTCTGTCCTTTTTCACTACACGTGCGCTAATTAGACTATGATCTCCAATACCTTTTAATAAACATACCCATATTAAAGTAACAAAAGACCTAGATTAATACAACTATAATGAAAAATTGTTTTACAGTTTTAATGTTATTCCACAATAAAACACACCGTAAATATATTTAAAAAATAGTTTACAGAAGGAACTTGTAGAAAATTGTACTTGTAGAACAATATCATTTTAATAAAACTTTGGACCATTAAGCAAGGAAAGATTGCAGTTAGTTCATGCAAGACTTTTTTAGAATAAGTATCTCGATGGCATCTATCACATGATTGGTATTGAATAAATCCTCTCAAATCTTGTATTTATTTTCTTGGAAGCAAGTTCAGAAGCCTTTCATCGTATTCATCATAATTCATCAATGTATCGAAAGAATGGTTGATGCCTGCTTAACATGTCTAGCTATAGATCACGATCGCTCATCCTTTTTGGCACATTTGGAAACAATGTTGATCCTTTTAATTCCAGTTTCGACAAACATTTGAATAATTTATAATAATATCTCATAAAGGAGTTCCACGTGTTACGCTTAAATCTTTTTGCGTTTAATTAACACATTTTAATAGAAAATTATTATTTGAAATGAATGTTTTGATTTAAAACTATGTACTGTGTGTGTTGCTATTGAATTTTTGTAGTTCTTTCTAAAGCGTTAAATATAATATTTGAATATACATTTTTAAATATACATAACCAATAAATTTCTTTTGAATTGTAGTTCTAGTAGCAAATGCATGTAACATTGATTCAAACAACTAATAATCGATTTTAAAAAAAATCCATTCTTTTTTATTTTTTAATTCACTGAAATTGTTAAAAACTTACGGATAATTTGGTAATTTTGGCAATTCTTAATCAACGTCGAACTAGAGAAACACAACGGGCTATTGAGGAAGTACACTGTCAACCCCTAAGGGAAAGATCCGAGGACAACACCACGTAATTTTGAAACATGGTCAGATGACAAGGCAACACCCCCACTCAAAAATTCATAGGATTTTCATTTCGAAAGATGCTTAAAAGTGGACTATAAATATAAATCCTAAATAATTTTTCTTAAATGCTGTGAGAATACAAAAATAAATACTTTTCTTTCTTTTAAATGATACTTAAGGTGTTTTTGGAATGAAGTATATTTTTAATGTTGCATTTCCAAGAAAAACTTTTGTAAATCTAGTGCCCGAAGTTAAACACATTATGTATGCTATATTTTTGAGAAATGTTTACAAAAAAGGACGCTACCTCACGATAAAGACTAGTTCATGACAAATATCAAAACTATCTTGTTTACTGCTGTCTAATTATAACGAAATAGAGATTTTGTTCGAGTTTTCTGGCACTTGTAAGTGTGACAGATAGCGTGTGAATTCGGATTTTTGTGTTCCAAATCGATGCTTCTGGTGAACCTGAATTGATCCCTTAACGAATCGATTTTTTAGAAAATGAATGCAAGATATATCACGGTTAACTAATTAATAATGTTCTTTATGATAAATAAGTATCTTGATTGCGCTTCTTTATTGTTGATAGCTAACAACTGATTTTGTACAAAATAAATATCATTTGATAAAGATTAATACAGTAACCATTATTTTCTTGGCTGTGTTTTGGGTTCCTTAGATAAGGAGCCCCGGTTTATGAACCGAAATTAAATTAAAGATAACTATATCCTTAAATGCATGTATTGCCTGCAAGATTTTAACATCATAAGATTTTAAATCCACTGAAAACCTTTTCTTTCTAAATCATGGGTAAAACAGCGAAAAACTTAAACATTTAGGAAATAAGTGACCACCAAGGTTGTAAATGCAACCTCAATTTGTCAGCAATGATCGATTCATCACTCAGAACTTCATTCAAATGCGGCGTAGCATGTAAACCCCATCCCAACCATGGGATTATCGATCCATCCTAATTGATTCAACCACCTGGGATTTCTGTCTACCAGCTCTATTGGTGTTTTTTTATTGAAATGTCTACAGAGCTAAGGATACATCAAATTCCGAGGTACTGAGTAAGTTTAAATACAGAGAATTCTTTAAGATAAACGTTATTACAAGCGTAAGTTTTCATTCATGTCTACTCAAACTCGTTTATACCAACTGAAACATTAGTTATCCTAGAACCCTTTAATTTTGAATAGAAGTTCATAATTTAATTCGATACATGGAAAACACATGGAAAATTTATTTTGTTTAATCGTTTAATAAAGGGAACTGTATCGAAATTTAAACGTAGGTAGATATTTTAATTAACGTCCCTTTACAACAATAGAACGGGCTATTGGCGACGGTCCAGGATCAAACATGAATTGAAATATCCGATGAGAATAACATGTAATTTTTAACCACGGTCAGATGACGAGGTCACACTTGAGCTGAAACTCCGCTCTTCGAACATCCACACCAACGTGAGTATAATTATGGTCACGACAGATTTAACTTTGTAACCTCCTTTGCATGCGACGACTTTGATAGGGTTCGAACTCGCAACCAACCGGTTCATAATCTGGTACTCTTCCAAAAGGGCTACCGCGGTCCACCAAAATTTAAAGGTACCTTGAAGTAATTTGATTGGCTACAAGTATTGGTTGAAAAAGTTTTTGCTGTATGTTTTTATTATTTATCTAAAACGGAATTATTCGGCACTAGTGTTAAACAAAACACTTTTGAGGAAAACCGGTCGAGATGTTCACATGTCGTCCAGAAGATGAATAATTACAAATTAGATTACCTACCAGTCGTATTTGAGGGTTTTGTGCAATTTATTTGGTCATATAAAAGTTACGGTTGATTGGAATCTAAGTTTTCATAGCACCATAAATATAACGGTACTTTTTCCTGCGGCAGAATTCGTTATTGTTATACAATACATCTCTGTATAACTTATTTCAAAAGCTAAACTTTCATCAGTGAACGAGCGGGTTATATTTTTAATTGAACAGGGTTGTCTCTCCTATGCTCCAAAGTATGAACGTGGCTTAAGAGAGAATTAAGGAGTTTTGTGTGTGGATAGACTAAATTCACATGTTTTTTAGCATTGCAATTTGTGCCATTTGTGTTAGCTAAGTAATCCATAAGGCAATTTGATTTCAAATTTCAGAAAATAACAGCATATCTTTCTCATACATTCTACTCAACTGATAGTTTCATGTAAAATTAATGAACGAGAGTTCATGTAACAATTGTTATTCCTTATTCCTGTCCCGGATCAAAAATATATCGGTTCCATGATATCATTCCTGCGCAAAATACCTAAAAGTTGTCTCGGATTGAATAAATGTCCTTCCATGACATTCTGAAACACTGCAGTATGTGGCCAGGACAAACCATGCTATTACCCTGACAGTTGTGACAGTCAGGGTAAATCTTTTAGTATACCACATATATCATTGCTTTGTTTTAGCCAGTTCTAAATCTTGAAAACGATATCGGTTCATCTCTATAAAACTTAAGTTTGGTTATTTCTCCAGGTCGTCATTCTCACCAATGGGTTGTTGAACCCTTTCTTATATTTTCTTTTCTTTTTTGTTCAAGGAATCAATTTCTTTGAAGCTAAGTGAGTTTCTTTTAGGTAAACTTTTCACTTAACAAATTATAAATACTAAAATGATATATTCACTATATTAAATTAATTTTTGTAAAATAACACCTAATAAAATAAGTACAGTAAAATGAGTTTAATAAAACAAGTATAGTAAAATGAGTATAATGAAATATATAAAATAAAATGAGTATAATAATATAAGTATAGTAAAATGAGTAGAATAAAATAAGTATAGCAAAATGAGTAGAATAAAATAAGTATAGTAAAATAAGTACAATAAAAAAAGTATAGTAAAATGAGTATAATAAAATAAGTATAGTAAAATGAGTGTAATAAAATAAGTATATTAAAATGAGTATAATAAAATAAGTATAGTAAAATAAGTATAATAAAATAAGTATAGTAAAATGAGTATAATAAAATAAGTATAGTAAAATGAGTATAATAAAATAAGTATAGTAAAATGAGTATAATAAAATAAGTATAGTAAAATGAGTAGAATAAAAGAAGTATAGCAAAATGAGTAGAATAAAATAAGCATAGTAAAATAAGTATAATAAAAAAAGTATAGTAAAATGAGTAGAATAAAATAATATAGTAAAATGAGTGTAATAAAATAAGTATATTAAAATGAGTATAATAAAATAAGTATAGTAAAATGAGTATAATAAAATAAGTATAGTAAAATGAGTATAGTAAAAAACAAGTATAGTAAAATGAGTATAATAAAATAAGTATAGTAAAATGAGTAAAAAAAAGTATAGTAAAATGAGTATAATAAAATAAGTATAGTAAAATGAGTAGAATAAAATAAGTATAGCAAAATGAGTAGAATAAAATAAGTATAGTAAAATAAGTATAATAAAAAAAGTATAGTAAAATGAGTAGAATAAAATAATATAGTAAAATGAGTGTAATAAAATAAGTATATTAAAATGAGTATAATAAAATAAGTATAGTAAAATGAGTATAATAAAATAAGTATAGTAAAATGAGTATAATAAAATAAGTATAGTAAAATGAGTATAATAAAATAAGTATAGTAAAATGAGTAAAAAAAAGTATAGTAAAATTATTATAATAAAATAAGTATAGTAAAATGAGTATAATAAAATAAGTACAGTAAATTGAGTATAATAAAATAGTGTACCGTAAAATACCATTCAAACTTTTCAATATTTAACTTTTTCTAGAACATTTCTAAGGTTTCCAGTGACTCAATAGATTTGCCCACACTTCTAGGAGCCTGCGAGCTCTAAGCAGCACAAGTCAGATTCGTATTACTATCCTTAGTATATTTAATTTTTCGTTATCAGTCGAAACTTTTCTTGTGGTTGCCCTTCCATTTGCTTGCTTGGCACAGCTTGACCGGCTCCGGCTCTTGCGCTATAAAAAACCTACCCGAACATTTTAAAGCAGTCTTCTGGGATAAGTGAGTGTAACCCCTAGTTACACAAACTAGAAAAACGTTTTATCGCAACAAACAAACGTGTAACGTGTTCAGCTAATTCCGACCAACGAAGCAAAAACAGGCGGAAAACGAGACTAGTTTAAAGAGTGTTGTTAAAACAGGATTTTTTAAAAGTTCAGGCTGCGCTTCATTGGGTTTATGTAAAAGAAGCGTTATCTTTGTAGTATGCGTTAGTAGAGGAAAATAAAATGTGTGCCGCTTTGAATTTATCAGAAATGATTAAAAGTTTGGTTATTTATTGAGACACATAATGGATATAATGGAGGATGAATCGTGATCTTTTTAGCGAGCTCCAGAAATTTATTAGAAAGAAGATTGTTCGGACGTAGCATCTGATATTGCTTTCTAACGCATATTATTTTTCAATCTAGATTAATCACGCTTATTTTTTCATGTTTAATATTTAATACATAAAGAACCTAATGACTGCTTTTCTTCGTTAAGGGTTCTATTACTTTTTTTCACATTTGAACTTTATTTGAATAGAAAAATTTGCTTACATCACATGTACGGTTATTATAAAAAAAGTTAAAAATAGATTCGTATTTTGATATGACATTTGTTAGGAATTATATTCCAGACATCGTGTATATCTCTTTTGCTTAGCAGTGGTGGTGACGTTTAGAAAAATTACAATTATCTACTCCTGCTTGCATAGCTTTTTTAATATGAGTTTATATGTTTAATAACCTTTTGACCACGGCAGATAAAGTAGTTGTACCTTGAAAGTTATGAGAATCGCACCTGTTATATCTATAACCGTAGTCAAAAGGTTAATAATGCTATTTTACACATCGTGCTTCAGATTCCAGGAGCTTTTTGTTCTTCTTTGTATAACTGATTTTAATTTTCATCTCATACTTATTATCTATTAAATTTTGCATTTTCCTTTTCAGTTAAGTCAAAATATTTTTAGAAGTTGGTGCCATTTTACGGCAAAGTGCTCCTTTTTCGCCACATCCCCTAATATTTTAATACCGCATTAACTTCATACATTTTAAAACATTTTAATGTAAAAACTTAGTTGCAAGTATTTAGCTTCAATAATTTTTAAGTTATTTAAAAACTATACCTTAAAAGCCTCTCTGAAAATTCGGAGTTACCGACTGAACGCTTTTGCTGAACGATATATATATATATATATATATATATATATATATATATATATACTTTTTGTTTAAAGCAAAGTTTTGTATAACGTCTACTGCGAAATAGCATACCAATCAGTACACCACGTTTGTGTCATGGGATAAATACCGGATCAGAGGTATCAAACCGACGCAGAAGCTAGGGTAAAAGACCGTAAGTTGAAATTTTGAAGGTATAAGATGTCATACGATAAGACATTTATTCGTCACTGCATTCGTTACGAATTTCACCAGGACAAAAGTGCTGCAAAAGCATGTCAATCAATTTGTTCTGGTTTAGGGGTGAATATCGTATCGAAAAGCACATGTGATTATTGGTTTCGACGTTTTAAAGATGGCGATTTTGAGGTTAGCGATCGACAACGTAGCGGCGCTCCACTGAAAGTTATCCAAGACGAATTGCAAACACATATCGATAAAGATGCATCTCAACGCTAAATGAACTTGCTGAACAGTTATGAGTATCACAAAAAACGATATCTAATCGTTTACATGCAATGGGAAAGATTCAGAAGACAGGAAAATGGGTGCCACATACATTGAGGACGACCGTGTCTTGAATTGCATGAATCTGCTAAACAGGCAACACAGAAAATCTTTCTTGTGGAAAATCGTGACAGGAGATAAAAAATAGATCTGTTATGACAGTCTGAAACGCAAAAAATATTGGGGGAATCCCGGCGAAGCAACAACATCAACGCCGAAAAGAGACATCCACTGCAAAAAAGTTCTATGAATCTGGTGGGATATGAAGGGAGTACTATAATACAAATTGCTGAAGTCGGGTGTAAGTGTAACTGATGAACGCTATAAACAACAATTGCTGCGATTACAACAGTAAATCGATCGAAAACGTCCGTTTACTGGCAAAGGTTTGCGGCCCGTCAAATTGCTCCATGACAATGCACGGCCGCATGTTGCAAAAGTGGTCAAGGACACGTTAGTAACACTTGGCTGGGAAGTTTTGGAACACCCGACGTATAGCCCCGACATAGCCCCTTGGGACTGTCATTTGTTTCGGTCTATCCAGAATGCCTTGTCTTCTGTAAACTTCCGGACAGTGGACGTCGTACAAAAATGGGTTGACGACTTCATTGTGTCAACAGAGGAATCTTTCTACACTGCTGGCATCCGTGAACTAAACAACCGATGGCAGAAGGTATTAGTTAATGATGGAGATTATTTCGATGAATAAAAGTATTATAATCAGCTCTAAAATACATATTCATTTCTTTGACACATGCTTTAAAACTTCTTACTACACCTAATATATATAGTTGACGAGTGAAGAAACTGTTTCTGATCAATCATTTATTCATAAAAGCCACACAGGACAATGACAAAATGGTGACATGGCAGAGCAGAGTCACCAGGACGATGGCGAAAGTACGTCTTGCCTGTTCGTCCGGCAGAGCAGAAAAAGCCCCGCTCCAGAGATTCAAACTCCCTCCTTAGGGGAAGAGCTGTTCCCGAATCTCTAGGGACGCAAGACGCCACCAACTTTGCTGATCCCTATTGGACTAGGCGCATCGAGTCACTCAGGATAGGTACAAAAGGGACAGCGTCTCTTAAAACGTTCCCTACCAAAAGTGAGATATCCGATGCTGATATGATCCTTCGTGATGTCGAACACTGGTACGGGGTACGTATCCATATTGCTCTATTTGATAAGGGGCTAATTTCTTAGTGTTTGTAGAATAATGTTATATCCCCCCTCTCCAATTTTTGAGTTGAAATAAATTAAACGGAAAAGAGTTTAAGATATCTTGAACGAACTTTACAACACTTAACATTATGATACAAACTAGTCCATGCGTATGATGAGGAGATAATACCTCCTAATACTTAAAAACACATGGTTTTCAAATGTAAACACACACTACTTTTGAACGACATCAAGATATTGTCAAACATTGTTATCAAGATTAGAACAAAAAAAATCTGGAACCGATACAACCACCCCTAGGAATAGAACGACATAACATTTATGTTTAAGGAAATATACTTTACGATGTATGCATTAAATGGTGATATTCTGATACTTCATGATGATTCATTCGTTGGCGATATTGTTATAATTCCTGATATTTCATTCAATGGTGATATTTTTTTTTTTCGTGGTGATTCATTTAATGATGATATTTTGATACTTCGTGTTTACAGAAAATGATGGCTTAGGTAGTTAAATATTATGTATCATCATATAAACCCTCTCTTATCCTTAAAAAAGAGTAAAAGTATTTTTATCATTGGTGAAACGTGTTTTCAAACGAATTGGAAAATAATACTATGGACCATACAAAAGCACGTGTTTCAGTATTTATAGATGTAATACATTGAGAATTAACTTCGAAATCCATTTGAGGTCGTCTCACCAATACATACGGAAGAGGTAGGTACATTTAATGGCAGGGGAAAAGTAGATTATAGAAAACTTGATAGGTAATTGACATTTTATACAATTAATTTCCTTTAATGCACTATTACACTAAAAAAAAGGATACGTGTAAACAATTTTGAGGTTACAAGTGACTTATTATTTTCTATCCATATATCTTCAAAAATAAAATTTTAGTTCATTAGTTTTTTATGTCTCGATTCTTATGAGATTCTATTTCTTATTTCATGACTATCAAAGGTTTCAGTTTTACTTTATTTGAAAACTAGATTTGATATTATTTGGTTTCCAAACGCTAGTGTCATTCATTTGCGATCAGGAATGGGTGGTTAAAAATTACGAGGCGTTCTCCGTGGATATTTCCTTTAAGAATTGATCCCGAGCCATCATTTATAGCCCGTTCTGTTGTTGCAGTATGATATTAATTGACTACCTACCTTCTGTTCAGGAATGAACATTTTTGGTGTCGCTATCCTCAAAAGCAATAATTTTGTATTGAACCTTAAAAAATACTTTGCATCATTATTGTAATCAGAATGAAGCAGTTTTATGACACAATGAAAACGTAATTTTCTTCATTTGGACACCCATAGCTTCTCATGGTACTAATTCTTTTTGGTCAAATAAAATACTATGAAAATCTTGAGAACATGCATAAATTATTGATTACACGTGCCTGACAGACATTCAAAGCTAGCTCGCTTACTCTCCATTTGTTCGTATGTTTAAGATTTCAATGCCGAAAAAAGAAGACAACCTTTTGGGAATTGAACTTTTTAAATAAACTGAAATAATGCCAAGAAGTTCCAAGGGAATCCGATATGAAAGTCACGGAAGTACTTTAGAGAATCCGACAACTTACACTAGGCTCAATTGACACGATGGTCAAAGGACACATGTTTGGGACATGTTATTAAGGGATAAGCGCCTCGGGCCTTGTCACCTTTTATACGATGAAGACACGGATGACAGCATCAATGATGTCAAATACGTGGTCTGTCAATATAGGCCGCGTGTGGCCACGCCCCTAAGAATAATAACTTTCCCCAAAGCGTTTCTCCAATTGATAGCGGACTCTTCGGACTGACCATCCTATTTTCGAGTTAATGGTTTCTACCTTTTTGAGAAATGGATGAATAAATAGGTTTCTGGTCCTGCCAAACCCTTTACGGACCACGTGGATCAATGTTTTCGGGATTTTTCTGTCGTCACAAGGCAGCTGACGGTATTGATTTGTTGTGCTTCGAGTGTAAGGAGACACCTCGTGTGAAACAATCCGGTGAGGAGACTTAAATAAATCCTTGCTTTGAGGACTAAGGAAATGGTACCTTGTTCTAGATGTTAGGATCGGAGTTATCAGTGCTTGCTTTTATTTTTGGGGCGTGTTATTAAAAGTAGTAAATATTGAGTTAAAAAAATAATGAATATAATTTTATATAAATTGTACATTTTCGGAACAATGTTATTAAAAGTAGTAATTGTTGAGTTATAAAAATAATGAATATAATTTGATATAAATTGTACATTTTCAGAACAATATTTGTTCGAATATTGTTTTCCGTTAGCGTATTAGAAATTAAGTTTGATCAGTTAAAATTTTTCATACAATCTTTTAATTACTAAAATGCTTGGAGGTGAATTACCGTCACATTGGGTTGTCGCAATCTAATTGAAAGAAGCTAAGAAGAGCACCTTGTAATTTCGAACCATGATTTTGAGATCGTATTGGTTCAGAATGTTAGCATTTACCCAGTTTAGCCATATTGATGTTCGTAGAAATTTCGCTCCCTTTTACTAATTGATGTTTGTTTGACTCTTATGATTATTGGTACATTATTCTTCATTTCCAACGAACCATCCCAAACCAAACTTTTGTGTAAGTTTAAGTATAAATGCTCTTGACATAGAAAATCAAGACATGATCCAAGCCTTGTTTTGGTTTTTTTCGGTCGATTATTGACCCATTTTATTCATCTACCACGTTAAACCATATTGATGTTTAGATAACGCTTCCATTTACTAATTAATATTTTACACATGAATACTGGTACATTATTAATTATCCCAAACTAACTACAGTAAATGAAACTGAAGCTTTAATATGAAGTTACATATCAAAGGGAAATTTAACTGATTTTAATCACAATAATATAGATAAATAATCTTTACTAAAACAGATTTTACAATGTACTATGTTAATTTGCAAAGGAAATCGAGGTATGATCCACACCTTGAGTGAGGTTGTGAGGTCGTTATTGGTTTGCACTTACCGCGTTTAGCCATATTCATGTTTGCAGAAATTTCGCTTAATTTTACTACTTGATTTTTTCTTGTATGAATATTGGTATATTTAACATATTCTCCATTCTTTTCGAACATCTGAAACTAAACTGATGCACAACTTTACAAATGTATAGGTAAATAGAAAGCTTATTTTCTTTATAGGAAGGATTTACATGCATAAACACAAAGAAAGCATTGATTCCTTCTAGATAAATATTTATAGAACAGATGTGACAAAAATATATCCTTATTTCTCTTTTACATATGTAGGTAGCAGCTAGTGTATTGGTGAAACTAACTCCACCTTCAATTTAGTTATAAAATGCAAAATAATATATGGCTTCAAATTATCAGTTTTTGAAACCTTGGACACATGGTGCATAGCTGTCAGAAGAATTACACGTTTATTCTTTTGGACTGCATAATACCAATCGTGTTAAAATCCAAATTCTAAGATAAGGGCACTCTTTCACGTGATGATTCAGGGGATAAGTGCTAATAAACCTTTCAAAATTTCGATTTTTTTTTTTTAAATTTTGAATAAATGTTTATACTATTGTGTTTAAAATGATATATTATTTATGAAGATATGTTGAGTAAAAGTATTTTAAATGGTGTTTTGAATAATACCTGTACGTACCTGAAGTAAGGTCAATTTATTCTTTAAATTTCAATGTCTCAAAATGTGTATTGTATCCATAAAAATGAAATTTTTTTCTAAGTCTATTCAAGCAAATGTAAAAAGAAATGGTTTACAAGTCTAAAATACCTTATAACATATTTTAACTCGGGCCTTTTTTTCTATCTGCTCAGAAATGTTCATTTTAACTGTCAAAAAAAATAAAAAATCGGTCATTTTCAAAAAAAAAAAATAATAATAAAAAAAAAAATACGAGTTAAAACGAAAAAAATCTCACAAATTTCAAACTTTAAGTTTAAAAAAAATCCCATTGTTAAAGTGTTTTAAAATATCTTCATAACCTGTATAAAAAATTCAAATCAATGCACTTGAAAGATTCTGAGATTTCTTAAAATTTCATCTTTTAACATAACGAAGATAGAACTGCACTGGTCACCTTAAAATTGTAGTTCAATAAATAACTTATTGTGACGAAGAGCGCAAACAAGAGCTATAGGTTTCTTCAACAACTGTTTAGGAAGATTATGTCCTGTAAAATATTATCAGCTGTAAAATGTCTTGTTTCAAGAAACTCGGCCGAAATTAATGAACATTCGTTGAGTTTTTCACAGACATTATTGGTTTCTTTATTGGTTTCTTCCAAGAGCATTTTGAACTGATTTAAAAAGCTTTATTGCAGATATCGCTTATCGGCTGAACAATGAAATGAGTAGTTCCCGGTACAAGTTTCATTGAACAGAAATATGGCAAATAAAATTTGTTAAGGGGAGTTAGTACCTTTCAACCTTCAAAAAATCGATTTTTCAAATTCATGTTTAAAAAATTATTTAGACTGTTTAGAACATTTTAAAACAAACCGCATCAAAATCGGTACATAATTAAGCTCACAGTGATAAAAAACGTAATTGTAAACAGTGACAGCATGTAAACAAAAGCACGTTTCCGCTGGTTTCGGTTTGACACCAGAATACGTATTGGGATTTCTTCATGTCTAGCTATTGTCAAACTTCGGTATCTTTTTAAATATTGAGTTTAGAAAAGAAGCTTGGATACTACTCAACACAACTCACATTTACTTTAACTTTAAGTGTTTACTGTTGTATCCAAATTCAAATCCGTTTGTCGTCTATTTGCTGTGAATCGGAAGTGATTTAGCGCTATTACAGTATATTCGATTGTGCTTATTTCTTTGCATATATCTTTTTTATAATGTCTTGTAAATCATCTCGAAGAAATTCCGATTTCCGACAAAAGAAACGACGATTTTGTGGAAATAGGTTTAACAAGGATCCATCCGAAATAAGTGAATCTGGAACGTCTGCTTCTGCTAAAAAGATACGTCTGGATAACTCTTCATTAGAAGTAACTTCCAATGAAGATAATGGATACAGAATAATCCATATTGATATTCTTTGTAAAGAATTATCGAAATTCTTGAAATGCAACTCCTGTGGTTCAGCAGCTGTCCTGAAGGAGAGGATATTGTACGGGCTTGCATCTGAACTGTGCATTGAGTGCCTGGAATGCCCAACTTTGACGAAATTTAAAAGTTCTCCGTTAGTTGACTCCAGCAACCATGAGTATGAGGTGAACTCGAGGATTGTTTACACCATGCGTACACTAGGGTTGGGGTTGCGTGGTGTTAACAACTTTTGTTCTGCAATGGATTTGCCTCCTCCTGTGTCACAAAAACCCTATGACAGAATTTTGGAAAAAATCAAAACAGCCAGCTCCAAAGTAGCAACCAAGTCCATGAAGGATGCAGCAGAGAATGAAACTTCTCTGACTGAATGCGACGAGATCTGTATCAGCGGTGATGGCACGTGGAAGACACGAGGTCATACGTCAAAGATGGGAGTTTGCAGTGTCATCGGCGACATGACTGGAAAAGTTCTGGACGTGGAGGTGTTGTCGTCATACTGCAAGGGCTGTGACCAGTGGAAAGGTCCAAAACGTGGAGGAAAATATGACGAGTGGCTGGAAAATCATTTGAAGATCTGTAAAAAGAACCATATTGGATCTTCAGGTAAAGTGGAAGTGGACGGAATGGTAAAAATATTTCAACGGTCAATTTCTTCCAGAAAGGTCAAGTACGTGAAATACATAGGTGATGGAGACACCAAAACGTTTCCTGAAATACAAAAGTCGGTACATTATTGTGTTGATAAAGTCGAATGTGTAGGGCATATTCAAAAACGGATGGGTACCAGACTGCGAAAGTAGAAGACCTTCCAACGAGGCAAGAAATTAACGGATGGGAAAAGCGTCAGTGGAAAAAATCGACTAACTGACAAACTAATAGACAAGTTTACAACCTACTATGGGAATGCCATCAGGGAGAATCGGGACTCAGTAAAGGACATGCGGCAAGCTATTTGGGCTATTTACTGCCATTACAGATCCACTGACGCTGATCCTATGCATCAATTTTGCCCAAGTGGAGAGACATCATGGTGTCGATACAAGAAAGCCGAGGCCACAAACTCTTCCCATCATCACGACAATTTAGTGCCAACTGCTGTGATGGATTTCATCAAGCCAGTGTTTGCTGAACTGTCTTCACCCAAGCTATTAAGAAAATGTTTAGGTGGCAAGACTCAAAATGCCAACGAGTCGTTCAACTGCACCATTTGGAAGTATTGTCGCAAAACATCAGGGTGCTCAAAAATTGTTGGAGATATCGCAGTGAATGAGGCAGTTGTGATTTTTAACGAAGGTATGGCTGGACGTATTGGCATCATGAATACTCTCGGATTTCACGTGGGACGCCTCTCTCATGTCTCGGCAGCCCAGGCAGATTACATACGCGTTAAAGCAGCAGATGTAAAATCCAGATCGTCCACTTTAGAGGCCCGAAGAGCGAACAGGATGAGGAAAAAAGCTGCCAATGAGCATTTCCTTAACATAGAAGGTACCACCTATGAAGCAGGCGGTTTTTAAGTGCCACAAGAGGTATGTTTTTTTAAATAATCAAAGTTTTATCTTTAATTGCGTTTTTCTCATTTTCACATTTTTGGACTTTCCCGCAAGTTTAAAAAAAATCTAATAAACCTAGAGTTAAGAAATTTTGTATGGTTATTCTAAAAGTAGATCTTAGTTCTCTGAACTATGGATTTGTGTATGAGAGCTATAGTTTTTTATTTATGGATCCATACATGCTAAAAATTTTCAAAGTTGACTTATTTTAAAATTTATAATTTTTATAAATATTTCTACTTCAAATATCACAAATTCCTTAGTTCACAGAATTAAAGCATTCATGTGCTTCAATTTGGTGCAAACATTTGGGTTTTACAGTGCATCTTTCAAAAGTTATTTTGCGGGAAAGTTAAGCGGGTAAATTTCAAAACGAAAACATTGTGTATTGTTTTTGCTAGGTTTTATAAAAATAGATGTTTTAATTACAAATATGACTGCAGTTTTTTAAAAGTCATTCACTTATCTTTAAACTGTATCAATTTTATACTAAAATATACAAAACTCAATTATTTATGATGAATCGAAAAAAGTATGTTTTCGCGAGCAACGCAAGGTCTAAAAGGTACTAACTCCCCTTAAAAGTAAAACGAGTAAAAGTGAATGACATTATATCGAGCTATAGTGTAACCATTAATCAGTAAACCACTAGTTAAAAATATTAGGTAGATGACTATGCTAAGTATCGACATTGTTCGACTAGACCCAGACAGTCAAACCGAACTTATTTTTCTATGTAAGACATAAAAAATTCATTCACAAGTACTAAAATGAGCTATCATAAAGATATACGTGTCTTTGTAGATTACATGAAACATAAAAGTTCTGTGGTATAATTTGAGTGATATATCATGCATCACTTACGGAAATGGGTCACTTCGACACAGACAGGGTAGAAAGGTTAAACAATTATAGTAGAAAATATCAACGTTTTTCAAACAGAATAGGCAATTTGCCATATTAAGATAAGCATGCATCAATCTGTTGTGCATATACTTCAAGTATAATTATTTAACGAATATTACTGTTTCTTTATTCAATAATAAAAGTTCCTGATTTTATCAATTTCTTACCAGCATGGAACATTTGCAGAATAGATTTACTGATACAAACCCAGTACCCTTTTATGCGTATAGATACTATGTGTATAGCTTTTATGTAATTGTATTTGGCTTAGAAACAGCATACATATAAATTTTATAAGTACATGTGAAAATTATGTGTATGCGCATTTTTAATTTAAAGAGGATAGAAAGTAGAATAAGAAAGTAAATGCGATTGAAAGTGAAATGTATTTGAAGCTCCGGTTTTTAATTTGCCAACAAGTTTAAGACAGAAAATCAATTATGTTAAAACAACAAAAAATGTTGCAAATTTTACTGAACATATAATTTTTAACACTTATATCAAAGTTTGTTTTTAATTAAAAAGTGCTTTTCAAGGGAGCACATGGCTTGTTGGATGTGTATTGGATGCACCTGATCATCTACGTACCAAAATGTTAAAGAAGTTCAAACCCATACACCATACCATACCTGGACAATCCAACCGGAATCAACCATTACCCCAAATCACAGAAAGGCGGTGTGTGCCACTCTACTAAAAACTTACCATATCTCCTCTTCACCTTTGATCTCTCATAATATGTAGTATTTTTACTCTGCCACACTTCTAAAGTGAAATTAATGATGTGGAATGGGGACTCTTTTTGTACCTGATGTTTGAATGATCGCTGCTCATTGTTCTGTTGAGTAAACATTACTACGAAATATACTTTCCTTAACGTTATTAAGGTCTCGGTATCTTGGTTCTTGAAATTGCGGATTATCAAACGAAGGTTTGTGAGTTTTAAACTCGATCCAACTAAAGCTTGTCGTTTACGAGGGGGCTGGTTCAGGTTAAATATGTCCTGTCCTCATACGTCCTCACGTTGAATCGGATCTTTCCCGTAAGGGACTGATCCCGGACCGTCGTCAATAGCCCGTTGTGTAGCTCTAGTATGACGTTAACTAAAAATTACCAATTACCATTACCTCACGTTGAAGTGGAGTTAAAGTTTGTAGAGTGGGGTGCCAGCTCCGGTTAACCTCGTCATCTGATGGTGGTTCAAAATTACGGTATGGTCCAAGGATTTTTCTCATTAAAGATTAATCCCGGACAGTCTTCAATAGCCATTTGTGTTTCTACAGTGCGACGTTAATTTAATTACTTTACCTTAATGTTGTTGAGAATAATTTTAATAATGTCTATTAGTTTTACGCGTGGTAAATAAAAACTAACTGTTAACGCGTCTCAAAAACGCCACTACGACGTCATGTAGAATCAAATATATATACAAAGTTATAAGCTTGTCATCCAAAGTAGGTACATAAATAGTTAACTACCGTCGCACTGGATCAACACAGTGGGCTATTATCCACTCTCAGGGATCAATGTCGAAGGAAAAGATCCGATGAGAACACCTCGTAATTTTGAACCGCAGTCTGATAACGAGGTCAATACAAGATGTCACACCACTCTCCAAACTCCAACACCACGGCAACGTAACGAAATTGGAGGGCGCGACAGGTTTAAAATATACCAGACCCCACGAACCCGATGGTCTATAGTTTAACCAAGTTCAGAACTCGCAATCCTCTCGTTGCTAATTAGTTACTCTGCAAAATGCGGTATTGTTGCCCTTCATACAAGGTAAGTTAATAAAAGGAGGGCGCGTCAGGTTTAAAATGCACCAGACCCTACGAACCCAATGGTCTATAGTTAAACCAAGTTCGGAACTCGTAATCCTCCAGTTGCTAATCCGTTACTCTGCCAAATGCGGTACCGCTGCTCTTCATACGAGGTAAGGTAATAAAAGGAGGGTGCGTCAGGTTTAAAATGCACTAGACCCCACGAACCCGATGGTCTACAGTTGAACCAAGTTCAGAACTCGTAATCCTCCCGTTGCTAATCCGTTACTCTGCCAAATGCGGTACCGTTGCCCTTCATCCAAGGTAAGTTAATAAAAATATTCGCAACCTTACCAACATCGCCCGGGAATCTAAAAAATGCACAAATATTCAAAAACAGTTGACCTAAAAAATAATAGATAATACTTCTAGGGAAAACTTTACATAAATCCCGTTCCCAAATTCCACGATTAATCATCACCCATGATGTGTGGGAGAAAAAGTTTGCGGTAAAAGAAGATTATCCCTTATCCACGGCGGCACGTCGGGCAAAACTCAGAACCCCATTGATTATTTACATCAGGTCCTCTCATATCTCCCAGCAATTCCCGTCATAACTTCTTCCCCTTCCTTTTACATGCAGGGCCCTCTTTTTTTATTTATCTTGGCAAAAACTTCATCTACTAACCTTTATTTTTGATTTTATTATTTGTTGAACACACAACTACGTGTGTGAGTTAAGAACGAAGTCTAAAAACCCACTTCTACGGTTCATTAATTATTTCCAGGCCTAAGGGGAAAAAACTACGTCACACGGATACGAAGCAATATGATTGATCTGTGGTCCGACCAGCGCTGAATTTTTCTCTGAGCAATATTTTTATTAAAGTCTTTTTATACGCGCTTCTTATCGCTAAAAAGGGCATCTTGGTTTAGGTCGTGAGCTGTAATAAAGTTAGTCATACATGAAACAGAGTTCAAGTGGACCAAGGACATGCTCGCGTGAAATTATTTATCATGGTTATAGCCATGGAGGATAGTCTGCTTTTTTAACGTTACCTGTGCCGTTGCAACGTAATAAAAAAAGATTTCCCGTCTTGAGGTGAAATATTTAAAGAATGTATATTATATTTGTTCACGTGAATATGTTATATCCTTCAAAATGGATGGCATATTCCATTAGGATTTTATTGATCACCTTAGCTATTTATTTACTTGATATACTTTCTATCTTCTCACTTATCAACCGTGGGATGCTTATCTTAATAGAGGCTAAAGCTTTATAACTTTCGTATATAAGTTTGGATTAAAATATATGTATGACAGGCGTTTCATTTCACAAGGATAGTAATTTATATTCCAGGTTTTATTTTAAAGTTTTCTTTTAAATAGGTGAAGAAACTATATTCATACATTTATACAACATATGCAACACACGGGATCCATACACCTATTAAAAGTTAAACAAATAGGAAAACCTAATTTTACAGTTACTTACAACAATATCTTTCATTTTTTGGCTAAACAAATATGCGATTCTTTTAAATACTGTATAAATCTAATACCACTTACACCGATGTAACATATAGAGATGAATTTCAAACTGTAACACTATTTTCACTAAAAAATACTGTATAATAATGAATATTGATGGTCGTATTTCGTATATTAAAAGAGTACTTTGACTAAAGCTGTGTAATTTAGATTTACACAAACACTGTATTATAACCTCGGTTGATTAGGAAAGACACAAAAATATCGTCTCACATTGAGGTGGTTAAGGTTATAAAATTTCAAAACTCTAAATTACCATTAAAAACCTTTTGTGAAGCATACTTGTTACGTGAAGATTATGTTTTTATTTGTCTTATTTTTAGATTGTAGGTAGGTAGTATAGTATGGTTAGACTATTGGAATTGTGATAATTTAGGATGAGTTGAAGTGGTTCCTTACTTACTAAAGTATTAGCAAGAGAACTTCAATAGCAATAACCCTAGGTTTCCCATTAAAAATAAGGTGACATCTTCAAAAAAATCAAGAGATAAATAAGACTTAAGATACGACCTGTGATTCTGAGATGACATTGATTGGTTCTTCTAATTTTTGAGGAGAGTCTTTTTCTGATGAGGAAACCGGATTCGAGCCTGAAGACATATGAGGGTAGCTCCCTTGAAATGTATTGGAAATGCAATGGGGACAGTGGAAACGACGGCCACTTCCACTCACAGAATTCAGACAGGATGAGTGAGAGCAAATTCTTTTTTATTTATCTTGAACAGAAGAGGGACAACTTGCTATTCCAACTCAGTATCAGAGAGGGTCCATACGTCCATCCTTTAATGTGGTTTGAAGGGGTAGGTGCGTTGTTCAAACAAGGTAATCTCTTGCTTAGAGATCCTTGTCGGAGTAGGGCCTCGGCGAAAAATACACGGAAAAACAAAGAAGAAACCGCACCGGGACGGTATTACCAGAGGCCTCTACTCCTCGAAAAAATTGAAAGGGTTGGAGGTAACTGCGGGATCAATGCAAAGAATTGCTGAAGCAAAAGAAATGTTGAATAACAGGAGCGACCATTTCCGTCAGGAAGATTAGATGGTTGAAAGGGATGTTCCACGGGAGTTGATTCAGTTCCTTTGGTCTAACTCTTCCCTTCGACTCCACGATCCACAGAGTTACCCCGAACAATCCAGACAGCCAAAAATTTACGTCCTTTGACGTTGGTGAAAAGTGAGAGTCTGAGGAAAATCACGCCAACACCTGTTTTTATGGGATGAATGGAAACTGCGATTTTGTCGCCAATTATGTTGCCAAAACTCCATTTTTGATGGTTTATCTCCATCCGAAATCCAGTCAGAAACCGCCAAGTGGCAACCCCACTTTGCGTCCTCCCTGGGTCTGAATGAATGAAATTGAATAAAGGGGATTATAAAATCAATCCTTCATCATATCGACTAGAAACAACTATCAAAATGACCACAAGGTCTTAAAGCACATTTTGACAGATGTTCAGAAGCCGTACGATCAAAATTGATGAAGTTAATTACCCTTTTGATAATTGGATCTATGAATGAAAGTTGGCAAGGGGTTGACCCCTAAATTTGCCCACTTTTTCTCGGAATCGGCCGTCTCTTTGACCGTTGTGGGTAGAAGGAATGCAAGGGGATTCCAGCTTGTAGCGTTGTACTTTTCCGTTGGGAAAACGAGTGAGTTTCAGAAAGCGTTCGTTTCGGTGAGTTTAGGGGGTGAATCCATAAAAATTGGTGTTGTCTGTGTAATTTTTAGGTTCGGTGTAGGTGCGGTGATGATTATGAATGTAACGTTTTCAATTAACGTTACAATACTAATAATGCAACTGCTACCAAAGATTTTTCTTGCATATACTTATTTACGCACTCAGAAAAAATAATACTCATTGTTGATTTAATTACTCATTTGATCTAAGCTCTTTTCTCTAATCCCTCCAGTCTGTAGGTGTTGTCCTTGGAGCTTTCCCTTGAGGGATTGATACCGGACCGTCGTCAATGCCCGCTGTGTTGCTCTGGATACACGTTGATTAAAATTTACCAAAAATCATATGTTCCTTTACTGCCATTTTTTTCCTGCACGTGGACTCAACTCCATCATGGAATACCGAAACAACAAAGGGTCCCAGGTAAAAAAATTCTAACAACTGATGACTAGATGTAGACGAAGAATAAATTTTTTTGTAATGCAAAACAAAAATTTTCAGACATTAAAAGCACAGGTAGGTGCTGCTCTTAAAATATTGCAGTGATTATTTTAATGGTAATTAAAGTAAGTTTTGCTACATCAAAGGTGAAAAAAGCTTAGGGGTAAAGAACATTTTTAGGTTATAGTACGCCTGAATTTAAACCTGTTGATTCAGTTCAAACTCCCTGGTGGTCATAAATTGCTCGATTTGTATGATGTTTTGTGGAAGTGGGTAAACCAGGCGTTTAGGGCAGATTTCATTGGGTTGAGTGACTTGTTTACTGACATGGTAATATAGTGGTCCGGTTTTGGCTTCGATACCAGATATGCAGAAATCACTACATGGACTAAGCATGGATCACTACATGGACTATTTGCAACATGTGGACTAAAAGAGACTAAAACCTACAGCGAACCACTGTGTGAAGAACTCAGAGATGAACTGATTGTTGCAATGGGGAAAGGACCCTCAGTTCTCATTTTTGATCTACGACAGCAAAACAATTTTTTGTAATAAAATGCTATATTTAATACTTGTGCATGTCTAATGTGCTTAAACGTGCCATGTATTCTAGGAGATAAAAGTATATTGAATGCAAAAACATGCAAGCTTTTTTAACTAATTGAACAAAAACAAATTAAAGACCACATTATTCACAGCGGATTTTTCAAGTTTCTCATTTATCCAATTTCGGCTCAGAAATCACGCATCTTCTCTTTCTAATGATCTGTAAGCGCTTTCTGATCGAAGGTAGTTCAATAAAAAGGTGTTTTAAACAGTCTTTTACGTGATCCAAGATCACTCTGAAAGTTTCCGTGACAAATTATTCCTCTTATGATTTTTTTAATAAACATTGCACATAAAAACGTTATCTTCCATTCTGTGCATTTCCTTAACGCATACATATGAATGTCTGTTTTCCCACGCAATTCGTTCGTTAGGTATCATCAGTCACGTCACATTGCTTTAAACTTCTCGAAAGTAAATAAGCTAAGAAATTTATAAATACTTCGCTCTAATGATGTTTTTATAGAACATAAAAAAAAGAAAATATCAAGATTGATCGCGTTAATACGTGTGGAAAATATTTGAATGTTAATACTCGCATGGTGCATTACAATTATTTTTGTATTGGTATTAAAAGTGCTATTCTCCAAGTAAATAAAAAACCTGGAGTATAGTTATTGAAATGGCGGCAATCATCTCCCAGATGGAGTTGACAAATTGCATAGTAAGTGATACAAGCTTCGTGAAATGTATTTCTTCCTCCTGGATGTTCAAATTTGATGATGTTGAAGTGTTTGAAATGTGAGGCTAGGCGTATATTTGTGATTTCTAGTCGCGGCGACCAAAAAAGTGCTGTCGGAGAAAATCTACAATTTGCACACACTGCGATAGATAAATCTCTGAATTAGATTAAATTGTGTTTTTCCCCCCTAATTCGAGTTTCTATCTTTGCGATCGTTACAGAGCGTTGAGTGAAAACTTCAACGGATTTCAAATCAGCGTTAAAATCTATACCAGATAGATATCAAAAGCAGATTTATTATTTAATTATTAACCATTTGATTATTTAATTATTTATGAAATAATTAAATATTTTTTTTTAAGAAAATCACATTTAAGGTATCGATCTAGTGTAAAAAAAGATTTCAAATCTGTTGCAATTTTCACGCAATCTTCAACGATCGTAAATATAGAAACTAATTATTTTTTTTCTATTGAGTTGTTAAATATCGTGGAATTAATTTCGGATTTGACTGAGATGATTACATATAAGTACAGGGTGGTCATAAAAAAACTTGGCCGATATATGGACCTCTAGCGGTCGTTCCGTTCAACCGATCGAGATGAGATTTCAGATATAGTTATTCAGAGGTATGAGCTCGGGATTCTGTGAAGGACAACAAAGTGGAACTCACGGTTACAGTTATAGGTACAGAAACTCGAAATTTTCGAATGGCAACGCCCACTTTTTCCCGTCTCAAAATGCTCAGCTCATGCGAAAACCCTAAAGAGCGTTGGAACGGTACGTGTATCACAAAAAACGGACGCGTTATGCACGCACAAAAAACAGTTCTGCGAACGGCCAACAAAACCACGTTCGGGGCGCACGGAGGAAATTTGCATATGAGAGAGGCAGGACACCAACCATAGAACGCCTTTCGCCAGATATTAAGCCAAATCTCAAGTCGGGAGCTCGCACATCCCAACGAAATGACTCTGTCAGCGAAAGTTAATGGAAAATTGGTAAAACTCTATAAACAAAATGGAATAAATGTCTCGGAAGTCTTGCGTGTTTACAGTCGAAACCATAGCCAAATACGTAGCCCATGTAGCCCAAAAAGCTCTGCATGATTTAGCAAAGAAATTCGAAGAAACTGGCGGCACCTGTGATAGGCCACGATTCGGAGGACTAACTGATCCTGAGGACGCTGTTACGGAAGTGCATCACACAGTGACTTCAGGGCATATGCAAACTGCAAGAGGTACAGCTCGTGTACTGGATATGCTGAAAACAACGGTCCTAAAGCTACTGCGATATGTACTCCACATGTTTCCATACCGGTACCAGCGTGTCCAAATGTTGCACGCGGGAGACCATCAACAACGTATCGACTTTGCAAATGAATTCGTTATCCGATATGATGGCGATAACGACTGGCCTCTTCGCATATTATGGACGGACGAGGCGCATTTCACCTTAACTGGCAACGTTAACACCAAAAATTGTGTACACTGGGCAGACACGAACCCACACGCAGTGGCACCAGTACCTTTATACGACGCAAAAGTTACTGTATGGTGCGGCCTTGCAGGCACAATTGTTCTCGGTCCGTACTTCTTTGAGGAAGCGACACCAACGGGGTTTGTGACGTGTTCTGCGACAGGCTCTCACTCTACAGACATGCTGCAAAACTACGTCATACCAGAATTGCTGCAGCGAAATGCACTGAATGACATCGTTTGGATGCAAGATGGCGCATCTCCCAGCGACGTCTGTTCGCAGGGTTATGGAACAGCCTTTTGGCGACCGCGTCATCTCACGCCATTTTCCATTTCCGTAGCCTCCTAGATCCCCCGACCTCACTCCTATGGATTCCTGGTTCTGGGGATATCTAAAATATAGAGTATGCACGTGCGATCCGCAAACTTTGCCGGATTTGAAAGTCTATCAAACATGAGATTGCAAACATCCCCCATGCTATGTTACGTTCGACTTCACTCTCCACAGTCTCCCGTATGCAATGCGTAATTGCATGTGATGGCACCCATGTGAAAAATGTGTAATCCAAATATAAGTTTTCCTTTGTCCGATCTGTGTTGCCATCAGTTATTGGTGTAATGCCACTGCCATAGGCAAATTTCCTCCGTGCGCCCCGAACGTGGTTTTGTTGGCCGTTCGCAGAACTGTTTTATGTGCGTGCATGACGCGTCCGTTTTTTGTGATACACGTACCGTTCCAACGCTCTTTAGGGTTTTGGCATGCGCTGAGCATTTTGAGACGGGAAAAAGTGGGTGTTGCCATTCACAAATTTCGAGTTTCTGTACCTATAACTGTAACCGTGAGTGCCACTTTGTTGTCCTTCACAGAATCCTAAGCTCATACCTCTAAATAACTATATCTGAAATCTCATCTCGATCGGTTGAACGGAACGGTTGCTAGAGGTCCGTATACCGGCCAAGTTTTTTTATGACAACCCTGTATTTAAATTTGGGTAGGATTATTTTTAATGGCTAAAATTATATATCTACTCTAATATGATTTACGATGCAGCGTTAACAATGGACTTTAACACTGGAACGTCCGCCATTGCGATTACCCTTAAACGTCCGCCGCTGTCATTTCGACACCAGTAAATAAATCGCATAAAATAATTGCAATAACTAAATATTACCAAGACAAATATTCAGTTGAGTTAACTTTTATGATTATTTATGACATTTACATAGAATATGACCCTAATATACCAAAAAACAATATATATAAAAAAATAAGTGTAACGTTAATTGAAAACGTTACATTCATAATCATCACCGCACCTACAACGAACCTAAAAATTACACAGACAACACCAATTTTCATGGATTCACCCCCTGAACTCACCGAAAAGAACGCTTTCTGAAACTCACTCATTCTCCCAACGGAAAAGTACAGTGCTACAGGCTGCAATTCCTTTGCATTCCTTCTTCCCACAACGGTCGAAGAGACGGCCGATTCCGAGAAAAAGTGGGCAAATTTAGGGGTCAACCCCTTGCCAACTTTCATTCATGGATCCAATTATCAAAAGGGTAATTAACTTCATCAATTTTGATCGTACGACTTCTGAACATCTGTCAAAATGTGCTTTAAGACCTTATGGTCATTTTGATAGTTGTTTCTAGTCGATATGATGAAGGATTGATTTTATAATCCTCCTTATTCAATTTCATTCATTCAGACCCAGAAAGGACGCAAAGTGGGGTTGCCACTTGGCGGTTTCTGGCTGGATTTCGGATGGAGATAAATCATCATAAATGGAATTTTGGCAACGTAATTGGAGACAAAATCGCAGTTTTCATTCATCCCATAAATACAGGTGTTGGCGTGATTTTCCTCAGACTCTCACTTTTCACCAACGTCAAGAGACGTAGATAATTTCTGCTTGGATTGTTCGGGGTGACTGCTAGGATCAGAGAATCGAAGGGAAGCGTTTTTGAACGAGAGACCGGAATCATCTCCTGTGGAACATCCCTTTCAACCATCTAATCTTCCTGGCTGGTCCGGGGTCCATTGTTTTTACGCTTTCCTTCATTCAATAATTCTCAATATTGATCCTGCAGTTACCTCCAACCTTTTTTTTCAATTTCTGGTTGGAGTGTTGTCTCCCAGGACTCCTGGTTCCAGTACAGTTTCATCTTCAAGTTTCCGTGTATCCCCTCCTTCGAGACCCTACTCCGACAGGAATCTCTATACAAGAAATTGTCTTGTTTGGGCAATGCACCTACCCCTTCAAAACCTCAACAATAGAGGGACGCATGGACTCCCGCTGATGTGAAGCAGAAGTAACATAAAGTCCTCTTCATAACAGAATAAATGAAGTATTTCCTCTGTCAATCATCTACTTTTTGATTATGTGTCTTCAACATCACCAGCCAAATCCTATTACTTCTCCTTGTAACTAAAGGTCGGGAAGTGGCCGTCGTTTCCACTATCCCCATTGCATTTCCAATTACACTTCAAGGGAGATACCCTCATTTACCTTCAAGTTCGAATCCGGTTTCCTCAGAAGAAAAAAAAAAGGACTCCTCAATACTGGAAGCAATTTTAGATAAAGTCATCTCAAGGACCACAGGTCGTATCAATATATTATCTTGTCTCTTGTTCTTTTGTAAAAAAAAATCACCTTAATCATTTAATGGGAAACCTAGGGTTATTGCAATTGAAGTCCTCTTGCTAATACTTTAGTAAGTAAGGAACCACTTCAACTCATCCACAACTACCACTATCAATTCCTCACCACCTCTTTTAAAGAAGTTTAAAAATAGTACATCCATGTTTAAAAAATAGTACACTTGTTAAAAAAAAACAGTACAATAAGTTTCGGAAGTTTGGAATAAATCTATCCCAAACTTCTGAAATCACAGCCAAATTGTTGGCTCGAATTCTGTGAGAACGTGTAGATTTTAAATCAATCCTTAAAAATCAAAGGATTTCTCTAAATCTATTTCGACCCATTGTTTCTTTACAGAAGTTTTGGCTCCAAGAGTCAGAACTTAGGGAATGCAGTTCAATGTTCTTGACACCACTCACTCCGCGAGCATAGAATACCGCATGAAAAGCACATTGTTCGTCAATGAATACAGACCAGCTAATATCGCACAAAATTCATCTAGTTCCAACATTTGTGCATTTTATTATATGTTCGAATATGTAACTGTCGATGAAAAGTAACCACGAACAAATAAAGTATTCACTGACGTTTTGTTTCGCACAGTTAGTCGGACAAACACTTTGACGTAAAACATATCTTGCAGCATATCTGACTGTGATATTGCCATTATGCGGTATCCATTCTGTGCCGTCCCTATCGGCATATATATCCGGAATAGTTGGGATATTATCAGTTTCATCTGCGCTTTCTTCAGATTTTTCGCACTCACTTCCATGTAAATTGGGGGCATCGGAATCGAAATTCGAACATGAGAGCTCCCCACCATCCAATTCATTTTCAACAAGTTCTCGCTACAAATTAGTAACAATTTATTCAGGATTTTGACCTTTCCAACGTTTTTTTTTGTCTACACTACACGCACACAAGGTTCAAAAGTTGAATTTGTTTTATTTTATAAGCAGATAAATAAATGCATATGACGAAACACTTAGACCTAATCACATATAATTTATTCTTTTCCGCTATGAATATGTAAAGATTTTATTCAAAGTCAAACAGATGTGCGATAAGAATTTGTTTGGTTAGCTAATAATGTTTGCTACTCAATGATCTTGTTTTAAGTTGAACGGAAGCTATTTAGAATGATAAATTCACTTGGTGTCAAAACGACACCAACGGACGTTCTAGGTAAATGTAGGTGTAAAATTTTTATAAATGAATCTAGACCAGGGGTGGCCAACCTGTGGCGCATGCGCCAAACCTGGCGCATTGGATGATTACAAGTGGCGCATTGCATTATTGCGCCTCCTTATTCTTTTCAAGTAGGCGCGATAACTGAAAATAGCTTCATATTTTCAACACCATAGTACTCTCAGTTCAATTCATAGAGCTTTCTCACTCCTCATTTCGTCGTAATTTTTTGAGTTTGCAATTTATATTTTGTGTGATACCACATACTTGTGATCTGTTTGTTCTTTTTCAAGATTTTTTGTACTTTTTAATGTATTTTTTTTTACATTCCTGTTCTTTATCACTGCGTAAAAGAAAATGAGCAAAAGAAGCGCAAAAAGTATGAGAAAAAGTGAATTTAACGAACAGTAAGAAAATTTTAGGAATTAGAAGTTATATACAGCTTGTCCATCAGGAAAATTGTTTCTTTCATTGTTTGTGAAACTACTCTTTCACATTATAGAAGACATTATTTTAATAAACACTATAAAACACAGGATCAGGCTAACATAGAAGGAAAAATTAAACTTGTTCTAGGGTCGGAGTTACGTAAAGAATATGTGACTAAAAAAAGGAAGAAATCGGAAGACAAAATATTTTTGCTAATGTAAGTTGTGAAGACGAGGTGATGACGGAGGTGTTCTATGGAATTGCTTTAGCATTGGCGAAAAAAAACCTATTCTGACGGCGAAGCCTTGTTTCGAAATATTTGCACACCATCTTGGTTATAAAAGTATTGAAAAGAAATGAGACGAAATTGCTATACTAAGGCAGAATAATGCGAGATGTATCGTGGAACTTTCTATGGATGTATTTCAACAACTGGAAGACTCTTCTCTAGCTTTGGATGAATCAATGGACATATTTGATGTAGTCCAGTAATAAGCATTTTTGTAAGGGGAATTGATTATAATTTTAATGTCTTTGAAGAACTTGACAGTCTGGATTTATTGCGTGATGAAACAAGAGGATCAGAGATAGTTAAAATGTAAAATCATGCCAAGAAAATCTAAATTAGATAAATGTACTAATCAGTATGCGTACTGACGGTACGCCGTCAATAGCACTAAAACTTTGCTTGGAAATTTTTAAAAATCATATTGCATTAAAATATCAATGTATTATACACCAAGAGGCACTGTGTGTAAAATTTTAAAAAATGCAGCCTGTTTTGTTACCGGTCGTGAAATGTGTGATTAAAATTAGAACAAGAGCATTAAGCAGCCGAGAATTCAGAGAATATTGAATTATTATATTTGGAATATAGTGAACCTTTTCTTTATTGTGAGTTGCGCTGGCTTTCTAGAGGACAGGAAAATAAATTAAATTTTAGAAATTAAAAAATGGTATTTTTAATTTTTGAGACCAGGAAATTGAACTACCTGATGAAAGAACCCTATTATTTGGCTATCTGATATGGCCTTTTTAGTTGATGTACTAGCCATCTCAATTATCTAAATTCGATGCTACAAGGTAAGAATAAATTATTTCCTAACTTAGTAAATAGCATTAATTAATTTAAAATTATATTAAATATGTTCATCTCTCAGTTAGAAAATCAGGAGTTTAGTCAATTTCCACAGTTGAAAGAGCAGAGGGAATGTGCTGCGGATAATAACAATTTGACCAAATATATAAAAATTAGTTATTACAAGGGTTATTTGAAAGTCGTTTTCTTGATTTGGCTACAGAAGAAAACTACATGTTCGCATTAATAAAACATTTTCACTTAGTGAACAAAACGTAATGAAGATGTTCATTAACATACAAATGGTATTTATTAATTTCAAAACAAATTCATTATTGAAATTGAAGTTTTATGAGCTTTATTATTCAGATCAAAATGCTTCTGACATGATTAATTTCTGGTGTTCATTACGCTGTAAACACTTTCCGGAACTAAGAAAATTTGCAAAAAGTTATATATATATATATACAACGAGGTCGCGAATGACTGATTCAAATTTGAAGAATTCTCTGTAATACACATTGTTTTACATACAATATAGTTAAATCATTTAAAAATGCTAGTTATGTCGTTAAACATACTTTTATTAAAAAAGTTACTAAGGATATGGCAAGACCATTAAACGTAAGGTAGAAAAGGTGCTTGAATTGTATGGCGCATCTGAACTCGTATTTGAAAAAAAAGTGGCGCATGGTATGTAAAAGGTTGGCTACCCCTTATCTAGACCAACGAAATTTTTACAGTGTATTCATCAAGGAAATTTATTAAAAGTGACCAAAAATTTTCAAATTCAATCCACAAATGCGGAAAGGAGAACAAAATAAACAGGCTCCGGTGTCGAATCGACACCGGCGGACGTTCTAGTGTTAATGTGATTATTTGATTTCCAAACACAATAAACATTAAGCTCTAGGACAGACATTTACCAGATTGTACTTAGTTCTTTGAGTTAGCCTATCATGTGTGACTTCATTTGAGCCGTGTATTGTAAGCGCAAGAATTGAGAACTTAAATGAAGTTTTCTTTCCCAAATCCTTCTGTTTATGAAAGCATCGAGATGCACAATGGGTTTACCTACTTTACTAAATCAGATCGTTCCCTTAAGGGTGGATAATGATTTGTCGCCAATAGCTCGTTGTGTGCCTCTAACGTTAATTACAGTAACATACATAGGGGAAGGATGGGTAAGAGTACGCGGGAGGCTAAGAATACGCAGATAAATTTCACCTTGTTAGCCATTGTGAATTGAATCGCCATTGTGACGTTTTAGTTCTGTTGCTACTGTGTTAGATTACAACTTAATACCATAGATTTGCAACACTTCGTTTTAAATTTACAAGGTAAAATTCAGTTTTCTTACTTTTTTATGTAATTTTTGGATCATACAACACAAGTGTTTGTCATTATATAAAGTGAAATTATTTTTAAAAACTTATTTCAGATTAAACATATGTCATAAGCTACAAGTTGGTGTAGCTAGAGTTTTATTATACGTGTCATGCTGTCATCTAGCAGCAATTTAGTAAAACGGAAACAAGTCGGCCAAAAGTTCGCAACAGATTTTCACTGCGAACTCTTAGCCTCCCTAAGCTTACGTTAACTTTTACCTCATTTCTTTTCCTTGCAAAAGCCATAAAATAATTGTATAAGCGTATAAGTGAAAAAACCCTGAATGAAATTCCAACTGGATCTGTAAACCCAAGTGCGGAAGCAGGCGAAACGATGTCAGAACAAGAAACTACGCCTAAGTCTGCCGAAAATTCTACCTGCAGTAAAATTAATGTTAGCATGCATTCAATGTTACCGTTTCCAAATCAAAAGAAAAACGAAAGTGTAAACCAGAAAAAAAAGAGACCTTCGCTTGAGTCTGAAATCAGGAGATCTTCGAAATCATAACATCATACATTTTGGAAGATAAAGAAAAAAAGTAAAAGGCAAAGATTCTTAACAAATCAGAAAAGGCAAGTGTTACAACATTGTAACAAGTGTTGTAACGAACAACAACAACAACAAAAAAACGTAAAAAATCGGATTGACTTTTTTTAAGACGACCAACAATCATCAACCCAGCCAATGTTTTCTGCTGAAGATGATGATACTCTTTAGTTACTTGCCCAGGATATGACAATTCTTATGACGAAGACTGGATTCAATGTGGATTGTGCAAAGATTGGTGGCACGAGGATTACAGTGCATACGAAGGTAATGGACCTTTTGTATGCGTCTATTGTTAAGATGTATCCGGTATGTACATTCGGTCATCCTACTTGCGTACTATTACCCTCCATGTAGAGCTAGAGTACGTAATTTTAATTATTTTTTAATTTTATATTTTTCTTACTTAATGATAAGAGATAAAATCATGTAGCCTGAATTTATTGATTCACAGTTGAATAAAGTACATTGTGCAAAGTTTTGAAGTCGATAGGTTTATTTTTAATACTTTACTTTTTATAACTAAAAAACCACTATATAGGTACGTACACTTATCCTACTTTCCCCTACCAACTTCTCTAGCAGTAGATATAGTAGGTGGTGCAGGGTAAAATTATGTAGTTTCTCTGTTTGTATTTCTCTGTTCTGTGACAGTAAAACCTTTCTCTGTGTCTATATGTCTACTACCTTCAGAGATAAAAAAAATTGTTTGGTTAGATTTTCTGGGCCTTACGCCCTAAAAAAAGCAACACATCATAAGCATCGAAAAGTCTGCCATCATTATCTCTCACGTTCACTTCCTTTCTTTCTGATTATCTTATTTCAGATCTTCTGCTAGCCAAGCTCTTGTACGATCACCAAGCTCTCTCTCTCTCTCTCTGATAGCAAAGCCACAACACACTAAACTTCTATGCATCGGAAACCATCTGCGGCTATCAATGGATAAAATATATATTAATCTTGAATACCATTGTTGATTTCAAGAGTGGACTAATATAATTTTAATTTAAGGTTTAAGTGATTTTTCATATGAAAATTGATTAAAAAATATGAAATCAAAATATTTCATTTCATGGATGTTTTTTTGCATAGATGCTTTTGTCGTTATGAACATTCAAACTCTCTGTACCACAAAACATTTTGACATTTCAATGAATAAAAATCACTATTATATCTGTTAAATCTTCTATGTGATGACAAAAAGAATCATTAATTTACTGAAATTCAAATGCACTACCACTTAATCCGAATGATTCTTACAGTTAAAGTAAACTTACCCATTATACAATATTTGACATTTTGATAAATTTTCATATTCTTAAAAACTTCTTTGACTGCTCACGTAACGGTAATCTTCATTCAGTGAGTAGATTTCCGTGTTCGCCTTAAGATCTTTTAATCAACTTTTCTAAAACAAAGAATAATGTCTACAAGTAATTTCCATTGGAAGTCATTAGCTTAGTCCCCTAAACAATCAAAGTACATTTACGTGTTCGTTAAACGGCTCAAACGCCGAAGTGTTCTTACAATCCACTCCAGTGATAAGTTTGCATACATACTGAAAATTAACATCTCTTTTGTGTACTCACTCAGAGCATTTTATTTTTTAATACTCGTTGAGCTGAAAAGATACTTAAAATCAGTTGCACACTCTTGACCTAGTCCCCATCAAAAGATTCCTAAAGGGATTTTAACTTGGTGTTAAAAGGAAAATTGTACTATTCGTTCAATTTTCCCTTCCGCATCAAGTTAGTAGGGAAAATTGAATTCTTCGCTCAATTCTTTTAACGCTAAAAGAGCTGCGGTATCCCAACCGGAAGAGTAACGATTAGAAAGCAAAGAGTTGTGAGTTCAAAACTCGGTCCAACCGAAGACTGGAGCAACACAACGGGTTATTGGAGACGGTCCAGGATCAATTACTAAGGAATAGTTCCGAGGAGACAAGTGGAGGGATTAACGTTAAATCTGTCATGACCTCAAATGTCTTCCATTGGAAGTCATTAGCTTAGTCCCCTAAACAATCAAAGTACATTTACGTGTTCGTTAAACGGCTCAAACGCCGAAGTGTTCTTACAATCCACTCCAGTGATAAGTTTGCATACATACTGAAAATTAACATCTCTTTTGTGTACTCACTCAGAGCATTTTATTTTTTAATACTCGTTGAGCTGAAAAGATACTTAAAATCAGTTGCACACTCTTGACCTAGTCCCATCAAAATATTCCTAAAGGGATTTGAACTTGGTGTTAAAAGGAAAATTGTACTATTCGTTCAATTTTCCCTTCAGCATCAAGTTAGTAGGGAAAATTGAATTCTTCGCTCAATTCTTTTAACGCTAAAAGAGCTGCGGTATCCCAACCGGAAGAGTAACGATTAGAAAGCAAAGAGTTGTGAGTTCAAAACTCGGTCCAACCGAAGACTGGAGCAACACAACGGGTTATTGGAGACGGTCCAGGATCAATTACTAAGGAATAGTTCCGAGGAGACAAGTGGGGGGATTAACGTTAAATCTGTCATGACCTCAAATGTCTTCATTTAGGCTAGGTGTGGAAGTTCAGAGAGTAGGGTTTCAGTTCAGGTGTAATTTTCAATAAAAGAGGTTCCAGAAAATGGAAATGGTTGTCGTGGCTCAGTGGGTTTGTCCACTGAGCCACGGTGGGCATACCACTGAGCCATAAATAGTGGTTACCAAGTACTATAAAATTTTTTATACGCATACAATTCGAATGCAATATGATGTGTAAAATATAATTCATGGAATTATTTCTCAGTTATATCATTGAATATATTGGTCTAGGAGCGTAAATAAAGTTTTTCTCGTTATTCTATAAATATTTATGGTTTGTTCGATTTCTACTATGTATCTAATTACATGCTTTCTACATGCTTAAAACTATCACGATACTAGAATGGCTAATTTATTTTAAAGATAATACATTTTTTAATTGCATTTAGAGGCATGTGCAAGTTATTAATCTCTATATTTCAAGAACTAAATGGCATTGAAAAAGTGTAAGTTGTAAAGCCTTCGAGTTGTAAGGCGGCGCAAGTTCGATTCTTGTCAAGAGCATTCGTCGCTGGGTGTACTTCTCTCTTCTGCGTCCGTAAAACTTTTACTCTGTGTGTGTCTATTACTTGATATTGTATGTCTTGTGTATGGCGTAGTATATGACCAAATATGTCCCTTGCGCCATAAAACTCCAACCGACTAGAAAATATAAAAGCCAAAAATATACAGAAATATGACTAAACAAATATTTCATTTCTCTGTAGTGACCCTTTCCTAATTTTGACACTTATCTCCTATGACATCTTCGACCTTTGTCGATGTTCAGCAATTTCAATTTTTTTTTCATAGAATCTCATCTTATATTTCTTTGCATCTTTATTTCCATTGATTCTTGGAGGTGCGGTAACACGGTAGGAAGAGTTGCGGATTAGTAACCGAAGGGTGGCACAGGTTCGAAACTAGATCCGAACTATGAGGAGGGGGGTGCACGTTAAATCCGTCGTTGCCTCAAATGCCCTGACATTGGGGTGCTGTGAACGTTCAGAGAGTGGGGTGCTAGCTCAAGTGATCCCCTCGTCATCTGACATGGTACAAAATTGCAGGGTGGTGTACTCGAAACTATCCCTTCGTTATTGGTCCCGTGTCGTCTACAACAACCCCCTGCGGTGCTCCAGTGGGACTAAATAATTACTTATCTACCTTCTTTGCGCTTGAAACAACAAAAAATTGTCTCCGATACGATACGAGAAATATTTTGAAACTTTTCGCCCATAAATTTTTAAAATGGGTCATCAACTTTTGGGTATTATGTGTTGATAATACATTTAGTCAGAGGCCGAAGAAAGAACACATTTATTAATAGAGGATAAAACAAAAAAGGACTCACCAAAATTGGACGGTAACAATACAACTGGAGACTAAAAATAGAACTTTCAAATGGCAACTTAACAACCAAATGTATTGGTACGCATAAAAATTAAACTTCTCAAATTCTATATTGCTTAACTAGTAGTACGATGACCTTCAACATTATGTGTGTAAAGTTATTGAGTAAAACTTCTTTCCAAATCGAAGCATTTTACTTGTTGTTGTTTGTTGTTTCTCATGCCTACACTGGCAGACCAGAAGAGTGCCAGGCCCGTCGAAGACGGCAAGAGGCTAGGGGGGTGCGCCTTCCATGTGATTGAGCCCCATTGGGAAGAAGTCCGACTTTTGCTCGACATACATGACACATCCGTTTTACAGGAAGGTCCCTTTCATACATCCATTCACTCACACATATCGTAATTTAGATCCCAATCAGAGGCCGATAACCCCCTGATCAGGTACCCCCAGAGGTATTGAGTTGGTATGGGAACATGGGGGACTTTGTGACCACGACCTATTTAACGTGCCCCAGTCACCATTAGTGAACACGGCGGTCTTTAGCCAGGTCGAAGCGTCGATCTCGCAATCATCAGAATTGCAGGCTCCGCCGAGGACAGAACCCACAACCTTTCTGATGCGAGCCCAACGCTCTACTGACTGAGCTACCGCGGCTCAGAATTTTACTTGAGAAAAAGTGGTTATCAAGTAATATAAAATATCTCATACGTATACAATTCGAATACAGTAAGATGAGTAAAATATCATTTTATGAATTATTTCGCTTTTATATCATTGGATATTTGGTCTAGGAGTATAAATCTAGTTTTTCGCGTTATTCCATAAATTTTTATAGTATGATTGGTTATGTATTCTGTTAAAACTATCACGATACATATAATCATGAATATTTTTTAAGAGAATATATTTTTATCTAAAAATTCCATTTAGTGGCATGTGCAAGTTATTATCTCTATACTTCAAGAATTAGATGGCATTCAAAACTGCTCTTAAGTTCAGCTTGCATGTAAAACTAAAGTAAAAAAAACAACAACTAGCAGCACTCCCACGTAGACATTTTAGTTGAAATCTAGTGCATTTTCTAAGTGTTTGTAAGTTGTTTAAAACAAATCAAACGGTAGGGAATAAAAGCAGACTTTAACATCTGAATCTAAGTTACCAAACAGTGTGTACTAGGGTGGGCCAAAGTGCATAAAACTACTCAGGGACAAACTATTTTCCTAAAAATGTTTGACAACACCTCTCACCCAAAAAACGATTTGTCAAAATAAATTTCTATGGCATAAAATATTGATCTAAATATATTTGGAAAACACATGATTCATTTATATTTAACTCGAAGAGCCATCCGACCTAAAACAAATACAATTGGTTAACTGTAGATTGAAAGGTTTGCAGAATAATCATATTTATATTTCCTAGAAAGTGACAATGTTATTTAAGTGTCGATTACCTTCTTGGCATTTTCATAATTTGTTGTACTTTGGACACAAGTACACCTATAACAAAAAAATTGACGCACCAAGAAGGTGAATAATTACAATGGTGCCGGATTCCAGCAACTTGGAACGGTGCTGATTGGGGACTTATAGTCTTTAGTGACGAGTTTCGTTTCCAATTGTGTCCTGTTGAGTCCTGCCCTTACTATCACACGCTACACATGCCCACAACACAGCGTTATGGACTGCGGTACAATCTCCTTTGATAGCCGGACCTCTTTGGTTGTTATTTATGGCACACTTACTGCACAGCGGTATGTAGACGACACTCAACGACCAGTTGTGTTACCGTTCCTTTTGCGACATACCGGACTTAGTTTTCAAAAAGATTAATGGTCGGTTGCACACGACACGTGTTGCTCTGAATTCTATTCAAGCTTTCTCAAAACTTCTTTGACCAGCTAAGTCTCCTGATCACTCTCCCATAGACCACATTTGGGTGTTATGGCAAGGCGATTGCAACCATCACGGAACTTTGAACATTTAGCCCGATAGTTGGAGACAATTTGACAAGACAAAATCAGCAGGATCCCATCCGGGAAATTTTTCAGTCTATGCCACGCAGGGTGACAGCTTGCATCCAGGCCAGAGGTGGACCAACGCCTTGTGGACTTTATCCCTTTGCAATGGTCAAACTCTGAAATAAATCATTCTATATTTTTTGTTTTCATATTTACATCAAAATGAATGTGTTTGTGTACGTTGTTCCAATACACATATATAATATATTGACGTTTGTAAAAAATACAACAACATGAAGGTGTCATCAGAATTAAATGAAATTTAATACACCAACGGCTTGTATTACTACAAATAAATGAATAAATTTTCAAAGCAAAAAAAACAATACTAAGTGTCCGAAATCAGTATTTGGTGTAGCCACCATGCGTTGCAATAAGTGCTGCTATACGACGTGACATGGAGTAAAACAGATGTTGAATGTCTGTTTGTGGAAGATAATTCCATATTGTTTGTATGCGCACACAAAGTTCGTCTTTATAAGGTTTAGGAAGCGGATCACGAGCAAGACGCCGACCAACCAAATCCCACACTGGCTCAATAGGCGACATATCCGGCGAATTAGCAGGCTAAGGAAGAAGTTGCATGTGTTGGACTGAAAAGAAGTCTCGAACATTCCTTGCATCATGTAGGTGTGTATTGTCTTGTTGTTATTTAGATCCAGGGATGCCTTAAACTAAGGGAACGACTTCGGGCTCTAGCACTTCACGGATGTACCTGTTGCTATTCAGATTACTCTCAATTCGTAGCAGCTGAGATCGTCCGTAATACGAAATTGCACCCCAGATTATAACGCCGGGTGTTCGGCCACTATGACGTTCGATACCGCACTCTGGAAGACAGTGTTCACCGCCATAGCGTCTAACACGAATGCGCCATCATGTTCCACAAATTGAAGCGGGATTCGTCAGAAAAGACAACTTGTTGCCAATCAGCCCGCCCAGCTCTGTGCTCATGAGCCCATTCCAGACGCAGCAATCGATAGTTTGGCGTGAGAGGGATGAATCTTGCACGCATAAATGAATCTTGCACGCATTTCCCTGTGCAGCAGACGTCGGTGAAGTTACAAAGCCGACATTAATACGCCTGTAGCAGTAGACCAAAGTGCTGCCGACAGCCTGGAGGAAGCTGTATGGTCATTCACCGCCATATGGACCAGGTGTCTGTCATCGTGCGCTGAGGTCACCTTTCGTCGTCCACTCCCAGTTTTTCGATTTGTCCGCTGCTATTTGTTCCAGTGCTTCCAAACTCACATCATTGTGGAATTGTTCCGCTGCACACGAGCTGCTATTACGCGATAGGAAAATCCTCCTTCATGAAGGCCGATGATTATACCCCGTACAAACTCCGTAAGCTGTTGAAATTGCACCCTATATCGTCGTCGAGGCATACTTAGTTCTCACTAAATGTTCGCCACTAAAAATTAACCATGTACTATTTTTAACGTCCCGGTACAGCCCTATATTTCTACGCGTTTAGCATCAGTTCAGAGGGCGCTGCTCACATCACGCATTCATGGTGGCTCTGAAACTTTACTACTTTGCATAACATCTTATAGTTGACATTTGCTGAAAATTTCACTTCATTCGAATGATTCCTTCATGGTGTTGAATTTTTTACAAACAGCAGTGTATAAAGAAAGTTTTTTTCTGTTCAGAGATTTAGTTGAGATTGTAACCCACATAATTACCTGTATAAAATCAGAATTGCTATACTATCTATTGAGTACTTCGAAACTCTAATGAAATGTACACAGTTTGTGTATGCAGCTTCATGCAATTTCTTTACGTCGCTGGGTTTGAAGATCTGTAGTAACGCGGTTGTGAAAAAAATTATAAAACCTTATCTGGAACAAATTATTTATTAGTTACAGTGATTATCCAGAATTAATAAAAATACAAGTCTGCACTTAGATAGCCAATCGTTTCAAGTTCGATTTGTAAACCCACGTGACTTTCTGTTTTTGCGATCTTACAACAGGGACTTTGTCTACATGCTCTGTCTATTTGTATAGAAGGTCATTGCCGATTGAGTTCAGCTCTCAATAATACCAAGCAATGTTATTCGAATCATGGATAAGAAATTTAAGTTTTCAAGAGTTCGATCGATTTGTAAAGTAACCAAAAGTCAAAATTTCAAAATACTTTGAATACATTCGATTCGATTAGTAATCAGTCTTGGTTCAAAATATTTTGTTCTGTAAGTTTTATTTAATTCCTTTTATAAAACTGAATGCTACAATTTAAGTGTGTGTGTGTTAAACAAAGGACTTTTGTGGAAAAATTAGTCAAAATGTACATACGCTGTCCACAAAATGAAAACACTTCTTTAATAACATCGAAAGCGAAAATATAGTTTCTACCTTGGTCTCATGCAAAATTGAACGTGTTATTCTTTTTATGTATTCTGTCATACATATTCAGAATATTTTTATTTCATAAAAAAAGAGGGTCAAAATAATAAATAATTAGACTACAAGTTCTGAAAAAATTATACTTTACAAGCTGCACTGGTAAACCAATCCGAATAATCCAAATGCTCAAATTTCAACCCAGCCTCCTGGATTATGCCATCCCGGTTGTAAGAGTACCAAATTAGCAACTGTAAGGTTGCGTTCAAATCCAACCAAAGACCATCGTGTACAAAAGAGCTGGTGCCAATTAAGATTATCTTGGCCTCATATGTCCTCACATTGGCCTGATGAGGAAGTTTGAAAAAGTGGGGTTGCCAGCTCAGGCGTCATTAAATCGTGGTTGAAAATTACGTGGTGTTGTCCTTGGACCTTTCTATTCGTGTTTAATCCCGGACCGTCGCAAATAGCCCTTTGTGTTGTTCCAGTGCGACGTTAAAAATACTATTCATGCAACGTTTCTTGAAAACATATATCCAATCGTTCAATTGTATATATATATATATATATATATATATATATATATATATATATATATATATGTGTGTGTATAGTGGGAGGCACACAAATACACACATACATGTAGACACAAATCCCGGACATCACAGATTTTACATTAGAATGACCGAAAAGGGATGAACAAATTGAAATGGTTCGGAAATATTCATTATACACTCCACTTTTTTTAACATGTATACGAGGGCAAAGTAAAAATAAACCGAACAGAATTTATAAAAAAAATCAAGTATTTATTTTTATAATTTCATACTTTAGTCACTTTCAAAGAACTCTCCGTTTGCCTCAATAGAAGGGACAATAAGTTCCTTCCACATGTGGAAGGAGTATATAAACTCAATCAAAGAGATGCTTTTTAAAGCTTGTTTCGTTTTTTTTAACCTGATCCACGTCCTCTAAACGTTTTCTTTTAAGGTCCTTTTTAACCCTCGAGAAATGAAAATAGTCGCACAGAGCAAGATTGGGTGAATAGGATGCCTGAAGAAGTGGAGTCATGCCGTTTTTGGTCTAAAAATTCTTCATGAACAAAGAGGTGTGTGCCTATGCGTTGTCATGGTGGAACCACCACTCCACATTTTCCCATCATTTCGGGCTGTATCCTTCGAATGGCATCTTTTTTTTTTCAATTCCTCACTGAAAATGCTCTGGAAAAAACTCCAGGACACCCCACTCAAAACCGAGAGTTCGTCTATAATTCTCCGTCGGTCTTCCATAAGCAATTTACAAATTTTCTGTATGTTTCCATCGGTATCTGAGATTGAAGAACGACTTGACTTCGACGTTTCACCCATTTTTAAAGGGGCAAACCACTTAAACACTTACGTTCTCTTAATAGCACCATCTTTGTTAAATGTCTGCATCATTTCAACCATTTCAGTACTGGATTTTCCCAACAGAAGACACATTTTAATTACAGCGCGATATTCCCATGTGTCCACCATCAGCAAAATCGACGAACACCCTAAACGATTTAGAAAAAAAAACATCATGTGATCAAGGTCTGATGACACCTCATGGCAGACTCATAGTTGAGAACCACCAGAACGTCCACCAAGCTTGTACAACAAAATCTCGTACTACATGAGCCCTGCCCACCAAAACATCTGTAAGGTTTCTCTTAGATCTCCCTCGAATATACAGATATAACATTAGAATTCGGATATCGCAAGCAATTGCTTTTCTTTCTTTGTCTTAAACGAAATGGCTTAACTGTGTGTAATTAATGTATTTCATGTTCCTGGCATATGTCAAGAGTATTTAGTTTACCCATGGATGTACTATGTGGTGGAATTAAATGTAAATAATAACATTTTTATTGATTGAACATGTCTAAGAAAAATTTAAGGGAAAACGTTTTTTAACTCTCAGAATCGGATATGTAATTCTAGGATAGATATAAAATTAGTGTTCATTATCTCACACATTTTACATGAAAAGAAGTGCTTATTAACAAACACTTCAATAAACATTAGTTCAAGAATTTCGCTAAATATAAAATAGTTAAATATTCGTATAGGTTTTTCTGGCATCACTAATGTTACATACACTCATTGCCATGAAAATTTGCGTACAAAGAAAAAGTCGTCAAAATGAAACGAAATTTACACAAGTAAGTACTACCTTCATATAAGTAAGTGATTAGAAAATCAAAGAAAAAATATCATTTATTGCTGAAAAAAAGTATAAATGAACGGAAGTTTTAGTACTCTGTTGGACCACCTCTAGCGCAAATGCACGATGCGATTCGAGCGGGCATTAAGGCACACAAGTTCCGTATGATTTCCTGAGACATCTCTTTCCACAATTGCTGTAAACGCGCCTCTAGTTTGACCAAACTCGTAAGGTGTCAAATTGCCGTCCCAAATTAACCCAGATATATATGCTCGATTGGTTACAAATCTGTGGATCGTGCAAACCAGGGAAGGCTGGTAGTGTGGCGGAGGCAGTCTTGTGACATCCTTGCTGTGTGTGGCCGAGCATTGTCTTGATGAAAATTGGCTCCTGGGAGCCCTGTCATGAGTGGCATCACATGTGGCTGAAAGATGTCATGGACGTACCGCTGGGATGTCATTGTGCCATGAATCAATATTAGGGGTGACCGTGTATAGCAAGCAATGGCACTCCATACCATTACATCAGCTGTGTGTCGATGTAAAGTGAAAGCAGGATTGAGGCGTTCACCACGGGGCCTCCACACACGAACACGATTGTCATCACTGCTCAAATTGAATCTAGATTCGTCGCTGAAGACGACCTGGTTCCACTCTGTTGCAGTCCAATCCCGTCGTTCGTGACACCACTCCAAACGGAGGCCTCGGTGGGTGGGTATCATTGGCAGCTCACGTAATGGGCGCCACGATACCAGATGTCCTTCAGCCAGGTGCCTTGCGATAATTCGGGAAGACACAGGGGCCCGTAGTAAAGGTGCTGCCTGTGTCTGGATAGCGGCCAATGAGGCAGTTGGCTCTAGGCGTGCGTTTTGTATAATGTAACGGTCTTCTCGACGACTGGTCTGTCGAGGGCGTCCTTAGCATGGTCGACGTGTAAATGACGTCTCTTGTGTTCACTTTTCCCAACACCTCCTCACAGTAAAATCAGAACGGCCTACTTGACGAGCTACTCTCCGAGCTGATCACCCAGCTTCCATCATCCCGATGATTTTTCCCCTCGAAAACTCTGACAGCTGCTCATATTGTCTTCGATAGCGGCGTAACGGCATGTCTACCTCAGCGTTTACTTTGTAAAAGATTAAGTACACTCAAACAAGCTCTGCTTACCTTTTTAAACAAAACATTAAAAGCAAAAATAAGCGAAAAACTGAGGAGTACATTTTGAAATGGTTGAAGACTAATAAATGTATGTGTATTATACGTAAACTCCTACTTTATATATTGTGTTTTATATTAATGAAATGTCAATATGGCTATTTTACTTGCAGCGCGAAAATAAATTTTCTTCCCAAAGAAGAGTAAACAAAATATATTTTTAAGGTCTGGGTTAGTCATTAATTAGTATAATAGTTATTCTCATTAATAACTGTCACATTTAAAGAACTTTTTAAGATATATATAAATGTATAACCGCCTCTTTTGATTAAACTCATTTTCCAATTATCATGTCCTTGTCTTGTCAAAGGTTTATTTGAATTGGAAGTGCTATATCAAAATCGGAATACATACAGCTTATAGCGATTTCTACTGGTTTTCATCAGTAGTCAATTTTTCAATCCATAAGAATGTAAAAATAAAAGAATATTTTATAATAGTCTTTTCATTCATAAAAGCTTTCCGAAAGCCAGACCTATCCTTCTTTAAAATGCTTAATTATTACTGTACGCTAAAATAATAATGTTTTAAAAGCAAGTGTCTGTTTCATCGTATCGAAATAGATTAAATGCATCATGTCTAAAGCAAAATAATTATTTTAGTTTAAATTCGCTCGTGCAGATAAAATGGTTAAGGAGTAAATTAATCTACACAAAATTATATAAATCAGGTAAACAAAATTCAATATATTACTTATTATTCCTACTGTATTTTGAAATTGCTCACCTAATTTAAATGTTAACCCCCTTTTCAACAAGGTATCTCATTCATCAAGATTCAACCAATATTTTTTTTTGATGACAAGATACCATATTATCAAGACATAGTTAATTTTTTTATTGTGCCGAAATCAAGATCTGGCCGAGATAAAAATATATCATCCAGCAAGATCTGGTCAATTTTGCTAATGGCAAGATGGTTCTTTGACACAATCAATAGGGTGGGTACGAAATAGCGAAATTACTTACACTGTTTCTAAAACATCATATCAAAAATCGAAACATGTTAACCTAATGAAGGAAAACGCACGCCGAAACAAAAAAAAATCGAAATATGGAAATAATTCTTGGTTAGGTGTTTAAATAGAAGTAAACTTTCTTGACTTTTTTTTATAGTAAATATATATTTTCGTTATAATAGACATACAAAATACGGAGAACGAACAACAGTGAAGAGCTTATCCCCCAATCAGGATCGTATAAAATGTCGAACTATGTAGTTTGTTTTCACCAAAAACAACCATAATTCACAGCCATTTTAAATTTTTTAACGATTAAAGTACTTCCAGATTCCGTCTTAATGGACGCAAACATTCATGAAAAAAAAAAAGGATTCAGATGTTACTTCCCGACTTGAAATGCCCACCTTAGTCCCCGCAGTAACAATACTAATCTACTGAATAATGTACCCTTCTCTGCCAGTATAATACTCCAGGATACCCAACAATGAACCAGTATCGCCCATTCTCTCACTAACACTGTAACTCTCAGACATATATTGTTTTAACAAGCAAAACTTGTAGAAAAACCCTAGTCAAGAAAAATCACGAAGAAGCCAAACAAACCTTTTTCAGATATGGAAATAGTTTTCAGTTAGTAAAAAAAAGCAAAAAAACACTTTCTTAACGTTTTATTGATAGTAAATATTCTCTCTTTTAAAAGTAGACGTACAAAATATGGAGTATGAACAACAGTGAAGACTGAAAAAAAAAGCCTTTGTGAAAAAGAGCTTTTCCCCTTTTAGGATCGAATAATTTCTTTTGCACACTTTGTAGTTTGTTTTCACCGATCAAGATAAAAATTCGCAGACACTTTAATTTTTATAGACGATAAAATATTCCCAGATTCCGTCGCCATGGACATAAACATCCCTGGAAAAGAAAGATTCAGATGTAAATTCCGGACTTGAAATCCCCACTGTTGTCCCCGTAGCACCAATCCCAATCTATGGAATTAAACCCCCTTCACTGTCAGCACAATACTCGAGGGTCCACAACAGTGAGAAATAATCGCCCATTCTTCCACCTTCCGTCTCAGTAATATCCCCGGCTAAGAAAATAATCCACTTAAAATTCAAGCATGAGCCAGGGCAGAAAACCAGGGCTGAAAGCGTCTTCACAATTTTTTAATTAAATTCCCCAAGGGTGACATTTTTTGACGCAGCTTGAAAAACCCCTTCAGGGTTGGGTTTTTTATGCTTCTTTCCTCTAAAAGGTCTTCGTTGATATTGCAGTGAACACAATTTTTGTTAAGCTACCTCATGGGAAAATGTATGCATAAAAAGGCCTTCTTTAAGATAGCCCGCCACATATCTACCATTAACACGATGGTGTGGTTCTGGTCGCCTTAAGGGGCTTCTTTATGGACGAAGAACATGCTGTTTCTGGACAGTAAATAAAAAGTTTGGCTCACGATGCATTTGGGATATCGTTTTTTAAAGTCTGTCCTCTTGCACATAGTATTTTGAGAGAATCGTCGCTATTTCCCATTTTCCACAGTTATTATTTCTTTCGTGTTTTGTTTTTATGAATCTAAATGTATTTTCCCCTGTAAAATCATTCTATCCATCGAGATATTTAATTCGGTAGAGAATAAAATTAATTTACGAGTTATCTTACCCTTCGGTATTGATCATTGAGTCAATTCAGCATTCCCTTGTGTTACCCCAATGTCAAGTTCCAAGTTAATCCAACTAGCTACCCACCTAGAATTAAACTAACTATAGAATCTTTTTAAAACAATGATCCGAGAAAATTCTCACCAAACGAACGGCCAATACCAAAAACCAGTAGTTAAGTATCACTTTTTTTAAATTATCATATATTCATATTGGATACCTCGCAATAACAACTATGTTTACGCAATACCAATACGCCGTACAGCATGAACTATTCCCGTACTAACGCCCGTTTTCACAAGTCCAAGTAAGGCCCGGTGCACACATCGGTTTTTCAACGTGCGGCGCCGCTGCGCCAACGAATCCCATCTATGCACACATAACCGTGAAATGACGCAAGTACTAATTTCGCGCCATTTGCGTTGAATATTCTATCGAAGAAAACGTGTTTATTTCGCTTACTTGGGTGTGCAAAAAAGTATATTTTGAAACAAAACAGACGTTACTGGATACAACCATTTATTCATTATTATTTATATTCCATTTATTTATGAAAACAAGATACTTCAGAAATGAACTGCGTGTGCGGCGAGCTGCAGTACGAATTGCACGCAAGTTGGATGCGCGTCGCCAAAGCGTCGCCGGAGGCATGTGTGCAAATCTCCATTGGATCTAATGTAACTCAGACCATACTTGCGTTGCGGCAGCGGCGCCACACGTTGAAAAACCGGATGTGTGCACCGGTCCTTAAACAGCGGATCAACGATAACTCCGGGAAAAAACCGTATTCACAATGCTTTATCCTAGGTTTAAACTGTCGTTTCGGTGTTACATTTTGATTCTCCGAAATTGGCAAATTAACTCTCGGTTGAGTGTTACGCATGCACAATACTATCTTTTTATGAAAGAAGTGAGATATATTGTAAACAAAATGGTCGACACACTTCATTCTGTTCTAAATTACAGTATTTTTGCATCGACGCGCATTCATGAATCGGAACAATAACATGATTGCTTTTCCTATAAAATAGATATGCCCAGATGTATTCTGGTTCGAACTATTTTCTAAGTCGCCAGAGTAGAACCCAATGAGAGAGAGAACGGTAGAAAATGACCATGGCAGATACAAATTCGTTGTGAAATAAAAATTATTTTGTTGATTTAGTACGAAAATGAAAGAAAATTGACCATGCAAGTTACTTTAGTTTACGCCAACACAAACCCATGCTGATAAGTACAGATTATAATCGGATTACATTCTTTTTGTCAAGGCATTGCGTAGAATTCTTTATTGCAAAATTTAGGTTTCCATATATATCCAATTTGAAATTAAATACCTTTGCATTTGTTTTTCTAAATCCAAATTATAATACCATCTGCGTTCTATTAAAATACGAATTTTGAATCAATTCTACCGGCGAAGCACGTGCTTGATCAGTATGAATGCAGATTCGGGCGTTGTACGAAATGTAAACAATTTCACGTCATCGTGGGGGAACGGTAATAGCCAATCCAAGAGAGCGTATCATTTTAATCCGTGGTTCACTTAACCCCCGTTTAAGAATACGATTCTTGATGATCCGCGATTTAATTGTGACTCGCATATCAACTGATCCTTGGCTTAACTCGAGACTTGTGAATATAACCGTTAGTGCTTTTATGATCGAACTGTAGAACCTAATCAAACTGGATTTGTGTGTGGCACCTTCAATACGATGTGGCAATAATTTTACTGTAGATAGATATACTGGATTTGCAAATGAATGTATAAATATCGATATTTAACTTTAAACAACACATTGGACGCTTCTGTCACACGCATGAAATCGAATTTGGCTAGTACGCTTACCATGTACCCTTTAAAAATCGATACTCTTAAAACTCCATTATCATAATGTCCGCTTGCTACTAGACGAAATTTTGTCGCCATATTATTTTATTTCCGACCGCAATTTTAATGAAATAATTGGGTTTCCCTATGACGTCCTGTACATCACTTCCTGCCGAATGCTACAAGTGATTAAGACAACCAGAGCGTTAAATTACAATGTTTCTCACTTGATTGCACCTTAATTGAATGTAATGGATAGATATAGAATATATAGCCCGTTGGAACTGAGGCGTGTAATGGGTTGAATTCATCTATGCAGCAGTTAACGGTACACTAACTAGAGTTCTGAGGTCTACAGGTATGGCTGTTTCGAAGGGAATCGACTTTATCAGCTATGGAATCAGGATTAGAAAATTAAACAGCCCCGTAATGTTAACACGACTTAACAGAACAGCAGATGTGGAATTATAAGAAAAAAAGTTTTATCCTCTAATTACACAATCACGATCTATTAATTAAGAGACGTTCAAACCAGCTATTATTTTAATTTGATTAGACCATTTCAGTGCTACAAGCTGGGTGAACTTTGCTTTCCCGATACAAATTGTTAACAATGAACCAGTAATGTATGTAGTTAGTAGAAGGTTCAATTAAACGATTGCTTAATTCAAGATTTTGGAATGGGAAATACGATTACCTGTCCCATTTAGAAATTAATTATTTGGAAAACAAAATTGGGGGATTTAAATATTCATTTAATCTGCTAAAATTTATTCTCACCCAGAAAATATTCCATGTTATAGTTATTGGAGATTGCAAAAATAAACTTACCATTCTGCAATAAAAATTGATTAAATTTGTTGAATGTGGCTGCGTACCTTGTAATCATAAATGAAATAAGTTACATGTATTTGTGCGTTGTCCCAAATGGGCAAGAACTTATATTGTTACCAAATATATATATTAATCATTGATATCAGAAATTTATTTGTTACAGAAATAAAGTATTCAATTTCATGAAATTTTACTTTTTAACATAAAATTTACCTTATTTTTCATCATTCATCTGTTGCAATGCATTCATTTTAGAATATTAATAATTTTCTAATAAAAATTATAATTATGATTTAAGGATCATTCGCACCACACACTATGAAATTTTCTTGAACGATTGAATTTTATTTAAAGGCTCTTCTTGGTATAATGATAAAATAAACAATATACTTTTACGCGTAGAAATTTTAGAATTCAATCGTGATGTAAAACATCTCTTGTACTGTGTTGATGTAATCTGCATCTTAAAGCATATATCTTGTAATTTGGTTTACATAGGAATTTTTCATAAATCTCGCATTAAATAGGAATCAACTAAATGACATATAAATTATGGTGAAACATAAAATATTTTGTCTTGGAGAAACATTAAAGTAGTGAGAAATAATAGCTTTATGTCTTAAAATTAATAGTGGAATTTCAAAATAAACTTTTAAAGTTATGATCCAATTACTATAACATGTGCACAAACCCTATTTTACTAAACACTTCGCAAGCGAAATCTCGTTCACAATAGTAAGTAAATAATAAAAGGTTAACAAGTTTTATCAATTAGAAAAAAAATTGAATCAATTAGAAAAAAAAATGAATAAATTAAAAAAATTAATAAATTAAAATTAAATTTATAGCATAACGAAAAAAAAACATTTCGAAATTAAAAGAATGTCAAAACATCTCAATAGGAGAAAACACATTTTTAGTACATCTACGATACTATATTTTGACATGGCAAAAATCTATTCAAAGTTTTCGTAATAACAAATGTTATATTTGCTATCTTTAGAGTTTGATGCAGATAAATTTTTTTTTTAACAAAAAATTTAAAAAATTAATTTTTTAATCAATTTTGTTGATTTTGAAAGTTTACTTTTCTCTAATAAAACTTTGTATACAGTTCAATAAAATAAATATAGATTATTTGTCTTTTCCCCCGGTTGGTACTTTTTCACAAAAATTTAATCTTGTCAAATCTTATTAGAAACACAACCAAACTTCAGCAACAGTAAAACCTTTTCTATTTCGGAGCCAATACTAAATCTTAAAATAGCCTTGAGAAAAATTCAAATTATTAATAAATTCAAATAAACATCTTAAGAAGCTGAAAGTTAGAAAGATGTCTTGATCTTTCGCGAACTGCCGAAGAAATGTTATTTAACATGTACCAGGCCTTCCTTTCTGAAGGAAAATTTGCACGAAGTTTAACTTCCTTTATAAAGTAAATAACGAAGACAAACTTTGCCAAGCAATGATGTTGTTAAATAAATTGGATGAAAGAAGTAAACTTAGGGGAAAAAACTCCTGTTCCAAAATTTGTTTAGGTATGAACCGCTTCAGAATAAATCTAATTATAGAAGGTATGGACTTTTATGGAATAGCTTGCTCAGGAATCCAGAAATAACACATTTTTCATATCATCGTTCATATTCTGGAAAAAACAGCAGCACAATTTTTATCTTTATTTGAAGGATACATACTTACTCCTTATTAGGTGAAAAACCCTTTTTTCTTAGTGTTTTATAATTTCTTTATTGCATTATGTTTTTGCCCTTTCCAGCCAATTCAATGCTTTAGAATAATGTAAGGCATATTATAGGAAATAATTTAACAAATAGAAATCCAATAGCATTGATGAAGGTATCCCATAAAATCAATAATTTAGAAACCTTTGTTCTAGTGACAATAAACTGTGTTTTTTTTTTCCTCTTTCTTCAATCCCTGTCTTGATTGTTGTGACGTATGTTGCTGGATGAAATGTTCTTTTCTCCAGTATACGGAATTTTTAATAATTTAACTTACAAATTTGCTTTATTCAGTAAACGTGGGTAAGGTAATGTATATTTAATCTCACTTAGATAAACAGGTCAAAGTATGGTACAGCTGCAGTGTACGTTTATAGCGGTGGCAAGGGCCTTGGCGGATATTTCGCGTACTTAGTCAAGGAAAGAATTATTTCAAAAACCGTTTTCTTTTTAGAAGTGAAAATGAAAGCTTCAAAACACATTTGAAAACGTTTTGAAACATATTAAAAAAAAAAAAAAAACTTCCACAAAATATAATAAGCTTAAACTGAAATTTTTTATACAAAAGAAAGTTCTTTTTAGAACGGAAAATGAAATCTCCCAAACACATTTGTGAACGTTTTGGAAAATGTATCTTAAAACGTCCACAAAAGGTAATAAGCTTAAACTAAATTATTTTACAAAATAAAGTAATTAATTTTAACGGAATGACAGTAATGTACCATGAAATAAATTATAATAAAAGAAAATTGCACAATAGGGGAAACACCATTAAATGAACCAATGAAATCAAAGAAAAATTTTTTAAAGGACCTATGCAATCAAATTATATTTAAAAATTAAAATAACCAATGGAATCAAAGACAAATTTTCGAAAGGACCAATGAAATCAAACGATTTTAACGGATTTTGAAAGAACTTTCTAGAAAAATCAAAATCAAAATTTAAATTTTTAAGGTTTAAAGGTTGCCATGAAAACCGCAATAACCGTAAATACAGATAGGTAGCCTTAACCTACTATAACTCGCTACTAGAAGTGCGTTAAAAAATCGCCAAGGCCACTACCACCGCTATAAATGTCGACTGCAGCTGTACCCAAAATATAAATGTATTTAAGACCAGGGATTACCATACATGAATATAATAACTTCAAATATTCTTTAACTATGAACCCACGCGTAACTCAATATAAAGATTTTAGAGAGCAAAGATATATAATGATCCGTAACTTACACATATTCTACCTCGAATCAAGGCTTGTCAGATGGAAAATCAATCTAAATGCCGATGAGAATGCAGCCATCATGTTTCTTAGCAGAGATTAAAAACTAAATTGTTAAACCAAACAACTAAATTGCCACATCTTAAACTTTACGGACAACCTATTCTTTGGTCCTAACAGACTTAATACTTAAAAGTAATCACATAGACTCTCATCTTAATATGAAGCTATACATAGAACACATACAAGTTATATTTCGAAAACATCCAGTCATGTATCCACAATATTCTCGGAACTAAATATTACCACTAGACAACAACAAACTAATTTAATTATTTATTGTTCAGACGATTATAACATATGCTTGACCAATTTGAAAATAATCTCTTGAGTCCAAAATCTAAAAAATATCGAAAATATTTAGTTTTTTCTTGAACCAAATTATAAAATCCAGAGGGCTTTATCGCAATAGAAAATACCTATCAGAAAAGTTCCGTATAATTCCCCCCAATTTAAAACTTTATTAATAATATCTCCCGCACATTTTTCTCTGAAATTGAAAGATATATCAACGCTGCAAATAAAAAATTGTAATTTACGATCTAACTATCCCACAAAATAAAACAAGACTTCGGAAAACTCTTATTCTCGGGAGACTGAAATCCTACAACACCCACAATTCTAACCTTCCTACCATTTGTCGTACAGTCAATGATAACTCTGCATTTCATTTCGGACATCCATGGAAAAGCTATTATTCATTTCAAGTTCTCATCCAAAACAAAGCTCAACTTTTTCAGAATTTCAACGCAACAAATTTACTCTACTGGAATTAACCTAGAGTCAGAAAAAATAAAAACTCCATACAAAAAAATGTCAATACATTTATTTATTCAGTTCCTTTCTTAAACTACCAAATTATTAGGATTCCCAAGTACCAAGTCAGGCCTATTTATCCAGTGCTATACTGTAACTACTGGAGATTGAGGCCACTTCGGGGACTGGTTCTTCATGATCTACTCACCATAATGCTGCATATTTCTTCTTTATAGTGGCATACATAAATTATATATAAATATATTTATTTGAAATAAATTCTATTGCATAAATCTATTTATTTAAAATAAATTATATTGCATAAATCTATTTATTTGAAATGAATTCTATTGCATAAATATATTCATTTGAAATAAATTCTATTGCATAAATATATTTATTTGAAATAAATTCTATTACATAAATATATTTATTTGAAATAAATTATATTACATAAATATGTATGAAATGTTCTTGTTTAGTATTGCGAGGTCGAGATTTACATTGATAAAAGACTGAATCTTACATCGCAACAACATTTAATGGTTTTATATTTACAGTTAGTACGTACATCTGATTCAGATATTTAAAGACTTAAGTCAGCAACTGCAGCAACCGTCTATGAATGGAAACTATGGCAGCTCTCAAAGGCATCCAGTTTAAAAGTAGGTCCTTGTCCATAACATTCTGAGAGGACGCTTCTGATGCGGTTACTACACATATTCCATAATTATAGAAGTATATTTTTCACAAACATATGTAACATAAACGATACTTCAATATATATTAAATTTTTGTAGTACATAAATAATACAACTGCCTCAATTTGTACCTGCATGCAAACGATATAAAATTAGTAAATTATTAATGTAAGTATTATATACATATATACTTAAAACATCACCAGAAAAACTTCACTTTTGTAAAAAATTTCCAAGTGAAATTTATAGAGCACTTTCAGGACCTGGAAAGTAGACTACAATTTTTAACATAGGTCTTCAAATTTCTAAATTGTCGTTGCGAACTCAGCAAACTGTTTTAAAATAATTAACTACAGGTATATGTATATGAGACACAATGACCATAATTAAGTAAATGAATTAATGAATTAAAATTATGATGATTTTCTTGAGCTAAATAGAAATTATATACAGAAATAAGACGAATTGATAGGGTTTGGGGCCGTCTTTTGCCAGAACAATTTAAGTTCACATCTAACTCCACGGTGCCGCAGCTCGGCGCACAAGCTTCTCCGGTTTGAAGAATCCTAAATAAACTGAATATAAATAATAATTAATAGATTTTTGTATTCAGTAACGTCTATTTTGTTTCAAAATATACTTTTTTTTTTACACCAAGTAATCGAAATAAACACGTTTTCTTCTATAGAATATTTATCGCAAATGGCGCGAAATGAGTTATTGCGTCATTTCACGGGAAGGTGTGCAAAGTTGGGCTTAGGTGCCGCAGCCGCACCGCACGTTGAAAAACCGGATGTGTGCACCGGCCTTTCGACCCTGTTCACATGAGGAGAGTAAAACGCGCGTTTGGGGAGTCTATCAGGGTCCCGCTCTTCAAGGTCACATAGATAGATACTTGAATTAGAGGAATAAATAAGCATACTTTAATGGTGCAACTTCGCTAGAATTGTCATACACGCCTTGAAACGTCTCCTGTGAACGTGAAAGCAGTCGTCTGCTGAAAAGGCACTGTTAATCAGCATGTAGTCATATTCTTCGTCCTTCTCCCGATTTTGGCGGAAAACTCTTATTGATGGGTGAGTCATGCTTGAGGGTTTCGAACATGCAAGGAGTCCTTATTTCCTGACATCTGCGTTCACGGGTGATGAGGAATTTCCTACTTGTAATTGAAGAAAATTACGTGAGTATCTGTCTCTCTCTGCGGCATTCTCTGCGGTTTAGCAATTGGTATCAATACAGTAAAAATACGAATCCTACTATAAGACAATTTTCAATTATTCATTGTTGTTTTTTGTCGTGTATGCCATATGTGGCCCAATTGGGGGTGTCATTGCCCCGTAGGGTTGGACTTCTTCATGTATGACACATCCGTTTTACAGGAAGGTCCCTTTCACACATCCAGTCACTCACACATATCGTAATTTAGATCCCAATCAGAGGCCGATAACCCCATGATCAGGTACCCCCAGAGGTATTGCTTTGGTATGGGAACATGGTGGACTTTGTGACCACGACCTATTTAACGTGTCCCAGCCACCATTAGCGAACACGACTGTCTTTAGCCAGGTCTAAGCGCCGATCTCGCAACCGTCAGAATTGCAGGCTGAGGATAGAACCCACAACCCTTCTGATGCGAGCCCGACGCTCTACTGACTGAGCTACCGCTGCTCAAATTATGCATTATACCCCCATTATTACTTTTCATACTTTTATAAAAATACTTCCGTTTTCACTGCTATACCTTTGAAATTCGTGTCTAGTAACATATATGTATAAAGTACACAAATGACTAAATTGAAAATTTTCATTAGGAATTATTTCTGAAACGTAAATTTTGATTTAATAAATTGCTAAAGAGAGAGAACCAAAGCACATGTACCATTAACAATAATTATGTAAATTGTTGAACGAATGTTATGTGCTGAATTCCCATAATCATATCCATTTTTGTACTTATTTAAATCAAAACATGACAAAAATAATGAAACAAAGTAATGTGGTTAAATGTTTAGTTTAAATGAATTATTAATGTTAATATGTCACTGGGGAAGTTAATGATTATAAAACTTTGAGATTTCATATTATTAATTTTCTAATTACACAATACAGAATATTGTTTCTTCTTTTGTTATATTGTTATTCCTAGTCTTTGCATCATAAACAAGCACACTAAAGTTTTAATTATCTTGCTCTAGTAGTTACAGCCTGGAAGTAAATACTCCATTAGTCTCTATTCATTAGAACAAATATTATACACGCTGAATATGCACAGGGGCTACATCAAATAGCAATTACTGATTCTTTTATATTGCTTAATGATCTCTGCATTTGAGAGGATCGCTGAAAGATATCATTTAATGATTTTCAGAAGACGGATATAAATGAGCTAGGGAAGTAATTAAAGTTATTCCTTTTGTCTTCCTTTGTGCCTTGCAATGCTTTTAAAGCTGTTTTTTCATTCCCTTTTTAAAATTAGCTGTCATTAATTCCATAACGCAGTGCAAGAAATGCTATAGATTATGCCTTTAATGAAATGTAAATGAAACAAAAAATGTTTTAATGTTTTAAAATTTAATTATTTTGCATAATTATGACAATTAATTTCTCGTTCTTAATTATTTTTTATGATGGTTTGTTTGATAATGTTACTCTATATTAGATCATTATATTTTATGATTGTTACTATCTTGTGTACAGATATGAAATTTATTTTGAATTTGTGTAACCACAAGATTTTGGAATATTTCATAACGATATTTTCAATCGCTTAAATAATGCAGAGAGTACATGTATTTCAACTTTAAATACGTGGTTATATCTCTTTGGACTTAAATTTAAAACTGCTAGTAAATGGTATAACCAAACACAAAATTTAAAAAGCTCTTCATGATAATAATTTTGGTATATTAATTTCCTAAAATATTATCAGTATGAATTTTTTGAATTTCTTTAAGTTTGAACCATCTACAGATATCTATAAATGGCACATAAAATGTTGCCCTAATTTAGAATAAAAAATAAGTATTTTTCTCCATCCCCTCCCCTTATGAACAAGTGACTGGTATTTGACTTTTATGTAATTAATACAGGACTCTTATGTACTTTTAAATAATAACAGATCGAATAAGGGATTAATTAATTATTTCAACAAATTATAGGATGGATAACATACGTACATTAGGGTGGCCGAAAAAATTCAACAAAATTTTCTCGGGGTTTCTGGTTTTTTATTTTACAAATAAGATAGCGATGCAACTGCGAGGGGTTCGGTGTTTTCTCTCCTAGTTACAAACGAATTAAATATTCAATTTTTAAGGAAATATGAAGTATACATTACGGCAGACTAAAAATGAACAATAAATAACTATAAAAATGTATTACATAAATTTATAAATAATAGCCTTGTACATTACAGTGGGCCGATTAGCTCAATATTTTTCCAGTCGTAATACCGCGAAAATGTTGCGAATTAGGAAGACTAGAAAGGGGTAAAAAAATTAAATCGGTTTATATCTTCCGTTCATGCATGTGTTCTAAAGTTTGCCAAAATCTGGAAAAGTTCACATTTTTACGATAGTTTTCAACAATTTTAAATTAGCCTCTTCCAGAATGTATTAGCTCTAATTCTAATGTATTAGAACCACAGAAAGTAATGCTTAAATAGTATTAAAATACATCAACATCTTCCTGTCACGCATTGCCTTCAAAGTTGTTGAAATTTTGAAAATATTTATAAATAAAGGTAAATCACAGTATAAGGGGGGAAAATACTAAAAACGCATGTTTTTTATGGTTTTCTTTGTTGAAAACAAGTTTAAATGTTTAAAAACAAATTATTTTAGACCATTAGTAATGAACATTTTTTTTTGAAAAAACTAAGTTTTGGTGTGAAGAGACATTTTTTTTCAAGAAGGTCATGTCGAACAATTTAACATCTCCGTTTTCATAAAATCTTTGCTGAAGTTACTTTGAAATTTGATTTATGGGCGAAGATAGGCATGTTTGACCTTGACTGCAACGGAATGGAACCAGGTCGTCTTCAGCAAATTTGAGCAGTGATGACAATCGTGTTCGTGTGCGGAGGCCCCGTGGTGAATGCCTCGATCCTACCTTCGCTTAACAGCGACACACCGCTCCCACAGCTGGTGTGATGGTATGGGGTGCCATTGCTTACGATACACAGTCACCCCTAATATTGATCCATGGCATAATGATAGCCCAGTGGTATGTTCATGACATCCTACAGAAACATGTGATGCCACTCATAGCAGGGCTCCCAGGAGCCATTTTTCAACAAGACAATGCTCGGCCACATACAGCAAGGATGTCACAAGACGGATTCCGCCACAATACCACCCTTCCCTGCCCTGCTTGGTCCCTAGATTTGTCACCAATCGAACATATCTGGGATAATTTGGGACGACGAGTTTGGTCGAACTAGAGGAGCGTTTACAGCAAATGTGGAACGAGCTGTCTCAGGAAATCATACGGAACTTGTATGCCTCAATGCCCGCTTGTATCGCATCGTGCATTTGCGCTAGAGAGGGTCCAACAGAGTACTAAAACTTCCGTTCAATTGTACTTTTTTCTGCAATAAATGATACTTTTTCTATGATTTTCTAATCACTTACTTATATCAAAGTATTACTTACATGTGTAAAATTTCGCTTCGTTTTGATGACTCTTTCTTGATGCTCAAATTTTTATGGCAATGAGTGTATGTCGGCATATTTGATATTATTTAATAACCTATATTTTCATTAATAGATTAGTTTTCTTAATAGATGATTTCTCATTCAAAACAATTCTATTTTATACATATTTTGTACGTTCACGGACTTCATGTACTGTGACAGTTATGGAAAGTAACAACAGTTATGGACAGTACCAGACAGTTATGGACAGTAACGAACAGTCATGGATAGTAACGGACAGTTATAACACTTCACATGCTGCCGTGAGACGTCATAACGGTAAGTCAAGTGGACGTACGATTAAACTTGGAGCCCGCACACGTGTTATTAATCACGCTGGATAATCACATTAATATATCAGGACTAGTACCATTCCTAAAAGTGTAGATGCGGCAAAAGGATTAGAGTATTATAGTGAGTTTATCTAGTTCACATCGAGGCCCACAAGGGCTGCATTTAAATTGTACCCTTCTCACAAAGCCAGTCACGTTTCGTTAGACCATCTATCGATTTTTGGATGTAACACTCTAGATCAGGGATTCCCGACCGGTGGCACGCGTACCACTGGTGGTACGCGGCAAAGTTTCAGGTGGTACGCAAGGATGATACGAGCGACCCAAATATTCTGCTACCACGTTCTAGGAAAAATAGGATTATATGAAATCAATTTGGGATTAACTTTTTTATTACATTGTAATAAATAACGCTAACAGTAGCACATTGTTTAAAGATAAACTTTGTTGCTGATTATCTATTTCTATTCGATGGCTATCTCGGCGAAATTAAGTTGATATCTATCCGTGTCTTATGTTATTAGTAACTAGTTACTTGTGTGAGAGTGGTTTTTCTGAACTTTTATACATGAATAATAAATGTAGAAACAGAGTAAGTGTTGAAGATAACTTAAGATTGAAGTTAAGCTCCATTGCTTGATATTGATATTTTAATAAAGGAGAAACAACTTTCGGAATAAAATTTATTTTTGATGATGTTAAACTTTTGCTTTGTACTAATTATTTAAAATTATTTGTTTTTAGACCTGTGAGTAAAAGTTAAAACTGTAATTTTCAATAATAGGTTTTTTTTTCCTTTATTAAAACATCATTAATACGAAATACAAGTTTATTAATCATAAAGTATGAAGCTTTCTTAGTATTTTAATTAAAATAGAACAAGCCCTTGGGCACTTTTCTGACATTAGATATATGTTCCCAAAAAAATTAGGACTGATGGTACGCCAAAAATTTCTAGTGATACTCAGTTATTAAAAGGTTGGGAACCCCTGCTCTAAATCATCCCCGGATACGTCTAGTTCAAAAGATCTGTAAATTTTTGCCTACCTCGAGATATAATCTTAAGAATTTCCCGCATTTTGCCTGACGAGACCACGGAGCGTTAATTAGCCAGTCTCACAACGAGGCGTTTTGTTTTACCCTATCTCGGAAGAAATCAAAAAGGTGGCCCGCTAATGAGTATCTCGATTGCCCAGTCCCTGATGCCGAGCCTCGAGCAGGTGCATAACAGTTATTTGTTTGACTACAAGTGTTTATCAGGTGGATTTCATGAAGTAGGAATCAGTTATTGTGTTGTTAAAACAAAAAAAAATCAGCAAATATTCCTATTATAAGGGTAAGGAGTAGGCGTTCGTCTCCAATCATACGTGGTTTCGATGAGATGTTGCTTCTATTAAAGGTGTAAGTATACATTAAAAATATTTTTTAACCCTTAACTGCTGTGTCACAAACCGTCTCGTAACTAGTGTGGAGGGGTCTCTCAGACCTCGCTCACTAAAGAGCGTATAAATTGATTAATATAATATATTAATGAAGGATTCTTTAGATAATTATTATTTATACATTTTAAATTTAGATAATTCAATTCTTAGCATGAAATATAGTTTATAATACTATGTAAGTTTAAGTAGATTCCATGTCTCTTCAGGCTCAGCTTTCGGACCTAATTTTGCAGGACGTTTCAACTCTCGAAACTGTAAAACTGTTGTGTTTTGGAGTTCTAACGCTCGATTAGGTTCTCCCCAGGCATCCCATTTGAATTATTTTTTACGTAGAATTATTCTTGTGAAGACGTACTTGAAATGTCTTCATCTGTAAAAACTTCTGAATCCGTTTCGTGTTCGCTTTCAATAATATTATCCGAAATTTCAGTGTCCCAGTACTCTATTTCTGACCAATTATCAACAATATCCTGAATTTCTCTTTTGTAAGACACACAGGTCGTTTCTTAGTAAAGTTTGTTGCAATTTTAGACTGTCTGCCGAAATTCCCTACTCAAACTTCGACTATTTCATTCAACAAGAATGGTAACGCATATGCTTCGAAGGGTTTTAAGAGACCACGCGGGAAATGCAAATAGTGTGAAATACGAAATAGATGGGGCAGCCAAACCAATCTTGGAATGTGGCTTCTGTTGGACGTAGTAGGAAGGTACTGAATAGGACAGGGACCAATATTCACTTTAAGGGGTGGAAACGACCTGTCAAAAATGATTCGGGGTCTGTGAGACTCATGACAGCAGTTAAAGGTATATTTTGAGTAAAAATTCATATTTTATATAATAGATCATTGGTTTGTATTTAAACTAATTTTGCTGTTAAAAATTTTGATTAAATTACTTATATAATATCTAAATTATAATAATTAGCTACTTAGAATATGCTACAAATTTTTCTTCATGGTTTGAACCTTCTTCATAAAGCTAGAAAAAAATAGTTTTTTTGTTTACCCATGAAGTCAAAGAAATAAAGATTTTGTCAAGACTTCGACCATTTAAATATCGACCAAATATTAATTTCTTAACTAATAACTTCGACTGAGGTTCATAATTTTGGCTGTATTATATAGATTGCAATGACAAAATAATTATAATAAATCAATTAATTTTAGAGTTATCACTATTAGAACAAAGAATCCTATTGCAAAAACACAGTTCATTAAAAATCGAGATTTAAGTTTTAGAAACATGTCTGTATATGATGACAGTACCTAACGATGTAACTAGAAAACTATTTTGAATATTTACAAGATCGTGGCACCGTTTGAAAGTTAAAAAGTTGGAAAACCTTTTGAATTAATAAAAAAAGATTGATATTCTATTCGATTTTCGTGATTTCTAGTGTAGAGAAGGATATCGGTATAGAGGTTTGTTCTCTCTTCGAGCTCTTATTTCGTGGGGATGAAGATGCAAGTAGCGAAACCAATTTGTTTGTACAGCTTTAGAAATCACTTTTGCCATTACAGAGCGTTTGTCAAAACGAAATTAAACCACGAGGAAGGTTTAAGTTCATGTAGCTGGCTGGTACATAAAGGGCAACTGTGTATGAAATTGGCAGATTCCCTCATTCCAGGTGCTGATTTTTCTAAGAGGTTTGTAACTAGCATAATCTGACTGGGAGCAATGATATCACTATAATGAACAGTTGACAGGACATATGTTATCAGTTTGATTATAGCAACTGGAGTGGAATATATATTCTAAATCATATAGAACATGTCGGAATGTATCATCGAACAACGAACCTTCCAGAAGCTAAAATTCGCTTTCCTGAAAAAACGACTATTTTTTCCATGGGTTTTAATAGAAATATAGTTACATGTTTTCGACTTGAGTAGTTTATACTACAATAGATAGTTGAAGATTAGAAATCATATCCCAAATTGTGATTACTTTGATACGTTTTAATATAAACACACACACAAAGACTGTCCTGTAAAATGGGCCTTGTGTAGGTTGAATCTGTCGTGGCTTTAAATTTCCTCACGTTGGCATGCTGTAGAAGTTTGGAGAGTGTGGTACCCGCTCAGGTATTACCTCGTCATACGACGACTGTGGTTCAAAATTACTTAGTATTTTCCTTGGATCTTTTCCTTTGGATCCCGAACAGTCGTCAAGATCCCATTGCGTTGTTCCAGTGCGACTATTCAATACCTTCCTAAGATGTGTTTTATTTTTGAACGCAGTGCTTTTAATGGCATTTTTACGAGAGTTATACTATATGTTAGATTTTTAAGTGAAATTTATACGTTCAATAAAATTATGTGAACTGTTTAAATCTGCTTTAGTCACTAATTTCATCAACTAACATACTTTTTTCATAAGAAAAAAGGTCTTGTCATAAAATTACCATTTAAGTTACATAATTAAATGAGTATTAAAAATATAATTCACAATCTATGCAGAACTTATTAGTAATATTGAAGTTGTCTGTTTTTAATAAATTTGTTAAAGTACGTTTTCAACTACCATAAATCAATAAATTATATAATTATAATAATCATATTTTATTTAATCGAAATGAGCAAAGAAGAAATTTTAATTAAAAGGATATAGAGTTGCTTTGAACAAAGAATTTTTGGTGGTACATATAACAAATAAGAACAAATGTAATTTATTTCACAGTACTTATTAAATCTATTAAACACATATTTAAAAAACTTTGTACACGTGTCTAAATAACTTTAAAAAATAATTGCAGAGTGTAAAATATATTTTTTCAGATGTGCCCGTTTGATGAGTGTATAAAGTTGCATTACTCAAGACAGTGGAAAACATTTTTATTTCACAATTAAATTTACAAAATAATGATATACTTAATATGTTGCTTACAAATAAGTTGGAATGATATGTATCACCGCAAATTATAATAATTGAATTTTAAATTCTACATCGATACAAGTTTAAACAGTTTTTAATTCCATAGGTCAGTTGAAAATTGGAATTTGAAATCACAGATCATGGAACGAACATGTGCATGAAGTTTATTTACAAATACTGGATAGAAATATATTTAATAGACACATGTACGGAGTATAAACATCAATATGATTTTAAACATGAAATAAATATAAAATGAGTTAGTTAATAACGTTGCTTGGAAAATATCAAATTATTAACTTCTTGAATTTTTATATTAATGTTAACGCTATACATACAAAATTGTTAATTTGTTCTGATTTATATATGAAATATTGCTATCTAGATGAGCTACTACTAAAGGATGAATAAGAAAAATTATAAATATTATGCTGATATTTAGATTCAGTTGTTAATTATAAAGATGATTGTACGAATTAGCTTCAAAAGTAGCTTTGATGATGACTTATACAAAGCAGTGATTTAAATCTACATTTTATTGAACATTAGAAAATATGAATAACATGATAATCCCTTTCATCTTATGCATAAGCATTGTAAAATTGTATGCAAAAGAATAAACTTACAAATATACATAAAACATTTAAGTGTGGTTAATAGTTGTGTTTGGGGTACTTGAGTTTCTTTCTCAAAATATTAATGAAATTTACTTTCACTGCGCATAAAATCATCTTTTACTTTTCAGTAATTTTGATATTTAATAACAACTAATATTATATAACTACATACTCACATTAAAGGGAAATTATTTGGAATACCAAATAATTAAATGTTTAACGAGTCTCGTAGAGTAGAATATAAGAAATGTTACGATGGCTTTCATCTTATGATTTCAAATCATATTAACTAAATACAAACAAGTAATTGTTATGAATCTTCATATCACAGATAAGACAATAACATTGTATCAATAGAAATGAACAAGTTTGTGATGCTAGGATCTATGCAATAAAAGTAATTGAATGTTATAACAACATAAAACATTTCAAACTCAACAAGATTTTTAAAGTGTACAGTTTGATACGGATAACGTTGCAGTACATGAAATTTCGATTTCAAAGGTTTAAGTTTTATTGCAAATTACACCTCGAAAGTATCATAGAGTCAGTTGCGTGGTTTTAGCTTGAAATTTACGTAGTGACATTGAGAGTAATGTTTTGTAAACAGCCATAAATGTCAAAAGTCTTGGTTGGCAACAACACGCATCACATAAATACAAATATCACGATTGGAATCATAGTATTCATCACGTACATATTACATTTCTCACGATTGATATGATCCAGTATTAAGTCTTCCAGAGAGAAACTCTGATTGAAATATGATAAAATATGATTGCACTGAAGACGTATGAGAAGAAAGAACATTTTGACTTCCTTTGTATCCACGGGGAGAATGAAGACAATCCATAGGGTGTTTCTAGAATAAGTAGAATGCACATTATAAATAAAAAACATTTACGTACACAGTTTATTGATTTCAACTTTTGAAACTAAGGTCAATTAATTTTTTTTTCATATTTTTTTATCTTCTTTAATATTAATAATTGGATTTGCGGAATACCAAAAACATCCAATTTTAAGAAATGAATGTACAATGAGATTTTTATTAGTAAGGGCACCATTTGCGAATAACTTTTACTTAACACATTTCATTATTATTTTACATATTGTTTGCTCAGTTATTCCTAGTATGAGACAATGAGATTGAACAAATGACAATCTTTGTCCACGCTATAGGCATGCGATCTTTTGGCAGAATTTCTTTTACATTTGAGCAGTCTTCCAGTGTGTTTTGTTCAGTTCCTTCGCGAATTGAACGAATCAATTTACTTCACGATTGGACAGCTTAATGTTTTGCTTATGCTGTAGAATCGTTAGCTGAGCTTAGACCCGTTCTTTTGAATAGCCGTGTAAAAAAGAAAATCCGGCGAGATGAAATTAAGGCAGCGAAGGGGTAGATAATTTTACATTGTGTGACCAAGAAATACGTTCTTTAGAATTCGCGAGATTATCCGATTTCATAATCTGTTTATTTGTCTTGTTGAATACACATGCGGTAAAAGCATTTTGCAGATCAGACAAACGATCTTCGATTTAAAACAGAAAAAGTTTTAGCAACATCTCACAATTGACAGTAACCCAATTTCCATCAGCTTCCTTGTAAAAAAACTGATCCAATAACTCCTCCCTCCACTTATACTAAACTCGGATTCTCAGATTCCTGGTACTGCTGTTCTGTTTGTTTACCTATATACCGAAATCCCCTGTAAGAAGAAATTGAACAAATCCCTTTGTGAAACAGCCCATCTTTGCAACGTGACACAAAAGCAAATATATGAGGTATTTCATATTCTATAAATTTCCATCGTTAACTGAGTAAATAATGTATACAAAAATTTAATAACAAATGTTTTTTTTAAAATGTTATTGCAAAACAAATTATGCGTTTTCATAAAAAAAAAGCACTCTATATAATAATAGTTGAGTAAATGGAAAGATTCTACCTTTCGATAGCATTATTTTTTTATGACCGAAATGTAATATTATAAACTTAAAAACAAATGTTTGCAATACTGAAATTATGTTTTAAGAATTTATTGTACTATGAAAAACTTATAATTATAAAGAACAATAGAAATAATCAAAAGATGTTGCTCAAGACCGTTATTTAAAATAAGATTTTTATTTCATAAAGGAGAAATGAAATATATGAGCAAGAGAGTTATCAACATACTTATATTTATCAAGAAACTTAATTGTAACTACGAATTATTCAGTACGAAGATAAGAACAATTTATTTTCGCGCAATATGCGAAATATTTATGAGCAAATAAGTATTATTTTAAATTACATTTACAAGAATGCAAATTTTAACAACCTTTTAAATTTACATTGATTAACCCAAACATATTAAATAAATTAAAGTATAAAACTTTCGTCTCACCTAATCTGGGACCTTGAATACCTGAAAAAAATTATTCCTTCGATTACTTAAGAACTTTGAATAAAATGTATTGTGAATTAAAACAATATGAAAATGTTTGATACTATGTAATACATAAATTAATTCTTCAAAAAACTTTTAATTTCATAATTAGTTTACCTTTAAGACTTATTCTACCCCATAAGTAATGTTAATAATGAATTAATGTATGTCTTGCTACGTCGATTATTGATTTAAATGCAACAGAGCATTCAGCTCTCCTGGTGATTCTTATGTCAAAGTATCTCGTCATCAGCAAAACTGACCAGATATTGATCTGAAATATTGTCAATATCTTCATAACGAGATATCTTGTCATTAGCATAATTGGTCGTTGATGGAACAGAGATTTCCAGTTGGAGGTTTCAAGAAATCAGACGCGAATAAGATTGAAATATGTATTCTTATTAGATTTGAAGTAATCTCGGAACATTGATGTGGTGTATCCACTTCAGCGACGATGCATGGCATACGAGTTCTTCACATAATGGTGGTCATCACCAGTGATAACACATTTTTACGCGAACTGCCTACTAGATTGATAGTGTCAATGAAGAAAACCGGGGAAGGTATTTGCAATATGGATTTGGATATCGCAATCAGGCTTTATTTCACAATATAAAATAGGGAACTGACAGTGAGAGAATAATATTTAAATTTAAAGAGAAAATGAAGGCAAAAATAGATCTACAGGGTGATTTTGTTTTTAATTGACACTATTCAGAGTCACCTGTAGCTCCATCTAACTCAAATGGCACCAAACTCGGCATGGAGCTTAATGATGATATGGGAAGTAGGATTCCGTGAGATTCAAAAATCATCGATAGTGGTATTTATGACGCTGTTGTAGCTTACCAAACTGAGAATGCACGGCTTAGTCTTTGAGAATGGCGGTCATATTGAATGTGGTCGAATTCCTCGCCGGGGAAGTGAATGTATTGAATAAAGCTTAACGTTTCCCAGTAATTTTGTAAGTGTTAATATTTTTTTTGTAACACTTTTTACATTGTACAGCGCCATAAATAACCATATCGGCGATTTTTGGAACAATTTTTTTTCTCACAGAATCCTACTTCCCATGTTATCTTTAGTCTCCATGAATCATCATTAGTTATCATTTGCCCACAATCGAATTATATCGTGCCTTACTAACTATCAACTAAAAATTGGTCAATTTAATTCAAATAGTACGAACTTGTGATAATCTCTTAAATATTTTCAAAAACTAAAATTAATTAAGATAAAGAAATATGCATAATAATATGTGAAGACATTGGAAGCCTTAAATTTAAAGTATTTGTTCAAGTTCTGATTTTGTTTCAGAATATTTTAAACTAAAAATGCAGTTAAGTGAATCTTAATTGTATGTCTAAATCTTTGTTTTAAAAAATGAAGAATAATGTTTTAGTGAAATGTGTTCTGAATCAATAGTTTGTATACAATCATTATGTTTACGCCCATCAACGTCACAAAAAGATTGTTCCATCAAAGACTAATAATCAATAAAGCATTTTCCTCTCTTTCATGTGTAGATTTATTGCTTTTAAAATCAGTGAATTTCTAGTAAACGAATCTATAGAACGACTGTAGGAGTGAATATTTAATCTGAGGCTTCTAGAATAGTGCTTATTTAAGTAGAAAGCTGTCAGATGATTTTAGATGCGTAATCCATCAAATATGATTGATGATGAAATTATGGCTTAATAGCAGAAAAGTTTGAGGTCTTTCCAAATGTTGAAGCGTACGGCATGTTTTATTCTACTAAATCACTTGTCAGAGCCATAGGATTACCGCTAATTTCAGAAATAAATGAATTTCCTAAACTCTTTATTATATTTCATTAATTATCTGTATTAACAAGTTTGAAATATTTGCGATAATGATTATAATCATTCAAGAAAATATTCTATTTTGTTGCATCGCAATGATATTAAGTAGCTCTTAATTATAATCTTTATCACCGATTTCTCTACATTCAGCTTTTCAATACAGAATACCAAACTCATAATTAACTATACCATTAAATTTATTTAATTTTTTTTTAAAAACTCGAGGACAAAAAATAATCATGTCTTTAATGATTACTTTCTACACTCCTTTTAAAAATTAATTGTTTTAATTTTACTTCGCATATGTTAACAACAAGGGAAATAGAATAATATCTCGTCAATAGACAAAACTGACGAGGAATCTTAAAGGACCAGTTATCTCTTCAAAAAAAAATTCCAGATTCTGAAGTAAAAATATCTTGTCAATAGATAAAAACTGATCAGATCCTGAAGTACAAGATATCTGGTCAATAGAAAAAGCCAACGAAATCCTGAAGTACAAGATATGTCGTCTGTACAAAAAACTTTCCAGATTCTGAAGTACAAGGTATCTTGTCAATAGAAAAAAACTGATCAAATACTGAAGAACAAAATATCTCGTCAGTAGAAAAAAAAACAGATCCTGAAGTACAAGATATCTGGGCACTAGAAAAAGCCAACCAAATCCTGAAGTACAAGATATGTCGTCTGTAGAAAAAACTCTCCAGATTCTGAAGTACAAGATATCTTGTCAATAGAAAAAAACTGATCACATCCTGAAGAACAAAATATCTCGTCAATAGATAAAACCAACCAGATCCTGAAGCACAAGATATCTGGTCAATAGAAAAAGCCAACCAAATCCTGAAGTACAAGATATGTCGTCTGTAGAAAAAACTTTCCAGATTCTAAAGTACAACATATCTTGTCAATAGAAAAAAAAAACCTGATCACATCCTAAAGAACAAAATATCTCGTCAATAAAAAATAAAAAAAACAGATCCTGAAGTACAAGATATATGGGCACTAGAAAAAGCCAACCAAATCCTGAAGTACAAGATATGTCGTCTGTAGAAAAAACTCTCCAGATTCTGAAGTACAAGATATCTTGTCAATAGAAAAAAACTGATCACATCCTGAAGAACAAAATATCTCGTCAATAGATAAAACCAACCAGATCCTGAAGTACAAGATATCTGGTCAATAGAAAAAGCCAACCAAATCCTGAAGTACAAGATATGTCGTCTGTAGAAAAAACTTTCCAGATTCTAAAGTACAACATATCTTGTCAATAGAAAAAAAAACCTGATCAAATCCTGAAGAACAAAATATCTCGTCAATAGAAAAAAACAACCAGATCCTGAAGTACAAGATATCTGGGCACTAGAAAAAAAGCCAATCAAATCCTGAAGTACAAGATAAGTCGGCTGTTGAAAAAACTTTCTAGATTCTTAAGTACAAGATATCTTGTCAATAGAAAAAAAATGATCAAATCCTGAAGAACAAAATATCTTGTCAATAGGAAAAACCAACCAGATCCTGAAGTACAAGATCTCGTCAGTAGAAAATACCGTTCAGATTGTGAAATTCAAGATATCTCGACAATAGCAAAAAAATTGAACAGATACTGAAGTACAAGGTATCTCGTCAATGGAAAAAAACTGTCCAGCTCTTGATATCGTCATACCCAAAACTAGTTAATACCCTGAAGATAAGATGCCGTGCCATTAGCATAGTTTGTCTGACCTTAATGGACGAGGTATCCCGTTGAACCTCACTTGGAATATTAGGTATTTTACATTATACTGATGTACATTTTAAGAAATAGTTACTCGGGATGACATGAATATTTATTACCTGAAATGGCTGAAGAAAGCTATCAGTGTGGTTTTTTTAGTTGCAATCAATAAAACTTGTCTTAGTACGTTAATATTTTGCGTTTTCACAATTGCCAGTGTTGTTACTTCAGTGTGCGAAATTCATTAACTTCTCCCTACCTACCTTGACTTTCAAAAATATTCATCATTTGCCATTGAACTGTATTTAATTAGAGTACAAAATGAGGAAGTAATGAAATTGTTTGAATATGTATTGAGGTCTTTTCTACTACTAACGTTTCAATTCCAAGTATTCATATTTGTCAAAGCAATTATCAGTGTTTAATTTGTTTACCAGGACAAAGAGCAAGCAAAAAATGCTCTACAGCAAAAATGATGTGCTCACTATTTTATAAAACACAGTTACATATTTGTTTTATACAGTGGGTAAGAGTACGCGGGCGGCTAAGAATACGCAGAGAAATTTCACCTGGTTGGCAACACTGCAGAGAATGGCCATTTTGACGGTTTAGTTCTGCTGCTACTGTGTTAGATTGCGACTTATCACTATCGATTTGCTACACTTCGTTTTCAATTCACAAGGTAAAATTCAGTTTTCTTACTTTTCTTTGTATCTTTTCTATCATAGAACACAAGTGTTTGTCATTACATGAGTGAAATAATTTTTATAAACTTATTGCAGATTAAAGCATATGTCATAAGCTAGAAGTTGGGGTAGCTAGAGTTTATATTTCTGTGACATGCTGCCATTTAGCAGCGGTTTAGTCAAGCGCAAACGATTCGGCCAAGAGTTCACAACAGATTTCACCTAGGCCTGCAGAAAATTCTACCTGCAGTAAAATTAATGTTGGCATTCAATCAATTTTACCGTTTTTTAAGGCAAAAGATAAACGAAAATGTTAACCAGAAAAGAAAGAGGCATGCGCTTAAGTCTGAAATCATGAAGTATTCGTCTTTTAAAGCCCTTTTGTAAGATAAAGAAATAAAGCAAAGGGCAAAAATTCTTAACAAATCAGAAAATAAAAGTGAGAGGGTAAATCTAAGACGAACAACATCAACAAAAAAAACCGTAAAAAATGGATTGACTTTTTTTAGGACGATCAACAAGCTCAGTCCAGACTACTTTTTCTGCTGAAGATGAAGATACTTTAGTTATTCTACCAGGATAATACATTTATTATAACGAAGACTGGATTCAATGTGGATTGTGCAAAGATTGGTGGCACGAGGAATGTAGTGCATACGAAGGCAATGGGCCTTTTGTATGCGACTATTGTTAAGACAGATCCGGTGCGTACTCTTGGCCACCCTATCTGCGTACTCTTACTCTTCATGGAAGGCAAGAGTACGCAATTTTCATTTTTCTTACTTGAATGATAAGAGATACAGTATTATAGCCTGGATTTATTGATTCACAGTTGATTAAAGTACATTGTGTAACATTTTAAAGCCTATACCTTAATTATTTTACTTTTTATAAATAAAAAAAATTGGTGCGTACACTAACCCACCTTTCCCCAATGTTGTTTTAAATCGTACCTGACCTGAACTTGAAAATAAAGCAAATGCCTCGAGGCTTTTCAGCGTAATTTGGTATCCTTATGTCGTTTCATGGGTTGCTTGGTAAAAAAAACATAAACGGCCTCTATTCAGTACAGAAATTCTTCTAAATAGAAATAGATAAAGAAGGAGAATTTCGAACAATAGTTCTACAAGTCGAACACAACTATTCCTACTCTCAACCGATGATTTTCCCTACATCGAGTTATTGCTGGGACGCTAGGAAAAGCCAACTCTGAATTCGTAACATATGTGTTGGGTTTCTGTCAACCCTCCACCAAAGTTTTAATATTATCGTTCCATGACCCTAAGTTGTTATCACGCAGCGTATTACATTACCACAATACTTACTAGATAAGTTCAGAGTTCTCCATTGTTCATATTCTGTGACCTTAAATCAGTCCTCAAATGATTCAGCTGGCCTTCCGAGACACATTTTTGAACAGAGTTAAGTACCCAATTCCAATAATTTTGAATTCATTATTCTTATTATCAATTGGTGTTGACAATCCAGACCTGATCTGTGTTATTACTTCAACCTTCCTGGTGGTTGTATACACAAGACATCTCTCGTCATAAGCAAAATTGATCAGATCTCAATGGACTGTATATCTCGTCATTAGAAAAACAACTGACCAGATTTTGATGGACAATGTATCTTGTTATCTGAAAACTATTTACCTGAACTTTATAAAACCATCTCGATAATCATGTAAAAGATCGGTAAAATCGGGCTGTATATCTCGTCATTAGAAAAACAACTGACCAGATTTTGATGGAAAATGTATCTTGTTATCTGAAAACTATTTACCTGATCTTTATAAAAGCATCTCGATAATCATGTAAAAGATCGGTAAAATCGGGCTGTATATATCGTCATTAGAAAAACAACTGACCAGATTTTGATGGACAATGTATCTTGTTTTCTGAAAACTATTTACCTGATCTTTATAAAAGCATCTCGATAATCATGTAAAAGATCGGTAAAATCGGACTGTATATCTCGTCATTAGAAAAACAACTGTCCAGATTTTGATGGACAATGTATCTTGTTATCTGAAAACTATTTACCTGTATAAAAGCATCTCGATAATCATGTAAAAGATCGGTAAAATCGGACTGTATATCTCGTCATTAGAAAAACAACTGTCCAGATTTTGATGGACAATGTATCTTGTTATCTGAAAACTATTTACCTGTATAAAAGCATCTCGATAATCATGTAAAAGATCGGTAAAATCGGACTGTATATCTCGTCATTAGAAAAACAACTGTCCAGATTTTGATGGACAATGTATCTTGTTATCTGAAAACTATTTACCTGTATAAAAGCATCTCGATAATCATGTAAAAGATCGGTAAAATCGGACTGTATATCTCGTCATTAGAAAAACAACTGTCCAGATTTTGATGGACAATGTATCTTGTTATCTGAAAACTATTTACCTGTATAAAAGCATCTCGATAATCGTGTAAAAGATTGGTAAAATCGGACTGTATAACTATTTACCTGTATAAAAGCATCTCGATAATCGTGTAAAAGATCGGTAAAATCGGACTGTATATCTCGTCATTAGAAAAACAACTGACCAGATTTTGATGGACAATGTATCTTGTTATCTGAAAATTATTTACCTGATCTTTATAAAAGCATCTCGATAATCATGTAAAAGATCGGTAAAATCGGAATGTATATCGCGTCATTAGAAAAACAACTGACCAGATTTTGATGGACAGTGTATCTTGTTATCTGAAAACTATTTACCTGATCTTTATAAAAGTATCTCGATAATCATGTAAAAGATCGATAAAATCTTGATGACGAGATATTTCGTCCTTAACAACATTTATTAGATGACCTTGTTGGACGATATATCTCTTCAAAGCCACTTCGAGGGCCACAAAAATAATTGAACGGATAAAATCTCTGGAGCATAAAAGCGATTGAACCTGAAGAATTTGCGAAAATGTGATCAATAGTTATCAAATACATGAGTAAGGTGATTCTACCCAGCGCATTTCAAATTAAAAGTAACGGTATTGCATCTGTAAAAGACAATGTCTCTTTCTGGAAATGTGCTATTTACCCGAGAGACCATATGGGGAATAGGATAGAAAATGAACTCCAAGTAAATAAACAACGCAGCCAGAAAATGTCTTTTTAAGGTTTAAACATTAGTTCCCTTTCTTTTTGCAGGAAACGACTTCTTTAACAAGTTAGCCCTTCACATATCTCTTCCCCCGCGCTGGAGCGTCACAGACAAAAATAAAGAACTCCAATTGAACATTTTATTTCGGAATTCGCATCTATCAGCTGGCGAACAGCTCTACTCTTTCTCATTGCGGTAACCTAGCAACAGCATCGTGAACGTAAAATGCACTTTGCACCTTTTATCCGGAGTTAGATTTTCCAACTGCGATACCGAAGTTCCCAGGAGGAAATAAAAATGAAGTTCGAAAGCGTGGAAAAAGTTTTCTCCCGAATGTAACAGTGGAATGAGAAAATACACTTTAAGTTATTGGTTAGGGGTTTCTTTTGAATATTTATCCCCGAAGAGCATACTGTGAACCCTAACTTTATGAAAATGAGTGTTCACCCTGAATACCTTTCAAGTCAGTAACGAGCTTAATTATTAATTGTCCGCTTGAACATTAGTTTTTATAAATGGCGCTGACTCATCCATTAAAGTGTCAGTGATAACTTAAGTGTTTATTTATAGTCTTTAAGGAATTTTAGTTGCAGATAAGTATATTTTGCATTTTTTATTTAAATATTTTATGGATGCATTATCTAAGATGGTAGTTAGTTGAATTTGTGTAGTAGTATGGACCAACCCAACGAACTATTAGAAATATTCGAAATTAGCACCTCGTAGTTTCGCATATGACGAGGTCATCACCTTATCTGGCACCCACTCTCCAACCTTCCATACCATGAAAAAGTGAGGACTTTAAAGGCCATGTCATATTTAGCTTGAATCATCTTGCATGCAAAAAATGTTTAGATGGATCAGGGTATCGAACTTAAAACAATCGGGTTGATAATACGTGGATCTATCAACTGGGCTATGGTGATCTCGTGTATTGCATAAAAGTATAAAAATATGTATAAATGAAGTATTGTTCAAATATTAAGATTATCAAAAACTATATAAAATTTTTAATCGTTTTAAGTTTAATCTTGTAATTAAGTACAAGCTATTTGAACTTACTATTATTTACATTTAATTTACAAAACCTCAAACGTTACCCTTAGAGCATAGCATCATCAGATTACTATCTATTAATAATTATTGAGACTCTACAATTATTAATCTCAGTTACAATTATATATAAAGTTATAATATAACTTTAACGACAGGTCACGCACTTAGTATTTAGTCGCTACATTTCATTGATTGGTAAATTTTTCAATAGTCTCTATATATGTGTAGTTTGTAGCAGCCTCTTTGACCGTGATAGATGATTAGCATTGAATATGCTATGCTACCTTTTGCATTCTGTATTTATGAATCCTATATAAGTTACCTCAACTGCTTATCAATGATGAGGTACGTTTTCGACTCTGTCGTAATATTCAGGGGATAGTTCTACATAATTTATAGCTCCAATGGCTTTCGGAATTATTCTAACATATGCATAAATGAAGCGATACAAATTATAATTCATAATAGTTACAGAACAGAGCTTAGGACAACACCACAGGTTAAAGACCATATAATTTGATAATCTCATATTATATATATATATATATATATATATATATATATATATATATATATATATATATATATATATATATATATATATATATATACAGGGTGGTCCCGAATTCATGGTACAAACTTTAATGGTAGGTACAGGACATTGTAACAATGATTTATTGTATAGGAATGTATACTCGCAAGTGACGCGGTGAGGCGAAAACAGGGGAAATAACGGCCGAAAGGAAAAACAAATATTTTATTGAAAGCGTTGTTGACAAGCGTCATGTTTACAGTAATTGTTCAAAATTGCGTCCACCAGTATCGATACATGCTTGACAGCGTCGGTGGAGCGATTGGCGTACACGTTCAAAGATGCCTGGTATTTCACGCACACCTGCAGCAGCTACAGATAAGCGAGCAACGAGATCCTCATCTGAGTCAACTGGAGTCTCATAAACAAGATGCTTTAGATGTCCCCATAAAAAGTAATCGAGGCTCGATAAATCGGGAGATCGGGGTGGCCAAGGGACTGGTCCACCACGCCCAATCCATCGAGTACCAAACGTGGCATTCAGGTAATTCCGTTCATCAATGCTTACTACCCACGCGGCTCACTGGCGGAAGCTATCTTATTTTTCTGAAAGAAGTGTTACCACAACTGCTGCATGATGTTCCGATCGCCATTCGTAACCGCATGTGGTTTCAGCACGATGGGGCGCCAGCACACTTCAGCATTGATGTACGGAATTACCTGAATGCCACGTTTGGTACTCGATGGATTGGGCGTGGTGGACCAGTCCCTTGGCCACCCCGATCTCCCGATTTATCGAGCCTCGATTACTTTTTATGGGGACATCTAAAGCATCTTGTTTATGAGACTCCAGTTGACTCAGATGAGGATCTCGTCGCTCGCTTATCTGTAGCTGCTGCAGGTGTGCGTGAAATACCTGGCATCTTTGAACGTGTACGCCAATCGCTCCACCGACGCTGTCAAGCATGTATCGATACTGGTGGACGCAATTTTGAACAATTACTGTAAACATGACACTTGTCAACAACGCTTTCAATAAAATCTTTGTTTTTCCTTTCGGCCGTTATTTCCCCTGTTTTCGCCTCACCGCGTCACTTGCGACTATACATTCCTATACAATAAATCATTGTTACAATGTCCTGTACCTACCATTAAAGTTTGTACCATGAATTCGGGACCACCCTGTATATAAGTGCCTTAGAGTCAGTAGTATATGGTCGTATGCAGATGAAGATCGAGATATTATATCAAATATGGTGCATTAATAACTAACACATATTTGTTATCCGGGATTTCTTGCACAAAACATTAAACAAGTTATTTTGAAATAAACCTATTCATTCTAAATAAGTAAAATTAAGGGATATTAAATAATAATTATTTTCTTTAGTAGTTATTATTAAATTATATTCTTTGATTACGGTATTTATTATTGATTAAATACAAAAATGTATTATGAAGTTTATCCAGACACTAACTTTTAAAATGTATAAAACTCCGCTCCTCAAACGATCACCAAAACTAGATGAATTAATTTCAAGTACTTTTATTCATATGGAAAGAGTTTATAACATTCGTTTTATTTTGATGTAATGTTCAACTTAACGAAATAATTTCTATATAAACTCATAATACCTTGTTAGAAGCCGCTTCCCAATGTCATGAACCAACTAATCCTTAATGATTACTACCAATACAATACTACATGCAAATAAAACATGTCTTTGAATATATACATATAATCAAATGTAACAATAAGCAAGTTAAGCCCATTCTCTCTCCCTCTCTCTCTCTCTCTAGTATAAATTTTCCATCGTCGATTTGCTATCAAAAGCCTCATAAGCCCATTCTAGATAGATTTATGTTTACTAAAACATGTCTATAGCATACATTTTCCATCGTCATTTTGCTATCAAAAGCCTCATTAGCCTTAAACTAAAAAGTTTTCGTGAACAATAAAAAAAACTGAACATCAAATTGTAGACCAGTTATGAAAGACAGATATTATTTTTTTCAAAATCTATCTCTAGTAAAGGTATTATAACTGTTATAAACTCAGGACCTTTTTGAACGAGTTTAGTAAGCATGTTTGTAACCAAATGATGATAAAATCTCCTAAACCAAAAATAAAATGACCTTACGAGGCTTTTATGTTAAAACGCGTTACATAAAAGTTTCTTTAAAAATTGATAGAGATCTACTTTAGTTGCAATTAATACAAAAGACAATAATAATATAAATGACTGGTTATTTGAACTCAATATTTAGATCATACCTGGAAAATAGGCTATCCTCTTCGATTTAGAGTACTTAGTACCCGGTAGCTCTAGTATGCACTCAAATACTGTGGCACCTTTTGTAGACAGTTCATTGGTTAGAAATGTCCTATGCAGTAGAACATCAAATGAACCCGACCGCCTCTTTTTGGTTCTTGTCCGCATATCGGAGACCACCTGAGGTGGACTTCCACTGGATGGGCGTAGGTACAGTTTTAGAATTGGAAATGGATAGACACCTAAAGTTTCGCAAGAGACATTTACACTGTTGTAGCTTGTTTCCATGTAGCCTAATTCAAATTCTTCAGCTGGAACTGAAAATGCAATTTTAGATATACATTCGGAAACAAAAATAGGCAATATTTCAGTGTATTTGCAGGAGAACCTTCATTATCCGAGCTCAGATCAATGTGTCCGTGTTATTCGAGCTAAATTTTATATGCCAGGTTGTATCATATACGATTTAAATAAAACTTCGAGAAAGATCATGTGCACTTTATCCTTGATTAATTTGATGGGCAGAATACTGCGTGTTACGATAAGAGAATAACATCACTAAATTTAACATAATAAAATCATACTGTATCACTAATCCGAGTTTAGATTGATATTTCAAATTTTACTGCTGATTCGATCAGTAGCAGTAGTAGTAACAAGTTCAGTAAAGGTTTCGTGCATATCTTATAAGCCTGTTTTGTGTTAATACGTCCGTACTAACTGAGTTGACATCGGTAAATGCTGTCGCGGATAATCAAGGTTCTAAAGTTTGATAACAAAAAACAGATATATATATATATATATATATATATATATATATATATTAAAAACATAAATGCCAATTTGGTTCCCAGGCATTGACATGCTCAACCTGCGGATGTGAAATTTGACAACTTCATACAGAGGTTCTATAAATCCGATGTAAAAGGATTTGTTATCAAAATATGGCGATCATATGACTATCACTCTTATATATATATATATATATATATATATATATATATATATATATATATATATATCTACAGCTATCTATACTTAGCTAAGACTCTTTACGAAACTGGTAAAGTATGCTTCCGTTAACTGTACTGAGTCTTTAAACACGTTTTTCTTGGAACAGCTTTTTCACGAGAGGTTGGATGATATCTCCAAAACAATTGGATTTATTTCCATGTAACTTTTACAACTTGTGCAAACATTTTTTTTATCATTCGATTAACCAATAATACGATATATTACGCTTTCATATTTCTTTAGCAAAAAAAATATATACATCACATTTTTGAGATAAATTTATTGTTTGGATTTGACATAATTTTTTTTTAAATATATATTTTTTATTTTAGGTTGATTCAAAACGATACATGCGTATGAAATATGGAGACTTTGAAGTTTTTTTGCTCAACTCCCCTGGTGGTTGTCCTGACGAAGTATCTCGTCAAAATAAAACCTGACAAGTTCTTGATGTACAAGATATATCGTCATAAAAATATAATTGACCAGATCCACATGGACTATATATCATATCATTAAACGAAAGCTGACCAGATCTAGATTTTGTCATCAATATCTCGTCATTAACAAAATTAGCCCGACCTATCTTGGTGAAAAAGATACCTCGTCGAAACGACTTGAAAGTAAAGATGCAACATCGATGTTTTATAAAAACCATCGATGTATTTACCATCGATTTATTGGAGTCGAGGTTTGTTTAACGTGTATGTTTTAACATTGTCGATGTTTTTACGTTGTCAATGTTTTATTTTTGAATGAAAAAAGTAACATAGTAAAAATTACGAAAAATAACCGCGCAACTAAGTATTTGTCAGTGATGGCGACAGCCGACCCATCAGAAAAATATTTTTTCCTCACTGGTGGGATACTTAGTGTAAAAAAAGTCGGATTAAGGTGGAAGAAGTTAAACTTTTTTTACAAACTGTAAATAACAAATATTGGGACAGATAATAATTATAAGCCTCTATATTTTTTTATTTACAGTAAATAAAAAGTAAGTTTATTATGTTTCCCCTCCCCATAAGTTAATAAATAATTAATAATAACTAGCAATAATTGTTTTGTACCTACCTAATTATACTTATTGTGAATAGTACCTAGTTCACGTTTTTGTAAATATTATTTTCTTTTATACTATTCCAGGGCTCGAAACACCCGGGTGCACAGGTGCACTGTGCACATGAAAATACAATTGTGCACCTAATTTTTTTCCCGCTAGGTGCACGCAGTGCACCAAACGTTAAAAAAAGGGGAGGGACGTGTTTTATGTTATTTTGATGTTTGAACAAAATATTAGTATCATCCATCCTCTGTCGAAGGAACGTAATTAAAATTCCTAAATACACACACTTTGCGAGAAAAATAAATCGCTCGGCTATAACGAGTATATACAAGAGGAAGGTTTACTTGTACCAATGCCACCAGAACTTTCCGATGATCGAAACATTTTCCAGATGACTCTGTTGAAGCGACTGTCCCGACAGCCGTGCGCCGGAGAAGGGAGAATTTAGATGTTTAAATATTTTTTACTATCTAATACTAACCTATCTAAAAATACCCAACTAATAAAGTAGTTTATGTTACATTAATGCTCTTATATTCCTTTTTTTTAATGTGCTACTAAAATATAACCTGTGCACCTAATTTAAAAACTTAGGTGCACAAGGAGCACCAGTATTAAAAATTATATTTCGAGGCTTGTACTATTCAATTTGAAAATAAAATATTTGCTAATTGTTCGTATTCATTTTTTGACTTTGTTTTGACAGTTACAAAACATCTTAATTATCAAATTATAAACATGGCAAATGACAAATTAAATCTCACCCCCCCCCCTTCCTACGGGGGAACATTAATGTTTGGGGCAACTAAACCATTTTTAAGAAATGGGGGAAAGAAGTTTTAAGGCACTGATGTTTAGAAACATCGATGGTTTGGGGGTGATGTATTATCCTCATCGATGTTTTAATTTTGAACATCGATATTTTGTTGTCGATGTCGCATCCCTACTTGGAAGTTCAATGTAGCTTACTGCTGAGAAATATTTTTCAACCAGCCACCACAAAACTTCACGCGGTGGCATGGTCACGTATTATTAGCAGGAGGGATTCGTCACAAAAATGAATGAGTATTATATAAAAATACTTTAAATTAAAATAAACAGACCTACGAAGTTTATATTTATTTCATTGTGTTGTCTATGAAAATAATGCCCTCAAATCCGAGAGTTTAGCTTAAAAATCTTCCCCTAAACAAACAATTGATTCATGCTTCTTCGATAATGATGAATCGTAATGTGACTAAACTCAGGAGAGCAAGTTAGTGTTGAAACAAATTTGATTTGAAAGACCAAGCTCGCCTGAATTCTCTCCCCTTTCCTTTACCAAGATTAAAGCGATTCATCACGTCCAATTTAATTCTCTACACGGAAAAGGACATACCTAAGGCCTTCCCCAGTCCTATTACACACATTGCCCCTTGTAATGAAGGCTAAATACCCAACCCTAATAGAAGTATTTCTTTTCGTGGTAACACATGAAATTCAACCCGTTTCCGGAACCCCCGAACAATGAAATAACAGAGCTGGGTAATTGATGGCTTCTGAGCAGAACCAAGAAAAATGGAAGTCAATCCAATTTGCCATCATCAGCAAGCGAGGTTAAAAGCGTCTAACACTGGCGACACAAATGAGTTCTCGAAGAGCATGGTGTGTCCAATCCAATGAAAGAGTCATTGGCTAAATCCTTTGAAAAATTAACGCTCGTATACTAAACAAGCGAAGGACTATTACAGGATTCGGTAATGTTGTTTTGGATCAGGTGTCCCTAGTGTGGTCCAATTGGCCAAATGCGATTCCATTTGGTGATTGTTCTGCCTCGTTTACCCCGATACGTGTCCATTTCATTTTCCAGTTGCCATTCATTTTTAATGAACCCACCACTTTTACTTTGTAGGTTTTTGCTAGCGTGTCTCATTGGACAGGGGTTGGTGGTACGAAAAAACTGATCATTACAATGTTTGCAATATTTTTAACGATGGTTTCTTTGTGTTGTATTACAGGTCTGATAAAAAGGATTGGGAGGAAATTTCGAGCAATAAATTATGCAACATTCAGTTCTTCCTTTTTTTTTTCGTTGTTCGATATCCTTGTTGGTAAGAATGTTTTACTCGGTCGAAAGTGACAGAAGCGATCTGGGAAAGAAAGTTTGTTTGCTCTGCGTAAGAGAAATGCGTTCGTTGGAATGTTTTCGAATGAAAAGCAAATACTCGTTGAACCGATTCGAAACAAATGCATTTCTAGAAGTACACGCACCTAGGAAATAAAATATTTTTCACTGACAGCCTCTGGGGGAAAATAACTTGCAGTCGCGTGACTGCTGTATTTTTCGATCAATCCCTGATAGCACGCACAGTTGGATTTCAGAAATTTTTAAACTCTGACATTCTAAAGTAGGAGATAACATGTGATAAAAATATTCATTAGCTCTTATCTCCTTGTAATTAACTTAATGCAGCTGAGAAACATATAAAATAGTCTCATACATTTTTCATACTTGTTAGTTCTCTAAGAAATGTATTTGGTAGGTTGGTAAATAGTTAAATTTTTATCTCACTAGATTAGGACAACAGAACTATTAGAGATGATTCGGGATCCATTTTAAATTGAACTGCAGGGGAACTACACCTTGTTGATTTGAGCCATTGTCAGATAGCACCCCAATCACCAAACTTCCACCAACGTGATGCCATTTGAGGTCATGACTGATTAGTAAACGTGCCCTTCTCAATATTTATTTATTTTCAAATTAAATAAAATTTTGTGGGGGGGGGGGCGCTGAAGGATTTTGCATAAAAAGGGGAAGGAGAAAAATGTTACGCTGTAAATATTTAATGAACCCTTTATGTAGCTCAAAAATTTTATTTATAATTCCTTTAATAAGGTTATTAGTTGGAACAAATTTATAAAAGCCTCTTCTGAAATTGAGCACATTACATACTGTAGATTTACTTTTTTCTAATTGTGTGAATTTAAGTTTATTTCTGAAATTTTTGTATTTCTTTCACACTCTCTCTCTCTCTCTCTCTCTCTCTCTCTCTCTCTCTCTCTTTAAACCAAGGATTTTTAAAGTGAATGAAATAACAAAAGAGTTGCATTAACATTTCGAGCCAACTTTTTTTAAGTTCTGGTATAGAGAAAAGCTTAAAAAGAAATGTTACGAGTTAATATTGTTTTTTTACAGGAAAAAAAGATTCATAGTAAAAGAAAAGTAACGTTGAAATAAAGTCTTTAAGCTCATGATCTTGTTTTAGAGAGAATTTCTAAACTAAACTAATTATTTTTCAAACCATGCTGTTTCGACCAATTCCTTGGCAAGAAATCATTGAATGAAAGATCAATTGGAACTTGAAACAAAGAAGAAAAACGGCCGGAATACACCCTTGGGAATGCAGGGAAGTATTCTAAATCCCGAGAGACTTTCGAAAGAAGTCTAGTCTAGGAAGCAATGATATAGTAACATATATAGACACATGTCTGGCTTCCTTTTACCGTATCGTTATGAAACGTTGACCTTTCGTTTTGTTAAATACCTGTATTTAAATTTTAATGCCTAATTTATTTACGTTCATATCTAACATTGAATAGAAAAAAATTATACTGTGTAAAATTTTACGGCATCTGTAATATTCTATTCTGAATTTCGCCTTTAGTGGTCATAGTGGCCCAGTTGAAAGAGTATCTGATTAGCAACAGGAGGGTTGGGAATTCAAAACTCGGTGTATGTTAAGTCTGTTGTGGCCTCAAATGTCCTCACGTTTGCGTGGTGAAGCTTTGAAAGTGGGGTGCCAGCTCAGGTGTTCACCTCGTTATCAGACCGTGGTTTAACAACAAGAGGTGCTTATTAGCAGGATTATACCATATTTGTAAAATAGAATGTATTTTAGTATATATATTTTAAATATCTGATGATAGATAATTAATGAAATATATGTAACTTTTTAATACAATGAGGCAGATTTTAGAATGAATCCTGCAAAGGTATAAATGTGAAAATAAAATACGTATGATCTAAAATTTAGAGTTTAACTGTTTCATGTATCTAAACCTACTTCATGCATAACAAACACAAAATAGTTTTCTAAAATCAATAGTATTGCATGATAAAATTTAGTGTGAAATTCTTTTCAATTTAATAAAACAATTTTAATACTTCTAATTGTAAATAATATTCTTTCAAATTAAAGCAATTTCGAGCAAAATCTGCATTGAATAATTCGTTATTTTCCATTAATGCAGCTAAAGACTAGGGAATTTTCATTGTTACAAATTTACATGCTGATGTATGAGTGCAATATCAAGCATTCTCTATGCATTTCTAGAATCCATTGTAGTTGAGTTTAAATATTTATGTTTAGAAACTGCAAGAGAACGAACAAAAGTATTGAATATGTGTTTAGTGAATATCAAGCGATCTAAATAAATCATGACTCTTTTTCTTTATGTAAAATTAAAGAAATGATAACTGTAATTTTTAAGCTTCTTATATAACTTGTATAATTATAGTATTCAAGGGTATGCATTCAATTACATTTACAAATATATATTTAAAATGCTATATTTTCACATAATTTTATTACTATCCATACGGAAAAACTCTTGTGGAATTTCATGATTCAAAAACACATGAGTTATATCGAAATAGAACATAACCTTTTCTTTAAAATAAATATTATATACAATAATAAGTTGGGGATTTTTTTAGCCTTTAGTAAAGAACGTGAAAAAAAATAGTTTGGTTTATAAGCGTAGTCAAAAAATCTAAATTGATCATAATTGAATTCATAATAATATTGAAGACGAATTCAGCGCAATTAATGATCTATTATCAGTTTAGCGTTTCAGGCGTATATATCCAAACTCCAATATTGCTGCATGATATTTTAAAATAAAGAAAGTATCAATTAGTCTTGTCGGATGAACCTACAATACTTACTTTTTTTCTTGCTGTAAACATAAATCTTTAAGTAATTAAATCAGTCTAGTAGTAGCAATTTTGCTAAATGCAATACATAATTTTATAATTTTTTGCTTTTAATTAACCAGTTATTAACCTTACATATGGAATGCGGTACATAATATTGAGAGTAAATTGAAAATAATATATGTTATTCTTTTGTAGAGATACATCCAAATTAGACTAAAGGGCAAACTTTTTTCACAAGGATCACATATTTTAATATGAATTGAATTTGTTGCATTTCAGAAAAATTTAAAAGAGTTTTTAGCATTAACAACAAATAACTATCATAATTTAAGCGTTAAAAGTCGGAATATAGTGAAGTTTAATGTATGGAGAATGAGTTTCTTTGGTAACCACCATATTTCCATAGTAAATAATTTTATTTTAAAAGAAAAAAAAGTATTTTTCAATTCAAAAGGATTTGCAGATTTGATAGCGTAACTAAACTGGAAGGAGTTCCAAAGAGCTATAAGAACACTTTATCTCAAAAAGACTGATCAGAACAAGACGTAGACTCAAGATCTCTTCTGCACTTCTAGTGGAAAAGAAGACATCTGTAAATATCGTATTGGCCATTTTATACTAAAGAGGAGAAAAACAGATTCGTTGTCAAAGAAAGGGCTGCAAAGGAAAACACAAAACATACTGTGGGAAATGTGACAAAACACTTTCTCAGGCCTGCTTTGGGCCTTTCCACCAATATTATAGTTAAATTCAACTGAAAATTGAACTATCATACAAATAAGTAAGTATTATTCGGATAAAATAAAACTTTGTACTCGAAAATTGCTTTTCTCTAATGAAGAGAACACATCAAATTTCTTACATAAATATAATTTTTTTTTCAAATTTTACTACAGTTAGTTCATTTAGGTTTAATTAACTATAGAAAATATGAGTATTATCAAATTTGAATAAAATAATAAAGCGGGTTAAAGTTGTAGACATACACATACAAGAAATTTTTACTAACACAAAAAAATACATGCACCCAGATGAGAATATAATCGTATACCTGTTAGAACCAATGTAACTAACGAGGCATAAATCTAAATGTCAATCCTCTGCCACAAGTTAAGCACGGAGAGGAAAATGCAATTTCCAGAATCCAATCTGGTTCACAGGTAAATGAAAATACGCAAAAGTGTTATGTTACAACCAATCACGGTTTTTCGTGTCGAGAATAATGCAAAAAAGGCAGTCGTACTAGAAGCCAGCATTGTGAAGGAATAGAGGAGTTGCATGTAAATGCTGTTAAAAAGCGCTTAGAAGTTTCGGACGATTAGTTTTCAAGACTGACATGTTTCTATGCTTTCAGAAGACAAATGGCAGATAGTGAGCGCTATTGTTCTCATTCACGTTCAACATTCCGTCATTTCACTACTATGAAAAGAATTCCAAACAAGCGAAACAGTTGTCCGAAGACCTGTGGCAGTTCTCTCAAGGGTTATGACCCCCGCGAAAATCGATATATTGCTGTTGTAGCGAAGCGGAATACAAGAGCGACCTCCACACATGTGACATGTATGGTTGCAGCGTCCATTGGTAAGACGACATATGTCACTACTGTGCGCAGAAGGCTACACATGAATGGATTGTACTCCCGGGTACCACGAGTTTGTGTATTTCTATCCGTCCAATCCAGAGGGACACGATTGAAGTGGTGACGTCAAAATGTAAATTGGACTGCGTCGTATTGGGCTAGCGTTATGTTCACGGATGAGTCGAGATTTGCCCTGGAGCCAGATGACAATCATATAAGGGTCTGGAGAGAACACAAGGCACACGCAATCGGCCCAAAACATCATCGAGCATCACGCATTCCGAGGTGGAAGCATCATGATGTGTGCCGGGATTTCGTTTGGATATCGCACCGACCTGCACATCTATAGACGGGGTTATGTGACAGCTGTTTGGTATATGGGTTGAAGTCCTAAAACCCAGTGTGAGATTGTGCGCTCCAGCAGTTTGTCTTTCTTTCGTTTTAATGGATGGTAATGCTCATCCCCATAGAACTGGCATTGTCAGTGACTACCTGGAGAGTAATGTGATTGGCCGGCGTACTCACCCCACCTTAATCCCATTGAAAATATTTGGGATGCCCGTGCTGTGTCTTCACATTTCCCGTCCTCAGTTACTCTCACAGAGTTGCAAACTGCTCTACAAAAGGAATGGCGATTACTTGATTCTGGGATGGTTGATCACCTTATGGAAAGCATGGTCACACGCTGTAAAGTTTGTATGAGGATGATTGGGGGCCACATAACCTATTAATGTCGGATTTGTTTATTTGCTTTTGATTTAAACATCATTTTGTTAATGACTCCAATATGACTTCATCTCATAATTTATGAAAATTCAATATTGTTTTCATCTTCGTATTTAATTATTTGTTTTGTTTCCTGCATAAACCTATTTGCTACTTTCCTGTCGCATTTCGTGTCAATCAAAGCTGTACTTGTCGTTTTTTTTTTTTTTTTTTCATTTTACATTTCTTGCTTAACTTTGACAGTTTGTGTTTTGCGAAATAAATCTGAGTAGGATTTTAATGTTTAGCTGTTAATTTTTCTTACTTGATGGTTCTAGCTGTTATCTTTGCCACACTGCTGTCACATCACACAACTCAGACTTTATAGTGAAATAGACATATGGGCAGTTTAGGAGGTGGGAGGCATCTGGAAGAAATGTAAGTTGCAAGTATGACGCGTTTTTACGTAACATCGTGTCGTACTGGCGGGATAGTCAGACCCTGGCGGCAAGACGTTTACCACTTAACTGATTCAGATTTTGCATTGAACTGTTAAATTCACTGAAGACGAATCCAACCCCACAAAACGACGATTTGTGTTTTCATCAATAGCTGATAATCCGAAGCATTTACCCAGGGAGACTCTTCAATGAAATGAATACCATTTGTAAGAAGCCGCTACTGTAAAGTGAGAAAAACAGAAATATTCAAGACCACTAACTGCTCCTCTTACTGTTTCATTGGCCTTAGTGGGTTAGACTCCTGTGTTTTCGGTTTTACTAAGGAGCTTAGTGAAAGGGGACTATAGATCATTCAGCAGTGCAATTTGGGAAACATTTGTCCTGGATGAAAGGTCATTTTGACCACTTTCTCTGTGGAAATTGATAATTATATTTCATTTATATAGACGTCACAAAAGATACTCTATATTTTATTTAATAGAGCAATAAAATCACAAATAAAAAAGACATCCTATGTTTCCAACTATGCTCATTCTATAATCATATTAAATTTTATCATGGCGAAAACGAATACGACACTCTGTTAAAAGTGAGCAATCGTCTTTCACTAAGCAAATCTCTTAAGGATGGCAGATGCCTGATAAAACTTCGAAACGTGAGCCCAAATAATCCAATCCAACATCGCCAATCAAACATCAGGATGATTATTTAATAGGCTTGGTAAATTCTATTTTTTGCACTTTTCAGCAACGTTTTTTCAAAAACGGTATTCATTTCATAAATGAGGCTCCGTGTGTAAATCTTTCAGAAGTTCAGCTATTTATGAATACAAAAATCGTCGTTTTGTGTGGTCGTATTCGTTTTCAGCGAGTATAACAATTCAAGGCGAAATCCGATTCAGTTATGTTGGAAGCGTTTTGGCGCCAGTTCTGACTTTCCAGCCTGTACGTCACGATTATTTTACCCTCAGAGTGAGTTTTGCTCTATTGGATCAAACCTATCATACATACCTTGGGTAGAGTCGCTGTCGCAAGATCTCAGAAGGGGCTAAATCACTTGAGCTTACGAAATGACTTAACCAATTGGCTATCGAAAAGCAGAATAGTGTTTTCCTTCAAGGTGGATAATCAGTGTGTTTAATCCATCAATAATTTAGGATTCATGTTTTTTTCCCACATCCATGTGATGGATCCTCAAGCCTAACGACTGTAATAAATAACATTAAGTTAGGTAACGTACACATGCTTCGTCTGTTTCATTAGAAGGTAGATAATTCAGACTAATGATGTTGTTGTGCAGCAGTTTGCAGTATCATTTGAGATTTAGAGTAGGATGTGTAGGAAAATAGTGTTGGTGCTGTACTGGTATTTCTGTAATAAACTTTGGTTGAGTTCAGCTTACGTATAATTTGTTTTTCTGTTTAGAAATTCTAATCGAACTTCCAACCGTAAACCCACACCTATTGACTTCATTTTTAGATAAAAATTCACTACATATTTTATTTCTTCCAATTTCATACTTCCTTTCAGAGTTTATCCAGTATTATGTGTGTTGTAAATCACAAGTATTAATATTAATGTCTTCCAGTATTTATATTAATGAGTGTTGTAAACCACACTAATGCTTATATAGTGTTTCTTGAGTTTATATTTATTGCTTCCTGTATTTACATTACTGTTTCTAGTATACTTATTCATATAAGTACGTTTATATGATGTAATCATTTTTATTATGCGCAGTGAATCAGTTGCCTCCCAATCTTTACACTGTTCATATTTCTATGTGCTTGTCTCTTGAGATATCTATAATTCTTAAGGGTCTTGCGGAACATAAAGTTACAATGAAGTAAAAATCGTATACTGTTAATTTTACTCACCATAGACAGTCATCACTTGTTCTTTCGAATCCTGTCCAGCCAGAGAGGTGACCAGACAAGTGTACTTTCCACTTATCTCCGTCGTGGGCCTCAGTATCCGTAGAGCTCTGAATTTGGAATAGGCATCCATAGTGGTCACTGAAAAGTTCAAGTCCAAGCGATCCTTCAAAATCCCTGAGGTGTGCTTGTTGTTGAGTGCCGGGATCCACTGGTACACTGGCTCAAAATTGTCTTCGAAGAACCACTTGACGACGAGTCGAAAGTCGTTCTCGTTGTAGACATACTCACAGTCCAGCACCACCGAGTCCACAGTGCCATTCTGGATGTAACGGGGAACTGACAGACGACGAATCTCGACACCATTGGAGCCTGTTGAAAAAAATGCATTTAGTATATTATGAAAGCGTTAAAAATACATGCACCGAAATTTTTGGCGTGTAGATGAACTTACGTAGCATTCGATCGACATGCTATCGGCTGTTGGCGACGGTCCGGGATCAATCCGAAAGGGAAAGATCACAGACCCTTCCCCACCATTTTGAACCACAGTCGGGAAATAGTCAGATGGCGGTCGGAAATAAAATAATATGGCGATAAAATTTCGACCAATAGCAAGAGGATTATATGACAGTGGAGTTCTAATTCTCCAAGAGGTATAAGCGAGAGATCTCATACATCATGATCTGACTAGTTTTGCAAACACGAAATACCTCGTCATCAAGATATTGCATATTTTTTATTATGACGAGGAGATCAAGATCTAGTCACTCTTCTTCTAATGATGAGAAACTGCATGAATCAAGATCTTTTCAGTTTTCAGTCCTTGGGAAGACCTTAGGTTAATGGTATCCGTTTATTAAAGTGTGCATGTTATACGCAGCTACTGCACCTGAACTGGCACCCCACACTATAAACTTCTACGTTACGTCAGACATTTGAGTCCATGTCAAATTTTACTTGCACCACGTACACGACTATCTACCACGGTTCTACCAACCGGGCAACCGCGGTAAAGTACAACCTTTGTTAAAACAACAATTGATAAATCAACAATGGGGGTTAGGAGAGCAGCAACGCTGAAGCACATAAAGCATTAATGAGGATGTACCACTAAGAGGATTGTTCGTTACCTCCCCTATTGCACAATCCACCTGGTACAGACAAATTACCTGTACCATGAGTAATGATATTATTAGCCAAATACATGGCATAAACCTTTGACTATTTTTGGAAGAAATTAGGATCAGTTCTTATGGAACCATCAGTTTTGGAGCGTAGAAATGCAACTGTTTAAATTGTTCGAATCGTTGGATACCATTCCTGATACAACTGAGCATATTATGGCAAAAGCAAAACCATACCGCACACAGTCTCGTTTTCTGTCAGGATTGTCCCGATAAACTATGATATTGTCACCGATTGACAAGGAAAACAATGAGGCCTTTCCAACGACAATGAAGTAGTGTTAATATGCATGCACAGTAGTGTTGAGCTCACGGTTACCGAAATAGAGTAAGTAAAATGCCGCGGCACAACCAAAAATATTGCATCATCTTCCCCACTTACGAGGAAAGAGGAAATCGTCATGCTCACAACCCGAAATCTACTCATCTAACTTCTTATAAATAAGAAGGAAAATGTGAGCTCATCATTGTTATCTCCTTTTGCTCGGTTTCAAGATGTGGTTGAGGGAAAAAGCTCGTATCCTAAATTATTGATTGGTTAAACTGATTATCTACCGTTATCAAACACATTAGTCTGCACATCGATTGTCAGTCGGTTAAGACGTTTCGTTAAGCTGCGTGATTTACCCTCCAGAGATCTTACGACAGCTATTAGACACGCATGCTTTGGCAATTTCATTAAGAGATCGATGGAGTACATTCTGCTAGTGAATATAATAACATGATTACTATTATCCAAGTATTTTTGACAATACTACTTTAATTGGAACCTATCCGTGTAACGGGAGGTCGGCCTTCAATAAGTCAATACTACTATGGAGTTAGACGTAACATAAATATTAAACTATAAGTTCCAAACTTGAAAATAAAAATATAGTGGATACATACACGCATGACAAAAACATTTTATTAATACTGCTTACTAACGTTTTTAAATGTATACAGTACTTTTTAATATTTGTGTTAAACTCGAAAGACTAATTATGCAGTGAAATTTATATGCAGAAAAGTTTAATAACTTAAACGAAGTATCTTGGCACCACCGTAAAATATATTGTTTCTTCAGGCAATATGTAGACTGAAAAATGCTTCATAGTTATAAGTTTATATGGCCACCGTCCAAACATCATGAATTTTATACAACACTCCTAGCTCAAAGGTGAGTTTTGTGGGATCATGTCTGACTTTTGACAAGGACTGATGATGGTCTTACGATGTCTGGATGCCAGTTTCTAGTTCTATATTGAATGAACCTGTTTAAACGTCAAAATACAAAATACCTTTTACATGCAATCACAAAGGAAACTTGGTACGGAACTGTAGTTACTGACAGAGGTCTAAAATTGAATTATAGCAATCGTTTCAGTGCAGTAAAACAGTTTTTGCAAACCCTCGAAAAGAACTTCAAAAGAAAATTGAAGAAACACTTCACTGGCGTGGTGGAGTGACATTTTTGTTCCTCTATTTCCTGCACCTGCAGCTGATATCATTGGTTGGCGAGATTTGTGTTCCACAGCACGTAGAACTGAAAACAAATTTCATTGCAAATAGGATAAAAACTGTTTCTAAGGAAAAACGAATTTCACGATCGTCGGAAGGCGATTTCCCGGGAAAACCTTTTCTTCAGACATTTTTTTTCCTCTTTGAAAACGATGTTTATTACCCAAAACCGATGTGTTTTTTTTTTCATTTTCAAGTTCGGAATTTATAGTTTGATATTTATGTTGCTTGTTGTATTTTCGCACTTTAATATCGCAGGACATAACGGTTACGGCCAATGTACAGAAATTCCCGCTTCCTGAATGAATGAAACCAAAGAATGAGATGTATTCTTTATTTCAACTTTTTGTTGTATTCCGTTTTATTTTTTCGTTTACTTTGTTCCATTGATTACTTTTGAGTCTGCCTCCTTCTCCCGTTTGTTTCAAAACAAAACCCGATTCGGCGATTTTTTTTCCCGGAGAAAAAAAAGGAGCTCGCCAGAATTTCCATTTTCTTTCCCCTTCCCACGGGTCTTGCATTCATCAAAACAGCAGGATTCCCCCTTTTTTTTTCTGAGAAGGGTAGAACAGTCTGAGATATCGATAGGAGAGGGGGAAATATATCGCATATCGAAAGGAAATAGAAAGCTATCGGTTTCATACTTTCGTTTCAGAAAAATTTACTCAACATCTTTATTCTGAGAAAATTTATTTTTCCTATTCTAACAAAAACTCATTCACATGGCTTTGGGAGAGATTTTCCATACGAAGTTAGCCTTATTTTAGCCCTGTATATGCAAACATGTGTACGGTTGTTCAAAACGAAAAGTATTTGCTTCGATGGAATGAGTATTTTCTTATACAGAAAATAACTCGGAATACATTTTTAAAATACGAGACACAGAAGATATTTTTTGTCGAATATCAAAAATTAAAGGATCTAGATAATAAAATTTGAATTATATAAACTGCAGGCACACAGTATGTTTTTCTTCATACTAGGGGTCTTCCGCCCCCTGATCGCTACCGCTCGCTAACCACCGGAACTACTTACGCAGTTCCTTCGGATGTACTAACTCGATGCCAAAACAATCCAGCCTATAGTATTTACACGTTGCAAAGAGCAAGTAATCTTTGTCAATATATGGGAGCAGTGAGCAGGCGTAAATCTTTCTGATGTAAAATCATTCCTAATCTATAACCTATAATACTCGGAAACGTTCGTTTCGACTTGGGAATTCACCCTATTAGCCATTTGTTGATTGCCTAAGCCTGTCGGCAGTATTTCTGGTATCTGCGAAGTAATTGCACTGAAAATGTTTTTTAAGAATAACGAATTGTGTCAGCGAGGTATAAAAAATACTGATATTTCATATATTTTACTGAACTATATTCCGTTGAAATTCATTTGATCTATTCTAACAAAATAATACTTTATATTGTTTTTGGAGAAATTTTTCTCATGAAATTATACTACCTATTTTGGCAATGCATATGGAAACCCGTGTCTAGTGTTGCAAAAAAAAAAAAAAACATTTTTGGATGAACTGTCTCTATTTTTATATACAGAAATTATTTTGAATGAGTAAGTAGATTACTATAAATGTAGAAGCAGTACATTTTAATTTTGTAAAATAACCGATAATAAATCTAGATCTTAAAATTTTAATTACATAAATTGCATGTGATATCACATAATCAAATTTATCTCACAAAATCAATTTATTTTTATATTTGAAATAATTACTTTGAAGCTTTTAAGAATAAATACTTATCTTCTGAAGGAATAAGGTAGTTATTCATCACGATTTGATTAAATTGGCAAATTAGTTTTCCGACTAAAAGAATATACAGTTATCGCTCTCACTCCTTTCAACAATGTCACGTCTCAAAAAACAAGATTTTTCAGGAGTTATTTTAAAGTTATAAAGTACTAGATTGAAATGTTTTAAAAATAAGTATTACTTCTGCTCGTTAGTGGCTAAATATTAATCGGTGAGATATGACGATCTTGCAGAGATATACTACTCTTTCCGATAGTTCTGAAAGTAGGTATAACTAAAAATCTCCGATTTTTGAGATATGACGTTGTTGAAAGGAGTGAGCGATACTAATTATTTAGTTGTATATCACTCGGAATGTAATGCAATAATGTAGCTGCTCGATTTAAAGTTATTATTTCTTTGTTGTTTATTAACTTTAACAATAAATTAATTTACTTAAATGTATATTTACCTTTTTTTAGCTTTGTGTATGGTTTACTTTATATGTATAGTGCAAAATAATGCAAGTTCAATTGTACAATATTTAATTAGCAGTACTCATTGAAATAGGTAAAAGCTAGATTACCCATCTTATATCTATTTTAAAAACATATTAAAGGTATAAAAGAAAATTAAATCCAAGAACACTGCGAGATCGCAGGAGTCCGGCTAATTAATGTGTAACCAGCAATTTCTCAGCATTACAATTTGATATTGATTCGGCAAACACATAAATCATTCCAAGGCCAAACAATTAACTGGAATTTTACCCAAAAAAAGTTACTCTTGTCTATAGTTATAATTTTGTTTTATTTTCAGTACTTGAAATAATTTTAATTTTAGTCTGGATCATAGATTAGTGACTGTGTAGAGGACGTGAGTGTAAAAACTACATACTGATACAAATCAAGCGAAACAATAGAAAAAAATAAAGTGAAGAAATGAAAATTACCCTAATTCAATGCTAGTTAATTGAAAGAGAAATCATATCAACATAAATAGATTATAAATAAAAAACAATTCCACTCCCTATTAATATCTAAACCATAACAGAATAAAGTACAGTTACCTACTAAAATTCCTATTATGCTTGATGTAATGCTTGCTGTAACGACAAACCAACTTCCCTCATAACAAAACAAAATTGGTACATATTGAAGTGTGTATTCCATGTTAGTTGTCACACCAGTTAAAATATTAACAACGTCATCAAACTGATATATCGACCTTAATTTAGCATAATGCCCAAACTCAACAAAACAAAATTTATATCCAACAAGCCTCTACGTGGCCAAGATGGCGTTGCACGTGACAGTTCTTTTCGAGGTGTGACCAATCCTCACTAACCCCCTGTGATTGCTACGAATTACCATACGAATTCGCAGCCTATTGGATAACAGACATAATGGCGTTGCCGTGGTGTAGGTTTGCTAAGCAAACCAAATGGAAATTCGTATAACCTATTGAAAGGAATTCCCTGATAATCATATCTAATCAAGTTTAACTGTGAGTGTAAAGGGTATTCCTAGTAGCGAAAAAGACTACGTAACATTCCAGATAACACGTGCAGCAGAAATGAAATAATATATCATTGAAATGAATCGGGTATTTTTAATATATTGGCAGTAAAACTACATCCTGGTGACAGCTTAAAACCTGCAACGTAAAAAAAAAAGAAGAAAACCTTGCGTAAATGTCATATGCTTGATTCTTCGGAATGGCGTCCAAATTGACCATCAATGGCAACTGTTCTTTGTGTTCTGACGTTCTGGTCGGAGCTTCGAAAGTTCTTGTAAACTCCGAACGGGTATGCAAAAATTAATAAAAAAAAGGAATGTTCATTATGAATATTAGATTCATTCTAGCTTTCTGTCTCACAGGCTTTAGACACGATGACTGCGAAAGTATGTTACATTCTTGATGATTTTAATAAGCTAATTTCTGGAGTTGCAAATATGTTATGGTAAAGCAAGTTTTATCCATTCTAATGTTATGTCTGAATGATTTAAGTACTTACGCCAGTTTAGATTTGCACGAACAAACCAGTGGCTTCTGGAATATACTAACCGCCAGATATTGATCTACTTAATAGACGTAATGAAGTACTACACCATTCTGTGTTTAACCAATGACATACAATAACATAAGGATATTTGAGGCCACGACAGATTTAACGGGCTCCGGCGTAAATTAAATCTGTCATGGCTGTTCTCACGTTGGCACTGTGTGGGAGATTGAGTATCGTCTCAAGTGTTAACCTCGTCATCTGACCTCGGTTCAAAACTACGTGGTGTCCTCGAATGTTTCTCTTGGGGATGTATCTCGGACCGTCACTAATAGCCCGATGCATTGATTCGGTGCAACGTTACTTGACCTTCCTACCTATCCCTACCCTCATAAATAAACCAAATTTAAAAACATATGGTAACATATACCAAAGTCCGTGTTTAAGTTATTCCAATATAACTCCAGATGGATTGAGCTGTAATTTAAAATCCAAGGAACAAATCAATAGATTTTGAGAATCATTAGTGTTCCTTTATTAGTATAGGAAGTGATCCCGCATGACAAAAACGTGTCACATCTACGACGAAAGAGCACAAAACAACCATCCAAGAATTATAAAAGAAGAAACCACGTAACATTCCAACCAACACGGGAAACGGAAACAAAATCATAAATCACAGAAACGAATTAGGAATAAATAAATGTAGTTTTCTCGCCGGCTCTAACTTCTAGGAGTAAATAAATAAGAACAGCTTAGCGCCGAGATAAATGGGCACCGGGGCAAAGGATTCCTTCCAAATAAGGATGCCTCCATACCTTAGCTCCAGAGGAGAAAGCAGAAGAAAGAAAAGCAAGGGGAAAAAGTGGAAATCTTTACCATGAGTGATGGAATACGAACCGTCCAAAAGCGCGCCTACCTTCCTTTACTTTCTGCAGAAAACTTTTAGATATCTGTGTCCGTGACTGTTCGAAGGAATGCACTGAATGGCCTGCGAAGCAACGATTACGAAAATTGATCTACAAGGAAAAGGCATTATTCTTGGAAAACCGTTGAAGACGCGTCTTATCGGTAAGGCAGCCACGTGAACAACTGAATACATTAAATGCGCCGAATCGTTTCATCTTCGGGCAGTGGAGGAATGCTTTTCTTTTTCTTCCATGCTGGTGAGTAATAATAATACTCACGTGATTCCATCGAAAGGAGGTTAGTTTTGCTAAGCTGAAAGTCGAAGTGAAATAAACAGTAATGAAATATTTACTTTTGGAAATGAAATAAAATGTTTAGCTAGTACGTAAGTTGTTATTAGCATCCGTTGTTTGATTGCAGGCCCCTGATTTTGATAATGAAATACGATTTCTTTGAATTGCCAACTATAGAAAATGGATATAAAATGGAAAACCTTTTGAGAAAATACATTGACATTTTAAATTTAACCCTCCTGTGAGTTTTCAATTGGTATTGCATCAAAAAGTCAATAATTAGCAAAACTGACCACATATTGATGACGAAATACCTCGTCCTAAGAAGAAAGTTAACTAGATCTGGATTTACTCACATGAGAAAATCGGTTTGATGACGAAATATCTCGTCATTAGCAAAATTGATCTATTCTTAATGGACAAGATATCTCGTTGAAATATTGGATGGTAAAATTGATGAATCCAATTATTTATAAAAATCTGAATTACAATAACTTAATCTATATAATTATAAGTATAATTGGAAACTATGCCTTTCCACTGTTCGAGGTAAGAACTAGTCGGCGAAGGTTATAAAAAGGTATCTACCTTAGGAAACTGTAATATTCTTGTGGAAATCGATTGAAGACTCGAATCTTCTTGGTTAAGCAGACTCGTGAACAATTCAATACATTAATACGCCAAAACGTTTCATATTAAGTCGCTAGTGAAATTATTTTATCCATCAGGTTGTTGAGTAATAATGATACTCACGTAATTATATCAACATCTTCGGCAAACAAAGCGTCCCTTATTAGAAGCATAGTGTACGTTGTGTTTGCCAAAGTTAAAAATTGAAGCGATATAAACGATATTGTAATATTTACGTTTAGGAATGAAATTAAATATTTAGCAAGAGCTGCGGGTGTTTATTTGAGGGCACTTGCTTTTCATGTCTTAATTTACTTTCTTTGCAATGGTCTAAAATTTTTATGTATCCATTTAATTTTTTATGCATTACCTACGTAGTCTACATGCATAGGGGTAACTACAGAGCTGACAGAGAAGGAATATTCTACATAAATGTTCAAATGTTATAAATCAAAATATATAAACGCTGAGGTAGCAGTCATTATTGTCCTTATATATTTATATTTAGAATGTTGAATACATGCCATCATGAGCACAAGTACTAGGGAACTGAACTGCACTGATGCCTTTCATAAAATTATTAACTAGCCAAAATGGTTTTCCACTAGAAATTGTGCTCGTGATTATATCAATTTGCAATCGACATATCGATAGTTAAGAATAAGATACCTAATTTATTTTTTATGCAAAATTTTTGTTCATTTCTATAGGACATTCCTTTCATTACTCTCCTATACTATTCCTATACTGTCTTGTATTAGCTCTGTAGTTACCCAGGTTGATATGGACACTAAAATTGGAAATTTAAATTTGCAGTCAGATCCCAAAATAAATGCAGTTTTGTAGGAAGGAAATCATATATCCTGCATTCCATTATTACTTTCTGTAGTAAACGCTTAGATATAGGTGACACTGACTGTTAAAGGAATGCTTCGAAACAGCAATTACGAAAATTTATATACAGGAAGAATATGTTATTCTTGGAAAACCGTTGAAAATGCGAGTCTTGTAGTGTCATCTCCCCGAACGGTAACGTGAAAATAGTACGAATCGTACAAAAGGAGAAGACAACCATCACCTAAGATTTTTAAGTTCTTATTATTCGAAGAACGTAAGAATATGTACAGTATTTACATCATATATGGGCAACCCCCGGCCCGAGGGCCGGATGTGGCCAGCCCCGGCTCTTGATCCGGCCCGCGGAACATTTTAAAATTACGTTCGAAAATAATTAAATATTCTCGGTTCTCGCCAACAAAAGAGTGAGGGAGGGGACAAAAGCCTGAACTACATGGGCCAGTGTTTCTCAACCTTTTTCAGTTGACTGCACACTAAAAATGTCTTGAATTATTTGCGACACACCTGAATATAAAAATGTAAAAGTTGGTATTTGTAATACTACCTTATATAGATATTATTACTAATATAATTACGGCCATATTCACAAGTCTCGAGTTAACTCGAGGATCAGTTGATCCACGAGTAAGAGATAACTCGAGGATTATCAAGAACGGTATTCTCAAACGGCGTGTTAAGTAATCCGGGGATTAAAATGAGACGCTCGCTGTGATTGGCTACTACCCTCTCCTCACTTGTTTACATTGGTTACGACGCCCGAATCTGCATTCATACTGATCAAGCACATACTTCGCCGTAGAATTGATTGCAAATTGTGAATAAATAGGACTCACACAGCATTTTAATATGGGTCTGGGAAAAAAATGCAAAGGTATTTAATTTCAAATTGGATTTTTATGGAAACCTAAATTTGGCAAGAAAGAATTGTACACAATGTGTTGACAGATGTATGTAATCTGGTTATCTTTGTACTTGTCAGTATGGGTGTGTGTTGGTGTCGTGAAAAGTAACTTGCATTGTCAATTTTTTCTTTCATTCGTAATAAATCAACAGAATTAATTTTTTTTCTACGACGAATTTGTATCTGTCATGATCATATTCTACCGTTCGCTCTCTCCGGTTTTGTTGACGGAGGTGCCGCCATCTATCTTTTGACCAAGCTGCTTGTTTAAGATTACGCAGCTACCTTTCTTTTTCTTTTGAATTTCAATAAAATTATGTTTTAAATTTTACATTTAAGCAATATTATGATGATGAGATTAGCTGCTATGTAGTAGGTGTTCCGTAATGATACGTTCAATCCAATCGTCTCAAGAAAATTGTAATTTAGTATAGAATGAAATGTGTCATCCATTTTATTTTGCTGAAAAGGTAGTACTGCGCATGCGTAACTCTTACTCGCGAGTTAACTCGCCGATTTCGGAGGATCAAAATGTAACACCAAACCGGCAGTTTAAACTGCGGATCAGGACTTGTTAATACGGTTTTTTCGATAACTCGCGGATTATTGTTGATCCTCGAGTTAACTCGGACTTGTGAATACGGCCGTTAGTATTGGATAGGAGATGACTGAGCCTGTTTTCTTGAATAAATTAAATCAAAACGAGGTTTTAAAGACGCCAGACACGTTATCGGCGACAAATCGCACCACTCAATTTCACGGATAATCGGGAATAATAATTATAAATTTTGTTATTAATTGTATCCGAGAAACGGCCCTACACTTCTTGATTCTATTTCTTACTTGCGGATGTGACTGTTATAAAATCTCTGATACAAATCAACAGTACTCGGATAGTTCTTTTCCATGATGAAAACTAATAAATCGAAGTATCGAACCAGGCTTACAGATGAAAATTTGGAAAATATTTTGCACCTGAGTATTAGTGAGATTGATCCCAATATTGATTATCTTGTTTTTCAAGTTCAAGCTTCTCTTTAATTTCTGGTGATTGCAAGTAAATACTTAATCAATACGATATTATTCTGTCCATGTAACTTTACCATTCTACTTTACAAATATATAAAATAAAATAAACCTTATCATTATTACTTTTTCACAACTACCTATTATCTACGGCCGGCGACTTCATTAATATCATAAAGTTTAGCCCGCAACTTTCTAAAGGTTGCCCATACCTGATTTACATCATCGCTGGATATAGGTGTCAGCGAGTGTTCAAGGAATGCTTATAAACATCAATTACGAAAATTTATATACAGGAAAAATCTATTATTCATGGAAAACCGTTGAAGATATGAGTCTTGTAGTATCATCTTCCTAAACGGTAGCGTGAAAACAGTATGAATCGTACACAAGGAGAAGACAACCAACAGATAAGATTTTTAAGTTATTATTATTCGAAGAACGTAAGAATATGTACAGTATTTACATTATCGCATTAAAATTATTACACAAATATCTATCAATATTTGTTGTAAAAGTCCAGCGTGGTCACCACAGTCACCCTATGCCTCCAAATCTCTATGTCGTCTATTCGTGCTCTCTAACAGTCGTTCTTCCGGAGCTCAAAAGAAATCGAACGCTAAAAGTGTCGAGATCAATTCTGAGATCTTCTAGAAGAACACTACCTGTTCTACTCAAGTCGTTGTGAAGCTGCTGACAAACAAACAGCAGCTGCCGCGAAATAATAACCAGTCAGAATATTTTCGGTATTCTGACACGTGTGCGAAGGTGTGAAAGTCTTCACAGTCTTATCTCTAAAGCAGTCAAGTTAACAACTACATACATAAAATGTGCAGATCGTTTCATCTTCGGGCACTGGTGGAATGCTTTTGATGCTGGTGAATATTTACGATATTCATCTGATGCCTTCGAAAAGTATGCAGGTCGTTGTTTTTACCAATGTGTACGAGGTGTCCTGACGAATCTATGGCACTTACGACAATGGGATTTGGCGTACAGTTGTCCGAATTGTTTTGTAATTTTTGTACGTAGCATTTATTTTAAAATTCAACATTTTAAAAATAATGTAACGGAATTTAATTATTATTGTATTCTTTAGAATAGTAAAATCATAAAGAAATGACAGATTCTAAATTTAATTTTTCCGCTTTGGTTTCATTTTGTGGAGGAACAATTTTAGCCGAAGAACAAAAAAATATATAATTTTATCTGGAGTTATGTAGGTCTTTTTTTCTATCTCCTAGATCGTTAGAGATAGAGTACAAATTTCAACGGATTTGAAATCTAGGGAAAATTTCACATTAGATGGATACCTAAAAATATGATTTGCTTTATACAAATAATTTTTAAATCGAAACTTTTATATCTTTTCCAATACGAACTCCGCTGCTAAGATTCATTTTGATTTATGGATTCGAGTGAAGCAAAATAAATAATTAAATTTATTACTGTCGTCCTTCAGTGATTTTTTTTCTATCTCATAGAGCGTTAAAAATAGAATAAAAATTTTAACTTATTTGAAATCTGGGGAAAATTTTACACGAGATAGATACCTTATACGTTTAATTTTATTTTAATGAATAGTTTTTTAATTAAATATCTATATTTTCTCAAGAAATTGTGACTTCACGGCACGACGATTGGATCTCTTCTCAATTCGAATTTGGTCGCATTTGACAATGACGAGGCCTTGCCCGTGGTGTTGGTTTAGGAAGCAAACCAACACCACGGGCAACGACGTGATGGCTGTTATCCAAGAGACTACGAATTAGTAAATCAAATGGAAATTCGTAGAAATCACGGGGGGTTAGTGAGCAGTGGTCATACCTGCCCCACTAAAAGAACTGTCACGGGTAACACCGTGCTGGCCAGACAGGGGTTAGTATGAAATAAAAGGTAATGAAATATTTACGTTTGTGAATGAAATCAAATACGTAAAGATAGCTTTTATATAATGGAAATCCAATCCTCATACGTGTTCTCGATTTTGATAATAAAATCAGATTTATTTTAATACATGGCTTAAAAGAAATGGATAGCAAAATAACTCATTTTAGAAATTATATTACAATTTTCAAATTAAAGGGGTCCGGGACACATTAAAAATTTATTTTTATTAATTCATTTAGAATTTTGAATTTTTTTGTACTGATTACCCATCTAACTAATCAACAAAATCACAATACAAAATTTTTTCAAAAGTTTAAAAAAAATTTTAAATTAAAATTTATTGATAAAAAGAGAGGTCATTTTAAAATCTGCTAATTGCTAAAACTCAAAATATTCTTGATCAATTTTCAAAATTCTTGCAGTAAATTATTTACAAATTTATAAAATTTAATTTTGAATCAGCAATTTAAAAAATATTAATTTACTAAAAAATAAAAAATATTTGAATGAAAAATTTTGAAAATTTTAAGGTAGTTTTTTTTTTAAAGTTATATTTTTAAAAGTAAATATTTGTTTCAAATTTGCTGAATTAAAATTAAAGTATAATGTTTGAAAAAGATATATTCCAAATTTCAACACTTAAACTTTATCGGTTTTCGACTTATAGCAATTTGAATACAGGAAATCTTGAAAAAATGTATCATGGAGAAAAACGCATTTAAAGTTTTAAAGACAGATGTTGTTGCCACGACAGCAACTGTCAAGAGTGTTTGATTTTCAAAACAACGCACCATAAAAATTATTATATCTCTAGTTATAATTAATTAGAAACATGATTTCAACGTCATTTTAAGCAGAAAAACACAGATAATTTCTTAAAATAATAATAAAAATTCGAAAATTTAACGTTTTTGTGTCCCGGACCCCCTTAAATTGAAAAATTCAATTACTTTATGACGTAAATATATATGTCTTTAAAATTGGAACAGCCCTGTTGGCCATGCATGAAATTCGAGCGCTACAAAAATGCGTTACAACACTTTTGTCTCATTATATCAGAAGTAGAAGATGAATATAGCGTCGTGTATACAAATGATGACCTTACCTGACATGACCTTATGGCCGAGTGTACTGAAGCACAGAGCGCTTGGGGGGTGTCCGAATAGGTCTAAATTCTTCGGTGTTTGTCGAGCATTGAGTCAGTGTAATTTTGGGTTGCGTAGAGTGAGACTTCGTAAATGGTATTATTCGAAAGATACCAAACTACATTAAAATCACAGGATGTTATGCAATGAAATTATCCTTGAATATTAACATCAATCTGAACTTTAATCGTTCAAACTGTAATTTAACCTTTTACCTGCCAATGTTCCCAAATGGGACCATTTTTTTGTGAATTTTTTTAATAACTTAATTCTTTGTTTAGAATATTCATACTTTCCGAAATGCTACATAATAATATGAATTTATTTTAGGCTCCAACGTTTTTCAAAAAATAAATTCAGCTTTTTTATAGAATTTAGGTCAAATTTACTGAATTTATGATATTGAAAGTGTCATGCAATTTTTATAGTAAAATTTTTAAAATTTCTAAAAAGTCAAAGGACATATATTCTTTTACAAATTGACAAAATATGTCCAAGTGTCATTTGTATGAAGTAATTCTTACAACAATTTTGATGTTCCCAAACGGGAACATTGGCGTTTGGGGTATAGTGTTTAAGGAGACTTTTTTTAACTCGCAAAAAAAAAAAATTGAGTCATTACTCTCCTTTTTTTATTTATCTCAATTTTTCTGCTATGGGTGACTTAATAATGTGGTGGCTGATTCTTTCATACTTCCAGCTGGCACTTTTGTATCTGCATGTGCCTAACACATTCTCTGCAAACCGTGACACTCTATTGTAAGGTAATCGCATTGTTACAGTTATAAATGTTTACGATTGGGATTTCCTTCTCTATTCACCTTACAAGAAAAGTAACCACATTCCCCTTTGGTGAAATGGTTGGTTGAAATGTATCGTGTGACTTACGGGTAGGAAAAGAGAGGAGCTCGTCTTGAATGACCTTTGCATGGATAACATTCCAACAACATTCCTTTTTCAAGACTCTACAAAGGTGTGATCTGTTGTCATTACGGTTTCAACCAATGAGTTTCATTCTCAATAAATATTTTCTTTCTCGCCTATCTCAGAGAGTACTACTGTATAGTATACGCTGAACGCTGTAGTTTTAATCAGTTTTTTAGGTAATATGCCATTTCTAATAGGAATTGACTTTTCCAGTGCTTCTCGGGTATCACTCCGTGTCAACTACATCTTTCAGAGGTACCTCGCAAGTTCCCGCGATTCACGCTGGAATTTTTCAACAGCCTATCCGATGACGAGCTCGAAGACGTAGACGATCCTGATCTTTGCATTTTGCCATCTGACGAAGACGCTAATTTGAGTGATAAAGAACACATCAACGATGAAGTTTTGAATGAGGTTCGTCCTTAAGATGTTTGTGGCCAGATTGACCACGATGATTAACATTGAAGATGGTGATTTTACTATTTCAGATGTCCGCATTCCCGATTCGGGCGAAGATCAAAGGAGAAACACACTCTTAAGTCCTGCTCCAAATGCAAAGAAGCGAACACAAGAACCCAATCTCAGATTTAAAAGAGATGCAACGTTAGATAATGGCTTTTTCTAGCATCTTTCAAGAAAAAGCCTCGAAATGTTGACTGAAAAATTTCCCGAACTTGAGACAATGGATCTTGCACTTATTCCACTAAATACTCCCTATGAATTATGTGCAACATCTAGTTGAGATGACAGCGTTGTATACGCTGCAAAAGGGACAGATTATAACAGTTAGCTGTGAAGAAATTATTCAGTTTCTAGGTCTACTTCTTTTGAGAGGTTATCACGCAGTACCTACAGAGGACTTATATTGGAGTAATTTTAAAGACACATGTGTTGCAATCGTTCCTAAGATAATAGCTGGGGCACGCTTTAGTCAGCTTAAAAAGTACTTTCATCTTGTTGACAAGGATGTTCAACCGGGTGATAAACTAGAAAATATTGCGCCTATATACGATGAATTGTGTAGAAAAACTTCATTCAGTTTGGAGTTTTTCACAATAAACTCAGCATTGACGGATCAATGTGGCCGTATTACGGACATAATTCTTGTAAGATGCTAATTCTCGGTTACCACATCAGATTTGGGGACAAAATTTGGATCATATGCTCATCTAATGGGCATCTATATAGCATGGAAATTTACTCAGGGAAACAGGATGGTGCCAAAGCAGAGGCTCCACTAGGATCAAGGGTCGTCTAAGCAAGACCAAGACCATGATTTCATCTACCAGTTCACCATAGAAAGACGGACGAACACTATCTCATCGCTTCCAGCCAAGAACATTGCGCATTGTGCAAGAAGAATGTTAAAAAGCAGAGTGTCTTGCATGCAAAAAGCAGATGTATTCATCTCGCTTCCCACGTACCACAGGCAATGAGAGAAAAATGTATTCTTCCGAAGAGAAATATATAAAAGTATGAAATAGAAACCAAACTTTGTCCTCCTTTTGAGACTATTGCATAAAAATTACCTTTCGGAAAAATGCCCCTATTAACTTCATCCCAAACGCCTATGTTCTCGAATGGGAACATCCTCAAAATCATACTTAGTTCTTTTTCGCCAAAAAGGTCTGGAACAGTTATACTAGCAGTAAAATAAGTGATTTAAGGGAAAAATTAAAATAAAAAACTTCAAAAATGAATTGCGGCGTTTAAAAGGTTAATTGTCAATTTTACTCGCAATAAGCATATATCATTATATATTTAAAAAAATTACCGCCGCCGCAGGATTGAAATTTGGGTTGTTTAGCTCGATTCTTAGACGATTTCCTGAGAAATTACGGATCAGAAAATTAGGAAATTAACATGGTTTGTTCTTCAAAGTGTTCCCTGGAGAATTTTGAAGATATTTTCCCGATGAGGCTATAAGTTTAGGGTTTATTAAAAGAAACCCAAACCCCAAATTTCGAAAAAAAAAATTAAGTGTTTTTCGGTTTATTGGATAAAACGATGTATTTGATATTTAAGAACAAATAGACAAAATTTCAGAGTCAAATAAAATTGCTACCAGCTGCTTTTTAACTTTTATTTGACCTTCCAACTACATCATCGACTGCCAATCATTGGTTTCGTTTTCCATGAAAAATTCCATTTATGCAGATTCCATCATAGTGTATCTATCGATGATTATTCAAAACATTTTAAATACCCTTTAGGTGTAGATTCCTGGTTTTTCTATCAATCGGCGGATACTAAATGACAAATCCAGGTCCTCATGTAAAACATGTGGTGACGCCATTGAAGGAAACACAATGAAAAAATAGCGCTAAATTTCGTCGCATGCGTACCATTTCCAAAAGGCTCGTTTACAAAAAAAAAAATAGCTGTAGAAAAAAGAATGTGTGGTTTTTACAGTGGTGGTTAATTTTAAAATAGTACTGATCCAATAAAATAATTTTTTTTCAGGTCATTAAACAATAAATGTATAATTTTTCAGTGAGTTATCACAAATCACTCACTTGTTATCAGAGATAAAACTGGCTTTTAAAAATATATACGAGTTTACGGTAAAAACTCTTGTTTTGATAAGAGACTCAATGTCATAGAAATTGCTAAAAAAAATAGTACTTGCAAAAAGTAAGTTGTTTTCGTTAACTTATGTTGTATTTTGTATTTAAAATACGATTATCTCAAAATCAGTTTTTTGCAATTTTACCAAAGTTCAAAGTACTAAGGCGTTTTGATGTATGCACTTAGAGTTAAACTGTTTACATTTCTGAGGTCTTGAATTACTGTTTAACATACACTGGGAGAGTGTTTTTTTATAAATAGCTCAGAAGAATTTATAAAAATTAATAAACATAAAACATTGGAATTTTTTATATAAATTTAATGCATAATGAGTAAAATATATTTTTAAGAAAAGCCGTAAATAAAATAGAAAATCTCTCCCTGGGTCTTTTGCATATACTCTAACGATATTGTAAAAATTTATTTCATACAAAAATATTAAAACTTAACAGAGGAGTAGGGGTTATAAAAAGTGTGTATTTCGGTTTAAAAAACATATTAAATTCGTAATATAAAATATAATTGCAGATAAAAAATAATTTTTTTATTGATTATTGATTTAAAATATGTGGTTAACTATCACTAAAAAAATTGGTTTTGTAAAATTAATAATAACAACTTGGGGATTTTTATTACGGGTCTCCCTTTTGTGTCAAAATTGAAACCCACAAAGCGAAATTTCTAACACGAGTGAGCAAAAGATGTACAAATTTTTAATCTTCAGTAGTGATTTTTTTAGAGTACTTCTAAACGTAAATTTGTGAAGCTCGTCAAGTTTTATATAAAATTTAATTTGGTTCCTGATAATAATTTTTTGAAATTCGGAAAAAATAGTGACATTTTTGTTAGTTTTTTTAAATTGTCTTATCTATAGCTAATAACTATTAGCTTTTAAATTTGAAAATATCGCAATATACCTAAGAATGTAGTTTTTCTTGCGGAACAACGATCGGAGCCTACTAGTTTTAAATTATATGTACGATAAAAACCATGCTCGTACGCCCTTAACTTCCTACAAAATATCTTAGGCATGCATCTGACCATGATGGAATAAGGAATTCACCGAATGGACTGCGAGACGACGCTTATGGAAATTAATCTACAGAGAAAAGGCATTATTTTTGGGTTAGTTTAAATTATATGTAGTTTAAAATTAAGTTTTAAATTATATGTACTTTAAAATTAAGTTTTTTATTATATGTACGATAAAAACCATGCTCGTACGCCCTTAACTTCCTACAAAATATCTTAGGCATGCATCTGACCATGATGGAATATGGAATTCACCGAATGGACTGCGAGACGACGCTTATGGAAATTAATCTACAGAGAAAAGGCATTATTTTTTGGGTAGTTTAAATTATATGTAGTTTAAAATTCAGTTTTAAATTATATGTACGATAAAAACCATGCTCGTACGCCCTTAACTTCCTACAAAATATTTTAGGCATGCATCTGACCATGATGGAATAAGGAATTCACCGAATGGACTGCGAGACGACGCTTATGGAAATTAATCTACAGAGAAAAGGCATTATTTTTTGGGTAGTTTAAATTATATGTAGTTTAAAATTTAGTTTTAAATTATATGTACGATAAAAACCATGCTCGTACGCCCTTAACTTCTTACAAAATATTTTAGGCATGCATCTGACCATGATGGAATAAGGAATTCACCGAATGGACTGCGAGACGACGCTTATGGAAATTAATCTACAGAGAAAAGGCATTATTTTTTGGGTAGTTTAAATTATATGTAGTTTAAAATTTAGTTTTAAATTATATGTACGATAAAAACCATGCTCGTACGCCCTTAACTTCCTACAAAATATCTTATGCATGCATCTGACCATGATGGAATAAGGAAGTCACCGAATGGACTGCGAGACGACGCTTATGGAAATTAATCTACAGAGAAAAGGCATTATTTTTGGGAAAGTTTTAAAGTCTTATCGATAAGGCATTCTAAGAAGAACTGAATGAATTAAATGCAATGCAGTGTTCCATCTTTAGAAGTGCCATTTTTTTTTAATCTTTCATAGTTTAGAGTAATAATAACTCACGTGATTCCATCGAAAGGTAGTGAGGAATTTATTTTTTTCCAGAAGATGGAAGTCGAATTATTGTGTAAAAGGTTAAGAAATCAAATATTTAACGAGGGTTTCAAGAGATAGTGGGTGTTAATATGGAGCTTCTTGCTTTTGATGTTGAAATATCTCATTTCATTTAACTGTCTGGAGTTCCGAGGATGGTATTTGTTTTAAGGTCTCACTTCAGTTTTAGATTTCTGTGAAGAAATGATTGAAATAATTACAAGAAAACCATTCTCAAATACGTTTTTCGGGTGCATATATATATATATATATATATATATATATATATATATATATGTAGGAATACTAAACAACGGAAGTTGTCTACTAGTCTGGAAAGAACTCATTATAAGAGCAACGAGACTGGTAGGAGTCAGTTGCATTGTAGTAGGAATGCAAGGCAAGACTGTCACGAGCCATTCACATTCTGGTATTCAGTTACGAGAAAATTAATAGAACAGACACTTTTTTCCCTGGACGCCATTGAGAGCTGACGTATTTTTTCCGAGCAGAGACGACTGCTGCCGATAATGACGGAGCTTTTTTGAAATATAACTCAACTGTACATAATAATTGTATATATTTATTCATTAAATGTCAATGTGCTGTAAGATTCGAAGTCTTTAATATAGACCTTACCAAACAGAACAACACGAATCTTACAAAAAATGAGGGTTCGGCCTCGATGTGAAAAACCGTTGACGACCGCGACGATTCTCCTCCTTTGTACGAGGGCTTGAACGACGGATTAGCAGACCCCGAAAGCAGTGACGATTGAACCGGCCGGCGGAATGTTTTGACTACCTATGCAAACCTGGACTTGTGTTTTAATCATCTGCAAGAACAGTTTCATGACTTCTCCTGACGTGGTGCTGATGATACACTGAAACGACAAAAAAGAAAACGCGTAGACGAAAAAACGCGTAGACGAAAAAGACGAGTTGACGGAAAAGACGGATAGAAGGAACTTTCGAAACTGTGAGTACAGAATTTTGTTTTAATTGATGACATGGCATATTTAACTAAGGCCCGAAAAGCAGATTTGCTAACATTGATTGACGAATTAGGCCTAATAGTGCCAGCGAATCCCAAAGTAGCGCAGTGCTCGAAACTTATAATAGATTCTGAAAATTATGACGAGGAGATAACAAAAAATCTGTTGAGTGTTATTAGAACTGAACGCGAAGAGAAAATTGAAGCCGAAAAACGCGCAGAGAAAATTGAAGCCGAAAAACGCGCAGAGAAAATTGAAGCCGAAAAACGCGCAGAGAAAATTGAAGCCGAAAAACGCGAATTCGAATTAAGGAAACTCGAAATCGAAACTGCTAACAGACAAGGCAACAGTTATGGTAAAACTACCAGCCTATACAATAACGATTTATTGAAATTGATTAACCGTTACGAGACGAATAAGGATATTAGCTGTTATTTAACTTTATTTGAAAGACAGATTAGTCGTATCGAAATACCAAAAACGGAATGGGTTACACATTTGTTGGGTTTACTCCCATTGGATTTGGCTAATCTTATCACGCGTGAGCCTGACGAAAAGGCTAATGACTATGAAAATGTCAAGAGATTATTGTTGAAACGTTTTAAATTAAATCCGGAACAATTTAGGCAAAATTTCCTTTCGCATAGAAAAGAAGCGTCTTCTACTTGGAATGACTTTGCTCATGATCTGAAAAATTTCTTTGAAGAATGGACGAGTGGGTTGGAAGTATCAAATTACCAAGACCTTAAAGAACTCATGATTACCGATCAACTAAAACGAAAAATACCCAATGACGTTCGAGACCATTTTATAGACGAGCTACCGAAAATAACGAAAATAGACCAACTCGTCAATAAATTAGACGAATATGAAGCGGCTCGATGTCATTTAAAACCCAATAGAGATTCGAAAACATCAAACGATAAATATAAGAAGCGTTTCAATAGGGATTTTGACAAATTAAAGCCTCGATCTTTCGTGCGCCCTGAACAAATTAACACCAATCATATAAAATGTTACAACTGCAATGAATATGGACATAGGTCGATAAATTGTGAAAAGAAAACTGAGGGTGTGAGATGCTTTAAATGTAAAAATTATGGGCACAAGGCCGACGTGTGTCCCAAAAGAGATGTAAATAGAACTTTAATTAATAGCCCTTTTAATTCTCGTACTAAGCTTAGAAAATATGTTGAAATGTGCGGAAAAAGATCTAATGCGCTAATCGACACAGGAAGTGATGTGTCAATGATAAAATATGAATTTTATGTTGAAATTGGATCCCCAAAATTGAGTTTTGATAATGTGACTTTAATGGGTATAGGAGGAGAACACATTTCTCCTCTAGGTTTCTTTTCTACAGAAATTATTATTGATGAATGCATTATTGTTACTGATGTTTATGTTTTAAAAAATTTACCTGATGATATTGTTCTTGGGTTCGATTGCATAAATAAGTTAAATCTTACTTTATCAGAGAGCGGAATTCATGTTTTGAGCAAACGCGATAATTTTCGAGTGAATTACGCAAGAATTGTTAATTTAGCGAACACTTCAGATTCAACTAAAATTCAAACCGAAACTCATCTCGAAGTAACTAATCGTCTGGAACCAAACACTAAGTTGGAGACAAAACGAACCATAGCAGAGGATAACAAATTTCTAAATCCAATTCCTAAAGAGGACGTTCCATTATACACTTATCACATTGATTTCATAGGTCCGTTACCTTCAACATCTAAGAACTATCAGCATATCTTCACGGTAGTAGACGCATTCACAAAATTCACTTGGTTATATCCTACCAAATCTACGACATCAGGTGACGCAATAAATAAACTCAAACAACAACAAAATAGTTTTGGAAATCCTGCGAGGATAATCTCGGATAGAGGATCCGCTTTTACATCTAAAGAATTTACAGATTTTTGTTGCGAAAACGGGATTGAACACCTAAAAATCACAACAGGAATCCCAAGAGGCAATGGACAAGTAGAAAGAATGCACAAAACCCTGATTCCAGTGTTATCCAAACTTTCAATTGAAGAACCGATCAAATGGTTCAAACACGTTGACGCCGTACAAAGAATACTCAATAGTACAACCTCCAGAAGCACAAGATGGACACCCTTCGAACTTTTGACAGGTGTGAAAATGCGAAACAAAGAAGATCTCAAGATAGTCCAGCTTTTAGAAGAAGAATATACTGAAGTTTTTCTAGAGAAGAGGAAGAAATTAAGAGACGATGCCAAAGAGAATATCCTAAAAATTCAGGAAGAGAATAAAAGAACGTATGATAAGAAGAGGAAGAAACCTCATCAATACAAAGAGGGCGATCTTATTGCTATTCAGCGGACTCAATTTGGTGTCGGAATGAAATTACGACCGAAATTCTTAGGACCATATCGAGTGAAGAAAGTGAAACCCCATGATCGCTATGACGTTGAGAAAGTTGGAAACCATGAAGGACCGAACTTGACGTCGACAGCAGCTGACCATATGAAGTCGTGGTTCAATAACTAATACTGAATCAATGTATTCCCAGATACTGTTTTGTGTTTTTTTTTTAGGTTTGTCGTGTTCCTTTCGAGGACGAAAGATCATCAGGATGGCCGATTGTAGGAATACTAAACAACGGTAGTTGTCTACTAGTCTGGAAAGAACTCATTATAAGAGCAACGAGACTGGTAGGAGTCAGTTGCATTGTAGTAGGAATGCAAGGCAAGACTGTCACGAGCCATTCACATTCTGGTATTCAGTTACGAGAAAATTAATAGAACAGACACTTTTTTCCCTGGACGCCATTGAGAGCTGACGTATTTTTTCCGAGCAGAGACGACTGCTGCCGATAATGACGGAGCTTTTTTGAAATATAACTCAACTGTACATAATAATTGTATATATTTAGTCATTAAATGTCAATGTGCTGTAAGATTCGAAGTCTTTAATATAGACCTTACCAAACAGAACAACACGAATCTTACATATATATATATATATATATATATATATATATATATATATATATATATATATATATATATATATATATATATATATATATATATATATATATATATATATATATATATATATACAGGGTGGTCCCGAATTCATGGTACAAACTTTAATGGTAGGTACAGGACATTGTAACAATGATTTATTGTATAGGAATGTATAGTCGCAAGTGACGCGGTGAGGCGAAAACAGGGGAAATAACGGCCGAAAGGAAAAACAAAGATTTTATTGAAAGCGTTGTTGACAAGTGTCATATTTACAGTAATTGTTCAAAATTGCGTCCACCAGTATCGATACATGCTTGACAGCGTCGGTGGAGCGATTGGCGTACACGTTCAAAGATGCCTGGTATTTCACGCACACCTGCAGCAGCTACAGATAAGCGAGCGACGAGATCCTCATCTGAGTCAACTGGAGTCTCATAAACAAGATGCTTTAGATGTCCCCATAAAAAGTAATCGAGGCTCGATAAATCGGGAGATCGGAGTGGCCAAGGGACTGGTCCACCACGCCCAATCCATCGAGTACCAAACGTGGCATTCAGGTAATTCCGTACATCAATGCTGAAGTGTGCTGGCGCCCCATCGTGCTGAAACCACATGCGGTTACGAATGGCGATCGGAACATCATGCAGCAGTTGTGGTAACACTTCTTTCAGAAAAATAAGATAGCTTCCGCCAGTGAGCCGCGTGGGTAGTAAGTATGGGCCAATCAAAAAGTCGTTCACAATACCAGCCCACACATTAATACTGAAACGTTGTTGAAACGCATGTCGACGCGTTGCATGTGGATTATCGGTTGCCCACACATGGGAATTGTGCGCATTAAAGACACCCTCGCGTGAAAATGTCGCTTCATCTGTAAATAGCACATAATCTACGAAATCCGGCTGCAACGCACATTGCTGCATCACCCACAGGCAGAAGTTCACGCGGCGAGGATAATCTGCCGGATTCAATGCTTGTACTTTCTGAAAATGGAAGGGGTGTAAGCGATTTTCGTTTAACACTCTGCATACAGTCTGATGACTCACACCTACGTCACGCGCAACAGTTCTTGTGCTTGACTCGGGTCTATCAGCCACAATGTTCAAGATGCTTTCTTCCAGCCTTGGAGTGCGTACAGCTCTTACTCGACCAGCGCCATGTCTGTTGACGTCGAACGCACCTGTTTCACAAAGTTGACGATGTAACCGTTGAAAAATTCTATGATCCGGCATTCGTCGATCAGGATACTCCGCGCGATACATTCGTAACGCAGCTCTGTCGTTACCATTTGCACGGCCGTACATGTAATGCATGTCTGCTTTTTCTGCATACGTAAAGTCACCCATCGTCTACGGCAGCACAATTGTAAAATGGCGCTTTTCCCTACTGCGATGCATCATGTTCAACAGCGGCTAGACATCTACTGCCCTCTACCGGCAATGATACCAACCGATCACTCCATTTCTCTTTCTCTTTCCTTTTATTTCCCCTGTTTACGCCTCACCGCGTCACTTGCGACTATACATTCCTATACAATAAATCATTGTTACAATGTCCTGTACCTACCATTAAAGTTTGTACCATGAATTCGGGACCACCCTGTATATATATATATATACTAGGGGGCTCCGCCCCCTGCTCGCTTACGCTCGCCAACCCCCGGGGATTGCTGCGCAATCCCATTTGGTTTGCTTCGCAAACCAACACTCCTGTCACAGATACCATTTGGTTTGCTTCGCAAACCAACATTACTTTCACAGAGTGAAACTATCTGAATAATTCGTATTATGCTGATTTCACTTTCCGGTTCATGACGTCACAGCGAGGGCTTCGCTGCGTCTCGCTTACGCTCGCCGACCCCGGGGATTGCTACGCAATCCGTTTGGTTTGCTTTCTCAAACCAATACTTCTTTCGCAAGTGATTTAACTTTTTTTTGCTTTAACACTTAATGCACCCTAAACTAATAGCCGCATCAGTAAAAAATCTTCTGCATCTTGTTCCCTGTACAATTTTAACTAAACATTGTTAATATCCAAACTTTACGATCTGTACTTTGTCGGTAAACTGTCTTGAAAACAGAGGGAAAAAAGCGAGCCTTTTTCCTCGCCAAATAAAAAGAAATCGTTTTTATGGCAATTGTTGCTACGATAAATTTGATATCTGGCAAACCCGATAGTCAAAAGTGTAACCCACTACTGCTTTCGGAAGCAGATTTGCGAACTGAAAAATACGAAATTTGTGTCACCAACTTTTGATTGCATCGAATTTATTTATGAACCAATTTTAAAAATAATTGTACCGTAAGAAAGAGTATATTCTGAGGTATACTGCAATATTTTTAAAATTAAAAATTAACAGTAATACTATACAGATATGACCATTTTAGTTTTGTATCGGAAGTTACGATCTGAAAGTTCCGAAAATTGTATGACCCACTTTTATTTGCATCGATTTTATTTATTAACCAATTTGAAAAATAATTGTACCATAAGAAAGAGTGTAATGTAATGTATTCAGTGATGTTTTCAAATTTAAAAAATAATGGCTTTTGCCGTAGACAAAACGGTTTTAACAATAAGTAGCGAAAATATCCAAAGATTCCGAATTTTGTATGACGAACTTTTGATCGCATCCAATTTAATTATTAACCGATTTCAAAAATAATAGTACCGTAAGAAAGAGTATATTCTGAGGTATACTGCTATATTTTAAAAATTAAAAACTAATAGTAATTAGATATAGATATGGCAGTTTTAAAAAAAAGTAACAAAAATGTCCCGATTTTTCCTGAATTTCAAAAAAATATTATCAGGAACCAAATTTAAATTTAAAAAAAAACTCGACGAGCTGCAAAAATTTACGTTGAGAGGTACTCTTAAAAAAAAACTCACGACTGAAGACTGAAAATTTGAATGTGTTTTGCTCACTCGCGGAAGAAATTTCACTTCTTCAACTTTAACACTTAATAAAACCTAAACTAATAGCCACATCGGAAAAAAATCTTAATAATTATCCAGGGAATACGATGAAGAACAAAGCATGTTAATTTCATTTTTTTCCGATCAGTACTTTATCGGGAAACCGTCTAAGAATCGAGCTAAACAACACAGTTTTCAATTCTTCGGCGGCGGCGGCGGCGGCGGCGGTAACATTTTTTTAATATAGAGAGATATATATATATATGTTTGTCTTTTTGCTCCCAAAATCCTGACGATTCTACGGCACTTACAGCGATGAGATTTAGCACAGAGGTAGTCCAAATTTTGGGTCGCGGCGAATTTTAAAATTTAATCAAGGACATTTTAAAATGAATTTAATTAAATTTAATCATTATTTAATGCTACAGCATAGAAGAGACCACATATTCTCAATTTATTGTTTTCGTTTCCGGCCCGCGGATGAATAATTTTTTTTTGCAAGACGATAAATACAAGCAATTTTTTAACTGGAGTAAATTAGTTATTTTCCCATCTCCTAGACTGTTGAAGATAGAGAAAAAATTTCAACGGATTTGAAATCTGCGGAAAATTTCACTTTAGATCCATATCTAAAAATATGATTTTCTTTACTTAAATAACTTTTTAATTGAATATATATTTTATATTTTTGCACGAGATTGTGACGTCACGGTAACTTTCCCTTTCCAAAAATAAACAGATTGCTTTACGCGCCCTTCACGTTAAAAAAAAAAAAAAACGGATTACATTTCCAGCCTCTTTCAGTGGTGGGCAAAAAAATAGAACAACGTTTTGAGAGGCATTGATCAGTTCTTTTTCGTAAAAGCAGATTCGTTAAAGATGGATTAAAAATTTCAACGTATTTAAAATCAGCGGAAAATTTTACTTAAGAATAATACCTTATATCACGTGCACGGGAAAAGCCGGGTCTCTAATATTATAATAGGAAGTATTTGTTTGTTTGTCTGTTTGAGGCCGCAAAATCCTGACGATTCTATGCCACTTACAGCAATGAGATTTGGCACACAGGTAGTCCGAATTATTTGTAATTTTTGGGTCGCGGCGAATTTTAAAATTCAATCCAAAATATTTTTTAATTAATTTAATAGTTTTGTTCTCTATCTCTTTTTCAAATGTGGAGAACTTTTTCTACCCGTGTGACTTAGCAGTCAGGGTTTGGAAACATGCCAAGCTTTCTTCAATTTCAGAACGCGGAAAAAATTATTATTTTCGTTTCCGCTTTGATTTTGAGCGTACGAATAATTTTCCAGCCCGACGATAAATCTTTTAATTGAAGTCAGTTTTTTTCCATCTCCTAGACCGCCGACGATGCAGTAAATATTTCATCGGATTTGAAATCTGCGGAAAATTTTACACCAGATTAATACCTTACATCACGGCGTCGCCCGTGGCATATATATATATAGTTAACTTTTTTTTTTCTGTTTTGCAAAATAGTAATTGTTGTAACATTTATTGAGGCGGTAAGCAACACCCGAAAGTAAAATTCCATGCGACCCCGGAGAGGACTTGAATTCATGCATTCACTTCCCCCTCCCCCCTTTCTGTTTTGCTTTGAATCATCGTCGGCGTTAACCATCCAACTCAATTCTCTTCCTCTCCAAAGGCTGCTTTCGCCAAAGCAAATTTGATACCCAGGATGTTATTAAACGACATTTTAGCAGCCAAACTTTGATCCTCAGATGTTCAAATTTGTGGTCACGAAAGAAAACGTCAACGCTTGTCACCTTATGAGAATGTGGATAAGGCTCTTAAAGTCATGGATTAAATATACACAATCGCAAAATGCTTCCATATCCTGGAATGGTTTGAAAGAAATGTCCTTGTAATTTTCTAAAGAACTTGGCGAGTCAAGTATCGTTGCTAGCAATGGCTGGCTACAACGATTTAATTCAAGGCATAACCTATCCTTTTAAAAATTGAGCGGAGAAGCACCTGATTTTGACAGTAGTTCCTTTAAAAGAATGGAAAGATGTAGTGTTGCGGGACTTTCTCAAAAGAATTGAAATATGGTGTCACAGAAAACTATTGCAAATTGCTACCGACGTGCTGGATTTCATAGTTCTCCAAAGTCTAAAAAATTATCGGAAGACTACGATGAATATCTACCCTTAACTAATCCAGCAGAAAAGCTGCGGAATCACGGTTATGCCAAAATCTGCAGACCAAAATTTGTCTGCAATAATTGATGAAAATCTCACTACAAACAGTGAAGCTGCAATACAAGACATTGTTTCCAATGTGTTAAATTTGAATGACGAAGGAAGCGATGACAGCGAATGTGAAAAGAAATCAGTATCAAAATCAGATACGCTTAAAGCCATATAGATGACATTATCGGGTGTTTTTTTACTATTTCCAAAGCAGCAGATGAACATTTAAAAGCTATTAGGCACTTAGAAAAAGTTGTGTTAGCATCCTAGAAAAGGAGGCAGTCTCGTATATCTGAATATTATAAATAAGTGCATTCAATATGGATGCACGTACGTATATGTACTGTACTTAGATATGCTTACTGTACCAGGTAATACCACGAAAGATACCCCCAAAAAAGTTGTCGGATTTTATGCAAATCCGCTGGCGTCCGGTCCATTATTGTAGGGTAGTGTGTATATACAGTGTGGCCCAGCTGTTAATGTTCGAAACGAATCAAAATTTTAAAACACATAATAGTGATGAAAATATTTTAATGATATATATTGAAATTATTTATGATATATATTGAAATTATAAATGATATATATTGAAATTATTAATGATATATATTGAAATTATTAATGATATATATTGAAATTATTAATGATATATATTGAAATTATTAATGATATATATTGAAATTAAATAGTAAGCAATTAATGATAAAGAGTTTCGAAGTGACCGCTTTCTTTAACAAGGACATCAATGAGACATTTCAGGAATCCATCAATCACGCGTGAATATACTTCGATGTCAATAATGTTGATAGCAGTTATAACGGCAGTTTTCAGAATAGGAAGTTTCTTAGGACACGACGGCTAAAATTTGCTCTTTAAATAACCCTACAGTAAGAAATCGCAAAGGATTAAGTCCGGAAAATAAGGCGCCCATTCAAAACCACCTTGGATATATATATATATATATATATATATATATATATATATATATATGTGTGTGTGTGTGTGTGTGTGTGTGTGTGTGTGTGTGTGTGTGTGTGTGTGTGTGTGTGTGTGTGTGTGTGTGTGTGTGTGTGTGTGTGTGTGTGTGTGTGTGTGTGTGTGTGTGTGTGTGTGTGTCGAGTTCTTTGGGCTAAATACTCTCCCAGCTGCAATTTCAAGTAACGTTTCGTATTCTTGTTTATGTTTCTTATTCCACCTTTTCTGTGGTTTTATTTTATACTGGTTTGTGTGTTTGCTTTCGAATGGTTTATTGTATTGCAAGTATGATAAATATAGATAACATATATGAGGAAGAGGGTTCTATAAGCAAAAACAGTTAATGTATCTAAGAATGAATTAGGATCATAGCAAATATCAACACAATTTGACATTTTGTTAATTATTGTATGCTTTTCAGTGGGAAAATATGAAAAATATAATATGTGTTGCCACACATTTTATTGTTCACATCGTTTTGCTAGTGTGTTTTGCAGACAAGGCAAATGCAGGTACTACATTTACTGAAGCTATATAAGCAATGGGAGTCGATAAATATGCAACAATAAATTTGAGTCAGAGTAAATTTCCCACCCCATTTGACGTTATCTTAACAATTTAAAACTTTTCATTGGGAAAATTTTGGAAAATACATTTTTGCTGTCACACATTTTTGTTGTCACACATTTTGTTGTTCACATAATTTTGTTAACAAGTATTTCAAGCAAGGTGGAACACTGCAAACAATATGTCCATGAATGTGTCCAAGAATAAATTGCGCTAGATTAACAGTTTACAAGTGCGCTACCCTGCTATTAAAGATCCTACAAGGTAGCGAAATTAGAGCTTGGGAGAACATTGCTGTTTCACTAGCGCACGACAACCCGCAAATTAACTTGTTATTGTTCTGTAACAGATTTCCCAAAAGATCCATTTCACAATCAATTTTTACACCGAGAAGCAGGATAGCAGGATGGGAGAGCTTGCCATACCCCGGTGTTATTTTCATTTTAATTCGAGCGTTTCACAGAGTCGCCGTTGCCAGATATAATGACAGTTATCGTTTTCTGGCATCGGGGGAAGCTTATCAGTTGCAGTCTCATTATTCTCTGGTGGGCTCTGAGCACTTATTGCCCGACTTTTCGTTAATGCGACATTTGCATGCTAGCTGCAGACATGCATACAAGCCAATAGAGATCATACCCGTCGTTTCTAGGAAGTTCCTCTTGAATTATGCAGAACATACACACCAATAACTGATATTAATAAAAGAAAAGTTATTGCGTGTTACGATGTATCCCGATAGCTGCTCTCAATGACACAAGAACTATCATTACAATAAGTAACGAAGCTATTTAACATACATAAATCTTCCTTTTTGAATGCTTCTTTCGTTGGTGAAGCATTTAGCCCTACCCCATAAGTCTTCTTGATATAATCATTGTATTATAGTATTATCAAAACTTGCGATATATTAATACTTCCTGTAATTAGATTGACTATAGGGGGAAATGCATATAGATGTTATACAAATACTAAAACTAGATGAAACTTTTATTACCTAGTTTATATAGCTCTTGGTATGACCACACAGCAAAATATAAGAATATTTCAAAATACGAGGGCTGTTTAACAAAGATTGATCATAAATTAATAAAAAAATCATTTCCAGTACCAATCCTCCAAATTTTTATGGTATTTCTCAAAATACTCTCCATTACATGCAATGCACTTATCCCACCTCTTTTCCAGTCTTCAAACACATGCTGGAAGTCATTTTTAGGTCCTTCAAAATCGCCTACGCAACTTTTACCACTGTTTGTGATGATGAAAACCGCTTTTCCCGGAGGTGTTTATTCAAATTTGGGGAAAGAAAAAATCGACTATATGGAGAATGAGGAACACACATGCCATTGATTTTTGAAAGATCTGACGATTTTTTAAGGCGAAAACAAAATTTCAATGCAGTGTATTGCATTTTGAGTGTCACATCCATTTTCGCCCTAGGCGGAAATAAAACTAGGCGTTCTTGGCCGGTTTCCAAGACCTCAGCAATGACGTCATGACCGTGAAACTTGCGCTATCTATTCTCTACGTATCCCGCATCACATTCAATATGAATTTTATTTTTCTTGATTTTCTTAAATCACCTTTAAGAAAGTTATGATCATTCTTTATTGAACAGCCCTAATAGCAAGATTAGACGCGCATATTGGATTTACGAGGTGCGTTTTCTCTTGGGTTCTACAAACCTCACATAAGTAGTATCAATGATAATTTTTGAACAGTTAAAATCCAGTAGTATACTTAATCGAGTAAAAATGGTTAACAATATATTAAATACTTATTTAATAACACTAAATATAATGATGCAATTAACAGTGTGCTTAATTTAATGGAATGTGCATCACTAAATAACAATTACATTTGTATTATGTGCAGAAATGAGAAGACCCCAAGCTCAGAAGAGTGTTTTCCTAATCATACTTTGGCGTGTCTAGACGTTTGGTAACCACGCCCATTGGAAAGAATGCAAGACAATAATGAGTGCAACTTGTTATTAGAAATGTCCACATTGGGATCACCTATCAGAACTGTTTGTAAACACACAAATGTACGTTTTGAATACCAGCTAAATAAACCCAATCCTTTACTAAGCTATCACCAGCGTCTAAGATCACCTGCTGACTTGAAGTATCCATAGTTTTATGGGTGCTTTTCACAAACAGATCCTTCCATTTGCCCGAAACAGTAAGAAACGCGACTAATCAGACTAAGCTACTAGTTTCTCGTCATCAAAGGTCAGTGAAGGGTGTTACCTTGTCCAATCAACGTGCATAGCTGCGTGTGTGCGAAGTATTCATCAACGGTCCTCGAGTTGTACGTCGATTCCTAATCCTATATATTTGAGAGAACGTTACACAATCCTCATGCTGATGCTTGTTGAGAGCCCCAAATTGAATTCATCTCCTATTTAAGTCAGAGTTGCTCGTTTATAAGGGAAACTGTTCTTTCAATCTGACCATGGCCACGTTCATCCATAGACTCTTTATGGTCACTGCTACATTAATTTATAGGTTTCGAAATAATTCTCACTTTCTCGATGCCTTCTTGAAATGTTAGACCCATCTCACCAGCTTCAACTATTAAACAGCGTTGAAAATTGCTTAAAATGTGATAACTATCAAGATAACTCCACTTATTCCTGTCGCCTTACAAATGCACACGAAGACTCAAGGAATTACGTACATATGTGAATTGTAGTTTGCTTAGCCTTGTCTGTATCAGTTTAAGGCATTTGAATGTATTAATGTGAACTAGATTATAGTAATTATTCATAATGTCGTGACTCTCCTGGAGGTTTTCTTGACGAGGTATCTCTTCATTAGTAAAACCTCACCAGATTTTAATATACAAGATACCTGGTCATTAGAAGACGTAAGGATATTTTAGGCCAAGACAGATTTAACGTGCAAAAACTCCCTTTATACATGAAGGTCTGTGGTTGGATTCATACTTGGAACTTTGAGGTTGCTAATCCGTTACTCTTCCTACAGTGCTCCCGTGAAGCCCAGAGTGTTACGCACTTGTGTCTTGTTGAAAATCATTTGGCTACAGGGAGAGAGGAAGCTAGTAATAAAAGAGTAAGGGTTTTCCAGTTAACCTTCCAAAGGGTTTCAATGAGATATCTTGTCCACCAAGATTTGACTAATTGTGCTGACCTGATCTTGTTTTCGTCATCATTAAAAAATCGGCAATATCTTGATGACGCAATAACCCACCTTGTTAGCAAAATTAGTCAAATCTGGGTGGACTAGATATCTCATTGAAACCCTTTGGAAGGTTAACTGGAAAACCCTTACTCTTTTATTACTATCTTCCTCTCTCCCTATAGCCAAATGATTTTCAACAAGACACAAGTGCGTAACGCTCTGGACTTCACGGGAGCCCTGTAGGAAGAGTAACGGATTAGCAACCTCAAAGTTCCAAGTATGAATCCAACCAGAGACCTTCATGCATAAAGGGAGTTTTTGCACGTTAAATCTGTCTTGGCCTAAAATATCCTTACGTTGGCGTGGTGTTGAAGTTTGATGAGAGGGGTACTAGCTCAGATGTGTCCTCGTCATCTAACCTTGGTTCAAAATTTCGTGATAATAGCATCGGACCTTTCCTTTTGATTGATCTCGGACCATAGCCAATAGCCCATTGTGTTGCTCCAGTGTGACGTTGACGAAATACCTAATTACCTAACTGAAGCCTATTAAATTTATGCAAGCTGCTTTGCCAAACATGTCTCCTGACCAGTTTGGCTTTCTTGAACAGTAGGATCTACCATTTCATTTTTTCAACCAATAGATATATATTGAGTCAATACGTTTGTTGGGGAAAACAAGCAATACTATACTACTAGAAATTATGGTTACTCTCTGGGGATTAAATGTTACAAGAGACACCCTTATAACCTGTTTAAATATATAATATTTTTTCGGTTACTAAGAAGTGTCACTCCTATTGACAGAGTATAGTTAAAATATGTTTTGTTCAATTAGAAAATGTTTAGAGTTCAATACCAATAGAAACAAAAAGTGGTTTCGAGGGGATTTCGATATGAAAACAAAAGTTTTGCCACTCGAGTAGGCTTACTAATTTCTATGTTGGATCTTTTTACAAGACACAGAATTCTGTGATTGGAGATATTTTATTTTTTTAGTACTATCGTATTTGCAATTCTACAGCTTGATTTTGTATTCAGGTAGAAAAAAAGACTTTTATTACTTTAAATATATCAGGTGTGTACCCTTATAACCTGTTTAAAATGTATAATATTTTTTTCGGTTACTAAGAAGTGTCACTCCTATTGACAGAGTATAGTTAAAATATGTTTTGTTCAATTAGAAAATGTTTAGAGTTCAATACCAATAGAAACAAAAAGTGGTTTCGAGGGGATTTCGATATGAAAACAAAAGTTTTGCCACTCGAGTAGGCTTACTAATTTCTATGTTGGATCTTTTTACAAGACACAGAATTCTGTGATTGGAGATATTTTATTTTTTTAGTACTATCGTATTTGCAATTCTACAGCTTGATTTTGTATTCAGGTAGAAAAAAAGACTTTTATTACTTTAAATATATCAGGTGTGTACCCTTATAACCTGTTTAAAATGTATAATATTTTTTTCGGTTACTAAGAAGCGTCACTCCTATTGACAGAGTATAGTTAAAATATGTTTTGTTCAATTAGAAAATGTTTAGAGTTCAATACCAATAGAAACAAAAAGTGGTTTCGAGGGGATTTCGATATGAAAACAAAAGTTATGCCACTCGAGTAGGCTTACTAATTTCTATGTTGGATCTTTTTACAAGACACAGAATTCTGTGATTGGAGATATTTTATTTTTTTAGTATTATCGTATTTGCAATTCTACAGCTTGATTTTGTATTCAGGTAGAAAAAAAGACTTTTATTACTTGAAATGAAAACTCTAGACATCATTTCAACTGAAAAATTGCATGCATTTTCAGGAATGCTTTTTTATGAATTGTTGTTCTCAATTTATTTCCATTATCTCAAACTTGAATTTATTCAAACAACGACCCTGGAGGGAATATTTAGTTATCCTATGAAGCATTTCGGAAAAGTAATTCAGTTTTTTCCCATTTCCTGAGTTATTTTGAGATTTCTTTGGTGTCGTAAATATTATGCTTATCTTAGTCTGAAATGCAAATGAAGTTTTATTGCCAAAGTGGATTATTCTTGAAAGGACATTTCCAAAACTTTCACGAATCTTCCAGCAGTACTTTCTTTACTTCTTTATTTTTTCTTATTTTTTTAAGTAGTAAATACAAAATCAATACACGTTCTTGTGTTTTTACTTATCCTTTCATATACCATCTCATATGGTACTTTACAATAATTATTCATGCGTGTAAATAATAAAAAATAAAAAGTACTTCCCATTATTAATAATACTACTCAACCAGTATAGAATAACTTTGTGTTGAAGGAACTATGGATTGGGGAGGGGGTATCTATTGGGACTGTCATGCACATTTCAACTGTTTTGTGAGATGAAGTTTGGAAATCGCTAAAAGCGGAATGGAAATTAATTATTTTTGACTGTATTGTTATCATTTTGGTTTAATATTTTAGAAATATTCTTTAAATTTAATTCTCTTATGATTGATGTTTTTAAGTACGGAAACATTTTTCATAATTTTTTGAGATTATATACTAATACTTACCTTTTGAGAAATGACAAACTATGAAACAAGTCCAAATTGCAATAAATACCGTGCAACTTAGTGCAAAATAAACACAAAGGGAATCAACTGTTATTAAATGTCTTGAAATTCAGCAAAATTCACGTATAACTTAAATGTCTTGGTCTGCGCGATTTTTTAATAATTTCTTTTCATAAATTTTTACTACTCTTCCTTCGCTAGATTTCTAAGGGGATTTATTGAAATGACGAACTCTGTGGGTCTCAATCTCGGTTCAGCCAAACCCGTAGTGTACAAAAGGAGCTGGGGCACGTTAAATTTGCAGTGGCCTCCAATGGCTTCATGGTGTGAACGTTTGACGAGCTTAGGTGTTTTCGCTCGTCATATGAACGTGGGGCAAATTATGAGGAGTTGTCATCGGATCTTTCGCTTAGGGATTGGTCTGGGACCGTCACTATAAGTTTTGTGTCCGTATAAAGTCTGGGACCGTCACTATAAAACATTTGTGTTGCTCCAGTGGGAAGTTAATTAACTACCTATGTACCTGTGCCTTTAAATAACAATTTTTGTTCAACTCAAAATCTGTCATAGTTGAACAAAGCGAGAAACTAACTGCGAGTCCTGTATTGGTTGATTTATTTGCTTGAAACATTTGTTGTCGTGTGTGTACATTTTATACATAAGAAAGTAGTGTTTGTATGTACAATGAATATTTTCTCCTCAATTCAACTATTTGTCTATTTTGAACCATTGTTCTGAAATCCCGTGGGTCCAGTCTATGTCGAAATAGCTATATCTATTTACTTCACTTTTGGTATGAGGGAGATTTGTGTACTTGCAGCACACCTTAGTAATTAAGTCTCACAATGTCAGTCTGAAGATCTTCCCAGTTCACGTCTGTTAGTTTCTATATTTAATAAAATATAATTTGAATTAGAGAATAAATTAATAATTTATTCATCATTATTCTCTCAGAATTTTTGTGTTTCCCGCTTGTATACTCATTCACATTAACCATACTTTAATTATTATTAATTAGTCTGTGTTGAGAAAATTGAGAAGTAAATTGAGCAGTTTTTCGATTGCGTTTTGAAACAGATTGTTTACATTAGAATTGTTGAAAAGCAATTTTTTTTCCAGAAGTATTTTTACATAATTTTGAAATATAACAATTTTTGAGTTCAACACATATTTCACTTTTGTAAATACAAATAAAAATACAAATATTGACGACCAGCTACAGGCTCAAGCCCAACAAGGCTGGTCCTTTGTTTATGAATTCTCCAATTCCCACTGACTATCCAATTGTGTCTTAAATTCGTACACTCCCTTTGAATTAACTATATTTTCTGGCAACGCGTTCCAACTGCCTATTACCCTATTAAAGTAGTAGTTTTTCCTTAAATCCCGATTAAAATGTGTCTTATTCAATTTATACCCATGGCCCCTTGTTCTGTTATCCCTATTGAAATTCAAGCCCTCTGTGTCTCCTTGTTTTACAAACTTGAAAAGCTGAATCAAATCTCCCCTCCTTCTTCTTCTTTCCAGTGTATACATGTTTAGCTTACTTAAACGTTCATTATAGTCGAAATTTGCTAGCCCCTTTATTATTTTTGTAGCTCTGTGCTGAACCCTTTCAATTGATCCTATGTCCTTTCTCATATATGGAGCCCAGAATTGTACAGCATATTCTAGATGTGATCTTACTAAACCCTTATATAATGGCAAGATTATATTCTTATCCCTTGAAGTTACAGTCTTTTTAATATACCCCAATAACCTATTAGCCTTTTTACCCGCAGCTGAACATTGGTGACCCATTTTAAAATCCCTGTGAATTATCACCCCAAGATCCTTGACTGTTTCTCCCTCCTTTAACCATAATGTTTTATCGAATGGTTTACTCGGATAACTTTTTGTATAACTATTTCTTAATTGATATGAAATTAAAATTCGACATGTTTAATCATCTTTGTGTTTCCTATATTATACTCTTGTTTCTAATAATTGAAATTTCAATAATTATGTCTGCTGAAATGCGGTCTAGTACTTTCAGTGTTATAAGCAAATTAATCAGTAGATTTGGGTGAATTATTTTGGATGTTTCGAATTTTGAGCGATGTATTAATATTCATTTTTCCTAAAAAATTATCAATTTCATATTTTCTGAAGAAATTTATTCTATGAAAATAAATAAAATTGACAATATTTATTTTCGACACAAATTTTCCCAAGATGATTAAAATTAAAACTTGCATTTATTTTCCCTCTTCCAAATTAAATTATTTTAATTTTCATTGTAAGCTGTACTCAATCAGGATGAAACATGACTCATTATAAGCAGTAATTTGGTTGTTTTACAGAAAGTGAATCCATTAATTGGAAAAATGCATAATGTATTAAAAGAATGATAAAAGGGGTCATATATAAAATAATTATTTACACTTTTTACGCAGGGAGCGAAAATATTTTGTATGTATTTACCAATTCTCAGAATACTTTTTAAGAGACCATTAAAATAAATTGATTTCCACTGAGATACTGGAAGAGCAATGTTTGATTTCAGTTATTAAAGTACATTATATCAAGACAAAATCCACAGATGATTTACACTGCAAGAAAAATAAGATGTAAATGTCATAAACCTCAACTAAAAAGTTAACACGATATAAAGGTACTAAATACGTTAAAATGTTACAATTTTTCTCACCAGAAGTTACATTATAAAATACTACCTCTTATTTATTTAAAATATTTATGTTCTAAATCGAACTGTGTGACTCGCTGTAGCACACATTTCCCCTTCTTGAATTAGTGTCTTCACACTTGAACAGGTTTAAAAGAATTAAAGTGATCCAAGTATCAGTGAAGCATTTCAAACAAATCCTCCCATTTTAATTTAGAACCCTCTTCAGAAAAGAAAGAAAAACTCTCTCGGAGCAAACAGCGTCAGGAAAATTTCCACTACTTAATGTTCCGAAAACTTAGTTTCGAAAGTGTTAATTCGGGATCGCTCTCCATCTGTGTTTTTGATTCCAGGTTTCTTCCGGAACTCCTGCCCTAATTAAGTGTTCCAACAAACAAACGACACTGCCTCCCTCTATCCGCGGCCAAAACACAGACGTCCTTTGGGTATTGGTATCGCCATTGATCCGTGAAACCTTTTCCGGCCATTCTTTTGTAATGTCTGCAGCTAGTTGCTATTCCATCTGCGCTCTGCAATCACACGAACAAACAGCTAATAAAGTTAGTGGACGTAAAGAGAAACTGGGTTCCGAGGCTCTAACCTTTTTGGGAACGTGATTTGGACACCAGGTGTTTTCCAATCCTTAATGATTGCAATTAAATTTTCCCTTCTCTAAAGTGGCAACACGTGAGTTTTAACCCCAAGCGGATGAGGCAGCCGACAGACTTCAAAGAGAAAATCCGGGTTTCCCTCTCCTTATTTTCCTTGGGATTAAAACCCTTTTGGTCTTGATTTATTCCTGTTTGCTCCTGGTTCTAAGAGGATAACACCAAGGGAAAGTGCGAGAGCAGATGGATTGGAATAATTGTCGGAGGACCGAAATGGATTTACTTTTACTACACGCCAGACAACTTTCATCTGGTGGAAGGAAGTCCAGAATAAATTTCTGTATTGTTTGGGCGTCCGTGATGAGAAGCTCGCTTGTTGGGACGGAGCTCGCTCCTCGCTTTTCGGGCTTCTTGACAATTTAATCCTCGCCTGACTTGCTTCAGATAAGCTGATTACTTTTACCGGAGTCGGAATTCTGGATTTAGTTGATGTTCGTGTTATTTAGAACGGATACTTTGAAGTCACATCTTTCTGCACGATTTTGAATCGCTCGGAGCTATTTGCATCTACGCGGAATTGCTGAAAGTGGCAATGAATTTAAAATGCATTTCCGTAATTCGGGGAGGTGTATATCTCTTCACTTCTATTCGAGAAACCGTTTGAATAAAACGTTTTAAAATATTTGTTTGACTTAGGAAGGGCCGAGAAGAGCTAAATTCATTTTAAGTAAAGCTTTTGGAAAATTCAAGAAATGGCTCGGATAAGTCGAACTAAAGTAAATTTCGTAAATATCTTCTGTTCATCATATAAAGGTATTATCGAGATGCGAGAGTTGTTTTGAGTTTTCATTTAATATGTATGATGCGAAATCGTAAAGGTCGAAAGGTTCACGATGAAGTACTGAGTGTGATATATACGGAGGTGAGGATTTTATGCGAAATTTTAGCAATGTACGTAAAATGAAAAATTATTCAAATAGCTTCTTGGAATAAAACACGAGTCGTTTATATTTTGTTTGTTTATTCTGTTTCTATTATAGGTTAGTAATTTATTTGTGCTAGAAAATTTAGGTATTTGTATTCATACGTGTGGCATAAACTAAGTACTTTCTGAATGCAAATGGTACAAAAAAAATAACAACTAACAATCGACAAGTTATTAAAATATTTAAATGGTAAATTATCACTAAAATACTACGATTATAAATTATTAAAAAAGTAGTACGATTATAAATAAGTAATAGTATTTAATATTTTTAAGTAACTATTACTATGTGAATAAGTTGAATTATTACTAAATTACTAGGATTATAAATTATTAATATCAAATATTTGATTATAAATTATTATTAAAATATTAAAAGTGTACACTATTATTATTGTATTAGAATTATATACACATATTCTTATTGTTGCGTTGAAACTAAACGCATATATTATTATTATTGTATTAGAATTAAATACACATATTCTTATTGTTGCGTTGAAACTAAACGCATATATTATTATTATTGTATTAGAATTATATACACATATTCTTACTGTTGCGTTGAAACTAAACGCATATATTATTATTATTGTATTAAAATTGTATATTGTTATTGTTATTATGTTAATTATATATTATTACGTTAAAGTTTTACATTTTTATTACCTTGTCAAATATTATTAAAAGGGTATATTATTATTAAAATGTTAAAATTATTAAAATGTTAATTTACCATAAGTGTTATTATTAATGTTTTAAAACTATAAATTATTATTATAGTATTGAAATTGGAAATGAATTTAAAAATGCGTTAGTGGTTCGTATTTCACCACCATAACATGTGCTTTATAAGACATTTTCTAAATAGTTTTGTAAGAAGAAATGAATAGTTTAAAATTGTTTATGTAAAAATTGAAAGAGAAAAACTCTCTGAAGCTGGAAGATAAATTTGTTACTGGGCAACTAGAGACGCCAGAGTAAGTGCTTAGTTTTTTTTTGTATGTTATTATTTATTTGAATTGAGGTAAAGTAACATTTTCCCTTAGTATCCAGAACAGGAGTTCTTGTTGTGAAGAAATTGTTTTTTATCTAGTAGTTGTTTATTCAGTACTTCTAGAAGTACTGTTCTTGATTAACTTCAAATTTGAAATATACCATTTGTTCACATATTTCCCTTTCAGAATTATTCTATTTTTTCAATAACTATTCCAGTTCTGTCTCTTAAACGTGTCGCAGCCAAATGTATTTGAATTATATTTAAACAAGTTCTAGTGTTCACTCAATAGCCTAATAAAGTGTTTATTTCTTGAAAGCATGTGGATAGTTCTAACAAATTCTCTTGAAAGTCATTGCTTTTCAAAATACGAAATTGTCTTATTTTATTCTATAAAAAGAAATAAAATATACAACCCAATAATTTTTGAAGAATAAAAGGTAGATAATCGTACATGACGTAACGAAAAGTAATTTTAAATCTTCATGACAAATTATTTATAACTCATGAAAATCTATAATAGATTTTTATATTTCAAATGAAATTAATCAGGTTCATTGAACACTTCTTCTTCTGAATGGAAACAACCCCCTCCGTAACAATTTATTGAAAACCCACAGCGGATTAGCAAGGAAAGTCTCTAATGAAAAACGAAAGAAGACCCGGACATGTGGGAGGAGTGCTAGGTGCGCCAGATTATCCGAGACGTGGTCAGAGTCCCCCAACAGCCTGCACAGCCCCCGCCCAAAGCAAAAGGTGTCCGTTCCAGCTCAGAGTTTTCAATCAACACGAGGCCACCTTGCTCACACTCTGGACTCATCATGCTTGCCTCAAGAGAGGTCATCAGACTCAATGGCGTTCATCGCGGTGGCGACCACACATCGTGAGTCGAGCTGGATTGTTCTCATCACTGAGTGGCGAAACGTCACTCACAGGAAGGAAGCTCAATACCTCCGGGGCATCTACTAGGATAGCGCCCCCTCCTCAGTAGCCCCGCAGGACAGCACACTGGACTGGACGTTTCATTACGAAGCACCTGCTGCAAAAGCAGCTCATCTTCACATCAGAATAGGGCTTAAAGGGAAAAATTTAAAACAGAAGTATTGAATTTATAAAAATAAAAATGAATTAAAGGTTGCTGGTTAAAAAATATCAACCGCTACTGGAAAGCATAGAGGGCGGCACCTCCGACCGCTAGGTCATTTCCTCAGTTGGTCACTGTAACGTTAATTGAAAACGTTACATTCATAATCATCACCGCACCTACAACGAACCTAAAAATTACACAGACAACACCAATTTTCATGGATTCACCCCCTGAACTCACCGAAAAGAACGCTTTCTGAAACTCACTCATTCTCCCAACGGAAAAGTACAGTGCTACAGGCTGCAATTCCTTCGCATTCCTTCTTCCCACAACGGTCGAAGAGCCGGCCGATTCCGAGAAAAAGTGGGCAAATTTAGGGGTCAACCCCTTGCCAACTTTCATTCATAGATCCAATTATCAAAAGGGTAATTAACTTCATCAATTTTGATCGTACGGCTTCTGAACATCTGTCAAAATGTGCCTTAAGACCTTATGGTCATTTTGATAGTTGTTTCGAGTCGATATGATGAAGGATTGATTTTATAATCCTCTTTATTCAATTTCATTCATTCAGACCCAGAAAGGACGCAAAGTGGGGTTGCCACTTGGCGGTTTCTGGCTGGATTTCGGATGGAGATAAACCATCATAAATGGAATTTTGGCAACATAATTGGCGACAAAATCGCAGTTTTCATTCATCCCATAAATACAGGTGTTGGCGTGATTTTCCTCAGACTCTCACTTTTCACCAACGTCAAAAGACGTGAATTTTTTTGCTGCTTGGATTTTCGGGGTGACTGTGGGGTTGCACAAGAGAAGAAGTGATTGACCGAGGGAACCAGATCAACTCCCGCGGAGCATCCCTTTCAACCATCTTGAGGATCCAGATTTTTGTCTGGAAAGAGTTTCCCTGTTTTCAACATTCATTTTCTTCATATATTCGGATCCCACAGTTACCTCCAACCCGTTCTACATCACCGAGGAGTCAGGGCCTTTAGGAATACCGTCCCGGAGCGGCTTCTCCTTTTTTCCGCGTAACGTTCGTGAAGGTCCTACTCCGACAAGGATCTCTATACAAGAGTTTGCCTTATTCGAACAACGTACATGCCCTTTCAAACCAAAAGAAAAACGATGGACGTATGAATCCTCTCTGGTACTATGGTGAAGTAACGGGTATTCCTTCTCCTATTCAAATAAAGGAAAACAATTCATTCTCAGTCATCCTGCTTGAGTTCTGTGTCGTCTGAATCAAATATACTCCGGCCAATATATTCTTCAAGAAAAACCTGCTATTTCATCTGAAGTAATGCCAAACCCTATTACTTCTCCTTGTAACTAAACACTGGGAAGTGGCCGTCGCTTCCACTGTCCCCATTGCATTTCTAATACATTTCAAGGACTCTACTCTCATCGGTCTCCAAGTTCGAATCCGGTTTCCTCTTCAAAAAAAAAAGACTCTCCTCAATTCTGGAAACAATTCCAGATGATGTCATCTTGAAAACCACAGGTCGTATCAACATATTATTTTGTCTCTTGTTCTTTTGTTAAAAAAATCACCTTAATCATTTAATGGGAAACCTAGGGTTATTGCTATTGAAGTCCTCTTGCTAATACTTTAGTAAGTAAGGAACCACTTCAACTCATCCATAACAACCCATACCTACTACCACTATCAATCCTCTCACTTATGCATGTTAAAAAAAAACAGTACACTCATTTATGTTATTATAAAAATAGTACACTATGTATGCATATACCTATTCTCACACTTATGTGTTTTAAAAATAGTACAGTCACCCTCCCAAGTAGTGACCGCGTCCGAAGGTGCTTAGCTTTCCGTGATCAAACATCAGGACAGCACACTGTTCTCTCACCCCAATGTCCGGCCCGTGGGCGCTAGTACCGGGTCCATCATCCATGGTGGTATGTAGAGACCTCTGCCGCCTACCAGATAGTCTAAATTCGTAAGCGTGCAGGTATTAGCCTAGGGTAGGTCCGGAGAGGCAAACCTCTAACCATCCTAGTTACCAGGTGGCACCTCGGGGAGGTTCCTGCCGCTACTTGATCGGAAGGATAGCGGCCTGTCCCTACCCGCCGGGTCACTACTCCCGAGCGAGCCTACAGCCTTTTCCTTACCGGAACGTATCGATAACCAGCCGTCGAAAAGTAATCCGAATCGCCAGACACTTACCAGTAGCCAGCCAGCCCCAGCCAGGCGCCTACGAATAAAATCAACCAGCACTCGACCCAACACCGAAAACACCCACCACCGGCCATGTCGGCCAAGCGGAGACCGAGACTGCGCCCTACAGCCCCGGCCCCCCAGCCGGCATGATCAAGTGTCCTCACGGTCCAAACGGCGGGTGTCTGCCGATATCAATTCCGGACTACAACTAGACACAGGAGCCTGAGCACCTGGCTGACTTTCGGCGTCCCCAGCCAACGCCTTAGCGATCTCTGGTTAGAGAGGTTCAACCACTAACTAAGTTACATCATTCTCTTTCAGAACAGGTACTTGGTTTTAAGAGATTAGTCATTGACATAGGTTTCCTCTACAATGTTATTAAAATTATGAAACACATATTTGGTTAATTACTTTCAAGTAAACTATTTGGTTAAATTGAAGCAGTACTTACTAAGTTATTTTTTCTATAGAGCTTAAATTTAAATGACTCTAATCACGTTATGGAAGAACGCTCTAACTATCCGTATTCGGTTTGGAGTAACTCGAAGTAGAATTATTGTTTTCAATGGTTTTTCTGCATACATTAAGAATCCTTCTCATAGAAATCAAAAATGTTCTGGATTGGCAGTTTCCTTTCAAAAATTGGAACTCTAAATTGAAAAAATAGATATGTGGATTAAATTTGAAACTATATGTTAGATGAAAGAAAGCAGTGTAAGCAAACCAAACGAAGACGAGGTATTTATTTTCTGTAACCCATTACAAAATACGTGCGGGAAGCCCATTAAACTATGTTTACAAATTAAAAAGTTTAAGACATTCTTATGCAACTTCGTTTCATGTAAAATTTTATTAAAAACGATGTTTTTTCTTAAGTAAATTCAAGAGACCTTTTTAATATCTTTGAAAAATAGTAGTCATTAACATTGCTTTGGCTATAAAGAAAGCATTTTACTCGAAAACAAGTTCTTCTTAAATAATATGCCTCTAAATGGAATTTTTAGAGAAATATTTAGTCTCATTAAAAATTAACCATGAATACTGAATCAAATTTTTCTTCAGTCCCTTCATTATAAATAAATTCGGAAACATCGTATCATTGGTAAAGCAGTTACAAAAGTCAAAATATAGTCAGATAAAATACTCTAAATGAATCTTATTTGTTAACAAGGTACTAGAATAGCATACGACTCAAGTGGAATTTTCGGGGAAAAGTATTATCATTAAAAATTAATCATGAATATCGAATATTCATTACTTAATTATGATGAAATTTGGAGACATAGTATCATTTAACAAGCAGAGTTCAACAATCTAACAAGCATTGAGAAAGAAACGTCAGAGTGCAACACTTTTCACTGAGGGTTCGTGAATTTAAACTTTAAAGGTAAGGCTTGTTTACAAGGATCGAGCTTAACAAAGGACATTTATAAACATTAACAAACTCAAAAACAACGATTGTAGTTAAGTTACTTGGAGTTATCATTACACTAAGAATCAACGTAAATGAAATGATTTTTATAAAAAAATATGCAAATTATAAAAAAATCGAAAAAGTGTAATAAAAAAATCAGACACATAAATGCTATTTACATTTATTCAAATAAAATATTATTGATTTTTTTCTTTCCTCTTTTTTTAATCTACAGCAAACAGATTCAACCCAAGATTAACGCAGCAAAATATATTGCTAGTTAAATAACAAAATCAGATAAATATGTCATACAAAAAAGAAAATCTAACACGAAGAATATTTTTTGCATGTTTCATTTCATTGCATACACATTTCTCTGATAGGAATGATGAAACATGATAATTTTAAAATACAATTATATTCCATTTTTAAATTTTAAGATTTAAATATTGCTTTGATTATAAATGCAACTGATAACGGAATGGATCGGTTTATCAGCCATCTTCTGACCTTAGATAGAATAATCTTTGAACTGTTAAAAATTGTAATATTGAACAAATTAACACATTTTAAATGAGGTGATGATTTCTAAAATATGGATTGAAGGACAAAACTTTTCGATCACCATCTTGTGAAATAATATAGTAATTTCATTAATCATTCTTTTAATCAAATTATAATGATACGGCATTATCAAAAGATAATGCGAAATTGATCTTATTTATGTTTCAAGACTAGTTCAATAGTTAAAAGAGAATTCATTTCAAGAAGCTATCATTGTATGTTCTACACCCTTATGCTGGTTTTCAGATGAGGTATCTCGTCATTTGACAGTCTGACTATATCTTGATGGGCGAGATATCTCGTCATTAGCAAAACTGATCATATATTTTACTCGTAAAGATGCAATATCGGCAATATGACCTGCTAATCACGAGATACCTCGTTATTAACAAAATTAGATCTTAATGGACGAGATAACTTGTTGAAACCTCATGGAGGTTTAAGAACCAGCGTACCGACAGTTGCAAATTAAGGTCATGGAAAATATAGTTCCACCTTTTTTTATCATTGCAAAAATTTCATGTCATCATAACAAATAAACAGGCATTATCTCGTTGGACGATATATCTCGTCATTGGAAAATTTATAAGATCTTGATGGCCGATATATCACGCCATTAGCAGAATTGATCAGATATTGATAGATTAGACAATTCATTGAAACCGCTTGATGGATTAGCATACTCTTTTTGAACTATCAGAATAAGGTCACACTTCACCCTTCCTTATAAATTCAGTAGTGATTTCTTACATCGAACATGTGTTCATTCCTTTTTCCTGGATCGACCCTTCTAGGCTTCTAATACCACCCACCCACTTAATTTAAACACAATAAGCCTCACTTTCAAATTCATAAAGTAGTCAATGCTGTAGAATACAGAGTTTAATTCATCGTTTATCTATAAAAGTTTACAGTCATTATAGTTGGAAAACCCAATCAAATTTATGGGAAAAACAGACATTATTTGTCTAACGCTACAGTATTTCTTTTCTATGGAAGCACATTTTTTGTGTGTGTGTGTGTGTGTGTGTGTGTGCCCCGGTCATCTAGAATTCTAGAAACACCAACCTCTAGGGTACTTCACGATTTCAAATCGGACTTGTCCGTTACTTCAAGCAATGGAAATTGTTTTAGTTTTACTGACATTTTATCAAACAATTTTAAGTATTACTGATTGATCATAATGGGCATGGCATTTTATCAAAAGTACACTCTAGGGAGAGTTGGTCAGTACGTTTGGAAATCTAAAAAGACTCCCCTCATATTTTAAAACCAAATGTTCATAATTACACATCCCCAGAAGAGGTCAAAAATGTACCGGAACGATTTGGGGCACATTTGGGTTAATGTATTAGAGATCATCTCTCTTTTAGTTATTACTCTTCTTTTTTCATAAAAATTGGCTCTCGGCTTTACACTTTTCATCGATTTTAAATCACATTTATCACCCCGACGTATTTTCTAGGGGTAATGATCCTCATGAGAGCAGGTATATTTATATACGGTAGCTATTTCCCTGTAAAATATGTTTTATACTCTCTGGGATATTGTAATTTTACATGAAGAGGTTTTGTCATTTGGAATCCGCTGCGAATGGGTGATAATTTTTTGATTTATGGACAAGCAAATGTTTAAAGTACCAACTGATTCTCCACACATCAAGGACAATGTATATTCTCTCCATTAATCACTGTGATACTTTAAAATTAACCATTACAGCTAAGGTTAAAGTGGGAGGTGGTTTTATTTCATTTCGTTTAGTTATATCATATACCTTTTGTATACACTTTTACCAGACCTTGTAAATGTGCCACACATTTAACACTTTCATGAACTTTGTTAATCCTAATGGGCATGACACTATATTTTACTGGTACAGAAATATTAAAACATCTATCTGGCATTTTATATGTTATTTATAATGATAAAATATTAGTTATATAATGAGTTCTAATACTGATACAATATTTAGCTTATTTTAAAATTAAAAGTTTTAGCTAACATTACAGTCAAAGATTAATTTTTATTTTACCCTCTTTTGTTAATAATATATGCAAAGTTACCAATTAAAAAAAATGGTCCTCTGAAAAGAACAGTACTACATTTAGTTTAGACCTCGTACACCAGTTACACTTTTCGTACTTGCATACAATTTACTGGTGCAAAAGTATTAAACATATAGTACAATTAATTTAAACTCATAACAATAGATTATCCACCAGTAGTATGTGTGGTGGTCAGTTTTTTATTAACCGCTGGTGTACAATATATATTTAAACAATATTCGTTATTTAATTCATTTTAGTACTGCCAAAGTGCTCAGTTTAAAATATATTATTTATGTTATGATATTATAATCAGAAAAAATAACTGCTAGTACTGGTATACAATACGAGTAAGAACTAGGTCATCAGAATATTAATTTTTTTCATATTCATACATTCCTTTCAAAGTTTGTTAGGTGTTTAAAACATACTATTTGGGAATGTGTCATAATTTGGTCAAATAACTCCTATTTAACACCCTTATAATGATTTTTCTTAGATCCCACTTTGTAGTTAGATCTTTGTATCCTCAAGACCGTGTTATTCTGAAATATTTGGTCGAAAGTCATGAATATATCGCTCAAATATTTGCATTTTTTTATCTATATTTTTTAAGCAATAATCATCAAAACTTCATGAGACTATAATTTTTACAAGTAGTTTATTTTCTTAAAAATGTAAGGAAGTTGTACCCCTTACTTATCTTAGAGAAAGTGTAAATAACATGATACTTGACTTTCTTATAAAGTAGGAAAATTAAATTATATTTACATTGCACAGCATCAAATTTAACAGACGAGTAAATGGAAGAATAAAATATTAGCGGTACCATTTCCAGCATAATTATGTACTTTATTTTGAATATAGGCGTACTGTGTAAAAATAAATTTCTTTCAAAATTATCAATTGTCTATTTATGTGTTATCTTCTATGGACAATCTATGCACATTTTTCTCATAAAATAGCAACTTAAACCAGCAATGGCTTATATTTTTTACTCCAAGATGAAAGTAACTTTTATGATAAGGTATGATAAGAAAGTTCTACGATACCTAAAAATCGGTATCATAGTTTTAATTCACTTGATATCACAAAAATGCTTCTTTGTTACTTAAAAAGATAGAAATATAATGAAATCCTTACTTAAGGCTACACAGCCTAAAATAATTTATGTAACATACCATGCTGACTGTTAAAGTGTATAAATTACCTCTTTCAATACTTTACTTAAGTTCAATACTTAAGTTATATTACTTTTAAAAAAAACTGAATAATTATACCGTAAAATACTAATGAACTAAAACAGTAAGAGTGTTTTTATAAGACAAGTATTATTCTAAAGTGCAATTTTTCGAAATATCAAATACTTTTTTTAATCAAAGTTACTTTAAAACATTAGCTGTTTTAGATGCCATAGAATCTGAATTTCTTTCCTCCGTACACAAATAATAAAATTAAAAAAAAAAAAAAAAGAAAGCATAAAATTACTAGAATTCTTCTTAGAGCACCGAAAAAAATTATAATTAAGATTCACAGCTATAATCTGCCAGACATAAATTAAAAGTCTCATAAAGGCACATGTAAACCAACAGCGTGAAAATTCTAATCTAAGCAATAAGGCCGAATTATATCTCCGAATACTTAGAGCAGAAAACTTCACCGAAATTTTGCTTGGCATTATTAAATTATATCTGCAGTCGTAAGTCTGGATAATGATTCTGGAAAATAAAAGAAGCACAGAAAATCACGATTCTTGGGGAAATTAGCTGACGCTACTTCTGCACTTTCTAGTATGGGACTTCTCACGCAATTCCCGAGAGGTATTTTTCGAAATTATCTTATGCATTAGATGTTCGATAATAGCTCCACTAACGAGAGTTTCATTTTCTTTCATTTCCGCGGAAGTCAGAATTCAGTTAAATGTTACTTTTTTTGCTGGAGAATGATTAGCCATCATTAAGGTATTATTATAATTTTATTGCTTCTTCACTTCTCAGATACATGTATTCGGGTTTCGAAAGTAATTGCTTGCATTGAAACTGTTGTGTATGAGAGATATATGTTAACACCCAACTGCGAACTTACAGGAATAAAGTAGGTGAACAGTGTGACCTAAAAGCAAGGCATGTGCATTCAGATCATTGAATTCGTTGATTCATCGAGTTACATATGCATATCCTCATCATGACTCAACTGGAGTTTGGAAAATAAAACATGGATTTAAGTTGCGGTGCAAAGATTATGTTGACCCCCAATGACGACATTAAAAGAAAAACCACCATGGACAATTGCGCTCTGAGAGTTGAGTTCAGGTTCACGGATCTTTAAGGATTTAAATATGCATGCCCCAATCATTTCATAATGATGGCTATTTTTCTCAAACATATATCCCAGTTTTAGCAGCAATTGCTTACATTGAGGCTGTAATGATACAAAAGTCATAATTGTTAACCCTCATGTGGTTGTGTGAACAAGGTATCTTGTCATAAATAAAAACTGACAAGATCTTAATGTATCTTGCCAAGAGGTATCTTGTCATGAGAAACAACTGATTCGATCTTGATCTCATCATCATCAAAATAACGGCAATATTTTGATAAGGGCAATATCTCGACACACAATAGTACAATTATTCAGACCTTGATAAACGAGAAATTTTGTCGAAATCATTTGAAGAACTATCACTCTACCATGACCGTACAGGAACAAAGTAGTTGATAATGTGTGTTAATATCAAGTTCAAAATAATTGCTTCCCAGTGCTGAATTTATGAATTCATCAAGCCGAATATGAACAAAATCATTAAATAGCTAGTATTCTTTTTTCAGACAGTAAAACTTTCGTTTGAATTGTAATGTTTAGAAGTTATATTTTGATACCTAAATACGATATTCATCTCTTTTCAGACATATTCAAATTTAAACCACGGATCCCAATTTAATTTATTGCGTACCAACAAATAACCGTAGATAGAGCAATAACCAAACTATATCTATATTCGAGTTTGAAAAGTAGATTCTCATGCATATAAAAGAGCAATGGTAACGCTCTGAGAGATTCATAAGCGTGTATCGCTTCTGTGAGTCGGAGTCTTCCATACATTTTTTTTTCAATTCTCAACAGTTTTTATAATGACGAGCTCCAGACCTGAACAGTTTTCTTCTAATTACGAGATATCTCGCCCATCAAGATCTGGAAAGTGTTGCAACTTACAATACACCTCTTCCATTCATGTGGGTTAAGCATGCTTACCAATTGTTGCATAAGTATACCTAAGTAAGCCCCTCTCTCTCGTTACACGTTACGTTACAACTTCTTTAAAATATTCTCTAACTAGAGAAAAAGTAGGATCTGTCTGTGAAAACGCTTAACCTTTAACAACTGTCATAGGTCTCACAGACCCCGAATCATATTTGACAGGTCGTTTCCACCCTTTAAAGTGAATATTGGTCCTTGTCCTATTCAGTACCTTCCTACTACGTCCAATAGAATCCACATTTCAAGACTGGTTAGGCTACCCCCTACTATTTCGTGTTTTACACAATTTGCATTTTCCGCGTGCTATTTTAGACCCCTTCACAACATTTGCTTTACCGTTCTTGTTGTATTAAATAGTGTAAGTTGGAATAGGGAATTTCGGAAGAGAGCTTAAAATGGCAGCAAACTTTACTAAAAAACTACCTGTGTATCTTACACAAAAAGAAATTCAGGATATTGTTGATAATGGGTCGGAAATAGAGAAAATGGGAGAGTAAAATTACGGATAATATTATTGAATGCGAACACGATACGGATTCAGAAATTTAGGCAGATGAAGATGAAGACGTTTCAAGTGCGTCTTCACAAGAATAATATTTCTACGGAAAAAATAACTTCAAATGGGATGCCCGTGGGGGGGGGAACCTAATCGTGCCGTTAGAACACCAAAACACAACATAATTTTAATGTGTCCAGGATTGAAATGTCCTGCAAAATTAGGACCGAAAGCTGAGCCTAAAAACACATGGAATCTACTTAGCTTATGTAATAATATAAAATGTATTTAAATTTAAGAATTGAATTATTTAAATTTAAAATGTATAAATAATAATTATCTAAAGAATCTTTCATTAATATATTATATTAATCAACTTTATACGAACTTTAGTGAGCGAGGTCTGAAAGAAACCTTTACACTAGTTACGAGACGGTTTGTGACACAGCAGTTAAGGGTTTAGGTGTACATATATAGTTTATATTGAAGTATTATTAAAGAACGATTTGGTTCATCCAAAAAACACCTATTGGTAAACATGTATTATTTCAGTTACTTTACTCATCTTTTGTGTAAAATGCTTATAATTTATGTATATTACTAAAGTTTTAAGAAAGCTCTTTAGAGGAAAAGGTGCTTCCACACACAAAATTCAGTTTGGTGAAATATTCCATAAAATATTCTCGTTTCATCGAAATAACACATATTGATAATCCTGTACCATTTCAGTGAATTATTTCACTATTTGTTTGGTCTGAAATGCGTATGATAAGTGACTTATATTACTCAAATTTCGCGAAAGTTCTAAATGGAGTAGTACAACCACTCTCAAAATCCTGAATGGTGACCAACTAAGGCGCTTATTTGTCATGAAAAAAATAATCACTGCTGTTGATTCCTGAACCGCACGGTTAACTTGGAGCCACAGCCCACTCTAAAGAGGCCACCTCGCATATGACTGGGGAGCATCTCTTTAGTTACCCCTCTCTTTCTAGCGTCCGCTCCAGTGATGACTTTCGGACCCTCACACCTTCTGGAGACACTTCGATTTTATACTGGACTGCAAGACGCCTCATGTCCAAAATGACGATGGCGGGCGTAATTTAAAAATAAAAACTCTAAAGAGGCCTACCGGGAAACACATTATTTAATCTTATCATCAATTGGAAAAGTATATTTTAAAACCTCACGAGTCGAATTTCAAAACGTTATGTCCGATTGACCTTCCAACAGGCAAATGGTACAGTGAAATCCCGTGAACAACCTTCAATTTTTCAAAGAGAATATAAGTTATATTTAGGCTTATTTACAAATTTTTTTTTAACATGAAAAAGATAGAAGATAAAATTGTTTGCTCTTGGTTTGTTTTTGACTCGGATAGCAACCTAATCAAGTTTCATAAATTTCTAAAAACAAGATTGTTTAAAAAAAATACTTAGAATTTATTTAATTTTAAGATGCGTCGTTTTTCTTCTCTATGGTCTACTCCCATATCGCTGTAATGGTATCGACTTCATGTCCAATTCAGACTTCCAGCCATTAATTCTTTTGTAGCATCATTTATTTCAACTTTATGCGAAACGTTTCTCTTACCTAACACAGGCAGGTAGTATAATGGGCTTTTTTATCTAGATGTATCTTGGTAAATGGATATTTTTATGAAATGAGTTTAAATCTCCGAAATATATGTGTGTATCTATGGTAACAGGCTTCAAACTCATTTAAAATTGCAATCAGTCCCTACAGTGAAAATATCAAAATAATTTAGTCTGTAAAGTAGCTTATAGGAATATAGTAATACAAGTTCGTCATTTAATTCTCGGCTCATCTTTCAACATATTAAATACAAAATTAGTTATATTTCTTGGTTCAAGTCTGTATCTAAATTATAAAATGGTGTCCTTTAAAATGAACAATTATAAATATTTGTAGTTTCTTAGCAAGATAAACTTACATTATTTGAACGTATGATGTATTTTAAATAAATGAATTGCTCACCAAATAAATTCCATAGGCAATTTTCGAATTAATATTATTACTTATCAGCTGCTTTATTTATATAGAAATGATTATTTTATTCAAAATTATGTAATTGACCTTATGTTAGATGCAAAAGTAATATAATTGAATAGATATAAGCCAAGATCAAATTTATTAGATTAAAAAACAAAGTAACGCATCACACAAAAATATAATATGCTATTTGAATTGAATAAAGAAATTATTTAGTTCGAGCCCATAATACAAGCATGCATAAAAGAACGTTATGATTTCACACACATTTCACAAGTTTACATTCCATAATTAAAATAACACCACAATCAGGATTTGGTAAGGCTCAAATAATTTATTAAGTTTGAGTTTCTAATAGCTCATTCTATAGTTCGTAATACTTGAACTGTTTTAAAAAACTTCTAACATTTTCGTTTTAAATTTATACACGTGTCAATTTCTATAATATATTTATATTTTTTTATATCTAGTATTTTACTTATGATACAATTGGTTGGGCATTAAAAAGGTTTCTTATTGTTTGAGAATATGATAAACAGTAGTGGAAAATAATTAGGCCTTAATTAAATTAAATGCCTTATATTACACATCGAATGAGAAATAATTTAGCTCACAAATATTGCAATGCAATTATTTAGATTTCAAATTAAATTAAATCTTTTAAAGCGTAGTAATATCATGCAATTAATAGTAAATGAAAATGATATACATTTATAAGCTAGCTGATTGTTATTCAAAATTAAATTTGTATAAGTTTGTTATGTTCATTAATATTTAGGTGTTTCAAAAGCCAAAAGCTTGAAAACAGATTATAAAGAATGCTTTTAAAATTTCGTAACTACGGTACTAAAATAAGAATAAATAAAAGTTATTGCTGTTTTTGTGGTAAATAGTATTTATTTTGGGGGAAATTCATACCATCTTTTGTACACATTAAAGCCGGAAAACAAAAGTGTTGATATATTTTTCAATTTCACAAACATTTTGGCTTCAAAAATTTATCATTCTTATTCTACAATTTACATACATTTCTATACTTCATCAATTTATGTGACATTTTTCTATTTAATTATGAATATCTCCAATATTATGTAAATGTTACAGTATTTAAAATTATAGAATAAATAATATAATTGTCTAATGAAATTATGATTAGGAACTTTAAAGGAATGAAAAAAGTATTGTAGACTTAAATATAAAAAATAAAGGCACTAATTAAAAAAAATTAATTCGATTAAAAAAATAATTTAACTGTAATTTCTTTGGCCAAATTATAAATAGTTTTGAAACCACCATTGATAATTTCTATATGAAATAAGTACTCATATTTATCTTATAATGTTAATGTTCGCATAAAATTTTATCCAATTTTTTTTTTATCAAATTATTTTTTTAATGCAATGAAAATAAATCGGGATGATATATACATATATATTCAAAATTCGAGAAAATTTAATTTTCTTTCATAATGTCATACGTGTGAAGCTGTTAAATACATATTTTTTATTTTTTAATATGTATACAACTAGTTTAAGTGTTATTCTTAAATCCCTCCCTCTTAACTTTCTGAAATAACATCACCAAGCAAAATAAATCCATTAGAAATATGTGCGTATTTAAATATATCAAAAGATAGTGCAATGAAAATAATTTGAACAGCAATTTAAAACATAAAAAAATCAAACGTTCAAAGTTATGAAATATATCATCTAATTTAATGCTGCGAAAAGTTTACAATGTTGTTTCAATTTCGAAGCAAAAGTAAAATTTTCTGTCACTTTATACTACCTCTCATATCTTACGACAATAAAGGTGATTATGAGCTAATATGACTGCATTAATTCATTCTATAATGATTTTTGAATAGCTTTATTACTGAATAGTACAATATACCGATATCTTAAATTATAAACACTCGAAAAGATAGTTCAGGAGTAAATTTCTCTCTCTACCTCAATGATACTGCGTCTTTCCATCATGAACATTGGACGTTGATAATACATGCTTTTGAAATGTATTTAAAAATATGTGTTAAATCATAGTAATTTTGAATGAAATATTCCTAATAATGTCTTAAGTATCAAAAGCAAATAGATGCAAAGCTTGAATTTTCAAATTAATAAATTTATGCAAAATAATATACTCTAAAATGTTTCTGAATTTCTGTCTCATCGAATGAGTATTAGGAAGAGAAGAGTTAGATTAATAAAAAGTCATGAATTTATGTTAGCAATTCTTTATGTGAGTTGTGTGTCTTTACAACTATATTCAAGTGTTTTCAGACGAGATATTCCGTCCAAGATCTGATCAGTTTATTGAATGACAAAATATCTCGGCATCAAGATGCTGTCCGTTTTTAGGTGACGAAGATATCAAAATTCTATCAATTTAACTTCTAATGACGAGATATGTTGTCCATCAAGGTACTTTCAGTTTTGCTAATGATGATACACCTATGGAGACAACCACCAAGGGGATCAATTATAATTATTTCAACTTTGAAATGGAGAATTCTAAAGTCAAAATCAAAAGCTGCCATTCAAAATAGATTACATCTATCAGTAATTAAATTCTAATTACTAATTCCATCAAGATCTAGTTAAAGAAACATGTATCTGAAATGTATTTATGTTTTTCGTAGTTCAGTGAAAATGATCCATAAAAGCAAATTTTGTAAGATTACTCTACTTCTTGTACCGTGTTTTTAGTTCAGTATACAATCCACCTCACAATTTTCAGCACTGTTAGATCCACTTACCATTGATGCACAAGAGACCAACCAAAAGCAGCACAAGTCCAACGTGACCGAGTTCAAAACACCCCATGGAGACGTATCTTCCCATCTCCCAAAATTGAAAAGTTTGTAACCGAAATCGAATTCAAATGCGCTTTAGAGACACATGGCTCCAGCAGTGGCTGAGGGCGGCATTCCTATAGGTGGTCAGAGGGGTTGGTCCATGCCGTGGCAGCGCGTGCTGTGGACTGGGGCGGAGATCAGGGCGCATTTTCAATTTAAAGCATCAGATTGTAGTCCCGAGGCAGAATGATGTGCTTTATTCCGCCTGAGACCACGCTGGGGCAGAGAACGGACACAGCGCCACCAAACTAAATCGATTGGCACAAATCTCGGAACGGGATCTTTGGATTCGGCATTTGAGTCCAGGAAAAAAATATGCTATAGGAGTTTGTTAGAATGGAATTTTTCTGCGTTTTGTATGCAGATAGAATAGGTTAAATTTTGATCGAAAGTGCATAAAATTATTGAAACAGAGTATGTTACAAATTTTGATACTGGGTCTTTGGATTCGGCATTTGAGTCCAGGAAACATGTATGCTATTTTAGTTAGTTAGAATGGAATTATTTCCACATTTTGTTTGTGGATAGAATAGGTTATTTTTTGATAGGAAAGTACATAAAATTATTCAAACAAAGTATTTTACAAATTTTGGAAAGGGGTCTTTGGATTCGGCATTTGTGTTCCGATAAAATTACGATTGGAGTTTGTTAGAGTGGAATTTGTTTAGGGAATTTGTAAGTATATAGACAAGGTAATATTTCAGAGGCATGTATATTCCATTAGTTAACACCATCCCAGCCTAAGCAAGTATATTAAATTATTGGATACAGAGTATCTTACAAATATCGAAACGGAATCGGTTGATTCGCATGCGAGTTCTTGAAAAAAATATGTGATTGCAGTTTGTTCGAATGGAATTTTTTGGGCATTTTTTATCTACATAGATAACCTAATTTTTCGGCGGAATGTATATAACATTATTGTATTCAGTGGGTTGGACATTTTAGTAGTCGAAAAATATCCAATTGGAGTTTGTTAGAAGGGATTTTCTTGTCGCTTTGTATGAACGTAAAATATAAATATTTTGTGTGTAGTAAGTATGCAAAGTAATTCAATCTTCGTTACAAATCTTGGGATGGGATTCGAGATAGGAGTCCCAGAAAAAATATTAGATTTAAATTATTTTATCAAAATATTTTTGCATTAGATATGTGCATTAACTAAACCAATTTCCTGTGCATAAAATAATATTCCTATCCACAAAATAATCATTGAAAAAATTATGCAAGCGACACACCACCAAGCGGGATCTTTTAATTCTGTTTTCAGATCAAAACTCAAGGTAAGAAGTGCGACAATAGATTGCCAGTAGAAACATTTTTTAGTCTTAGTATGCATATTGAATATGCACTAATGTGTTGAAGTACTTACGCTACTATATGAGGCAATCAGAGCAAGAGTAGCCTAACCCACCAACATGCTTAATGGAGAAAACGCATAAAAAATCTCGAAACGGATGTTTAGTTTTGATTCTTAGAATCAGTGTTAAAATTAAAATAAGCAAATAATAATTAGCAATTCCAATAATGTTTTTGCGTTTGCTATGTATATTGAATACGTTAATTTAATTTACTACTCTGAGTTCTTTCTCCGTTCTCTGTTCGCCAATCTCCAGTGATGGCTACACAATCCCATTTAGTTTGCTTCGCAAACCAACACTATTTCTGCAGAGTTTTCAATATCCTGTCACGGCGAAAGTATCTTAATAATTCGTATATTCCTGATTGGTATTTCCGGACCATGGCGTCACAGTGAGGGATCCGCCCCCTGTCTGCCAACCTCCTGGTAATGCTATGTATTCCTATTTGGTTTGCTTTGCAAATCAACACTCCTTCGCAAGTGATTTCGCTTTTTTTTTACTTTAACACTTAATGCAACCTAAACTAACAGCCGTATCAGTAAAATACCTTCTCTCCATCTTGTTCACTGTACAATTTTGAGTAAACCATGTTAATCTCGTAATTTTCTAATCTGTACGTTCATTTGGAAACCGTCTGAGTGATTCTTGTACGTACATAAAATGTACGAATTTTATATGTATAGAATACAGAAAATAATTTTTAAATATCAAAACATGGGTTAAATCTGGTAACAAGATCTTAGTTGGTTTTTCAGAATTTGTGTTACAATAAAATAAGCGACTGTGTTAGTCAGTAAAAACAATTTTTGCATATGAAGTATGTCTATTGAATATATATTATTTATATACACAGAATATACAAAATAATTTTAAACCAGAAAAATCAAGTGGTGTTTGTTAGGAAATTATCATGAAATCACTGCCAGAAGTAGATTTCATGCAAAGCATTGCACTTACGGCAATTTATCAGTTTACGGGAATAAAATTCCAAGCATTGATTCCAACAGGAAAGTTTAGTTACTTAAATATTTACCAGCTTCATTTGAAAAGTTTGTAGATTTTAAGAATGGGGCATATTGGCACCTAAGAAAATATCTAATACACACGTTAGACTGTATTACTTATACATAGCAGGGTAAAAGGTAAAGATTTTACTTGAGATTCAGTCTAAATACCAAATGAAGATACTTGATATATATGTCACTCACCCAAAATTTGCTTCACTCATGGTATTATGAAATTTATAAAAAAATAAACTGAAATGAACAAAAAAATTATATATGAGTTAAGTGTTTGAAATCTCGTTAGAAAACATGCGCTTAGAATTTATAGCAAATGCATGTTTTGACGACCTAACTCACAATAATAAGTGTAATGAAGTTTATATTTCACAGAATATTTCTTCACTGAGGTCGAATTCAATAATGTACTCTATTGACACTATAGTTGTTAATTCATTAAATAACCAAAACCAAAAATAATGCTTTTAATGGGCGAACACAATACATTTAAAGCAATTTCCAGGTAATAATGTTTAAACAAAATATCAACAACTATTCCAAAGTTTTTAACAAAGCTGCTATTAATGTTGCCCTCATTATTATTGAATCATTTAATGTTTCAGTGTATAAAATAAATGTTTATAAGCCTATTAGTAAAATACCACAATGCAAATTAAATAAAACCTTCTGAAATTATATTTAAGTAAATATATACTCCCCAATTCAATAAAAATCACCTTGTGCGAAAATTGAGTACAATAACGAAAAAAAAAATTTTTTTGAACGAAGAACAATGATTTGATACATTTGTTATTTTAGGAACATACAAAACTTCGCCATAATGAATAAATTTAGTAATGCATTTTATGTCACTTTTTTCTCAAATACGGACGTTAAATATTTGGCTTTCAATAGAAATGGTATCAATTGTTTAAAACTGATAGTATTCGTTTCAACTAATCGTTAACATCCGTTGATACATTCGTGGTAAAATATATTTAAAAGAAACTGTGATCCAAATGTGTATTGCAAAAAGTGTACAATATATCATTTTTAGTATTGAAGCAAGGAAAATGGATAATCTGTCACGTAGAATTAATTAAAAATTCTATAAGAAAGAAAACGTGAGGATTTCTTTGGAAAAGAGAAATGCAGCAAACACCACTGCATAAATAAAAGAAACCGCTAATGCATAACAGAACAAAAGGTAGAATAAAATGGTAAATAGGTAATAATCATTATAACTTAGAATATTAAATATCATTTTACTGTATGATTTGTTACAAAATGTTTCTTTGAAGCTCTACGATGCCGTTACCAATTTTAATACTTGATTGCCGTCATCGTATAGTAGTGTTTTTTTTTAAATACTAGGGGGCTCCGCCCCCTGCTCGCTTACGCTCGCCAACCCCCGGGGATTGTTGCGCAATCCCATTTGGTTTGCTTCGCAAACCAACACTCCTTTCACAGATGTCATTTGGTTTGCTTCGCAAACCAACATTCCTTTCACAGAGTGAAACTATCTGAATAATTCGTATTATGCTGATTTCACTTTCCGGTACATGACGTCACAGCGAGGGCTTCGCGCCCTGCTCGCTTACGCTCGCCGACCCCGGGGATTGCTACGCAATCCCGTTTGGTTTGCTTTCTCAAACCAATACTTCTTTCTCAAGTGATTTAACTTTTTTTTGCTTTAACACTTAATGCACCCTAAACTAATAGCCGCATCAGTAAAAAATCTTCTGCATCTTGTTCCCTGTACAACTTTAAGTAAACATTGTTAATATCCAAACTTTACGATCTGTACTTTGTCGGTAAACTGTCTTGAGAACAGAGGGGAAAAAGCGAGCCTTTTTCCTCGCCAAATAAAAAGAAATCGTTTTTATGGCAATTGTTGCTACGATAAATTTGATATCTGGCAAACCCGATAGTCAAAAGTGTAACCCACTACTGCTTTCGGAAGCAGCTATGCGATCTGAAAAATACGAAATTTGTGTCACCAACTTTTGATTGCATCGAATTTATTTATGAACCAATTTTAAAAATAATTGTACCGTAAGAAAGAGTACATTGTGAGGTATACTGCAATATTTTTAAAATTAAAAACTAACAGTAATACTATATAGATATGACCATTTTAGTTTTGTATCGGAAGTTACGATCTGAAAGTTCCGAAAATTGTATGACCTACTTTTAATTGCATCGATTTTGTTTATTAACCAATTTGAAAAATAATTGTACCATAAGAAAGAGTGTAATGTAGTGTATTCAGTGATGTTCTCAAATTTAAAAAATAATGGTTTTTGCCGTAGACATAATGGTTTTAACAAAAAGTAGCGAAAATATCCGAAGATTCCGAATTTTGTATCACGAACATTTGATCGCATCCAATTTAATTATTAACCGATTTCAAAAATAATAGTACCGTAAGAAAGAGTATATTCTGAGGTATACAGCGATATTTTAAAAATTAAAAACTAATAGTAATTAGATATAGATACGGCAGTTTTAAAAAAAAGTAACAAAAATGTCCCGATTTTTCCCGAATTTCAAAAAAATATTATCAAGAACCAAATTTAAATTAAAAAAAAAACTCGACGAGCTGCAAAAATTTACGTTGAGAGGTACTCTTAAAAAAAAACTCACGACTAAAGACTGAAATTTTGAATGTGTTTTGCTCACTCGCGGAAGAAATTTCACTTCTTCAACTTTAACACTTAATAAAACCTAAACTAATAGCCGCATCGGAAAAAAATCTTAATAATTATCCAGGGAATACGATGAAGAACAAAGCATGTTAATTTCATATTTTTCCGATCAGTACTTTCTCGGGAAACCGTCTAAGAATGGAGCTAAACAACAAAAATTTCAATTCTTCGGCGGCGGCGGCGGCGGTAACTTTTTTTTAATATAGAGAGATATATATTTTTCATTTGTTTAAAATTTGTCTGGTGAGAAGTATAAATATTATTGTCCTAACCATGTTTTTAGAGCTTTTACTAAAAGGTATACAAAAATCTTTATGTTTTTATGAACAAGTAGGTATCTGATCTTAGTCCTACAATTTATTAAGCGTAAGAGAATAGTCATTACACACGTATGGATATTTGAAAGTATATGTGTCTAGATATAAAAAACAAAAAGAAACATGAGCATAATTAAAATTTATGTCAACAAATAGAAAATAAGTAATTATTTTAACGATGCTTAATACAAAGAGAACATCGCGATAATTTGCTTCATAAGTTCCCAAACCACCCCCAAACTTACTTAATTAAAATACTTAACGGAAATTCGCTAATAGACATCAGAATCCATTTTATTTTTCTCATTAACGCGCTTGGTACGACTAATTATGTTTCATCTGGTTAAAATTTTATATTTTCTCTACACTTTATTCAGTTAACATATTTTATTGTTATCAAACTATACGAATAATTTTAACAACAACGTGGATACTTTTGTATTTTTAAATAAAGCTGCTAATATTAATTAATTACAGTTAGAAACATTTACACTAAAAGTTTATATAGCTTTAAATTTCAATTAAACCTGAATGTATTAAATTATTTGTGTAATACGAGTATGTGAAGTTATAAGCGAAATGCATAAAATTGATTATTTATTATTTGAATATTGACGAAATTGAGAGATTACATTTTATAGTTATGCATATATTTATAGTGTAAATTCAGGTAGTGCGTATAGAATATAGTAAATATCTACGTTCTACTTAGAGTTAGTAAATAAGTATTTAATTTTTCATAGGAGCCCCACTTCTCAGTGCAAAGATACAATTGAGGCTTCCAGATCAAGAGCCATCTAACTGAAAAGTGTAAGTTATTTATACTGTTCATAGAAATAAACATCAAAATGCTTCTATCTTCAGAGTAACTTTTAAATACATCTAGGTCTTTTTTATTTCTCTAGCCTTTCAAAGTGGTTTCGACCACATATCTCGATTTCTTCCATCAAAATTTGACCAAATTTGCTAATGACAAAATATCTTGTCCTTAATATGCTAGCAATTTTGATATAATAATGATATCAGTATTTCGTCTTTTAGTAACAAGGTACCGTGTTTACATTAAAATTTGGTAAATTTTGCTAAAGATCGAGCCAACCACCAGAAAGATCAATAACATCGCAATGTCAGATATTTTACTTTTTCAAATTTGCCCGTTAGCCCTCCAAGCTGTTTCAAAATGATAGGTCGTCGATAAAAGTCTGACAAGTTTTGCTAATGACGAAATACTTTGTCATTAAGATTTTGCCGATTTTTTTGAATGGATACGAATTTAAGATCTGGTCAATTTGCTTCAAATGACAAGATTTGGTCAGTTTTGGTATTCACGAGATATTTCGAGACCATCATCAGGAAGTTAAGCTGTACTATTTCTAAGGTTCTCGATTCCAAAAACTTACGCGTAGAAATGATTATTCAGTTTTAATGCTGTATAAAGTTTAAAATCAATAGCAATAAGAAATCATTAACTTTATAATACTGATTCGAAGCTGTAGAAATAAATGAATAAGTCAGTTGATATTTCACAATTTTAGAAATGTTATGAACTAGCTCTGCTTAACGTATAAATGAATAACCCATTAGCAAAATACAAAAAAAAAGTGTATTTAAAAGGATATTGCTGCATTTCTTGCCCGTAAACACTCGTCTGTATTTTATTTATTCAAACGCACATCTCTCTCAGTTATCAATAGAAGAACATTTCATAAGGATAATATCAAACAACAAAACATGAATTAATGATTTAAATTTATTAAAAAATTAAATAAAAAATTGTTTAAATTTAATTATATGAGAAAAGAAAAGTAGAAAAAAAATAAGTTTTTTTAACTTATTTTAAAGTTGAAATGAAGGAATCAACTAGGAATTAAAATTATTTGATAAGGAGAGCAAATTATTGCACTAGCAAAAGAAATTAAATCATTGAAAAGGTTAGAGTGATCTCGGAGTTCAATCAGCAGTAAGAGTATACCCTCCCATATGCATACTGATACCCTTAGTTCTTCACATAGAAAGTTAAATTTTCTGTTTTCCTCGATAGAGCGCCATGGCTTCGGCTAATTTTTTGCATTTTAAAACCACATGTTGCGCTGATTGGGTATGAAGCTGCAATTCATATTGGATGTTACGCACCCCAAAACAAGAGACTGTTCCACAAGATGCCACATCACAAAAGCGGCGTAAAATGTCGAAGTGGAGAGAAACCTTTGCTTTGAACTGAAAATCCCCCTATCTTAAATCCTCTTATCCGGTCCTACTTTCCCCCAGATCTTAGTTCAATAAATGATTGGCTTCAGGAAATTTCCGAAGTCTAACGGATCCGAGTGAGTAGTGCCCAAACTTTAGGAGTGGCTGTTGAATTTTTAGAATCCAATTTTAATGTTTCTGTACCATGTAGAAATCAAATTACAAGTTTTTAGCACAATTGGAATTAATCATTTCCGATTGTAAAGATATTTTTTATATATGAGGAGGACTTTGTTCGAAGTATAGGTTCCAACTGATTGATAAAGAGTCTAAACTATCTCTTTGATGATACTACGGTGATAATGTGATATAATTCGTAACGTTCTTATAGTATTTAAAATTGTAACCCTCCAAGGGGTTTAGACGAGATATCTCGTACATCAAGATCTCACCAATTTTGCTAGTGACGACATATCTCGTCATTACGAAAATGCCGATGATGACTAGATAAAGATGTGGTGAATTTTATTCTAATTACGAGAAATTGGGTCCATCATGATCTGTTCAGTTTTGTTCATGTAACAAGAGACTGTTGGTCCATGAGATGATGACACTACGGTGATAATGTGATATAATTCGTAACGTTCTTATAGTATTTAAAATTTTAACCCTCCAAGGGGTTTAGACGAGATATCTCGTCCATCAAGATCTCACCAATTTTGCTAGTGACGACATACCTCGTCATTACGAAAATGCCGATGATGACTAGATAAAGATGCGGTGAATTTTATTCTAATTACGAGAAATTGGGTCCATCATGATCTGTTCAGTTTTGTTCATGTAACAAGAGACTGTTGGTCCATGAGATGATGACACTACGGTGATAATGTGATATAATTCGTAACGTTCTTATAGTATTTAAAATTTTAACCCTCCAAGGGGTTTAGACGAGATATCTCGTACATCAAGATCTCACCAATTTTGCTAGTGACGACATATCTCGTCATTACGAAAATGCCGATGATGACTAGATAAAGATGTGGTGAATTTTATTCTAATTACGAGAAATTGGGTCCATCATGATCTGTTCAGTTTTGTTCATGTAACAAGAGACTGTTGGTCCATGAGATGATGATACTACGGTGATAATGTGATATAATTCGTAACGTTCTTATAGTATTTAAAATTGTAACCCTCCAAGGGGTTTAGACGAGATATCTCGTACATCAAGATCTCACCAATTTTGCTAGTGACGACATATCTCGTCATTACGAAAATGCCGATGATGACTAGATAAAGATGTGGTGAATTTTATTCTAATTACGAGAAATTGGGTCCATCATGATCTGTTCAGTTTTGTTCATGTAACAAGAGACTGTTGGTCCATGAGATGATGACACTACGGTGATAATGTGATATAATTCGTAACGTTCTTATAGTATTTAAAATTTTAACCCTCCAAGGGGTTTAGACGAGATATCTCGTACATCAAGATCTCACCAATTTTGCTAGTGACGACATATCTCGTCATTACGAAAATGCCGATGATGACTAGATAAAGATGTGGTGAATTTTATTCTAATTACGAGAAATTGGGTCCATCATGATCTGTTCAGTTTTGTTCATGTAACAAGAGACTGTTGGTCCATGAGATGATGATACTACGGTGATAATGTGATATAATTCGTAACGTTCTTATAGTATTTAAAATTGTAACCCTCCAAGGGGTTTAGACGAGATATCTCGTACATCAAGATCTCACCAATTTTGCTAGTGACGACATATCTCGTCATTACGAAAATGCCGATGATGACTAGATAAAGATGTGGTGAATTTTATTCTAATTACGAGAAATTGGGTCCATCATGATCTGTTCAGTTTTGTTCATGTAACAAGAGACTGTTGGTCCATGAGATGATGACACTACGGTGATAATGTGATATAATTCGTAACGTTCTTATATTATTTAAAATTTTAACCCTCCAAGGGGTTTAGACGAGATATCTCGTCCATCAAGATCTCACCAATTTTGCTAGTGACGACATACCTCGTCATTACGAAAATGCCGATGATGACTAGATAAAGATGCGGTGAATTTTATTCTAATTACGAGAAATTGGGTCCATCATGATCTGTTCAGTTTTGTTCATGTAACAAGAGACTGTTGGTCCATGAGATGATGACACTACGGTGATAATGTGATATAATTCGTAACGTTCTTATAGTATTTAAAATTTTAACCCTCCAAGGGGTTTAGACGAGATATCTCGTACATCAAGATCTCACCAATTTTGCTAGTGACGACATATCTCGTCATTACGAAAATGCCGATGATGACTAGATAAAGATGTGGTGAATTTTATTCTAATTACGAGAAATTGGGTCCATCATGATCTGTTCAGTTTTGTTCATGTAACAAGAGACTGTTGGTCCATGAGATGATGACACTACGGTGATAATGTGATATAATTCGTAACGTTCTTATAGTATTTAAAATTGTAACCCTCCAAGGGGTTTAGACGAGATATCTCGTACATCAAGATCTCACCAATTTTGCTAGTGACGACATATCTCGTCATTACGAAAATGCCGATGATGACTAGATAAAGATGTGGTGAATTTTATTCTAATTACGAGAAATTGGGTCCATCATGATCTGTTCAGTTTTGTTCATGTAACAAGAGACTGTTGGTCCATGAGATGATGACACTACGGTGATAATGTGATATAATTCGTAACGTTCTTATAGTATTTAAAATTTTAACCCTCCAAGGGGTTTAGACGAGATATCTCGTCCATCAAGATCTCACCAATTTTGCTAGTGACGACATACCTCGTCATTACGAAAATGCCGATGATGACTAGATAAAGATGCGGTGAATTTTATTCTAATTACGAGAAATTGGGTCCATCATGATCTGTTCAGTTTTGTTCATGTAACAAGAGACTGTTGGTCCATGAGATGATGACACTACGGTGATAATGTGATATAATTCGTAACGTTCTTATAGTATTTAAAATTTTAACCCTCCAAGGGGTTTAGACGAGATATCTCGTCCATCAAGATCTCACCAATTTTGCTAATGACGACATATCTCGTCATTACAAAACTGCCGATGATGACTAGATAGAGATGTGGTAAATGTTCTTCTTTTGACGAGAAATTGGGTCCATCATGATCTGTTCAGTTTTGCTTGTTACGAGAAACCTATTCAAGACAACCACTTGAGAGTGTTGAGTTTTTAAAGATTTTCTTCAAATATATGTATGAGAAGGATTTTTAGGGTAAAACAAAGAAACCATACGAGAAGTGATAATTTTATTTACACTACTAACATGCTCTATAATGATACAAATTGGAATTACCTAAAGATGTAGTTGTTCACCATTTGGCATTTAATTCAATAAGTGCTGACCAACCTACTATCATGTATCAACTTGAAATTCATTCTTTTGGATTTTTAGTGGCGAGGTGGTGAAATGGTATTTGAAGAAAAGCCAAAAGGGCAAGTGATGTCGCGTACAACTGTGCAATACTACAAAAATACTACCGTTTACATTTAGCTTGATAGAAAATGCACTTAATTCTAAACATTTCCCTTAAATTACTAAACCAGTTAGGTTGTATGAATGAATGTGATTTTTTTGGCAGTGAAAACTACGTAACCGTTATTTAAATGTCAAGAAAATAATTTTTAAAACTCCAATAATACTATTTAGAAAAATTACGCAGTTTACCTGCAACACAAAAGCTTATGAGGGATTTTCAGTGTAAACAAACAGGATGAAAGATGGATATTTTACTTAATGTTAACCAAGTGCTCTAGTATGTTTCTCATTTGGGTTAACTCAAAAAATAGTTTATTGCAGGTTAACAGAATGCAGCTAATATTTTTATGTGTGTATAGAAATGTTTACACTAATTTAGAAGTGTGGATTACACTCCAGTCCCCTTCTGGTTCTCGACTTTCTTGGTGTCAGCGGACTGTTGGATCTCGTCAGACTCTAAAGATAAACAACAACAGAAGCGTGGATATTATAAAAACATATTTTTTGATACTGTAGTAAATGGCTAGCCAAGAAATTCGAAGCTCAGAATTATAATTAACAGAAGTGGAACCTTTTATCCTATATCATTCACAAATTAATCCTTAATTTTTAAGAATATTTACGATATGATATAAATAAAAGATCATCGAAACGCAATGCCTGGATTTTAAAACCTTTTCATGAGAAATTAACAACACATACACACAGGGCAAAAATATTAACAACACATACACACAAGGCAAAAATATTAACAACACATACGTAGGCAAAATTATTAACAGCGCATACGTAGGCAAAAGTATTAACAAATGTCTAAAGTTTCCAACGTACATAAGTATGTTTCGATATGCGCTCTATAAGTCGTACGACAGATGTCAAAACGAAAATCAATCTCTTGCTACGTCTTCCTAAGTAACCGTTGCAATATCAGATGTGATCCGACAGTTAGGTGGCTCTGATCTGTGACCGGTTCAATGCTCAGGATGTTCTCGTTGTATCCCCAGAAGAAGTCCAGTGGGGTAAGATCTGAGCTTAGAGGATGCCACGCTATTGGGTCACCCTGACCTATCCATGAGCTAAGGAACTTCGAAGTTAAGGAATGACGCACTGATAGAGAGAAATGGGGAGGAGCTCGGTCTTACATGAAAGTAATCTTATTGCCAGTTTCTGCCTACAAATCTCCAATTTGTGGAAAGACGTAGATTTCCAACCTATCGAGATAAATGTCTCCATTAATGTTGCTCTCCGTGAAAAAAGAAGTGCCAACAACTATTCAACAACACGATCGTAGAGCAGGTCAAACCAAACATTCACTTTTGGGGATCCGCGAACATACTGATGCGTTTCAGTGTGTTGCTCTGATCCGCATATTCGGTAATTATACTGATGTACCCATTCGAATGAAATTTGGTCTAGTCTGTGCAAAGAATATACACGGTTCACGAAAATGTCGTCACCATCAATGTTTCCCTGCATAGAAATAGCAAATTCAACTCTATGGGGTCTATCATAGTGTTTAAACTCATGCTTCAGCTGAATCTTGTACGCTTGAAGCCTTAACTGTTTGTGATTGAAAATAGATTTTGGTATACTCAATGACAAACTTCGATGATCGATTGACTTTTAGGGATTCTAACACAAGATATTCTTTTGCTTTCAACATCATCTGTCGACGTGCTTGGTCGCCCTCGATATGTATCCTTCGTGACGCATCTTGTTTTTTTATTGTTTTCATCCACCGATTCACATTCTTGTAATATAATGCCGTTTCTCCTCTTTTTGCTTCACGGTACACGTCACTAGGCGTGCGAACTCAAAATGAACGACCAGCCCGTTGAACGAATCCCTACCACGCTGTAAAAAACAGCTAGCAGCTGTATTTAGTTAGCATAGTTAAAACTTCCGTTCTTTCACTACATGTCCTCGCAAAAATCGTGTGGATACGTTTAACAGCTTCTTCGTCATACGGCTTTCAAATTATGGCATTCTTTCTAGATGACACTGAATAAATGTAACAAAAAATAAACAGATTATAGAAACTAAACTTGTAAAAGAAATGTAAGATTAATTTTTTTATAAATTTAAATATTATTTTTGTATGCAAAAAATATCTGAAACATAAACAGAAGAGAAAAAAGGAACAAATAATTGAGTGCTTACATTCCAGGAAACAGAAGTAAAAGAATTTCAAGTAAAAACTTATATTGTTAAAATTACCTTTTTTTTCCCATAAAATATTTATATTAAATTCACAAAATGTACTTTTATAAAAGTAAAAATAAATGCATTTCCAAAAATATAAGTAACACAAGTAAAACATCAAAATTAAAAGGTAACAGGTAAAACATACTATGTTTCATTTTTTGCTTAAAAGGCATCTTGGACAAAGAGAACAAAATGAGAAGAAAAAAAAATTCCTTTAACTTTATAAAATAAATAAGAGAAATGAAAAAAATAATTTCATGGTATTTTATTTAAACTTCAAAGATAAAAATGTATATTCCAACACTTATGTTTAGCAATGCCTGAAACGTAAATATTTTGAATTGGGTATTTTATTTATGTGCACTTTGTTTTATTAAAAAAACATACAGATTGTTGCAGCTAGTTATGAGGCAAAAAGTGTAACGTGCGAAATGTTTAATAAAGCTTAATTTTAAACATTGTGTCATTTAAGTCTATAAGTTTAGATTTTAAGACATTAAATTTCATCTTATAAATAGGGATGTTTCCATATGAATCAACAGAAAATGTGTGTTTTTTAATTTTAAACATAAGAAGGTATTTCATGAACGGAGACTACATTTCAAAATTAAAATAGAATAAAATAGAGGCTTAATGGTATCAAAAACGTGTCAAGGCTTTACTTACTATTCATAAAAGCATTAAATGTATCCAATAGTATTAAAAGTTGATAGGGACTTTTATTTTAAATAGTAGCAAATACTTAACTGCGGAATGGTGAACTGTATTACCTATATTGTCAGGCAGATATTATTACAAATTCGGAGGATGATAATTAAAGGTTATTTCCAACAAAACGCACCAAACACCAAAGCATAACAGAAGAAATAGTGGAATCAAAAGCTAAATAAATAATTAAGAATGTTGTATTGAATAATAAATATAGTTTGAAATTTTGCAATTTGTTTCCAGATGATTCTTTTAAAATTATGCGATTACATTACCACAAACACAAATTTTAATGAAAAAACAGCTAGGGAAAAATATCATCTGCCATCAAAGTCCAATGACTTTTCTAGAACCTGCCACTATTTTTATTTTATTTCAATCATTTAACGTTTGCACAGTTCCAAACGTGACAGTATTATTTTCTTTACTATGAAGCTTAACAAGTTGACAACCTAACAGGTGTCTTCTTATCAAAGGCTTATGTCAAGGTCAGAGACATGTGGACATTACACTGACGTTTGGATATAAGTTGGCATCAGGGAATTGTAGTCTACGATGTCTTCTTGTAGTGTATGTGAATCATACTGTCCAAGTGTACTCTACCTAATTTGACCCCACCCTTTTTGAAATAGTCCGTTTAAGCACATAATAATGCACAAGTCATGATATTTATCAATATAGAGGGTGACATTTTTTTTTAAATTATATGGTTAAAACATGACAGTTTAAACAAAACGCCATTACTTAAGTATGGGTTTTGCTATTAATCCTTGTTGTTTTTCAGTGCTCGAAATGATTTTATATAATTGTCAAGTTTCTGCTCAGAATTTGAATTACTGGAAAAAGGTGATTAGTATTCAGATCACAGATCACAGGTACATCATCAGTATTCAGACCGATATAATAAAATATTATTTTTTCGAATACTGTAGGCAGTAAACTAGCAAAGTAGACACGGTGATGTATGAAACAGAGATGATTTTTTTGAAAAGTATGATGAATTTAATTAACCTGGAAATTAGTATTAAAGCATACAGAATTTAGGTAAGGCGATAAATTTGCCACACTTTCATATTTACTCTCGAGTATATCATCGTATTTGTTTGCTTAATAAAAGTTATTTTCTCTGAATCTTGCAAGTATATCTATTGATTCGAAGAGTTTATTATTGAATGTTTCATATATATATACAATTTTTGTAAGTGTTAAGGAAACCTCGATACATTTATGCCATAGCATTGGGTTAGAGGGATGTATAGAGGGAATAATAGGCTGTGTAGTAATGTTAATATAACATGAATTGATTATATAAGTCGATTTCAGAGAAGAGTAATTGTGTGGTGTAAAATCACTATACCAGCATTACTTTCGTGTTTTTGTACCATCTTTTATGTGTGTTTTACTCACAAGTAAGTGTAAAAGTACTTAAGTTTGACTAATGTTTTCGAAACATTTTATCTCGAAAAGGTACAAAACCGTTGCTTTTCAAACTGCTTTTACTTTTAACTATAGAATTAACTCAGAAACGGTTGTTGTCATGGTTCTATTTAGAATCCACAGTGATAAGATTATTTTGAATAAGAGATGTTTTTGTGTACATGGAACGCCACTTTGAGTTTTCAAGACTCAACTTTCAATTTTATATTATATTAGATTTATGTATAATATATTATCTATAAATATTTGATGTTACGACTGTTGAAAGCTTGATTTTGATAAACTTCGCGGTTTCCTTCCATTATGAACGATTTTTTAAAGATAAATGTTCTATAAATAAAATATTATGAGGGATTGAACTTTCAAGAGAATAACCTATATGTTACTCTGAAAACCATTATGCTACAAAAAAGAAAGTAGAAAGAGGAGACGTATCAAAACAAAAATCAAAAATTCTAATTTCGAACACAATTTAGAAAAAACAGATTTAATTGAAAACTGAATGGTTAAAAAATATAGATGGAATTAGAAGATAAACCGTAATGTTCTATGAAAGCCAATAGTTTTTAATGGATGAATCATGCAATATGATTCATTATATATAGGAATTTAAAAAATCCGTCAACTATTGGAAAGTAGTTAAATCATATAAGGAAATAGGGACGAGGTTAAAGAGGTCGAATGACTTTTTCGTTCGATAAATATCAGACTTATTGTTTTAAAATAGGATAACTCAGACAGTAAACGTGAGAAAAAAGGCTTTCATTTTGTTTTAAATTATAAAAAGAAACTGAAATTTTTTATTAAGAAAAAAATTTAGCCTCGATTTGCTCGTAAGCTTTTATTAACATTCTTCACAACAAAGAAGTATTTTATATGTGCCTGGCCATTTTTGACATAAATATTAACACAAGTACACAGGTATGTAAGACAATATTCTATAGTGACTGTCTAAAGTGTACCATAGAACACTAAGATAACATAACAAAGTAAGTTTGGTGGACTTTCTTTCAGCAATTAATATGGAAACTAATCAACTGTCAAAAACACAACAGAATAGAATGCTTACACAATCGAATTTGTATCTGCTTAAGGGTAAGAATAGACATATTGGGAATTAAGGTACTAAGAATTGCATAAAAGACTTATTTCGTTTAATCAAGGAAACAATGCAATGTTGGGAAACTCCTACTCCACACATCTGTACAAAATCAATTACTTAATTGAAGAACACTTTTCTTAAGATAATTATTGCTAAGTCCCTCCACCAACTTATGTTGCTCAGCAACTACTCTCTTATTTGAAGATGGTAATATTCAATTTCAATTATAAACTTTTATTGTATTGTCTTTAAACCAAATAGGTGTAAGTGTCATTTTGTGGTGTACATTTTGAAGATTTCAAAACTTATTTTTAATATTTATTCAAATCAGTTCCGAAGTGCTCAAGTGAAAGCAAATAATTAAAAATAAGTATTATTTTTGTTACATTTAATTAATTTATGAACTGTTGAATATATTTATATCAAACAAATAAATTAATTATTCAGTTAAAAATTTTAATTTAATAACACAAGATGTTAATAATTTCAAAATAAACTTAGCTATTAACAATAGATTTATTTGTTGAAATCGAAGGATTTAGGATCAATCAATAGTTTCATTAAACATATAACATCAAATAGAATCATCTTCAATAGAGCTGTCGACTAACACATACAGTACTTTATCTTTATTAAGGCAGTACCTTTTTTCAAAAATTTTTTAGAGACAATTAAACAAAGTGTAAACAGCTATTTTTGTTCCAAAGCATGTTTATAAACATATTTCAAAAAATTAAGTTAGTTAGTTAAATCATATTTTAAAAATTAAAAAAAACTTAAACATTTTAAAGTTTTTTTTAAAACTCTTTTAAAATAGTAAATTTGCAATGTATTTTATTATTTGTGTTCTTTTTTAAATTGTTGTATAGTTAGAATTAAATGCTAGCCAGTATTTATAAAATATTTTTTTTTGTTGAACTTCAATAAGGATTTTTGTACCAGAACACTGGAATAACCTTGAAAATTCTAAATTTATACACTTTGACACTTAAAAAAAATAACTGTAGTATTAAGACACAAAATACTAGCTAACATTTAAAGTATATATATTTACAAGCATATGCGAAAAATTTCAATACTCTACCTTGAACAGAAAAAAAGGCTTAGGGAATTGAAAAATGTTACTATCACCAAAATAAAAGTCTGATAAAAATGCGTTTTAAGTTTTTAAAGACATATAACAAAACTTTCTATGCTTGTAGAGCTCTAATTTTTTAATTTCTTATTTTTCAACTTCTTACATATACTTAAACAAAATTTTAATTCAATATGATCACAATAAGTTTTTCTTTTATCCAAAATATTGTTGTTAGTCAAATAGATGAAAATATGGTTAACGTGACAAAAAACAGGCAATTTAGCTGATTATACTAAACATTCTAAAAAAAAGTTTTAAAACACAATGCAATAATTCAAAATAATATTAATTAAATTTGAAATGATCGGCTTGATATAAAACACCTTCCAATTTTTTTCATATTGAAGTATTATTCATAACTTAGTTTTGCAAGTTTGATTTTTCGCTGTGCAATTTTATATTTTACAGACACTGTTGCGTTTTGAAAATAGGTTCTCCTATAGTCAGTTAACCCATTAACGACCGCACTACTTTTCGCTTGAAGGAAATGAACAAAATTCATTTTTTAGACGTATTAGAGTCTAACTAAGACAAAATAAAAGTAACATTAAAAAATATTTATTTGTATAAAAGATACAAAATGTTGCAAAAACGCAACGTCAGTCAAAACCGACTACTTTTGGGAAAGATGAAAATCTTTGAAGCACTTGCTATGTAACGGCACATTATATTTTTTACATACAGTTATTGTTTGGCTACTACAGTTTTTGCATCTTTTTCTTTGGTTTGTTGGATATTTCTCGATAATATGACTTGTGAGATCCTAGGCCACCACCATTTCTTTCCCTTTACTTGCACTGTTTACATTGCAACGAAATTATCAAGCAGGTCCACCCCACCCACATGTTTCTTGCAATCCCCGATGAGTTTAGATTGCTTTACAGATTCGGATTTCTTAATTTTCTTGAGTATCTTCTGGCCATTTTATACTTTCTTGAGTAACATGTTTTTAAAAAAAATTATGATTGTATAATTGTAAAAATACATCTTTTGGAATCTATATCATGCAATTTTTGTATAATTACTTCCGTTTTTGCTTTCCCTACGGTTTCTTTGTCAGCAAGCATTAGCTGGCTGTGTATACGGAAGGCAAATTTCTCCAAACAATATTTTTTTCAGGTGATTTAGACAAAAGTTTATCAATAGGGGGCTCAACTCCCTGCTCGCTTACTCTCGCCAACCCATTTTGTGATGAATCCGATAAATTTTAAAGTTTTTTTGAAGAAAAAAGTTCGATATCACCAGATATGTCTTTCGGTCACGGAAAATTATCTCCTAACATATCTTCATCAATGCATTCCTCGTCGATCAGTAAGTCAGGAGATCTGGGGGGGGGAGAATCACTGCTATATCTGCTTGACCTTGACAGTCTCCATCTGATCAAAATTCAGAAACATCTTCATGATCTAACTCCTTCATATACTCTAATGCTTCATTCACAGTTAAAAACCGTTTTCATCGACATCCGTTATTTTCGGACAGATGTTCATAAAGACACTGCTTTGGACTGACGTTGCGTTTTCGCAACATTTCAAAAAATGCATATTTATACAAACAAAGACAAAATAGTAACTTTATTTTTTATGCCATTTTGCAGACGTATGTTTCTAAAACAAAAGCGTCTCTTCATGAAGTCCTTTGAATTGTTCTGCCATATGTGAGATTTTATCAAAGTTAGAGTTAAAAAATCGCAAAAAAAATGACAATTTTAGAAATTTATTTTATAAAATCTTGCTGTGAGAGAAAAACAATTTATTTTCCTTGGAGACATTCAAGCTTTGTCTACAATATACAAAAAATTATATTAAAAAACTCAATACATAATAGGAAAAAAATATTTTCACTAATGTTGCGAAAACGCTAGGTCAGTCGTTAATGGGTTAACAAAGAAAAGTGTTTTGATGTCAAACTAAATTGAGAGATGAAAGGTCTGAAGTGTTTTCAATGTGCCACAATTATATTTGGAAACTAATTAGTCACGAAAGCTGTTAAATTAGAGTCTGACATCGGTCATAAAACTTCAAATATCACAAAAACTAAATTCAGTTCAGGTCTAAAATTTTCAGCATAGCTTTCTAACTGTACGGGCCATAAAAAAAAATGTAAAAAATATTTTTTCGTTATTTTGGTCATTTTTATTTGGTCATGTATTATCAGTGGTGTAAATAAGTAACTCCATATAATTGAGTTAAGTTTTAATCTACCCTAAATATGTTTCCTAATGTCGACTCACCCAATGATAAATTTGAATATGGTAAGCGAAAAAGAGATAGCAAAATAAAAGATCAAATTCTGTCAAATCGCTTAAAGTGAACACCACTTTAAAAGTATGAAAAAAAGCTCATTTTTTTAAGTTAGTTTACTGAATAATTTTTACTGCGACTCAGAACGTATTACATGAAAGTATGTATTCGATTCATATTGAATATCAGTACAAACCTGAAGTCAAGATGTATCATTTGGGGGTCTAAAAACAGTTACATCCATGAAGCTGAACATAACTATGAAGCAGACAGTCATCTTCAATGAATGTAATTCAATTATACATACCCTAAATTTTTTTTGTTACCTATTAGTTGAGCAAAGAAATCACTCAGTATATTTTGGGAGAATTCCTAGACTGAGCACACTAATAACTCCGTGACAACCTTACGCTACTTGGTACTTGAATAAATAATGAGATGCCTGAATATGGTAAAAAAGATGTCAGTAAAACACACCAATACTTTTGTTTTGATTCCAACGAGAATCACATCGAAAGAATATAAAACAAGAACTATTATTCTTCCTCCATTATATTTTCGACTCTCTTTAAAAGTTATCTTTAAAACATCACATCAATATACATATATGATTCGTCTCTTACATTTTTATACAAACAAATTAAACATGTTTCATTTGATTAGGTTGTTTACTCTTTGAACTTCACGATAATTTCGAGTAGAGTTGCTTTTGCTCAAAAATACTCACAATGACTAAATGATTAATGCATATTTCAGAACGAATATATGCGCGGGAGAATTCTTAGGGTTAAAGAATAATTTTATTCATCTCCATTTAAATACGAGCTTTTAAATAAATGTTTAATTTTACATATATCCTATGAAATAGATCGTATAAATCTATGTAAATAATTCGAAATATAAACAAAATAAAAAGGATATTTTACACCAGGTCAGCAAATAAATCGTTTAAACATTTTGTTAAACTGTACTCACACATCTCCTGAATTCTCCTAATGACGTAGCACTTAATGAGAAGCTGAATATCGTAACAGTAAACGCGATAACGCCAAAAAAAATACCCCCTCTTTAGAGTCTCTTTTCCAAAGGAAAGCGCGTCGAATGCTCATTTTTCTTTTCTCATGGTTTATTTTTCTTCTTCCCGTGTAATTTCTGACAATCTTTTAATGTGACTGCGGGTATCATTATAATATCACATCGAAATACATGTATGATTTATTTACATACAAATTCAGTATATTTGATTTGATTAAGTCATAGTATTCATTTGATTAAACCATAGGAGTTTCATTTGATTAAGTCATAGGAGTTTCATTTGATTAAGTCATATGAGTTTCATTTGATTAAGTCATAGTAGTCATTTGATTGAGTCATAGGAGTTTCATTTGATTAAGTCATAGGAGTTTCATTTGATTAAGTCATTGGAATTTCATTTGATTAAGTCATAGGAGTTTCATTTGATTAAGTCATTGGAGTTTCATTTGATTAAGTCATAGGAGTTTTATTTGATTAAGTCATTGAAGTTTCATTTGATTAAGTCATATGAGTTTCATTTGATTAAGTCATAGTAGTCATTTGATTGAGTCATAGGAGTTTCATTTGATTAAGTCATAGGAGTTTCATTTGATTAAGTCATTGGAATTTCATTTGATTAAGTCATAGGAGTTTCATTTGATTAAGTCATAGGAGTTTCATTTGATTAATTCATAGGAGTTTCATTTGAATAAGTCATAGGAGTTTCATTTGATTAAGTCATAGGAGTTTCATTTGTCCACATCCAGGAGTGTTTACGTAAAGGTCAAATTGAACAAATCACACGAAATAGATACAAGTATTTAATGTCGGTAATTTTAGAACATAAACTAAATAAAATATAATTTTATGGCATCAGTTTAATATATAAGTCACTCGAAATACTTTGGTAAAGTCTTGATGTACACAGTCCCCAAACTCCATCTCCTAATGACCCCTCACCCAATGAGTAACCTGAATATGGTAAGAGTAAACGAGCCACCAACCAAAAAAAGACCCAGCTCTTTGGAGCCTCGTTTCCAATGGAAAGCACGTCGAAAGTATAAAAAACAGGACTCATTTTTCTTCTTCCGATGTAATTTCCGACTCTCTTTTAATGTGACTCCGGAGTATAAACAGCGACCCAAAATGAGCGGAAGGGCAAGGGAAAAAATGGTCGAATCAGTCGTAAGCTCACACGTAAATGGTTTAGCTTTGACAGTAAGACCCGGAGGCCTGGTCCAAAGATCGGACCTTATCGGTTCATTAGAGACCACGACACAACGGGCCAAACACAGAGCACAGCACATAGCAAACGCATAGGGCCCGGGGCTTCGTCAATATCTTCTGTTAGCTTGACCGCAAGAATGAATAGACGTCACATTTTTTCCTCTTCTTCCCCCTTTGCTTTCTATTTAGTAAGTTTCTCCTCTTCTTTTCTGTCCCGGGAATCCGGAATGTCAGTTGACGTCGTGTTAATAAGTCGCCGGGACAATCTGGAAAACCAATAAATTGTGATCGCCCCATGCCGCCGATGGTCTCTGTTTTCGTAAGCCGAAGGGCATTATGTATCTTGCATTAGTACTTTGTGAAAGATATACAGTAGGAAAGTTGCTCTTATCTATTATCCCGGTGAAATATTTTGGAAGGAGTAAGAGTGTGTGGGAGATGGAAAGTAATTCCAATGAAAATTCCGCAACCGTTGGGTTCCCGGTGGAGTGTTTCGTGCCCTTTGGCCGTTTTTCTTGGTAAAAGTCGATGAGTTTTTTAGCGTTATAAATTATTTATTTATTGGTATTTCTACCCTACACTGCTCTGTTTCGAGATGATATTTTCCCAAAAATCTAAACCCTTCTAAAATAATTTGAAAATTATGATTTCAGAGAACATATCTCATACACAAATACATAAAATCCCTATACCTGTAGTGAAAAAGAAGGTACGCACAACCAAGCGAACATTTCTTTACTTTATAAATTAAGTGATTTTGTATCGCATTATTGAATGTTATCAACGACTATGTAAGTAATGTTCAATACATTTAGACGAAGAAGCTAATAGATATCTGAATTATAAGTAACTTGGTGACATAAAATATTTTTCATAATAGTCGGTTGTGCGACATAAATTCAACTAATTTATGTCAGTGTGACATAAATTCAACTAAGTATATACCTACCATTTTATCCTAAGTCTTAATAGTCTTATTATTTAAAATATTGAGTCAGATCTTATTATTTAAAGGATTGCATAAAATACTATAATTTAGAATATTCAATGGTTTGGTTTGTCCTCTATGATCAATATTTTGCTGCTCGACAAATGTAATTGGTTTCAGCCTAATGACTTGAAGAAAAATGCACGACATATGGACACTTGTAAGTATATATGACCAAAGGTATTGAAAGCTGAAATTTCTTATAGAAATTGAAGCATTATTTTAAGTATCCAAGTGGTTTCCACAAGATATCTCCTCCATCAAGGTGTGACCAATTTTGCTAATGACGAAAAGTCTTATCCATCAAGATGTGAATAATTTTGGTACAGCTACACTCTACACTTATGAGCGGTGGCAATGGTTTTGGCGATTTTTTTGGCGCATTCTAGTAGCGAGTTACGGTAGATTAAGGCAACCCATCTATCTTTACGGTTATTGTTGTTTTCATAGCAACCTCTGCAAACGGTAACTTTCAATCTTGATTTTGAATATTCTAGAAAGTTCTTCCAAAATCCGTTAAAGTCGTTTGATTTCATTGGTTCGTTTGAAATTATTTCTTCGCTTCCATTGGTTATTTTGATTTTAAAATATCCTTTGATTGCATTGGTCCTTTTAAATTTTTTTTTCTGTGATACCAATGGTTTATTTATTTGTATTTCTACAGTTGTGGAATTTTTATTTTATTATAATATTTTTTACAAAACGATTAACAGTTTGGTTTTTTATGCCATTTGTGGAAAATTCGTTTTTTATTATTTTTTCCTGGAATAGTTCTGAGGAATCAGGTTGTATTATTTCTTGCTTTTTTTTCTTAAAAAAATATTTTTTTTTTCAAACAGCCTACTGTATTTAGTGTAATCGATACGTTTTAGGGTATATTCTAACTCAACATTCGCAGCTTAGTTTTTCTGCTGGTTCACAAATGTGTTTACACTTACTACTTTTTGCGAAAGTTTTTTAAAAATATGCTTTTCAAAACGTTCTGAAATGTGTTTTTAAGCTTTCATTTTCCGTTGTAAAAAGAAAAATATTTTTGAAAGAAAAGATAATTTTAAAATAATTTTTTCCTTAGCAACTTTAGAAGTTCGTCAAAAATATCGCCAAGACCGTTGCCACCGCTAATAAACGTAGAATGTAGCTGTACTATAATTTTGCTAATGACGAGATTTCTGGTCAATCAAGGTGTGACTAAGTTTGCCAATTATGAGTTTTATAGCATCAGAAATTTCTGGTCCATCAAGATGTGGTTAATTTTGTTAATGACGAGACATCTAGTCATTAAGATACTGTCGATTTTTTATTATGACGAAATAAATATCTGGTTAGTTTTCTTCTAATGACGTGATATCTCGTGCATCAGGATCTGATCAATTTTTATCGAATAAGAATATACCTCGTTCAGACAATCCCCAGGTGGGTTACTAAGAAAAGGGATTGAACTTCACATATACAAATTTTTTTTTATAATAAACTTGTTGAATTGTAATTCCAAAATGATAAAACTTGTGTATGGACGACACAATTCAGAACACAGAATGTAATGAGATAATTGAGTTTTTTCATTTGTTTTAATGCGTATGTCAATGTCATCTTTTATCACATTTTTATGAGTATGTACAGAAGTAAAGAAAATTCATAAAAATATTTAATGGTTTAGTGAAATATCATCTTAACTAGTATAAAATCCTACAATAAATCCATGAGAATAGTATATATTAATAATACTAGTTATTATATTCTAAAATATTTCATGCCTAAATTAGGAACATAACTAACCATTCAGATTTCAAGTTTTCAATGTAATATACAATTTATAGTTGAATTCCTAATTCAAAGACTACTTTAAACATAAAATGGATTTATTACTTTTAGTACATAATTTACTTTATATACTAGAGTAAGAATATTATTTATGCATTATATACATTTATATTTTATAATAACAAAAAATAATCTTGTAAAATGCAGTTTAGATCGCGATATACTCATGAAGAGAGTATACTTTCAATCCGAAGTCTTAATGTATGATACCCTTTAAAGTAATCTTACCTGGTGCACTTAGTACATCAAACCTATTGGCTATTCTTTTATTAACATGTGTCAGTTTACCCAGCAAGGTTTAAGATTAGAAATACAAAGATTTGAACATGTTAGTTTTCAGTAAATAAAGTTGTAAATAATTCACACGTTATGTTTTCTAACATTACAATTAATGCTAGTGCACTTGACACGTGGTGTTACATTTTTAATAGCCCGAAACGATCCAAGGTTCATCGCCATTGCATTTTGTTATTTTATATCATATTCAATCAACCTGCACTAGGTAGTCAATTGTATTTCAGCATATTAATGTTTCATACCTCAGGTAAATTTTAAATTTAATTTATGAGGTACTGAAAAATCTATGAACATCACTCGTCTCATAAGTAGTATTCTATTTCAGACTACTAGTTTATTGACTTTAAAAATTTGTATAACAAACAATTGGTTGGTTGGTTGGTGTCGTGTCATGAATAGAAAATAAATTTTAATAGGACCAAAGGTCCCATATACAGCATCTGCGATTTGAAGGCAATTTTCTTCATATAAGTCCTCACGCGGATTGTCACTTATTTGCTGCAATTGCGCCAAAATAGCGGGACAAGTGAAAAGATGTTTGGGGGTTAGTTCTATGTCTGGACAGTTTTTACAGAGGCAGTAAGTCCTTGTCCCGTCTTTATTAATCTTCATCCCCCCTAAAGTGTCCCGTCCAGAGTCTTGTTAGTGTGCTTGCGAGAGTTCTACTGGTACTGATTTCGGAGATTTGGTGTTTGATTTGGATTTTCCTATCGTTGAGTTTTGTCCTAGCCACTGAATTGATATCGCTGAGAGTGACACGAGTAACCTAGTTGGTGTTTAAAAGTCTTGCTTCTTTTGCCAGGGCATCAGACAACTCGTTTTCAGCAATGCCAACATGCGCGGGAATCCACTGCATGGTGCACACTTTAACCAAATGGAAGATCTTACGAAATGTACGGTGAATATTTATAATGAGCCCCGAAGAACCCCTTTGAATTGCCTGAAGAGCAGCTTTGTAGTCATTGAAGATGATTAACCTTTTGGCTCTTTCATTTTCTTCAAGATTTATATACTCCTCTAGGGCTTTTTGGATGGCAATGACTTCACAAGTGTAGTTTGAAGCTATTTTGACTCCCTCGATTTTAAATTGCTTTGTACTTCTACTCTGTGGGAAAGAAAAGTTGACACCAGCTCCTCCGTTGTCTAGAGTTTCATCTGAGGAACCGTCAGTGAAGGCAAATACAAAATTTTCTCTAGAATACGAGGCAATGGTTTTGTCACCTTTTGTCCGAAGTCACTTCTTTTTTAGAACACTGTGTTCGAGAAGGTGAGTTACAATTTTGGTATTCTCCGGAATAGTCGAAGACAAAATTGGCTCTTGTAGAATTTCATATGTGTTATGCTCTAATCCAGTTTGCCGCCTGACAATTAGGTGATAGTGTAAGGTGGAGGATCGCTTGAGTATTGTATTTTCGTCCCACTTCAAAAAGGTTTGTTTACTAACAAGTTCCTCCTCGCGATTTCTAATCTTGTTGGTAAAGCTGTTGAAACTACATTTTCTTCTAATATCGAGTGACTGCAGACCACATTCCTGTTGTGATTTAATGTTGTCTGTGGAAGAGACAGCACCAGTTATAATCTTTGAGGCTTTTGCCTGTATGTTATCAAGCTTCTTAAGTGTCGAGGCGTGAGACCAGATGGACGAAGCATATTCCATAACTGGTCGAATCAATGCGGAGTAGGTAGTTTTTAAGGTTTTGGGGCATGCTCCCCAATTTGTGCCGCAAAGGCTTTTTAAGATTCTTAATTTTTTGAGTGATTTATTGGCGAATTTCTGAATTTGTTGAGGGAAGCGTAGTTCGGCATCTAGAGTAAGTCCCAAATAAACAGAGTTTTCTGTCTTTGTTAAGGGCTGATTGTTTAGAATTAAGTTTGAAGAGAATAGGTGCCTGTGTTTTCTATCCGTTGAGAAGATGCTGTACCATATTTTTTGTGGGTTGAATTTCAGCTTTCGGGAGTTTGACCACTCCAAAATTCCCTTCAGGGAACAGTTTAGAGCTATTTCAGACTGCTCAAGACTCGTGGTTGAATGCCAAATGGCAATGTCATCGGTATAGCAAGCTACTTTTGTTTCTTTGTGAAGGTGCATGTGGATATTATTGACATAGATGAACAATAGTGGTCTGAGGACAGATCCCTGTGGCACACCGCCCCAAGTCTTTTTTTTCCTTTGAGTATACATCGTTTAAACGCATTTTAATTTTTCTATTTTTTAGGAAGTCTGATATTCAGATTAAGGCATTTCCCTGGATACCCATTTCATGAGCAATCTGTATTAGCTTCCCTCTCGAAACAGTGTCAAAGGTCGAGGTCATGTCAAGGAAGACCACGGTAGTCTTTTTATGTGGTTTGGTCTGTAGGCTATCAATGATAGATTGGCAGAGCATAAAGAGTGCGTCTTCAGTCGAATGTTGTTTCCTGTAGGCCGTTTGATAAAAGTTTGATTTCTTTCCCTTCAAGAGTTCCATCATCAATCTGTTATGTACAATTCGCTCCATGACCTTGCATAAGATGCTAGTAAATGCAACAGGTCTATAGTTTATGCATTCTTCCGCAGATTTTCTGGGTTTAAGAGTAGGAGCTATGATGGAAGTTTTCCATGCTTTCTGTAGCTTCCCGTTTGACCATGATGTATTAATTATGTCAAGGAAAAAGTCTCTGGCCGTTTCTCCAAAGTTTTTAATCATCTCGCCGAAAATTAGATCATTACCAAGTGATTTGCCTTTAGGAATCTGTTGAACAGCTGCATTCAATTCGTTCTTATCAACAGTTCTGGAGAAGATGTCGATGGTTTTGTACGTTCTGGATTTTAATAGTATTCTTCTAACAGTTTTATTGAGATTTTTGTCTTCAGCTTGTGTGGAAATCGAGTTTGCTCATCTCTGAGTAATGATTTACTAACATATATGCAGATTTCTTATTAGTGTTTGCAATATCATTTGAAGACTGAATGATGTTTGAAGTTTGAGCATTGGTGTCATTTAGGCCACAGTTAGAGGCTTTGACGATTCTCTAATGTTTAGCATCTTTTATGGGATCAAGAGAAGTACAGAATTCTGCCCACTTAAGTCTCTTGCATTCAGCTATTTTCTCTTCTACACTCTCAGTAATTTCGGAAAGTATCTTCCTTTTTTCTAGTGTGTTGTTTGTTTTAAGGATTTCGTTTAAGTTGTCTCGTTCAGTTATTAAGGAGTCGATCTGAGCGTCTTTCCAGTAAGGATTCCATTGCTTTTTACTCTTTCCCCTAGGAATATTCCTTTTAAATGCTAGTATGATGTTTTGATACAGCAGTTAAAGTTTATCCTCTAGGTTTAAGTTAGTTGGCGCACCCTTGCATAGCTCATCCAGAAGAAGAGTAAAACTGGTCCAATCTGCCTTGCGAAAGTTCCGCGATCTCTTTGTTTGATCTTCTGCTTCAATGTGTAAGTCAAGACTTGTGATGATTGGTCAACAAACAATTTTTAAACAAGTATTATTTATTGGTCAACAAACAAATTTAAAGAGTTTCATTGTATTTGGGTAATTTGCTTCCAATGAAAAAAGCATATATTTGAGAAATGTTAGGCAAACTAGGGAGAATTTCTCTTATAATATTGTGTAGGGATTGAACTAGAATACTTATGCTGAGTTGAAAAGTGTTTAAATTATGGTCATTGTTTTAAGAAATAGGATTTTAAAACTATAAAAAATATTGTATACTATACTATAATAATAAATAATATAGTATATATATTATAATAATATAGTATAAAAAAAAAAATACTACAAAAAATATATATATAGATATATAAAAATATATCTATATATATATATATTAATAATTTTATAAAATGATAATTATGTGTGAATTTTTAAAGAAATATTTCAAAAACGTCAAATATGCTAAATGAAAACCTATTCAACCAATTTGAAAAGTTATGCTACAAAAATGAACTAATTTTTCTAGGGAATGGTCTACAATCAAAGAAATATTGAAATAAACAAAAATTTTACAAGCGATCGAAAAATGAATACAATATTTTTTTATAGTTTTAAAATCCTATTTCTTAAAACAATGGCCATAATTTAAACACTTTTCAACTCAGCATAAGTATTCTAGTTCAATCTCTACACAATATTATAAAGAACAAGTTCTCAAAGTTTTACGAAAATCCATCTATACCTTTTTGTGTTATAACATTTGAAGTGAAGAAATAATGCATAAATATTAATTTAGAGTAAAAAATAGTTTCAAGTGTATCGCTTGCTCTCTCTTGCTTTTACTGTTGACGATTTTGATGCAAACAATTTTGATCTTCGTTTCTCTTTAAAAATATTCATACTATTTATTAAAGAGAATCCATTTAAACATTTGAGAAAACTGTCTGAAATTATGTTTGTAAAAAAGAAGTAAAATTAAAAATTAAATTTGAAAGGTTTTTGGTCTTTAATGGCCACTTTCTGTGTTTTTCATACCTACTTGCGTTTTTTTTTTTTGCCTTGATTAAAATCTTTATATCTTTGCAACTTATGTAAAACTTATGTTTAACTTATGTAAAAAAATCAAATATATTTTGGAAAGTAAAATAAAATAAATACTCTATCAAACATCAAAAAACATTTTTTGAAATTTTGGTCAAAAAGGACATTTTTATCGTGTTCGGATACTTTAAATGTTTAGGAGAAAAATCGACGTTTTTTCTTATTTCTACAACATTTAACGTTTGTTCAAAACAAAATTGTGGCTTATTTAGTTTAATATAATCATTTGATTTCTAAATTTTGAATATATATTAGATTCCCAGGATTCTCTTTAATTAATAAAATATTACTACATACCTAGTCAAATTATTGTTTTGTTAAATAATTTAAACATATTGTTTTATACAGTCAAGCCCACTTATTGCGAGTTCGTATACAGCGAAATATTGGTTATTACGACTTTTTTTCTGGAATTACAATTGGAATTGCAATATTAAATGGTGTTTAAAATATCGCATATCGCATCTGGCAAGAAACCCCCCCCCTTTTTTTTTTTTGTGGAAGACAAAAACGAGAGTGGAGGGGCCATGCATAAAAATGGGCGCAATAAAATGCGTGAAAGTGTATTACAGATCCCTGATTATTTGAAGTGTTCTTTTGAATCTAAAAACTGATATGCATTTTGTTGCGAACATTAAAATTGCTTGATAATTTTTAGACGATACCTAGCGTTTGGTTCAATCGAAAACCATCCAAAACTGCTGGAAATATGCAGAATGTTTAGGGGGACTTGGGGACTCAGATTTCACTCCTGAGCCTGATCCTGAAAATAGTTCCCTGTGGAAAAATTTACAGGAAAAAATAATTTTGGATGTGGTGATGTTACTTTTGTTGATTATGTTGCTAGTGATTGTAATGTAGAAATTGAAGCACAACAAACAGACGATGATATCATTGCAGCAGTGTTACAAAATACACACGATGATTCCGAAGATGAAGACATTGAAATTGAAATGAATAGACAATTAATGACATCAAAATCGGCAGTGGACTGTCGTCAAAATTTGATAGCGTTCTTCGAATCGCATAGCATTGACTGCCTCGATAATTTTAGTGCACTGGAAAAAGAATTATGCAACTTCATTGTAAATTCAACTGTTCAAAAGAAAGTTTTAGACTATTTCCCACTTATATGAAATAAAGTTTTAGCCCTCGAGTGAAAATTATTTTACTTTAAATATGCGGGAAGTCCATTTTTTGTTATATTGGATTTAACGAATATTGGACACAACGAATAATATTCAGTGTTTCGTGCAAATTCGCTATATGCGTGCTCGACTGGTTATGATTTGAGTTAACTCTTAATTCATTTATGAAAGACCTTCATAACTACACCAAGTCATAAAAATACTGTTGAAGTATTTAATGAAAGGGTTTTTGGTCAAGATAAATGTTGGTGATGGTAGCGTTTCTGTGATGGAACATGCTCCAAACGTGATATCATTTGGCTTGATTTTCAAATACGATTAAGGGCATAGACAGTAAATTTCAAAATCGGTATAAGATAGTTGATTGGTCAAAGCCAATTCGTAAATCAGCTACCTAGTTGGCGATAAACTGTAGTTTAATGAAATCGTGATTTGTATTATGCTAGAGCACTTAGAAAATAAAATATTTACATTCGGTCAAGTTAGTTTCCACTTAAAACCTTTCTCATATCACATCATAAAAAAAATTATATTACATTATTTAAGGGAACAGTTCAAAATTTAATTTGTTTGCGTAATGTAAAATATATTTTTATGGATCTGATCAATTTTCCCAATTTTAAAGATTCTAATTTTAAACAATGTAAGAAAAACAATTATATACAGAGTTTCGAAAAGGTATGTAGCAAGCGAACGTGCTGGAGGCCTGACTCATCGTATACTAAACCTAAAACTCGGTTATGGATGATTTTATACAAGATTTCAAACTACTATGCATTTCAAGAGAAAATAAATGCTAGCGATAAATTCCAAGGCCCAAAAGTATTCCTAATGTGAACAAAGAAGCTTTCCCCACAATTTCTGTTTGCTCGAACGATTCATTCTGCTTTGTTTATTCGACAAGGAAATTGTCTCGGTAGAAGGGGTGAAAAGCCCCTGACCAAAGTTTTGGACAGAAGTCATAAATATAACTAGCTGCGTAAGTGAACTTCGGCATAAATAAACTCATGCAAATCACCTGCGCAACTGTCAGCTGCCTCCTGATGAAGGACGACCGGTAACAGACAGATTTCTGTTGTTTTATTGATGATCCAATAAACATTAAGTTGAAAATTTACGTAAAAGAGGACCTCCCATTATAGAGAGACAAATGAGACGCTGTATCTGACAGAAATTGCAAAGGCTCCGACTGCGCTTATGCATTAAACATGTCCCCAAGTTTTCTCAGAAGTTAGGTAGTTGTGTAACTTTAAGATCGATATATCAGCAAGTTCTTCTTTTTCTTTCTAAGAACAGAAACATTTGAAAGGGACGGTACTTCAAAAGCTTAGTCTTTCTGCCATTACAAGAATTCTAGAATTATATTTCTTCATTTTCATTTAAGGGTTAATGTATACAATATCTGGTCATATTTTCCACAATTAGTTATAAATAAATTATTTATTTTTACACTGATTATTTAAAATAATGTTCCCACAGCATTAAAAAAACGCTTCTAATTTTCATGTGATGTAAATACATTGCAACAATTTTCTGTTTTTTGTTTCTTAATGTATCTCTACTATTATGAAAGGAAGTGTTTGTTTGCTTGCATGTTTTCTGGATGCAAAGTCTTGAATCTATGGCACTTACAGTAATATGATTTGGCACACAGATAGTCCAAAGGTTTTGCAATTTTTGGGTCGCGGCGAATTTTAAAATTTAAACCAGAACATTTTAAAATTAATTTCATGGAAATTTAATTATTATTGTTTTATTTGCAATAGCAACAGTATTGGTCGTATTAGACAATATTTAAAGTTGGATTTTAAGTCTGCTGAAGAATTTACATTAACGGACTTGACATGACTGTGCTACAGACATTCTTAGAAATAAGCACTGAATTATTTATGCTTTATTGCTTTTTTAAAAGCATAAACACTTTTGTTTTGGAGTATTGTTTGTTAATCTTTAGCGATATGCAATTTGTTTCTTACTGTTAAGTTTGGATTACGTAGTTAATTTTGAATTACTGATTACTGTTTACTTTGGATTATTTCATTTTTTCTCATCTAAAAATGTCAACAGTATTAAAATGGTCCCTCGTCACTTTACTAAAGAACAAATGCAAACACGAATTCACCAATGTTGTAAGCGGAAACAGATGCTTAAAAATGATCCGAATTTCTTAAAAATTGTAATAACATGTTTTTTACACTCTTTGATTCCGTGTTGCAATTCCTGGGAAGTAAAGACAATGATTTGCGGCTCAATTTAATTAATTCAAAAAATGACATAATTTATATTACTCACTTATTTGCCAAATTCAACGAAACCAATTTGAAGCTACAAGTTTATCAATTAAATGGGATCAAAATTAAAAGCATAATATCTACGTTTGTTACAAAACGTTTTCTATACAACTTGGTGAGAGAAGAATGCTCTCAGTTTCCAAATCTTTCAATATTGCAAAAACGAGATGTTAACACATAGCGGTTATTTATTCTGGCCTCAACCAAAGATTTGAAGACATTTTCCACAAGGTTAACCCCTATTGGGTGTTGGACCCTTTTGCAAGTTGATCCACAAATTCAGATGAATCCATACCAATATAGGAGCAATACATTGAATTTTTCACAAATGAGGAACCGAAACCAAAGTTTGAACAAGGATACCACAAATGTTGGTTACAAAATAGATACCAATTTTATATTCTGCATTATGGGCTGATGTACAGAAGCTGTTAATAGCTTTCTTGTCTTCCTATTTAGTAGAACGTGAATTTAGTGTAGGAGGAAATTGCATCGCATTGAGCTTCATCACGAAAAAAATGAAACCAACAGGAAATTAGTGTTCGTGGAGACTTACGAATGTTACTCACAAACAAAGAGCCTTTGATAAACAATCTCATATCATCCCATCAGGTTCGCCCATCTCATTAAAAAAATGTGTTTTTGTATTTTAAAGCAAAAGTTATAATTTCAATAAATACTACTTACTAGCATTTTAGTAAATATAGTAGTAGTAGTAGTATTTAGTAAAATACTACTACTATATTCTATAGTAGTAGTAGTATTTAGTAAAATACTACTACTATATTCTATAGTAGTAGTATTATTTTAGTAAATTCTACTACGAGTACTTTCAATAAATACTAATTTTAATAAATACTTCCATAAAAATATACAAAATTTACGCTTCAATAAATAAATACCATTCAAACATGAATGTAAAATTTGAAATTTTTATATGCATTTATGCCAAGTTATTTTACGTTGGGGTTCAAGGTCAGGTTTTTGCAAGAAGAAGGGATCCATGGACATAATGAGTTTGGGAACCACTGAGTTAGACCAACACCGACTCTATTTACAAAGCCCGCGTCACAACTCAAAGTCCTATCACCAGGATATTTTTAAGCTCTACGATAAGAACTGGCAGTTCATCCTAATGGGTTTAGTTAAACATAAGTAACTTTTAAATATGTGTCTTATAATACACTCACAGCAAAAAGTTAAGCACGTAGAGGAAAATGTTAATTTCCAGAAGCCAATCTTTATTTCAGAGGCTGCAATTTGCTGCAGAGGTAGATGGAAGTATGCAAATGTGTTATGTAACAGCCAATCAAGTTCTCGAGTCCAGAAATATGCAAAAAAAGACAGTCATATAAGAAGCCAGCATTGAGAAGGGTTAGAGGAGTTGCATGTAAGTACTGATAAAAAGTGTTTAGAACTTTCGCATTTTGTCAAATTGGAATACGTAGTAAAAATTTGACAGAATTTGAAATCTGCGGAAAATTTAAATTAGTAATTTTTAATTGACGTCATACTATAGCAACACAATGAGCTATTGACGGAGGTCAGGGATCAATTCCCTAAGTGAAAGATCCGAGGTATTTGGCAATTTTTTATTAATGTCGTACTAGAGCAACACAACGTGTTATTGCCGACCGTCCGGTATCAATCCCCTAAAGAAAATATACGAGGACAACACCGCGTAATTTCGAACCAAGGTCAGATGATGAGATAACACCTGACCTGGCACTCCACTCTCCAAGAGATTGTGACTTCACACAGATTATTGCATCTCTTCGCAACTCAAATTTGGCAGCATTCCACAATGACGAGGCCATCACGGCGTTGACAGTGGTGTTGGCTTACGAAGCAAACTAAATGGGAATGCGTAGCAAACACCGGTGGTTGGCGAGCGTTAACAATGGTCACACCTAAACCCACAAAAGCAACTGTCATGGGTAACGACGTGCTAACCACGCTGTAGCCAGTACTGTATAAAGCAGACTTCTGACTATTCAAATGCTCGGTTTTGCTTCCTTTGTTTTAGTTTGTAGCACATTCTGATAAGGTTCAGATCCATTGCACTGCTTTTACATATACTATTGTACTGATATTAGTTTTTTGAAATAAAGGTTTCTCCCCTTCTGGAATAAACTGCACAATCTACATTTTAACGAGGATAATTAACGGAACATTTTGCTAAACAACTCTGCTGTTTTTACAGAACTATGGGGCTTCGCCTCTTGCTCGCTTACGTAATTATTTTATTGATTATTTGAGTAGTTATTTATAATTACTCAACCTAACGTAATTATTTTACAGCACTCAAAAATTACGATTTATCTGTCTCGAATGTTCTTGCCGTATATAAAAAACATGGGAATGTTTAGAAATTAATGTGAAACTTTTAGTTGGTAACTTATAGAATTGTGTTGAAAGTGTAACTGAAATATACACGTTTTCTTAGAATCCTTGAAAGTTATGATGTTGATTGAAACATTTTATGTCAGACATTGAAGTTTCGAAACCAAAATGGATATCTTATATTCGATAACAAGAAATATAGAGCAAGTCCAGACGTTTTGATCAACTTGCAACACCATGATATTTGAGAAACGCAGTGGCTGACAAATATTTTATCATTCAATTCAATCATTCTGATTCAAACATTTTGTGAAATTTCATAAACTATTGGATATTGGGCATTTTAGATACGCGATTCATTTGCAATCGCGTAACAATATGTAAGAAAGTAGCAAAATCAGCCTGCGTTGCTTTGATTGAATTAGTTATAAATGTATTTTTATTAGAAAAGTGATCAAACTGATTATTTGTATTTATATTTTTCGTAATTTTTTTATAATTTTCCTGTGCGGAAAATTTTTTTTAAACACGGTTTTAACAATTTTATAGATGATCAATTTAGTTTGGACTTAATTAAGGATAAATGCTTTACCCATCATTATAAATATTTTCACATACATAACACCTCTGTTGTAAGGCAAGAAAAAAAAAAGGATATACTAAGGTGACGACTACAAAAGTTAATTTACTGTAAAAACTCTCACAGTGTATAATCGTGGATTCTCATCGTACTTGTAGAACACATGTACCAGAAAAAAGCAATATTTTTCAGTTTCACCACCATTATGAAAGGATACAAAATTAAATTAGTGCTATATTCATGATTATTTTTTGAAATAGTCTTTCTTAAAAGTTCAGAGGCAATAGTGATTGTTTTAAATTAAGACAAAATACTTGTTTTAAAATTATATTTTTATAGGTAAACAAATGAAAGGTAATTCGATTGAAATTTTCAAAAACAGGAGGTCACTTTCAGTCTATAAAAAATACATTCACTGTTTACAAATGTTTCATAGGTAGATAAACATAGCATTGACTTGTAAATTAAGCATTCTCGATCTTATGTCATTTTTTAAATATCTTAATTCGACTAATTTCTTACCATGAAATTATTCCAAAATCCACCAAGTTTTAATTAAAACGTGTTTTACTCCGACATGTAGTATTAAATAGAATCCTTGTGTCACTTTTTCAATTCAAATATTCTGTTTACGAATGGAAGCCACTAACCTAGTTAGAAATAATAGATGTAATTACCTGACTTCAATAAAACACAATAAAATTATTTCAAACAAATTAACAAATGTAAGGTTAACTTATTTAAATCTACATGTACAAAAGTATAATTTCAACTTTAAAAAAATTATCTGAATGACTAATCTTAATGTTACTTGCCTAATTTTAAAATGGCTTCATTTGAGTGTTACCCTTACTTTTAAAATTGGAAGTTGCAAGCATTACTTTAAAAGGTGTTATTTTGAAAATCGTAGTTACTTTTTATGAAACGTAATTCTTCAGACCAGAATGTATTAATCCATACTTTTAGACGGTCGAAGAATTAACCTATGTTTATTACAAATATTGCAGGCTTATACAAATTTGATATACATTAACTATTTACTTACAAAAGAAACATTCATAATCTAATGAAATGCACAAATACGATTGCAACATTTCGCAGCAGTTACTCGGATACGTATACTAAATCGAATGAAAGAGGAAACATAAATTCTGGTATTGCCAATTACCATCTAATAACATAAGAACTTTAAAAATGTAAATTCAAGCTTAAAATATTAAAATTTAAATTTAGTGAAAATAATGTTTTGGTAAAAAATTTGCTTTTTCAGCAATACTGGTAAACAAATATGAGCTCCAACCGCTTTCGGAATAATACCGAATGTTTTTTAATGGGATTTCGAATTATTTTTTTCACATCCAGGAAAAATCAGAAGAGGATTAACAAGTTACTTACGTTTTGTTCTAGTTCCTAAAGATTAAATGCATCAAAATTGGTGTAGATTGGTCAAACCGTGTAGATTTGTGCAAAGTAGACTGATGCCAACTTATGTACAGCACTAAAACTGCAGAGAAGATGGAAATACTACTAGATACTACTACAAAAGTGAATTTTAAGAGAAACTAAAAACATAAGTAAATGGAAGTGAGCACGCTTTACCTTATCAAGGGAAGTAGAGGGAGGTTTACTAAGTAAAGTATTTTTAGTTTTTTCAGTACTTGTGTGATCCTTAGCGAAAGTAACCACAAGTTACACACGGAAATCCAAAAGCAAAAACTCTGAAGATAACCGAAATTGGAAAGGAATATAAACTAGCAACTAAATATGTCACGATCGGTTAAAGGTTGATAGAAGTAAGGGAGAAGCAGGAAATGCGAGGGTCGTACGGAAAGTAATACCCTTTTGAGCATGCGCACCACTGTAACAGTAGAAGGTGCACCGGTCAAGGTCAACCACTTTTAGGGACTCGTCTGCCAGCTGTTTACTGAATTACATCGCATTGCAAAGGTTATTGTTTTGGTAAACAAATAAACTGTCTACGAAAATCGAGCGTTAAGCTAAATGTAAAGTAAGATCATGAAATCAAAGCAGTGTGTTCTAAGGTGATAGATGAATCATGTGTGCGTCGCTGTTGTCGAATTTTAATAAGGAAAGAGATAACGTTCATGATGAGGAGGTATATGGCCACACAAAGGAGCTAGTGCGGATGAGCTTGTCAAGTCTATCGACAAATTCATCAAACAAGATCGTGTGACTTTGGATGAAATTCACGGCATAACGCCTACATAACCACCGATGCATACTATGAGACATTAAAGACGCTACGGCGTGCAATTCTGAATCAAAGACGTGGAATGTTGTCTTGGACCTCATGCAAGACAACGCAAGGACTCACGCAGCTGCAAAACGCAACAGTTGATCAATAAGTTTCATTGGGAAATTCTAGCCCAGACTTAGGCTCCCGTTGACTCTCATCAGTTCACAAAACTTAAAGTTTGTGTAGGTGGGAAACATTTTGCTAACGATGAGAAGCTTAAAGACGTTGTTACTGTTTATCTCAATGGACTGTTGGCAGATGAGTATGAAGCTGGTATTCAAAAGCTCGACACACGTTAAGAGAAATGTTTAAATTTGCAAGGGGAATATGTAGAAACGACATACAATGTATGAAAATGTAAAGTAAAGAGTATGGTTGAAAATTTGTAATTGGTCTGTATTTTATTTAAAAACTGGTGATGCCTCGCTATCAAATAATTTTTGAAAGCTGTTACCAAAACAATAAAAGAGAAATGTAGAGAATAAATTATTTGTTCATTCGGGGTTAACATATAACAGATAAAGAAAATTAGCGCATGTTAAAAATGTAAATAAAAAGAAGGATAGAAGTGTTAATAGTTATAGTTAAAATTGACTCCCGGATTTACTTCCCTTGATAAAGTAAGTGTAAGAGGTGGTCAGTCAGTTTTCTTCCAATGACAATACACCTCGTCCTTTAATATTGGTCAATTTTGCTTATGACGAGATATTTCGTCAGGACAACCACCAGGAGGGTTTATCAGTCTAAACTATTTTGTATATTATATATATTATTACCTTTATCTCACACCCAGTTTCAACCCTGTCGTTAAAAAATTACTGTTTCAGTGATAATTGGTTAGTTTTGCATTTCAAAACAAGGCCCAAAAAATGGCGATATAAAATCTTACTCTCTTCAATAGAACGTTCAGCTCCGTAGATGTATTTTATTAAAATAGGTTATTTATGGGCATGACCACCTTAATATGTTAAACATATTGTAAAGCCATGACTACCATAATATGAAAAGCAAACACCTCATTCCAATGTTCAACCCAAGAATGCAAAACTAATTTCCTTAATAAAAGTATGCATTTAAAATTTATAAGTGTCTCACGTGTTTGGGCACTGAGTACATATCCTGCTCAGTCACTATTTCTACGCAAGTGTTTTAAACGATCAATCTTGTGTTAAATCTCATAAGTAAAAACAATCTAGATTCACGGGATATTACATGGACACAGCATATTTCATTATAAATAAATCAAAACGGTGAAACACTAAATTTTCTATATTTATTTACTTATTCGAAAAAAGATGGAATTCGAAATGAGAACATTAAACGCGTACTAAAAAGAATTAATTTATAATTATTAAAAATCGACGTTTTCAAAATAAAATTAAGAAAATAATTAATACAAATGCAATGCTGCCGAACATCTTTGATCTGAAAGCAATTATTTATACTGATTACAATACGACCAAAGTTGAAAAATACGAAAGCTAAGTAAAATAAAAAACGAGTACTGCTAAAGTAACCCGCAAAACGTAACGAAAGTTAGCCTAGCAGAGTTAGAAACGAATTTATAATTTTAATCTCCTTTCTTCGAATCTTTAATCTTTTAGCCTCCTTTCTTCGAAACCAACGAGTGTTACACACGACCATGCGTGTGTATTACAATTATTGAATGGTTATTTGTTTTGTATTGTATCAATGTATGTACATATCAAATTTCATTAAAATCGGTACAGTAGTTCTAGAGATAATCGACCAAGTCTGGTAATTCTGAATTCTGACTCATTAATATCAACCCCATCGATTCTTTAGTCTTTATATAATTAATTGATCTAATCACAAATTTATAGCTTCAGAATCTATAAAATATCAGGTATCGTCTAAACCATTAAACAGCTTCAACTGTGAAAAATATATGTTGTTTTTACCCTGAGGGTTGCATATAAATATGCAACGAAGAAAACCTCGGTTGTCTAACATCGATTACTGCTTTGCTGTTGCATACGTGTGCTCGTCCATGATATGTCCTGTCAATGCTACAACGTCCGCTTTGTGATATCTGCTAGCTCGGTAATGGTCCATCTTGCGTGAAAAGACATTTTTAAAGCCTGAATAATTAGACAGTTACATACTCTAAAAGCAATTTACTTGTCAACAGGAGAAATGGAAGGTTCTATCTAGCATCACAGGCAAGCGTCTTATCATGGCACTGGACGAGAAAATAATGTCCATCGCTAAAATGTTGACGCACCAGCAAATGATAACAGACGTCTAGTGAGGGAGGGAGGAAAAAAACCTTGAACTGCGAAACTAATTAAACTTTTTTTTTTAAACAGAATTTATACCTCGCGCTCATTGGCTCGAGAGCTACAAATTGCGTTTTAAGAATGAAATATGTGCCGTTCTTAGAGATAGGATGCAGCGATTTTATGGACTTAAAATACATACCCGACACCGTGAAAGACGGAGTTAATAGGGAATAAAATTTAATAGCCTTCTGTGAACTCAGTGTTTAAAGGAAGGATAGAATGTGTGGAAAGAAAATAAGTCTTTTTGAAGAGCGTGCCTTTTTTGCATACTAACTGTTATGTAAAAATCTTATACATCATTTTAAGCATTTGCGTAACACAGTGATATTAAAACTGGGTAAGATGAGTATACGTATTCTATAATATTTTAATACAAAAAATATTTTTTTTATTTCACTTTTATTAAATTTTGTATCCTTAATCATATTTAATGCATATATATATTTCGTTTACAATTTGCAATTCGAATTATAGTACTACAAATAACTAAATATTGAAGCCAATACAAATATATAAATCTTGAATAAATAGAAAAAGACTAAAATATTAATAAAGAACCGAATTGAATTCTTGAGTTTTCTTTTTATATTAGAGTATAAAGAAGTACAATTTAGTATATATCATGAGAAAAATAGCTTTAAGGACTTATGTATTTGCTTAAAACAGTGAGATTGTTCACACTATGTTAGATATATAGGACTTTTATAATATTTAAGCAAAAATTTATGATATATGAGTTTTTTATTTTACATTTATTAAATTGTATCCTTAAATTTAATTGTGTTATACGTAATATCCGCTGTACGTTTTATTTATTATTTACATTACGAAATAGAGTACTTAATCAATGAAATATAACATCAATACAAGTATATAAAACCTGGTGAAATAGAAAAACAGGCAAAATATGAATTTTGAACCAAATTATAGTGTTGAATTAAAGCATTATCAAAACCAACCCAAAAGCAAGTAATTTTCACAACATAAAAAACAGTTAAATTATCGATTTTAAACCAAACGGAACCCCAAACTCCTTTCTACTAGAGTTTAAAGAAATAAAAATTAGATAATATCATAAAAAAGATAACTTAGAATGAACTAGTTAATAAAATATTAAATGCCATGTAAAAATTGCGTTCGAAATTTACTATGTGGATACGCATTTGATTATTATGGTAATATTCAAATTAGGTTCAGGTGTAAAATAATATTTTATAAAAATTAAAAATGTGTGTCATTTTATTTCACCTTTCTTTTTAAAACTTTTTTAATCTATGTATTATCAATCTCAATTGTGTTACATGTACTATTCGATGCATATGTGACGAAATTTGCAACACCAAATATATTATTGATTTTATCAAATGCAAGCATCATAAATTCCATCAAATAGAAAATTAATAAAACATCAATTTTGTTCAAAATTGAATGCTTGACACAGCTTTTGGTACTGTAATTTAAAGAAATACAAAGCATATATAATTCCAATGTATGAAAAGTTGCAAAGTGGTGTAGTATTTATATGGATAAGCTGCTCATTAAAACTCACAGTTATGATATGATATTGTAAAAATGAAAACCTTTCATCTATCGTATGAACTTCATTACACTCAAAAATTAGACTGATGCATCAAAGTATTAAAATTTTTCTCTTTTCTATTTAAGAAATTGAGGTAAATTAAATATTTTACAAAGTTTTCGTAAAGTGTCAGATTATGTAAACACTATGTTTTATGCTTAATACCAAGATTACTTAAAAAAATTAATGCACCCACGTCTCTATTATTTTATCTTAGGAATAATAGGTATTTAAAAAAATATTGATAAATTATATTCCTATTTAATATTCATATCACATTACATTATTATTATTCATTTAGTATTCATATTTCATTTAATATACCTTGAAAAACATCACATTTAAATTTTAGTCTCAGATCCTTCTTTCTTTTGAAATATCAAACATTTTTAAAATGAAAGCTGTTTTTTTTTCTTCTTTCATTAGATACGTGATACATGGGAGAAAGTATATAATGATTTTAATAATACTTTTTTTTAACGTATGTAGTGTGTAAATGTTTCCACACATTAAATTAAAGTCACGGTTAGATTTTCATATCATCGAGTTTTTGTAAATCAACTGTGTAAATATTTGCCTCTAATTTAAATAAGTTTTAGGTTTTATAAATTGGAACTTTTTAAAGTGTGTTTTAAAGATTTTTCGTAGAAATTGTAAGAAAATGTAAAGCTTAATTTTGATATCACCTGTAGAATTAAGTATCAACTCTGCATTTCGAAAATAAGGAATAATGCTCCCGATGAATATCTGCACCGAAATACTGAAATTACAAATGAATTTTACCCAGGCTGGGTAGCATAAAATAAAAGCACCACATGTATAGAGGGGTTAATGCGAATTTAAGAAATAAAAGAAAAAAATTCCTTAGGTTTACATTAGTGTTTATAATTATAAGAAAAACATTGTTGTTGTTACTAATCCTCTGTCTAGCGGCAGCTAGACATCGTCCATGAGACCATACACCCTTAAAAAATCCAGGGCCAGCAAAGGATCCTTTCTCAAAAGTCTCCGTAGATAAGCGTAGGCAAGTGAGGGTGTGCTCTGGAGACGCACACTCCAACTCCACACTTTACGCAGACCGGAAAAACCTTAACACCGTGGCTATAGGAGCAACTCCTCAGGTGACCGCTAGCAAATCTAGACAATGCCGTCTGGTCGGCCCTATCACAGGCAAGGCGAATAGAGCCACCAGGACTGCTCCGCCTATACCAACCATGGGATGGAGGGACCCTCCACGTCTTTAAATCTTTGTTTTTCTTGATGGAGTAAATCTCGTCAAATGTTAAGGAGGTAACTAAACTTAAAGGTTCAGCAGAACCCTGCTTCGCCAAATTGTCTGGAACCGCGTTTCCATAAATTTCTACGTGGGAGGGTATCCATTGGAGGTGCACTTCATGATCGACGTCTATATGTCTAAGTAATTTCAGTATAGAGATGCCAGTACGGTCTCTTACGTTGTTCCAGTCTATCAAGTGCTGAATTGAACTTCTACTATCTGATAATATCCATATCGCTCCAAAATTGACTTCATTTAAAATGGCCTCAAGTCCGGTCTCTATAGCCAACATTTCACTTCTAAACACCGAGAAATTATCCGGGTTTCTCATTTTAATTTTTCTGACTTATCTGGTAGTCTTAATATAAATCCCACTCCCGAATTGGTTTTCTTTATTTTTGCTCCCGTCTGTGTAAATCTGAACATCTACTCCAGGGATTTCGTTGATTATCTGAAGTGCCATCTGCCTCATTAGAGCCTGGACTGTATAAGCTTTGTTTACGGATTGATGTAGTTCTGTATGAAAGAATACCCCCTTTAGTCCCTCCGATGGATCAATATAGTTTTTTAGGGAGTGACCTTCAACCCTCCGGCTGATGAAATTCAGCTCCGTAGCTTTTCCGAAAAACATTGTTGATTTCTTAAAATCAACATAACAGGAATTTTACTGGCTTTTGATCTTAATGAAGGACTTTTAAAGTACGAACATGCCTTCCGCAAGGCTGTACTTAAATTACTGCTGCAAGAATATTTTGCCCTCCGGCTTGTTTTTGCTTTTGTGCTGATTTTGGAAGTATTACGTTCGCTGCAATGTGGAATCTGAGTATATCTCAAATATACTCTAGAATATTATGTAGTATTTCAGTATTATCTTTAAATTTTAGACATACCTGTATAAAGGAAACCCTTTACAAATTGTTATTGAATCCAAATTGCTAATTAATAGAATTATTTCTTGACACTAAAAGGAAATAATATGGCTTCCTAAGCACTTAACTAAGTATCTGATTCTTTTTAAAAATTAATGATGTGTTGTCCTCGAACTTTACCTTTTCCCAATCGTCGTCAATAGCCCATTGTGTTGCTCTTGTACGACGTTGATTAAAATACCTACCTATACCATTTGGAAACTAAAATCGAAGGAATTTAATTCGACATAATTCTCAAAGAATAAGACTCGGTCATTTACGTAGTTTCCAAAATTTATAAAATTAAAATTTACAAAAAAAACCCAAACATTTCACAAAACTAATAAATACATTTTTGATGCTATTATTACAACAGTCTTGTATTCTCAATGTCCGATCATCGACTTCTTTGGCCCTATAAGGGGTGAAATAAACGATACTTCTGGTTATGGTGCGTAATGGCTAAACCACAAGGTAATAACGCCACAACTCCTAGCAGGGACAAACACCAAAATCCATGTGCTCACAAACGAGGATTCGTATGGAGATAGATAAACACCATTATATGAAGAAGCATTTTAATACCTCTTTTTGTGGTGTAAATGAATAAAATACCTGAAAGCAATAAATATTAATACAATTACACCTATCGCTGTTGCATGTCAACACACAAATCTCAATGAGGAGTTGAAGCATGGAAAATATCTTCCAAGTTCTAAGCCACTGATAAGGCTTAACACATTAACGACTAACGTTGCGTTTTCGCAACATTAGTGAAAACATTTTTTTATTATTCTGTATTGCGTTTTTCTTATATAATGTTTTTGTATATTGTAGACAAAGCTTCAATATCTCCAGGAAAAAAAATGTTTTTCTCTCAATGCAAAATTTTATAAAATATATTTCTAAAATTTTCATTTTTTTGTGATTTTTTTACTGTAATATTGAAAAGATCTCACATATGGCAGCGCAATTCAAAATAATTTATGAAGATATGCTTATGTCCTATAAACATTAGTCTGTAAAATGGCATAAAAAATAAGGTAACTATTTTGTCTTTGAATAAATATACATTTTTTGAAATGTTGCGAAAACGCAACGTCAGTCCAAATCAGTGTTCTTATGAACATTTGTACGAAAATAACGGATGTCGAAGATAACGGTTTTTAACTGTGAATGAAGTATTAGAAAATATGAAAGAGTTAGATGATGAAGATGTTTCTGAATTTTTATCAGATGATGACTGTCAAGGTCAAGCAGATTTAGAGGTGATTCCCTCCAGACCCCCTGACTTAATGACCGACGAGAAATGCATTGATGACGATATCTTAGGAGATAATTTACCGAGACAGAAAAACATATCTAGTGAGATCGAACTTTTTTCTTCGAAATTTTTTTTTAACATATCGAATTTCCCCCCCCCCTTTCCCTATCACAAAATAATAAAAAAAATTGTCTAAATCACATAAAAAATACAAAGTAATTATACAAAATTTGCATGATATAAAGCCAGTAGATGTAGTTTTACAATCATACAATCATTATCTTTTGGAACATATTACTCAAGAAAGTATAAAATTTTTATATGTCTTCATCAAGATAGACTTAAGTGGTCAGTTGAAGAAGATATCGGTTGTTCATTAGTACGTACAGCACCAACACGTCCTAAGTATTCTACTATCAAACAGAATTTGTATTTATCAGATAACAATGTTTTGGATAAAACAGATAAAAATGACTAAAGTTCGTTGCGCTTAAACATTTTAAATGCCAATTTCATGCAGTGGGGTGATTTTTCATCAAATATTTCTATCTATGAACAAATGATACCTTGCTTCGGTGGACATTCGTGCAAAATGTTTCTGAAAGGAAAACCCGTTCGTTTCGGGTATAAAGTTTGGTGTTTGTGTTATTCTGAAGTGGACGTATATCATTTTGATATAAACCCAGGTAAATATGCGGGTAAAATGACGGATCTGGGTTTGAGTGGAGACGTGGTAACATGTTTTTTAAATGTAGTCGAAGTTCCTTCAAACCACTATGTATAATTTGACAACTTTTTTGCATCACAGATGTTGTTGCCGGAATTTAAAAAGTCGTGGTTTCTTGCCACTGGAACGATCCGTGACAACAGATTAGGAAAATGTCCTATTGCACCTGTTATCACAATAAAAAAAGAACAACGTGGAACATATCACTCCGCCTTTGATAAGTAGCATGGTATATCAGTTCGTTGGAACGACAATTCCGTTGTTACTCTACGGCCACCAACTTTGATACAATCGATGCTGCTTCAATGGCCAAGACATACTCAAGAAAAAAAATCCGTATCTGTAAAGCAACCTAAACTAATCTTTGATTACAACAAACATATGCGTGGAGTATATCTGATTGAAAATTTCGTTGCAATATATAGATTGCAAGTAAAGGGAAAGAAATGGTGGTGCCTATTTTTGCGAACTTTAATGACGTAACTAAATCAAACGGTTGAAAACTATACAGGATTGCAGTAGACCCAAACATTTCCCTGTTAGATTTTCAAAGAAGTGTTGCATTAGCATTGCTGAAAACCAACGAAGAATACTTTGAAGATTCCCAGCCTATATCTTCATTCGGTCACTGTGTTGGCCGGCAATTTTTCTTTCAGAATTTAGCCTTGAGTGAAACGAGAAAGGATACCACAAATCATATCATCGAAAAAAATACAACAAACAGAAGAAAAAGATGAAAAAACTGCAGTAGCCTGACAATAGCTCTTTGTAAAAAATGTTATGTACCTTTAAATAGCAAGTGCTTCAAAGATTTTCATATTTCCCAAAAGTTGGCAATTTTTACTGACGTTGCGTTTTTGTAACATTTTGTATCTTTCATACCAATAAATTTTTTTTCATGTTACTTTTTTTTTTGTCTTAATTAGATTAATACGTCTAAAAATGATTTTTTTTTATAATATCCATCCAGCGAAAAGTAATGCGGTCGTTAATGGGTTAACGGATTCGCTTATTGAGTTGATTAACGATCAGTGATCTCAATTTTGTATATATTTTCATAAAACCCCAGCCCAAAAAAAATTTAGCTATGATATCAGGTGATTAAGTATACTAAAATCTGATTGAACTTCTTCCAATCCAGCTTTCCGTAAAACCTCCCTGTAAGCAATAACGGACACGCTCTGCAAAATGGAGCAGCGTCCCATCTTGTTGTAAAAGAACATTGTCGATACTTTCAACAAGAAGAAGTTAAAACACATACAAATTTACAAAATTTCCAGCTGCTAAATGTTCCCATTAACTGTCTCATCGGCAAAGAAAAATGGCCACACACTTCGCATCCTGTTACGCCCAACCAAACATGCAAAACGCTTGAACCCATAGCAAAACGCTTGAAGACTCCAAAATGGCATGGAAATTTTCGGCAGCCCGAACCCTGCAATTATACTGTTATACTCTTCTTCAGTAGCCATCATGATTCATAATACCTAGAAAAGAATATAATCACTTTGAATAAAATAGATAGTTACTTTATAAACTCCTTGAACAGTGTACTAATTACTATAATAGTTTATTTTAGGATTTTGTCCTAAAAGAAAATATATTTTCAAATGCCTCCATTGCATGACTTGTTTCCATCATGTCAGAACGTAACAAATGAAGTTTTTAAATGAATGGTGCATTAAAACGTTATCGTGATTGAAGGCATTATGTGATCATCACAGCCCGCCATTTAAATAAGAAACAAACAACCCTTTTAATCACAGACGCTACAATGACAAGAGAGAGTGTTGTTTCCAAAATAAATTCCGGAATAATGCTTAACATTTCGTTTAGGTGCTTCCTCAGAATCGCATTCACTTTACAGTAATTTAGCTAAATCGCTTACTCCTATCTCCAGTACATAAACTGCCTTCCCCCCCAGCACAAATGAAGAGTATGCATTCCTGAATCTAAAGAACATCCAACATAAATAGAGGGAGAGGGGCTTCCCAGAAGTCATTACGTAAAATGATGTTGTCGTTATATGGTTGGTAATTGAGTTGCTCTCGGGTAATGAGCGTGCAAATTGTTTTATTCAGAAGGCATAATTGTGATGATTGCGGTTCTATGAGGGGCTTGGAAGCCGTATTTCTTCTCAGTAGACGTCTAAACAAATGGTAAATGGCATTTTGTTGGGTTAGGATCTTTGTTATTTTTAAAATTAGGTAGTGTTCATAGCACGTTAAGTGTATACCATTCAATGAAATGTGTTATCAGCAGGACTATAGATCATGAATTTTGTTGGCATGTCTACTTTTGGTAGTGCTTCATAGACAATACAAGTATTGATTGAAATCCTCCTTTTGTAATAAAATAATCCAGATATATACAGTTCCTTAGGTCATTTTTGCCCTGTTTCGGTTTTCGAAAGTTTAAAAATCTTTCTTGATTCCTTAAAACCATTTGTGGATGATTAGAATCTTTTAATTGAGTTGTTCTTGGATAATGAGCGTACAAATTGTTTTATTCTGAATGCATAATTATGATGAATGCAGTTCTATGAGGGACTTGGAAGCCGTATTTCTTCTCAGTAGACGTCTAAACAAAGGGTAAATGGCATTTTGTTGGGTTAGAATCTTTGTTATTTTTAAAATTAGGTAGTGCTCATAGCACGTTAAGAGTATACCATTCAATGAAATGTGTTATCAACAGGGCTATAGATCATGAATTTTGTTGGCATCTCTACTTTTGGTAATGCTTCATAGACAATACCAGTATTGATTGAAATCCCCCTTTTGTAATAAAATAATCCAGATACATACAGTTTCTTAAGTCAGTTTTGCCCTGTTTCGGTTTTTGAAAGTTTACAAATTATTCGTGATACTTTTAAAACATTTGTGGATGATTTTTGCTCTAAATGTTTAGGGAATTTTATGGAGCGTGTTTAGGTTTACTAAAATGTATATTTGTTTTTTACTAAACACCTCATTGTTTGTGATTTGTTTACCATTCACTGATGCCAAGAAGCGATAAACTACCCTCTAACGCTATGTATAGAGTGTTGATACAAATATACGATGCATTTATGTGAGGAAACATATGATTACACGTCTTTTGTAACCAAAATAAAACACACTTAGAAACACATATATTATACAAGTCGACACTCTCTATTTGTATATCAACACACCCAATTCAACGTTGAGTAAGAGCACAGAAAACTATTTCCATGATTTCGAGTGTTATCTAAGCCAGTGCATCTGTAATCAGCTCATTAATTAATATTAATTTTATAAACTCTTCCTTATCTTATTCCCCCTAAAATATTAACAGGTGTTACGTCAGGCCACCGGTCAGAGATGATTCTTGGGATTTTGCAGAAAATTCCTTGCAGGTTAACTATCGCAATCTTACTTTCACTAGTGATTAGTAAACCATAAGAAACAAAGTGATCATTTAAGTGTACGGTTGCTTTAGAAATTCCCTGCATTAGTGATTCATCGATATTGGAGGTTGGCGCTAGACGGGTGTTTCTGAATTTTGGCAGAAAATAACGAAAGATCGCATGTTACTAATATATCTTTGAATACTTATTTGAGAAACGGTTCAGTGGTCCACAATCCTATAATAATTTGTAGAGAAGGAATACTTCGAGTTCACCGGAGATATTAGCTATTTGTTCTAGCAAAACCAAGTGGTATTTCCAGTGGTAATTTCAATTGGATTACACCGTATTTATCCTATGAAGAATTTACTTTATAAGAACAAAGAGTAAGTATAAAATCGTATATAGGGAGCATGCATGCCTTCAGGAATTGGTTTTTAGCTACCTCAATTTCCTGTACTACAATTTCAATTCTTGTTCTAGTCTTATTGTTGTATACAGTACTTTTCAGATGATCCTGTAAGTAGTATTTAAGTAAAGTTAAATTACAGTCTGTGGTTAAATCCCGAGTAATTTGCAAGTTAACAGCGTGAATTACATAAACAACTAAATTTATTCAATTTTATCTTTAATTACTTTTCCTGTTAACTTCTGACTGATGAAATTTTTACAATCAATTTAAAATTAAGAAAGAATGCATTTTAAAATCAAGCAATCTATATTATAGAGGCATACAAGCTGTATGCATAGTTGAAAGTACATCTTTATTTATTCATTACAAATTTATATTCCGCTTAAATTTCTCAAATACATTAACAATCTCTGTGTGGTGAAATAATTTACGTTCAATCTAAATATAAGTAATTATCGTTGAAGCATTCAGTCCCGCAACAGTCCATATTTCTTATAATCTATTTCACTGTAGCAGTGTGACAAATTGGGCAATACATTGTTACCTACAGCCTGGTCACATTGTTTCTTGCTCCATTAAAAAAACCATACAATCTTAAGGTTCTATGTGAATCGACATTTAATAGGTTCATAGATAGACACTTTTCTGGATTAAGCGTAAACGGTATTAAATATTTAATCGAATAAAATTTATTTGCGTAGTGCACATACCACAATGTCTTTTTAAGAATATGTATTAATATTAATAAAATTATGATATGTATTTATTAGAGAGAGAGAGAGAGAAAGTTATGAAACGATAAAGTTATGGAACGATAAAGTTATGAAACGATAAAGTTATGGAACGATAAAGTTATGAAACGATAAAGTTATGAAAAGAAAGATTTATTCGAGACATTTTCTCCTTGGAGCAAACGTGTGTTTTCTTTTGCAAGACTATGTTCTTAAATATCTCATGATAACACGTTTACCAATGTTATCGTATCTAATAAATCTTTATAAACCTTAGAATATCAAAGTAAAAAAAATGGGCTATGGGACGCTATTAAGTAGCAGATTATATATTTGCACCTAAAAGTGTATTCTACGTCCTATGTAAGTTGCTTAATGTGATAGTTAATTAATTACGAAAATTGTACGGCCATGAGGACAGATAAGAGAATGATATAATGAAAGTTACGGTTTGATATTTAAAAATATATTTCTTTGTGTATAAAATGAGGGGTAAAACAAAATATCCATGAGGATAAAAGCTAATTAAGTCCGGATAAACGTGTTAGCCCCAAGTGTTGCTAATTTGAAAACTTTCTAAAGCTTCCATCATGCCAAAAAAAGAAGTTTTAGAGCTTCGATTTATGTTGCAGACAGTAAGGAGCATTTATTAATCAAGTAATGGCAACACGAAAGCATGTTTTGTTCTGGAGTTGACAGCGATGAAGAATCCATCCAATTTTTTAAACAATGTATTATTTTTATTGCTTATATTGCACTGAAAACTTCCAATAGAACAGCATGAAATAAATGAAAATTTATTCGAGAAACTAACTATCAGAATAGGGCTTGAACTTTTAAAAAATATTCGTGTTTAATTACGATTAAGCTTTTGTTATTGCTAAAGTGCGTCAAGAGTTTGAATAGAAAATATAGTTTTTCTAATTTACTATTCGGTTATTGTTAGTTAACGCTAATATTAAACTGCAGAGATTTCACGTGAAATGTTGGTCTTTTATAATTTAACTATAAGTAGAAATAGTAAATTTTTGATCATGTGATTAAAATATATATAAGTAACAGGTATCACAACAGCTCCCCCTCTCAGAGCATACTTAAGGCATATTAAATTTAATCTTCCTTCCGTCTTTTATATTCTCAGATTGCAGAAAGTGCTTATGTGGCGACTGCATATCAACTACTATGATATGTATAGCATATCAGCGTTTTTTGGATTAAACATGGAAAAACTGATGTAACGGGTAATTATGCTGTATCAACTCTATGCGTGTTGAATTTCAAATAAAATAGAATCTGCATAAGCGCACAGATTCATTATATTTCTTCAGATCTCTTGGTTTGCAGATTTGTCTGCGATTTTGGTAAAAATATGAGTCTTCATGTGAAACAAATTATTGAATCAAGTCAAGACAACACCGAACCTTAAAAATGCCCAAGGCTCAATCCAAGTATTGCTGTCAGAACCAATCTTTGAATACCCATCGACCATAGTGTACTTAAAACACCGTAATCACTTTTCAGTGGAAACAAGTGTGAGACATCTACAGATTGGTACAATCTGAAAAGATTAACACAAGTATCTGGATGCAAAAATTCATGCAATGTGATTGGTAATGAAAATTTGTAAGGGGTGTTAATTAATGCGTTAGACTATATGTTAATTAATACGTTAGACTATATGTTAATTAACTGTGTCAAGCAACTAATCCAGAAGCGCTATAAGTATATGCACCTTTAATAAAATTTATATGTTTTAATTGAGTTAGCTGTCTTGCGTTTATATAAAATCCAATGCAATTTACCATTTATTAAGTCTTCTGTGTTCTATAGATTTCGCATTCAAAACGCATAGTCTCTCTGCAACGCACCAAAAGTCATTTGAGAAAGATCGGTTTTCTTCAAAGAGCGGCAGAAAGCAATATCACATCCAGTGCAACATGTTGCAATTTTAATCGACGTACAAAGAGTAACGGTAGAAGCCCTTTTTAACTCCATCAATAGAAGCCATACACAAACTGTCACAGCACATAATTCTCTCAGAAGCTCCATTTCAGAACCGGATATTGCAAACGTCGCCTCAAATATCCCCCGGTTATTCTATTCACTTTACGTCACTTCCTTTTGTGTCATAAATAAGTGTTTCAATAACAGCAACCTCTGAGCAAAAATGTAAAGTGATAAGTTTGATGGCCTATTCTTGAATTCTGATATCAAAGGCTCAGAAAAAAAGTCGATATAAATCCCGTTTTATGGCTTTCTATTACGGAAGCAACATCCGAAACTATGTGCCGCTATCGAAGTTGTAAATTTTATATCACCCGTTCTCCCAAAAATTCATAAGTGGTTCCAGAAACTCGAAACTTTATGATCGAAATCCTGTTGAATGTGAAGGTGGAAGAATGGAGTGAAGTAAAAGTCGCATTATGGACAAAAATGTTCGCTTTAATGCAAAGTGCAAAAAAAAAAAGATGAGAAAGCAACCTGATATTGATATCTCATTTATGAGGCTCGCAGTGGAATTCGTTCACTAGATAAAACATGTATTAGAGTGCAGAATTCCCTACAGACAAATTTAAAAGGGTATTTGGATTATTAATGAGAACTTTCTTAGATAAATAAAAAAATGCTATAAAATCTCTAAAAGGATTAATTTGGATTTCATGTTCATGAAAACTTAGACTTCCAATTCTTCCAATACAAATGACTGTTTTCATGGTACGTATATTGTTGAATTTATATCGCACGAGAGCAACACGTGGGCTATTGGCAGCTGCCCCGGATCAATCCCAAAGCGAAAATCGGTGATTTTGAACCATTGTCAGATGACGAGGTCAAAACCTGAACTGCTATTTATATGGAAGTGTGATGAGTTCAAAACCCTCTGAGCGTCACAAGATTTCCGAGTGATGAAGAATTTTTGTTCCCTCACATCACACACAAAATGATTATAGCATGACCACATTAATTTTGCTTGAAATAATTCTAAGAAAGATATATTGCTCATTACAGTCAAAACTGGTTCGAAGTCATACTAGGAAAACTGTAGGTTGCAGAACGAATATATGCTCGTGGACATTTCAGAGTATTAAAGTATTAACCGGTTATGATATCTAACGCGCGAAATTGTGTTTGCATATATGCACTACTTTAATTTGTAACATGTAAATCTAAGAAAATGTTTATTACTTAACACGTTCGCTGCCAAAGCTGATATGGTGCGTCGATAGTTATTGCCCCGCCGTAGAAATGGATTTTTTCCAGACGTCAATACAAGCTACGCTAATACCAGAGTAGATTGTCGAAAGCTCTGCCAACAAATTTGAAATTGCATCATCTGTTAGAGGCTAATTAGATGGCATTTTCCTTTTTAGGGCGTGTCTGTGGTCTCTACATTATAAGATTTTTTTTAATGACTACTAAAGCTATAAATTCGAACCCACATACTCTTACAACTAGCTTTTAACCTTTATTCCACGCCAATAAGACGCCAACACCTAATATATAATACTGATTGAAGCGGAAGATAAATGTTGAGGAGCAGTTCTTCACGCGCGAATGCGTGATTGGCTACTGATACGTCATTCCGCGCCACGCGCTGGCGCGTGATTGACTATTTAGCGCTCACGCCACATCACACGCTGGCGTTACATTGGCAGCAAAAGTGTCAATTTATGTTAACAATAACACTGCCTTTAAGCGTATTTTTTAACATTAAGGAGACTTAAAGTATTTGATAACTACTCAAAGTTAACTGGCTAAATGTATTCCACTCAAAGCTAATGTATTAATAATTTTAATTCAATTACTTTAGTTTATCCGCATTATGATGAGTTATGATTTTGCCCTAATATCAATGCACATAATAAAAAAAACGATGTATCTAGGTATGTTATGAATTTTGTTAAATATACAAGTAGTCTAAGTGCAGATTTTATTCGATTATCGCAATATGCATAGTATTCACTTTGATGTCACAAAAAATATAATATTTGTGGGTATTCAGAAAATTTTGAAATAATAAGCAGACACAAGATATCAAAGACTTAAATCTGACTATATTGCAATTTTTTAATATTCTTCTGTCTGCGCTAAGGAATAAAGCCCTATGGAACAGAATAGTGTTGCTAATACTTCAAATCTAGCTTACTTTAATTTAAAATTAAATGGAAAACCAATGCATTTCATTTGTATAAATGCTAATAAGTTAGTTTAGAAGTATGTCACTTCATGATAGTGTTTTTATACCTGCAATAACCATAATAGCCCTTTCAGAAATTCATTAAATCGGTTGACATTTATTCTAAGCAAGAATGTGTTTCAACAATTGCATTAATAACATATCGTAACTGTTTTAAAATGTAATGTATCTGGATATTTCTGTCTAGACGACAAAACCTAATTATGCTCTGTAAAAATATATACATATTCATTATTATTGTATAGATAATAAATTTTTGATAGCTTTGCCGCTGCTAAAAAAAATCAAGATTCTGCTTTGCGTCGAATTTTATGTTTCTGTACATCTTATCGAATTAACTATCTATCGAAGATAACTGAAAGATAAGTTTAAGATAATAAGAGACAAAAAAAGATTAAAATTGATTTTTCCCATTTAAAATCTGTCGTTGCTTTTATATATCACAAATTCTAAGTTTAAGAAATGCTTGGAAATAAATAAATTCAAAAGCATTTTAACTGTAAAAATGAGTATAGAAATCAATATAATTAAAAAAAAAATTAATTATTGAAAGACACTCTACAATATTTAATTCGAAGAGATGAATTATTTTATTTTAAAAGATCGTATTTAAAAAAAAAGTAATTAAACCAGGCATTCACTCAAGGTACTAGGAATTGATTTTTATTACCTTGAAACGCGAAAGGTTCTAAGAAGGAAGGGTTTTGGGATTTATTTAATATCAAGGTACACACACACACACACACACACACACACACACACAACTAGAATTGGGCAGTCGGTGAAAAAAGTGCTCAAACAACTCTTGTCATTCACGTTCTTGGAATTGAACAGTCGAACAAAAAATGTTATTAGACTTAAAATAATGACAACTATAAATAAATGTGCATTTCATTTACATAAGGGTTTTGTCTTCACATTTATTTAGAAATTATTTTCAAAATCTGATATAACAATACCCGTTTTTAAGGTAGATGAAGTATACAAATTTCCATATGAAAATATCGCTAAACGCAAATTTTCCTCAAAATGCAATTGTAATTTTTGGAAACATAAGAGACAATTATTTTTTGGGTTCACCTCAGTATTTAGAATTTTAAAATACAGATCACGTATAGAGTTTTTAGTTTACTTTTCCACGTGCACTTTAGTTTTCAATTTTTTTCGAATTTTATGTTACATTTTCATTGAAACATATATCTGTATAAAGCAATAAGCATTATTTTTAAAATGTCCGGATTGAAATTATTAACTATGTTGAATAACAAATAGTCTAAGTAAAACTCCCAGCTCCAGCTTGATCCGACATGTTCGGGATTCGTACTACGAGGTCGAATCACTTCATCCTGGTGTTATTCAGAAATACGATAAGTGGACCAATGATTCATCCAGACTATGAGTAAAAGTCACTTGAACGTGATTTTTTAACATTTATAAATCACACCTACAACTATACTCTTCTGAATTCTTGAAATCTCTCTCAATACTGCTTAGAGAAGATCTCTCAAATTTAATTTTTGTAAAATTTAACTATGCAATACTGTTGTGGAAAAATATGCAAAACAGCATTCACTCTTCTCGCATCTAATGAGAAGCAACACTTGCGAATGAGTGACTAATTAACACTATTAAGCAATAATTATACCCTACAAACACGTTACCCTTTCAAATTACATCTCTAATAGATGCTTAAGACCACGAATCTACAAGCTTCCACACAATACCAAGGTGAGTACACTTGAATCTACAACAGATTTATCGTGCATTCCTCTTTGGTTCGAACTCACAAATCTCCTATTGCTAAGGCGTTATAATTTCAACCGGGCAATTTCGGTCACGTTGCAGTTAGGGATTTCCTTTGTATCAAAACGGAGCTGCTACTGATACTTTTACGAACTACAGTGTTCTATTGCGTAAGTCCAAGTTAAGTTGACCTCAAATGCAGAAATAAACATTTCTTAAAGTAACTTCAAAATACCATTTTAAGACGACCCCCGAACAAGAGCAAATAATCTAGTTTTGAATGAAGGATGGTATTCCAAAAGCAATGAAAAGGAATTAACTAAAATTTTGAACTCCAAGGTATGAGACACAGCTGACGTATTTGCACTCAAAATGTATGAATCTTTGCACTTATTAAATTTCCAACTGTAAATTAATAAATTATTACTAATTTGAAAATATAAGCTTTTAAACAAAAATTAGTCATTCATTTTTTTAAAATAATTTAACAATTTAGTATGACATAGAAATTACTTTGGTCAGCTGGGATTATTTTGGCATCAGAAAAAGTATCATCCTCTCATATAATAACAGTGGGTTTGTTTATGGGTTTTATGGCGAGAGGACAATATTTGGTCATGTTGCTATAGGCACACGTCGTACAACATCTAGTAATCAATAAGCTTAACAGACAGCTGTCAAGATGCACAACTTCGCCACCTACAACTCGAAGGTTGCTAGCGTATTGAACATACCCACTGTGCCACGACAGCCACTCATTTAACAATAGGTGCTTAGAATTTCAACAACCGTTAACTCATCATAGATTTTACCAAAATAAATCAATTTTATATAAATTAAGGCTATTTTGATCCAGATAAACATAGTATGTACTTACAAATAGGGTTACCTTTACGAAAGTTCCGTTGTTATAAAATTTACTATATTGACGAACCCTAATGATACCTAACTATCGATCGACATGTGACGAACTCTATGAATGCAAATTAGATTCGCATTTCTTCAGATATTATTCCAAGTAATTAGGTTATTGTAGACATTTTCAAAGTCAAATGTAACATTTGGTTTGACTATTACTCCAGGCATACGATAAACAACATGTGGTCAGATATTTTTCAACGGAGCGTACTTTTTAAATTCAAGTTTTCATTTACGATTTGCGAAAAAATTCTACGAATCTCCTTCCCTGCGATTGAATATCAGAAGAAATAAAAATAATAAAATGTGCTTCTTTACAAGAAAAAATTATATCATTGTCAAATCGTAAATTATATTTTGGTTGATCCGTGCTCTCGAAATTTTTTCCTGTAAATTCAATTAAAAATACTAAAGAAATATAAATTGCTATTTTACTAATGATGTTATTGTAGAAAATAACATTTAAACAAAAATTTGTCATAGGATATTTTGCAATAAAAAGTTGTATTAAGTTTTATTAAAGTAAAGAGCTTCTCCAAGAAATTTGACGTACTAAAAAGTGTGATACGATTTTCTTCCATGTGATTTGCATTACTTTTGTGTGCCTCAAATATAAATAGAACTCCTAAATGTAAGAAAATATGTTAACTATTCAATTTTCTTTTGTTTTGAAATTCAAATCTGAGCTTTCATTCCGTTTTCCTTAGTCTTATTTTGCCTTGAAGTGAAAATATGGTAAATAAATCTATATTGCATTAAATTCACGATTTCAAAATTTGATAAGCATCTGTTCCATGTGTTAAAATTCGTAACATCTCTTGAAGTATTCAATTTTTCTCTCTTGACATTTAGATCCTTACTTATCGATCGACATACAAACCATTTATCGCCTTTGCACCAAACGAACCGTAATGTTTTTTTGACACATGCAGCGCTATTTTTTCTTTCGTAAATGGCAACAGCTGCTTCCCTCTCCTAAGATCACCAAGAAACAGCCTGATTTAAACTTTTAGTGGAGAGTACGGAAAAAAAGTTTCACATTCCTTTCAGTCCTACCGAAAGCTCCTGTTTTGCGCACATATCTTGGATATTTCTGCAAAACATAAAACAAATTTAAATCGTCTCGATACTTATAGTCATTCCTAGCAACAGTTTATTTACTCCTGTAGTTGAACTAACAGACTTTAAATACATCTATAATTCTGAAACATGACCAAACTTTCTTGGGAACATTAGTGTAGTTATTAAGGCGTACGTATACACTAAAAGATTTTTTTTTTAAATATTGACTTAAAAAATCCAGTTTTTTTACCACAGGTGATTGGTGTATTCTTAAAATCATTTCTGTAAAAAAAAATCAGATTGTGCCAATAATTAATTGTCTAATTAAGATATAATAACTAATTAGCATGTTTTTTGTTACGTGATATCTCAAATTGTAATTTGTACAGAAAGACGATTCCTGTTGGAAATTGTTCGTAATACTATTCTTCATGTTTTGAGCCTCCATCAAGTTGCTAGAAAAAATAGTTTTTTTTATAGAATTTTTTAACCAAAAAAGTGTGAAAAAATCACATTTTTTCAGAAATTTTAATATTTAAAAATCAATTAAAAATTTATTTCTTGACTAAATACTCTGATTGAGGCTCAAAACATCCACTGTATTATATAGATCATAGTGATACAAAAATAATTATAATAGGTGATTTCATTGTGAAGTTATCACGTAAGGAACCAAGCATCCTATTGCAAAAACACAGTTCTTCAGAAATTGAGTTTAAAGTTTTAGAAACATGTTTTCAAAATGATATTGTAATAAAATTGATAAAAAATATTGCCTATCTATAGCTAAAACCCTCCAGAAATGTAAGTTGGTCCTTCTTTTTCAATTTTTTTGTCCTCTTTTCTTTTTTTGGCCCCTCGCAAATACTTCCTTCGCTGTTTCTGCAATGGTGTAGACTGTCGTATACTTTCAGTAATTCTTAATTTATCCTTTTTTTGTATGCCATTAACCATGAAATGTCCAGGACGGATACCCATCCGCCTCATAACTTCTAATTCGGGCTTAAATCCGCAATTAAAATTCATAACGGCATCAAAAACTGAAAGTTTTACTGAATCGACACCTGAAAATTTTGTTTTTGGTGACCGCTTCCAGATTAGTGAATGTAAACATTCATTGTTGTTTTGTGTTTGCCCGTGAAGACACTTTTCCAGCATTTCAGGACTTGTAAGTCGTGAGTAGATAGGCTTAACATGTTTTAGCAAGTTGAGCGGCAATCCTCCTTTGTGTTTGTATTCCTTTTCTTTACCCATAGCTGCAGCACGCTGGTTGGAGTACCAACTGTCAATACCCTTTGGGCACTTAGTGTGTAGAGGGTGATCATCTTGATCAATTTCTGGGGTTTTTTCAGCAGATGTTTCTTTGGAATGTTGGTTTGTGACAAACCTTCTGTTCTTTGAACGACTTTTTCGTGTTTTGGATCCCATTTTAATTCAAAAATGGCGCGTAAGAATCTAGTAAACAGCAGCAGGCAAGAGTAGAAATAAACTAAATAAACAGGCTTAAAATATACAGTTACTGTTAAATATTGTTGCCAAACGATATAAATTAAATAATAAAATATTAAAAATCAATAATTATTTTACCAAACATAAAATTTAAAACAAAATTCTTGATAATAGTCATTGTTTACTTCAGGTTTAGAAATCGAAACTAGAATTTTCGGTGACAGTACCTAACAAAAAACCCTGTAACTAGAAAAATATTCAGAATACGTACAAGATCTTGGTATCGTTTGAAAGCTTAGAAGTTGGAGAATATTTTGAAATAATAATAAAAAAAATCGATATTCTGGTCGATTTTCGCTATTTCTAGTGTATACATACACCTTAGGTCAGAGTAACTGATGTACATTTGTTTTTGTTTTAAACCTCAAAGTGATTTTTGACGATATATCTCGTTCATCAAGATCGTATCAATTCTGCTAATAGCAAGCTATCTCGTCAAAAAGATATTGCCGATTTTTCAATCAAGATATGGATGGGTTTTTTCTAATGACGAGATATCTCGTCCATCAAAATCTGTACAATTTTGATTTTGACTTCGTCCTGACGACCACCCGTATGGTTAAATTTATTCTTCTATTTGTGTGTGATAGTATTTTTCTTTTAAAATAAATAGTTGGCGTTGGTGTTTTTGTGGCAGAACATACTAATACTATATCTTTTAAAGGTAAAACATCATTTCTAATTCCAATATGATTTTAGCACGTCACTAATAGAAGCATCATTGAAGAAATTCAGATTCGATGTATCGTCGGCAAAAGTGCGAAACCACGAAAGTAGAAAAAATTGGATTTGGGGTTCTGTAAACATGCGCAGTAAAATCATCTGTATCTGTTAAGTCAGGCCTCGAAATAGATTTTTTAATACAGTTGCACAAGGTACATCTAAGTTTTTAAATTAGGTGCACATGTTATATTTTAGGTTCACATTAAAAAATACGTAATGTAATAGCATTGATATAATGTAAACAACGTTATAAGTTGGTTATGTTTAGATAGGTTAGTAGTAGATAGTAAATAAAAATATTTAACCATCTAAATTCTCCCTTCTCCGGGGCACGGCTATCGCTACAGTCGCTTCAACAGTGTTATCTGGAAAATGTTTCGATCTTCGGAAAGTTCTATTGGCAGTAGTACAATTAAACCTTCCTCCTGTATAAACCTGTTACGGCCCATCGATTTTGTTTTCGCATAGTGTGTATTTCGGAATTTTAATTACGTTCAATTAGAGCAAGAGAGGTCGATACTAATAGTTTCTTCAAGCATCAAAATAACATAAAATGTTCCCTCCCCTTTTTTAACGTTAGGTGCACGGCATGCACCTAACGGGAAAAAATTAGGTGCACAATTTTATTTTCATGTGCACAGTGCACCTGTGGACCCGGGTATTTCGAGCCCTGTGTTAAGTTAATTTTTAGATTTTCTTCTAGATAATATATTTAATACACAATAGATGATTAGTAAATCAATATTCATTTGGACGGTTAAAGCTACAATGGTGTAAGTCACTTTTTCGAAAAAAAGAATTCCCAATAAAACGTCTGTTGGCATTTGAATAAAGTTCTAACATAGGTTAAATTTGGACAAAACCAGGTCCAAAAATGCGTTTTTTTCCTAAGCACCTTCTTGAATAAACTTGCTTCAAAAGTAATATTTAAATTATAAATTAGTTCTATATTTCTTTGAAAATAAATATTTTTTCAATGTGAAAGAACTATATTTGAGAGTGTAAGTAAATTATTTTTTGGAAGTATGCAAGTACCCGTTTTTATCCGATCAGGTCGGATAAAACCGGGAATATGAATATGAATAATTAAAACATGTTTTTGTTTTACTGCTGAAATATTTATTTGTGACAATAAATTAGTACAATGACCTTCCTACATAGAGGAACATACGTGGGTTTAAAAATCACGGAACATAAGTAATTTTAAATATAATGTTCTTGGAATGTATAGTAAATAAGTTAATTGATAAGATTTGTAGGAAGATACACGAGCAGAAATCACAAATAAAACTTTGATCATTCTCCTCTGTATTGCTACAGGCTTGATGCGCCCATTTTTTATAGTTGAAACACTATATCCAACCTTTCAGAGATTTTGACCTGGCGTACAATTCATTACAAAAGATATAGGTGCAGTCACATTCCACGTCGTCTTTATCTGATGCCGAGGAGTTTGTTTTATGCTGAACTCCTTTTCCTTCCGTGTTTTGACAGTTTTTGCTTAGGGACCTTAAACAGATTCTGCTTAAATTTTTTATTTTCTGGTTTTTTTTATTTGGATTTTCTTGTTCTCCAAGTTCTCTCTCCAATTCCTACCCGGTCCTGTCCGAATGCTAAAGTCCTGGTTTTGTCCTGCAACGCCATTAATCAGATGGCTTAGCATATTTCAAACATGAAGCAAAACTTAGTTTAATAATTTAAAATGATAACTGAAAGAGGTGTTATCAGATGTTGTACTTACCTAAAATAAATCTTCCAGAAATTAAAAACTACTGAGTAAAATAGGTGGAGTAAAAATCGAAGCTTTTCAACACGAATCTTTCAAGAAATCGGCATTGACAAACACAAAATCTGCACTTTCATTCAACTCCAAATAACATGACGGCTATCTGCAACTAGTATCATGTGTAATCCGACAGATGACCGTAATAATCTAGCTAAGACTACCGGGTCCAGGTTTTATCCATCTACCCGGTTTTTTCAAACTTTCAGCTAGGGTTAAATTTATTCTTCTCTATGTGTGTGTGATAGTCTTTTTCTTTCAAGATAAATAGTTGACATTAGTGTTTTTGTGGCGGAACGTACTACTATATCTTTTAAAGGTAAAACATCATTTCTATGTCCAATATGATTTCAGCACGTTACCAATAGAAACATCATCGAAGGTATTCCGATTTGATATATCGTCGACAAAAGTGTGAAACCACGTGAGTCTAAAAAATTTGAATTTGTATTTAGTAAACATTAGGGTGGGTCATTTTATTTATTTCTACTTTTTTAAAGGTCACAGCAATAAAAATATGCTAAATGGTCTCAATACAACATGTGTGAAAGAGATCATATTCTGATTAAGTCTAACAGCCTCCGGGTTGATATAAAAAAGGAACACACGTCGACGTTTCAAGTATAGCTCCAACTGAAAAAGGCGAGGTTGTGTTGCGCTCATTTGCGCCATTTTTTATCATGAATCTCTGAAGTTCTCTGAGTGGAACTCTGCACAAGATAAAACGTGGTAATGAATCTTATAAAGTACCCACGTTTACGAAAATAGAGGACATTGGAAAAAATTGAAGAAATATGGATCAGAGCTTTCATTCCAACTGTCTAACATAAAAGAGTGAAAGCGATGTTGAAGGCACATCATATGAAGTGGAAAAATCTTTTAAAATCTCTCCCTAAGACAAAGAAGACGACATTGGAAGAGTTTCGCCGTATCAATAAAGTATTGTTAGATATTTCATCCTGCAAGTATAAGAACATCGATTAGTGCATTTGTCCCAAACACGAAAAAGATACTTGTCAAACAGAAAAGCTTCCTAATCGCCAAGGACTACTGGTAGAATGGAGATCGGAACCGCAGGTATTATTACAACGAATAAAATATAGAACACATTGAAAAGGAAAATGCTGAGGCAAAAATTACAGTTTCGGTCTCAAAAAGAAAACACAAATAGGCTTAATGTGTCGACTTCATCTGAATATAGTTAATCGGACAGTGACATTATTCCAGCCACAGTCACAAGCCTAAACATTGGAGAGGTTTATCTGCCTAATGTATATGAACGAATTACCCTTCATGTATTCATTTTTACACAATCATGGTAACAAATCGGTAACCGGTACATTTTTAGGGTGAATCGGCAAAGATCTAGCAATGTGTGAAAACAGGCCGGTTGTTCGGTATCAACGTATTTCAACCTGAGTTTTTTTGTTCAAAATATTATCACATACCATAATATTTGTACATAATAATCTCAGTGGTTTCAACAGGCATATCTCCTAAGGATTTTTATTAACAAATCGTCTGGCAAAATGTTTCATACCCGATGGCTAACTCGTACAAATAGAACTCTACGTTTGTACCATTCGATGGATTCTCTTAATGAAATGTAATTTTAGGAATTTGTGTAATATATGCAACGTATGTCGTCACGGTTTGCGCTCCAACCTGGTTTGTTTTCCAAATTTACCCTTCCTATAAAAATGGAGCACGGTGCCTGTTTAAACTCATCGCTGCTACTAGATATTTGCCCACAGAACTGAAAGTCAATATAGATCCCGTAATTCAAAGAAACAGACACCCTGAAAATTTAATGCACGCAATGCTGAACTGACCGAATCTGAATTGCACAACCGTGAACTGTCAATTTGATGCATCAACTTACATCGATCTCATTGACAGGCATCATAATATATCTGATCCACCACTATTGAAATCCATACCTGACGCATTAATCCAACTGTTCGTCGCCCAAAAATCAGAACTGTCTTAACTACGCCTGTCATGTCACACACAAGCTGTTGAAAGGACGGTTAAAACTGTAACAGAAGCTTCAGCAGCCACATTGAGCAAAAGATCTGAGAGAGAAGAATTCATAAAAAACCAAATAGTCTCGAAAAGTCACGCAAAAATTCGAAAGGGAGAAGCTTTTTTTCGCGTTTTACGAAACATTATTATAAAAATAAGAATGATTTGATTTTTGTGAACTTTTTCTTGTAATAAATAAACGTTACTCATACAATTTCAAATTTGTTTTACCGACGCACATTTTCAAACCTCTTTTAACCTTGCTGTAACAACTCATCAAAAAGAAGTTTTTTGTTTCAAAATATATATATTCTAACGACAATCCAGGGGCAGAAGATGATATCCCATTCCAATAAAACTTTATATGTGATCTCAAAACATCATTTGATACTCTTTTCTTGCTCTGCCGGATAGAAATCAGAAGAAAAAAATTATCTATACAACGGAGACCCACAATAGTAAACATGCCCAGTAAAATCATCTGCATCTGTTTAGTCAATTTTTAGTTTATCAACTAGATAATATATTTCATATACAATAGCTGATTAGTAAACCTATATTCATTTGGACGGGTTAAAGTTTTCGGAAATTGATGAAATTCCACTGCTCTCAGTTGGCAATTGAATGAAGATCTGACTTAATTCACGTTTTCTGTTAACATATTGACTATACAGGTCTGATTTCTGTGTCTACTAATTATCTTTAGTCAAATTTGGTTGTATTATACCTGGTTTCTATATAATTTTGTTTGCAAAAATGACCTACACCATTATAACTTTAACCCGTCCATTTGTAAACGCTAGTTAAATAAAGAGCCAAAAGTACCACAAACCATGAAAAACTTCATTTTTAGGTAACCTAGATAGTTATCATACTAGAACTTTTGGTTAATAGAAAGTAAAATATCCTTCTTCCTTCTGGTTTGTTTGTTTCACTGATAATACCCAACAAAAATCGAATTTGTTGAATATCCTGAAATATTCATAATCTGTCTTTAAAAAATAAGTTTCGTTGTTTAGTTACATAGACGAAATGAGAAACCATTACTTCTAGTTTAAATTACATTTCTAGTTATACCTAACAGAAATCGAATCAATTTAATGTCCTGGTACATTCCTTAACCTCTCTTAGACAAATTATTTCCATTACTTAGTCATAAAGTATAGGTTCAGTCAGTCACAAATGAGAAAATGTTTGGAAAATTGAGAATTTCTTGATTTTTTTTAAACTTTATATCTCATTATTGAAGATTTTGGAAAAATATCAAGCCTTTAATTTAAAAGAAAATAAGCCATTATCACCACATTACAAAGCGGAACGTAGTGTAAAAACAAATTGCACTTAATTAAATTAAGCTCCATTTGTTCATTCGAAAACAGAAAGAACTGTGATTTAAATTAGTAGCCATTTCATTCGATATTTAAATACGTTAATGTCCATCGTCGTAAGAACCTTCGAATATTCGTAAAAACATTATTTAAGATATAATTAAATACTAATAAGCATTAAAGTACTAGATTCTAAATTACAGCAATCATTCCATTTTAAATTATAAATTCTTTTTTTCACATATCACTTGAACATAAAAATCCCCATAACTCACACTCCTTTAATACCGGACATATTCTTCAACAAAGCACGTGAATGAAGAGTTTTAATCTTTTGGATTGGGTCGTAATCTATAGAAACGGCTTTCCGGTTAATAGCTTCTTTAAATCAGAGGTTTCAAATGTATTTCTTAATGCGAATAGTTTCGGATCCTTCAAACTGATTCTTTGGATTCTTTCCGATCCGGTAAAAGAAAAGCAATAATGTTTTCCCATCAACTTCGAAAAAGTAACATCATTATTGCAGACGCTGATACTTTATTTGATTTTCCTTAGGAAAACAATGGAGCAATTAGCTACTTTAAAGAAGGAGGTGACCGATCTTATTGACATGAACTTAATCGATTCCATTTTGGGATTCTAATGCACATTCTCACCATTTTCTTTTGTTTCCGAGCTCGAGAAGCAATAAGCGTTTGAATGAGATTTAAAAACTGTTTTCGAATCTAATTACGCATTATTCCCGTTGGAAACATATGTCCAATCATGAAAAATAAATTACATCTGAGTCCATGTACAACTGCGGAGTTTATGATGTAACATTTATGAAACGCGTCGTTCGCGAAATTTCGGTGATATTTCGTTATGGTCGTTGGAAAAATTCCAATGGTTGTTACTTCAATTAGTCAGGACTAACGATTTCAGAAATTTGCAGTTATTGAGTGTTAGCTTGTTTTTACTTAGCTATATACTGTAGGAATGTTTTATTATGTTTATGATTTTTGAAGTTATATATATTCGTCGTGTACGCATTATATTAAGAAACGTATTACATTGAACAATAAAATGAAAAACTTAAATTGATATTTTACTTCTATATAATGTCAGTGAATTAATTCACTAAATATTAGAGAAAAAGAGTTAAAATATTTAAATTAGCAATTGATTTTCTATGAAGATTCGTGAATAAACATTTTAAAAAGAAATTGCTGATTTTTAGACGGATTGAAATATACAAAATTTGTTTTCAATTTATCTTACAAATAACAAAATGCGTTGAAACAAATCTACATTATGTTATGTAAGCTTTCTTTTTCAAGTCTAGACAAAAGATGTATACACTTAAATTGTAGAAAAATTAATCTCAGAGCACTATCATTTCTATACTCTTGTCATCGTTAAGCTGGTTTTTCATCAACATTTATTCGTTATATTAAAAGCATGGAGATTCCCAATTTATTCTCATCTCCAATATAGATTTAGTGTTTGTTTTTCTTAAGTTAAGCATTGTTCAGTTATTTATCCTACAAAGCATTATATTTTATCGAGATTGAAATATTTTGTTTACAATCGATATATTATTCTTAATTATATCTTTATGTTAACAAATTTAAATCACAGAAGCATGACTTAACTTCCTCCTGAAGTTTTCGTTTATTTTCTTATAAATGCACGATTCTTTGATTGTACTGTAAATATAAAGCCTCTGAAAAGAATCTGTCAATATGGTTTAATAGTCTTCAGAACACATAATATTTTCAGCTATTAAATATATAAAAATATATATTTTCTTTATGTATATAAATTTAAAATTCGCAATTTTAAGCGTAGGTCAATACTGCATTCAAGCTAACTAACAACGCATTTTGTTATTTAAAAAAGTGTATTCTTTATACACATTAGTAATAAACTAAAATTAAATAAAATAGAAATCTCTCAAAATCATCAACTCTATCATATTGGGTGAAATCGTGCTAACAAGATAAAATAGGTTATTGAACTTAAAACAATTTCAAATGCATTTTGATCTCTTCCTTCTTTTATTAAACGTATTTAGATTGAATACAAACTGAAATAATTGAATTAAAAAATGATGAAATACTGTTGCATTCAATATTTAAAAAAAAACCTAGTTAGTTAGAAGCGTTAAACGGAAATTCTTATCTGAAAGTTTTATATTTAAAAAAGTTAATAAGTTGAGTAAATGCAATTTTTCTTTTACATGTAATAAGTATGAAAGTTTAACAGATCAAGCACTAGCAACTTTTTTAATACCATCATCTTGATATCAAATAAATAAGTTTCGATATTCCTTAAAGGAACTCATTAAAAACCACCGTCTTCACCCCCTCATTGAACACATAACTTTTTGTTTCGGCAACACAATCTCTTTGTTTTATGAAGTCTGAATAGCTTAAACCTGTTACAACGCAGTATCATTAATCTATGCAATTTCCAACAACGTATATACTCTGAAGCAGCTGAGTGCACCGTCGCCTTTCCGATCCATTCAAAATTGCTAAAACGCCATGTTCAGAAGTAAGCGTTCATTAGCATGCCGCAGAGAATTTCAATAAGTGGATAGCCCTGCTAGCGGGAACCTAATGATTGCTAACTCATTACAGGAACCTTGTTGACAAGGATGAGGTTCCATGTTTCAGACTCCTAATTGCCGAGCAGTCAGTGGCTTGTTAAGCTTCTTAACTCGTACCCCCAGATTCCATTTTCCAGTTTGTCACCAGATGGGGTGCGGGGAAGGCTCCAGACTAAGGAAGTTATGTTTTGGACGCATGGTTGTTGGGGTTCACGGAAGCGTAAATCATCCAAATTGTTGATAATATAAATTAAGTCTTGTGTTTATGGATGATAATCGAAACTCGTTTCACAGGTAATGAGGCTTTTCTAGATTAATGGTGAACGAGGAATTTTCGAAAAGTTTTTAATGGCCAAAGAATTCTAGGTCGGTCATTTTCACTTCAAGACCCCAAACAGTATATAATTAGTAAGTAGCTTGTGGTAACTAATGAGTTTTCAGAAATATAAAAGCTCTACAGTTAATGGCAAGCGAGGAATTTTCAAAAAAATTTTGCTAACTCACGGATACGAGGTCAGTTATTTTCATTTCAAAACGTGAAGAGTAAATAACCAATTACTTTATCTCATTAACCAACGAGTTTTCAAAAATATAAGAGTCGTACTATCGTAGCAGCAACCATTGAGTAAGTGTCTAATTCAACAAGGGGTTTGACGATTTAAACTTCTATTGCTTGTAATTTATATCATATCCAAATTCTTGTCATCCTGACCCCGGGAGAAGAAACGTATAAAACTGCGACGTACGTAGCAGAACAAAGTCTTTGCAGAACAATTTTTCCTTGATTTTTTCAAAATTTTGGCCGTTTTATTATTTATTCATACGTTACGATGTTCAGCAGTGCCAAACGCGCTCCTTGCCGCACTTTTTTTTTCTTTACTATCTACGGAACAACCTCCTTCACAGCCCACGTTACCACCAAACACTTTATAAATAACACATCTATGTCAATGACAAAATGTTTAACTTCAAAAGTTATCGGCATTATTGCAAATTATGAAATTATACGTAGGTCTTACATAAAGTAAGTTAATTAATTTTGATGTTGTATTATAAATATATAGTACATATTTATCATATAATTGTATTTTACGCCTGTTCTTGATTTTACTGCAGTTTTCAAAATTCTAACAAAATGTCTGTAGAACAATTGTAAATGCTTGGAGTTGTGTTGCAGAACGATGAATATAATTCTGTCCTGGGACTTTTTTACAAGTACTTATTTTTGTGCTGAATCTAATGATTGCTAGATCCGGTTTTCTCTCTTTTTTTTTCTTCCGTTTTCTTACTTACAATTAAATTTTAAATCGCATTCATATCTGTTTCGAAACAATGATCAATCATCTTCACTTCCATTTATTAAAATGATATTTTAGTGTAACCAAACAAACATGACAGTAGAGGACTACTTTCCCAACTGCTAACCAAAAGGTCTGGGTTAGTAAATATAGCTTTCGCCTCACAATGTAACGCATCACCATTTTGACGACGTTTGTCGTTTGATCTAAAATAAAAAATTTCCTTCACATCTGTGATGTCATTCCTGTGGTTCACACACCTGGCTATTGGCGAAGGTCCCGGATCAAACCTGAAGGGAAAATTTGGAGGATAACACCTAGTAATTTTGAACCATGGTCAGATGACAAGACCTGAGATGGAAACCCCACTCTCCAAATGTCTGCAGCACGCCAACTTGAGAATATATGGGGCTATGACAGATTTAAATTACACCAGCCCATACGCACATGACAGTCTTTAGTTTTATCCAGTATATCGGCAAAAATCATTGATTGCCAATCCTCTACTCTATTAACAGTATTATTATGGCCCCATGAAATTACAAGGATTTAATCGATATAAATAAGAATGGAGTGTTTGTTTGTACATTCAATATTTTCGACCCATTTCGAGTTTTCTATCCGTTTTGGACCCTACTGTTGCCGAATCCGCTTCTTTTACGTTTGGTGTCTGTCTGTCTGTCCATCTGTCTCTCTGTATGTATGTTGTGCCCTATACACGTCCAAACGGTTTAATATAATTTCATGGAAATGTGCATACAGTGAGTACTTATCTTAATTTAGTTAGTGGAATTGGTTGCGAAAGTCTGTCTGTCCGTCTTTCTGTTCTATGTTCGATTTTGTGGTTGTGTGTTTGTGTACACATCACAAGAATTTTATTCCAGATATTTGATTGCAATCCATTTTATTGTATACAATATCTATTAGTTTAGTGAATGCAATATTAAACATTTTTTTATTGTTATATTTAGAAGAGTTTCATGCTAAAACACCTGAGTAAGTATACTTAAATCAGACACAATTTGGTAGTTTTCGAAAAATTGGAATGCAGTTTGAGTATTAGGATTACTTTGATTTGCTTTACCAGAGTACTGCTGAAAAACCAATTATTTTTCAAAAACAGATTTTATTGTGAAATTTTAGCTCTGATACTTTATTTATTTCGAGTCTTATTTTTGTTCCTTGCGCAATACAAACGATTTCCGAACATTTGGGACAGACGATATTTTTCAACGAACGGGAATAAAACGAAAACTCGGGTTTCATTCGCTATGAATTAATTTCGCATTTCTAAATTGTATACACTTTTTAGTTGTAAGTTGTGGCAACTGCAAGATCAAGAGATGAAAAGGAATCACAAATCAATATCTTTAGAACAACTTTTACCCGACATATTTTATTTTGTTTCATTTCGCAGTGTTTTCTTTTCAAATATTTATTATTTTAATCGCGTTTCTTTTTTATCACACGCAACACCACCACAAAGTATTCGACTAAAAGTAGCAGGAAAGTCAGAATAAAGCAAATTGTAAGTGTAAATATTTCATTATTGAAAGAATAATAATGTTTTTAAAAATCCGAGCTAGAACTTTTCAAACATTAAAATATTCTTTGTTATAAAGACAGGAGAAAATTGCGAAATTCCACAATGCCATGTTGTCGCATGCCAGATACAAGAGTGCCACAAGTAAAAATAATATTGTTTTGTTGACTATGAGTGCGAGAGTACTCGCAGATAATTGTCGTGTTTATTAATGGAGTTGAACATGAAAAAAACGTAAGAAATGGAATTCGAAATCTCCCTCAAAATCGTCTCTTGTAGTAGAAACCTTAGTGTCAGCTTTCATCATTTTGTAGCTTTGTCATACAGCAAGAGTGCGATGTATGTGAAATGTATCAGATGAATAGATATGCATGTGTAGGATTTGTGTCCAAAGTAAGTTGTAGAATTTTTTTAAGATGGCGAAAGGTTTTAAAATATTATTTCATTCTACGAAAAACGTAAGTCATTATATATTTTCATCATTTCTTCAATCTAGAGTAAATCAATTCAAACCGAGTAAGGTCGGGTATTTTGCTAGTTAATTTTAAATTCAAGCTTTGACTGATGTATCTCTATGCATTAGTACGCAATTTTCTAATGTCTGAATTTGCCAATAGCCTCCTGTGTTGCTCCATAAATTCAACTACCTATTAGGGATGCGATATCGACAGCAAAACATCGATGTTGATAATACATCTCCCAAAAAACATCGATGTTTGGAAACATCGATGTTGATAATACATCTCCCAAAAACATCGATGTTTTAAGCATCAATGTTTTTAAGAAACAACAGTGTATTTAAACTTTTTTTACCCTTTTCTTAAAACTGGTTTAGCAACTTCAAACATTAATGTGGTTTAATTTCTCATTTTCCGTGTTTATTAATTTATTATTATCGACTGCAATAAATCGATGGTAAATACATCAATATTTTTATAAAAATCGATGTTTTGAAAACATCGACATTGATGTCGCATCTCTACTTTTCAAATCCTTCACCCTTGTCCACTTAGGTCTAAAAGTATGTTCAATTTACTGATTCTGAAAATTATGCTACTTGGTTATTTTTATAATGGTACTTTTGTTATTTAAAAATACAACATCGACAAGTATAAACATCGATGTTAAAAAACATCGGCTTCAATACATCGATGTTAAATACATCGATGTTTTTTTAAACATCGATGTTTTTAAAACATCGACATAGATGTCGCATCCCTACTACCTATTTACCGAATGCAAGTTTTGCTGAAATATGTTGTCTTTATATTTAGTATTTTACTATGTTCAATATTGTACCAATCACTATAAATAAAATAAGGGTACTTCATTGTTATCAAAATTATTAATATATGTTTACTCTCAATATTTTAAAAATAGGCGTCTACTGTGTTTTTTAATATGACGGAGTAAGAAATGAGATGCTGGCGAGAATTAATATGCTCGTACACATTGTGTTGTCATGCTTTCGTTCCTATAAAATATTGTATTTCAGAAGAGAAGCAGATGTTTTTTTTTTGTGAAGCGATGTTTGTTTGGAAGAAGTCAGTCACCCATTTTTAAATTTGATAGTTCTAAAACACATTTTAAAAATAAATGAGAATTTATTTACAATCTAAAATACTCATAATTTAATCAACATATTAGGTTAATTAATAAATCTCACTGAACTCATCTCAGTCTCAGTATTTTATCTCATAAAAACGAAATAATACAACTCAATATCAAGGAACATAAATTATATTTCAATTTATAATTTTAAATGGAGCTATAAATTTTAACTAATTACTGGGTTTAACTATTTTAGTATTATCGTTTATTCCTTTAGGTACAGCTTCAGTTTACGTTTATAGCGGTGGAAACGGCCTTGGTGCATTTCTTAAGTCGCCAAGGAAATAATTATTTCAAACGAAGCAATGAAATCAAACGACAGTTTAACGGATTTTAAAAGAAATTTCTAGAACATTGAAAAAAATATTAAAACTTACTGCTTCCCGAGGTTTTTATATAATCCACAATAACCGTTATACTGATGGGTTTTCTATGCCTGTCATTACTCGCTACTAAATGTGCGCCAAAAAAAAAAGCCAAGACCGTTGCCACCGCTATAAACGTAGACTGAAGTTGTTCTCCTTTATTCCCTGCTCCATTTGAAGATTACTTGTAACCTACTTTATATATAAAACGCATTTACATATATGCGCGAATGGCGAGTTGTATTGCAAGGCGAGTGGTGAGGCAGATATGCAATCGGTTCACTCGTCATTCGCTTCGTTGCTCACCTCAGGGCTCGTAGCGCTCGCGTCTGAAGCAGTTTTTGGGAACTAGTCAAAGACTTGGTAACTAGACGCCATTCAGTGAGTCTGTTCAGTTCACAATGAGCGAGTTTATCAGCAAGTGCCGAGTGGATGTCCCCACAACTCGATGAGTATGTAAACGACCATTCGCGTTGTGAGAACGAACATGCGAATGCCACTCGAGAATGTTTTTCGAATGATGAGGCGAAACACGAGTGCGAATGTCTGAATGAGCTATTAGAGCTTCTTCTACACTCGGGAAATCTGTGTACAGTTTATAAAATATATTATATCGTTTAAAAATAGCTTTTGATTCTTCCTACCTTGTAAAATCAAAATATGTCTTTTAAAACATAATTATATACATTTCATAGTGCATGTTATAGTTAGTTTTGGTAACAGGATGAGAAGAAAATAACATTAGTTATTACATATTGTAACGGGTTCCATAAATTAATATAGTTCTTATCTGCTAAATTCGAGAATAGAATGTGATTACGTTTCTCACTTTTCACAAAACCCTTGCAGGCAGATTTTGTTTCAATTTTTGATTTTTCTTCATATCGTCTATTCACACCATTTTCCAGTAGCTCATCAAAACTAATAAAATCGTCTGATGCTGTTCTAAGAAGCTTTTCTCAGCTACAACTAGTTTCCCTGAAATTATATCCTTTCGTGGAACTTTTGAATACGAAATTAGCGTTTTCAAAATTATTGCATGTAGTGAACTCACAAATTCGTCTCTTTCATTATTTGAATCAAATCTGATACGCAGCATTTACACGAAGCAATTCAAGACGAGTAAAAACTATATTTGTCGATCTATGGTTTCTATAACATTAGATCGCGATACAATCGTATCTCACCGGGCTTGTAGTTCTTGTTGGTCATGAACCATCGATACCATTTATAAATAACTTAAGGTAGGTGTACCGGTTACAGACACTGCATTAGTAATAGACACTTTTCAATTCATAAACAAAAAATGCACTTTATACGCTTTCTGGGGAGTGAAAGTACAAGTAATTTTGCAGTTAGTTCACTCTGGATGGTGATACCTGAACAACAGAGGACATCAAGTCATAATGGCAACATGGTAGTTAATTTTTTGATGGTGTTAGGCTTGTGTCTGTCTAGGTGAGATTTTCTTATCACTTCTTTATGTGGTAAGTTCGAAATTTTATTCATAATGTGGAATAATTTAATTCCTCAAACAGAACCTTAGTCCTTTCTTTGATAAAAATTGTGCAGAATTTGTGTTTAGTGTTTAATTAAGTATCAAACAACCAGTTGTTCCCGTAACATGGGTGTTTATTACTGGAACCACATTTCAGCTATAAAACTAATAATAGACACCCATGTATAGTACTGAATCATTTCATTATTTTTATCTCCCTTTAATCATTGCCGTTGATGGTTTAGTAATTTATCAATAATAATAATATATCTCTATGTGAAAGCTTTATTTGATTCTTATAAAATGAACTACTAATAGATATGCGTGTCTATTTCTGATGCATCATCCAGCCTAATATTGGTTCATGGTTTAAAAAAATTTGTGGTTTCTTTTTTTACTGTTCTGTTTATATATATAATTCACTTCAAGATTTTATCAGATAATTAAAAGTATTATTATAAATATTTATTTATTTGTGTTTTTTTAATGTAAGCAGAATGAGTCAAAAGTTATAAAATATCTGCAAACATCCTGAAGAAAATATACTGAATGCTCTTAGTGACGTCCATTTCTTGTGTCCCAATAGCGACTGCTGCTATAAAACAAGGTGCATGCCGCGAATAACCTTAATGCACATAGTTTAGCGAATAATAGTCTATACACAGAAAAAAAGTTTAAGTATCGTTTCATAAATCACCGCAAGTATTGTAAAAGTACTTCAGTCACTTTTTTTAAGTCTCATTTTTCTATTTTTATTCATAGTTTCAAATAATGATAGTGTTTAAAGATTAACGATTGTTTAATGCTGATATATATATATATATATATATATATATATATATATATATATATATATATATATATATATATATATATATATATAATATATATATATATATATATATATATATATATATATATATATATATATATATATATATATATATATATATATATATATATATGTATATGTATATATATATATATACATATATATATATATATACATATATATGTATATATATATGTATGCAAATTAGAAAAGTTTCAGAACCACCACGCATGCGTGGTGTGAGAAGCCCCCTCTTAACTGATGCTAAAAGCGTATAAATGGTTGTAGCGGGACGTTGAAAATAGTGCATGGTCATTTTTTAGATTAGTGAGAACCTTTAACGAACGTCTAGTGAGACCTAAGTATGCCTTCACGACGAAAGTGGGTGAAATTTCAATAACTTACCGAGTTTGAACGGGGAAGAATCATCGGCCTTCGTGAAGGAGAATTTTCCTATCGCGTAATAGCAGCTCGTGTGCAGCGGAACAGTTCCACAGTGATGCGAGTTTGGAAACTGTGGACCGACGAGCACCGGACAGCTCGAAAAACTGGGGTGGACGACAGAAGGTGACGTCAGCTCGCGATGATAGGCACCTGGTCCACATGGCGGTGAATGACCGTACATCTTCCTCCAGGCAGTTGGCAGTACATTCGTCTACTGTTACAGGATTACTAATGTCGACTTTGTCAATTCGCCGACGTCTGCTGCACCGTGGACTGCGTGCTTGAATTCCTTTATACGGGATTCCCCCTCACTCCAAACCATCGACGGCTGCCTGCGTCTGCAATGGGTTCATGAGCACAAAGCCTCGTGGGCTGATTGACAACAAGTTGTCTTTTCTGATGAATCCCAAGAATCTATTATTCATCAACGCAATTAAGTATTTCAAAATTGTGGGAACTCTTCACTTGGTAAATTTTTATGAGTCAAATGAATTGTTATAAATATTTAGAAGTGTAGCAAAGTTCTAGTGATAAAAAGTAAAATTACTGAAATGCAGTTATGGATTACATAATTTAATGAATTATAGCAGTTTGTGTGAGATTGTAAATCGTACTTTGTAGACAGAAATCATAAATAATCTCTCATAAAGCTCCGATAACCTCAGATAGAACTTTTAAGAGATATTTATTTCGATGTGTCTGGTACTCTTACTATAATTATTATTACTTACTTAATAATTATTATGTATAATACGTAAACATATTTTTTCTATCAAATTTTTGTTTCATTATTGATAGAATTTATGTTAGGAAAAGTCAAAAATATCCATAATAAAATTGGATTTTTTTCAAACTCTTGAGTATTTTAAATACACATAATGCAGTTAGAAACACATTATTTAACAGTAAAAGTTTTGTGCCATGACCATTAAAATGATAAGGATAATGTATTGCAAAATATTTCAAATTTATTTTTAAAGAAATGATTATACTTATATTACATTTAATCCAACAAGTTTCATAAGAAAGTGTGGTTGCACCAATTATATTTAGGATTTATTATTTTAATTACAATTTTTTTAGCATTTGAATTGCAGTAGTGGTTTTATTCTTCTAGGGTGCAGTAAAACTCTTTTTTGTTTTTACTATTGTAAAAATACAAATTATTTGTGCCTCTATATCACTGTTTTAGTAAATGAGGGATTTTGTTGCTTTAAAAGTTACCTATCCAATTTCGTATAAAATAAATTAGTGTTCCATACCAAATTATTATAGAAAAAAAAAGTTTAATTTTGTTCAATTACTCGTGATTATATACTTCTGACATTATTAAAAGTAATTCGAAAAGAAATCCCGCTCTTTCTCGGAATGTATTGGCCAACTGAAGATTAAAGGAGTGATCGGAATATTCATTCTCTTCCGTAGAAAAGTGCCAAGATCAAATGAAAAACACATAGTGTCCACAGTTCCCCAGGCGAAAGAAAGAGTTAGATTCTGGAATCCTACATATACCAACATCCTTTCTTTTTCAGTAGCTGAGTTTCCCAAGTCCCTCGACATTTGTCAGAAGTTAAAAATTTCCTATCCATTATTTGTTCACTAACATAGGAATGGTCATTCACGGATTTCAAAAGAACTAGCTCGAAGAATGCAAGCAAAGTGAAACCCTTCTGGGCTTCGTGGATGATTTAGAAATTTCCTTTCCGTATCAACAGAGGAGTCTCCTGAGCAATGGTTCCTCACCAACCGCTAACTTGCCAACATTGAATCGCCTAAGCATAGAGCCATTTTTAAAAATTTTATTTGCCATCAGCATAGCATGAATTGGGAGAAGCATACTGAATAATAAGAACTGCAAATTATATTTTAAAACGATGCTTCGGTGCTTTGGTGATTCAAATTTGGCAAGCTATTTGTTACAGAGAAATCAACGCTCAATATACTCCTCAGTCAATAAGATAAGGACATTTCTCAAGCATTATAAAACCAGAAACTTTGCAGTGTACTACGAGCTAATTCCAAAAGACTCCATCGCGGCAGTTTGCATAACCTTCACAAGACAACTTGTAAATCACTTGTTCGATGGGTGCTGTTTTTTCGGCTGCAATTTTCCTCCTCCGAGCTTGGTCAATTTGATTCTAAGTATTTTTTCTTGAAGCAATTTTCGTACAATTTTGTGATGAATAAAAAAAAGGCGACGGCCACGTGAAAAAGAAATTGAGTGATTGCGGCCCTTTTTGATTGAGTTTGAAAGTGGCAAGGATACTGTGGTTTGAATGTTTCTGTAATCGCAAGCCTAGTACTGATAGAGAAAAGACAAAGATGACAATTACGATGAGAACGGGAAACACGGAAGAGTCTCTTGCAATGGTTAATAACACGACTTAGATCAACCTAATAATTCGAAAGAATATCTTAATACGTGCACACATCATCATCACCCGTCCAACAAGATCTGAAGGAGAAATGAAAATCTGGTTAGGTAGGTAGGTAAATTAATCCTTGAACAGGAGCAACAAAACGGGCTATTAATGCCCCCCCCTCCGGGTTAAATCTGAAAGTAAAAACTCTGAGGAGATAACACACATACCTCGTAGTTTTGAACTACTATCAGATGACAAGGGCAGCACCTGAGCAGGCGCCCCACCCTCCAAACTTCCACATCATACCAACATTAACCTTTTGACTACACCTATAGATATAACGCGCGATTATTATAACTCTTTTGGAGGTACAACTGCAGTACCACACAGTCGTAGTTTAAACTTTTTCTTGGCGCGAATCTTATAACTTTCAAGATAAAACTGCAGTACGGACCGTAGTCAAATTCCTTCTTAACGTGGTCAAAGTACAACTGTTGTATTAGCCGTAGCCTAATAGTTAATACATTTGAGGTCAATACAGATTTAACATGTTCCAATCTCCACGTACTCAACGATCTGCGGTTGGATTTAAATTAAAACTCACAACACTCCTGTTGTTAATTGCTACTTTGCCAACCAGACTACAACGGTCCCGCATAAACCTGGAAGAAGCTGTGAAATAATTTTTAATTCTGCAATAAAATAAACAATTGCTGATTTTACCAATATTTTTGTTTGTTTCGCAAAATAACACTATTTTATACAATATAATATATTATTTTTAACTTTGTGTGACTTTAAAATGCCTGTTACTATACCCTCAATGAAACATACTTGCTGAGTAACTTATATACAACTATGTAAATGAACTTTCATAAAATATTGTGTTGATAGATACTGTGTTATGTGTGTGTTCTTCTTAGTGAAGTATCATTTAGTCGAAATGTGTGCAAAAGTGATATAGTAGATATCTCAAGTCACTTTCGCTGGGGTTTTCTGATAAGCAAAAATTTCACTTCGCCTGAAATGGAGCATTCCTTGGTGTTCCTCATATCTCAACCTTCGCATTCCTAAGGAGTTTATTAATACCAGAACACCTCATCAGTTTGACATCCAACAAGAAGTAAGAGAAAAAGATCTTGGGATGACTGAGAGTGCGAGATGATAGTAAGTGGGTTATGTCTTCTAAGAATGGAGGCCATCGGAAATTCCCATGCGAACCCTAAATGGAATTTTCAAAGGTTGGATGTGTTATTACAAAATATTGATAAATATTATTGGGGTGAATAGAAAAATTATAATGCAAAATTCAGACTGTATAAGTAAAGCACATTAGTTAATACAATTGACAGAATTTAGATTAGGAAAAACATCAAATCAAATTTCGGAAATATCTCCAAATTCTGAAAATTTTAGAAAAATTCGAAGGGAAGGTAGTTATAGCTGAACACACTGGAAAAATACAAAGGATTATTAAAAATCGAAGTGAAGATGTTCTCGTTTGACATTTTATGGCTCAAGAGAAGAGCTGCCTCAAATAGAACACAACATCAAATAAAAAGTATTGTGAAATAACTAGAGAGAGGGATTATGAACACAGTATTGAGATGGAAGCAGAAAGGATCTATTGGATATCCAGGGAGTTCAATACCCCGTCTACTGAAGATTATAAACGCCAAGTGAAGTAAAATATCACTAGAGTATTATTTTGTCCTTGATTCCTATAACCACATAAAGGAGATGTGCACGAATGGAAGTAAAATTGAGAAAGAAAAGAAAGATTTAAAAAGGAAATTTTTTATAGTAGTTATTAAAGGGTTCCAGGATCATCTGTAGGATGAACGTTTCAATTATGAAATCAAACGTTATAAATGAGAAATTAAGTTATGTAGATGCATATGGGTCATTAAATGCCATGTTTTCTAATTCCGAATATTATTTTTGATCACCCTTTTTGATTTTGAAAACTGTCACAGAATATACCTAAGTGACATGTGTGGGGTCTGCAAGTTCCATACATTGGAGACGTCAGAAATGGAGAAAAGACTTTTGGGAAAAGTAATGTTTACGAAATGCCATTTCCACATGCAACAGCTCCATTTTCGTGGATATCTCTTTTACGCAAAGGTAAATAACAAAGAAATTACAAATTTTAACGCTTTACTTTGACTTTGGAAAGGATTCTGATTGAGTTTCATACATAGAGTACCAATATGGTAAAAGGGAAGATAAGAACCCCCATATATGTACATAAGAATTTTTTCCGTATAGTAGGGTATTCTATACAATCAAGTTAAGTAGACCCTTATTACACCCGTCACATCTTATTTCATTCAAAGTATTTCTCTCCAAATACGGTAATACACAAGATTCAAAAGCCTTCATACTTCACAGAAATAGTTCCTTGGAATTTCTGGATAACTTTCAGACTGAGCTTGACACTCAAATGCTAATATTTTGAGACAACAAAAGAAATTAAGAAAAATGTGACGCTTCATCTGCTTAATGTCCCAAAAAGTGACATTAGAATGCATCCAACAGAAGATCACGTCACCAAGATATAATAGAAAATAGAAGGGATTGTGTCAATTGAACATAAAATGGAACTTAAATCACTGTGGATTTCAGAAAGGGAAGGGGTAAAACAATTGTGAAAAGAATAATGTGTAATGTGGTCTGCTATTGGACCGAGTGCTTGAATGATCACTATTTGAGATTATACTGAACGTAAGTTTTTCTTCAGTAACATATTACTTCAATCATTTGATAATTTTAATACCTTACGCAAAATTTTAAAATGAATAAATAAAAAATAACCTTTAGCACATCCAAAAAAAACGCATGTGTACTACCGCGGTGAAACCACTCCGACAAGTGTATCAGAAATGGTAAATTTTGAAAGGACTAAGTTTGAACTAAAGCAGGTTTTCAAAGTAGTTTTCTTTTGACCACATGTAAGATACTTTTTTTACTATACCTCGTATGTTAATCAATGTTCTAAATTGTTCTGATGTATTTAATGTTACATTGTTAATTTTATTTCATAATGTGTGATTCTAAGTATCTATTGCATCCTAGAAACCCAAATTTGGGTCTTAATGGTATACAACTTTTGGCTTCATCAAAGGAATTTTTCAGTGAAATATGAGCTCACAGTCTCATTTTATGGTCTTATCAAGGATCACTAAAGCCCTTCTAAACATCTGCAGTATTAACTTTGACTAACTATTGACCCCTTCTGCAAGCCATCTACTGCAATAGATGGATGAGACCATCATTACTCCCTGCCCTGCCCACCACTGTTAGTGTGCTGTGGGAAAGCTACTGGGAGGCGAGGGACAGAATGTATTTATATTACATTTTTGACAATTTTTATTTTTCTTCTGTCTTCTGGTGTATTTCCAGTCTTTCTCGTAGAAAGTCTCCACATTGTGATCCAAGTGAGAAGAGTAATCAGGTTCAACATCATCTTTTATTGGTCGAGCACAGTGAAACAGATCCAGATACTTGTGATCGTGTTTTAGTGGGATTGACACTTCACTTGGTGAATACATTGTAGGGGCGCGGTAAGTGCTGGCCCACGAGGAGAAGGGATGACGCTGAAAGTTAAAGAGAGTTACGCGGGAACCTCGGCGTGGGAGCAAGAAAGGCTTCTTGCGATGTACCATTTTATGTGTGTATTTTGTCCGTCTAATACAGTTTCATTTAAGAATGGAAAGTGTTTGCTCTACCTGTAAACAAGGATGACAATAAGTAGGACTAAATCGCTCGGGGTCCTACATACATTATTTGGCCACAAGTGTCATAAAGAATTAAATCTGCAGAATGATATACTGTCTTCTGAGGTATAAGCACAAAATGGCAGCATTTATTAAATACTAGCCACTACGTGGCTAGCCTGGAGTTGCCCTTATCAGTTGCTTTTGTGGGGATATTAGTTTGCTTCGCAATCCAAATGGAAGATTGTTGTTGTTGTCGTACGGGCCATGTATGGCCCAATTGGGGGTGCCATTGCCCCGGAGGGTTGGACATCTTCATGCATGACATCCGTTTTACAGGAAGGTCCCTTTCACACATCCATTCACTCACACATATCGTAATTTAGATCCCAATCAGAGGCCGATAACCTCCTGATCAGGAACCCCCAGAGGTATTGATTTGGTATGGGAACACGGGGGACTTTGTGACCACGACCTATTTAACGTGCCCCAGCCACCATTAGCAAACACGACGGTGTTTAGCCAGGTCCAAGCGCCGATCTCGCAACCATCAGAATTGCAGGCTCCGACAGAACCCACAACCCTTCCGATGCGAGCCCGACGCTCTACTGACTGAGTTACCGCGGCTCAATGGAAGTTCGTATAAAGCCTATTGGATGACAGCCATCACGGATATTCGCAAACCGAATGGGAGTTTGTAGCCCATGGCATAACAGCCATAACAGAGTTGCCCGTGGTGTTGGTTTACTTCGCAAACCAAAAAATATAAATATTTAATTGAAAAATTTAATTAAAATATAAATATTTATTTTAAAAAAATGTATAAGGTATCTATCTGGTGTCAAATTTTCCCGTGTTCAAATCCGTTAAATTTTTCAGTCTTCTTTAACGATTCCAATTTTACAAAAAAGAACTAAACAATGGCAGCCGATATTTTTTTGTTGTTGTTGCTTTCTTTCGCTGAAATCGTAAGACGGCAGGAAATGTAATCTGTTTATTACTTTAACGCGCAGTTTCTTGTGACGTTACAATCTCTTGCGAAAGTATGAAAGATATTCAAATAAAAAATTTTCTTCATTTAGAGAAAATCATATTTTTAAGTATCGATCTAAAGTGAAATTTTCCTCAGATTTCAAATCCGTTGAAAATTTTGCTCCATCTTTAACGGTCTAGGAGACAGAAAAAGGAACTAAACAAATCCAGCTAAAAGTTTTTGTTTTCTTCCGTCTGCTGGAAAATTATTCATCCGCGCAAAATGAAAACGGAAAAGAAACAAAAAAATAAATTTAGAATCAGTGATCTGCTATGCTGTTACATTCAATATAACCAAAATATTGCAAAACATTTGGACTACCTGTATGCCAAATTCCATCACTGTAAGTGCCATAGATTCGTCAGGACTTTGTGGGCAGAAAACAAACATTTCCTTTTATAGTATTATAGATCTATTATTTAAATTATGAACAGCTTTTTAGCTACGCGGAAATTTTGTTTTGTAAAATTAGTCTCAATGGTTAAAATATCTAAATACATTAAAAAATCCAATTTTTACAAAAATTTGTATATTTTTTATTCTTCTAATAAATTTTCTGTACTTTTGTGCTTCTAAAACAGTTTAAACTTTCCATGTGTGACTACTAGAAAAAAAAAGTAAGGTCAATTTAAAATTTGAACGAAATCGTTAATTATACCATAAGTAGCATAACGAAACCGAAACTACTAATAAGAATATTCTATTTTTACAATAATTTCTACCTTTTATCTGTTGTAGTAAGTTAAAACATATAATAATAATGTTTCGATAAATTCGCCACTACAATTTTTTAATTAAATTCACTTACTTGTTAGAAGAATTTCGCATAATCTTTTTACTCTCTTGAATTTTGTTTACAAGTATTTTTCTCAGAATTATATTTTAGGCATAAACAATGAATTCCAGAAATGATAGTTAAAAACGTTATGATGTATATTAAAAAACTTTTTATGCACATTCAAAATAGTATTTGCTAGTGCATGCATTAGAATCAAATTGATATCTTAATTTTTTTTCTCATTTATGAACTTGAATTTGAATATCAATGTTGAAAAATGGTCAAAAATCCTTTAACAATTTTTCAATGGATCATAAAACCTATATTTTTTTAAAAATATGTTTCTACTTCTAGTAGAAGCACTAGATAAAGTCATGAAGTTTACTCTGATCATGTTATTTTGTTGCTAAGTAAAATTGTATACCCTGTATCATTTTTCCAAATTTCGAAAAAAAAAACGTAAAATTTACACACAAAATTTCATTTTTTGTTAAATATATTTTTTAAATTTTAATTATTGATGGTGTAAAATTAATTTGAACACAAATAGTTATAAAAATAATATTAAATTGCCTCTGAATAGCTTTTCTTCTAAAAAGGTCTCCGAAAAGGTCTGCAGATACCTTAATCCCACCTGTAAAGCTGGTGGGATGCTCAATGAGACTGAGAATTGCAATACCGCAATGGTGATTCCCTTCAGAAATCCGACGTTGCAATTTTCGTTTGATTTTTGATAAAGAACCCAAGAGTGCTAATCAAACTGACAAGTCTCTCGAGGGGATATGCTCAGAGGCATTGCTAGTGGTTATTTTGTTATGTACCTCACCTTTTAAAAGTAAATACAATTTTTTTTTGCGAACTGTTTCCTATAACTCATCCTTATGGGGATTACCAGCAAAGAAAACAACAGATTTCATAAAAGAATTTTATTACTTCTCTTTGTCACTCATAATGAACTACGATGGTTCTTCGAAATTGCTTTGAGTTCGCTTGTTAAAGAATCAGTTTCATGGGGACATAGATGCATTTATTCTCGCAACATATTTTATGCATACTTCGTTGCATCCGCCATTGATCTAAGTATACGAAATTGCGGATAGAGAAGAAAATAAATATATGTCAAAAAGCGAAATCGAATGTCTGGTTTCGACTAAGATTTTGATAAAAATCTGCCGGAATCTTGCTATCTGAGAAAGCTGATGTATCAGAAAAGGGAAAGTGCCTGATATATTTTCCCCGTGCTTCCCTCACGAAGCTGTTCAAGCCTAAAAGAGCATTTGTTTAGGGACAGGAAGGAAGAAAAATTGTGAGGCCAAAGACAAAAATAGAAGTATCTTGGAAACCCAGCTGAAGTTCTGGAAAACAAATTTCCTAGAAGGGATGGAGAGCTTTCTCGGTTATGTCCAAATTTGCTTTTCAGTCCTACGTAAATTGAAAACTGTCAGATATAACATGCAAATTTTCCATCTTTCTTTAGAGTGCATCTCTAAAACAAAACGCTGCTCCAGACAGAATCAAGGAAAACTCAAAAGTTTTTTTCCTACTTTTTCTTTTTACTTTCGTGGCATTTTTCTGTTTTTTCTCCGAATATGCATCTTTAAATAAGAATATGAGAACATTTTCTAGCTCTAGCCAATTGCTACCTAAACCCCTATAACATAATGTCTGTTTCAACATAAATTGTTATTACTAAGCGTTGTTCCATCTAATGCAAAATAATTTTTTCACACCCAAACCATGAGATAGTAAACTTTTAATTCTATTTTCTTGATTACAGAAGTGCGTGATAATAAAATATTTCAAATAGTATAAAGCATTTTAAAAATTTTAAGCTGAGTGAATACCACATCCAGTTAATTTTTAAATAAACAGAAAAACTCTTCAAAAATGTTTCGCTTAGTTTTTTTCTTTACTTTTCAGGTGCTTATAAGTAACTGAAAAAGGTTCTTGGTAATCATAGAAATTTTTTTTTTTTATAAAAGCGATATAAAATATAATTGGAGTTTCAATTAAGTAGAGAGAATTTACATTTCAAAATATATCCTTAAGAATTCATTCTTTTCAATAAGCAGAATGTGATAATGTTTATATCTTAAGCTTTCGTGACACCTTTTAAAAATTTTAAATGAATAATTTCCACTATACCATCTTCAAGATTTCTTACGTTTAAAAAAATTGACTTGATTTTTTAATAAAGAAGCGAAATAGGGTGTTTACAGATTTTGTTGGCACTAAGCATAAATTGTTAACATTACTCAAAGATAGATACTTGTTTCGTTTCTACCAGAAGCAATAACAACAATTTGGTCTGCTATATTACCTTATCCGCGTAGGAAACTAGACGAAATCATATATACAAGGAAATATGTGTGTTTGACTCTTTTCCCACATTGCAAACGTAATTCCATTTTTTTAAATTGCTTTCATTATTTTATTTATTCCATGGAAACACCATTTCTCTACAGTGACAGATTTGACTGGCTTTATAATTTATTGTAGGATAATATTCAAAGTAAAAATAGTTATTTTACAAATAGAAATGACGCCTCTTTTTGTTGCCTTTTATTTGTATTCCCCTTGTGTAAATCATTTTCTGTTTGTCCAATCTTTTTCACTTGGTTTTGTACATTTTCCCTGATCTTGTTCTATTTATACTCTAAGTAGCAATTGTCATTCATGTCGCTCTTCAACGACTTTTAAGTCTCTTGGGTAGGTTGAGTGGTTTGGTTTAGTAATGAATAAATGAATAATATATTTGATATAAAATAATCGTGAAGTTAATAATGCTAAAAATAAAGTCGAATTTGATCAATATTTGCGGTTTTAATAAACAATTTATTAATGTAGTATATTTTATGATATAATAGTAGAATATCGTTTGGTAAGAAAAATGTGAGAAGAACAATTTCTAACGCAATCTTCAGTCTGTGAGTATTATATGTGTTCCATATACACCTGATGTTTCATACCTACAATAATGGATTCAACAGTTTGAAAGTGATAATGAGCAATTCATTATTGAGAACTCTTTTTTTTTCAACCACAATGCTTAATTCAAAACCAACTAAATTACTTAGTAAGGGATCTTGGACTTCCTAAAGACCTCGTAGAGATAATGGGTTCTCAGTACAAAGATCCGCTAGTGAAACAGTCGAGAAAAGAACATATATTATTTTCAAATGGTAAGGCCATCCAGTCAAGAATTACAAAATGGTACGAAGAATCTAGCAGTGTCTAGCTTGGTTGATCTCTAGTTAGTACTACCATTTTGTATCAAGCTCGAACGTATGAAAAATTCCATGTCCTTGTCTAAGGATCGAAACTACTTTTGTACCTAATTAGTATATTTGTAGAAGGGAATATTTACTGAACAAATAGAATATTTAAATCGGTTTTTGAAGACGTCGAAGAGCACGAGGCTTGGATTTCATTCAAGAAAGTTAACAATGAGTAAGGGTCAAGACGAAAGGTTCAATCAGGATTATGGATGGAAAGCAGGTACAACGAACACTAGGATGTTAGCATAATGGCGGATTACTGTTTGGAAATAACATAGATGGACCTGAAGCAGTATACAAACGTTGTGCCACTAAACGCTATTTTGGATACGAAAACCCAGATGTGTGAAAAATTAACGTATTTTATTCAAGACTATTTATTAATTTATATTGTCTTCCTTTTATGCACAGTAAAATCATCATTGAAATTGACATAAAGGATAACGAAATAATAATCTCAATTATTGCATTTTTTCACCATATACATTGAATATGTAACTTGAAAGCGATTTTGTTCCAAAATGTTGTGATACAAATAGTTAAAAAAAATGATTTTTTAGTACGTTTATGTGAGTAGGTAAAATATCCGAGGAATATGGGCAAGATGAATTTTTTTTTTGTAGATCTGTCTTATTGTTAGGTATAACACTTATTGTGTAACAGCGTATCTACTTTGTTTTATATAGCTCGGTAAATAAAAAGATGAAGGAGTAGTATTAAGCATTGTAAGATATGTGTTAAAATTTAGTTAACGGGGAAAGTTTAATGTAATTGGTTGATAAATAACATAAAAAACTATGTATATTTATATTAAACTGTAATTTACTATTTTTATATGAAGATGAATATATCTATTAATTATTATTTACATTTTGCAATTGATAAATACACAAACTATATGAAATATATGTTAAAAACAAGTGTCTAGAATGTTTCTTTCATTATGTTTCAACATGTCCCAAATACATATAAAATATTTTTTATTGGTTAAACATATAAATTGATAAATACAAGAGCGCTATATTTTGTTCAGAATCTTGATTCAAGAGTAAAAATAATGTCTGATCAAAGTGGTACTACAAGAGCAATTAAGGACTCAAAGGAGTGCAGAAAATTTACTTGGCTTTCTTTAAAACTCGAAAATTTATTTTTCAAAGAAACTACAAGAACTTGAACACTGAAATCAATATGTATGCTGGATGCGCTTGGATACTAAGGGAAAAAGTATTTGAGAAGCCTCCGCTTTTCACTAGATGGTTGTTAAATAAAATGATCCAACTTACCCCATGCTCCAACGTGGCCCTGACTCCCCCATTAATTGCTGTCTCTACTTAATGAGCTCTAAAAGTAGCTGAACATTACAAACGAAAAATGAAATGGCATAACCATTCCCGTCGGCATTCGAGAAAAATTGGGACCAAATAATATATTACATCTCCAAGTTTGCAGTCATTACTGTGAAAAATATTCGAAGTGGAAATTTCCTTTTCTAAAAATATCGGTGTATTTGTTTTTTGAAATCGCTGCTCTCCATAATTCTATCGATCTGTTTGTCATTGATGATATTATCGATTGAAAATGAAAAATAGCAAGACGAGAAGAGAAACCTCGTTCACTTCATTGGAAATTTGTAGAATTTTCCTCTCCCAGCGACGAATAAATCAGTTCGCATTTTTCAGTAAGCAAAAATTCCAAAAGAACTAGTGAAGACTAAAACATTTAATTTTACTATTGCGGGATTATCATTCCGAAGTGATGGTAAAATATAGTTATCGGTAAAAATCTGTTAAACTATGTTTTTTTTTAATTTTGTAGTTTGGTTTAAGGGATTGGTATGCAAAAAAGGACCGTCAATAAATAAATGTTAATGGATTGCTCGTTCAATTTTCATGTTATCTAAATGCACACTGATCAGTTCTCTTTTTTTTCTGTCTTTATGAGTGTCTATTCCCTAGAAAATCATTATCCACCTTTTTGTGGTCCTGTTCTAAATGTGATACAAATTGTCACTGTATATGCGTTGGATATTTAGCATAACAAGCAGTGCAGAAGGAAATCGAAGATTTAACTACTGTTTCAGTACTCTTGCTTTGATCTGGGTTACCTAGAATCGATGTTCGCAACCCTTTGGGCGGCGTTTGGTGACTAATGTAATTGGCATTTATCAATCAACTTTCGTACATCAATTCGAAATACATCAAAAGAAATAGTCAAAACCAAATAGAACGATTTACGTCACTGTGAAAAGAAGGAATTGGGAGATTTAAATAATTTTTTGTAATATATATATATATATATATATATATATTTAAATGGTGTGACGTAAGAAAAATGTTCCACATTTTAGCAATGTATGACGTTTTAAACGTCGTAACGAAATGCGTTCAGCTATAAGTGACATTTGAATCGCAATACGTCGGCTATGGCGAGAGTTGCATCTTAAACCAACTGCACTGTTCAATGTGCGTGACTTTAACAGTTTTTTACTGCAAAAATGATTTCCAAGTCATTCAACAGACGTTGCCATGTTCGTGGAAAGCCCATCCACAGCAATAAGGTAGTACCACATCGGATGGGGTAAATCTGTTTTTAATTGTTTTAAGGCCAAAAACCCCATGAAAAGTAAGAATGAAATCGGTTGTTAATTATCGCCATACTTGCGCAAACATGTTCAATATGTTGCCCACTGTTTTCTGACACAAGTTGAAAACGAGAAACAACATGTTCCACAACACATCGGAATGTCACAAGGGTCACGTTGTGAATGCGTTGAGCAATGCGTGCCTTTAATTCACTTAAGTATGCAATCGGACCACAGAACACAACATTTTTCAGATAATCCCACAGCCAGAAGTCACGAGGAATAAGATCAGGTGATCTTGACATCCAGGCTGCTGGAAAATGACGGCTGATAATTCTATCATTTCCAAACTGCCTCTTGAACAGCATCTTCACCGGCTTTTCAATGTGTGGAGGAGCGCCATCTTGCATTAAAATGATACTACCCTCACATGCACCCTGTTTAAGTGTTTGAATGACGTGGTAGCGCTAATGACTCTCATGTCATTTACAGTTGATGCTACAGGTAACAGGACGATCAATCTCCTCGAGAAAAAAAAATGGTTCGATTATAAACGCTGGTGTCAACCCGCACCACACAGTTATATTTTCAGAATTAAGTAGTAGTGGTTCATGTGCGAACGTATTTTACGTTGCCTCTATTCTGCTATTCTGAGTATTGACATGTCCTTGGAGATGGGAATGGGCTTCGTCTGTCCACAAAATGTTCCATGGCCATTAATTGTCCACTTCCATGCGAGCAAGAAATTCTCGAGCAAAATTTGTCTTTTTGGCAGGTCTTTAGTAAGCAACTCCTGAACATGAGTAATTTTGTATGGATAGCAATGCAGGATGCTTCATACAATTGTATGCACCGTGCTCACAAGCATCTCCAAAGTTCGGGGAATTCTCTGTGCACAGCACATTTGCACACCACCGCTTGTATCTTCCTGGAATGCTCTGGCCACATCTTCTAATGACGTCAAATCAATCAGTTTCCTCAATTTGCCAGATTTCACTTCAAAAGAACCTGTCTCTTCGAATTTCGTACTCATTTCCTCCAGACCCTTGGCAGACATTGAACCACAGCCTTTGTTCGTACCCTTTATTGTCCGGAACAGTTTCAGAGCTACATGCGCACAGTCATCGCTCTTGTAAAAGCGCTTCACAAAGAAGAGTTCAATTCTTCATTGAGAGAATCTTGACGAGCTTCTCACGCGATATGACGAAAACGCCATATACCCCGCGTTTTAATAACAAATGCAATGTGTCGTGTACATGACTCGTTTTGCATTTTAAAGCGCCATCTATAGATAAAATTTAGAACTATTTTTCTTATGCCATACCATTTCCCCCTTCTTCAAGTACATTCAGTTCAAATTTCAGGCCATTCTGAGCAGTGGTTCTTTTTTTTACAGCTCTTTGAAAGTTGAACTCTAATTATAATCACCCTGATTATCGATATATATTATATACAAGCCACTGCGTGGCTAGCCCGGCGTTGCCCGTGCCCGTGGTGTAAGGTATTAATCTGGTGTAAACTTTTCCGCAGTTTTCATATCCGTTGAAGATATATTCAATTAAAAATTATTTATTTAAAGAAAATCGTATTTTTAGGTATCAATCTAAACTGAAATTTTCCGCAGATTTCAAATTTGTTGAAATTTTTACTCTATCTTTAACGGTCTTGGAGATAGAAAAAAAAACTGACTTCAGTGAAAAGATTTATCGTCTAGCTGGAAATGTATTCGTCCGCGCAAAATCAAAGCGGAAATGAAATTTTTTTTTCTCCGCGTTCTGCGGAAGAAAAAAAGGTTGTATGATTCAAACTCTCACTGCATTGTCACACCGGTAGAAAAAGTTCTCTGCGTTTGAAAAAGCGATGGAGAATAAAATTTTTTAATTTATTTAAAAATCTTCTAGATTGAATTTTAAAATTGCAAAATATTTGGACTATCTGTGTGCCAGATCTCATTGCTGTAAGTGCCACACATTGTCAGGATTTTGCGACCACGAAACAGACAAACAAACACTTCCATTCATAATAGTAGAGTTATTACCGATTCAGCTATGTATCATAGTTGTAATAAAACTTTCTTGAATCCTAAATTAAGATAGTAATTCAAATCATTACTCCACACAACGCATGTACCATCTCTATAACAGCTATTTATACAGCTTTATAGCAGATATTATTGAGCTATTTTATCTACTAAAAAACATTCCTGAAATTAAAAACATATATAAACGGACTCAACAAATCTATATTCCGATATACTAACGAACAAAGTGCTTTTGGACAAACCAATAGAATAATGCTGAATTGATAACGCAAGTCTGAAAGTTGGTGATTTTAAGAGGTTAGGAAACCTTTTAGAATTACATTACTTTACTGACAATTATACCCATTACAACTTGCGAAATTCTACTTAACATTTATTACACTCCACTGGTCCGGATACAAATGTTCGGCCTACCTTTGAATAGCCCATCCCATAAAAACAAAATGGTTCCCATTTCCATCACTCAAAATCCAACTGACGACAGCTGGTTTTAAAAATTATACACCTCTGCAATTAAAGGTATGTATTTAAACCCGTCGTCAACTTTCGCTTAGAATATACATTACACCCTAACAATAATCAGATTAAGTAAGTCATAAATATTCCACAACGGTTTGCACTTGCAGCCTAACCGGAAGTAAGGACTCCACGAATCTAAATTCTGATATGCTAACACGGAAAGTCCAAATTGCAATGTTATGTCGAGTCAACTCCCCCTCCTTTTGCACACACACATTCATTATACATCCTAACTGTGCCGCAACTTAACGACATGTTGCAACAAGTGTTCCAGGTCGAAACAAACTTCCTTTCCGGATGGCGGGTTCCTAGTTCCCAGTTCCTAGTCGCCGAGCACGCCCGTCTGCGTACTTAGGGGTTAATGAAAACGAGCAAATTGCGTGGAGGTGATTATGGGTATGAAAAGGAACGCTATTGGTCCGCTGGGATAGATTTAGCCAGTCACGTCGGAGAGAGTTATGGCTGTCTCGAGGGGATGGAACAAGGAGGTGCGTTAAAGGTTTTTCTCAGAGAAGCTGAGGAAGTTTTGTGCTTGATGTATTTCTTGATAGGGAATAACTGGAAGAGAACTGATTATACTGAATTAGGTAACTAACTACAGTAAGTGTTACGTGAAAGAAAGGTTGGTATAATCCAGGGAGAAGAAAAATATCGAATTCGTTTGGCGATTTCACATACCGATGGGGACATTCCATTTACTTTGCCGCTTTTACTCACTACATTGGCCCGAAATCAATCCATTAATAGATTTCTATCAGAAGCTTCAAAATAAAGCTCCTTAGAAGATTTCATGCGATTGTTACATGTCGATGATAAATTGATAGTAAACGTTTTTTTATGTGGCTATGTATGTGTTTATAATATTTAATTATTTAACAATGTTTCGATCACAGTTGTGTTGTGAGTACTTTAATATGGTTAATCTATTATTACCTTTGAACAATTGATAACGAACCATAGTTTGTTTTCGAATGTTTTCAACAGAACCGTCACCAATAGCCCGTTATGCTGCTCCAGTGTGACTTCAATTGAATACCAAACTACTCTTATTTTTTTATATTTGGATACAATTGTGTTGTAGTTTTTATTTTGTTCTGAGAATTTCATAGAATTTGCAGAATATATTTTCTATACAACAAAAATAAATCGACTCACCAAGAAAGCGTTCTCCGATTACGATAAAAAAATGGTGGACATGAAGAGCATACGTAGAAACAGAAAGATTAAAATTTCAGAAGAATTGAATGATTTATTTCAGAGTTTGACTGTTACAAAGAGAGGAAGTCAATAAGGTGTTGGTCCACCTCTGGCCTGGATGAAGGCTGTCCCCCGGCGTGGTATAGACGGAAAAAGTTCCCGGATGGTGTCCTGAAGAATTTCTTGACAAATTGCCTCCAACTGTCGGGCTAAATGTGCAACATTCCAGGATGGTTGCTTCCCTTAACGCCTTAAATGTGCTCTATGGGAGAGAGATCAGTAGACCTAGCTGGTCAAGGAAGTCTTGGAAAAGCTTAAAGACAATTCAGAAGAACTGCCTGTGTGCGGACGGGCATTATGTTGTTGAAAAGTAAGTCCGGGGTGTCGCAAAAGGAACGGTAGCACAACTGATCTCATAATGTCGTTTACTTAATGCTGTGCTGTAAATGTGCCAGAAGTGACTACCAAAGGGGTCCGGCTGTCAAAAGAGATGACACCACAGACCACAACGCCCTGTTATGGGCATATGTGGCGTGCGATAGTAAAGGCAGGATCCTCACGCTGCCCTGGACGTTTCCAGACTCTTCTATGGTTGTCGTCAGGACTCAGATTAAAACGAGTCTCGTCACTAGAGGCTACATCTTCCCATTCAGCGCCATCTCAAGTTGATCGAGCCAAGTATTACTGTAACTAGCAGAAATACCCGGCTTTGCTCGGGTTGAATTAAAAATATGTTGATTGGAAAGTCATCATTTATTATTTTTCATAAAAAAATGTTAACAACATTTAAGTGTGCGGGAAAAAATTTAATACCAATTTTAACTTCTCCGTCGCTTCTACAATTTGCTTCGGACGCAAATATGCATATATATATGTTGCATCCAACCATATAATCCATTTCATATTCTTCACACTTCTGCTGAAGTTGATTTTAAGTTTTCGAGTGACTACGAATATTTCCGTGCATTCAATTTCAGTAAAACTGGCAAATTTTCGGTTGATAGTCTTGCACTTAGTTTTCCTATGAATATGTTTTCTTTGTGCCATTCTTTCACCTAGTATGCGATATTTTCGAATTTCATCATCAATAATAGAAGATGGTAAGTTAAATTGTTACAACATTCGTTACTAATTTAATTTGAAGCAAACGCAATCTTTCTTGAAAATTCCACTCCGGGGCAAGTAGAATAACGGAATTTTTGTTACATATATAAAGCAGAGTTGACGTTTGTCTGTTCTCTACACTAATCCACCTTTTGACCAATCCGCACATTTGGAACACTTATATTTTAGAACCTTGCGGATATGATAGGCTACATATTAACCCGTGTTCTATTTGTCTAAGAGGGATAAAAATTTACGGCATTCGTGACTAATTTAATTTGAAGCAAACGCACTTTTTCCAGAAAATTCAATTCAGTGGCATGTGGAATGACATAGCTTTTGTTAGAAATACATGTCATCAGAGTAGACAATTTAAACCCAATAGATAACATTTTTTTAACAAACAGAAGGTTGATTTTACAGCGCTTTTACAAAAAGAAAATCATTTTAAAGAACGGTTCACATACATCTAAGTTGCTTAAGAACAGCCTCAATAAATAGAGTAAGCAACTTTGACTTTATTTCCCTTAAGACATAAAATTTAAAATTTTCAAAATTACGTAGTGTGATATTATTCCAAGATCAACGAAGTCTTGTTAAATATTCCCTTTCCTCCAACCCACATACAGTTTTAAATTGAACCCCTATGGGACTTTTAAGATCAGAAATTTGGTTTCTAAATGGAAAGCACGTATCTATTTAGAATGATAGATGTAGTTACTTGACTATTGAGTACAGATTTCAATAACACCCATGAAACACGAAAAACGAAAAACAAATTAAATTAAATTCATTTTAATCGTCCTTCAATGAAAAGCTATATCAAAATTTTAAAATATATTTTGAACAACAAAGTATGACTACCATTTTTAACTTAACGTAACCCATCTTATTTTAAAATTATTTTTGAAATTTTTCATGTCATTTTAAAATCATAAATTACACTTAAAAAATATTTTGATTTGTAAATTTTATTTAATTTTTTATCTACGCACTATTACGTATTCAATTAAAGATTAAAGAAAGTTGATGGAAATATACATATACCACCACGAAAGTACCCATGTCTAATGATATTTTGCAGGAAATCTATATAAATAAGAATGGAGTGTTTGTTTGTACATTCAGTATTTTCGACCCATTTCAAGTTTTCTATCCGTTTTGGACCCTTCTGATGCCGAATCCGCCTTTTTCTCGTTTGGTGTCTGTCGGTCTGTCCGTCTGTCTGTCTGTATGTTGTGCCCTATACACGTCCACGCGGTTTGAGATATTTTCATGAAAATTTGCATACAGTGAGTGCTTATCTTCATTTAGTGAGTGGCATTGGTTGCGAAAGTCTGTCTGTCCGTCTTTCTGTTCTATGCTCGATTTTGTGTTTGTGTGTTTGTGTAGCCATCACATGAATTGTATTCCAGATATTTGATTGCATTGTATTTTATTTTATACATTATCTATTAGTTTAGTGAATGCAATATTAAACATTTCTTTATTATTATATTTAGTTGAGTTTCATGCTAAAACACCTGAGTAAGTATACTTAAATCAACCATAATTTGGTAGTTTTGGAAAACAAATTGTTCTTTCGCTCTGAATTAATTTCACATTTCTAAATTTTATACACTTTTAGTTGTAAGTTGTGGCAACTGTGCGAGATCAAGAGATAAAATTGAATCACAAATTAATATCTTTAGAACAATTTTTTGCGACATCTTTTATTTTGTTTTACTTCGCTGTTTCCTGTTTTAAATATTTATTATTTTAATAAATGTGTTTTCCTTCTCATCACACGCAACAGCACCACAAAGTATTAGACTTAAAAATGTTAGGTAAGTCAGTATAAATGTTCAGTAAATTTTAAGTGTAGTTATGCCATTATTGAAAGAATAATGCCGTTATTTAAAGAATAATGCCGTTATTTAAAGAATAATGCCGTTATTTAAAGAGTAATGCCGTTATTGAAAGAATAATAATGTTTATTAATCCAAACTGGAACTTTTTCCAACATTAAAAAATTCGTTGTAATAATGACAGGAGAAGATTGCAAAATTTCACAATGTCGCATACCGGAGGCAAGAGTGCCACTAGTAAAAAAATATTGTTTTGTTGACTATGAGTGCGAGAGCACTCGCCGTAAATCGTAATTTTAATTAATTGAGTTGAACATGAAAAGAACTTAAGAAAGGGAATTCCAAATCTTCCTATAAATCGTCTTTTATAGTAGTAACCTTAGTATCACCTTTCGTCATTTTGTAGCTTTGTCATACAGCAATTGTAAGATGTATGTGAAATGTATTACATGAATGGATATGCATGTGTAGGATTTGTGTCCAAAGTAAGTTGTAGAAAATATAAAGATGGCGAAAGATGTTAAAATAAATTTTTATTCTACAAAAAACGTAAGTCATTATATATTTTGATTATCTCTTCAATCTAGAGTAAACCAATTCGAACCGAGTAAGGTCGGGTATTTTGCTAGTAAATAAATAAAATCCCACTTCTAAATAGTATTTCTGGAATAGGTAATATATCGTAACACAGAAGCAAACAGAAACAAAATTCCAATCCTTAAAAAAGGCAGAATTCTGAAGAAAAAAAATATGTTCTAGCATGTTGAATTTCGAATTCCTGAATATATTCTGAAGGAAAACAATTCGACAAAAAACTTGAACAATATTGATAAAGACAATGATTTATAAGCAAAAAGAACACATATTTATAATACTTGAGAATTCCCAAATATGACCACAGCCATCTCGTTTTCAATTCAAGTACCCAAAAACGAATTATAATTCAAATTAAAAAATTAAACAATTATTCTGAGGTTGCCAGATACCGAGTAGTAAATTTACGCTTTCATGATCAATGAGTTTATCGTTTGGGCTTTTCGTGCTCCATTATAAAATTTAAGTAATTATAAAATTAAATGTTCTAAATATTCTTTCTTCATCAATCAAATATTTTTAAATATTATTTTCATCATGGGAAGAAGTAAAAATTCAGTTCAAACATGACCATTATAATTTAATTTGTTTTAAGAAAATTGTTTTTCGATCAACACTGAGAAAGCAATCTGAGACGCGTATAGCAATCGTTTTATACTCAATGTTATTTCTACGGCGATTTCAAATTGCTTTTGGCTTAGGTCTTAGGTCAATTTTAGGCCTCATAGGATTCGAATTTTTCAAAATCCTTTCTAAGTGCAGCCCTACGGTATAAGAAGAATCACCCTGCAAAATTTCAGCTTCCTAGGACTTGTAGTTCTTGAGATACAGTGATGAGTCAGTGAGTCAGTGAGTGAGTGGTATTTGAATTTTATATATATAGATTGTGAACCTTCTTGGTGCATCGATTTTGTATCATAGAGTGCATTTTTCAATTTCAAAAGCAATAACTGTACTTAGTAAACAGACTTTTTATGGTACAAATTCCCAGCTCTACAAATGATAGAAATAACCACTGAACTCGTAAAAAAGTATCTGCTTTTTTTTTGCGAAAAAGAAATTTTCTAAACATCGGGTGTCTAATTTTATGTCGAATCTTATTTCAAATTTTTATACGGTTCTGAATTCTAGCGTTATATCTCCTTTTTATAAGCCATACTCTTCACTTCGGACACTGTAATAGTGAATATTCCGATGCAATAACTGTATTCAGAACATACGATCAAACAAATTTTAAGAGGATGTTAAGATATGGAGTAACATTAAGTTAGAATAGGAATGTAGGGATGTCTATAGAAAATAAGTCTACGGATCAGGTCTAGTAGACAACATAATCTCAAGTTGGAAAGAGTTTTATAGCCAATAAAATGAACACAAGTTATAGTTTTACACTTTTATTTTTATTTTCATTGTTGCTACTAGAGTTTCAACAGTACCGCCATATCTATTACCATCCTTTTCTATTTATTGCCCACCATTCTTAAATTTAAAAAAGTTTTCCATTGAATATTGATCCAGACCATTAATAATGTTTACAGCAAAAGTATTACGAATATTTTTTTAAATATTGAATTGCAGGCGAACACATAGAATAACTAATGACACGCGGACAACAGAAAAAAGGCTTTTGCTGTTTTTAAAAAATTATTATGTGAGAATAATAGAACAGTTATTTGATGTTACTGATCTTACTTCTGACCTTAAAATTTTATAGGAAGCTACTGACATTACAGAATGTCACAAAAACACTGCAAATGTCACAAGTAGATTCTATTCCAGAGGCTGAATGTCAAAGCGTGAGTGAACAGATTAGGACATCTTTTGTGGTCTGGAGTAGAAATAAAAACTTCGTGAAAATTACCACTTTACAGTAAATATTTAGAGAAGGTCTAATTAGAACTCGTCATCTGTTTAACGTCGAATCTATACCATGAAAACATCCATGTCCAATTCAGAAATATTCAAGGACTTTTGAAACTTAGGAAAGACAGTTGACTACTTGAATAGAACTTAGATTATTTACTAACAGATTATTGAAAAGGCCTTGCAATATTGCCTTAATTATAGTTGCGATAAGTTCCATAAATGCGGACATTTTTCAGTTCATTAATTAAATCTATAAATCAATGTTAAATGTTCCATATTTTTATAATGATTCCCATAGATATTAGATCACATTCTTTTTGAATTAAAAGTACCCACGCGGTAAAATCTCCAACTGTAATAGGATTAGTTTCTGTAGTACAACAAAATCCCCAATTTAGAGGATTAACTACGTAAAGTTAATCGCGCAGTCTTCGTGCCTTATGGGTATGCAAACTTATTGAACCCACAAAAGACTAACAGCTAATTCAATTAATGTCTTTCACAAGCTTTTTTCATTTTATAGTAAAAAAAAAACGCGTTATACGTGCTGCACGATTAGGCACATGCAATTCATTAAGTTGAAAGCAAATCTTTCTAAGGGAACAACAGTTTTTGAAAAAAAAATTCCAGATTAATTGCAAATCGGGATTATTCAGTAATTTTAACGTGATGGTATTTAAGCAAATGGGTATGTATGGACTGACAAATGAACGGGCGTCCCCAACAAGCAATTAAATAGAGGTGACGAGGAAATGATCGCGGGAAGAAAAAAATGATGAAAAGAAATAGGAACAAATGTTCGGACTCAGCAAATCGACCCTTTAATTCGATTTTAATTAATAGTTTGCAGTAGCTGCTTTGCAAACAAAATACAAAATTTCTTACTCTGAAGAGCATAATCTCTAAGAAATTGCAATTAAGCAAGCAAAGTAATTGAACTGGCTTACGCAGCAAGGAATACTTACAAGCAAAATGTACCAATTCATTAAACATGAGAAATAGTATATTTTTAAATTTTAGGTAAGAGCGTCGACCATTTGTAATGATTAAATAGTCATTACTTTATAGTATACAGGAAATATTAAAGCAGTGAAAGAAAGGCGAATCTTGAAACAATGTTTGCTATAGAAAGGATTATGCATAACATTGTATACAAACAAAGGCTAAGTTTAACTTTCAATAAAATACGTAATATTTCACTAAATATTTTTATAAAATGTTTATTAAAATACCATTGTAAAGTTTCAATGGATAATTTAAGAGTAATTACGGTTCAGGAATAGAAGAACCTTCTCTTAAACCAATAAAGCGTATTTTTAAAATTGTTATTCAATCTAGATTCTTCGAATATAAAAACATTATTGTTTGCAAAACTGATGTTAAGCAATCCTCATTTTCATAAATGTAGAGAATTCTTTTCATCAATCTCGTCATATGTCTGCTCTGTTTTTTTCCAAAAAAATACTGTGTTCTAACTATTTTTTTAGAAAAATTTTATTAATAAGTTACTAGATTCAAATCTATAACATTTACAGTGCATATGTGAAACTAGGAATTGGACAAATTAGGTAGGTAGATAGGTATTTAATTAATGTCCTACAGGATGAATACAACGTGTTATTGACAACGGTGTGTTATCGAAACCCGAAGATCACCACGTAAGTTAGAAGCACTGTCAGATAGCGAGGTCACGCCTGAGCTGGCAATTCACTTTTCAAGCTACCCCACTACACCATCAGAGCATTTGAGGTCATGACATATTTTACGTTCACCAGTCCCAACATATACGACGGTATTTAGCTGGAAATAATTTCGAACTCGCCACCCTCCAGTTGTTAATATAATGCTCTTCCAACTAAACAGCAAAGTCAAAACGGTCAGATTAGGAGTTGGTTAACTAAGTTTCGATACTTGTAACTGCTGTTTAACAAAAAGATATATTTATGAGAAAAATTAAATAAAATAAAATATGTGCAGGTTATGCAATCCAAAAAAACGTTTGTAACATATTTCTCTTGATATTCATAACCTAATAAACATTAAATATAAGCACCACAATGATTTAAGAGGAGTTAGTACCTTTTAGACCTTGCGTTGCTCGCGAAAACATACTTTTTTCGATTCATCATAAATAATTGAGTTTTGTATATTGTAGTATAAAATTGATAAAGTTTAAAGATAATTGTATGGCTTTTAAAAAACTGCAGTCATATTTGTAACTAAAAATATTTTTTTGTTTATAAAACCTAGCAAAAATTATACATAATTTCTTCGTTTTGAAATTTACCCACTTAATTTTCCCTCAAGTTTTAAAAAAAAAACTAATAAACGTAGAGTTAAGAAATTTTGTATGGTTATTCTAAAAGTAGATCTTAGTTCTCTGAACTATGGATTTGTGTATGAGAGGTACAGTTTTTTTTATTTATGGATCCATGCATAACTAAAATTTTTCAAAGTTGACTTATTTAAAATTTTTTAATTTTTATAAATATTTTTACTTTAAATATCACAAATTTCTTAGTTCATAGAATTAAGACATTCATGTGCTTCAATTTGGTGCAAACATTTGGGTTTTACAGTGCATCTTTCAAAAGTTATCTTGCGAGAAAGTTACGTGGGTAAATTTCAAAACAAAGAAATTGTGTATAATTTTTGCTAGGTTTTAAAAAATAGATATTTTTAATTACAAATATGACTGCAGTTTTCTAAAAGCCATACAATTATCTTTAAACTGTATCAATTTTATACCACAGTATACAAAACTCAATTATTTATGATGAATCGAAAAAAGTATGTTTTCGCGGGCAACGTAAAGTCTAAAAGGTACTTAAGGCCCGGTGCACACATCCGGTTTTTCAACGTGCGGCGCCGATGCGGCAACGCAAGTACGATCTGAGATACATTACATCCAATGGAGTAGTGCACACGTTCCTCCGACGCCGCTGGGTCGACGTACGTCCAACTTGTGTGTAATTTGTACCGCATTTCACCACGGCGCCGCAGCTCGTCGCACATACGTCTCCGTTCTGAAGAACCTTGTTCTCATTCCTAAATGGAATATAAATAATAATTAATAAATGGTTGCATTCAACAAAGTTTATTTTGTATCCAAATATACTTTTTAATACACCAAGTAAGCGAAGTAAACATGTTTTATTCGATAAAATAACTGTGCGAAATGGTGCGAAATGAGTACATGCGTCATTTCACTGTTATGTGTGCATAGTTCGGCTTAGTTGCCGCAGCGGCGCCGCACGTGGAAAAATCGGATGTGTACCGAGCATTTAGGTGCACCGAGCCTAAAATTCTAATTTTGAGTAGTAATAAAAATAACAAGAAAATATTTTACCTCCCCTCCCCCAAAGTAATATAATTTACAAAACCCTCAGATGTCCTCATAAATTGAAAGTAACATTAGTTAAATGTTAAAATACAAATAGTTTTATTTATCAGAAAACCTGTTATCTTAAAATAATTCCTTTAATAAGTATACAGTATTATCATATATGATCTGTGACATCATAGAAGTCAAAGTCATACCATTTTAATGACATGTTAATGTAATATACGGCACAATACAATTCACATTCACTTTTCAGATTTCAGTACTTAAATTATCATACTATAAGTAAAATTTCTACCTTCATTCTATGTATAAACAAACGCATTAAAGATTCAAGCAGTGATATAGGAAAAACGGATGTGATTCTGAAAACCAATTCCAGATATCTAGCAAAATATAAGTAACTAAGCGACAACAAACAACTCGAGTAGGCAAAACCTACGTACATAGATATTCGACTAATGAACTCATAATCTGGCAACATTAACATTTTCAATTACTTACGCAACACACTCCTGAATTTAAGAACACAAAACCTCCCAGATGTTCCTCTCACGTAAATATACTCCAGCAACCTGGGAAATGGCACTCCTGCTGCCCTGCCCGTAATTCATAAGCCCGTGCGTCAAAACACCAGAACGTTTTAATATCTGTACAAAACTGCCCAAGCCCTCTAATTTAAGGCGTATAAAATTAATGGCCTCGAAAGCTATAATTCAGGATCAGGAGCGAGGGCACAATGAATTCTAAAACGGCTCGAGCCACCTCTTTGCCGGGACCCTAATGAAACTTGGCTCGAACAACTGGACCTCTCTTCTTGTGCAGTTTGAATGGGCGAAGGGTAGATGCGAGGTTGGGACTTCCCCACTCTGCCAGCTGTGGAATTTCTCTTACAGCAAGCGCTGTTGTCAGTTTGGGGGACGTGCCTATTTATCACTTGGTGGTAATGAATATTAAATTGACAAGATCCTCAACGGGCGGATTTTGTTTGAGTTTGTATGGTGATGACACTTGAAGCATGGGAGTTCTGTTGTTGGAGGAGTACAATGGTATTCTGAACACGATGGTTTTTAAAAGCGTGGAATATTTAAGATGATACGTGTACTTTATCCGTAGACATGGATAATAGTGTTGGTTGTCCGTTTATTAGTCAGTTGTGGAATTTATAAAACATAAAAATTATTCTTAGATCCATTGGACGGGATAAAGTTACAGAGTGGTGTGTCACATTTTCTTCGTTTTCCAGAAATTAACATAACTTAAAAGGTACAGTAATGAATTCAGGAACTAAAATTGTGTAACTTTATCATTATAGGGGTGTCACATGGATCCAAATTTAACAAAGAGGCTTAAATTTAATTAAATTTGTAAAATAGCTACAATTTTACTGCTGCCGAAAATGTCGTATACCACTTTACATTTACAAAACCAATGACTTACACCTGAATATTTGTCAGCAAAATTAGATTTAAAATGAACATGAGAACCTCAAAAAACGTATTTCTTTTGTATTAGAAATAAGTAATTGTTATTACAAAAGTGCAAAAATCAAAGACTGAATAAATAGTCATATATTATTTTATTCTGACTCTCGATCTACAGTTTCCATTGGACCAAGTTCGTCAGGTGACATCTCCTTACATTGAAGAGTTGGTCGAAGATGTAAGAAAAATCAGGTTTCACCGGTGGAACGTGTTTCAGAAGGTCCATCATGTCCTTCTTAGCTTCTTTAACTGATCTTCCTCGAGAATACATCGCATCTTGATGAACGTTCGCTAGAGATGATGATCTACCAGCCCTTGCTTGTAGTAGATTAAGCACAGAAAATGGTATGTCACCAATGAGTGTTTTTTTATATATGACTATCTTTTAAAATCCTAATCCACATTGGATCTTCAACCAGATATTGGAGTTAATATTGTTCTCGTTTTTCTTTCTATGTATGATACAGTAGTGTTCTAAGTTAGCAACAAATTTGAAGTCGTTAAATGTAATTTTGTTCAACATGAATCTATTTGTTCTCCTGCCTTTCAGAATAATACTGTACCTGTCATAAGGAGTATAAAGCAGTCTGTTCTTTGCGTTTAATTCAATCAATCCTTATTTAGATCTGATGGACTTATTTCGTTCTGGTTTCTGTGTCTAACTCGTTTTTTTTTTAATGAAAAAGTGACTTACACCACTCTAACTTTAACCCGTCCAATTGATGACTGTTCTTTGGGGCAAGGTTTAATAAATTTTAATTAAGGAAAGCAAGAGTGGCCAAACCTAACAACATGCTCAATGTAGAAAAACGCGATTTTCTTCCTCACATTGTTTAAATATTTTCATTTATCTTCAATATGATTTAAGATTCTGAAAATTTATTTATCACTCACTATTATAAGTTATTATGTAATTTTAGAAGACTTGAAATTGCGCATATAAAAAAGTAAAGGTCGTTAAAAAAGATAATAATAAAGCTTTCAAAATTGTGTGGGCTATGTCACTCTTGCTCTGATAGCCTAAATTGATCTATTTTGCTGCATGTTTTCCACATTTAAATAATTCATGGTGGCTAATCCATTCACTGGTGGTCGTTTCTACGAGGTATCTCGTCATTAACAAAACTGGACAGATCTTGATGGACGAAAAATATCATTAGAAGAAAACCGACCATATCTTGATCTCGTCGTCATCAAAAATCTGCAACGTCTTGATGACAAGATATCTCGGCATTTATATATTTAGTTAAATATTGATGGAATATCTATCGTCACACACAGTAGTAAATTTGATCAAATCTTGATGAAAGACATATCATCATTAGAAAATTTGGTTAAATCTTGATGAAAGGCATTTCATAATTAGAAAATTAGGTCAAATCTTGATGAAAGACCTATCATCATAATAGCAAATATGGTCAAATGTTGAAGAAAGACATATGATCATTAGAAAATGTGTTCAAATCGTGGTGAAAAAATATAATTACTAGCAAATTTGGCCAAATCTTGATGGATGAAATATCACTGAAACCAGAATACTATAACCACTTGGAGGGTCAACCCTCTCAGGGCTGTGAGATTTTTAGAAATATACTATCGATTTTGCCCTACAACTCACATAATGGCTAAATAGCCGTATCTATTGGTTAAGAGAATCTTTAAAAGGATTCTATTGGTCAAAACGTCAAAAAAATTAAGAAGTGATTTAGTGAAAACTGAATGATGTAATAATGACCGTCAAAAGATTAAAAAATTAATAAAAACCAAAAGTTTGTTAGCAGAATATGATAACCCTGAATATACCAAGACCCTGCTACAAAGGAATGTATCAAAGTTATTTACACTATGACACGTCAAACGTGTCTCGATTTTCTTGTTAAACTGTCTAAACCATTTCCGAAGAAATTGGTGGAAAGATGAATGAAAGTGGAACGGTTAGAAAGCAAAAATTATTGTAATCAAATCAGAAGGCACCAAATCTTGACAATAAATAAGAAGACTGAAGAGGTTAAAGTAAATTCAATCGATACTGGTCATAAAATCAAACAAAATAACTATATATAAAGATCAGAAAACTTGAATATTAATATCTATACATCACCACAACAAAATTGGTCGCTTTTTTAGAGTTCCTGACAGGCATTTTAATAAAACTGTCAAATATTATTTTAATTCCTTGCATAAAAAATGTATTTAACAAATTAGTTATAGATTTTTAAAGTGTACAAGTCTTCTACTCTAGTTTATATATATATATATATATATATATATATATATATATATATATATATATATATATATATATATATATATATATATATATATATATATATATATATATATATATATATATATATATATATATATATATATATATATTTATATATATATATATATATATATATATTTATATATATTAGTCATTTCCATTCAATAAGTATTTGTGTGTCTATTTTTTTATAATGTTTTGGATGACATACATTGGTTCTATGTAAAAAGATATTTTTCTCTCGAGAAACGACAATTAATTATGTAATGATAACAACGGTATTTTCTAAAGGGTAAAAACAAGTATACAATTTGAATAAGCGTAGCAATTTTAACTAGAACTAGAATATGGTATGAATACTATATTGTAGTTAGCATTCATACACTGGTATGGAGACTAGAAAATGAATTGAAGAACGGACTAACAATTAAGTTATTCAACGCTATCCTGAACTAGAGGTTACAAAATATTTAATTAATTGGAATTTACAAGCACATCCATTTCAATTCATTTCCTGTTTTCATATTTATTATCAGATAAATATAGGATTTAATAGCAATCTATATTATTTATGTGAACTATATTAATCTCGACATTAGATACATAAAAAATTTCATGATGTCGGAAAAATATTACAATAGCAAAAACCTTCTTTACTAATGGGAAATATATTGCAATACAGTTCGCATAGCTTTTTACATTATGTGCACATATTACATTTCTTAAAAATTCGTCTTAATTAAATTTTAAACTTATTTATGAACTGAGATCTTTCTCAAAAAAATATAAGAAATTCGAATCTGAATCAAAGGTTAAGTGAAAGCGAATTAAATTTATCGCAGACATTGAACTTTTATATTTATATGTAAGTAAATAATATAAAAATTAATCCAGTAATTTCTCTATTCTATTCTTAGAACTGCGAACGAAATATGAAGAATTGCGATTTAAAAATTTAACTCAGGTAAATTAATGTTGAAGTCCAGAAAAATATTCTATCAGTCAGTTTTATCTTTAAATTCCTAGAAGAGATGAATCATCCATTTATCTAACTTTCGTAACAAATTGTTCCTGAGAGAAAATGTTGTTTAGGCAGAATGGATGGATTACTTAGTTCCTTCTCATTTCATTTTATTAAAAAAAATAAGACGTAATGGATTAGTTTCATTTTCGACGGAGCAATCCGAAAGTTCCAACATAAAGCAACTCAACAACGCAAAACACGAACAATGGTTTTGTATATTTCTTAAACGCGTGCATTAAAATGATGAATGCCTTGCATTTACTCAAAAACAACACAACAAGCCCTCCCGAACATCTCAATTTGATTTCGCGTTTTCCCCATCCAACGCTGCATGGTTTGTTATTCATTCTGAAGCGGCAATTCTGGAACAGCAAGAAAATAAATAATAAGAGATCAACAAGCATTTTCAGACAGAATCTGATAAATGTCGCCGAGGAGTGGCTATTATTTTTTGTTGGTGCTTTTTTCTCCTCTTCCATCGTCGACTTCACGCGGACCTGCACTTGAACAAATGGTTTTCTCGTCCAGATGTTGCATTTTTCTCTCTATATATTTCGTTTCGCTTTCCGCTGTTTCTTTTCTCTCTACGCTGTTGTTATAGCTGCTTTAACGGTCCACGAGCCACCATTAATTTCATGGGTGTCACAATAGTCTGCTAGATCAAAATTAACTCGTTTCCATTTCGGGCCCCTTTTCGTTCTCCCGAAACAATTCAGGGAGTGTTATTTATGTAAGCCAAAAATGAGATTTCTTGAAGTTCAAATTAATAGGTTTTTGGTCCTTTATTTTTGAACCATCCAATTACTTTGAGCTGCAGTTAATTATGTTTCTCGTTAGAAGTTATTTTTAAAAGTACTCGATGCTTTTTATGATGGCAGTCCAGTACGTACAGTTGTGTAGAACGCCATATGATTGTGATAAAACCCAGCAAAATTCAATAGTTTGGGTTGACATAAACAATGGCTATATTGCACATTTACTTGATTCCATGAGAGAATTAATGAGCCAAGCCTTTTACATTTGTACTTGCGGTAACAATTTGAAACAAAAGAATGTGTTGCGTGAAGAATAAAACGTAGTTAGAATTAGAGTCTACCTTTACACATTAAAACACTTGGAAGTAATGGATCGATAAACCAAATCGCCAGAAGAAATTTCGATGAAAACAAAATATAACGCTACTCTAATGACAGGGCATATGACATTAAGGAAGTTCACCAGTGTAAAGGGCTGTCCTATGCAACATTTTGTATTTCGATTGACATAGGCTTTATTTATTCCTTCCAATAGCAATCACTGCTATAGCTTTTAACATTGAGCGATAAGTTTGTAGCTAGATTCCTATCAAGATCGTCCGTTATGAGAACGCATTGCTTACTTTGGCTCCAAATTTTGAGGTTATAACCTCAAAATTAAACAACAAAAAAACGCGCGATTTGCATTAACAAGGATATAAATATAAATATTATTAATATTCCAATTCTGTAATTCTGCCAGAGGTTCTAACATAGGAATGGGTTATGTTACTAAAGAAACACAAATCTGCAACATCATTATCCATACATAAAATGTTTGAAATTCGCAAGGTATATGTCAAATATGATAAAATAAAATTAGTACACATTTTGCCTCTGCATTTTGATATACCATGTAAATTTATGCCTGGTTAAATTGGGCTTGGTCATCATAGTTTTTAAACCATAAAAATATATAATGCCCTTATTAAAGTAATTTATAGTAAAAAAAAGACCTTAAGTTTTAAGTATCGTTGATTGAATTATGTATATGGATTTAATAATTGTTATTATTACAACATAAAGTGCAATTTTCACTACATCGTAACATTTTTACATTTAATTTCCTTTGTTTAAGTATTATTATCATGTGCGGCGACGGGCTTGAAATCTATAGTGTATAGCAAAAGAAAGCACGATTTCAAACCGTTTGTGTAAACATATAAACACAAACTATAATATCCTATACAATGTTTGTAAATACCTAGATATTTAAGCAAATCCTTTGAATTAACAGAATGGCAAAATCCGATTAACTTATAGGGATTGATCCCGAACCATCGTCAATAGCACATAGTATTGCTCCAATGCGACTCTAATTAAAATACCTACCTAACAATTAACTTATATAAGATATAATGCTAGACAAATATTACATGCAAATTTTTGAGACACTTATTTTTCTATTATTAATCTTATTTACTTGCTATAATAATTACAAAATAGAATCGTTCATTACACGAATATGTGATTCAAGTGTTTTTAAAACGGACAAAATAATTTTCATTGTGCCGATAAAAGTCTAGTAAACCGAGAAGTATGAACTCCTATTCCAAATATTCGGTATAAAGTGGTGAACGTACATCGCTCGCGATAACCACTTCCACAGACGAGGAGACATATTTATAGTCTTTCAACTCAGGATAAAATAGCAATATGAAGTCTGGATGAAGTCGCCTTTTCGGGATACTGAGTAATGTCTCGATGAGTTTTAAACACGAAACTTCGCAAAATTGACTAGAGTATAAGGCCTTTGAAAAATACGTACTACAGGCACAAAAGAAAAGATATAAAATGACTGAAAAGCGCATCGTAATAACGACGGGTTCAGTTATTCCACTGTTTAGAATCTTCAAAAAATGTATAATAATTTTTAAAATGCTATAGTTCTAGATTGATTCAATTGTATTGTTACTTATAAAATTTCATTGCTTGTCTATCTTCAGCTGCTTTTTTCAGAAAGTTACAGAAACGCAAATGATATTGCACTAGGCTTTTCAGCTCAAGCTAAAATGATACCATGCTTTTAAAGTCTAATAAGTTTTGATACTTCGGATATTAAGAAAATGATTTTGATTATTTCATATTGGTTGGTGGGATAATTATATTTTGTGTTGAAGTGAGTGTAGATTTACTTTTCACACTTTCACAATATGTGGTTCATAAATTTAGAAACATTTAAAAAATGCGCGCTTGAACAGGATTCTGATTAATTCATACTGTTCTTGGTGGGATAGTTAAATTAATGTTGAAGTGAGTGTAGATTTACTTTTCACACTTCCACAAATGTGCCTTACAAATTTAGAAACATTTACAAAATGCGCGCTTGAACATGATTCTGATTAATTCATACTGTGGTCGGTGGGAAAATTGTATTGAATGTTGAAGTGATTGTAGATTTACTTTTCATACTTCCACAATATTTGCTTTATAAATTCAGAAACATTTACAAAATGCGAGTTTGAACAGGATTCTGATTATTTCATACTGGTTGGTGGAATAATTATATTTAATGTTGGAAGTGAGTGTAGATTTACTTTTTACACTTCCACATTATTTGCTTTATAAATTTAGAAACATTTACAAAATGGCGCGTTAGAACATGATTATGATTATTTCATATTGGTCGGTGAGATAATTATATTTTATGTTGAAGTGAGTGTAGATTTACTTTTTAAACTTCCACAATATGTGGTTCATAAATTTAGAAACATTTACAAAATGCGCGCTTGAACAGTATTCTGATTAATTCATACTGTGGTCGATGGGATAGTTAAATTTATGTTGAAGTGAGTATATTTTTACTTTTAACACTTCCACAAATGTGCTTTACAAATTTAGAAACATTTACAAAATGCGCGCTTGAACATGATTCTGATTAATTCATACTGTGGTCGGTGGGTTAATTGTATTTTATGTTGAAGTGAGTGTAGATTTACTTTTCATACTTCCACAATATTTGCTTTATAAATTCAGAAACATTTAAAAAATGCGCGTTTGAACAGGATTCTGATTATTTCATATTGGTAGGTGGGATAATTATATTTTATGTTCAAGTGAGTGTAGATTTACTTTTCACACTTCCACAAATGTGCTTTACAAATTTATAAACATTTACAAAATGCGCGCTTGAACATGATTCTGATTAATTCATACTGTAGTCGGTGGGATAATTGTATTTAATGTTGAAGTGAGTGTAGATTTACTTTTCATACTTCCACAATATTTGCTTTATAATTCAGAAACATTTACAAAATGTGAGTTTGAACAGGATACTGATTATTTCATACTGGTTGGTGGAATAATTATATTTAATGTTGAAGTGAGTGTAGATTTACTTTTTACACTTCCACATTATTTGCTTTATAAATTTAGAAACATTTACAAAATGGCGCGTTAGAACATGATTATGATTATTTCATATTGGTCGGTGAGATAATTATATTTTATGTTGAAGTGAGTGTAGATTTACTTTTTACACTTCCACAATATGTGGTTCATAAATTTAGAAACATTTACAAAATGCGCGCTTGAACAGTATTCTGATTAATTCATACTGTGGTCGATGGGATAGTTAAATTAATGTTGAAGTGAGTGTAGATTTACTTTTCACACTTCCACAATATGTGGTTTATAAATTTAGAAACATTTACAAGATACGCGTTTGAACAGGATTCTGATTATTTCATACTGGTCGGTGGGATAATTTTATATAAGGTTTTAGTGAGTATATTTTTACTTTTAACACTTCCACAAATGTGCTTTACAAATTTAGAAACATTTACAAAATGCGCGCTTGAACATGATTTTGATTAATTCATACTGTGGTCGGTGGGTGAATTGTATTTTATGTTGAAGTGAGTGTAGATTTACTTTTGATACTTCCACATTATTTGCTTTATAAATTCAGAAACATTTACAAAATGCGCGTTTGAACAGGATTCTGATTATTTCATATTGGTAGGTGGGATAATTATATTTTATGTTCAAGTGAGTGTAGATTTACTTTTCACAGTAGATTTACTTTTCACACTTCCACAATATGTGGTTCATAAATTTAGAAACATTTACAAAATGCGCGCTTGAACAGGATTCTGATTAATTCATACTGTGGTCGGTGGGATAGTTAAATTAATGTTGAAGTGAGTGTAGATTTACTTTTCATACTTCCACAATATGTGGTTTATAAATTTAGAAACATTTACAAGATACGCGTTTGAGCAGGATTCTGATTATTTCATACTGGTCGGTGGGATAATTATATGTAAGGTTTTAGTGAGTATATTTTTACTTTTCACACTTCCACAGATGTGCTTTACAAATTTAGAAACATTTACAAAATGCGCGCTTGAACATGATTCTGATTAATTCATACTGTGGTCGGTGGGATAATTGTATTTAATGTTTAAGTGAGTGTAGATTTACTTTTCATACTTCCACATTATTTGCTTTAAAAATTTAGAAATATTTATAAAATGCGCGCTTGAACAGGTTTCTGATTAATTCATACTGTGGTCGGTGGGATAGTTAAATTAATGTTGAAGTGAGTGTAGATTTACATTTCACAGCTCCACAATATGTGCTTAAGAAATTTAGAAACATTTACAAAATGCGCGTTTGAAAATTAGTGAACCCATTTCAAATTTGGAATTTTTATAAGTTCTTAATACCAAATAATCTATATGCAAACACGAAACGATATTTGGTAAATACAAGTATTTAACTCATCAGACATCTTCATATTTTATCTTTTTAGAGGACACTCGGATTTGTAAGAGAGGGTACACTGAGGTGCCAAAATTAAAGATAGTAATTACAACCTTGTTTAGATTTGTTAAAATGCTGGTCGTTTGAGCCCCTGCCTCCTCTAGGCCATCGATTAAAATTTTGAACCATTAAGCCATTAGATTCCAAAGCATTTTGTGAAAGCTTGAATTTGTTTTTAATATGCACTGGCATACAAAATTCCAAGTAGAAGTAAGGGTTTCGTTTGTTATTTTACAGTGAAGTAACCTGGAAAACCCTTTTGGAGTTGGATGTGCTACATAAGAAATCATTAAACCTATCGAAGCGAGGAGTTAAAACAAAATGATACGACGAACAGAAGCGAACAGCCAAAAATACAGACTTTGGACTGAAGTGGTGACACCATACTTTATGTCATAAGAAGGGCAAATGTGAGAAAAAACATAGAAATAGAGTTCCTTTGTTAGTTACTTGACCACCTCGAATAATGATTCAGGCTTTATATAGCGCTTGCATACAGACGGTATAGCAAGTTCGGTAGCAGGTTACTATAGCCAAGCCCAATGTTAAATCCTCTCAAGTCACGATTCCTAAATTTAAATATTTACAATGTTCTACTGAAATTATTCGGTTTTGCAAATCGCCAGTCTGGTTTGTTTAATTCTGAGGTCATAACCTTTACAACAGTGGCGTTCATCACGTTTTGCAGGTCAGTGTATTTATAGACCCGCGAGCATAAAGTACTTAAAACTGAGACGTACGTCGCAGAACAAACGCAGTCTTTGTTAATTTGATCAACATTTTGGCCGATTTTTTTCAAACACTAGGGGGCTCCGCCCCCTGCTCGCTTACGCTCGCCAACCCCCGGGGATTGCTGCGCAATCCCATTTGGTTTGCTTCGCAAACCAACACTCCTTTCACAGATGTCATTTGGTTTGCGAAGCAAACCAACATTCCTTTCACAGAGTGAAACTATCTGAATAATTCGTATTATGCTGATTTCACTTTCCGGTACATGACGTCACAGCGAGGGCTTCGCGCCCTGCTCCCTTACGCTCGCCGACCCCGGGGATTGCTACGCAATCCCGTTTGGTTTGATTTCTCAAACCAATACTTCTTTCGCAATTGATTTCACTTTTTTTTGCTTTAACATTTAATGCACCCTAAACTAATAGCCGCATCAGTAAAAAATCTTCTGTATCTTGTTCCCTGTACAATTTTAAGTAAACAGTGTTAATATCAAAACTTTACGATTGTACTTTGTCGGTAAACTGTCTTGAGAACAGAGGGAAAAAAGCGAGCCTTTTTCCTCGCCAAATAAAAAGAAATCGTTTTTATGGCAATTGTTGCTACGATAAATTTGATATCTGGCAAACCCGATAGTAGAAAATGCAACCCACTGCTGTTTGCGGAACCATCTATGCGAACTGAAAAATACTAAATTTGTGTCACCAACTTTTGATTGCATCGAATTTATTTATGAACCAATTTTAAAAATAATTGTACCGTAAGAAAGAGAACATTGTGAGGTATACTGCAATATTTTTAAAATTAAAAACTAACAGTAATACTATATAGATATGACCATTTTAGTTTTGTATCGGAAGTTACGATCTGAAAGTTCCGAAAATTGTATGACCTACTTTTAATTGCATCGATTTTGTTTATTAACCAATTTGAAAAATAATTGTACCATAAGAAAGAGTGTAATGTAGTGTATTCAGTGATGTTCTCAAATTTAAAAAATAATGGTTTTTGCCGTAGACATAACGGTTTTAACAAAACGTAGCGAAAATATCCGAAGATTCCGAATTTTGTACCACGAACTTTTGATCGCATCCAATTTAATTATTAACCGATTTCAAAAATAATAGTACCGTAAGAAAGAGTATATTCTGAGGTATACTGCGATATTTTAAAAATTAAAAACTAATAGTAATTAGATATAGATACGGCAGCTTTAAAAAAAAGTATTTAAAATGTCCCGATTTTTCCCGAATTTCAAAAAAATATTATCAAGAACCACATTTAAATTTCAAAAAAAACTCGACGAGCTGCAAAAATTTACGTTGAGAGGTACTCTTAAAAAAAAACTCACGACTAAAGACTGAAATTTTGAATGTGTTTTGCTCACTCGCGGAAGAAATTTCACTTCTTCAACTTTAACACTTAATAAAACCTAAACTAATAGCCGCATCGGAAAAAAATCTTAATAATTATCCAGGGAATACGATGAAGAACAAAGCATGTTAATTTCATATTTTTCCGATCAGTACTTTCTCGGGAAACCGTCTAAGAATGGAGCTAAACAACAAAAATTTCAATTCTTCGGCGGCGGCGGTAACTTTTTTTTAATATAGAGAGATAAGTTACGATGTTCTGATATGCAAAGCGCGTTACTTGCCACAACTTTTATTTCTTCTCTACCTAAGGAACAATCTCCCTACCCAGCTCCAAATTAGCACAAACATTTTATAAATAACGCATATTCTATGACAATGACTAAATATTTAACTTCAAAAGTTATCGGCAGAATTACAAATTCTGAAAGTATGCTTTGGTTTTAAATAAAGTAAGTTAATTAATTTTAATGTTTTATTATAAATAGGCAATACATATTTTGCCGATAATTGTGTTTTAGGTCTGTTTTTTATTTGACTGTTGTTTTTAAAATTCGGACAAAATGCTTGCTTGGAGTTGTGTTGCAAAACACTGAATATAATTCTGCATCTGGATTTATAGATATAATATATTGTAGTTACAGGATTCGTATCAAAAATATTATTTGCATTAAAATATCGTACTCTCTTCTAATTGAAAATAAACACATCATTAAACATGTTTCCACGAAGCCCCCCATAAAGTTAGAGGACACGTCCTGGAAATTGGAAACAATCATTTACCTTTTAAGTTCATGCGCGTTAAGTCAAAAAATTGCAATAGGTAAACTAATTATAAAAAGTCAAATTTTTTACTCGTTGAAGTTTTTTTATCAAATTTACTTCCAACTTAGAAATGTGCGCAAAAGAAACCTTATACTGCCTAAAAAAAATCGATAACTTCATTATATTATAACGATTTTTTATTCCACAGCCGTATTGCTACTCTAAGCTGATAAAGATTATGTGTTTACATAACATGTGATTTAATCTCATAATTTGATTTACCTTCCTCTCAAGAAACTATTAGAAAGTCTTCATACCCCTCATAATTAAGTAAAATTAGTTTCTATTGGTATCCAGTAAATGTTTTGACTAAAAGCACGATGTCAACACTGAAATCCGTTTTCGTGACATCAATTTTCTAAGAAATGGACCGAAAGAAAAGCGAGCGTGGAAGAAATCGTAAAAAAAAAGAGTTTCCGAACGTTGACATAATCACTTTAGCTCCCTTTTTTCCTCCGATAGAACTGTCGGAACAAAAATTCAATTGCCCTAAGGCATTACGATGACCTGGTTTTTTTCAGTTCCTTGTTTGTCTTTCTTATAAAAAAAACTTTTACTTCGGTAGTATTTAGGAGCTTAAGTACATTTTCTTCTGAAAAAGAATTATATTTCTTTGATTCGGAAGTCAGGAACAGATGATGTCAGTTTGGAAGATGTATGTCCAACACGTTCGCTGCAAATAAGGCGTTGCTGTTCAAAAGAAACTAGACTTGAAATGCCGTGTTTGATGAAGCAGGGAAACCCGATTGCTATGTGTTAACTTTGCAACAAATATAAATAAAATACCCAGGCAAAAATACCTAGGATAAAAGTTAAATAGAAACAAGAGAAATAAGTACCTTATTTATGCACCTAGCTAGAAGATTTTTGTTTCCTTTATAAAATTTTCTAACTAATTTTGACCTTTGCAACCAGTGAAAACTTTTCTAGGATACTTTCAATCAATAGATGTTGTTATTTAGTCCTTATGTGTGTGCTTTGACAAAAAATCAAAATTACACAACTTACAAATATCATGACGCTCAGTGAGTTGAAGTTTGATTTAAATTTCACACCTTTGGCATAATGTATTCTGTTATAGAATGAATCCGTGTTAGGAAGCGTACTAAGAGCTCAACTCGAAAATAGATGAAAAATTCAAAAACATACTTGGTGATTGCCAAACGTTATTTTTCTCTCACCTATTCGTTATTATTTGTATTCCATTCTTTTGTATTCCATTTCCATATTCTTTGTATTTCATTTACGCATTCTTTGTATTCCATTTACGTATTCTTTGAATTCCATTTACCTATTCTTTGCTATCATTTTGAGCATCGACTTGATTTCAGACATTAACCTAATGATGGTTAACAATCGCAATTTATTTTTGTAAATATGAAAAGAAAAAACATTAAAAATTAAAATACTCTTTAAAAAAAACATTCTTGCAGTGTTTGATTATCTATGAATGTTTATATTCGAAAACTAATTGAGTTTTTTAAAATTCTACTTATTGGTTTGGACAGTGTCAATACTAGTATGATAAAATTTAAATTTCACAGATGTGGAAAATAGATACATTGTATGTCATTTGCTATACACATCAAATACTTTTTGAGACAAATATTGAAAGGAAGAAAGTAGTTTCCAACATGCGAAATTCCATTAAATCTTGAACTCGTAAAGCAAGGTTAGTTGCAAATTTAACTAAAACAGATTGTACTCCATTCGAGAATGTTTATAATCGGAAAACTGGAAACCGTAGTTAATTATCTACCTTTTCATGAATCATAATAAATCATGTACTCATACAGAAAACAATAAATGTTTAAACAAAAGACCTGCATTTATCTGAATTCACACAAACTAGAATTTGATTTTTGTTTCGGAGACAAGCGTTTCACTCGTTGTCATCTTTTATTATAAGATAATTCTCTATGTATCCATCATGTTATACTCCCTTCCTATTTTCATATAATCATCATAGTTTACTTCTACAACTTTTAACCATAATCGTCTAACATGTTTCGAAAGCATAATTCTAAATTTACATGATTGGAAAAAATAGCCATGCATATCTCTTATGGGGATATCTAGGCTCAATGTGTTTGCTCACTGCACCACACGATTTAGACGGTGCATATTCTATTTCTGTAATTAACCTTGTATGTATTTCACTTTTGTGTATCAGTTAAACTGTCATTTTATGAATGCATTAAATCCACAAAAAACTAGTAAATGAGTTCAATACTTAGTACGCCTCGCACGGGAACATAGAACTGCAGAAATATGAATGGTAATGGACTTAAAAAGCTTTCAAAATTATTATGTAGGCATTGAACACTTTATTTTCTACAGAGCAAACTACAATTATCGTTATTTCCAAGGTTTAGGATTTCGATGTTCCTCGGTGTTTTGCAGAGCATTCCAGATGTGTTCGATAACGTTGATATTTGTTGATTTAGGTGGGAATAGAAAGACTCTACAATCAGATGAGTGTTACTTTAACCATAATTTCATATGTCTGACCAATATGGCAGCGAATTGATTTATTGAAATAGGCTAAACCTATCATAATGAAAGCAGTACATGAATAGGTGTATCTTTTCAGAAAGGATGCATGCAAAACGTTCAACTGTCAGAGACGTTTGTAGTCGTACCAGGACTGTCATTAAAGGCCAGCTTAAGAAACCCTATGCAATCTTTCTCTCTATCTATATCTCTCTATCACACACACACACATACACACACACACACACACCACCACCACCAACCTATGCAATACCCTGTTGAGTGCAAAATTCATGGCTTCATAATGATTTTACACATGGATCTTTCCATATGCTCGAAACAATTGGAAATGCGATTCGTCAGACCATTCTACATGACTCACTCCAGTCATTAAGGTATGTGTCTGTGTTTCCCAGACCAGGATAGACGAATAGTTAAGTATATAGTTATCAGCAAGGATATTGCAGCTCCCAAAGTCCATTTCTTTGAGCGAATATTGTAGTCCTGGGTATTGAGGTCTTGACATTGAACGCGATGGTTTTATTAAGTACTACGCGCATAAAACGTGATTCAAGTCTTACAAGTCGACATTTGTTAGATTCACCAGCTCTATTTTTGCAGCCACCCAACTGACGTAAGTCACAGATTTTGAAAAAGTTTTTGTAATTTTGGAAATACTTAAAATGGTAGTAAGAGAAAACCCGAACTTGTTCTTAACCGTCAAAATGCTGTCACTCATCCTTCGATCTTGCAACTATTAAAGAGCTTAAATCATGAAAAGTAACCATCCTCATGACTAAAGCAATTCTTCATGCCTCCACAAATGTTTATTACTTTATATACGCGTCTGTAGATGCAACTAATGAGACGATATTGATGTAACTGCTATGTCTTTTACATTGAATCGTCTGAACCAGTTTTTCTGTCACTTCAACATATCCTTATTAAAAGATGGTGCATGTTATGTTGTCCAAATATGGCCCTAGAAATAAAATACCCAAACAACCAAATCTGTTTGCATTCTTTCCTTAACATTAGCATTTAAAAAAAAAAAAAAATTATATCTAAATTTTTTTCAAAAAATTCATTATGATTCAAAAGAACCTTTTTCTTAAATTGAAATTTGTTTAGCCATGTAAATTAAATTTCTACATGATTTCATTCATAAATTTTCATTTTTACCTTTAGATTTAGGCTTTTTTTAAGGAGTATAATGCTTAAAATCTTGGTTTTTAAGCACTAAATACGCCTCCAGACATTCCTCTATAAAACCAGATCCAATCCGATACTGTACAAAAACATTTGAAAATGTTAAATTCATGAAATCTATTCACTATTCTGAAATTAATTTTCAAGGAACTTTCACTCAGAGATACATATAAAAAATTCTGATGTTACTAGGGACAATAAATAACCTCTAATAAAAAAAACGAATCACCAGATCGCAATTGCACAATTTATATCTCAGAATGAAACGGAAGGTAGCAATTGATAGGTATGAATGTTTTCTACAAATATCAATATTTAAAATTTGTCTAAGGGGCCGTCTTCATATTAAATTGGGTGCTTACACCGAAAATTTCAACACGAACCACCATCTGTTATCACAAATTTGGATTCTACACACAATTTCAGGCGGAAATAAAAAAAAATCATCAATTTATTGGATTTTTCACTGATTTGTAAGTGTTTGAAAATTAGATTTCCTAATGTTAAATTGGTGTTTCACGTCTTTTGTTATATTTGCTAAAAACATTAATTTTCCTTGGAAATTGTTTTCCATCCTTTGCTATCCATAAACCCAAACACAATCCATAAACATTTTAATTATCAAACTAAATTTTACTATTTTTTATTAATTATGAAATTATATTCATAAAAATTATGAATAGAGACCTGGGCAAATTTTTACTCCATGCGATTCAACTGTTACTAAACATCGTAATTTAAAATTTCAGCTCATCACATGCACAATTAGTAGCGCAGTGAGACTGTTTGCAAAATTCGATTATTATTATCGTTATTGGGGATTGTACGCAAAGTGAAAACAGAAATTTATACCAACAGATCCTGGGATACAATCAGAATGGATTCCGACTTTGTCACCATATTAATGGACTCCAAGGCGCCTGCAACAGGTCATTGACTGCGAAGCCATTACATGTTTTTATTAATACTTATAATGTGATTCAACTGCGAACATTTACGCGCACCCTCAATGGTTTTTATGGATTTTATCGGTCAATTTTATGCTGTTTTTCATTATTTTTTCATCAAATCTGCCGGAAATTGTGCGTAGAATCCAAATTTGTGATAAAAGATGGGGTTTCGTATTGAAAATATTGGAGCAAGCACCCAATTTAATATGAAGACGACCCCATATACAAATTTTAAATCTTGGTTTTTGTAGACAACATTCACCCCTATCGATTGCTACCTTCCGTTTAGTTCTGTGATGTAAATTGTGAAATTGCGATTGTGTGACTCGTTTTTTTTTTTGACGGGTGTACCTTGGTACATTAACGAAAGTTGAATACAGGGTGGTCCCGAATTCATGGTACAAACTTTAATGGTAGGTACAGGACATTGTAACAATGATTTATTGTATAGGAATGTATAGTCGCAAGTGACGCGGTGAGGCGAAAACAGGGGAAATAACGGCCGAAAGGAAAAACAAAGATTTTATTGAAAGCGTTGTTGACAAGTGTCATGTTTACAGTAATTGTTCAAAATTGCGTCCACCAGTATCGATACATGCTTGACAGCGTCGGTGGAGCGATTGGCGTACACGTTCAAAGATGCCTGGTATTTCACGCACACCTGCAGCAGCTACAGATAAGCGAGCGACGAGATCCTCATCTGAGTCAACTGGAGTCTCATAAACAAGATGCTTTAGATGTCCCCATAAAAAGTAATCGAGGCTCGATAAATCGGGAGATCGGGGTGGCCAAGGGACTGGTCCACCACGCCCAATCCATCGAGTACCAAACGTGGCATTCAGGTAATTCCGTACATCAATGCTGAAGTGTGCTGGCGCCCCATCGTGCTGAAACCACATGCGGTTACGAATGGCGATCGGAACATCATGCAGCAGTTGTGGTAACACTTCTTTCAGAAAAATAAGATAGCTTCCGCCAGTGAGCCGCGTGGGTAGTAAGTATGGGCCAATCAAAAAGTCGATGTTCAACAGCGGCTAGACATCTACTGCCCTCTACCGGCAATGATACCAACCGATCACTCCATTTCTCTTTCCTTTTATTTCCCCTGTTTACGCCTCACCGCGTCACTTGCGACTATACATTCCTATACAATAAATCATTGTTACAATGTCCTGTACCTACCATTAAAGTTTGTACCATGAATTCGGGACCACCCTGTATAACTTTCATAAAACATCAATAAAAACAAACAATTCTTGATTTTGATTGCGAATTATAATTAAACTGACTTAAAGTGTTTTTAAAATAATATTTTGGTGAATTTTACATTATTTTATCAGCACTGACTAAGTTATTTGCTTCTGCTTCATAGACAGGCTTTGGTGAATTAACCTCGTTAAATTTGCTCGTTGATGAGTCAATAATTTTACAAATCTATCTCGATCTGTGTGTGTGGCAAGGGTATTAAAGAAACTCTTAGGTTGGTGTAATTTTGGAATTTGTACAAGATTAGAATTTGTCATTTGAAACGATTACTCAGTTTGCTGTACTTAACTTCATAAAGTTTATGATTAGATTAAAACAAATATTGCTGTTTTCGGTTCATTCAATAAGATTTATCACTTTTCTCTGTTTCGGATATAACGACAATCATCATTCAGCACTCTTAAAGTAAATTCTGAAGGTGAATGGTGTAAGCATGTTGTTGAATTTCTGGATGAATTATTGTTTTACGTTCGTCATTTAAGTACCGAAATGCCTGTATCGCCATGGAAACATTCAGTACTCCTATTTGAAACAAGCATGACGCTTTAATCATCGCCAAATTGTTACATAAATGTTGAAAATCAAATATAAGTTACGGTAGTTATGTAGATAGTTGAATTTAAGATGCACTGGAACAAAACAACGAGCTAGTAACGATAGTCTGGTATTTGTCCGAAAAGCTGCAGGAGCAACACCTTGTAATTATGAACCACGATCAGAAATTATAAAATTAAATATAAATTGGATAATTTTGTCACACAGAATATTCTATAACACGATTTACAGCTGTTAACCTTAGTGCATACGAGAATGGTAATACATCATTAATATTATTAAATTTAAATTAAAAATCGAAATAAATTTTTAAACGTAGACACATTTACAATTTTTGCCATTAAGATAGAAACAAATCTTCTAGATAATTTTAAGTCACAATAGTAAGTATTTTAATATATCTTGCCATTGATCTTAAAAAAAAAAACTATTCCCAACTCATTTCTAATTCAGACCTTTTTGATGAATAAAGTTGTCAGCAGTAAGTCAAAAGTGCTTTCACGCTTGGCACGTTCAAATTCAAATTTTTGGAAAAGAAAAATACAAAAATATGTGTTGGAAACGCGAAACACATGAAACGATAAATGGCGTAGAAGGTTCACGGACTGTTGAAGAAAACTTTCTCCTCTTCAAAGTGGGATTTCGACTTGAAACAGTGCATGAAATCTTCTGAAGGAGAACACGAAAAATGCATTTTGAATGATACCATACATGCATCCTGGTGACGCAGAGGCGTAGAAAATAAAAACGGCTCTAAAGGCTTGATACGAAACATGTATTTTTCAACGGCGAGGGATCTTATCAAATGATTCTCTGAATGGGAAAGATTCTTTCAGTTTCATTAAACTAACAAATGGGATCTTCTCGACGAAATATAAAATTGCATTCAACTTCAAGCGAAATTTGTTTAAATTTGTCTTGATTTGTGATTTTTCTCCATCTTCGGTGGTTTAGCTATTTTTGTTTATTCTATGGAGTATAAAATTAGAAGAATATTTGAAAGAGTTATTTTAGACGACCAATACAAAATTGCATTGATGATTATATTCATGGTACCACGCAAATTTATAAAATCATTATTTTTAGAAGAATAAGTTCAGAAATTGAAAGTTATGATAGGCATTTTCTATAAATATAAATATAAGTGTCGGTAGTGTTTCTGCGTCGGAATGTTGTTTTCTGTACGTATTTCGAAATTGATTTAGTTTGACTTTTCTCTTAATGCGATTTCAGCATGTCGCCATTGAAAATTTCTAAGAGCAAATTTCAAATTGATATATGATATTAAAGCTTAATAAAATAATTAAAATAAAACATCAAAAGAGCAGATTTTAAAGTTTTACTTATCTTAAAACATTGCAACTGTTACCCTAGTTTAAATACAATAACCCATTGTTATTTCGTACAGTTAAAAATGATTGACATTTTCTGTCAAACTAAGTGTAGGTGGCGGTAATGTTTCAGCGGAGAATCTGCCGTTCCTGTAAGTATTCGGAACTTGACATCGGTTCGTTTGTTTTTAAAATACAATTTTTGAAATTTGCTAACAAAAATTCAAAAGAATGCATTTTGAATCGGTATAGATGATTATCAACTTCAATTAGATTAAATGCCAAATGTCGCTATTAAAATTCATTTTAAGGTACCCCGAAGTGAAACTTGCAAGAGTAGTTGGAAGTAAATTCTTCGTTTCGCTTCTGGTTTTTACTTGCTTACTCCATAAAACCCTCTCAGTTAAAAAAAAGTTATGGTGAGTCTTTATGTTAATTTGAGTATTTACTCAAATTAGTAGAAATTAGGTAAGGTAATTTTAATTCACGTCGTACTAGATCAACATAACGCTATTGACGACGGTCCGGGATTAATCCTCTAAGGGAAAGATCCTACGACAACACCACGTAATTTTGAACCAAAGTCAGATGGCGATAGTAGAAATTAGGTCTCGTGCATTCGTTATAGCACCGTTTAAAACACAGAATGAAAGTCAAGTAAAAACTTTAATGGGTAAATATAAATTTACAGATTCATGAATTTGATGGTCCCTCAACACAAAACAAAGTCTTGAGCTTATTCTATAATTTTAAGGGTTAATTAACAAGTTTAATATACATTTTGAAAGTGGCAAATGCCCGCTAGGTATTTGTACAGATATTATTATTTATTTACTCTTCACTTATTACTACATAACTGTAAGTTAAGATTTGTATATTTATCCTTAATGTTCTAACTCATTAGAAGTACATATTGCTTCCTAATATTATTTGCGCAATGTTTCCGTGCGTGGTAATTCGAATTTTTAGTATTTATGTTGAATTTACCAGTCATCAGCATGTATTTTTACGTACTTTAAACATCTTTACTGTTATCTTTCAAAATGTCAAATTGGAGTTATAGCGTTAAAGTTGTGTAATATATTCTTCTATTAATAGATCATTAAATATGATTATTTAAATATTTGTATATAAATCTGTGTTATTAATTCAGTACATCCTTGAAAAAATAAAATAAAAATTGTTTCTTTCTGAATTAGAATATTATTACTTTTGTGTGTTGATATTAATTTATTTAAAATATTAATGACGAAAATGCACTTGCTGTAATTAACCTTTATAGTATTAAAAATGTTATTGGGTCGTATGATACATATATTAAGAATTTTAGTTATTTAAGATATGTATTATTTAGAAGTGGGAGAGCACTACATAATACCCCTAGTGCAAATAAAAAAGAAATTTATTAAGTAATTGATATTTATAAGACAAATAATGATTTATTTGTAGTGTATGGTTATAGCGAACTACACAGTTCCAACCCTTTCATTTAAATATTTGATACAATGTTATACAGAGTTATCATACACCCCTTTTGTGATCAGTTGACATCAATATGGTATTAATACCCATCTAAATTGACATCAATGGCATGAATGTTGAAATCTACTTTGTATGCAATACGTAAGTTCGGATACCTGACCTGAAATGGCTTGGTTATCAACCTGCCTTATACAATCCAAACTCATGTCTATGATGAATGAGATCAATTTGCCTGAATATATACCGTATAGCGCATTCGTGGCAAACAAGACACTCATCGTAATTCATTGTTTACACAGAGCCAATTCAAATAAAACTGTAGGCTGCAGATAGCTATTGACTGGTTTACATAAATTTAGATACAAATAGAAAAAACGAGTGAACGCAAAAAATTCGGCCGATTTTAATAAAATTTTGTATAATTCTTCATCATATAATATGATACATCATATTATATGATGTATCATATAATACATAACTTATCATATAATACATAAAATATCTTCATACTTATTATATAATACATAAAATAAAACGATTTCCATACTCATTTTCTCACAGATATAAGTAACAAAAGTTATTAAAACAGAAATTACATTAAATTCGAAAAATAAATTAATTGTGTGATTTGTCATTTGATGATCAATACCTGACCGACAACGATGTTTCATGCTCTGTAATGATGCTGTTTATAAAGTCTGTAAGCAGTAAAGTCAACTGTTCCTTTTATGTAGGTGAAAGTACCAGTAGGGTTAGGGGAGGTAGTCAAAAAGCTGGAGGACGTTCTCCAAGAGCGTCCCAAATTTGATCGACCGGAATTCAGATTGAAAAGGTATGTTGCCCAATCCACATTCCATAGTGTGATATTCAAAATACTGTTGGGAAAGGCTAAATCGGGCATTATCGTTTTGCATAATAAATATATAGCCTATTGAGTCTTATTTTTTCTGTGAGTATTCATGGTTCTCCATTGAAGTATTTAGAGGCCACTTTTTTCCATCTTAAGAGATGCCTCCCCAAAAAATACACCCACATTCTCATCCTTTTGTTAGACGTAAGAGGAAGGGTATAGCGTTCTAGACACTCCCCAGACGAAAATGTGGTGAGAATAACACAGTAAAGAAATTCTGGAAAGTGCTTACCAGTGCTTAATATGAGCCTCCATTGATAATCACTCTAGGTGACATGCAGTCGGAACCCAATTTAAAGGAGCCCTCCTATAAACGAAATGAACCCTCCTGGTCTTCTTTTTCTTAGTTAAGCTTGCATCAATTATCATCGAAGACTGCCTATATCCTTAGATTACCCTGAGTGAATCGACTAGATAATGGTTCTCTCTCTCTCGCTATATGTTGCGTGAAATTTGTTCAAAACCAGTGGATCACCTAACTGTTTACTAACAGCCATCTTGCAATATCAGCTTAATTTTGTCCCATTTCAACTATGTTGATAGCTCTGTGTCGCAATTATGCAGCCAGATGCAGCTACGAGGTCATATTTATAAAGTGACTATTTCTAATTTAATTTCTCTTTTTTATTGCTCGAAACATCGATTTCTCTCACTCCATCACTACTTTACAAAATCTGAAGCCAATTGCATATATTTAGGAACTTGTCGCGATTTTTTTATTTATTCAATGACTCTCCAATTGGTTTCAATGTGATACCTCGTCCATAAAGGTCTGATTAATTTTGCAAAGCATGAGATATCTCATCATCAACATTTTGACACGTTTCTGATGGTGATAAGATCCAAATCATTTTTGATAGTGACGAAATACCTGGTCGAGATTAGAACTAGGAGTAATGTATGGAAAACAGTGTTTTTCTAGAGAGATTTCAAAGCCATAGCATAAGCGCAGTAAAACCTCTATAGTAGTTGTGATTAATGAAAATCTATTTCACATGCTGATATATTTACATACATAAATATTGTTAAATTTAAAATTGTAAGACAAAACATCTATCTTTGATTCAAAAATACATAATATCCTAACTTTTATCTTATATTTCAATCAAAACATTTTTCAGTAAATCTTGTACCGTTTGTCTGTTACTCTTCGTCCAGGTCTTTCAGATCCAGTTTTTTATCAAATTATACGCCGATTTTGAAGAGTTTAGTAAAATTCGGGTTAAACACTATAGGTTATATTAGTAATTAGAATGTACTACATATAGAACCTGTAATCAGAGAATCCTATACAAAGCAAATATTTCACTTCTTATATTCAAAACTAAACTCAATAAAAATCATTTTACAAATTCTTTGCAACCTCACAAATTGGCAGAAAATTCATTGCAATCTCCAGTTACATAAAATTAACTGCAAAGTACGGATACTAAATTGTAAAAGATTGCAGATATCGATTTATATTTTCACGCTCTCATATTATAAAGTTACATATTGTACGTAATATATTTATTAGAGTATATTGCTTCATTTACAAATATATTTGTTGACTCGAACTTTATTGTTATGGTAGAAATCTAACTACAAACACTTTCATTGGCACATCAGGTTTATTGAAAATGTTCATTTTAATTTAACCCGGGAAGACGCGCGCTGGGTCTGCGAGGCCCGGTTGCAAAAATAAATATTCACAGAAACTCCCCTTTTTAATAGAAATGGATCCCACCGCGTATAGCTGCGTTGAAGGTAACCCTCGTAAACCACCTGGCATTTCAAGTGCGTAGTATTCTTTTCTTACGTGGAAAGTTGTTGTTCGGGCCTCGGAAGCCCGGCGCGCGTCTTCGTGGAATTTTTAAATCGGATTTTGTGAGCGAAGCGAATGCTTCAAAATGTCTCATTATTTAAGTTATAATGATGACAAGAAAAGATTACAACAATTATTAGCTGAAGTATCAACGGACGAAGAGTCAGTTAATGAAGAAGATGAAGAAATAGTAGACGAAGAATATTTTACGACCATCAGTCAAATTCTGAAGATGAATTAGATTCAAGCATTGAATTTGATTGCTGTGAGTCAGGTGAATTTTATCTTGGCAAAGATTCATCAACTAAATGGAATAAAAAAGTGCCAAGGAAAAATGTGAGAACATCTGCTCACAATATTGTAAGCAAATTGCCCGGAAATGCTACTGCTGTGAAGGCCCATTGACTCTTGGCAATTACTTATCGACGAAAAAATTCTATCGAAAATTATGGAGTGTACGAAAAATGTGTCCGAGAGCATGAAAATATGTCTGCGCCACTAGCAAAAACAGAAAATTTTGAGAAAAAGATGCCATATGCGTCCTAGCTCAAAGGACAGAAAATCACAAATAACTTGTGCTAAATGCAGTCAAAATGTATGCGGTGAACACAGCAGCATAATTTGTAAAAAATGTTTGTAAAACGTATGTTGAATTTATTTTGATTATATATTATTCAAAATATTACTGTACCCAAGGTATTATTAAATTTACTTAAAGTAATTAGTTTATTATTATTATTTTACGTTTGTTAGGAATTGTCAAAAAAATTATTCTAAAATTTTAATATCGGTTATAAATTTAAAATTTTACTGTCTTTAAAACAATTTCCCTATGTAAAAATAATTTTCCTAACTATTTAAAATGATAACCTGATAAATTTATTATGTTTTTTCGTATAAAATTTAAATATATTTAATGTTTAGTAAGGAAAATGTACTTCGGGCCTGCGAGGCCCGGCGCGCGCTTCCGTGTTACATGAACTAGCTCGCGTCCTCCCGGGTTAAAGCCAAACAATAAATTTTCAAATGAATCTACCTTTATTGAATGCAGTCTGTAAAGCATTAAGGGTTTGAGAATTTATCGAAATGCTAACTTAGACCGTTCGATTTCAATATGAATACTTTGAAGCACAAAGTATGTATCCCTTGTATAAATTATCCATTACGGTTATAGTAATAATGTAAGCCAGGTAATTTAAAGTAAGAGTGGATTGGATATGATTTTGTGGCATTGAGTCCTTTTGGGACATATTATGCCAAACTCAAGATAAAAAAATCAAATATATAGTATAACAAGAAAGTGAGGCGAGTCAAAACGTAATAAATGAATACTATATAAAATTATATGTGATGGATAAAACCAATGTCCTGTAAAAAGCTAAAAATATTTGGATGAGGATTCTCTCCAACCATGCCTTCTAGAGTCAAGGTAAAAGAATTAAAATGTATAAGTGGTTGCATATTAAAATGAGAACATTCAATTAAAATGTGTTTTACTGTTAGTGGGCAAATGCAGTAATTACATATAGGATGATCTTCTCCGAGGAGGAGGTGTCTATGGGTGATCCTAGTGTGTCCAATACGGAGACGTGTTAGTATTACCTGCTGCCGTCTTTGATCTGGTGACTGCCATTGCGTTATATTTGGTTTAATAAAGCGAAGTTTGTTCTCGGTTTGCTCATTCCATTCCTTCTGCCATTTTGTTTCTAAAAATTTGTAACTGCAAGATTTTATGTCACGATAAGGGATAGTATGGTTAATATTATTTATAGCCGATTTCGCGGCTTTGTCCACAATTTCATTTCCAGATATCCCAACATGAGATGGGATCCAAGAAAATACCAGGTTAAAATCTTTGGATGAAAGATGATAAATTATTTTTAATGAATCTAAAACAAGGGGATGACTGTCATGATCGGGATGTTTCAATGATTGTAAAACGCTTAATGAATCAGTGAAAATTATACATTTTTTATGAGAATGATAGTGGCCAGTTGGCAGTTTCAAATATATAGTTAGGTTGGCTGACAGAGGGAGGTTGGCATTGGCCTGCATATTTTAGTTTTATAGGATAATGATCACTATTGTAAAGGTAAGGATCCACAGAAAAGGTCCAAAATGGTAAAATTGAAGGAGTACAAATTGCCAGATCTATTGAATGGTAAGTAAGTGTAGGTGAGTGAAAGTAAGTAGGTTGACCGTTATTCATAATACATAAATCATTGTCTGTTATTATTTTTTCAATTTGTTTGCCTCTACTATTAATGTCTGAACTGCCCCAGAGAATATGATGGCCATTTAGGTCACCAAGTATGATAATGGTTGCGGAAGTTGATCTATTAAATTATTGAAGTCAGAAGTGGCGATACGGATGTTAGGAGGCAAGTATAAATTACATATTGTTATTAGAATATTGACATGAAGTCTTACAGCAACAGCTTGGAGATTTGTTCTAAGGTTAATTTGGGTGACTGGTAAAACACGGTTTACTAAAAATTGTACAGGGAACAAGATGCAGACGATTTTTTACTGATGCGTCTATTAGTTTAGGGTGCATTAAGTGTTAAAGAAAAAAAATTGAAATCACTTGCGAAAGAAGTAATGGTTTGCGAAGCAAACCAAACGGGATTGCGTAGCGATCGTTGAGCGTGAGTCGTCGAGCGTACGCGAGCAAGGGGCGAAGCCCTCTCTGTGACATCATGGACCGGAAAGTGAAATAAGGATAATACGAAATATTCAGATAGTTTTACTCTGGGAAAGGAATGTTGGTTTGCGAAGCAAACCAAATGGCATCTGTGAATTGAGTGTTGGCGCAATCCCGGGTGGCTTGGTAGTTTAAGCGAGCAGGGGGCGGAGCCCCCTAGTGTATATATAGATACTCTTTTAAGTCCTGTAATATTATAGTTTCAATTTGCCCATGTTTATTTAAATGTGAGCAAAGATGAACAAACCAAACTCAACTTAATAACAAAAAGCTTTTTAACATCCATTCAAAATTTGTTTTATAAGTTATAATAAACACATTTATAGCTAACATGCTCGATATATTATGCTTTTATGTTCTATATTAGTCATGAATTGTTCATATTCTGCATTAATTATTAATTATTCATATTCTGTATTAATTATTAATTATACATATTCTGCATTAATTATTAATTATTCATATTCTGCCTTAATTATGAATTTTGTATGTTCTACATTAGTTATGAATTTCCTTATTCTCATTAATTATGAATTATGTATATTCTACATTATTTATGTGTTCTTCGTTTTCTATATTAATTAAGAGATCTTAATAATCAATATTGATTACGAGTTATTTATGTTCTATATTATTTAAAGTTCTTTAGATTCTGTATTAATTAAGAGTATTTTCTATTCTGTATTCATAAGTTATTTATATTCTACATTATTTATGATTATTTTATGTTCCTTACTAATTATGAGTTATTTATGTTCTATATTAAATATAATTATTTATGTACTATATTTACTATGAATTCCTTATTTTCTGTATTTGTTTTGAGTGTGTTCATAACGTTCAATTTTAAAATGGGAACAATGGTAAAATTAAATGCTTTCATTGTTTTACTCAGAAAAACTTTTATTTAATTTATATCCACTTTTAGCACATCGTTTTTTACAGTAGCAGTCAGTAAGATATGTCAATTAATTTCCTACCCCACACTCTCGAAGATAAATTAGAAATTGACGTACATATATTAAAAAAAAATCCTTCACGACTCTTTAAATCATTATGAATTATTAACTTATTCCTTTCAATGAAGAATCAATTTCAGTTACATTAAAATAGAAATGCGATAAAGTAAAGGTATTCATTGAAAGGTAATTAAAATAGTATTTCTGAATATGACAGATAATTTCAGTGCAAGTTTAATAATGTTTATCTGTCATGCTACGAAACGGAAACATTTTTACAAATAAAACTTCTTTTCTCTCGAATACGCTTTCCATAAGTTCATAATTACTTTCGTGAGATATAATACAGTTCGGTCAAATATTATCGAGTTACATTCTTTGTTTCATAACAAAGGAAATTAAATTTACTATCGATAGAACGCACAATTGGAAATTCGTTTTGAATCCAATTAATGTTTTAAGAAAATTGAATTAACTCAAAAGAGCAATTATCAGGTAAGAATTCCTCTAGAAAGGAGTAGTATGCCAATTAAAGTTATGCTTCGAAAAATAGGAGGTATTTAATTTCAGACATCATTCAATATCGCCATTCTTTCATAAAGTGTTTAGAACATGTTACAAATGAACGTTCTTAAAGAAGAAATTAGCTGTGTAACAAAACTCGAGGCTCTACATTTATTCTCAAAAATGCATGTTCTTTTAACTAATGAATGAATTTTACAATGTAATGAGATTAATATATTTAAGTTTGACTGAAAATTTTACGGTCATGTATCCAGTTCAGTGTAAATATCAAGATATATTCTTTTAAAACAGGTAAATATTAGTGATACATATTAAAGTATTATTCACATTTAATTTTGTAATATTTATTCTTAATATGCTTGAATACCAATGGAAAAGATTACATTTTGGATACATAAAAGAGAAAAAAATATTTACACATAAGTTCTCAGATTCCATTCTGTCGATGTACTCCAATCGTTTTGTTCGATTTCAGCTAGCACATGAACTTCCTTAAAATCAAACATGTAACCTTCATTCATTAACTTAATTTTCTTTTTCTTTTGTTAGATACCACTCCATAACATTTGTTTCATACTAGCAGAAAGACCCGGCTTTGCTCGGGTTGAATTAATAATATGTTGATTGAAAAGTCATTAATTATTTTTCATAAAAGAATGTTAGCATCATTTAAGTGTACGGGAAAAAAAATAACTATAATTTAACTTCTCCATCGCTTCTACAATTTACTTCGGACGCAAATATGCATACATGTTGTATCCAACCATATAATTCATTTCATGTTCGTCACACTTCTGCTGAAGTTGATTTTAAGTTTTCGAGTGACTACGAATATTTCCGTGCATTCAATTTCAGTAAAACTCTGACGAATTTCGGTGGATAGTCTTGCATTTAGTTTTTCTATGAATCTGTTTTCATTGTACCATTCTTTCACCTAGTATGCGATATTTTCGAATTTCATCATCAATATGAGAAGATGGTAAATTAAATTGTTACAACATTTGTTACTAATTTAGATAGAAGCAAACGCAATTTTTCTTGAAAATTCCATTCAGAGGCAGATGGAATAAAGGAACTTCTGTTAGATATATAAAGAAGAGTTGATGTTTGTCTGTTCTCTACACTAATCCACCTTTTGACCAATCCACACATTTGATACACTTATATTTTAGAACCCTGCGAATATGATAGGCTACATGTTAACCCGATTTCTATAATGCCCAAGGGGGCTAAACATTTACGGCATTTGTGACTAATTTAATTTGAAACAAACGGCACATTTTCCCAGAAAATTCCATTCAGTGGAATGTGGAAAAACAGAGCTTTTGTTAGAAATACATGTCATCAAAGTAGACAAATTAAACCCAATCGATAACAATTTTTTAATAAACAGAAGGTTGATTTTACAGCACTTTTACAAAAAGAAAATAATTTTCAACGAACGATTCACATGCATCTAAGTTGCGTAAGAATAGCTTCAATAAATAGAGTAAGTAACCTCGACTTTCTGTCTCTTAAGACATAAAATTTCAATTTTTCAAAATAACTTAGTGTGATATTATTCCAAGATCAACAAAGTCTTGTTAAAAATTCCGTTTTCTCCAACACACATACAGTTTTAAATTGAACCCTTATGGTACTTTTTAAGATCAGAAATTTGGTTTCTAAATGTAAAGCACGTGTAACGTTAATTGAAAACGTTACATTCATAATCATCACCGCACCTACAACGAACCTAAAAATTACACAGACAACACCAATTTTCATGGATTCACCCCCTGAACTCACCGAAAAGAACGCTTTCTGAAACTCACTCATTCTCCCAACGGAAAAGTACAGTGCTACAGGCTGCAATTCCTTTGCATTCCTTCTTCCCACAACGGTCGAAGAGACGGCCGATTCCGAGAAAAAGTGGGCAAATTTAGGGGTCAACCCCTTGCCAACTTTCATTCATAGATCCAACTATCAAAGGGGTAATTAACTTCATCAATTTTGATCGTATGGCTTCTGAACATCTGTCAAAATGTGCTTTAAGACCTTATGGTCATTTTGATAGTTGTTTCTAGTCGATATGATGAAGGATTGATTTTATAATCCTCTTTATTCAATTTCATTCATTCAGACCCAGAAAGGACGCAAAGTGGGGTTGCCTCTTGGCGGTTTCTGGCTGGATTTCGGATGGAGATAAACCATCATAAATGGAATTTTGGCAACATAATTGGCGACAAAATCGCAGTTTTCATTCATCCCATAAATACAGGTGTTGGCGTGATTTTCCTCAGACTCTCACTTTTCACCAACGTCAAGAGACGTGGAAAATTTCTGCTTGGATTGTTCGGGGTGACTGCTAGGATCAGAGAATCGAAGGGAAGCGTTTTTGAACGAGGAACCGGAATCATCTCCTGTGGAACATCCCTTTCAACCATCTAATCTTCCTGGCTGGTCCGGGGTCCATTGTTTTTCGCTTTCCTTCATTCAATAATTCTCAATATTGATCCTGCAGTTACCTCCAACCTTTTTTCAATTTCTGGTTGGAGTGTTGTCTCCCAGGACTCCTGGTTCCAGTACAGTTTCATCTTCAAGTTTCCGTGTATCCCCTCCTTCGAGACCCTACTCCGACAGGAACCACTATACAAGAAATTGTCTTGTTTGGGCAATGCACCTACCCCTTCAAAACCACAACAATAGAGGGACGCATGGACTCCCGCTGATGTGAAGCAGAAGTAACATAAAGTCCTCTTCATAACAGAATAAAATGAAGAATTTCCTCTGTCAATCATCTACTTTTGATTATGTGTCTTCAACATCACCAGCCAAATCCTATTACTTCTCCTTGTAACTAAAGGTTGGGAAGTGGCCGTCGTTTCCACTATCCCCATTATATTTCCAATTACACTTCAAGGGAGATACCCTCATTTACCTTCAAGTTCGAATCCGGTTTCCTCAGAAGAAAAAAAAAGGACTCCTCAATACTGGAAGCAATTTTAGATAGAGTCATCTCAAGGACCACAGGTCGTATCAATATATTATCTTGTCTCTTGTTCTTTTGTTAAAGAAATCACCTTAATCATTTAATGGGAAACCTAGGGTTATTGCTATTGAAGTCCTCTTGCTAATACTTTAGTAAGTAAGGAACCACTTCAACCCATCCACAACTCATCCATACCTACTACCACTATCCTCTCACTTATGTGTTTTTAAAAATAGTACACTTGCATGTTTAAAAATAGTACAGCACGTATCTATTTAGAATGATAGATGTAGTTACTTGACTACGGCGTAAGCTTTCAATAACACCCATGAAACACGAAAAACAAATTAAATGTAGTTTATTTTAATCGTCTTTCAATGAAAAGCTATATCAAAATTTTGAAATATGTTTTGAACTACAAAGTATGACTACCAGTTTAAATTTAACGTAACCCATCTTATTTTAAAGTTATTTTTGAAATTTTTCATGTTATTTTTAAATAATAAATTACACATTTAAAAATATTTTTATTTGTAAATATACATACACCACCACGAAAGTACCATGTCTAGTGATATTTTGCAGGAAATAAATAAATAAAAGCCAGCTCCTAAATAATATTTCTGGAATAGGAAATATACCGGAACACATAAGCAAACAGAAACATTATTCCAATCCTTAAAAAAGGCAGAATTCTTTAAAAAAATATTTTTTTTCTAGCGTGTTGAATTTTACTTCCTGAATATATTCTGAAGTAAAACAATTCGACAAAAAACTTGAACAATATTGATAAAGACAATGATTTATAAGCAAAAAGAACACATATTTATAATACTTGGGAATCCCCAAATGTGACCGCAACCATCTCGTTTTCAACTCAAATACCCAAAAAAAGAATTATAAATCAAATTAAAAAATTAAACATTAATTCTGAGGTTGCCATATACCTAGTAGCAAATTTACGCTTTTATGATCAATGAGTTTATCGTTTGGGCTTTTCGTGCTCCATTATAAAATTTAAGTAAATATAAAATTAAATGTTCTAAATATTCTTTCTTCATCAATCAAATATTTATAAATATTATTTTCATAAGGGAAAGAAGTAAAAATTCAGTTCAAACATGAACATTATAATTTAATTTATTTTAAGAAAATTGTTTTTCTATCAACACTGGTAAAGCAATCTGAGATGCGTGCAGCAATCGTTTTATACTCAATGTTATTTCTATGGCGATTTCAAATTGATTTTGGCTTAGGCCTTAGGTCAATTTTAGGCCTCTTAGGATTCGAATTTTTCAAAATCCTTTCTTAGTGCACCCCTACGGTATAAGAAGAATCCCCCTGTAAAATTGCAGCTTCCTACGACTTGTAGTTCTTGAGATACAGTGATGAGTCAGTCAGTCAGTGAGTGGTATTTGAATTTTATAGATATAGATTTCTTCTTCAGGTTAATCATTTTTAATCTACTTGTATGGTATTACATCTAATATCGTTAGTATGTGTTGGAAAGTTCTAGTAAATTGCGAACAGTTAATTCTTTTCAAGTGACAATGGTAAGGATATTAAACGTACTGTATGTTAAATATTAAATTTTCGTTCGAGATTTTGAACTATTCACCATGTTTCACTTATTCAAATTGTGTTTATGAAATTTAAATCTATGTATGTTTACTGTATATCGTGTTTTGGAAGTAGAACTGTCATAGTAGAGATAATTCTAAAAAGAGCCACACTCATTTAAATACAGATATTCATTCAAATGGGATGTTCGGAGTAACATTTAGGTGTTCTAGTATTTGAAGAACTAATTAATAAGAGTTGACAAATTGTTTAAGAACGATTTGAGCCCAATTATCATCTCAATTTTAGTGCGAATAGAGTAAGAGTGAATTTTTATTTCCCTTTTATTTCTCTGATTTAAAATAATTATGTAGTGTAGTGAACTGGAATATAACTGTAAATAATTCTATAATCGGAATACTTATTGAAAACACATCAATCATATCTGTAAAAAAGGGTACCTAATATAATCTTTATTTAAGATTATCTGCCGAAACTCTCTTAGGAATTCTCAAATTTTCATTAAATAGAAAGAGGTTAATAAATGTATCTTATTGGCGCATTAATCCTCTAAGTATTTATCTGTCGAAACTCTCTTAGGCATTCTCAAATTTTCATTAAATAGAAAGAGGTTCATAAATTTATCTTACTGCCGCAATAATCCTCTAAGTATAAGATCAAAAAAGCTCCCACCATGAAAGGTAAAAATTCAATAATGTTTAATGTAAATATAAGATACCTGTAAAATTTACATATATCGTTTGATTTAATCATATTCATTGTTATAAGAGAAATTATAGTCGTAATGTTGCTTATGTATAACCACAGGAAATATATGTTGCAATTGAATTGTATTAAAGTTATGAAAATAAATATTTTACTAGAATCAATTGTTCTTATTTATTGAAGTATCTTTAACTAGCAGGTACAGTAAATACTGACTTTTATTATTGAAATATGCACTTCATTCAATAAATTATTACACTTAAAATCTAAAAAAAAAAGAGAACTTAATTCTTACAATTATAAATTTTTATACAAATTTTCATGTAATATGCTAGTACCTAGAAAATATATATTTTAAAGTATCATGTACTATGCAAAAATGTTTTTATAAAGTTTGAATACCATCGACAATATCTATAAATAAATAGTTTGATTCCATGTATAACCTTTCTACGATTATTTTTTTGTAGTTATAGCTCTTGATAAGTAATATAACTTTAACATGCACCAAACTTAGTATCTATGTGTATAAAATTCAAATACCACTCATTTATTCCCTCACTTACTCACTCATCACTGTATCTCAAGAATTACAAGGTTTAAGAAGCTGAAGATTTGCAAGGGGTTTCTTCTAATACTGTAGGGGTGTACTAAAAAATGATTTTGAAAAATTCAACTTCTAAGAGATTTAAACTTGGACCAAAGGCATAAGCCAAAACCAATTCAAAATCACCATAGAAATAACAGTAAGTATTAAAATATTGCTGCACGCAACTCAAATTGCTTTAACAGTGTTGATCGAAAAACAATTTTTCTAAAAGAAATATAATTATAATATTTATGGTTGAACTGACTTTTTATTTATTCCGATGATGTAAATTATTTATAAATAGTTGATCGATGAAGAAATAATATTTAAAACATTAATTTTATATAACCTACATTTTGTAATGGAACACGAAAAGCCCAATAGATCAGAAAAACGTGATTTTGCTACTTGGTATCTGAAAACGTCAGACTTAATGTTGTTGTTTTATATTTGATTTAGAATTCTGTGTTTAGGTATTAGAGTTCACAGTGAGATGTTGCGGTCATATTTAAGGATTCTCAAGTGTTATAAATATGTTCTTTTAGTTTCATTATTGTCTTTATCAAAATCGTTCAAAAGGCTTTTGTCCGAATTGTTCTCAATCGAATTGTTCAATCAGAATATATTCGCGAAGTCGAAATTCCTTACGTTAGAACATACATTTTTTATAGAATTCTGCGTTGTTTTCAAGAATCGGAATTTTGCTTGTATTTATGTGTTTCGGTATATTGCATATTGGAGAAATATTATTTAGGAGTTAGAATTCAATTATATATTTCACGCAAAATATCACTAGACATGGGTAATTTCTTGGTGGTATATGTATATTTCGACTAACTTTCTTTAAATCTGGTCGAATAAGTAACAGTGTGTAGATTTCTGTATCATAATAATATATAAAATATACAAATCAAAATATTTTTAAAGTGCGTCTTTATTCTTCTTTCTTATATTAAAATGACAGTTAAATTTTGTAAAAATAACTTTAAAATAAGATTTGTTACGTTAGATTAAAATGGGTAGTCATACGTTGTAGTTCAAATACAGTATTTCAAAATTTTGATACAGCTTTTCATTGAAAGACGATTAATATCAATTAAATTTCGTTTATTTTTCGTGTTTCATGTTTGTTATTTAAAGCTGTACTCCATGGTCCAGTAAATACATCTATCATTCTAAATAGGTACGCGGTTTTCATTTAGAAACCGAATGAGGTATTTGTATGTGCGGGGGTTTTGCTTACAAATGATCTTTTCTAGTATTTCTAAGTTTAAAAATCCTTAAATATTGCGTTTAAACTTTCAAAATAATTTTGAAATGCTTATAAAATTAATTTTAATTTTGTTGAAAACGAAACAAAGTCACGTGATCCGAAAACAGGCCGCCATTGGATGTGACGTCATAGCACATAGCTGAGCTTTTGTTTACATCTCTCATCTATGCTCCCTGTACACTCGCAATCGCTCTTGTATGAAATCAACACGTGTCTATATTTATTTGCAAATTTATTTCATAAGCAGCAGTAAATAAGATAGTAACTGTTTTTAACAAGTACTTCATGAACCAACAAATCACTAGTACAAATACTCTTTACAAAAGGGCATTCATAAAAAATAAACAAGTGAAAGGTTCAATTAATAATTTAAAATATTATGCAAAACATAAATATTCGAAGAGTTTTGGAAAAGGTTTTAGAAATGCATCAAGTCCTTCTGCACTAACTATCAATACTGAACTTGTCTAAATTATAAACAGTTATAAAATTGTCCAAGTTATAAACAACCGTAGCAACGCCGGCGCAGTGGGTTACTATGCGCTGTGACGTCACAGAGCAGCCATTACGAAATTCCTGCTTTAACGCCAATACAGAAAACGAAAATTAAAAAATAAATATCTCGGGGATTAGTTTTCCAATTTCAATAATATATACGCCATTTTTCATGGATTTTCATCCTCTATCAAAAGAAAATTAAAATAAAAAAAGGTGAAAATACCTCATTTCAGATTTTACATAAGTACCATAAAAGTTCAATTTTAAAATGTATGGTCTGTATGTTGAAGAAAAGCGAATTTTAAGAAAGACTGTTGACCTTGGAATAATAGCACATTTATTAATTTTGAAATATTTAAATGTTGAAATGCCTTGTCATAAGTGATAGAAAGTCGAGGTTGCTTTCTCTTCATATTGAAGCTGTTCTTACACAACTTAGATAGATGTGAATCATTCGTTGAATGCAGTAATTGTTGAATATAATCGATTTAGTTTAATTTGTTTACACTGATGATATTTATTTTTAACACAAGCTCCGTTATTCTACATGCTTCTGAATGAAATTTTCGAGAAAACGTGCGTTTGCTTCAAAGTAAAAAGGTCGCGAATACCGTAAAATTTTAGCCCCTTAGACAGATGGAACACGGGTTGATATGTAGTCTATCATACCCACCGGGTTCTAAAATATAAGTGTACCAAATGAACGAATTGGTCAAATGGTGTATATTTATATAGAGAATAGACGAACGTCAACTCTGCCTTATATATCTTACAGAAGTACATTTATTCAACCTGCAGCTGAGTGGAATTTTCAAGAAAAACTGCTATTGCTTCACATTAAATTAGTCACGAATGCAGTAACAATTTAACTTGCCATCCTCTCATATTGATAATCAAATTCGATATCGTATACTAGGTGCAAGAAAGCCTCAAGTAAAACATTTTCCTAGGAGAACTAAGTGCAAGACTATTCTCCAAAAATGTGTCATTATTACTGAAATGAATGCACAGTCACTCAAAAAATCAAAATCTACTTCTGAAATAGTCACCTTAGAAAAACATTCTGCAGAAGTGCAACGAATTTGAAGTGGATTATATGGATGGATATAATCCAATTCAATGCATATTTGTGTCCGAAGTATATAAATTGTAAAAACGATGGAGAGGTTAAAGTGGATAGGAATTTTTTTCCGTACCATTAAGGAATAATTAAAGGATTCTAACATCCTTTATGAAAAATAATTGACTATATATATATATATATATATATATATATATACACTCTATAACAAAAAAATCAATGCTCCAAGAAGGAATCATTCAATTGCTTTGAGATTTCGTATGCAAAAAAGTTTTGACCAAGTATGCAAATGATTAAAATTTGGTGTCCAATGAATGAATAGTGCAATCTCCAGCGTATCGGAACTGCGCATCCAGCAGATGTATATAAGGAGTTGTTATTGAACTGTTGTTAAAATTTTCTGCTGCATTGCGATTTAGGATACCTTTCAACGACTGAAAAAATGCCTCTCCGCAGGATTCGAGCTCATTACGAGCAACTTTCAGAGTTTGAAAAAGGTTGTATCATTGGATTGAAAGAGGCAGGTTGGGCAATTAAGAGAATCGCTCGTCATGTGAGTCGAAGCGATGCGGCGATTTGAAGATGCTGGCAAGAGTGGGTGGACAATGGCAGATTTCAGCGTCATGATGGCAGCGGTCGATATAGGGCCACATCAGATCGCGAGGACAGAGTGATTGTAAGATCAGCTATCACAGCGCCTTATTCATCGCTATCAACCATCAGTCGTGCGACCCACACGAGTGTCAACCATGACCATTCACAGACGGATGAGAGAGCGAAATATACGCTCGTGTTGTTGTTGCACATCCTCCTGGTGTAGGAAAGCCTACACCAGGTCCAGAAGGCTCCGTCGTGCCACATCCCCATATATTTGCAAAAAGTCCTGATCAACCAACAGCTGCTTATACGAAACGCCAAAACAGAGAAGAAGGTGATCAGGACTGGCAGGTAGGGAACAGGAACAAGGAGGGAAAATTCTCTCCCCGTTCTGAAATTTTATACATTTAAGATGGCCACTTCGAAATCTGGCCATGGCCGATTGGAAATGCCGAGGACCACAAAATGAGATTGATAGTCCAGGGCGATTGCCAGCATACCAATGGTGGGATGGCGTACGGCGCCACACGGAAAGTAAACGCTGTTTTTCCAGGGAGTGGACCACAGTGGGAGTGAGACGATTCAAACAGTCCATAGGGAGATCACAGCCATTCTTGGCAAGTACATCGGCTGTCTCGTTGCCATACACCCCGATATGCGATGAAATCCATTGGAGGCTTATTGGTGTTTTCAGGCCAATCTCGCAGAGAAGCTTCAGAATATTCTGGTCTGGGATATCAAATATTTTTGGCCAATTTTTGAAATACTGTATAGCACTCCTACTATCAGTCAAAATCCAAATACAATTTTTATCAGTGGACTGTGCATAATTAAGGGCTGCACCAATTGCTATGATCTCCGATCTAAAGACTGAACAATGGTCAGGGTTTCGAATGCTGCATTTGACCTTGTACTCAGCGCTGTTGATGAAAACACCACTCCCAGTTTACCGTCTTCAAGTTTGCTACCATCCGTATAGATGACCAAGGCATCAGAAGGGATGCCACCTGCCACTCACGCCTGCACACTGTCGAGCCAGATTACAGTGGTGCTTGGCTCGATCAGGCTGGAATGATGCTGACTGGGGATGTATAGTCTTTAGTGACGAATCCCGTTTCCAACTGTGTCCTGACGATCATCGAAGACCTGTCTGGAGACGCCCAGGACAGCGTGCCGATCCTGCTTTCACTATTGCACGCCACACGGGCCCTCAACAAGGAGTTATGGTCTGAGGTGCTATTTCTCTTGATAGCCGGACCCCTTTGGTCGTCATTAGAGGTACACTTACTGCACAGCAGTACGTTGACGACATTCTGAGACCTGTTTTGCTACCGTTCCTTTCGAAGTACCCTGGGCTTATTTTTCAGCAAGACAATGCCAGACCACATACGGCACGTGTTGCTATGAACTGTCTTCAAGCTTGTCAAACACTTCCTTCGCCAGCCAGAGCACCAGATCTCTCTCCCATAGAGCATGTCTGGGATATGATGGGAAAGCGACTGCATCCGGTAAGGAATGTTGATGACGTAGTCCGACAATTGGAGCATATTTGGCAAGAAATGCCGCAGGAGACCATCCAGGAGCTTTATCGGTCTATGCCACGCCGTGTGGCAGCTTGCATCCAGGCTAGAGGCGGGTCAACACCTTATTGAGCTCGTTACTGTAACTCTGAAATAAATCATTCAATTGTTCTGAAATTTTAATCATTTTCTATTCTGTACATAATTTTCCTATCCACCAATTTTTATCTCCATCGGACAACTCCTTCTTGGTGCGTCGATTTTTTTTTGTTATAGAGTGTATATTATGAATTATATATTATTAATTATATTCCATTTATGCATGAAAAGAAGATACTTCAGACCGGAGAAGCGTGTACGGCGAGCAGAGGCGCCGTGGTGATCAGCTGTGCAAATTACACTCAAGTTAGACGTGCGTCCCCGCAGCGGTTCCGGAGGTATGTTTGCATTACTCCATTGGATCTAATGTACCTCAAACAGCACTTGCGTTTTCTCACGTTAAAAAAAACCAGATGTGTGTACCGGGACTTAGTAGGGAAACCAGCCTTCAATTTTACTCGACTTATAAAATACCGGAGAGCACCAATTTCACCATTCGTAAACGTAGATATTATCTTCTATTACTCGAGTTGAGTTATGGTCACCCTCGGACCATAGAGCTCACCCCCGATGCTTTTGTCTAAATCAGTGAAACTTTTATACTCACAGGGTTCACCATCATCCTTTTACATCCCCTCGGACAGACAAATTTGTACTTGAGGTTCAGGTATTCCTTTAATCCTTATGGGGCCTGTCAACCTTATTGCGATCATGGTAGAATGTGTGTTTTGCCTATCAGTAATAGTTTGCAAGTCATATTGACTTCAAGCCAAGCAATAATAATCACAAAAATTCGATAACATCTTACCTCTTACTTATCTGTGTTAGCACAGAGAGGTGCCATTAACCCGGCAAAGCCTGAATTAATTATTTTCTTCCAACATTAATTTATTTCTAGAATATTGTATATAAAATAATATTTATGTAGGAAAAGCCTTTTTTGTTGTAAAATTTCAATAATATTTTGCAAAAATGCATGGTACCATATCGTACCACTAGGCTTTTAAGCGAGCAAATTGTAAGTAATGCAATTTCTTATTGATGCTAATGCAAGCGGTTTAAATATATTTTTACCAATTTATAATTTGAAATTAATACAAAAATACAAATGTATGGCATTAAGAAGAACACATTTTGATAAATATATAATAGTAAAAAAATATCCTAAGAGAAGAATAGAAAATTTTTACTATCTTGAAAACACAAGACAAATGGTAATACAATAATATTACTAATAATACTTGTATTTTTTTATGAAATATAATCAATAACTTTATTACATGTTCTCTTTGCAATGTTATTTTGAGTGAAAGTCTAAAAAAAATACAAACCCTACGTCACATTTTACGCACATAGTGTGAACTCGACTAGTGTAGTTTATAGCAGCACATCTTGAACCCAACATCTTTTGAATTTATTTGTACCAGTCTTCTTGATTCTTTTTGCTACTTTTTTCGTTAGCAGAGCTTGCCAGACCCTCTCTCTTCTGAATCTAAATCTAAATAATTTTTTCTGTGGGTTTTATACGTGAAGTTTCTACATTTACACGTAACTGAAAACCAGATAAATTATCTGTAAGTTCTCCTTCTCCTCTTCCTGTTTTTCAAAATAATAAAATATACACGTGATTTAAATATATACATAAAAACTGCTTTAACAAATAATATGTTCAAAAATATAGTCAAAGACACATTTTAATTCCATAACTGCATTTTAACCTACAACTCCCTCCCCATTTTATTCTTTTGGCTTTGTTATTTTTATGAAGTAAGCAATAGAAATATTGTTTTTTTATAGTTTTTTTTATGCAAAATTTTTTCGTATAATTATTTTGCACACATTTATTTTTTCACTATTCTATTATATATAATTAAAACCTTAATTACACACTTTTAAACCATTTTTGTATTTTCTAGAGCAAAAATCAATGAAAATCTAAGCAGTGACAAAAAGAGAGTGTAAAAGCCTAGTGGTACCTTACAGTACCAGTAACATTCCAATAAAAAAAATATGTGCATGATATTATTATATTTTTTTAAACACTGTACACGTAATATCGAGACATAAACGATAAATATTGTATCAAACTTTAATTTCTATATGTATCAGTAAAGAGAGAACGGTAGTACTTACTTTTTCGATGAGTCAATTTGTCATAGCCCAAAAATGTTCTAGTTTCTCCCGCTGAAATAAAAATCTGACGTCTTGTTCACTTAAATTATTATCTAGAGAGTATTTTTCACTCTCTTGTGTTGTACCATCTACTTACATACAGACAAAATATTTGCATTAGAGATGCTGCTGTGGATATGATTTCATTTTGTTCCTGCTCTGTTTTCGTGTTTTGTTTTGTTTTTCTTTTTCTTGCTTTTTGGTGGTGTTTTGGGGAGTGTATGAGCAATGTTTTCAGCCTAATGCTGCTCATATGTAGCAAACACCATTTTAAGATGTATGGGTCAGGCTCCTCCCTCATGACTCCCTGATCCACCAACATTTATTCATCTATATTTTTTTTTTCTTGAACAAGAGGAAATTCACAAAATAAAAACCAAAAGGAATTTATTGAAAACGAAAGTGTTGGTGGATCAGGGCGTCATCAGGGAAGAGCCTGATCCATACAAAAAGATTGAAATAAAAAAATTTTAATCAAACCTGCAATCTTTTTTGTATATTTGTTTTCAATGGTGCTTGGGGGAGTATATGAGCAATTTCTTAGCATTTTGCGGCTCATATTCGTAGAAAACACCATTTTGTGTTGTATGGATCAGGCTCCTCCCTGATGACGCCCTGATCCACCAACACTTTCGTTTTCAATAAATTCCTTTTGGTTTTTATTTTGTGAATTTCCTCTTGTTTTAGAAAAATATATTACTTGCCATGCTATGTCTGCAGCTTTCAGCGCGCTTGCATGTTTGGTCAACTACCGATCACAACTTTATTCATATTGTTGTATCTTTGCCAATTAGAAATTTTTTCGCGTATTGTTTAACATTATTTATCTGATGAAGGTAACACATGAGAGTGTGAGGATCAGAAGTATTGCACAACCCCGAATTCGAAAGTACAATCATGATAATATTACAAATAATTTACGGCTTAACGCAATAGGTTATCAGTCAGGTCGTGGTTATCTTTATCGAATACAGTCAACGGAGGAAAACTTTACACAGAGATTACTGGGGAAATATTAGTCACCACTACAATAGTTAACTTGCAATATAGTACAATATGTAATTGAGCAACGAATCTCAACCTTTATCGAATTTTTGATCGACTGAACTTGCACTACCTTATCATTCTCTGCTACTTTCAAAATGACGTTATCTGAATAGCACTGAGCACTTTCTTTCACGACATCATCATAGCTAAAAATGCAGTAAAGACAACAAAACAATTAAATATAGTTGTCGTCTGGCTCTTATGAAAGATGGAAAATAAAATTTAAAAACTGGGAATTAGACTAAACAAATTCGGTTATGGTAAAAGAGAAAATCACAAAGGTTAATATGTAAATGTTGGAATAATTTGCAAGTAAACAAGTATTTTATGACATAATAATTTTCAATGCATCTGGAGCTTCAATAAACTTCTGCATATATATCTTTACAATTTATTTTAAGACCAGGAGAAATCTGTGAGTAAATAGTGAATGTTTTCATTTTTAATGAGCACCTGATTGTAGAATCTTTTTACGGAGAGGTTTCTGACAGAATAATAAAGTGAGAACGGTTAAACATAATTCCCCTTTCTTTTAAAGACCAGATATTGAGTCATTTGTTCTAGAGCAGGGATGGGCAAACTTTTTCGGTCGCGGGCCAAAAATAAAAATAAATAAAATAAAAAGTTTGGAGGGCCAAGATAAATTTTTCTAAAATTTTAAAAAGAATATACAAGTATTAAAATTTAAATATGTCTGTTCAGTCTCTGTCTAGCCACTAGATGGCACTATATATAAATGTGAACGATCAACCAATGAGAATTTAGTTCGAGTCAGTATAGTAAGTAAAAATCGAGAGAAGGACGCAGGAACTGACGATGCGTAATATCAAGTCTTATATTTAGAAAAGAAATCGCGCTTATAAACTGGCCAGTCTTGTTTTTTAAGCCACAAATCAAATCAAGTCTTTATGATTGCTGAGCAGAATTCGGTGAGTCAGAATACGCTTATTATTTAGACATAAATTCTCATGGTTGATCCAAATCCTTATTGTATAATTTACTTGTGTTATATGTAGTATTTGCATGATTTCTGTCCGTAGTTAATTGCCCTTTTTCGTGTTCAAGTGTAAATAATAAAGTTAAGGATTATATTGGATACAGTTCGTTTTATCCGTCTTAGTTCTCTACATAAAAATGGTCCGTCGAGCCGGAGGCGTAGTGACGCTACGTCGCTTTCGCCTTTCCTAAGATTTATGCGCGTATGGTTCCCCTAGCGTCCCCTCGCGCTCCCCTTTGTTTATTTTTTCTTTTCTCGGTTGGGCTCGTTCCCCTCTCGTTAAGTGTTTCTCCATTTGGTACTTGCTGTTGTCAAGATGCCTAAACCGAATGCGAAGCTAGCCTTCAATGAATCTAAGTTTCTTTTTAGTGTAAAAGAAATAGATAGAAATGTTGAAAAAGTAGATCAATTGATTTCAGAAAAGAAATATTCAGTTTTAAAAGAAATTAAATCAAGGTTGTCTAATCTGTGTAATTCTTTGGAAACTTGTTTTTTTGAATTGATTGAAAATAGTGAATCATTCTATGATGATTATACAAGTTCTGTAGATAAGGTAATTGATGCTTCTGCAAAGATTGAAGTATTTATTGCAAATCATGATTCATGCATCAAAATGGCGGAATCGGAATCAACAAATGTAGCTTCCAGAAATTATCTAAATTTACCTAAATTTGATCTTCCACATTTTAGTGGTAATTTGGATGACTGGTTAACTTTTAAAGAAATCTTTCTTTCGGCCATTGATGACAACAAAACCCTCTCAAATTTGCAGAAGTTCCAATACTTAGCAGCATCGGTAAAATCAGAAGCATCCAAATTGATTAAAGGTTTCCCCGTGTCAGGAGAGTATTATAAACAGGCGTGGGATACTTTAGAAAATAGATATGATAATAAAAAGATGTTAGCATACAATCAGTTAAATAAGTTGTTTAACCTTAAATCTTTAAAGGTATACACATGTAAGTCCATTTTGGAAATCCTTGACACTTGTAATGAATCATTGAGAAATCTCGAAACTTTAGGTTTTGAGATGAATTCGCTCGTCGATTTAATTCTGGTTTATATTATTCAAAGTAAATTGGATGACAATATGCGTACCCTTTGGGAATTAACATTAGACTCTCAACATTTTCCTAAATTCTCTGAACTGACCTCCTTCTTGGAAAAACAAGCAAGGAGCATTCAAAATGTAAAGGAATCGAGTAGCAAGACAGATACAAGATCCAACTTTGCTCCTAGAAGGCACGTGTCAAATGCTACTTTAGTAAATAACTCAATTGTTAAACCAGACAATGCCTGTTTAATTTGTCAAAGAGTACATCCGATTCATAAGTGTCCGGATTTTCAAAAATTTTCATTGGATCAACGATGGGATTTTGTTAAAAATAATAAGCGTTGTATTAATTGCTTTCGAAATAATCATTTGGCATTTAACTGTTCACTCAGTGTTAGGTGTAAGCAATGCAATAAGAAACATCATACTCTTTTGCATCGAAATGTAACAGAGCCTCCAGTCGTGGAGTCAAATGCACTGCAAATGAATGCAATTGATCCGATTTGCTTAGCAAATCAATCTCTTTCCGTTAAAACTTTACTCAGTACAGCAATCATTCGCGTAAAATCAATAAACAATGATTGGGTCAATTGCCGCGCTTTAATAGACAGTGGCTCTCAACGAAGTCTAATTTCTGCGGCCCTTAGTAAAAGATTAAAGTTAGTGACAAGGAAAACTATCCATAAAATTAGAGGCATCAATAATTTAATTGCTGAGACTTCTTTGAATGAAGTCACATTAACTGCCAGACCTCATTTTAATAATGAAAAATTCTCTGTGGATGCCTTAGTCGTAGAAAATATAACAATGAATCTACCTAACTTTTCTCTAAATCAAATTATGTGGCCACATTTGGAAGGACTCAATTTGGCTGATCCACATTTCTACGAAACGAAATCTATAGATGTATTGGTTGGTGCTGATCTATTCATAGAACTGTTATCAGGGGATAAAATCATCGGTCCGAAGGGAACGCCCTCTGCAATTAATTCCAAATTGGGATGGCTACTTTCGGGTCCAATCTACTCTCGAGAAGAAAATTCATCTGTGATCAATTGCCATGCTGCGATAGACTCGGAACTTAACTCGACCCTGCAAAGATTCTGGCAGGTAGAAGCAGTTCCAGAATCATCATTTAAAGATCCCTGTGAAGATGTTTTCTTGAAAACAGTTCATCGAGATTCAACTGGTAGATACGTCGTAGACATGCCATTCAAATCGAAACCCACACTAGGTGATTCAAAACCTCAAGCTTTGAAGCGGTTTCAGTATTTAGAATCAAGATTCAGGAAAAATTCGCAATTCAAGTCCCAGTATAGCCAGTTTATGCAAGAATACATCTCACTAAATCATATGGAGTTGGTTCCCGCCTCAGATGAAGATACTTCTAGCTTCTACTTACCTCATCATGGAGTATTAAGGGAAGATAGTACTACGACAAAGTTACGGGTTGTCTTCGACGCTTCGGCTAAAGATTCGAACGGGCATTCATTAAACGACTTCCTTGAAACCGGACCTAAGCTGCTTCCAGAACTTTTCAAAATCCTGGTGAAATTCCGAACATATCCTGTAGCATTCTCCGCTGACATTGAAAAGATGTTCAGACAGATACTTGTTAATCCTAAACACACAGATTATCAGAGAATTCTTTGGAGATTCAAGGAAACGCAACCAATCTCAACATACAGGTTGCTTACTGTCACATACGGAACATCCTGCGCTCCTTATTTGGCAATAAGAACTTTACAGAGATTGGCTGAAGACAATAAAATCGAGCATCCTCAAGTATTCCAAGTGATAGTGGAAAATTTCTACATGGATGATCTTCTCTGCGGTTCCCAGTCCATAGAAGATGCTAAAGAGCTGATAGCAGAATTGAATGAAGTCATGGAAGGTGGAGGCTTTTCCTTGAGAAAGTGGTCTTCCAATATCCCAGATGCCATTGCAGCATTACCAGAAGATAAAAAACACAATAAAACAGACATCATAATCCAAGAAGACCAGACAATAAAGCTGTTGGGTTTGGTTTGGAACTCAACTGATGACACCCTTCAACTGAAAATCAGCAAGCCATCTGAGGTCGCAACTAAACGCGATCTGCTATCTGTCATACCGAAGACGTTCGATCCTTTAGGACTATTGTCTCCAACTACAATTATTCTGAAGATGATGTTCCAAGAGCTATGGAAGGATGGACTATCATGGCATGATATTATACCCGATCACATTCTGACCTCGTGGAGAGAATTCGAGTCTCAAATGGAACTCTTAAAAGAAATCAAACTCCCTCGATATGTGGACACTGATGATGATCCTGAAAGTCAATTTCAAATCCATGGGTTTTCTGATGCTTCCCAGAAAGCTTATGCATGTGTTGTATATATCTTGAAGCTAAATTCTGCTGGCAACAAAATCCATCTTCTTGCTGCAAAAACCAAGGTTGCCCCATTGTCACCCGTGACACTTCCCAGACTCGAACTCTCAGCTGCCTTATTACTGTCTCAGCTGACTATGACAGTGATAGAGTCAGTGCCTCTGGAAATCAAGGAAATTCATTTGTGGACTGATTCGCAAATTGTATTGAGTTGGCTCCATTCCCCACCTTCTAAAGGCAATCCATTCGTTACTAACCGGGTACACAAGATAAAGGCTCTTGTTCAAAATGCAAAGTGGCATCATGTCAGCGGGAAATTAAACCCTGCTGATTGCGCGTCAAGAGGAATTCTCCCAGAAAAATTACTAAACCATAATCTCTGGTGGAGTGGCCCACCCTGGTTATCTGAGGAATCATTATCATTTCCTGTGTTTGTTCCGTCTGTAAATCAAGGAGAGACTTTTGAACTTGCTCATGCTGCAGAAATATCGATAGAGAGAGTGCCAGTTTCTCATCAAATTTTCATCATTTTCTAGGTTATCTAGAGTCATTTCACTGTGCCTTAGATTTATACACAATTGCAGCAAATCTAAGGAAAGAGTTTCTGGTCCTTTGACAGCTACCGAAATTGATTCAACAGTGCAACAAATCGTTAAAATTCTTCAGGCTAGTGAGTTTTCTAGTGAAATCAAACTAATTCATAACAAATCCCCCTTACCTTCTTCCAGTAAACTTCTAACTCTTAATGTGTTCCTGGACAATTCAAATATCATTCGAGTAGGAGGTAGGCTCCTGAGACATCAGGACCTCACTCAAGATCAAAAACACCCGATTTTGCTCCCCAAAGATCATGCGATTACAGATCTAATAATTGAGCATTTTCACAAAAAGCATTTTCATGCAGGACCACAATTAACTCTTTCACTAATTCGTCAAAAATTTTGGTTTACAAGTGGACGATCAAAGGTGAGACAAGTTCTCAACAGATGCTTGTTATGCAAAAAACTAAAAGCTGCAACATGCCAGCAAATAATGGCAGATTTACCTACAGAGCGGATAAATCCAGCCCGTCCTTTCCAAAAAATCGGGATTGACTTTTGTGGGCCTATTCTTACAAAACCTAACCTACCTAGAAGCAGAGTTAAAATCAAATCCTATATTTGTGTAATTGTCTGTATGTGCACAAAGGCCGTTCACTTGGACTCTGTTTCTGATCTATCGACTCAAGCTCTTTTAGCATGCCTCAGAAGATTCGTAAGCCGAAGGGGGCTTCCGTCTGACGTGTTCTCGGATAATGGGAAAAATTTTGTTGGTCTAGCTAACGAACTCAAAAATCTGTTCAGTCTACTGAAAACTGAAAAGGTTCAACATTTTGCTTCATCGCAATCCATTAAGTGGCGTTTCATTCCTCCATATTCTCCAAACTTTGGAGGTATATGGGAATCTGCTGTAAAATCAACAAAAATGCTATTAGTAAGAGCCTGTAAATCTGCAGTTTTGAACTTTGAGGAATTGACAACGTTTCTCTATCAAATAGAGGCTATATTGAACTCTAGACCTCTAGTCCCTATGTCCTCGGATCCATCTGACTTAACAGCACTAACTCCGGGACATTTTTTGATAGGGTCTCAACTGCTAGACATTCCAGAGTCCGCCAGTCATATTATTTTTACACTGAGTCAACGCTGGAAACTCATCCAAAAATTGAGGTCCCAATTTTGGGATCGCTGGTCTCGTGACTATCTAAATCAACTCCAGCAGAGACCAAAATCCTGGAGTACTCCTTGTCGTGGGCTAAAGGTTGGTGATCTTGTGACAATTCACGAGAACTCTTTGCCACCTTTAAAATGGCATTTGGGGCGTGTGTCCAAAATCTTTCCTGGAGCAGATGGCTACGTCCGCGTGGTCAATCTCAAGACTTCTTCGGGAGAGGTGAGGAGACCTGTCTCAAAGTTATCTTTGCTACTGCCCGGCCCGGAGGATGTTCAGTCTCTGTCTAGCCACTAGATGGCACTATATATAAATGTGAACGATCAACCAATGAGAATTTAGTTCGAGTCAGTATAGTAAGTAAAAATCGAGAGAAGGACGCAGGAACTGACGATGCGTAATATCAAGTCTTATATTTAGAAAAGAAATCGCGCTTATAAACTAGCCAGTCTTGTTTTTTAAGCCACAAATCAAATCAAGTCTTTATGATTGCTGAGCAGAATTCGGTGAGTCAGAATACGCTTATTATTTAGACATAAATTCTCATGGTTGATCCAAATCCTTATTGTATAATTTACTTGTGTTATATGTAGTATTTGCATGATTTCTGTCCGTAGTTAATTGCCCTTTTTCGTGTTCAAGTGTAAATAATAAAGTTAAGGATTATATTGGATACAGTTCGTTTTATCCGTCTTAGTTCTCTACAATGTCAATGATATGAATGAAATTGCGATTTCATTTTTAAAAGTTCCTTATATTGAGGTTCGAATTGAGATGTACTGATTCTAAGGAACGAGACTAAATGCTCATCTGTCAGTCTACTTTTGATATAATTATTTGTAAGGTTCATAGTTGAAAACAATTGTTCACATATATAAGATGAAGCAAACATAGCACTGATTTTCTGGGCGTGATATATTAAATTTGGGAAACTTACTTTCGATAATAATTTGTAAAACTCTAACTTTGGCATATTTAGAAACAACTACTTGAGATGATTGTTAGATTGCAATAACGGAATATGAATATTTCTCTTCGGAAAGAGCATAAATATAGTCTTCGAACCACTGCTTCGTTAAAAACGCCATTTTGAATAAAAACAAACCTCTCAAGCCGCAGATGATAATTTTGACTTTTAAAAACATAGAGAACAACTGCGATTATTTCTTTTGCAGCGAACGGTTTTTATATTACTGCTAACTAAAATCGTCTAAAAAATGTGCGAACAGCCGTAGTTCATTTATTTATTTATTTTTGCATTAACTTACATTTCGCAATGAAAAACGAAAAGCCTCTTGAAATATTCATTAATCATAAAAGCGTACATCATGAAGTTGCTACTCGGTATCTGGCAAAGCCAAAATTAATATTTTAATTTCAAAATTTGATTTAGAATTTGGTGGCAGCGTTCTTAAACAATTATTTGCGAAAAGTGCAAACCAGGAAATAAACGGCCACGTGACCTCTGTTTCACCAGTTCTGAGGTTGCATTTACGAACTCTTTCATACATTACAACATGAACACATAAAAAACAGCAATCTCGGTTTATTTTCATCGATTTTTCCATCGTTTCTAGTATCTTATGTAACGACTAGTTTTCACACTAGAAAAAAAATAACAGAATTTCCGAACGATTCGTTCGAATAAATTGTACAGTCGGTGCTATTTATTCGCATTTACAAATGCTACCTGTGTTTTTGCATATGAGTTAAGACCGTGAATAGCTGCAGGTCATACATGATCAGTTTTATATCTCTCTATATTAAAAAAAAGTTACCGCCGCCGCCGCCGCCGCCGAAGAATTGAAATTTTTGTTGTTTAGCTCCATTCTTAGACGGTTTCCCGAGAAAGTACTGATCGGAAAAATATGAAATTAACATGCTTTGTTCTTCATCGTATTCCCTGGATAATTATTAAGATTTCTTTCCGATGCGGCTATTAGTTTAGGTTTTATTAAGTGTTAAAGTTGAAGAAGTGAAATTTCTTCCGCGAGTGAGCAAAACACATTCAAAATTTCAGTCTTTAGTCGTGAGTTTTTTTTTAAGAGTACCTCTCAACGTAAATTTTTGCAGCTCGTCGAGTTTTTTTTTAAATTTAAATGTGGTTCTTGATAATATTTTTTTGAAATTCGGGAAAAATCGGGACATTTTAAATACTTTTTTTTAAAGCTGCCGTATCTATATCTAATTACTATTAGTTTTTAATTTTTAAAATATCGCAGTATACCTCAGAATATACTCTTTCTTACGGTACTATTATTTTTGAAATCGGTTAATAATTAAATTGGATGCGATCAAAAGTTCGTGATACAAAATTCGGAATCTTCGGATATTTTCGCTACGTTTTGTTAAAACCGTTATGTCTACGGCAAAAACCATTATTTTTTAAATTTGAGAACATCACTGAATACACTACATTACACTCTTTCTTATGGTACAATTATTTTTCAAATTGGTTAATAAACAAAATCGATGCAATTAAAAGTAGGTCATACAATTTTCGGAACTTTCAGATCGTAACTTCCGATACAAAACTAAAATGGTCATATCTATATAGTATTACTGTTAGTTTTTAATTTTAAAAATATTGCAGTATACCTCACAATGTTCTCTTTCTTACGGTACAATTATTTTTAAAATTGGTTCATAAATAAATTCGATGCAATCAAAAGTTGGTGACACAAATTTAGTATTTTTCAGTTCGCATAGATGGTTCCGCAAACAGCAGTGGGTTGCATTTTCTACTATCGGGTTTGCCAGATATCAAATTTATCGTAGCAACAATTGCCATAAAAACGATTTCTTTTTATTTGGCGAGGAAAAAGGCTCGCTTTTTTCCCTCTGTTCTCAAGACAGTTTACCGACAAAGTACAATCGTAAAGTTTTGATATTAACACTGTTTACTTAAAATTGTACAGGGAACAAGATACAGAAGATTTTTACTGATGCGGCTATTAGTTTAGGGTGCATTAAGTGTTAAAGCAAAAAAAAGTGAAATCAATTGCGAAAGAAGTATTGGTTTGAGAAAGCAAACCAAACGGGATTGCGTAGCAATCCCCGGGGTCGGCGAGCGTAAGCGAGCAGGGCGCGAAGCCCTCGCTGTGACGTCATGTACCGGAAAGTGAAATCAGCTTAATACGAATTATTCAGATAGTTTCACTCTGTGAAAGGAATGTTGGTTTGCGAAGCAAACCAAATGACATCTGTGAAAGGAGTGTTGGTTTGCGAAGCAAACCAAATGGGATTGCACAGCAATCCCCGGGGGTTGGCGAGCGTAAGCGAGCAGGGGGCGGAGCCCCCTAGTATTATAAATAAATCTTTATTGTTTTATCAATATTGTTAAAAAGTTTATTATGGAAATCCCCTATTTCTGAATGTAGTAAGAAGTTGAAATTCAACATTGTTACTCATATCTTCTCTTTTTTCGAATTCTGCACTTTTAAATAGCAGTAATTTCATTTATATTTGTAACTAGCAAAATACCCGACCTTACTCGGTTTGAATTCGTTTACTCTAGATTGAAGAGATAATCAAAATATATAATGACTTATGTTTTTTGTAGAGTAAAAATTTATTTTAACACCTTTCATCATTTTAACACATTAACACTTTTTAACATCTTTATATTTTCTACAACTTACTTTGGACACAAATCCTACACATGCATATCCATTCATGTAATACATTTCACATACATCGCACAATTGCTGTATGACAAAGCTACAAAAAGACGAAAGGTGATACTAAGATTACTACTATAAAAGACGATTTATAGGAAGATTTGGAATTCCCTTTCTTAAGTTCTTTTCATGTGCAAATCAATTAATTAAAATTACGATTTACGGCAAGTGCTCTCGCACTCATAGTCAACAAAACAATATTTTTTTTACCTGTGGCACTCTTGTCTCCGGTATGCGAAATTGTGAAATTTTGCAATCTTCTCCTGTCATTACTACAACGAATTTTTTAATGTAGGAAAAGTTGTAGTTTGGATTTTTAAACATTATTATTCTTTCAATAACGACATTATTCTTTAAATAACGGCATTATTGTTTAAATAACGGCATTATTCTTTAAATAACGGCATTATTCTTTAAATAACGGCATTATTCTTTAAATAACGGCATTATTCTTTCAATAATGGCATAATTACACTTAAAATTTTCTGAAAATTTATACTGACTTACCTAACATTTTCAAGTCTAATACTTTGTGGTGCTGTTGGGTGTGATGAGAAGGAAAACACATTTATTAAAATAATAAATATTTAAAACAGAAAACAGTAAAATAGAACAAAATGTCGGAAAAATTGTTCTAAAGATATTAATTTGTGATTCATTTTTATCTCTTGATCTCGCACAGTTCCCACAGTTTACAACTAAAAGTGCACAAAATTTAGAAATGTGAAATTAATTCAGAGCGAAAGAAACAGAAAATATCACTGCTCACGCGATCTTGTTCATTCTCGTTTCGTTGAAAAATATCGTCTGTATCAAATATTCCGAAATCGTTTTCATTGCGCTAAGAACAAAAATAAGACTCGAAATAAATGAAGTATCAGAGCTGAAATTTCATTAAAAAATATAATTTTTTGAAGAATAATTACTTTTTCAGCAGTACTGGTAAAGCAATCGAAGTAATCGTAATATTCAATAGACATTCCAATTTTTCCAAAACTACCAAATTATGGTTGATTTAAGTATACTTACTCAGGTGTTTTATCATGAAACTCAACTAAATATAATAATAAAGAAATGTTTAATATTGCATTCACTAAACTAATAGATAATGTATAAAATAAAATACAATGCAATCAAATATCTGGAATATAATTCATGTGATGTTTACTTAAACACACAAACACAAAATCGAGCATAGAACAGAAAGACGGACAGACAGACTTTCGCAACAAATTCCACTTACTAAATTAAGATAAGTACTCACTGTATGCAAATTTCCATGAAAATATCTTAAACCGCGTGGACGTGTATAGGGCACAACATACATACAGACAGACAGACAGACACCAAACGAGAAAAAGGCGGATTCGGCATCAGAAGGGTCCAAAACGGATAGAATACTTGAAATGGGTCGAAAATATTGAATGTACAAACAAACACTCCATTCTTATTTATATAGATTACTAGCAAAATACCCGACCTTACTCGGTTTGAATTGGTTTACTCTAGATTGAAGAGATAATCAAAATATATAATGACTTACGTTTTTTGTAGAATAAAAATTTATTTTAACATCTTTCGCCATCTTTATATTTTCTACAACTTACTTTGGACGCAAATCCTACACATGCATATCCATTCATGTAATACATTTCACATAGATCGCACAATTGCTGTATGACAAAGCTACAAAATGACGAAAGGTGATACTAAGGTTATTACTATAAAAGACGGTTTATAGGAAGATTTGGAATTCCCTTTCTTAATTTATTTTCATGTTCAACTCAATTAATTAAAATTACGATTTACGGCGAGTGCTCTCGAACTCATAGTCAACAAAACAATATTTTTTTACTTGTGGCTCTCTTGCCTCCGGTATGCGACATTGTGAAATTTTGCAATCTTCTCCTGTCATTATTACAACGAATTTTTTAATGTTTGAAAAAGTTCCAGTTTGGATTAATGAACATTATTATTCTTTCAATAAAGGCATTATTCTTTAAATAACGGCATTATTCTTTAAATAACGGCATTATTCTATAAATAACGGCATTATTTTTTAAAAAACGGCATTATTCTTTAAGTAACGGCATTATTCTTTAAATGATGGCATAACTATACTTAAAATTTTCTGAAAATTTATACTGACTTACCTAACATTTTTAAGTCTAATACTTTGTGGTGTTGTTGCGTGTGATGAGAAGGAAAACACATTTATTAAAATAATAAATATTTAAAACAGGAAACAGCGAAGTAAAACAAAATAAAAGATGTCGCCAAAAATTGTTCTAAAGATATTAATTTGTGATTCAATTGTATCTCTTGATCTCGCACAGTTGCCACAACTTACAACTAAAAGTGTACAAAATTTAGAAATATGAAATAAATTCAGAGCGAAAGAACCAGAAAAAATATCACTGCTCGCGCGATCTTGTTCATTCTCGTTTCATTGAAAAATATCGTCTGTCCCAAATATTCTTAAATCGTTTTCATTGCGCAAAGAATAAAAATAAGACTCGAAATAATTGAAGTATCAGAGATGAAATTCCATAAAAATAATAATTTTTTGAAGAATAATTACTTTTTAAGCAGTACTGGTAAAGCAATCGAAGTAATCGTAATATTGAATAGACATTCCAATTTTTCCAAAACTACCGAATTATGGTTGATTTAAGTATACTTACTCAGGTGTTTTATCATGAAACTCAACTAAATATAATAATAAAGAAATGTTTAATATTGCATTCATTAAACTAATAGATAATGTATAAAATAAAATACAATGCAATCAAATATCTGGAATACAATTTGTGTGATGTCTACACAAACACACAAACACAAAATCGAGCATAGAACAGAAAGACGGACAAACAGACTTTCGCAACCAATTCCACTTACTAAATTAAGATAAGTACTCACTGTATGCAAATTTCCATGAAAATATCTTAAACCGCGTGGACGTGTATAGGGCACAACATACAGACAGACAGACAGACACCAAACGAGAAAAATGCGGATTCGGCATCAGAAGGGTCCAAAACGGATAGAAAACTTGAAATGGGTCGAAAATATTGAATGTACAAACAAACACTCCATTCTTATTTATATAGATTACTAGCAAAATACCCGACCTTACTCGGTTTGAATTGGTTTACTCTAGATTGAAGAGATAATCAAAATATATAATGACTTACGTTTTTTGTAGAATAAAAATTTATTTTAACATCTTTCGCCATCTTTATATTTTCTACAACTTACTTTGGACGCAAATCCTACACATGCATATCCATTCATGTAATACATTTCACAGAGATCGCACAATTGCTGTATGACAAAGCTACAAAATGACGAAAGGTGATACTAAGGTTATTACTATAAAAGACGGTTTATAGGAAGATTTGGAATTCCCTTTCTTAATTTATTTTCATGTTCAACTCAATTAATTAAAATTACGATTTACGGCGAGTGCTCTCGCACTCATAGTCAACAAAACAATATTTTTTTACTTGTGGCACTCTTGCCTCCGGTATGCGACATTGTGAAATTTTGCAATCTTCTCCTGTCATTATTACAACGAATTTTTTAATGTTTGAAAAAGTTCCAGTTTGGATTAATAAACATTATTATTCTTTCAATAAAGGCATTATTCTTTAAATAACGGCATTATTCTTTAAATAACGGCATTATTCTATAAATAACGGCATTATTTTTTAAAAAACGGCATTATTCTTTAAGTAACGGCATTATTCTTTAAATAATGGCATAACTATACTTAAAATTTTCTGAAAATTTATACTGACTTACCTAACATTTTTAAGTCTAATACTTTGTGGTGCTGTTGCGTGTGATGAGAAGGAAAACACATTTATTAAAATAATAAATATTTAAAACAGAAAACAGTAAAATAGAACAAAATGTCGGAAAAATTGTTCTAAAGATATTAATTTGTGATTCATTTTTATCTCTTGATCTCGCACAGTTCCCACAGTTTACAACTAAAAGTGCACAAAATTTAGAAATGTGAAATTAATTCAGAGCGAAAGAAACAGAAAATATCACTGCTCACGCGATCTTGTTCATTCTCGTTTCGTTGAAAAATATCGTCTGTATCAATTATTCCGAAATCGTTTTCATTGCGCTAAGAACAAAAATAAGACTCGAAATAAATGAAGTATCAGAGCTGAAATTTCATTAAAAAATATAATTTTTTGAAGAATAATTACTTTTTCAGCAGTACTGGTAAAACAATCGAAGTAATCGTAATATTCAATAGACATTCCAATTTTTCCAAAACTACCAAATTATGGTTGATTTAAGTATACTTACTCAGGAGTTTTAGCATGAAACTCATCTAAATATAACAATAAAGAAATGCTTAATATTGTATTCACTGAATTATTGATAATGTATAAAATAAAATACACTGCAATCAAATATCTGGAATACAATTTGTGTGATGTCTACACAAACACACAAACACAAAATCGAGCATAGAACAGAAAGACGGACAAACAGACTTTCGCAACCAATTCCACTTACTAAATTAAGATAAGTACTCACTGTATGCAAATTTCCATGAAAATATCTTAAACCGCGTGGACGTGTATAGGGCACAACATACATACAGACAGACACCAAACGAGAAAAAGGCGGATTCGGCATCAGAAGGGTCCAAAACGGATAGAAAACTTGAAATGGGTCGAAAATATTGAATGTACAAACAAACACTCCATTCTTATTTATATAGATTACTAGCAAAATACCCGACCTTACTCGGTTTGAATTGGTTTACTCTAGATTGAAGAGATAATCAAAATATATAATGACTTACGTTTTTTGTAGAATAAAAATTTATTTTAACATCTTTCGCCATCTTTATATTTTCTACAACTTACTTTGGACGCAAATCCTACACATGCATATCCATTCATGTAATACATTTCACATAGATCGCACAATTGCTGTATGACAAAGCTACAAAATGACGAAAGGTGATACTAAGGTTATTACTATAAAAGACGGTTTATAGGAAGATTTGGAATTCCCTTTCTTAATTTATTTTCATGTTCAACTCAATTAATTAAAATTACGATTTACGGCGAGTGCTCTCGAACTCATAGTCAACAAAACAATATTTTTTTACTTGTGGCACTCTTGCCTCCGGTATGCGACATTGTGAAATTTTGCAATCTTCTCCTGTCATTATTACAACGAATTTTTTAATGTTTGAAAAAGTTCCAGTTTGGATTAATGAACATTATTATTCTTTCAATAAAGGCATTATTCTTTAAATAACGGCATTATTCTTTAAATAACGGCATTATTCTATAAATAACGGCATTATTTTTTAAAAAACGGCATTATTCTTTAAGTAACGGCATTATTCTTTAAATGATGGCATAACTATACTTAAAATTTTCTGAAAATTTATACTGACTTACCTAACATTTTTAAGTCTAATACTTTGTGGTGTTGTTGCGTGTGATGAGAAGGAAAACACATTTATTAAAATAATAAATATTTAAAACAGGAAACAGCGAAGTAAAACAAAATAAAAGATGTCGCCAAAAATTGTTCTAAAGATATTAATTTGTGATTCAATTGTATCTCTTGATCTCGCACAGTTGCCACAACTTACAACTAAAAGTGTACAAAATTTAGAAATATGAAATAAATTCAGAGCGAAAGAACCAGAAAAAATATCACTGCTCGCGCGATCTTGTTCATTCTCGTTTCATTGAAAAATATCGTCTGTCCCAAATATTCTTAAATCGTTTTCATTGCGCAAAGAATAAAAATAAGACTCGAAATAATTGAAGTATCAGAGATGAAATTCCATAAAAATAATAATTTTTTGAAGAATAATTACTTTTTAAGCAGTACTGGTAAAGCAATCGAAGTAATCGTAATATTGAATAGACATTCCAATTTTTCCAAAACTACCGAATTATGGTTGATTTAAGTATACTTACTCAGGTGTTTTATCATGAAACTCAACTAAATATAATAATAAAGAAATGTTTAATATTGCATTCATTAAACTAATAGATAATGTATAAAATAAAATACAATGCAATCAAATATCTGGAATACAATTTGTGTGATGTCTACACAAACACACAAACACAAAATCGAGCATAGAACAGAAAGACGGACAAACAGACTTTCGCAACCAATTCCACTTACTAAATTAAGATAAGTACTCACTGTATGCAAATTTCCATGAAAATATCTTAAACCGCGTGGACGTGTATAGGGCACAACATACAGACAGACAGACAGACACCAAACGAGAAAAATGCGGATTCGGCATCAGAAGGGTCCAAAACGGATAGAAAACTTGAAATGGGTCGAAAATATTGAATGTACAAACAAACACTCCATTCTTATTTATATAGATTACTAGCAAAATACCCGACCTTACTCGGTTTGAATTGGTTTACTCTAGATTGAAGAGATAATCAAAATATATAATGACTTACGTTTTTTGTAGAATAAAAATTTATTTTAACATCTTTCGCCATCTTTATATTTTCTACAACTTACTTTGGACGCAAATCCTACACATGCATATCCATTCATGTAATACATTTCACAGAGATCGCACAATTGCTGTATGACAAAGCTACAAAATGACGAAAGGTGATACTAAGGTTATTACTATAAAAGACGGTTTATAGGAAGATTTGGAATTCCCTTTCTTAATTTATTTTCATGTTCAACTCAATTAATTAAAATTACGATTTACGGCGAGTGCTCTCGCACTCATAGTCAACAAAACAATATTTTTTTACTTGTGGCACTCTTGCCTCCGGTATGCGACATTGTGAAATTTTGCAATCTTCTCCTGTCATTATTACAACGAATTTTTTAATGTTTGAAAAAGTTCCAGTTTGGATTAATAAACATTATTATTCTTTCAATAAAGGCATTATTCTTTAAATAACGGCATTATTCTTTAAATAACGGCATTATTCTATAAATAACGGCATTATTTTTTAAAAAACGGCATTATTCTTTAAGTAACGGCATTATTCTTTAAATAATGGCATAACTATACTTAAAATTTTCTGAAAATTTATACTGACTTACCTAACATTTTTAAGTCTAATACTTTGTGGTGCTGTTGCGTGTGATGAGAAGGAAAACACATTTATTAAAATAATAAATATTTAAAACAGAAAACAGTAAAATAGAACAAAATGTCGGAAAAATTGTTCTAAAGATATTAATTTGTGATTCATTTTTATCTCTTGATCTCGCACAGTTCCCACAGTTTACAACTAAAAGTGCACAAAATTTAGAAATGTGAAATTAATTCAGAGCGAAAGAAACAGAAAATATCACTGCTCACGCGATCTTGTTCATTCTCGTTTCGTTGAAAAATATCGTCTGTATCAATTATTCCGAAATCGTTTTCATTGCGCTAAGAACAAAAATAAGACTCGAAATAAATGAAGTATCAGAGCTGAAATTTCATTAAAAAATATAATTTTTTGAAGAATAATTACTTTTTCAGCAGTACTGGTAAAACAATCGAAGTAATCGTAATATTCAATAGACATTCCAATTTTTCCAAAACTACCAAATTATGGTTGATTTAAGTATACTTACTCAGGAGTTTTAGCATGAAACTCATCTAAATATAACAATAAAGAAATGCTTAATATTGTATTCACTGAATTATTGATAATGTATAAAATAAAATACACTGCAATCAAATATCTGGAATACAATTTGTGTGATGTCTACACAAACACACAAACACAAAATCGAGCATAGAACAGAAAGACGGACAAACAGACTTTCGCAACCAATTCCACTTACTAAATTAAGATAAGTACTCACTGTATGCAAATTTCCATGAAAATATCTTAAACCGCGTGGACGTGTATAGGGCACAACATACATACAGACAGACACCAAACGAGAAAAAGGCGGATTCGGCATCAGAAGGGTCCAAAACGGATAGAAAACTTGAAATGGGTCGAAAATATTGAATGTACAAACAAACACTCCATTCTTATTTATATAGATTACTAGCAAAATACCCGACCTTACTCGGTTTGAATTGGTTTACTCTAGATTGAAGAGATAATCAAAATATATAATGACTTACGTTTTTTGTAGAATAAAAATTTATTTTAACATCTTTCGCCATCTTTATATTTTCTACAACTTACTTTGGACGCAAATCCTACACATGCATATCCATTCATGTAATACATTTCACATAGATCGCACAATTGCTGTATGACAAAGCTACAAAATGACGAAAGGTGATACTAAGGTTATTACTATAAAAGACGGTTTATAGGAAGATTTGGAATTCCCTTTCTTAATTTATTTTCATGTTCAACTCAATTAATTAAAATTACGATTTACGGCGAGTGCTCTCGAACTCATAGTCAACAAAACAATATTTTTTTACTTGTGGCACTCTTGCCTCCGGTATGCGACATTGTGAAATTTTGCAATCTTCTCCTGTCATTATTACAACGAATTTTTTAATGTTTGAAAAAGTTCCAGTTTGGATTAATGAACATTATTATTCTTTCAATAAAGGCATTATTCTTTAAATAACGGCATTATTCTTTAAATAACGGCATTATTCTATAAATAACGGCATTATTTTTTAAAAAACGGCATTATTCTTTAAGTAACGGCATTATTCTTTAAATAATGGCATAACTATACTTAAAATTTTCTGAAAATTTATACTGACTTACCTAACATTTTTAAGTCTAATACTTTGTGGTGTTGTTGCGTGTGATGAGAAGGAAAACACATTTATTAAAATAATAAATATTTAAAACAGGAAACAGCGAAGTAAAACAAAATAAAAGATGTCGCCAAAAATTGTTCTAAAGATATTAATTTGTGATTCAATTGTATCTCTTGATCTCGCACAGTTGCCACAACTTACAACTAAAAGTGTACAAAATTTAGAAATATGAAATTAATTCAGAGCGAAAGAACCAGAAAAAATATCACTGCTCGCGCGATCTTGTTCATTCTCGTTTCATTGAAAAATATCGTCTGTCCCAAATATTCTTAAATCGTTTTCATTGCGCAAAGAATAAAAATAAGACTCGAAATAATTGAAGTATCAGAGATGAAATTCCATAAAAATAATAATTTTTTGAAGAATAATTACTTTTTAAGCAGTACTGGTAAAGCAATCGAAGTAATCGTAATATTGAATAGACATTCCAATTTTTCCAAAACTACCGAATTATGGTTGATTTAAGTATACTTACTCAGGTGTTTTATCATGAAACTCAACTAAATATAATAATAAAGAAATGTTTAATATTGCATTCATTAAACTAATAGATAATGTATAAAATAAAATACAATGCAATCAAATATCTGGAATATAATTCATGTGATGTTTACTCAAACACACAAACACAAAATCGAGCATAGAACAGAAAGACGGACAGACAGACTTTCGCAACCAATTCCACTTACTAAATTAAGATAAGTACTCACTGTATGCAAATTTCCATGAAAATATCTTAAACCGCGTGGACGTGTATAGGGCACAACATACATACAGACAGACAGACAGACACCAAACGAGAAAAAGGCGGATTCGGCATCAGAAGGGTCCAAAACGGATAGAAAACTTGAAATGGGTCGAAAATATTGAATGTACAAACAAACACTCCATTCTTATTTATATAGATTACTAGCAAAATACCCGACCTTACTCGGTTTGAATTGGTTTACTCTAGATTGAAGAGATAATCAAAATATATAATGACTTACGTTTTTTGTAGAATAAAAATTTATTTTAACATCTTTCGCCATCTTTATATTTTCTACAACTTACTTTGGACGCAAATCCTACACATGCATATCCATTCATGTAATACATTTCACAGAGATCGCACAATTGCTGTATGACAAAGCTACAAAATGACGAAAGGTGATACTAAGGTTATTACTATAAAAGACGGTTTATAGGAAGATTTGGAATTCCCTTTCTTAATTTATTTTCATGTTCAACTCAATTAATTAAAATTACGATTTACGGCGAGTGCTCTCGAACTCATAGTCAACAAAACAATATTTTTTTACTTGTGGCACTCTTGCCTCCGGTATGCGACATTGTGAAATTTTGCAATCTTCTCCTGTCATTATTACAACGAATTTTTTAATGTTTGAAAAAGTTCCAGTTTGGATTAATAAACATTATTATTCTTTCAATAAAGGCATTATTCTTTAAATAACGGCATTATTCTTTAAATAACGGCATTATTCTATAAATAACGGCATTATTTTTTAAAAAACGGCATTATTCTTTAAGTAACGGCATTATTCTTTAAATAATGGCATAACTATACTTAAAATTTTCTGAAAATTTATACTGACTTACCTAACATTTTTAAGTCTAATACTTTGTGGTGCTGTTGCGTGTGATGAGAAGGAAAACACATTTATTAAAATAATAAATATTTAAAACAGAAAACAGTAAAATAGAACAAAATGTCGGAAAAATTGTTCTAAAGATATTAATTTGTGATTCATTTTTATCTCTTGATCTCGCACAGTTCCCACAGTTTACAACTAAAAGTGTACAAAATTTAGAAATGTGAAATTAATTCAGAGCGAAAGAAACAGAAAATATCACTGCTCACGCGATCTTGTTCATTCTCGTTTCGTTGAAAAATATCGTCTGTATCAATTATTCCGAAATCGTTTTCATTGCGCTAAGAACAAAAATAAGACTCGAAATAAATGAAGTATCAGAGCTGAAATTTCATTAAAAAATATAATTTTTTGAAGAATAATTACTTTTTCAGCAGTACTGGTAAAACAATCGAAGTAATCGTAATATTCAATAGACATTCCAATTTTTCCAAAACTACCAAATTATGGTTGATTTAAGTATACTTACTCAGGAGTTTTAGCATGAAACTCATCTAAATATAACAATAAAGAAATGCTTAATATTGTATTCACTAAATTGTTGATAATGTATAAAATAAAATACACTGCAATCAAATATCTGGAATACAATTTGTGTGATGTCTACACAAACACACAAACACAAAATCGAGCATAGAACAGAAAGACGGACAAACAGACTTTCGCAACCAATTCCACTTACTAAATTAAGATAAGTACTCACTGTATGCAAATTTCCATGAAAATATCTTAAACCGCGTGGACGTGTATAGGGCACAACATACAGACAGACAGACAGACACCAAACGAGAAAAATGCGGATTCGGCATCAGAAGGGTCCAAAACGGATAGAAAACTTGAAATGGGTCGAAAATATTGAATGTACAAACAAACACTCCATTCTTATTTATATAGATTACTAGCAAAATACCCGACCTTACTCGGTTTGAATTGGTTTACTCTAGATTGAAGAGATAATCAAAATATATAATGACTTACGTTTTTTGTAGAATAAAAATTTATTTTAACATCTTTCGCCATCTTTATATTTTCTACAACTTACTTTGGACGCAAATCCTACACATGCATATCCATTCATGTAATACATTTCACATAGATCGCACAATTGCTGTATGACAAAGCTACAAAATGACGAAAGGTGATACTAAGGTTATTACTATAAAAGACGGTTTATAGGAAGATTTGGAATTCCCTTTCTTAATTTATTTTCATGTTCAACTCAATTAATTAAAATTACGATTTACGGCGAGTGCTCTCGAACTCATAGTCAACAAAACAATATTTTTTTACTTGTGGCACTCTTGCCTCCGGTATGCGACATTGTGAAATTTTGCAATCTTCTCCTGTCATTATTACAACGAATTTTTTAATGTTTGAAAAAGTTTCAGTTTGGATTAATAAACATTATTATTCTTTCAATAAAGGCATTATTCTTTAAATAACGGCATTATTCTTTAAATAACGGCATTATTCTATAAATAACGGCATTATTTTTTTAAAAAACGGCATTATTCTTTAAGTAACGGCATTATTCTTTAAATAATGGCATAACTATACTTAAAATTTTCTGAAAATTTATACTGACTTACCTAACATTTTTAAGTCTAATACTTTGTGGTGCTGTTGCGTGTGATGAGAAGGAAAACACATTTATTAAAATAATAAATATTTAAAACAGGAAACAGCGAAGTAAAACAAAATAAAAGATGTCGCCAAAAATTGTTCTAAAGATATTAATTTGTGATTCAATTGTATCTCTTGATCTCGCACAGTTGCCACAACTTACAACTAAAAGTGTACAAAATTTAGAAATATGAAATTAATTCAGAGCGAAAGAACCAGAAAAAATATCACTGCTCGCGCGATCTTGTTCATTCTCGTTTCATTGAAAAATATCGTCTGTCCCAAATATATTCTTAAATCGTTTTCATTGCGCAAAGAATAAAAATAAGACTCGAAATAAATGAAGTATCAGAGATGAAATTCCATAAAAATAATAATTTTTTGAAGAATAATTACTTTTTCAGCAGTACTGGTAAAGCAATCGAAGTAATCGTTTTTTCAATAGACATTCCAATTTTTCCAAAACTACCAAATTATGGTTGATTTAAGTATACTTACTCAGGTATTTTAGCATGAAACTCAACTAAATATAACAATAAAGAAATGTTTAATATTGCATTCACTAAACTAATAGATAATGTATAAAATAAAATACACTGCAATCAAATATCTGGAATACAATTCATGTGATGTCTACACAAACAAACAAACACAAAATCGAGCATAGAACAGAAAGACGGACAGACAGACTTTCGCAACCAATGCCACTCACTAAATGAAGATAAGTACTCACTGTATGCAAATTTTCATGAAAATATCTTAAACCGCGTGGACGTGTATAGGGCACAACATACAGACAGACAGACGGACAGACAGACAGACAGACACCAAACGAGAAAAAGACGGATTCGGTATCAAAAGGGTCCAAAACGGATATAAAACTTGAAATGGTTCGAAAATATTGAATGTACAAACAAACACTCTATTCTTATTTATATAGATGTGTAACTGCCAGTATTTTACAGATTTGGTTTTTTCAGAATTCGGCATTTTTTAGATTACTGAAATTCCATTTCTGTCTGCATTTTGTGTTTCAGCTTTTTAAATATTGTGATTACATAATTTAAGAGTTAGAGTTTGATTATTTTCTTTCTTCAAAATATCACACACACACACACACACACTAAACATGGATAAATTACTGTCGAAGTGTATTTCGGCAGGTTTTCTCGAGTTTGGTAAATTCGTATTGGTTTGAAGAATTCTATTTCATAAACGTAAATAAAATATACAAAACTAACCTTTTTTGAAAAGAAGTGTTCAACATATTATTTTTAAATGACCTATTAAATCGTTAAAAATAAGACAGATCGCTTTAAATAAAAGCGAGTAACGATACGTTGTAGTTCGAAGATGTTTCAAAAATTTGACAGGTGTTTTCATTACCAGACAATAAAATTATTTAAATTTACATTTGTTTTTCACGTCTCATGAGTACTATTTAAAGCTCTCTATATACTCTATCCAAGTAACTACATCTATCATATTAAATATGTACATAGTTTCCATTTAGGAACCGAATATCTGAATTGAAAAAAGTGCTAGAAGGATTCAAATTAAAACTGAATGCATGTTGTAGTAAAGTTAATTTTAAATACGATTTTGCTAAACTTGGAAACATATCACAGTTAGAAAGTATTAAAAGATTTTTCTGTTATAAATGTTTTACTGGTCATGAAAATTGTTCTAAATATCTATATAGTTTCGTCTTCGAACTAACTATACATTATAGTATTCAAACAAGCAGCCTTAAAATGTGGATCATTTACTTTCCAGTTGTCCTGTATTCGAAAATTCAAGAATGTGCCTTCAGAATAATTAAAGATTGAGTAAAATAGCCAGTAAAGTCAACATTTTTTTCAATCTAATCTGCGTTTTTACTCATTTGTTAAGTTCATCAAATGTTGTAATTTTAGTTAAATGTTTCCCCATTGTTTCTTTGTGCAACTAACTTACTTTTGTAAGCCCTATAATGTTATTCTGTGGTGCACGGGGAGTTTGCTTTTGTTCAATGAAAAAATATTATTAGTCTGATCACTTTTCAAATAAATTTTTAACCAATTCAGTAACAGCAGTCGGCTAATATTTTATAAAAACATTCGTTGACAGGTTCGTTCACAAAAATGGGTTTTTTGTTTATCACCTGATGCATATCCTTTCAGAGAAACATTGGCGAAAAACATTGTGTAAATTTTGACCAGATACAGATCTAATTGGAGATGAACATGATGATACACATAAATGAAATATTTATTTTTTTTATTACGGGTTTGATATATTAAATTAAGTAACTATTGAAAGCCTAAATTATTATTATAATTTATTTTCAATAACTGACCATTGACCATCTTCTGTATTTGGCACTGAAAACAGTGATCTGGCGTTTTTTTGTGAAGACACCCACAGCGGGTAAGCCGGCATTACTGCTAACAGGCATAATTAACTTACAAACCGTTACTCAAACCTGGAACCTACAAAGTAGCAAGTTTAAATTTTCATAAGATAAAAATGAGGTCAACCAGATCTATGAGATTACACAAATGAAAGAGGTTAAACATATATTACGTTAAAAACATAAATATTTATAGATTAAAATTAGATGAATAAAAGTTTACCTTGGTATATTTAAATGCAAAACAAACTTATCGCTGGAGTAATTCTTATATGGCCCCGGCAAGAAAAGTGACACAAGTCAAAAAATAAAAATGTTAATGTTATGTCATTGAAAAATATGTATAAGGCCCCTGTGCGTTATACCCCCGTATAGAATATAATATAATTACTATATACTATTCTAATATAATTATTATATACTATTTTATAGAATATGATAGAAGTTATCACCATAAATACTTACCTAAAATTTAAAAGAAGCTTATGCTCTTTCTTGGAATTTTGAGTTGTGTCACTTTTCTTCCAGGGTTGCGATATGTTTGCAAAGCATCGATTGTTTTTATATTCTAAATAACACGTCACTAATCTAAATTCCAAGTGAATTTCCCTTGTTTTTAAAACCACATAAACTTCATGTCCAAACCGTACAATGCAGACATAAAAAGAATTTTCTGTGAGTTCTTGGCAACCGATACTGGCGTATCGATCACATCGTATACTGAGAATCAATGTTTTGTGCGACGGTTCTGTTATAATGGGTTTGAGGTTCCATTAAACCCCAAACTCAAGCAAAAGCTATTATGAGAAGGAGTAAAAAACAAGAGAACTATTATTTAAAACCATTAAAACAAACCCAGTGCAATCGATTTTCATTATACGACCGTTTCTCTAGAGAGAAGCTTCCATTGTTAGGTTGGTAATTATCTGAAAAATAATAATGGATTTATGATCTTATATTATAATTAATTGTTCTTAATAGCTTTAAAACACTGGGATGAAAACAGATATGAAGATTTCAAAAGCGATAAAGTGATTTTCGAATAGTTTATAAAGCACTTTGATATTATCTAGTTTCAATGTATTGTGTTTCATTTTGTGCACTGATAATCAATTTAATTAAAATCGCTTCAAAAGTTTAAACTATATATAAAAAAATGACATTATTCTAAATGGCAAACGTAATTTTTATTTTAACGCAAAACTTCTGACGATTTATGCTTAAGACTTGAAAATGCGTTCCGAAAATTCTAATTAATCTATTGTTGCTTGAAATTTTTTAAACAAAATGGTAAATGTACGTTTTAACTATTAATGAGTTAACTGTCATTAATTATAACTATCTAACTAGTCACTACATAATCCATTTGCTCTGTTAAGAAAGATGAACGCCCACATTTTATAAAAAAATATACTTTTGAGTTTATCCAATAATGATGTGCGTTGATCAATTCTCTTTCAATATCTGAAAAACGTTTTAAAATTCTTTAAGAATTACCGAAGTTGTGGCATTTTTCTGAAATATAGTAGTATTCAAAAGCAATGTCCTATTTGGAAAATGATCTGATGCAAATGCCAAAAATCATTAGTAGACACATATAGAAGGGTCCAGGACTCTCTCCTAAGTGTTTTAAATAATGTAAAACCTATTTACAAGGATTTGTGTGCGAAGGAACTTCTTTCTAAGTTTTTACATGGTAAAACCCAAAACACTAATTAATCATTCAACTGTGTGGTGTGGCAGAGATTTCAAAAATTTTACTTTGTGCATTTAACACACTATCTTTTGGAATAAATGATGCTGTTATTGTTTTTAATGATGGCTCTGAGGGACTTATTGATGTGTTCATTGCCGTAGGACAGTTAGTAGGTTAATACACTTACAATGGCTAATGTGATCACGATAGCTTATGAATTAAGAGGGCTATTAAAGCATCAGCCACTTGTGTAAAAAATCAAAGTAAAATTTTCAGAGCATCCTAAAAGCGAAAACAAGACAAACATGAACATTCTGAGGTCAAACATACAAAAGTGTAGAAATTTAAGTATATTTTTAGTATAGAACATTATTTTTAAGGAAGTCCATTTTCTTTTTCAATTTACACAAGATGAGGGCTTTCTATATTTACCATTGTCTTAACATCTCTATCTTAAAAACTTTTCAATTTTTTTCTTAGATATTTTGAATTAATGTTTATTAGTCATTATATTGTGCTGTGAACCCAAAAAAATATAACTGTAATAAAAGTTTGAAGTTTGTAAGGTAATGATATAAAGTCAGACTTTATTTAGAGTTTTTTGGAAAATTTCCATACTTGATTTAATTATTCAAATTGTCTTATTACTGTTCATAATTTTGAGGTTTAATTCAATTACCAAATGTAAACAAATAGTTTGATACGGAAAAGAAAGTAATTGTGCAATTTAAATTGCTATCAGTGTTGTTTATTGCTATCAGTGTGTTATATTCCCTTCAAATTGTCATAATTTTTTATTACATTTTTATTTTAAAAAGTTATGTTTATAAAATTTAAATGGTACTCTTTAAACATTTGCATTATGCTAATACATCACTCATAAAAATAATAAATGCGTCCAAACAATATTAAAGAAAAAAAATTGACGGGTGTTCGCTTATTGTGTATAGAAACTAGTTAAAACTTATAATTCATTCGTATGTTTGTCGCCGGCTTACAAGTGAAACAACAGTTCATACTATTCACGATAGGAATTCCTAGATTTTCTATGCCAAATAAGGGTATTTTAAAACTGGTGAAGTTAGTTCTTTGCATGAGATTAGATTTCTTCTTGATAAACTCAATATTAAGCTTAGTGAGTAGAATTTTTTCAAAACTATATCTTATGACTTTGTGTATTTCACTTGTATATACGACGATGTATATGAATTTAACATTCAATTAGACAATAAAAAGAACAAGCGATAAAGGAATCACACACTAACACATACAAGTATGAATTAAGAACATAACTTATAAATATTTTTATTTAGGGTTATAATAATGTGTCTTTGAGAGCATAACAGCTCATCAAAAGCAGGCAAATTAAACAATAATGTTGGTATTTTAATGGCGTAGTCATTTTAAATTTGTTGCCCCTTTAAATAATGCAATAATTTTTATAGTCAATTAGAACAACTTCATGTAAATGACTGCTTAGTGAATCCTCTTAAAATATTTTGCAGATGTTTTGGTGACATTAATGAAATGTTGAAATATGATTTTAAAAATAAAAGAATTTACCTCTGAACAAGTACAAAATAACTCTAATTTTAAAAATAATCGCGATATATATTCGTATAATTTGCAAACGGGCAAATCCCTTTTGGTTTATCTCCTAATAACTGAAGAAAATAATGTTCAGTCTTCATTAATAACCTCCGAACGTTGTCCCTTTTTCGTTAAAATTGTCAAAAAGTTAAAAAAAATCAGACTCGAAAGAAAATTAAATGTCGTATGAAAAGGAAATAACTCTCGTGTTCACATAAAGTTTTCTCAGTATCTGAAGTTAAATAGAGTAATTTTCAACTCCATATCTTGCTATGATTTCCAGCGGGAAACTTCGCTTCGTTTAGCATGAAAATTGAATGAGATAAAGTTTCGTTGCTGCTATATTTCAGCCTAAACGCACGGAAGTTGATCTTGATTTTTATTTTATTTCAAGAAATATATTTAACAAGGTTATAAGAAATGTGTCTTTTACTTTGAGGTGCATTTGTGAGTTGATATTGCAAAACTCATTTTATTAATCTTCAGTCTTAAATCAACAATTTAGTATTCTTTTTGTGGGAAGGAAATTTCTCAATAGAATCGTTTTTGAGATATTTGATTGCTTTTTGTTGAAAACTTGATAAATTAAATAATTCATGATTATGGTATATCGCATTTTTCAGAAACCATTGTAGTTTGATTTTTTAAACTGCATAAGCCAAAATACAAATGTATGTAACATTAGAAGTTTTTGCCAGATTTAAGCACTCATTTTTATTTTTAAAATTGCATGAGGTTTATTTTTCTCGAAACATATTTTAGGAATGTATCGACTTGTTGTCTAAGTAATGTTCTTTACAGTTATCTTAAGCGTGTTTATAATTTTGGGAAAGTGGTAATACACTTACAAAAAAGCAACTACTTCCACGATAAGAGTAATACAAAATTGATTTATTTTGAAAAAAATCAAGTATTTGTTTAAAAGCAATGAAATTATAATAAATTTATTTATTTTAAACATTATAAAACTACTTCTTTTATATTATGTTTTAGCGTTTTGTGTTTTATTTGCAATTGAATTTAAATTGTCTAGAAGGAGAAAAAAAATAGAGTATAACCACAACGTTTGCTGGACATCTAATAAGTCAAATACGTTATCATTATAATAATTTAATTTGTAGTTTTCAAACACTTTCATTGAGAAATAAAACTATTGTATATAATATTCCACTATCATTATCAGTAAGCCTGGATTCTTGTCAGATAAAAATTGAAATCAATTAGAACACTTATGAATTCCTCACAAACAATTAATTTACAGCATACTGACACTTTTTCTGTTATCTAATTATCAATCTAATTTTTTAGTCATAGAATCTGATGGAGAGCATTATCTGCGTTTCACTCTAGCTTCTTTTTATAAATAGTAATTTTTTTTCTGAAATAAAAACTTTTTTTAATAAGGATTTATACATTATACGTTACTTCGAAACACTATTATATTGGTACTAAGATTCTTTATCTATCACAGGCGTGTACTATTTTCAATATTACGGTTTGTTTACAGACTTAATCACGCACATCTACTCCTTGTATTATGCTACATGTTTTGTTTTACAAACAACTTTAACTAGGTTATTAAAATTTTAATTTCTTATATTTAAAAACTTCAACCTGATGCTAGTCTGACATGTATTCTGATAAAATTAAGATCGTTACTTGGAAAGGAAGCATACAACTAAATTTCATCAACAGAATTATTAAAATATTCTCCTAAATTACAAACATTTTGTAGTTAAAGTCAACAAATTAATTGGAAAATACTGTTTCTTAATACGGACGCTGATACTTTATGAGCCATGATAGCCCAGTTGAAAGATCAATTCATTGATCGTTTGCAATTAGAATTTATTTTTTTATTTTTCAGAGCCGTATCGCGGTTGTAAGAGTGATAGATTACTCACCGGATGGTTTCAAGTCTGAGACTTGATCGAAAGACGTGGGAGTTGGTTCACGTTAATTCTGCCGTAGCCTCAAAAGTTCTAACGTTGGTGTGTGGTTTGGAATTTTTGAAAATGGGGCAACAGCTCTGGTGGGGACTAGGTCATCTGACCGTATTTGAAAATTACAATTTAAAAAAAATTACAATAAATACATAAAAAACGTTTACATCTTGGAAAGTAATCTTCGGGAATGATCCCGGACCGTCACCTATAGTCCGTTGTGTTGCTCAAGCGCGTTGTTAATTCAACTACCACGTTCCTAACTGATACATTACGTCATTAGAATTATCAGCGCTGCTTATATTTCACGAAACACACTGTTAATCTTTACAAACATTCATATTACATTATGAATTCAAATTTTCGTTATTGATCTTACTGCTATGTGATAAGCTCCATTTCATATTTATATCATATTATTATGTACTAGGGCATACCAGATTTAAATTTTACAACAAATAATTTATAAATTTTCCTCTAAATATTACTTTAGCTCATTTTTGTTAAATTTTTGTTTAAGCCTGTATGCATATTTGTAATAATCGAGTTCACACACAGTTCCGGTAAACTTAATATTTAATTAATTATTGTGGTCTGGCTTGTCTAAGCCACAAACATAACGGGGAGCACGTATTGCTCATTCAAGTCCTTTCAGCACATCAGAGGAACGTCCTTCCTCTTTATGTTTGACTTGCTTCTCCTCGTTTGCTGCTCGCGCAGCCCAAAAGAGATAGAGGGCGCTGGTGATGAGGAGTGGGGGAGGTATGTAGTTTCACCCCTACATATATTATTCAACGCTTATTTATAAATATTTTCATTTATTTCAATTTCAAAGAAGTTTAAGGAATTATAATTCATCACCATTTTAATACCATTTTCAGAATGAATATTTGCTTGTGAATCGTTTATAATACTTCAAAAGACTAGGTAGGCTTTCGTATTCATATGTTAACTAAAATAATAGAAAGTAAAGACGAGAATCTGAAGACGGTTGTTCTATTCAAATACATTTATACATCTATGTTCAAACATATTTAATTAAATTTTGAAACTAATATTTTCGATTAACTAAAATTGGTTGCAATAGATCATCTTACGATTTAATTAAAGTCATTCGCATTCACATTAATTGAATATATTTTGCAATCTAGAAACTGTGTATCATATTAAAATTGATGTGAGTTAGTTGAGACAAAAATAAATCAACTAAAATTGAGGCAAATGAAATGTGTTCGATAGTATAAAATGCAATCGAATAAATAAATGCATATAGATTAAGAACGTCCCTTGAGTCAAATGCAAGTATGTGCCCAACTGAAAAATCCTACAAACGTGTATGATTATTAATCAATGTTTAATAATGTTCAATGTCTTATCAATAACACATTTTGGTGATGTTTAGGCATACTGAATAAATTTTTGACGATTTCATAATGCTAAAACAATACTTTTAAAATATAACATCCTATATGAGAAATCATAATAAACTAACACATTTTCTTTTCAGCAGTACTTCTTTATGAGAAACTGTTCTGAAGTATTCTTCATTTACAATTATACCTTTTGCTTATTTATATTGATTAAATATTTTCGAACACTACGTGCACATTTGTTGTAAGGGGTGGGTTACAGTGGTAAGCATATTTTTCCATACTCTGTGGTCGTCAATTATTGTGTCGTCTTTAAAGTTATGAGAAATGGATGTGAACAATGACTTAAAACCTTAAATACCAAAAGACATTGAATATAATATTTTGAATGTTTCTGTTTACAGAAATATTAAATTAGTTATTCAGAGAGTAGCATCTATCATCTCCTTATAGGGCATTAAATTATTAAAAATAACAAACTAAAAACAGAGAACTTAGGAAACAGAATGAAAAGGATAGAAATAATTACTTATATGCTCATCTTATTCTAAATGACGAAGCCCTAAGATAAAAGACAATGCATTTTATCAAGAAGGAAATGTAATTAAATTTTATTGATCGTTCTGTCAGTCTTTGGGTTTAATATGAAAATACTACAGACATGGTACGTAATAGTTTAAGTTTGTATTTCTTATATGTGCTAAAGTTTTTGCTTTTCCTTTATGTGTCATCTGAGAAGTTGTAATTTTAAGCAACCACTTTAATATCCTCTTTGATGGAATATTTAGTCAGCACAAATCGTTTTTGTTTTCCTGGATTTAGCTTGTTACACCAGTAATTGATTTATTTTACTCCGAATTTAAGGTTTATGGATCATACTTTATCCTAAAAGAAGGTATCAATCACAGAAATACATCGCTTAAGAGTATTTTGTCTAGATATTTATTCATCTTTACTTTTTTTTTTTTTTTCTTGAAACTTAACAATGGCAGTTTATGCATCTAGTTGATTTATCTCTTCTCTACTTATGCCTCTGTGAAAGACCACTTCTATAAAGAGACTACCTCTCGTAAAGAGCGTTTATTTCTGGTCTATAATTTTTGGCTATACATTCAATGTTAATTTTCCATTATTTAAAGGACCATTTATTTCACGTCTCTCTATCTGTAAGACTTCTTAAGATCTTCAACTTTTCAAACGACTTCCAACTGTGCAGCCAAGCTCTATGGAGAAACCAAACATTTGTGGTGTTTGGGGAGTGTATGAGCAATTTTTTCAGCCTAGTGCTGCTCATATGTAGTTGTACCATTTAATGTTGTCTGGGTCAGGCTCCCTGATGACGCCCTGATCCACCAACATTTCTTCATTTTTTTTTGTCATTTTTTAAGACTTTTGTTGCAATTTTTTTGGAAATTCCTGTGTTCTTGAAATTATATTGCTTACCATGCTATGTCTGCAGCTTCAGCACGCTTACATGGGTAGTTTCGAGTTTCGGCTTCTGTTTAATGCACCCCGGCTGTTTGGGTATATATATATATATATATATATATATATATATATATATATATATATGTGTGTGTGTGTGTGTGTGTGTTTGTGTGTGTGTTATTTTCCATAAACCTTATACATCGCGTGGTATTATTGTTTATGTTACCAGGTGAATGACAGCTTTAAGGATGTTGCGTAAAATGTATTTCTCCAATTGTTTCCACCAGATCTTCCCCAAACAATTCTACATTCGAATATTTTGTTGAACTTAAGCAACATGATTTTTTAAACATAGTAACTTATTTATTTCTTCCATTTCGGTTGGCATGGTAGCCTAGTGGTTAGTGCTATGGATAAGATTGCGACAGGCTCAGGGTAAAAATTCCCGCCCATGCATGAATGCTCTTTTTAGGAAATCCACTTTAAGACCTAGATCCCGTTTGTGTGATCACGTTTGTGTGGCATAGAAATTTGAAGAGTGGGGTGCCAGCTGAGGTGTTGACTGGTCATCTGACCGTGGTTCAAAATTCGTGGTGTTTTGCTTGGATTTTTCCCACTGGGATTGATCCTGGTTCGTCGCCAATTGCCATGCGGTTTGCTACAGTGCGAGACAAATTAAAATACCTACCCATTTTGTTGTAGAGAACGCCTTAGAGCGAAAAACTAAACCCCTAATGTTCCTTGGTACAGTAAAATGGACATGAGGTACATGAAGACACATCCTTATAGGGTTGTTTCACCGCTATGTTTGACTGCGAGTAGTGCATGATTCGGTTGGAAAGATTACACTGGTCAATTGCGTTACAGTGAAATTGCTTCTTAGATGAAAAAAACCAATCCTGAATTATTTCAATGTGCTGAACACGAATATCACCTTAAAATAAGTTGATACTCTCGTTGCACAGATATGAACGTTTTGTCAGTTATAAAATGCTATTGCGTAATATAATGCAATTTAGTCAGATAAATACACGGAGACGAAATTGTTTTGCCATATTTGAGCATCCCTTTACAAAAATTATTTATTTCATCATGCACACCAAGTTTTTATTGTTGGCTTCACGAAGGTAACTGCGCAAGAGCAAGCAATAGTTTATTTATAAACGCAAAACGGCACGGCTCGATTAAGTTAATTTTATTTTGTCCATACTTTTCGAAGCTCTAGCCTACACAAGTGATTGTTACAGTGTAAAATCTACAGTAGTAATGCCTCGTGGCTGCGTTAATAGTGCTAATAACTTATGTTATATTTGAGGAGAAGTGACCTCTGCTGCACAGAAGACCATCAGCACGATAGTTAAGAAAGCGTGTAATTTGTATTCTAGTGGAAGATGAGGTACATCCACAAGAGCAAACTTAGTGGATGAGTGCATTGAAAGTGAAAGCATTGCTCGAATGTAACAACCCCATCTAGAATATTTGGGATGACCTTGGACGTGCTCTCTCCCATATACTCCTTCCAAAATTCCAGCCAATTCTCTGTTGGAAGAATTACAGTTATTGCCCTCTGGTGCGCTGGACCACCTAATTGAAGGTTTGGAGGAATGTCTGTGGAGCTTGTATGAACGTCAGAGAGAGGGGAGGGGGTCACATACCTTATTAACCTTTACGATAAGGCAGATTAACTTTTGTTACCACTAAAATATCGCTTACACCAGCGGCATGGTATCAGTGCATGTTATCCCCCTTTTAAGTGACCGTTGGCATCAATCACCCTTTACGAGCTGTCAGCGACTGATCTTCTGAGGATCCCTTATTTTGTTCGTTGCTCCAGTACCCTGCCGACCGTTAGGTCTGAAAGCTTTGGGTGAAGCATAAAGTCGTCAGGTGATGTCTCTTCTCACGCCAAACGATACTATGAAAGGAAAGCATCATTCGCAAATGCCACTCACAGCCCTATTACTCAAGTTAGGTAATTAGGTATCGGGGATTGAAGAATCTCGAGAAAAGCCGTTCTTAGAGACGATTGAAAAAATCTAAGCTCCGCATAGTGTGTCATTTTCGTAATCTATGTGGACAAAATTCTTGCATCAAAAATACACTGGTTTTAGGTGATTATAAGACATTGTGAGTGATAATGATTTGGTGTATATTTAGTGTTTTTAGTTACTATTTGGATGCAGAAATATGCTAAATTTAGAGAAATTTGTCAACTTTGCTCCATGAATTAAATATACTTCAATTATTAACCGTATATTTATGCTAATACACACCTGAACAATGGTCAGATATACCCATAACAGTTTCATTTAAAAATAAAGAATAACCCAAAAACTAAAGGGGAAAATATTTGAAACCTATTACAAAATTCAACCTTTTTGGAAACATTTGGCTGCGATTAGCTTTAAAATTTGCTTGTAACCTTACTATTAGTGGATCTGAGGTAATCACTAATGTATTCGTATTAGTTATTGACATTTTTATAGAAAATATTTCTATTATCGCCTATTGTGTTTATTCCTTGTCTTGCCCTTTTACGAAGGGGACAAATTACCAATACAAGAAGTGAAATAATATTCTCATTGACCATTAACTTCCCTTGTAGTTAAGTCTACTAATTATTTGGCAAAAAGAAATTTGATGGATCGACAAGGTCTAGTTGAGGGTTTGACAAATAATATTGTTTCCCTCATTAGTACAAATAAGGTACCAAACACATACTAAATACACATTGTTTACAGTGATATTTTTTTGAAAAAATTAATAGAAAGTTTTCTGTTCAGCGTCATCACAGCCCCTCATTATAATTATATTTCTGATATTATATTTCAACAAACTCAGAATGAATAATTGTTCATAAATTGTACTTAACCGTTTAACAGAGCAGATGATAAGTGAATAGTTGTGAGTTGTGGTACAGCTGAAGTTTCCGTGAAAATCATCCTAGAAGAGTAACATCCGTTTAGCTCATTTTTGTGTTATACGGAGAATGTAAATAGAGTTAATGTTCTTTATGTAATTTTATATTGGAGCATAGAAAGATTAATGTCAATTCTTAGCCAAAGCACAGGATTTGCGGATAATTTTACTGACGTTTTACTAAGACACGGATCGTTTTCATAATTGTACGTCTTCCAGAAAAGCAGCAAGAGGTTTCTGACGATTAGAAGTAGAATATCGTACACCTGACTTTCGAATTTTACTTCAGTTTTCATTGACAAATTTTTTGACTAGTTGTCTCTACAAAGTTAGGAGTTTCGTTTTCTATACATTGGAACTGCAGGCTTACAAATCTTTTTGAGGCCTTCCAGGCCTATTTTTCAAACTTCTTTTTAAATTATTTGATAGATATTGAATCACAGTGTGAGAAAAGGTAAGATTTCCTTGAAGTCAAGAAGAAGTATTTCTGAGGAATAGTTCTTTGTATCAGTTCATTTTACTCCTCTTTTGCTCAATTCTTTGGCGTGTAATTCGAAAATTTCGCTTTGACAGTATTTAAAACATCTGAAACAGTATTTGGAAACAAATTTTCTACGATTTCTTGAGAAATATAAGTTAAAATAGCATCGATTTTTGTTGTCTTCGAATATATCACCCAAATGTCAAAAATGGACTGACGAAAAATTTACATAGTCATTCTGAAATTTAAGCACTAGCTATCAGTTCCGAAAACTTCCGCAAGTAAATTTTTGTTCTGAGCACGTCAAATGAGTCAGGCTATAATGCATAGGTAATAATTTAGTTGTATGCGGTAGTATAATGTTAAAAGTCTAGTTGAAATTTGAAATCAGCAGTTGCGTAAGACGCTAATTAGCTATACATTCAAAGGAACCCAAGAAACTAAAAGTACATAAACATACCTCGATGAACTGAAGTTAATGTTAATGTCCACCAAATAGCACTAAAGAAAATATAGCAGCTATAGTTTTGTGTTTTCCTTTAAGTACTAATACGTATTCGCCAGATTGGTTTTGCAGCCAACGCAAAAAGTTCGACCTAGGACCCCTGTACTTCCAGTTAGGAGGAAGTACTTAGAAAAATGAAATGGTTGGTCTTGCTAAGGCGATATACTACTCTTAAGATATGATGTCTTTTTGACATTCTGCGACACTAAGAAAGTTGAATTTTGTCCACCTAGAATCAAAAATGACACACTGTGCGCCACAGCCTAAAGGCAAGGTTAAGATATGTTTCGTTTGTTTGTAGAGCTTACAAAACATTTTTTGAATGTACAAACGTGTTGATAGTTAAATCTATACGTATATACATATATTGCTTACTTACATTTTGTTGTCATGAATCCACAGCTGAATTTCCAATCTTCATGTAAAATTTTGACTCAATGAATAATTTTATTAGTTATTTCAAATTTATTGTCGAGTGCTTAACTTTTGGAAGCTAGTATAATTTGTAGCATATTTGAAAAACACAAGTTTAGCAAAGCAACGTTTTAACCATAATTAAGTTTCAATAGCAGTAACGCAAGAAGAATGTACAGCTGAATTCTTTAATGCCCACCTTGTTTAATAGAAAAGAAACGTATTTGGGCTTGAGTCAATTAATGATTCTTTATTTTTGCACTTATGCTTTTCACCATCAAATGGAAATTGAAGTAAAATGCACCGTATTATTTACTTGATTTTTCAGTACTGTAAATTAAAAAAGTAGATTTTTGAAATGGTCGCAAAAAACGTTTCGAATAACTGTAGAACTTGATACGATTCAGTTACATCAATTTAGTTCTAAATTTACCTCTCATTCGATTAGAAAACTATTCTATAATTAGCTTTCCAATTTAATGCAGAATTTGAATTACTACAAAAAATGCTGTACAGTTTCTTCTTGAATAATGTTCAGTGTATTTCGTTATTATTTTATGTAAGTTCCTAATTCCATATTTTTATGAGCTAAATACATTTTTCTTATTGTATCATATTCCTAAAAACAAAACGTATTTGGTTTGCAAATAAATAGAAAATAAAATATCTAGTGTGACATAATTTAGATAGGAACACAAGTCTATTCATTATTTGTATCTACTGGTTTATATACTAAGTAATTGTAATCATTTTAACACCCTAATTAACGCAATGAGTGATATGTTATGAACCATTAACTATTAAGTTTCAATACAGAGGCTGTTCACACATTTTTTAGACAATGTATATTGTATTCACAAAACTAAATTACATAAAATTCTTGTGTTTTAAATGTTCTATTTGATAGCCCTTACTCTGAACTATATTTCGTACCGTAATTTCCAGGATAATAATGCCTTTTGAAGTGTCAGAAGAGGTATTCTATCCAATTCCTCCTGAACAGCTTTCTCGAGTCCTTTAAGGGTTGTGGGACGACGTTTGAATACTGCAGATTTTAAAAGTCCGAAAGCACAAAAATCCATAAGTGATGCATCGGGAGATTTAGTAGGGGTATCAGTGAAGCGTATGGCCTTGATACCGGTTTTTTGTTCCATTTCTTTTAGCAAATTTACAGTGGATTTTGATGTGTGACTGCTAGTTTTGTCTTGATGCAGTTCCACAGATTGATGGCACTGTGGGTAAAGCGATGGTATTTCATTCAGAAAAATTTGCGATAAAATATGTTCCTGATATTATTTGGAGTTAATTTTATCATTTTTTCCACTCTCTTTATTTTTAACTTGCCATTATATAAAAAAACAGCATCAATCATGGATCCCTTAGAAAAACTTTCTTTCGATTCTGTGAACCATGTACTTAAATTTTTTTCTCCCCTTTCATGATAATAAATGGCTCTTTTTTTTTCTGCAATCATTTAAATACACCCATGATTCATCTATTGTGACAATTTTTTTCCATTTTTCTCTGGATAAGTGTTTTTTATATAGAATTCGGCGTTCCTGTGTTCAGCGATATGTTTTAGAGACAGACGATGCACATTGCGTTTTTTCGCTTTCTTAAGATTTAAATCAACGTTTATCATTTTGTTTACAGTGAACACAGAGCATTTTAAGGATTTTACAACTGTCCTTTGACTAGGGAGATTTTCTTTTAACATTAAACAACGTACCTTTGCAATAGTCGAAGATGTCCGTTTCTTCCTTGGATACTTGTTTGGAATTTTTGTCCAACTTGAGGCTTCAATTTGACGTTTTTTTCCTTTCTTGTTGACGATATTACCTATCGACGCTTTAGATATCACAAAACCATGACTCTCACATCGTTTTTAGGTAACGGAATATGCATGTCTCTCTTCGGAAAGAGCATAAATATAGTCTTTGAACCACTGCATCGTTAAAAACGCCATTTTGAATAAAAACAAACCTCTCAAGCCGCAGACGATAATTTTGACTTTTAAAAACGTAGTACAACTGTAATTATTTCTTTTGCAGCAAACGATTTTTACTACCGCTAACCAGAATCGTCTAAAAAATGTGTGAACAGTCTCTGTAGCAGTAACGGAAGAATGGGACAACTGCATTGTTTAATGCTCAAAATAACTTGTTTAATACAAAAGGAATGTATTTGTCAATTCATGGTACTTTAATTTGCACTCGTGCCTTTCAGCCACAACTAGAAATGGAAGTAAAATGCATCGCTTATTATTTAGTTGATTTTTCAGTACTGTAGTTTAAAAAATTATGTTTTTGAAACGGTGGGGCAAAAAACGATTCCAATTATAGTAATACTTGATACGATTTCAGTCACATCAATTTAGCACTAAATTCATAACACTTTCCCTCTCATTCAATTTGAAAAACATAAATTTACACATATAATTAGCTTTTTAATTTAATGCAATATTTGAATTGCTACAGAAAATACTAGAAGTACTCGTAGAAAATACTCGTTTTTAGTAATGTTTCGAGTTCTTCGTTATTATTTTATGAAAGTTCTTAATTACATGCTCCGTTTGAACTAAATAAATTTTTCTTATTTTATCATTCATAAAATCGGTTGTGTTCATAATTACATAGAAAACAGAATATATAGTGTGACATAAATTAGATAGGAACCGAATGGAATTCATCATTTGTATCTGCTGGTTTAGATACTAATTAATACTGATAATAATTAATAATTAATTCTTATTAATGTACCCTAATTAACGGTAATGAGTGGGATGTATGAATTCCAGGCATCATTAAGTGGTGAAATCAGTAACTATAGTTTCAATACCACCCATTAGTTAAAATTTGTATCAATGTTCAGAAATATATTAGTTTCTTACTTACACAGTTACTTTTTCATTTCTCCAGTTAGAACTGTTAGTGAACATAATTAATATATCGTCTGACTAATTAGCAAAAATAGTAACTCCACTGTTAACGTTTAGGAGTTACCAGTTTTTCTAATCAACAAGACTTTACGTGCATCATTAATCGGTAAATTTGATTTTTTTCCATCATTATATTATGTCAATGATAAAAAGAGGCAAGTAGTAACAAGAGATTTGTTTGAATAACTTCACGTTTTCAAATGAAAAGTTGTTTTGTTGGATATGTGATTGTTTTTTGAAGCATAAAGCACGGTTATTAAATTGTGTATTGGACTGCAGTTTAATAATTTGGGATACGTCATTTTTCATACGTAATTAAATCTGTTTATTTGTTTGTTTAAATAAATATCATAAATAAAGTCTAAAATGTAACTATACCCTCATTAAAATTTAATTAGAAATACGTCAAACGATATTTATTTTCGTTACATAGAAATTTAATTATCATTCGTTGTACCGATATGATAAAAATTCATTTTGTTGGTTCATACAATGCATGTAGCTTGCTGAAAAATCTGACAAATAAAACTGTTTACATGTAAATATAATTTCTATGAACTAAGTTCAAATGTCGTTATTATGTATTTATTTTTATGAAATTACGCACTGCGTTTCACAGAAACACTCAATTTAATTAGAAACTTAAAATAAATGAATTAATATAAGATAAAAGTAATTAAATTATAAATTCATGCGATGAGAATTCATAAATGTGTACAATTATGAAGCATATTATGTCACAAAAAAAAAGAATTCAGTCAGTAAACAATGCTTACGAAAAAATATAAAATTACAAGCATTTCATATATATGAGACATAGACTTCCAAATCTTTCTATTACAATTTTCATATCAGTAACGAGAAGGGAAATAATTGAAGCATTGAACACTCCAACATTTATGGAATAATAACAAAAGTTAAAGATAAAACATACACACGTCGCAAATTAAAATTATTGTTTGTACTGTGTTCTAATTAATAATATAACAGTGCATCTTACTTATGCTTATTTTCACAATATCTTGAATTATACAAGCAAATTAAAATAAATCATACTCCATATAACAAAAATAAACATTAGCACAAAATAGACACTGAATAACCCTATAAAGAAGAATTAAGGAATTCTCTTTTGCAAATGAAAAATACTCTTTTTATTGCACACCACCTTTTGTATTTCTCTTTCTTTATATTCTCTAGGGTTCCACCCCCTGCCCTGTTTGCCAACCCACGGAGACTGCTACTCATTCCTATTTGGTTTGCTTCGCAAACCAAGACTCCTTTTGCAATACCGATCTCCTGCGATGACGAAATTATCTTAATAATTAGTAAAATTTGATTTGACTTGCGGGTCTATGACGTCATAGCGTGGGCTCTGCCCCCTGCACGCTAATGCTGGCCAACCCGCTGTTAATGCTAATCTATCTCATTTGGTTTGCTTCACAAATCAACACTCCTTTTGAAGTTATTTAGCTTTTTTTTTTACTTCAACACTTAATGGACCCTTAACTAAAAGCCGCATTAGTAAAAAACCATCTTGTACCCTATACAATATTGAATAAACCATGTTCATCTCGTAACTTTCTGATCTGTACTTAATCGGATAACCGTCTGAGAATCGAGCGAAAAAACGAGCATGACTTCACAGCGAGTTTCAAGGGCATCTGACCAACCCGTAAGACCGAAAATGCAAACTTTATTTACATGTACGCAATCGGCGATCTAAAAAAAATGCGAAATTTGTATCACCAACGTTTGATCGCATCGAATTTATTTATGAACCCATTTCAAAAATAATAATACCGTAAGAAATAATACATTGTGAGGTTTCCAGTGATGTTTTCAAATTTAAAAACTAATCGTTTTAAGCTACGGATATGACAGTTTAAAAAAATGAAATGTCCTAATTTTTTCCGAGTTTCAAAAAATTATTTTCAGGAACCAAATTGATTTGTCTAAAAAAACTCGCTGTGGTGGAAAAATTTACGTTTAGAGGTACTCTAGAAAAATCACGGCTGGAGATTGAAGGTTGTGCGTCTTTTGCTCACTCGCGTTAGAAATTGCGCTTTTTGAACTTTAACACTTAATAAACTCTAAACTAATAGCGGCTGCGGTAAAAAAATCTTCTTCGTCTTGTTCCCTGTACACTTTTGAACAAACCACGTCAATTTTGTAATTTTCTGATCAGTACTTTCTCGGAAAACCGTCTAACGGCCATATGACGTCACAACGACCAAGGCCGTTTCACGTTTCCTCTGCGCAATCAACAAATTGTACTCTTTCGCGTGAGTGTACAACGTAAAAATAGGTAGCATAATACTTTGAATAAACCCGTAGCTTCAATTAGTAAAACGTCAGATTGTAAGATGATTACATGGTATACTTTTGTCTCATAATATATATATATATATATATATATATATATATATATATATATTGTCAAGAAATCCAAAAATCCAACCCCCCCCCCTCGAAGCCATATGGTATGAATGGAATTTAAAATGTGTGACGCATATCGTCCCGCAAAGTGCAAAAGTTCGTATGTCTTTCATTTGCATTTTTCAGGAGAGCCAAACATTTAATCGTTTCCCTAATACCGCATCTAAACATTCAGGCGAATGTGAGTATAATCCATGGACGTAGGAGAGATAAGAAGTGCCCTGACAAGGTTTTGCTACCGGTTTAACTGAAGCCGACATTTCCATGTTTTTAACGCAGTAACATGGCGGCCGCGCATGCGCTGTTACAAACCTTTTATAAGGCTCATTGTTTTTTTTCATATTGAGATGTGTTCATTCATTTTGCAACTGAGCGATGCTATATTTAGCAAAGATTACGAATTTTCGCCATATCTTGTTTTTTAAATGATAATATATGTAAGTACGATATAAAAAAAAATTTACTACCTTATTCTGATTTGTTTTTAAATTTTGTGATTGAGAATATACTTTAATATAACTACAATGAATGCATAAATTGGTTTCCACAATTAGGCATTGAAATTCACTTTATTGATTTCCTTCATACGTTGAAACTTTTGGCCCAATCATTCATTCGAATGTTTGTTTTCTTGTGGTATTTTACTTCTTATTATGCACGGCTTATCTATACCATCTCTTCGTTCTGGGCCTTTGGGAAACCTTAAATGAAAATTATTTTAGTTATATTTGTATATAGAAACCTATGTATATAGATCCTGTCTAATGATAAACCTGTGTAACCATATCTTTTCCAAGTCCCAGCAGTTTTACTGGTTGTACTGTTTATCTTAGACTATTAAAACAAAGATTTATAAACATAAATTAATTCAATCTAAAAAACCACTGTATCAAACTTCTTTACGATTACTTATATTGATATTAAATAAACATGCTTGATAAATTGAAGATTTATTATGTAATATATTACGTCTGTCCACACAAATCCACCCACAGAAAGGGTCTTTTTTTATAAAAATTTTTCACGAAACATTTAAGAGCTTTTTTTTTTTTTTTTTTGCCAGTTGAGGAATTTTTGTTTTTTGTTATTTTTTCCGTAGCAGTTCTGACGTATCAAGTTGTAATATTTCTTGCTTTTTTTCTTTGATAAATAGTTTTCTCTTTCATCATGCCCACTGATAGTGTAATAGATAAGTTTCAGGGTATTCTTACACAACATTCGCAGCTTTGTTTTTCTGCTGGTTCACAAATGTGTTTAAACTTACAATTTTTTTTAAATAAAAAAAATTCACTTTTTACAACGTTTCTAAATGTGTTTTCAAGCTTTTTTTTCGTTGTAAAAAGAAAAATATTTTTGAAATAATTCTTTTCTTGGCGACTTTAGAATTTCGCCAAAAGATTCGCCAAGGCCGTTGCTACCGCTCATAAAAGTAGACTGTAGTTGTACTAAACCTAGGACTGCAAGCATCAATTGCATGAGCTCATTATCTTAACCATTGGCTCAAGAGATTCTTGTTTAGAAAATATTCATAGTTACAATGTTTTAAATATTTGCTTCTCTTCCAAAGCACTCATCAACAAGTTGCTCACAGTCCAAGGTTTCAGTAACATTCAAGCAGTTACTTAGTTGATCAACGCAAAAGAACTTAACAAACACAAAAAATACGTTTTAGAAAACCAAAAGAAAAAATTTGTAATTCGAATTTTATAACTGAAACTGTTTCCTTCTAAATCATGTAACATGAGGTAATATTTTCACCCATGAACTAAAAATACCGCTACTGTTTCTTTGACTGTAATACTTTTTCATTAAATAAAAATTAAACTTCCCTAAAAAGCAGTTTCTAACTCTTATTACAACTGGTAGAATATACAGTTCAAAAAGCTATCAGCCCATAAGATACATCAAATTAAACTTACCTATGAAACGATATTCCAGGGATCTTCTTTGTATTTCGGTTTGTAAGCCCGTAGGGGACACAAGACGTCAAATCCAAATCAAAACTAAGAAAATGGTGAGAATTACTTCATTAAAATCTTCAATCAAAACCGGTATAACCACGTTGATTAAAATACACGAGCACAATGTTTTTAACGCACGAAGATGAAAACGCGGTTACGGTTTTGGCTTCAATAATTCAGAGTAAAGGCACTTCCGTATCTTTTCTACATCGATGGTAGAATCGCGAGGAGATTGGCGAGGCAGATGTTTAATTATTATGTTTACTCGTCATTCGCATCGTTCTTCATCTCGTGTCTCGTATCACTCGTAGGGAACCGTTTTTTTGGACATGAGTCAAAGGCTTGGCGAAGAGGCGCCACTCAGTGGGTGTCTGATCCCTGCCCCAGAGAGCGAGTTATCAAGGGTAGATTCGCCACAACTCGGCGAGTATGTAAACGGCTTTTCACGTTGTGGGAACGAACGTGCGAATGCCACTCGCAGATGTCGGCGAGTGACGAGGCGAAACTCAAGCGGGATTGTGTAAATGATCTATTATGATTTGATTATATTTTGTTGCATACATTTGGATGCAATTTTTATTGGATAAACTGATGACATTACAGATTTTGCCAGAAGGTGGAAATCACAAAATTCCACATATAGCAATAATCAAAGAAAAAAAATGGAATTTTTACATTCGACATTTGCACTTTAAGTGACAGTATCAAGAATAAAAGAGATGATCACAAACAGTTACAAATATAGATTATTTAATTGCTCTTGCATCATAAAGGTCATAGACAAGTAATCAGCTGTAAAGCCTCTGGTATACATGTCAATGTACGGTCTGAAAAGTAGTCAAACAAAACGTTACGCTGTAACATGCAAACTGTGCCAAGAATTCAGCAGTTATTTAGTCCATATCACTTATAGTTCGTCGTTGGTGCGACTAACAGCCTAGCATTTGCCATTCAATGGGACATACATATGGGAATCTTTCTAGCAGAGGAATAGCTTTAACATCACGGTGGGCAAACCTGGGAGAGGCAATCCATGTGTTGTCGGGCGTTACAGTGCTCTCAAGTAAGTCCTGGTATACATGGCATGAGAAACAAAACAACTGGTTGACCTGTTGAAGTGATGACTCCCCTCAATTTTGCACTAGTTATTTAAGTGGTGTGCAGCTACAGTAAACTGAGTATTTTAATGCTGGATCAATCTCCGCCACATACAAATGCGGTGATAATTCGCCTCAAGGTAGCACCTGGATTCGTCACAAAACGCACTACTATGTTATTCTATGACTGTTCACATCTCGGGAACGATACTACACAAGACGCACACGACGATTTCGGTTGCTATTCTCAGTTTACAGTCGCGTAAATCTCCGATGTAAGCCTTAGTGTAAATGGGGAACCATCACTTTCCATTCCCGGTCCCTCTATTAGTGATAGGAGGTATTTTCATATCACAGATGTATATGTGTTGTGGATGAACCAGTAAATTTTCTTCACGCATCATGTGTACAAGGGGTTATTTAACAGCTAATAACATCCAGCTATACAAAGCTCGTGTCTCCTAAATGATCTTTCTCTTCCTCGGCTAAAGACATTCCTATATCTGTCTCATATTGATCATATCGCGACTCGGCAAGAAAAGTGACTCAAATAAAATAAAATAAAAATTTCGACATTATGTCATTGAAAAATAAGTATGAGGTGCCCCAGCGTCTAATATTACTATTCTATAGAACATAATAGAAGTTACCACCACAAATAATTACTTAAAATTTAAAAGTAGCTTATACAATTTCAATATAAGTTTTACAGTATCCTTTAAGTTCATGTTTATCAAATTCTGCAATTTTGAGTTGTGTCACTTTTCTTGCCGTAGTGTGGTATGTCGGATATGCTAGACCGTCATGGAATCTAGACCAACACCTACAGAATGCTTGGCATAATTTGTAGCATAATACCCACAGTAACCAATGTTTCGAAAACTGACGTTTTCAGAGCTTTGCTTCATCATTATGGTATTCCAAAAGTGAATATTCATAAGATTCGAATATATAATAGAACAAAGCGGTATCAATTACGAAAGACGTAGCTGGTGTTAGCATATATTCAATCAATAATTAAATTTCGATTTGGATTAAAAATTATAGAACATACTATACTCTAAAGTAAAACTATCACTATATTCATAAAAAAAATAACCCATGTTAATAGCGCGGACACTTGTTAGAGGTGGTTTAGTTTGCCAAAATTTAGGTACGTTAATCATATGCCAATTTAACCTTCAAAGTGGTTTCGACGAGTTTGTTTTCTTGTTGATAATGATCTGACTGATTTTGCCAAGAACGAGGTATCTCGTTCAACAAGAACTGGTAAGTTTTGTTAATGAAGATATACCTCGACGAGATCATATACAAAACGGTACAAGATATTTCGACGGAATGACAAAAAAGTAGAGGAGAGAATTATGTCATTAAATTAGTCACGAGAGAGAATTGAAAGGCAAACGTGTATTTTGCATTCTTTCAATGAATACAAGATATTTATCAGATTATTCCCACCAAGTAACGAAACTGATCAATAAATTTAAAAAGTTAAGAATATTTGACTTTCGTAAACTCCGTAAGTTAAAAATTTGAATCCAAGCGACATATTTCTGTTATTGATCCGAACTAGGAGTTTCGAATTCTAGCTTCAGGACAATATTGAATTTTTGCCGTAAATGATTAAAATCAAGCAGCGCTAGTAGCACAGTAAATGCAGAGACGCTTTACCGATGTTTGCGAGTCTAATTAATTAGAAGGAGTCTAAATTGGGTTTTCCATAATTTCATAAAGGGATGGAAGCGATTCAGCTGTGTTAATTGCGTTACTTCTATTATGCTTAATGAATTGCATGATGTTCCCCAAAGAAATTAAAACACACAAACAACTGAAGATTTTTCACAACTTTCGTTCCGCTGAGGACTTTTATTTCCGTTGTTGTCCTTGAGGATTTAGATGATGAGTGAGAAATTAACATTCCAAATTGTATTAAACGAAAATTAATTTTTCCAGTAACGTTGGGGGAAATTAAGTTTTGTTAGGAAGCTTAATTAAATGACATTTCTTTCACGGGAACTGAAAGCTTTTGGTACGAAAAGTAACTGCCCGTCTTTTCCATTACGTTCAGTTAGAGCTAGTTTTTCGCAAGTCCCCGGAATATATATAAGCTGTCAGAATTGGAGCTTGCTGTTGGGATGACTCGTTTCTCTTGCGATCATTTTAAAAGAGAACCAACCTGATCATTGGATTAATTAGTTAATCAATTCGCTAATTTACGCTTATGCCAGGCATTGGTAATGTCTTCATAAAAATGTAGCTCTTAGGAATTCCTTTTTTTTTTATCCTGAAGTGTTGACACCCAAATTCACCGTTGGTTATGTTTAAAGTAAGTATTTAAGTAAAGTAAGTATATATATATATATATATATATATATATATATATATATATATATATATATATATATATATATATATATATATATATATATATATATATATATACCTCACCCTCGTATAAGGTCATCCCGATTATATGGTCAGCTTTCTTAAGTCCCGTCTAACGTAATAGGGAACATGTGTTAAAACGCACCGCTTATATAGTCATTTTATTTTCCTGGTTATCGAAATCGAATATATGGTAAGTTTTTTTTTTTCATCTTTTCAATGTGCTAATCGTTTTGTTTTGTGAAAAATAATAATTGTTGTAACATTTCTTGAGGCGGGGAGTAACACAGGGAATGACCAGAAGAAAAAAAGCCCGTGAGACCCTCTGCCCTTATTGCTGTTTTGCGTTGAATCATCGTCGGCGTTATACCCCCCCCCCCGCCCCCATGAATTATCTTCTTCCCCCAAGTTCAACAGGCGGAGAACTGTATGTTTATTGGTTGCAGTTATCTCTCCCTGTTTGAAAAGTACATTGAAATTGGGAACAAAAGAGTAAAGGAAAATTTTATTTCATTTAAATTATATATGACGAATAATAACGTTCATTTATTCAATATGACTTCCATAAGAAAAAATTTATCATTTGTTAAAAAAAATTAATTGATTAAAAAATTTAAAAATCACAATCCTTCAAAGGCTGCTTTTGAAAAAGCAAATTCTATACCCTGGATTAACTTCGCGGATTATTTTTTTAAATGTTCTTAAAAGTTTATTATTTGTTTATGAGCACTATATTCTGATTTGTGAATATAATCCTGCCATAAGGAAATAATGTAGTATTGTTCCGCTTATATGATCTGATTTTTCTGGACCGCTCAGCTGACTATATAACCGATACTGACTGTACATATATATTGTACACTTACATATATTGTGTACACTGTGGGAGCAATAAGCTAACTCTTTACTTCCCATTCTATTTGTCCCAAGGCTGCAGAAAGGGCCGAAGACAGTTCAAAATCACCACAGTATTAACTTTAAGTGTAAAAAGATTGCTATATGCAATTTTGATTGTTTTACCATTGTTTATTGAAAATCAAGTTTCTATCAATATTGTTTAACTAGTATTGCATTTTTTTTGGAAAAACACATAAATTATACTATTTATGTGTTTGAACTCGGGGACCGTTTGTTTCTTCCCATGCTGTAAATAATTTATCAAGAGTTAATTGATAGAGAAATAATATTTAAAATATTTAATTATACAGAACATTTTGTAATGGAACACGAAAAGCCCAAACAAAAAACGTACTGATCATAAAGACATAATTTTGCTTCACGGTATCAGGCAACGCTAGAATTAATGTTTATTATTTCTAATTTGATAAAATACCAAGGCAGGGCCATTTATAAAATGCCATACTGCTAATACTGGAGATTGAGGCAACTTAAGGGACAAGTTATTCATGACCTCATGAACCCCTTTTTTTAATTTGATTTAGAATTCTCTGTTTCATTCATTTTAATCATTCATTTCAATTTCCCGCGATGCGGATTCCATTGAAGCAAAAAATACTACTAAAGTTGTCACTGACGTTCTTCTGTGCTTTTTGCTAGCTAGAGGTAGTAATATATATATATATATATATATATATATATATATATATATATATATATATATATATATATATATATATATATATATATATATATATATATATATATATATATATATATATAAATATATATAAATATATATAAATATATATATATATATATATATAAATATATATATATAAATATATATATATATATATATATATATATATATATATATATATATATATATATATATATATATATATATATATATATATATATATATATATATATATATATATATATATATATATATATATATATATATATATATATATATATATATATATATATATATATATATAAGCCGGCGCCTCCGAATATTTTTTCACGTGCCTTTTACGGTTTCGCAGTCCATTATATCAGAAATGATTAATTTTTGAAAGTAAGGCTAAATTCATCATCACACGCCGTGATCCATCTGTTCCCATCTATTTACTATAAGATGTCCCATCAAATGATACCATATAAGGCAATGAAATATGTCTTGTGTATTGCTGATCAGGGAATAATTAATTTATTGATACGCAACTTGTAACTTGTTGCGCCATCTCTTGCAGCACTCGAACCATGACTGTGGTCTAATAAATACGTCTTTTTCACAGTACTCTGTCCTGCTTGTATTTTTATATTTTATAAGTAATTTAGTAGTTACATATAATATGGGGCTCAATAACAGGGAAGGCGCACCCCCTCGCCTCTTCCGGTCTGCCAGTATAGGCATAAGAAACAACAACATATAGAAAAATAAGTTCAATTACAAAAAAATTAAAATTGGTCTCAAGATTTGTGAAATCTATAACCAGGCAATTGAATGCATAATTTGATACTTCAAAGCAGATTTCTTTAATGCTTTACTTGATATATGATGCATTTATCTACTTAATGTATCACTTTACTACGAAATTATAGATGGAAAGAGTTTTTCATTTAAAATGGTAATTAAAATTGAAACTTTAACGTTGCAAAATTGGATATCTTTTGTAAGATTTTATTTTGAACAACAATATTTTCTTCTGAAATTATATTTTAATTAACAAATGATATAAAATTACTTATCATAAATTTAAAATAATTGATAAAATATTTCATTTCTAGTACAAGAAGTTGAATTAAAAAAAAGTGTATGAATGTTACTTAAATGTTTTCTTTAAATGAATAAGCAATTAAACAGACATTTAAGTTCTTTCATGTACCCTGTTATCAAATCAAATGAAAGTTTTTATAATTACTTGAGATAATATATATATATAGATATATATAGATATAGATATAGATATATACTAGCAGAAACCCGGTTGAATTAATAATACCTTGATTGTAAAGTCATCATAAATTTTTTTTCATAGTGGAATGTAACACAATAGAATTAAAGCAGTCTGAGTTGCGTACACCAATCGTTACTCAATGATATTTCTGTTACGATTTAGAATTGCTTTTGGCTTAGCCCTTAGGACAATTTTCGGCATCTTCCGAGACGAATTTTTCAAAATCCTTTCTTAGTGCACCCCTATAGTATAAGAAGAAACACCCTGCAAAATTTCCGCTTCCTTGGACTTGTAGTTCTTGAGATAATGATGAGTGAGTCAGCGGTATTTGAATTAGATAAATTCTATTATTCTATTCTGAAATGATGGTTGGAAAGAATAGCTTCTATTAAAAAACTGATATTTTGCTCTCATATGAAAAAAAATTCACTGGATTTCTTTCTGTATCTTTACAACCGATTTTGTTACCAAACGATGTTATGAGCTGTCTCAAAATGCATGAGCAATATTTGTTTTTATTGGTTAAATAATACAAGTATTTTCAACTTAAATTAAATATATATGAAAATATTTGTTAACATAATTTATACATTAACGTTATTAATACATAAATCCCAAAACTTTGTGATATCGTTATCTCTATATTCTCTCATTTCGCACTTGTGATTACTTTAATCTGCTATCGGTATAGTTTAAATTCATTGATGATGTTCACTCGCAAGCGGCATCTGTTCTTTCATAGCACACATTAATTGCATTAATTCGTCCTACTAAATTAAAATAGCTTCAGATAAGCTTAACTTAGCTGTGCCATTAGCAAATTATTACAAATATTAAATTAATAATTTGGCCATATAAATTCAAGAATAACACAATAAATATTACATTTATTTCGTTTACTTTTCGGAAACTAAAGCTACTTCCATGGTACAGTATTAGGTAATGTGATTCATTTTTAACGTACATACTAAGCAGAATATTTTAATTAAGGCAAACATGAGTCTATTTTATGAAGAAAATATAGTAGTTCTGGCTACGAAAGACCGTTCAAAAGTGTATCGCGTAATTACTCTGTCTAGAGTCAGGAACTAAAGAGAATATCAATTTATTATTAGGCAAAGTTAAGGCAATAAAATTATTCAAACCACCCAAGTAGCAACGTAAGTATTTTTCTAAATAATAATCCTACCTTAATTACTGTTTTAAGGTAATTTAATACTGTACAAACACGGGTTAGGTATATTACCATGGCAACGTTGAAAATCATCTTGCAGGAAACAAAACAATGATATTTTCGGAATAGTTTGCAGTTATACAATTGACGTACATAAATTTGCACTAACGTATGGATTATGTAAGTATATTATACACACTACTCGTGGTTGTGAAAAAGGAACTATTTTTTTATGAAACGCACGAGGGGTTTTGATAAACCTTCATGAGTTTTAATTTGGATTTGGAGTGTAATTTAAGCACTATAAAAATTTATTTACTGCTAACATTATATAGATTTACTTTACCGAATACCGTGGTGTAACAAAACACCATAACACACATAATAAGGACATTTAATTTATATTACCCCACAAAAATATAACGGAGAGGAAGGTGTTATGGTATAAGGGAAATAATACATGCTTTAATAGGGGGTTGGTCCCCTTCGTGCTGCAATTACACTAGCAACCCTTCTGATCATACATTAAACAAGGTTTTGACACACAGCTATGGGCATTTGTGTCCATTTCTGCTGCAAGAAAGTCGCCAGCTTAGCTGTAGATTTCGGACGTGGTTTCCTGGTCCGTAAGCATTGCTCTAACGCGTAACGTAGATGTTCTATGGGGTTTAGGTCGAGACTGAGCAAGTCGGAAGACGTTTTAAATCCATATCTCGATACCACTGCTTGACAGAGGCTGCAACATGACATAGAGCGTTGTCGTCCTGTAAGTAACATTCGTCCATTCCATAAAATTGCCAGAACGTACGAAGAACCTTATATTCCGAAATGTTCATGTAGGTGTCGGCGTTAAATTTACCAGTAACAACATACAAAGGTTCCACGAAAAACACCCCCAAATAAGTGGTCGTATTTAATGCAAATCCTCTGGCGTCCGTCCATTGTTAAAGGGTAGTGTACACATATATGTGTGTGTTCGTGTGTGTGAAGTAAAATCTACCGAAAATAAAACAAATTTTATGAGGAACAAAAAAAAAATTGTTTTTAATGAAGGAGTGAGACCGTTTACTTATCTAAGGCGAAGAAGCTACTTCAAAGTAGAGAAGCATTGAGTTTTTTCTGTACTTGTGTTAGGCTTCGGCAAAGATATAAACACAAAAGTTACCCCCCGAAATCTCAAATATTACTCACCATAAGTGGAGAATATAAAATGTACACTCCATCTACGAAACATGAAACAATCATCAGCCAACCACCTACCATCATAGTCAAAGGAATGAAAACAGCCAAAGAAATGTAGTCCTACCATAAGAAACTCCGCCATGTCAAACAGCTTTAGGGATCTATTGCTAGAATCCAAAAGGTAAGTAAAAATTAAATTGAAATGGTTATGTCGTATGATACTAAAATGAATGAAATATGTTTTACGTACATTTTGTGAAGTGAATAAGAGAAGAAAGAGGGTAATTTGTAAACAGATAATCAAAGGTGTAATAGAGATTAGTTTAAAAGAGGTTTGAGAGGTAGGTAGATATTAAAAAAAAGTCGGCGATGGAAAAACACAGGGCAATTGGCATCAGTGGATAAAAAATATATAGTGCCCTCTAGAAGTGAATTAAAATGTAAAAGAAAAATATTTTTATAAAGTGAGGGTAACAAGCAGTGCAAGTTAAGAAAAATTTTTTTATTGATAAACTTTTAAAGAAGGTTTCAGGGAAAATCATTGTTTTTTAGAGTTTGGGAAGAATTTTGACCTGCCCATCAATATTAAATAGATCCCTGTAAATATTATAAATTATGTTCATTCGTTAAAAATTAAATAACGGTAGCTACCAATGAAGACTTTCGATTTTTAGGGAACAAACATGTTAATGTAATGTTAAAATGTAAGTCGTTTCTCTTATGATAAAAAAAAATTATAATTGATTAAGTTATGAAATCAACAAAAATGTGGCGATGGTCATAACGTCTTGGCTCATATATATATATACACAGTAGCTCAGCTGACAGCTCAATACAATTACAATGCAGGTCCAAGCGCAAGTGTTTCGGAACACACAGTTCAGCGGACACTGTTGAATATGGGACTGTGCAGCATATGTCCCACACTTGTGCCTCTGTTGACCAAGCGTCATCGACAACTACGCCTACAGTGGGCCTGGGGACATCGAGACTGTACCATGGGTGAGTGGAAAAGAGTTGCCTGGTCAGATAAATCCCGATTTTTCATTCATCACATCTATAGTCGAGTCAGGATAGGCTGTCTGCAAGGCGAACAGTTACTCCCCTCTTGTACAGCAGGTCATACACAGGTTGGTGGTGGTATTATTATGCTTTGGGGGACGTTCTCATGAGCGACTCTGGGACCTGTAGTTGTGTTAAAAAAGACCATAAACGCTGCGAGCTATCAGAAGATCATTGCGTATCATTCGCACCCTTATATGGCGTCTGTCTTCCCAACTGGAAATGGAATCTAACAGCAGGACAACGCACCATTTCACAAGGCTCGGATTATGTTGGAGTGGTTCGAGTAGCATACTGATGAATTCCACTTTATATCCCGGCCACCTAACTCGCCGGAACTTCATCCGAGAGAGCACATTTGGGCTAGCGAAAGCTCAGAGCTCAAACACCACCATGTCCGAATATCTCGACTTTGAGTGACCTCTGCTTAGACATTTAGTACAACCTCTCTCCAGTCATCTACCAAGAGCTTGTGGCATCCATGCCAAAGCGAGTTGCAGCTGTTTTGCAGGCCAAAGGAGGAGCAACGCGTTATTGAGTAGGTGGTCATAATGTTTTGACTCTTCAGTGTATATCTCTCTAATATTATAAAAGGAAGTGTTTGTCTGCTTGTTTGTTTGTCTCTTGCACGCAAAGTCCTGAAGAATCTATAACACCTACAGTAATGAGAGTTGAATTGACACACAGGTAGTCCAATTTTTTTTTGCAATTTTAGAATTGCGGCGAATTTTAAAATTCAATCTAGAACATTTTAAAATTAATTTAATGAAATTTAATCATTATTGAATGCAACAGCATATGAGATCACAGATTCTAAATATAGTCAGTACCGGCTATATGGTCACAGTCTTATAAGTTCACCCCGCTTATACGGTCAGTTTTCAAAGTCCCGTCTAATTTAATAGCGAACATATGTTAAAGCACACCGCTTATATAGTCATTTTATTTTCCTGGGTGTTGGTTATATGATCGGGTTTTTTATTCTTTCAATGAGGTTATCGGTGGTTTTTTTTAAAATAGTAATTGTTGCAACATGTCTTGACACGGGGAGCAACACAGGGAATGACCAGAAAAAAAAAGTATTTGCGACCCTGATGAGGATCTGAATTTACGCCTTTATTTCCCTCCCCTTGTTAAGTTCTTTTTCGTAAAATCTTTTTGAGTTATTAGAGTCCTAAAACGGAAAAAATTCTGTTTCATGCGGCAAAGTTGACATTAATGTATACGATAAACGAAGTGATTTTAAATTTACAGGCATTAAATTATTATTTTGGGACTCCAATATCTCTAAGAGAATATAATACAACACGATTGCTGGTAAATTGATACGTTTCAAAAAAATTTGTAACTCGGGTTCAAACTTTTTATTACAATGCAAATATCTAAAAAACACACTTCTCAATAACAATACTCTTATTTATTCTTTAATAATATTCTTGAAAGATTTATTAATATCAACAGCTACACAACTCATGAATAATTATATTTCGTAATTTCTGCAGAGCCATGTGAGTTGCTTTTCAATTTAATTTTACTATTTATGAATATCTTTGGGCTGGTGAATGGCTGGGGATTTTACTATTATATATATTCTTATTTTTCTGCTTATTATGGACTCGTTGCAACAGAAGTATGGTGTTAGCATTTAAATGGATTGTGTAATTGGTGGCATTCGGTGGTAAATTTTAGTCTTGTTGTTGTTGATCTCTCGGCTGCGACTGCGGGTTTGATTTTGTTTTGTTCCTGCTCTGTTTTGGTATTTTGTTTTGTTTTTCTTGATTTTTGGTGGTGTTTGGGGGAGTGTATGAGCATTTTTTTCAGCTTAATGCTGCTCATGTGTAGCAAACACCATTTTTTATGTTGTCTGTGTCAGGCTCCCCCTGATGACGCCATTATCCACCAACATTTCATCATTTTTTTATTATTTTTTTTAAACTTGTGTTCTAATTTTTTTGGAAATTCCTGTGTTCTTGAAATTATATTGCTTACCATGCTATGTCTGCAGCTTCATGGGCTTGCATGGGCAGTTTCGAATTTCGGCTTCTGGTTAATGCACCCCGGCTGTTTGGTTAGCTTTTGTTATTTTGTGTGTTTTATGTTAACGATTTTACGAAAAGGAACTTAACAATCCCAGTTAAAATGTTTTTATTTCTTTGCCCTCCATCGCTAAAATTAAAATATGTTTTTATTTTAATTTTAACTCGAAGTGCAGAAAATGCAATCTGTTTATTTTTGGATAGCGAAAGTTCACGTGACGTCGCAATCTCATACGAAAATATAAAAGATTAAAAGAAAATTAAACAAATAAGGTATCCATCTGATTTTTCGCAAATTTCAAAGCCGTTAAAATTTTTAGTCTACCTTTAACGATCGCTGAGATAGAAAAAAGCTTTGAAGAACGCCAGTGATGAATTTAGTAATCTACTGCTTTACTGGAATCCGTTTCGCAGGAAATCAAAATGAATGAATCTCGAAAAAACAAAGGTCATTCGATTGTGTTCTCTCTGCTCGGAGATGAAAAAAAACTTGGCATGATTACAAAGGCTGACGTCAAGGTGACACTTGATTGCGGAGTCTAAATTTTGATGTTTCTTCATTCTTCGGAATTACCGCGGTAAAATGAAGAACAGTGAAAAAAAACACTATTAAATTCATTTAAAACTGTTACCTAGAAAATCCATACATTACCTACTAGGAAGTCGTTAAAGTGAAAATAAGATGTTTGCTTGAACAACAGCAACGTTTCTGTACGCTTAAATTAACATGACGTTTCGATATCTATAGAATCAAGTTACTACAATCAAACAATCAACACATTACATGATAGAATCAAAAATCAATCCAAAAACATTTTTATTTTGGCCTGGGTTATGTTTTTATAAATTGCATTTAATTGTTTGATCATTCTGTCTCTTTCACCGATGACAATTGACAAAGGAGTAGAATACAATCTGTCAAACAATTCTTCGGCATGGAAACAAGCTTCTTCCCACTGTCTCGGGCATATCATAACGGGTCAATGAGTTTTTCACACCCTTATACAGTCAACACATCATACCTTTGAATTATTCGATAATCTCGAGATGATTCTTTCTTCTTGGAAACTTTTATTCGCTTTACATCTTCAAATATGGAATCATATTTTCGTTTTGTCATTAAAACACTATTATATTTTAAATCTTCTCTAAAGGGGTTTGATAAGAATATTTTCTTCATTTTACTCAACAATTCGGTGCTTGCTAGAAGTTAAATTTATCTACTTTAAAAAATATATGACACAAATTCACGCTCAGGCCCCGTTCACATGAGGTGTTTCAACACGGGTATGGCGAGGTTAGCAAGGTCCTGCAGTTAAATTATGTTTATTTATTCCTCTAATTCAAGTATCTATATTTGCGTTCTTGAAAATAGTTTCCCCAAACGCGCGTTTTACGTGCCTCATGTAAACGGGGCCTAACAGGTAGAAACGAATTTGAAAACAAAATTATCTATGCTACGCACTGTCAGCCGACGCAAATTATACGAGAAATAAAAACAACCTGTGACGACAAAACACTGGCGAAACAAAACTGAAAGTGGAGGGAGAGAGGTAAGGTGTAGGGAAAGGAAATAAGAGGAACAAACTTATGAATTTTATCGATACGGAAGTCGTTAATGTGCACATTACCTGGGTTAAACGTGGAAAACTCTTGATTCCGCACGTTAACGGAGCAAATCAGTTAATCTGCAGATTAGCTATGTAATGTGTACATTAACGGCTTTCAAGCTTTAGCGGCGTATATACAGCATTAGAAAAGAAAAGTGCATAGTCACAAGGACCATTGTATACGAAAATATACTGGTTCGCTCCTCAAAAAATAAATTAATTTAGTTAATAGCGTATTAATTCAGGGCTCGAAATTTCCTCTCGAAATTTATATATATATATATATATATATATATATATATATATTAAAAAAAAGTTACCGCCGCCGACGACGACGACGACGCCGTAGGATTGAAAACTGTGTTGTTTAGCTCTATTCTTAGACGGTTTCCCGAGGAAGTACTGATCGGAAAAAAACGAAATTAACATGGTTTGTTCTTCATCGTATTCCCTGGACAATTATTAAGATTTTTTTCCGATACGGCTATTAGTTTAGGGTTTATTAAGTGTAAAAATTGAATATATATATATATATATATATAGATAGATAGATATAGATATATAGATATACATGTGTACATATCTAAACATATTTTACCACAATAGCTCGACAGTCGTTAATGTGCACATTATATAGCTAATCTGCAGATTAACTGATTTGCTTTGTTAACGTGCGTAATCGAGAATTTTCCGTATTTAACCTAGGTAGTGTGCACATTAGCGGCTTCCGTATCGTTAAAGTTCAAACGTTTGTTTTTCTCATTTACTTTCCCCCTACACCTTCCCTCTCTCTCTCCACTTTGAGATTTGTTTCGCCTGTTTCTCTCATTTTCTTTCCCTACACCTTCCCCTTCTGCATTCACTTTTAGTTTTAGTTTATCTTAAATATCTTTACGTTAAACAGCAATAAAACAATCCCTTGGTACTGAGCAGGGTTTTATAAAATGCGACTGAAAATCTAAATGTACCACATATAGGTGTGCTTGTCACAAAAATCAATTGCTATGTAATTCAAAGTGTCACCAATCTTTAGAGTGCACCAAGCATGATTTTATATATTTTTAGCAAATTCATTTCTAAATTTTAATAATATTTTAACCCGTTTGATTCTTTCTGTTATAGTTTTTTAATTTATTGATGATTGATTTTATCAAGTAATTTGTTGATTGTTTGATTGTATTAAATTTATTCTTTAGGTACTGAAAAATAAATAAATAACATTAGATTAACTTAAGCGTACAGAAACGTTGCTGTTGTTCAAGTAAATATCTTATTTTCTCTTTAACGAGTGATTAATAGGTAATATACAGATTATCTAGATGATTTATAAATTTGTTCCAACAAAGATCTTATGTGACATATAAATACTTCTTTTTCCTGTCAAGGAATGATTATCTGAGAGACGCTATGTTCATGACCCGCCAGTGTTTATGTGTTCAAGGCCACGAACAAATATGTTTATGTAAGTTTATCCGGCTAGCTCAGATCTTAACAAATTAAAAAATAGTAAACATACAGGTGGTTATCAAAATAATGGAAACACTGTGAATAAAAGTAACATTTAAGAATGTGCTTCGTACGTATGAAAGTATAATCCTAGTTATCAGTTTTTTTAATATAAAAAGTACTATATATCATGGTAGTATAAGGTAGCTTTAGTAAAATTGTATACGTCGTGGATTTTTGTCAAAAGCGTAAAATATCAGACCTCACTGACTTTCAAAGAGGCCAAATTGTAGGTGCCCGACTAGTTGGAGCAACTGTGACCCAAACATCCCAGCTTTTAGGCGTGTCTAGAGGTATGGTGTCTAAAGTCATGACAGCGTACACACAGCGCGGCAAGACAAGCTCGGCAAAGCAAAATAGTCGACAGAAGGAGAAGCTGAGTGAAAGAGATCGAAGGTTTTGATGCGGATTGTAATGTCAAAAAGAAAATAATTGCAGCCAAAGTGACCGCAGAGCTCAATCAGCATCTGGATTCTACAGTGTCAATAATTACAGTTAGGAGGCACCTTCATAAAGAGCCATATTAGTAAAGGATTCCTTATAAATCCAGTGTGTTTCCCTGTAGCATATCATTAGCAAAGTTGGTCAGATCTTCATTGACAGGATATCTCTTCGAAACCACTTGAAGTGCAAGTCTGTTTTACTACCCTCTAACAGATTACCAGCAATTCTTGTGATTAAAATATATTAAGCTACATATTTTTCTCTGTGGATAGTGCAGTGTTCTCTATGGACAATGCAAATATGTTTTTCATGTGCACCCCGGACCGTCAAAGAAAAAACATCTATTTGGTGGAGACTATTATTAGTGATTCTAATTATACAACGGTCATAAACTACTACTATCTTTGCAGTTAAATTATTTACCCTTTCTGCAGATTTTATGACTGTCGAAATCAATATCAGGATTTTTAATATGGTTACTTGACATTGGAACAGTATATTTATCACATGAGTTGTTAAATTTGAAAGTGTTAATCTCTAGAAAGCTCAAATTCAAGTCTTCTTCGCACTACAATGTCCGTGTGTACAATGATATGTCTGTGCAAAATATTCCCCAAAATGAGAGTTATATTTTCAAACAAATTTTTTCGTTGGTATGTGAAACAAGAAGAGGATGTATTCAAATGAATATTGCAACTGTCATGGCGTGCTGCAGACTGATATTTCTTGTAGATTTTTCTACTATATATCATGAATAGTGAAGTTTGCGAAGTGTAGTAACGTTAACCGAAATGAGTCTTGATGATTTTGTCAAAAATTTTTAGTTGTACTGGTAATTGTTTTGAAAGTTTTTATATTAATTTTCAATTTGATTAAGTATTGATCTGTATATCATATACATAATGCATTCAATAAATCATTCCTTTCTAAGTGCGTTTTCAAACTTTTCCAAAATAAACTTCGAATGACTAAAAAAATGCAAATGAGATATAGTATACTAATGTGGTTGTGGTGAAAAATTAAATCTGAAATATATATCTGAAGGTTATCCCTTGCATATTTTCTCTTTAGCAATAGAACTAGAAAGTGTAATAAATGTTTATAACTTTTGTTTAAATGTTTTGATAAACAATTAAAATGCTCCAAGATGCTTTAAATACCGCCTGCTTAGTTTAATAAGAATTGATTCATTTTTTATGATGGTCTTTTGTTGCCACACATCAAGCGAATAGCAATAAAGTTAACTGTATAAATTTATTCCTGAAATAAAGTAAATTAAAACATTAATAAAAGTCGTCTGTATTACAAAAAAAAATTAATTTTTACGTGAATAATTATCGTATGATAAAATATAAAACATAATATTTACTTCGAAATAAATGTTGTTTGCTAAAATATATTTCTAGTATTTTATACTCATAACTGTTTTTACCCTTACAACAGATTTGCGATATCAGCTCGTAAGTTTAAATTTCCGAACATCTTCATTTTCATAATTTTCGTACTGTCATAGCTTAACATTTATTTATTTTGCCCGAAAGTATATCAATGTAATTTCAAGCAATGACGGAAAAAGTTCGATAAAGTTATTTATTGTATTACTTTTTAAGATTCTGTTAAAGTGAAAATTAACGGAAAAATTACAACTCGTAGTTTTATTTCCAAAGTAATAATGTACTGCATTCTCAATAATTTAATGAACTAATCAATAAAATAGCTGAATTAATCTTTTTGATTATATTAATAGACTCAGAGATAACTGAAACTCCGACACAAGGGATTCGATGAAAATTCGTTTTAAAGCTTAAGAAATCTCACGCGCATATTTATATATTAATTGAGCTGAGGAGAACAATACTGCATAATCCTCGGACTATGTTAATATCTCTTCCAGCAGTTTTCACTGGAGACGAGCTCTAGGACGTTTCTATTAATGGATTATTGTTTTCCAATTAAGAGAGAAATGTAGATTTGAATTAATCGCCTCCAAACTTAATCGGTCACGTCCTAGAGCTTATAATCTCCAACTGCATTTTAAGAGTAATTTCGTAAGATCTTTACGTATTTTATTGCTCTAAAACGTGTATTAGTGAGATTTCATGTATTATTATACATCCTTATAAGTCAACGACGTGTTGATAGAACTTAGAACTGCCTCGTATTCCCAATTCACAAATCAAATAACCACGGTGTACTTCTTGAAAATAAAAATCTATAAGTCTGATATTATATGACTGATGCGACTAAAAATAATCATATACTAATGACATAGATTGTTGATGAGACTATACAGATTTTTTTTAAAACTAAAATTAAAATAAAGGGTACATCTGCAGCCTACATTTATAACGGAGGCAACTGGCGCTCTTTTTTGGCGTACTTCTATAATCGCCAAGCGAAAATAATTTTTTCAAAAATAGGTTTTTTTCAAATTTCTTTTCTTTTTGAAACGGAAAGTAATAAGCTTCAGAAACACTTTTGTGATCGTTTTAAAAAATATATTAATCAAACGATATTAATGGATTTTGAAAAATTTTCTAGGATATTCAAAACGAAAATTTAAACTATCCGCTTACCGAGGTTGCCATAAAAACCGCGATAAATGTAACAGAGATTGGGATGCCTTTACCTGCCATAACTCGCTATTAGAAGTTCGCCAAAAAAAAAGCGACAAGGCCGTTGTCACCGCTGTAAACGTAGACTGCAGCTGTTCCATTATTTCGAATCTCATGGCGTTTCTGACAACATACTGCGTTGTCTTAGAACAGAAACTCGTTAAGTGATAATTCTTCGGAGACAATAGATGCTTATTTTCAAGACGATGGGAAATGCATTGTTGTACTGTAATTAAAAATGCACGTGTTCAAAGGATGTATAAAACTTTTGATATTATAATATTTTGTAATTTTTTACTATAAAGCTATTAATTATCATTTAAAAGGAGATGTACACTAAAATATTTTTCAATGTCAGTTAATGCGTTTATGCTCTAAACTGAGGATTACAACTGATAGTTTTATCTATTAAGTTGCTAAGCTAAAGAAGGTAGATTCATTTATTAGCATGCATGAAATTTATTCAAATTATCTTAAAATTTAGAGAATACATAACATTAAAAATACGTAACATTTATTACACTGTTATGAACCTAAAAATTCTATAAATTCTAAGAATTGAATTCATAGAATTTATATGTTCAAATGGAAAATTGGTTTTCAACGACCCTGTGTATACTAACAAAGTTTATCATGTACCCACAAGTAGTATATTTAGGATTTTGCGTTTCCTATAAAACCATTGAAATTAATAAGTTTTCAGTATTAGGGTTGTTTAAAATATTGTGTACGGTGACTATCACACAGATATCTTTTCCGTCATTTAAGAAGAAATTGTCGGGCAAGCATAGGGGATATTCAGTTGAAACTGACTTCAGGAGATGTTTGCTCAAGAAATCTAAAGGAAAGGTTAATTGACTGGAAGATGGATTTTCAATGCGAGTGGCTTTTTTGTCTGTGGATTACGCCTTTGAAGCACGTAGTTTTAACCCTGCTGGAGGTATAACTTCGAGTTTAAAACTACCCTGTAGTTTGCAGCATCTTGTACGAAAACCAGTTCGAAACTGGTTCTAGTTTTGGACATGTAACTGTTTGTTTTCCTACCTATATCTTCATTTCCCCTTAGGATGATAGGGCAGTTTTATCTCTGATCGCCTTTAACAAAACTGACTAGGTCTAGATGGACTAGATTTCTTGTCCTTAGCAAAATTGGTTGGTTGGTTTTAGTTTTGTGGCGGAAGGTCCAAAATTGGTTTAGCTGCGACAATGAGCAAAATTGGCCAGATCTTAGATGATATATCTCATCGAAACCCTTGTAGGGTTAAATAAGTCGACTCATTGAATTAGATTGTTGTTCCCTTACAAACAGTCACCTGCTCTGTACTTGTAGTGTCGAAGGCCAGAAAATCCGAGACAGGACATAAGGAAATAAATTTTAATTTAATTCACTTTTTGTTAAATTTTAAAGACTTCTCATAGGTGAAACTAAACTGAAAAGTATGAGTAGAAAATCATGAAATGAACAATGGTAATCTAGTATAGAAAGCAATCTAATAATCGGGTTTTAAAAATTGTGTCTTTAACTTCCCTTAAGAATTTAAGCCATTCAGCATCGTATCGTAATAACGCGCAAGTTCGCCGATTTCTAAGCCCTCGAAAGTTCTACAAAGTCAAAAGAAAGTTGCGCCCTGATGACTTTTCGCAAACATTCAGTCAATCTAACTCCGAACGCAACTGTCAAAAAGACAGCAGATTTATTTCCTAAAAAAAAAAGAACTCCTCGAACAGGAACTCTTAACGACCAAGTCGAAGCTGTGCCCGCAACTCCTGTGCTAGCCCAACCTCGTTAAAATTTCTCAACCATCTCGATAGCTGGCCTGAAAAACAGCATTGCCGTTTTTTCCCCTTCCCTCCAAACAGCAAGAAAAGTATGAAAATAATAACAGCAAAACCAAAAGAAAACACGGAAACTTTGCCTTTAGAAAATCTAGTCACATAAAGATCCTTATACATAAGTCGTCACAGAATATTCGCTCAAGTAAAAGACAAGATTCACGTTATATATATTTTTTCTGTTCCTCGGTCCTTTTTCACAGGCACGTCACGTATTGGACGATTGTATACTTCAGTCACTGTGCCCCAATGCGTGCGCCCTCGGAAATATTGATAACCTCCGGTAAAGGGGGAACACCAACTTCTTGGGAGGGCAGCGGAATTCAGTTATGGCTGAAATGAAAGTTTTCTGTATTGTTGTTGTCCTCGTCTTGTTGTTCACTTGAGATAGAGGTCTGCGCTGTTAGGGTCGGTCAATAGCGTTGTAGCATCGACCACAAGGGGTCTGCGAAAAAACGAGCGCTTGTGGTTCGCATTCGTAAGGGGTAGGTTGGGGCATTTGGGTTGTAAGATTTTGCATACGTATGCCTTTAAAGGACCGAATCGAATTTGTCCGAAATAAGATAACTGGAACGCTGAATGCTTCGGGTGATGTTTGCGAATGTTTATATCATTCAAACTGAATCTAGAGCTTTTGGTTTGGAATGTAAATATACTTTCACATAAGTACCTTATATTCTTTTGTAGTGAATTGGATAAAAATGCATGAGTTCGTGTCAACATTTAATATGTATGTAAAATACCGTTTAAATACTAAACGAAGAAAGTATTCTATACCGATATGTATATAAAATAAGGTTAAGATACTAAACGAAGCAAAGATTATGTATATAAGTAAAATTGAGAATATTTAGTTACTTCACATGGTGCACGTATAGAAGGTAATTTTGATGAACAACTTGAAAACATCCAAATTCTGTAACATACAATTTGCGAAGAAATTAAAAGTGCATGTGTGTCAGCTCAAAAATAGTTTTACATACTCTGTAACAACTGCCGGATAACTTAATAAATACAATATTGAAATAAATTTTATTTACATACCTGAAAGTTTTATCTGTTGTTTAATTTATATTGTATATATGAAGATTAAAATACATTTATTTTAAGAAATGATAGGTCGTTTGTGCTACTTAAGTAGTAAATATTTTAGGTAATGGTAATTTTTTTTTAGTTAACGTGGTACTAGAGCAACACAACGGGCTATTGACGACGGTCCGGAATCAGTCCTTTAAGGGAAAGATTCGAGGACAACACCTCGTAATTTTGAACCACGGTCAGATGACGAAGCAACACCTGAGCTGGCACCCCTCTCTCCAAACTTCCACGCCAACCCAACGTGAGGACTTACGGCCACGACAGATTTAAGGTGCGCCAGCCGCCTCTACACCATACGTTTACAAACATCCATGCCCGGACCCGGATTCGAACCAGGAACCTTCCGATCCACCTTAACCACCATACCGGTTGGTCGGCGTAAATATTTTAGGAAAATAGCATTTTAAGTTATAAAAGTTCAAAGGATTTATCTAACCAGAACAAAATCTGTTAAAGCTATTCATTTTCATCTGATGATTATAACACTAATAAGTGACACATGAATCAAGAGGTCGAACACGCACGCTCCAACAAACATCATTTACATATTTCGATAATGAAGCACTTTGCACTTGAATTGGAAAAGAAAATTTTCAGATTTTGTCATTTGAATAGTTGGCGTCATGTAAATCAAATATGCAGCTGTAATGAATGTCATGTTATGTTACTAACACTATTTACCATTACCATCTATTTTAGAAGTTCGCAGGATACTTGGGTCCTTATGTCCTATAGTTTTCAAATGACACATTCTATACGATCACATATTTTTTTAGTAGAACTTTAATCTTCCCATCATTAACTGCTCTTGTTATAGTTCATTACACATAAATTATTGTGGGTTCTTGATTCATTTTAAATTATCACAATTCGATGCATCTTAAATTATCATAATTGGATGCATCTTAAATTATCATTATTTGTGTCATCTTAATTCATTATAATTGCATTCATCTTAAATTATGATATTGGCATTTTCTTTAATTATATAACTCAGAAGAATGGATATAGAATACTCAAGCTTTCTTCAAACTCGAATTCAAGCTTCTAGTCTTTTCATCTAGGGTAAATCCAATTTCTGCAGATATTTTATGTCATCAAGAAGTCATTTTCCTTTCCCTTCTCCCAGAATGTTTTTGATAAAAAAAAGAGGATGAGGTTGATTATACACGGATATCACAGCCACTAAAGCACATTTGTAAGACAAGACAATCTGAGAGTACTGAATGGTCTTGTACCTTGGTCCCGTTATAAACCCTCGACAAAAAAAAAATGTCTATATTGCTTCTAGCACATAGGTCTAGGATATTGCTTCTAGTAAAATAGTTATGATTCACGTATACCTATTTTACAAAATGTATACGAGAAACCGTTGCTTTAACGCTGCTTCAAACCTCGTAGCCCTAGCAATTCGAAATATTCCTCAGAATGAACTGGTGACATTATCAAATTGATAAATTAAAGTAGAAAATTTAATTACTTAGCATTTATTTAGCGAAACATTTTAGTTAGGCGAATAATTGTGACTAGGGTTCTGTATAATGATTTGTGTTTTTCAATCAGGAAACCTTTTTTTACAGAAATTCTTGATACATACCTTTAATAGACTTCTCAACTTGGGTGGACATTATCCATCCGGGATGCTTTCAGGGTATGTCATCATCTGTTATCATTATCAGCTCATATATCTGTTTCTAATTGATTTATTCTTATGAAAATCATTCAGAGATGCTTTTTTTGAGATCTTATTAAACTTTTTAAACTTATCTAAACATTCGCTATAGTTTTTTTTTTTTTTTTTTGCAATTGTGACATCGTCGAAAATGGATAGTTCCTAATGAGAGACGTCATGTCTGTTAATATTGGCCCAATTTTCCATGGATTTAAGATCACTGTCATGCAGTTATAATTCACATGGATAGTAGATCTCCCATCATTGGTTCATGGGAACGTCCCCAAATGAGCTTTTAGATCTCAACATGTTGCGAACAGGTAAGAGGAATATGCTAAAAATCAAATGAATTTCCTGATTTTATCAAAAAGTGAATAGACCGGATTTTTTGCACAATGTTTTCTGTTATGAAAACTCAAACGAAAACCAAGAGGAATATGCAGATATATTTAGATTTATTCTTGTAACATATACATAAGACATTACATATAAAACAGATAATTATATCACATTAAGAAACAATGGAATAGAGATGGCGGTAATACGGAGTAAGAATTTCATTTGGGATGTTACTTAACTATCCAAGCACGAAATACCTCGTTCAACACGATATGTTTAATTATGAAATTCACTTGCTTCCTCGTCCAGTTAAGAATCGTTGTATTTGAGTAATAATGAGTTAGTTCATTGAGCTATATCCTGCAGACTCCACAGCGAGACCTTCACCTCCCTTTTGAATGCGTTCACAAAGGTAGGCCGCTCAAGTGCTCCAAGAGTTTATCCCATTCCTGATGCCCTTTCTCAGAGAATTTGATGTGTACACGTAACTTTCAATAGATTTTTTCTTGGAAATTGTGTCAAATGGCTGTTAGAAACAGTTTGCTGAGTCTTCTCAAGTTTCTCAACATTTTTACACGTGGTTCTCCAGTGTTATGACAACGCCGTTTCCAATAGAAAAAATATTTCATGTCTGAGGTAAAGGTATACTGGTTCTCTTAGAATGCAAGGGATGGAGGGATGAGGTCCATTGTTGTATTTCAGCAACTGGAACGAAAGAGATTTGCTATTTACTATAGTATGTGCTTTGTTAACACCAAAGAGGACATAATATCCAATTAGGATAAACAACTTGTTTCTGCGTCAGTTAGTAACATGTTTTTTGTATCAGACGTTGCCAACCACTAGGCATGTTTCCACGAGGAGTGTCAAAATAATATATGGATAAATAGCCTGTTACTTGTTTTAAATCACACACACTTTGACTGAATCGATATGAAGCCAATTTCTACCTTTTCCCTTTGGAATTGAAAAAGAAACTGTTAATACTACAGCTGTTAAAATCATTTTATTTCTGATGTCCTTCTGGGATAATATTAAATTTATGATTTTCCAAAAAGAACTGAACGAAACCAACACTTTATTAAGCGAATCAGACTGTAATGTTTAAAAAGGAGTGTTTCTAGTATATCTATAAGTATGACATGCAATTTAACCTGCTATTGTGAAATATTTTTAAGAACATTTATTGATGGTAAGAAATATCACTTCTAATGGATGAAGAAATACATCACATACAAAATAAATACATACATACAAAATAAAGTATTTATATCAAATTCTAGGCCATTTTAAAACCCTCAATAATTCTACAAACACATGTGTTGGTACAAATTAATAAATACTGACTAATTGATTTAGTATACCACAGCAAAATATTGGTACTGTAAAACTGCATAGTAACCTCTCGAGTTTGCTTATGATTAATGTTATAAACCATAGATGGCAGCACCACAGAATTGTCGCATTCCAGTTGAGAGTGCCACCAGCAAGATTCATACAGTTAACCCTCGTATAGAACACTACTTCAGTAACACTGATTCTCTATAACACGGTACCAAAATTGTGACATCCCTCATATAACACGCATAGGTTCTCCATACTACACGGTTTACAATAACAATGATAAACTATATAAATAAGAATGGAGCGTTTGTTTGTACATTGAATATTTTGACCCATTTCAAGTTTTCTATTCGTTTTGAACCCTTCTGATGCCCAAACTGTTCTTGCGCGTTTTGTGGCTGTCCCTATCTTTGTATGTATGTGCTCTATACACGTCCACACGGTGTAATATACTTTCATCAAACTTTACATTATGTGAGTACTTATCTTCATTTAGTGAAATAACTTGGTTGCGTAAGTATGTCTGTCCGTCTTTCTGTTCTATGTTCGATGTTGTGTTTGCGTCTCTGCACAGCCATCAGATGAATTTTTTTCCAGATATTGGATTACAATGTGCTTTATTTTATACATCCTATATTAGTGTAGTGAATGCAATATTAAAATTTTCTTTATTTTCATATTTAGATAAGTTTCATTCTAAAACATCCGAGTAAGTATACTTGAATCAACCATAATTTGAAAGGTTTGGATAAACTAGAGTGTCTTTTAAGAATTACGGTTACTTGAATTGCTTAACTAGTACTGCTAAAAAAGCAATTACTTTTTCAAAAACTGTTTTTTGTGAGGAATTTTAGATCTGATACTTCATTTATTTCGAGTATTAATTTTTGTTCTTCACACAATGTAAACGATTTCAGAATACTTGGGACAGACAATATTTTTAAAGAAACGGAATGAAACGGAAACTCGTGTTGGTTGAATGGGTGCAGAGATATTTTCTGTTTCTTTCGCTTTGAATTAATTTCTCATTTCTAAATTGTGTTTTCCATATCACTCATACAACAGTCCTTTTGGTCTTATATAACACGGTAACAATTATCAAGTCATGTAGTGTTTTATAATGTTTTCACAGCTATAAAGTGAAGTTAAAAAATATACGAGTTCAAATACACATTCAAAGTACAATTAACATACATCTTATGTATTCAAAATTTACTGCAACTCTTTAAAAAAAATATTTGTAACGAATCAAATATTTTATTCGTAATGTTTATAATTCTTAAAGGGGATTCTTACATACTTTTAAAAGGAAATATAAGCTTATATTTCAAGATAATGGTTTATTACATAGTACTCTTACTATTGTTTCTCGTTTAAGTAGTTGGAAATATAATTTATCGGATCGTTTAATTTTTATTTGCATTTGTAATAAAACTACAAAATAATTTGTTTACAGATTATAAAAGTAATTCGTTAATTTTTTTTAATATGAACAGCATATCAATCAATTAATAACAATTTAAGTTTCCAAATATGTATTAAATCATGAAGTTTAAATCGAGAAAGGTGCTTTGCATAAATTATTCATGAAAATTTTATTAACTATACTATACTTAAATAACTGAGAAATGACCTATGTACAAAGGGCGTTCCATAAAAACTGCTAGTAAAATCATAAAAAATTCAAGAATTATATTTACCGAAAAATATACATCATTATTTTTCAAAATACCTTCCCTCAGATGATATGCAACTATCCTATCGTTCAATCCACTTTTCAAAACAAGTAGAGAAGCCTTTTTCTGGAAGATGCTTCAAAGAACCCTGCACTGCTGAAATAAATTCAGAATCTGTATTAAATTGTCTACCACGGAAATTCTCCTTCTACGTCGGAAACCGCCGAAATTCGCATGGTACGAGATCTGGACTGTAAGGGGGATGTGGCATGAATTTAATATTGCATTTACTAAGATATTGCTGAACACAGAAGTAGCGACATGCGGGAGAGCATTATCGTGATGTAATGTCCTATTCTCTACCAGTTCATGTTGCTTTCACGATATGTGTTGTCGTAAAATTTTCAAAACTGAAATATAATATTCACCATTCACAGTAGTTTTTGTAGGCACAGCATGCTGATAGATTACACCGTTATGACCAAAGAAAATAATCATAATGACCTTTCCAGCAGATTTGGTTTATCTGATTTTTTTCGGAGGCGGAGAATCAGTTTGTTTCCATACTTGGTAAGGGTATCAAAATGATGCACCTAATTTTCATCACCTGTTGTTACAGTCTTTAGGAAATTTGGATCATTTTGGAGCATCTGTTTCCACTCACAACATTGGTGAATTCTTGTTTGCATTTGTTCTTTAGGAAGGTGATGAGGGACCCATCTAGAACAAACATGGTGAAGCTGTAAACTGTTGCGTAGAATGCAAAATATCGACGTTTTCGAAATATCAGTTGATGCCGCTATTTCCTCACATGTCATTCGCCGATTTTCTTGCAAGATTGCCCACACAGTGTTAACATTTCGATCATTCACAACACTTTATCGTCGGCCAGGCTTAGGAGCCAGTTCTGCAGAAAAACGTCCTTTTTGAAATCACCGTGCCATCTAAAATGATAGACTTTCCAAAGCATTTGTTTTTGTAAGCTTCTTTCATTAACTTAACTGTTTCTGAAACTGTTGCCAAAACGATAGCAAAATTTTATGGCAGAACGCATTTCGTTTTTTAACTTTGAATCACTCACCTCCATTTCTGTAGGGCACATAAAAACAGTTCATTAAACTAGCACGAAACTAGTAAAATAAAATCGTCTGCTTCGTTAAGAATACTTATAATTGTACATTTAACAGTTTGAAAAAATCGTCTGCACTCTTATTTTTTAGTTTCGCAATGTTGCCACTACGTAAAAACTTCACTCTTAGTTTTTATGGTATGTTCTTTGTATATACACACATTTTTTCTGGCAGTAGTACTTTATTCAAGAATCATTCACTAGCACTAGGGTGTAATAGCACTGTGCGTACAGATAGAGACTTTAAAAATGCAATAAGAGTGGGAATATTTGAAAACAAAACAAAAATTTTAAAAGTGAAAAGTAATAAGAAAACTGCAGATTTAAAATGTTAACCAGGCTGTAGAGCTCGCATCATCTTCCTTCCTTATCAACAACTTGCAAATATATGTACCACCAAAGTCGGGCAGTTCCCTAGACTGGTTTTAGGCATAACGGCTCCAAAACCAGATATCAGGTATTTGGGGCTAGGAAGTAAATTAAGAGGGCTTACAACCTTCAAACTACTCTAATGAAATGTTAGTTTAGGTAAGTGGAAGTAGTGGTAATACCTACACAACGTCTTAATTATTTTACATTTGAGCAAAGCCACCTAATAATTAGCTAATTATTTTACAACATTTTCTATGAATTTTAGAACTTTGGTGCTTTTATCCACTGATTCGATCTCAGAACGGACTCATTGACGATTCTCTTGACAAAATTAATAGGATCTATATTTCACTTTACATATCTCTAGCTGCAAGCAATAACTTGTCCCTTATATGTTTTACATTCTGTGCCGTCCCGAGTGATATAAATACATTATATCCTAGGTATTGTCTTCACCATATGTGTAGCTTTCTTTTGGTTTTCTTCTGATTTCTGTTCACATAATCCCAAATCAAAAGAGTTAAACACCATCAGATTCATTTTTGGTTAATTTCAGCAACTGATTTCCAATTTTTTCAGAACCTCTTCTGAGATTTAATATTTTTGTGAAAATTTACAAATAGAATAAAAGTTGCCAACTATGCAAAAACTAACAAACGATTGACGCTGAACCATTTCCGCTTTTGAAAGCGATGCTTATGTATTCAAGGTCAAACAAACGAATAAAAAACACTATTAAAAATGAATAGTTACTAGAAATCTACTTGGTTTTCAATTCCAAGGTCATTTCTTGTTGACCGACAGCTAGTTAGACCTGGACCTTTGCCTTATGTTGTAAAGAAATCCTGAAAAATCATAGATAAATTTCGCTGTAGAATTTCTGAAATATCGCTTTTCGTTATATTTTCTAAAATAAATTAACACAAAAAATTAATTTCTGAAAAATAATTTTATTAAGTAAAATAATTAAGTTAATGACCTATTTCGAAATGACACCAATTGTCGATCGAAGTACTCACACCCGAGGTAACTCTCAACGAGTTATCTCGTCATTAGCAAATCTGATCTCATCTTGATGGACGAATTATCTCGTCCTCATAGAAAAAGACCCAGACCTTGACCTCGTAATCAAAAATTGGCAATATCCTGATGACGTATTACCTCATATTTTTTTATTTTTTACTAATGGCGGGCACATTTTGACAAAAGTCATTGGCCACTACAAGGCCGGAAGTGATGGCCACTTGTGAAGGAGCACCTAGTGGGAGGGCCATCATTGCCCCTAACAATTACTTCGTAATTTTGAACCATGTTCAGATGACGAAGCAACACCTGAGCTGGTATACGCTTACAAACATCCATGCCCGAACCCGGATTCGAACCGGGGACCTTCCGATCTAGAGGCTAACACCTTAACCACTATACCGGTTGGTCGGCGATACCTCATCTTTAGCAAGACCAGTTACATTTTTATTAACGAGATATCTCATCGAAACCATTTAGAGGGTTAAATAATTAATAAAGGTAATAACCATTTAAAATAAAATAATAGTACTACTACACAACCTTATGATGCAGTTGTCCTACAATTATTGTATCCAATAGAAAAAAAATTTCTTGAATAGCTTAAATAATCTAAATTAAATCAAACACTTTCAAGTACTCCACTTCAACACAGGGAGTTTTATACTTATTTACATAAGTTTTATTTATACGCCGCAACATTCCCCTGGAGAAAGACAAAACTCAAGAGAAATTAGCAGTTCACAGTGGTTTCCCCAAGTAGGTTGAAAGAATATGTAAACTATAAAAGAAAAAAAAATAGAATAAATTTTTAGCAAGCCTTTTCTTTTAAAATCAACACCCAAGCTCAAATTTTAAGGCTATGTAAACTCCGAGTTCAAACTTCAAAAGAAGCTGACATCAGACGGTTCTTTAAAGTCTAGAAAAGCTCTTATTTAACAAAAGGATAAAGATAAAATACTCGGGAGAGAGAATGATATTTTTTCCCTCGTTCTCCTCTCTCAATTTTGTTTCACATTGTCTCTAAACGTGGCGCCATCTACTGGGCATGTGGATATTTACGTTACTGAACGCTTGATTTTAAGGAATGATCTATGATTATTTATATTTTCGTTCAGTAACACGCTTTTTATTGTTTGTAACAGAATTCGCGAAATGAGTTTCGCTTATGATCAACACATATGAATGCTGGACACATTTATACACTTTAGATACCATATATTTGAAACAAGATGTAAGTGTAAAATTTAAGTTGATGAACAAGCTAATACAAGCTACACCGAGAACTTGCAATCACTGGTCCGTTAGTATGTTAAAGAATTTGTGGCGTTATATTCGAGACAAAACTAAATTAGTTAATATGCTTCAAATGTATAAGAGCACAGATATTGTTCAGATATACTTCCAAAATATCTTCGATAGTCAGTGGGTATTGGGGAATTCATAAACAAAGGACCAGCCTTGTTGGGCTTGAGTCAATATTTGTATTTGATACATGATATGAGACATTATTCTAATGTGAAAAAATAAAACTCATGTTTAAAATAAATTATTTCTTTAAAATTTAATGATATTTCGCTAAATTATGGTTTTTACAACAATAAAAAATTATGAATTCAAAAGTTATTAAATTTATAAACTAATATGTCTACAGTTTTTTAATTGCTAAATTAATAATTAAAAATTAACTTACATTAAGGAAGATAAAATGTTTTTGCTGGTATATGACTAATAATAATTTGATTGATAAAAATTAGTTCAGCGATATTGTTTACAGGGTGTGTTTCGAATTATGAACTGTGATAAAAGAACAAATATAACATTTAATGTTGAAAACAATACTTATTAGGAAAGGCAATTAATATACCTTCATTTTTTTTCACTTGTCTTGCTTCAACTTCTACTTTAACCCGGGTCGTTGAATGAGAATAACTTCTGTTTTATACTTTACAGCAATCTATACTCACAAATTAGCAATGAAAGCAACAGGCCTTTTTATATTTACAAACTTAAAACATTTATTGCTATCATTAAGTATTTACACAAGAATATGTACATGTTTAAGCATTATCATCTTGGCAAGCATCAGCTCTCGTGACATAACACAATCTGCCGCCAAAAGGAAGTTCAAAAACAAAGGTTAGTTTTCGCAGCAGTGCCGCCACCTACAGTCAGTAAAATAATTAGTCTAGTTCGCAGTTGTTCGCGACATTCTCCCACCTTGAGTTTCTCGTAGGAATATGAAACTCAAAATCACGAGAAGCTCTAAAGGGTACAATCTCTGTACAGGTCTCAAGAGAGATCCACCCCTGGTCTTTACTTCAGCAACTCTCACTTTACCATCTTTTCCAGGATAAAGATGAAGTACCTTTGCCAATGGCCAATTCACTCTTTTGATATTAGTATCTCCAATGAACACGATGTCTCCTTCTTTAATATTTAATTCCTTTCGAGTTTTAAAGGCTTCTCTAAGTTGGCCGAGGTATTCATTCCTAAATCGGGTGCGTAAATTTTGACGCAGTCGTTGCTTGTAATTGAATATTGTGTTTAATTTCCTTCCATCTATATTGTCCAGGTCAGGAACGCCCACTTCCGCGATCTCTTGAACAAACATTGCAGGAGTCAAAGCTATGAGGTCCTCTACGTCCTCGGAAAGATAAGTCAGTGGTCTGGAGTTGATTATAGCTTCAGCGTCGCAAATGATGGAATATAATTCTTCATAATGTAAGAGAGCATTTCCAAGAATTTTCCTTAATATTCGCTTGAGCAAATCCAATTAACCTTTCCCAGAATCCACCCCACCCAGGAGCAGAAGGAGGATTGAACTTCCATTTAATACCTTTTATGGAAGCAAATTTCTGAATTTCTTCCCATTGAATATTTTTCAATTCATTATACAATCCGACAAAATTCGTTCCGTTATCAGAACAAATCGTGGATGGTCGTCCTCGGCGAGAAATAAATCTTCGCAAAGCCAAGGTGAAACATTCAGTCGATAATGAAGTTATTAACTCGATGTGGACAGCGCGGTACACCACACAAGTAAATAATACTGCCCAACACTTTGTTTTGTTTTTTAAGTAAAGTGGACCACACAGGTCAATTCCGGGTATTTCGAAAGCCAAAGCTTCTCGAATCCTGTCCTCGGGTAGGGGCGCACTTGATATTTCGATCGGCTTACAATTAAATTTTTGACATTTAATGCACTTTCTTATTACTTGGCGTATCGTTTTCCTACTTTTGATAATCCAGAATTGTTCCCGTAAAGTTGACATTAAGGTTTGTGTTCCGTACCAACCGCAAGCGCTGTTGCAGCAGCGCCACCTTATGGAAAAAGTGTGAATTGAGTCAGTGTTTGAGTAAGATCCCTTGTGGAGTGACGTGTCATGCGGGGAATGTAGCCGCATTAACAGATGAGCAATGGTCATTTACTGAGTATCTTAATAAAGTGTGTTGTTATACAGTCCACGAGTAGTTTCATTCTGAGTGCTATCCTGAGTATCAACATCTGGTCCTTACCACGCCGGAGTTAACTGGATAAAAAAGTGCGAGCTTGTGTCTGTGAAGTAAGTGAAAAATTTGAACTTGTATGAGAAGGCTATTTGTATTGAGTATCAAAACTAAGAAAAATGTTTAATAACTGTAGAAAGGAAGATCTTAGGCAGGTTGCCGCTGAGTTGGGTGAAGACGTAAATAAGAAAATGACCGTCATTCAGCTAATTGAGCTCATTAAAAGTAATAAATACTATGCATCAGACATTCAAATGGTCACGGAATTGATAAATTCAACTGTCGAAGATCGCAAAAATAATGAACAGAAACAAATTGAGTCTGAACAGAAACAAATTGAGTCGGAACAGAAGCAAATGGAACTCGAAAAGCTTAGGCTAGAAAGAGCCAAGGCAGAACTTGAACTTGCAAAAATCCGAGCCGAAACAAAACTAAACAGTAAATCTGAGAATGAAGTGGAAATTTGTGAATCTTTAGATTCTTTGATGAAGAGTGTTCGGACGTTGACAATAAAAGTTCCGAGTAGGCCAGAAGGCTGGAGTTACTTTTTTGCTTCCTTAGAACGAGCATTTGTTTCGAAAGCTGTTCCTGAGAAATATAAATCAGAAATTTTGTTAAATTTACTTGGGGAGAGAGCTTCCAATGTTATCACTTACATTGGGGATGATGAGCTGACTGATTATGCAAAAGTCAAATATATTGTGTTGCGTGAATTTGAGCCAACTCCTCAATCGTGTCTTGAACAATTTCGAAAAACAACTCGTCAGCCTAATGAGACTTATACGCAATTTGCTTCTCGTTTGATTACGAGTTGGGAGTACTATTTAAAATTGAGGAAAGTGTCGGACTTTAAAAAATTAAATGAGCTAATAGTGTCAGACAAATTGTTTCATACATTAGACAGAGAAACCGCGTCCCATATCAGTGTTAGGCAATCAGATACCTGGTTTGATCCGATAAAATTATCAAAAGAAATTGACCTGTTTTTTGTGTCCCGGGGAAAACCACTAGCGATGGATAATAATCAAAGCGTTAAAACATCCTATTCGAGAAATATGCCTAAAATATTTATTTCTGATTGTAAAAGTTCCAAATGCATTATGTGTCCCGAAAATCATCCTTTGTTTAAATGTAATAATTATATGGTTTTGCCTGTTTCTGAAAGAGTGGAGGTCATTAAGAAAAATAATTGCTGTTTTAATTGTCTGGGCAAGCATCTGGTCAATAATTGTAAATCCCATTTTTCTTGTTATCTGTGTAAGCGAGAGGGGCAGAAGAGACGGCATCACTATTCGTTGCATTACCCTAGAAACCATGAGTATGTGCGTACTTCGAGTGAACCCAGCGCGGGTGACCGTGACCTGCGTTCGAACCCAAGTGGGGGAGGGGGTCATACAGCTGTTAGTGAATCATCCCTTTCTCCTTTTCCGCAGACGTTTGAGAGCAGTCAAAACAACAATTCCGTTCTCTCAACGCGAGTGATAAACCAGTCGAAAACCGTTTTGCTGAGTACTGTGAATTGTATATTGAGGGACGATCGAGGAAAATTATACGAGTCACGAGCTATTTTAGATCAAGGGGCTATGAATAATTACATGACGACAGACTGTGCGAATAGTCTCGGTTTAAAAAGAGAGAAAACTGATATGACAGTTTGCGGGATAGGTGATACAATCACAAAAATTAAATCTGTGGTTAATGCTACAATCTCAAACCTTGAGGGTAACTTTGAGAAAAAGTTAGATTTTTTGGTTGTATCCAGAATTACGGATTTCATGCCGTCAAAAATGCTTAAGGTTAATGTGCCAGAATTAAAATATGTAAAACTAGCGGATGAAAACTTTAATGTGCCAGGTCGCGTAGATTTGCTTTTGAGCGCTGAAATCTTTTATGAGCTGTTACGGCCAGGTCAGATTTATCCTGCTAATAGTAATTTGATTCTTCAAAATACAGTTTTTGGATATGTAGTTAGTGGAAGTATACCTATTGCAACTGAGGGAAACGTACATTGTGGGTTCATTCAGGATAATACTGGTTTAAACGAAGCTTTGGAGAAATTTTGGGAAATGGAAAATGTGGAGATAGAGGTACCCCAAAATAAAGAAGCAATGATTTGTGAAGAGCATTTTCAGAAAAATGTAAAGAGAGATAGTACGGGGAGATATATAGTAAAAATGCCTTTAAAAGAGGATCCAAAATGTTTAGGAAAATCCAGAGATATTGCCCTTAAAAAATTAAATTCGCTGTGGAGTCGTTTTTTAAGAGAGCCTGAGTATTTAGCATTATATAAGGAATTTTTGCTCGAATATGAGGAATTGGGTCACATGGAAGAAATTTCGGAGTGTGAGGAACAAGTGGGAACATACTATATACCGCATTTAGGAGTCTATCGCCCTGATAAAAGTACGACAAAACTTCGTGTAGTTTTTAATGCTTCTTCACGAACAACCGTAGGTAATTCACTCAACTCCTTACAATATAACGGTGGGGTTAATCAGGAAGACCTTTTTGAAATAATGGTGAGGTTCCGTAAGCATATTAATGCTTTTGTGGCTGACATTAGACAAATGTATAGAATGATTTTAATTGACCCCAGCCAAACGAAGCTTCTAAGAATTATTTGGAAGGAGGGAGTGAATGAACCAGTTAAAACATATGAGCTCAAAACAGTGACGTACGGCACAGTAAGCGCACCTTACCTCGCAACCAGGGTGTTACTTCAATTATCTAGAGATCAACAAGAGAATTATCCCTTAGCTTCACCAGTTTTGGAGAGAGACTTCTACATGGATGATGTGCTGAGTGGTGCCGACACTCTGAGCGAAGCAAAGGAGCTTCAGTCGGAGTTAATAAAGGCTCTCAAGAGCGGAGGCATGATGCTACACAAGTGGTGTAGTAATAATCCTGAATTACAAACTGGGCCTGACAGTAGCTACAATTTTCAAGAAGAGACAAAGGCGTTAGGTGTTTTGTGGAAACCTACGATTGACCACTTTACTTTCCAAATTCAGCTGGAAAACGTAGTTCCGCCAACGAAGAGATCAGTGCTTTCCACTATTGCGCGAACTTTTGACCCACTTGGACTCTTGGGTCCGGTGGTGGCAAGAGCAAAGATATTTTTACAAAAACTGTGGTGCTTGAATTTAGACTGGAGCGATCCACTTCCTGAAGTGGAAGCGCGACAGTGGCAAGACTTCGTCGAATCCTTGCCAGCAATAAACAACGTGAGTGTTAAGAGGTGCATATTGATAGAAAAATCAGTGCACATTGAGCTTCACGGATTTGCAGACGCGTCCGAGTCTGCATATGGATGTGTCATTTACTGCAAGTCAACATCAGAAAATGGAGCTTTCGAAGTAAACTTGGTTTGTAGCAAGTCACGTGTGTCGCCTCTTAAACGGGCTACAATACCGAGATTAGAACTATGTGCAGCTGTTCTTTTAGCAAAGTTGATAACCAAAGTGAAGAGTGCCTTATATCTTAAGATAAGTGACATCTATTTATGGAGTGATTCCATGATTGTACTTTCATGGATACGGAAAGAGCCCTACCTGCTAAAAACGTTCGTGGCAAACCGTATAGCCAAGATACAGGACTTAACAACAATTCAACAGTGGCGTCATGTGTCTTCCGAGAACAATCCGGCGGACCTTATTTTCAGAGGGATGGACCCTGTGAAGCTGACTTTGAGCAAACTGTGGTTCGAGGGTCCTTCTTTCCTAACTGACCGGGAGTATCCCAGTTGCGAAATTCCAACATCAGTCATACGAGACGAGTTCACGTTTGAACTTAAACATTCAGAAAAAAGTGACTTACATGTGCTCACTGTAACTTCTAATTCCTTTCACCAAGAGTTATTTAGTATTAGTAACAGTTACACCAAATTATTGCATGTTGTGAGCTATCTTTTCAGATTTATATACAACCTGAGGAACCGAACTGAAAAGAAATTGGGACCTTTGAGCACAGAGGAGATCAAAAGGAGCGAAATCTTCATTGTGAAAGAGGTTCAGAGTCGAGAGTTCCCAGAGGAACTCAGATGTTTAAGTCGTCAAAAAAGTGTTCCTGACAAAAGTAAGATGAGATGTTTAAACCTCTTTTTAGGCAAAGAGGGAATAATCAGAGTGAACGGCAGAATAAAGCATGCTAATGTAAAATTCGACAGTAGATTCCCTATTGTCCTGCCAAAGAGTCATAAACTTACTAAGCTCATTTTAGAATCGTATCATAAGAGGTATTTTCATTTAGGCCCTACCGCTTTGCTGCATTATGTTAGGCAAAAATTTTGGCCAGTACAGGGTAAAGCATCGTGCAGAAAAGTAGTGCATGATTGTATTGTGTGTTTTAGAGTTAAACCCATAGGAGTTGAACAATTAATGGGTGATTTACCCAAAGAGAGAGTGACTCCTGATTTCCCATTTAATTGCTCAGGAGTAGATTTCTGCGGGCCATTCCTTATTAAATATAAACATCAAAGAAAGGGTGTTTTTCATAAAATATATGTGTGTCTCTTTGTGTGCTTAGTTACAAAGGCCATCCATCTCGAGATTGTAACCGATTTGACTTCGGAGGCGTTTGTGGCTTGCTTAAAAAGATTTGTGGCTCGCAGAGGTCTGTGTTCAAAATTATTTTCGGATAACGCTACAAATTTCACAGGTGCTAATAAGGAGCTTTCCAGGTTACATAACTTAGTTGTAAAACCAGACGATAGCCTTGCTAATTATATGTCAATTGAGGGTATCGACTGGAACTTTCTCCCACCTAGAGCTCCTAATTTTGGTGGCCTCTGGGAAAGTGGTGTAAAGGCCTTTAAGTATCATTTTAAAAGAGTTGTGGCGAATTCCAGACTGACGTATGAAGAATTCCTAACAGTTATTACCCAAATAGAAGGCATCCTAAATTCTAGACCGCTTGTACCTCTGTCGTCAGATACTGATGTATATGATGTGTTAACCCCTGCTCATTTCCTAATCGGCAGATCCTTAAATACTGTTGTAGAGCCAAATTTAATAGAAGTTAAAGACAATAGATTGTCCAACTGGAAAAAATTAGCCAAAATAATTCAAATTTTTTGGAGGAAATGGCAAGTACAGTATCTAAATAATCTGCAACAGAGGTCCAAGTGGATGATTGAGAAAGATAATGTGAAAGTCAATGAGCTAGTGCTTCTCAAGGAGGAAAATCTACCGCCTCAAAAATGGGCATTAGGTAGAATAATTGAGCTCTATTTCGGTGATGACAAACGGGTCAGAGTTGTTAAGGTAAAAACTCAGTCTGGAGTCTTCAAAAGGCCCATTGCAAAAATCTGTATTTTACCTGTTAATGTGTAATCTTATACTAGTATTTTTTCTTATGTGTAGTTCAATGTTTTTCATACTTGTTCTATTTTTATATTTTGAGATGATTGTATAATTAAATGGTTGAATGTAACCATTGCAACATGGGGCGGAATGTTCCGTACCAACCGCAAGCGCTGTTGCAGCAGCGCCACCTTATGGAAAAAGTGTGAATTGAGTCAGTGTTTGAGTAAGATCCCTTGTGGAGTGACGTGTCATGCGGGGAATGTAGCCGCATTAACAGATGAGCAATGGTCATTTACTGAGTATCTTAATAAAGTGTGTTGTTATACAGTCCACGAGTAGTTTCATTCTGAGTGCTATCCTGAGTATCAACAGTTTGTATTCCTGCATGGCACAGTTCAACATGTTTCTGAAATATAAGTTTATTTACCATATGATGTTTAGAAGGTAATAATAGAGGGTGACGGAAAGCTTCCTCATCTTTTCTGAGTGAGATTCTTGTTTTAACACGTAACAGTCCATCAGAGTCCACGTATGTCTGTAATTTGATATTTATGTCTTTTCTGAAACATTGTTTCTGAATATCTTTCAGAATTACTTTTTCTGCAGCACATATTTCTTCGATCTCTAATTCTCCTACAAATTTGTCACTTCTTTTGTTCTTGGTATTTCTAATAAATCGGAGTATCCAAGCCATGATTCTCACAATTTTTCTATAAGAAGAAAATTTTGAAAAATCAAATTTTTCAACAACTGTGTCAATGGCAAAAATGACAATTTTTCGCTTTTCAGCATTTACTACCTCTAAATTTGGACAAGCCTCAGAAACAGGCCATTCTTCTTTTGAGCATTTTAGCCAATTTGGGCCTTCCCACCATCTAGATTTCACCAATGTTATCGCATTGCACCCTCTGGATGGTAGATCAGCCGGATTCAAATATCCTGCTATATGTCTCCAATCCTTTGGATCAGTCAAACGTCGGATCTCTTGTACTCTGTTGTGAACAAACGTAGCCCAATTTTCTTCTTTCGTGATCCAGTAAAGAGCATCTACTGAGTCTGACCAGTAATAGGTCGGGACATCTTCGAGACCCAAATCACCTTTAGTAGCACTAGCCAATCTGGCTCCTATCAAGCAGGCTAAAAGTTCCAATCGTGGGATGGAAATCGGCTTTAATGGAGAAACTCTGCTTCTAGCTTGTATCAATTCGCACTCTATTCTTCTCTCACTTTCAGTTCGTAGAAATATGCAAGTCGCATAGGCCGACTTACTGGCATCGCAAAATACATGCACAGATAATACAGAATCTAATGAAGAGTCTTTAAACAAGCATCGGGGAATTTCTAATTCTTTCAAGTTAATTAATTCATGTTTCCATTTATCAAATTTTGTAGACATCAAAATTGGTAGTTCCCAAATGATTCCTGCTTTCCAACAATCTTGCAGCAAAATTTTAGGTCCTAAGGTTACAGGACACGAAAAGCCAATAGGGTCAAATATGCGGTGGACAGCAGATAATATTTTTCTTTTTGTTGTGGGTAGCTTGTCTTCTTTCGGAAATTCCTTCAAGTCTAAGGCTAAAGTATCAGTCTTTTATTTCCAATTTAATCCCAAAACTGGAACGGTTTTTGTAGATTCAGGAATTTCTACTGAAGAGTTGGTTAGAGTATGCTCCCACCCTCGAAGATCGAATTTTGCCGTGCTTAATATTGTGCGAGCTTCTGAGATAAATTTTTCGACTTCTGTTTCCGTGTTGACACTACAGACGCAATTGTCAACGTAGAATGATTTCAATAGCATTTGAGCTGTTGCTTGCAGCTGGGGTGGAGCATTTTTCAAATGTAATTCCAAAGTGGCTCCCAATAAGAACGGACTGGGTGTGATTCCAAAGACAACTCTCGTATGTTGATATATTTTAGGTTTACTTTTCTGTCCATTTTCCCACCATAAAAACTTCAAATATCGTCTATCGTTCTCTTGAACTTCAATCTGTAAAAAAGCCTTTTTGATATCTGATATTACTCCGAACTTACCAAAGCGAAATCTATTCATTATTGACGGAAGAAGTTCGATAATATTTGGTCCTTTCTCAAGACAATCATTAATAGAAGGAGCATTCTTCTCTTTTACTGAGCCATTAAACACTGGTCTAACACTAGTCGTTGAATTTGTCTTGAAAACGGGATGATGAGGTAAAAGATGTTCCTCTGTTTCAGATTTCTGGTTCAAGGAAATGTCTTCAATAATATCTTCCTTCCTCCAGTCTCTAAAGACATCTTCATAATCATTCAACCTTCCTTTTCTTTCTAATGCTTGGACACAGTTACTTAGACGTTTCTCGGCTATCTTACGACCATCTGGTAAAGTTGGATGATCTTTGATCCATGGCAAGCAGACAATATACCTACCTTCTTCGTTTCTCATAACTGTACGGAGAAAATGTTCCTTTGCAGCATCTTCAAGTTCTTTTCTTGTGACCTTTTCACCCGGATCAGTAATTCCAAGAGTGTCAAGTTTCCATAAATTAGCTATGCTGGAATCATTAACGTGTAACGTTAATAGAGTATTTAAAGAGCTCGTTTCCGTTTCTTGAGTTTTCCCCATAATCCTCCATCCTAGACGTGTGTTCATCGCTATAAGATCCGTTGATAAATCTTTGATTTCCCCAGTAAATAATTTCCCACAAAGGTCAGCTCCAATCAAAATATGAATTTCGTTTGGATCCTTTTCGTATGAACAAACTTCTTCATTAACGGAAACATCACTCAAAAGTATTCCCGATAATTTTAATTTATTTATGATATCATTATTTTCCAATTTAGGAATGGAAGTACAAATCCTTTTTTGATCCATAACTTCTAATTTACAAGTGAAAGTTTTATTTATGTTACATAATTCAATAGAATATCTTTTATGTTTATCCTTTCTTTCTATCCCGCCAAAAAGTCCATGAGTAATAGTTTCTTCCCCTAAGCATTTTAATTTCATTTTTTCTGCAAGAAATTTAGTTATATATGATCGTTGACTTCCAGTATCATAGATAACCCTCACAAAATGGTTGCAAAACACATCGCAGAATTCTTCTTTTCAGTATTTATTTCCGAGCTCAAAAGCTCTGCAGCTGTAGATGAAAAACCTTTATTATTTTCGAATTTAGTTTTTTCTTTACTTTCCGCGTTATGTCTACGATGAAACATCTCGTCAGTGTGTCGGCGGTGAGGTAGGGGGAAAGTTCATTTCTTCTACTCAATGGTATATTTTGATTACGAAATGATTCGGAAATGCTAGCTTCAGCTCTTTCCAAAGCATTTAAATGCTTACCCAAAAATTCTATTAAATTGTTAATGGTAAATTCTCCGCAATCATATTATTTGTTAAATGCGAAAACCAAATCATGTGGGAGTAATTTCAGAATCATAGGGCACATTAAATTTTCGAATGTTTGCGTTGAAACACCTAAGGTTTCTAAGCTTCTTATTTGGGTTTGACAGTTGTCGAAAAGTATTCGAAAACCTTTAACATGATTAGTACGCTTAAGAGCTATATATGCATCAAATTACTCATATGAGTGTTTATCAAAATGTCTTTTCGGGCAAAACGATCTTTCAAAACATCAACAGCTTTCACATAATTTTCTACTGAAATAGCAAATCCTTCAACAGTATTTAGAGCTGTTCCAGCTAAATGTGCTTTCAAATAATTGAAATTGTCTACTTGATCTAAGTTTTCATTTTTGTGTATTGCTGTCTCAAATGAATTCCAAAAAGTAAGCCATTGGCTTACATTGCCAGAGAATTTCGGAATAGTAATTTTAGGCAATTTAACACTTATCGATTGTCGTTGTTTAACGTTCACTTCATCACTATGAACATACGATGATTGTGAAAGTGAAACATCACGAACTGAAGCCAATTTTTGTAGACACTTCTTTGCTTTAAATTTACAAGTGATTACTCTTTCACTATATTCTTCGGCAGATTCAATTTTTTTTCAAGATCATCTATATTTAAAACCTTTTCTAAATCACTGTCAACTAATTTGAGAGCTTCGAATTTATATTATGCAACTGTTCTAATAATAACTCAATATCATTATCATCCATTTCTGATTTATTAATTTCATCATCTAATCTAGTAAGAAATTTAGTAACAGATGATCTCAAAACAGTTCGCTTTTTCTTAAAAGCATTTATCAAAGCTTGTGTTTACTCATTGGCCATCGTTATTGCACGTTTCAATTGCTAATATTTTACTGTAAAGGATTTAACGTTACTTTCGATTTCAGATTCACAACTAATTCTGATCAATTTATACAGTTATAAATTCAACTGTCCCGGCAGGGATGTCATTTTAATGTTGAAAACAATACTTATTAGGAAAGGCAATTAATCTACCTTACCTTCTTTTTCACTTGTCTTGCTTCAACTTCTACTTTAACCCGGGTCGTTGAAGGAGAATAACTTCTGTTTTATACTTTACAGCAATCTATACTCACAAATTAGCAATGAAAGCAAAAGGCCTTTTTATATTTACAAACTTAAAACATTTATTGCTATCATTAAGTATTTACACAAGAATATGTACATGTTTAAGCATTATCATGTTGGCAAGCATCAGCTCTCGTGACATAACACAATCTGCCACCAAAAGAAAGTTCAAAAACAAAGGTTAGTTTTCGCAGCAGTGCCGCCACCTACAGTCAGCAAAATAATTAGTCTAGTTCGCAGTTGTTCGCGACATTTAACATCTTGAAAGAATTGTTCTCCTTTGTCTTAGAGTCCACATGGGGAAAAATATTGTTTTTCTTAATTTATGCTAAACTTAGAATAATTTCAATTTCTAAGGCGTAAAACTTTTACATGAGATAAAAGAAAAAAAATATTTTAAATGTTTACATACTTTTAAAAATGGGAGAAAGTAACAATATGCAACTTTGAATGTGGTTTTTTATGTTAGCTTTGTTTATGGCCTCACATATAAAACAATTGAAAACAAATAAGGACGCATGTGCACTCAATGCAGATTTTTGTTCTATCACCTAAACACATACACTACAGATATTAAAAGTGAAGTTTTCTAAAAATTTAGGAACAGCGATTTAAGATATAAGTTGATGTATAAAAAAATATAATATAAAACAATATTTAAGCTTAAACTTTTATAAAATTTTCAACCTCAAGTTTAAGTATAAAATCTCTTTCAAAATGTTGATATTTCAAAACGTATTTAGAAATTTGATTTTTTCCAGCTTTTTATTGAGTAAAAAAGCTTTTCCTTTTGTGACAATTGAAATGATGTCACTAGGATCCCACTCAACAAAACATCATTATTTTAAGGAGCTTCCAGTTATTCCCAAATTAATTCAATTGTTATATATGAATGACATAAAAAACAGGATTGTAGGTATTTAATTAACGTCACATTGCAAGAACACAACGGGCTATTGGCGACAGTACGGGATCAAACCCGAAGGGAAAGATGCGAGGAGAGCTCCACGTAATTTTGCAAATTAAGAGGTCACATCTGAGCTGACAACCCCACACTCTAAACTTCCACACCAAATACCAACGTGAAGGCAGTTGAGGCCCCTATAGATTTAACGTGCACCAGTCGCCTTTGTACACGACGGTGTTGTCAGTCCGTTTCTCTTCCAACCTAGCTACCGCGACCCTGTAAGTAAATGAATTACTCTTTTAGGTTATGACTATTTTACACAGATTTATGAACATAAGTATTTGCAGTCACTGTTCTATTCCTATTTAAAACCTATTTTACCTGAACAATTCTTGCTTGACGCAGCCTTGGTCCTTTTGGAGAATTCAACAAACCAATCAAGAAAAATGTCAATGATTTTTATGAAAAATTCAACCATCGAAAAATCCAAGTGGGAGAATAGACTTGTGCTACCATCTGGTGAGTATCTATAAGACTAAACAAAAGTTCATTTTTAAAGTTTTCCTTAATCTTTAACTGCTGTGTCACAAACCGTCTCGTAACTAGTGTGGAGGGGTCTCTCAGACCTCGCTCACTGAAGTGTGTATAAATTTGATTAATATAATATATTAATGAAAGATTATTTAAATAAGTAATATTTATAAATTTTAAATTTAGATAATTCAATTCTTAACATGAAATACACTTTATATTACTATATAAGTTAAGTAGATTCCATGTCTCTTCAGGCTCAGCTTTCGGACCATATTTTGCATGGCGTTTCAACCCTGGAAACTGTAAAACTATGTTGTGTTTTGTTGTTCTAACGACACGATTAGGTACCCCCGCAGGCATCCCATTTGAAGTTATTTTTTGCGTAGAAATATTGTTTTTGTCAAGACGCACTTGGAATGTCTTCATCTACCTGTCGTGTTCGCTTTCAATATTATTATCCGAAATTTCACTGTCCCAGTACTCTATTTCTGACTCATTATCAACAATATCCTGAATGTCTTTTTGTGTAAGATACAAAGGTCGTTTTTTAGTAAAGTTTGTTTACATTTTAATCTCTCTGCTGAAATTCCCTACTCCAACTTCGACGATTTCATTCAACAAGAACGGTAACCCATATGCTGTGAAAGGATCTAAGAGACCACGCGGGAAATGCAAATAGTGTAAAACACGAAATAGTTGGGGCAAACCAGTCTTGGAATGTGGTTTCTGTTGGACGCAGTTGGAAGGTACTGAATAGGTCAGGGACCAATATTCACTTTAATGGGTTGAAACGACCTGTCAAAAATGACACGGGGTCTGTGAGACCCATGACAGCAGTTAAAGGTTAACATTCCACGTGTTCAAAACCATCACTACTGATGCTCCCTGATATTTTTACCAATTTCAACAAACTACAGCAATGACGTAGAGTAGGCCGGTATCCTTAACGCATTAACGACTGACGTTGCGTTTTCGCAACACTAATGAAAACAGTTTTTCTTATTCTGTATTTTTTTTTTTTTACATAATTGTTTTTGTATATTGTAGACAAAGCTTCAATGTATCCAGGGGAAAAAATTGTTTTTCTCTCAATTCAATATTAAAAAAAAAAAAAAGAACTTCAAAAAATTGTTATTTTTTTACTATTTATTTGCTTTAATTTTGAAAAAATATACTCACAGATGGCTGAACAATTCAAAGAACTTTATGAAGAGATGCTAATGTTTTAGAAACACAAGTCTTCAAAATGGCATAAAAATATAAGGTTACTATTTTGTTTTTGTTTGTATATAAATATGCATTTTTTTTAAATGTTTCGAAAACTAAACGTCAGTCCAAAGCAGTATCTTTATGAAAATTTGTCCGAAAATAACGGATGTCGAAGAAAACGGTTTTTAACTGTGAATGAAGCATTAGTGTATATGAAAGAATTAGATTATGAAGATATTTCTGAATTTTCATCAGATGAAGACTCAAGGTCAAGCAGATAGAGTAGTGATTCCTCCCCACAGACCTCCTAACTTACTGACCGACGAGGAATGCATTGATGACGATATGTTAGGAGATAATTTGCCGAGACCGAAAGACCTATCTGGTGCTATCAAACTTTTTTCTTAAAAAAAACCTTAAAATTTATCGGATTTATCACAAAATGATAAACATTTCTCTAAATCACCTAAAAAAAATATTGCTTGGAGAAATTTGCCTCCCGTATACACACTAATGCCTGCTGACAAAGAAACCGTATAAAAAGCAAAAAAAGGAAGTAATTATACAAAAATTGCAAGATGTAGAGGCCAGTAGATACATTTTTACAACTGTACAAACAGAATCTTTTGGAACATATTACTCAAGAAAGTATAAAATGTGCACAACAGAAAATCTTCAAAATTTTTTATCTTTCTTTTACTATATTGAAGCGTTTTATAGTATTTCTGCTTTATATTGGCTATGTATGTCTTTCTCAAGAGAGACTTTACTGTTCAGTTGCAGAAGATGTTAGTTGTTTATTAGTACGTACAGCACTAACACATTATATTCATACTACTATCAAACATAATTTGCATTTAGCGGATAACAATGTATTGGATATATATAAAACAAATAAAGTTACTAAAGTTCGTCTGTGTGTAAACATTTTAAATGCCAATTTCATTTAGTGGCGCGTGCTTTTTCATCAAATCTTTCTATCAATGAACAAATGATATCTTATTTCGGCAGACATTCGTGCAAAATGTTTCTGAAAGGAAAACCCGTTCATTTCGGGTATAAAGTTTGGCCTTTTTGTTCTTCTGAAGGGTACTTATATAATTTTGATATATACTCAGGTAAATATGCAGATAAAATGACGGATCTGGGTTAAATGGAAACGTCTTTTAAGTGTAGTCGAAGTTCCTTCAAACCACTATGTATACTTTAAGAACTCTTTACATCACATATGTTATTTCGACATTGAAAAAGTCGTAGTTTTATGCCACTGGAATGATCCATGACAACGGATTAAGAAAATATCCTCTTACACCTGTAATCAAAATGAAAAAAGAACAACGTGGAACATATGACTTCGTCTTTCATAAGGAGCATAGTATCGCAATAGTTCGTTGGAACGAAAATTCCGTTGTTACTCTATGGCCACCAACTTTGATACAATCAATCCATCTTCAATGGCCAAGAGATACTCAAGAAAATAAAGAAATCCGCATCTGTAAAGCTGCCTAAACTCATTGGGAATTACAACAAACTTTTTTGTGGGGTGGACCTGCTTGATAATTTCGTTGCAATGTATAGAGTGCAAGTAAAGCGCAAGAAATGGTGGTGGCCTAGGATCCCACAAGTCATATTATCGAGAAATATCCAACAAACAAAAGAAAAATATGCATAAATTGTAGTTGCCAAATTACAACTGCATGCAAAAAATGTAATGTGCCGTTACATTGCAAATGCTTCAAAGATTTTAATTTTTCCCAAAACTGACTGACTTTTCTTTTTTTGCATATACATATCTGATTTACACTAAGTTGTATCTGTATATAGTTTACTAAAATAAGAAAAAAATCTAAATTTTAAACTGTCGTTAACAATTTTTAGATCGAATATAAGGTTGGTGAAAATATATACGTTAAAGCAAAGAGAAAGTTTAAAGGGCAGCGGTTCACAAATAAGTTATAGCACTGTAACAGGAATAACTTCTTGTTCCCTAGCCTGAAATATATCAGCTATTATATTTTTGCGATCCTAAAGATCATATAAAATGTTTATTAAACCATATTTCATTTTAGTTACATTCTTCAACGTTGAGGGTTGAAAAACGGTGATGGTGGACGGATTGTGTGTTACTTTATTTTTTCATTTCTATAAAACACATTTGTTGGATAGATCGCAATTTAGCATTGACCAAAGACCCAGTGCAGAATTATATTCAGTGTTCTGCAACACAACTCAAAGCAATTATAATTGTTCGGCAGGCAATTTTTCCGAATTTTGAAAACTGCAGTACAATCATAAAGAGACGTAAAACTCAATCATCGGCTGAATATGTATTGCATATTTGTAATAAAACACATCAAAATTATTTCATTTACTTTATTTAAAACCAAGGCATATTTTCAGAATTCGCAATTCTGGTTGACAACTTTGGATGTTAAATTGTATTTTGTCACTGACATAGAATATGTGTTATTTATAAAGAGTTTGTGGTGATTTGGGCGGTGTATTGATTGTTGTTCCGTAGCTAGAAAGAATAAAAAAGGTGTGGTAAAGAGCGCTCTTTGCATTGCAGTACAACGTTGCAGTTTTTAGCACTTTCTGCTCCCGGGCCATAGACTCTAATGCATGTGATTGGATCTATACTTCAAAAGGCTGAATCAAAATCGCTCGGTGTCACTGTTGATAATTTAATTGGATTACGGACTCATAAGGGTATTGGTTTTAGACTAGGATTTACAGTTAGACAAAGGCATAGGCTAATTATACATTTTGTATTATTCCGTGATGGCTAATAATGATCGTAAAGATCCTCCAATGGACATTAATGGTACTCTATGAGGGTTTAGAGTTAGGCAGGAAGTTTATCCATCTGAAGAACACGTCGTAAAAAAAAAACCAAAACACTAAGTATACTATCACTAATATTTCTCCCATTCTGCTTTTCAATTTATTTTACACATCATCAAGAAACCATCACTTGGTTCAGAAACCTCACTTGGTTTGATGGTGGATTGTATATAAAGTGTTATTTTCATCTTTTAAGTCGAATTTTGAGTTAAACATGATCGTGCTTGCGTTGATGGTTGACATCTATTCCAGCATCATATAAATGTTATTGAGATAACAATAATAAAATTAAAATTGAATACATTTTTAAATTCAAATATAGAAATTTATTAAGAATACTTGGCAAAACTAAAAGGTTGAAAGTGAACTCGTAATAACTGATTAAATTAACGGTTAATATTAATAAAACTACCGTACAGTTTCAGTCTACGCTTATAGAGGTGCTAAAGGCCTGGGCCGTTTTGTGGCGCACTTCTAAAGTTGCCAAGGAAAGACTTATTTCAAATGAGCCAATAAAATAAAACGGCAGTTTAACGGATTTTGAAAGAACTTTCTAGAATATTGAAAATGAAAATTTAAACTTTCGGCTTGCCGAGGTTGCCATAAAAACCGCAATAACCGTAATATAGATGGGTTATCTGTCATAACTCGCTACTATAATTACGCAAAAAAAAAAGCTCCAATGCTGTTTCCACCGCTATAAACGTAGACTGAAGCTGCATCCTAGCATCCCATACAATAACGGTTATTGTCCTTTCATAGATTGTAATAGCGATTCACACAATCCAGTTTCCAATATTTTGAAAATGAGCATGTGAAGCTTCCATGTCAAAAAATATATTGTTGCTTTTTTAAAGGTCTAACTGCACAGATGAGCAAATTTATGAAGTTCAACAATATACCAGGACTTCCACAGAGACCTTCACTTGCAAGATCAACGCAGACCGGGAGATGACTTAACCCTCCAAATGGCTTCAAAGATACACACTGCTGGCCACCCAAATTGCAACACCAAGAAAGACAAGCTATATCACAACAAAATTTATTTTGTAGATAACATGGTGACCAAGTATCAAATGATTAAATTTATAGACTTCTGTGAAGTGTGGTTCCTGCCAAAATCCGTAGTCAGAGTAGCCGCCATTGTTGGAGATCACCGCTGCCACACGCCTCGGCATTGATTCAAAGAGACTTTGGATGCACCAACAGCAGATTATGTACAACAGACCAAGCAGCTTCCACACGTTGCCAGAGTTGATCTGGTGTGGCAGCTGGGGATGTAATCTGGGTCAATCGTTGAACAACCATGGACCACATGTTTTCTATCGGCGAAAGATTCCGAGAGCGAGCTGACCAGGGAAGCAATTCAATCTGGTGATTGCCGAAGAACATTTGAACAATGCGTGCCAAGTGTGATCGCGCATTTTCCTGTTGAAATATGGCTGTGGGCAAGCGCTGAAGGTTATGAAGGACAACTGGCTCCAACACCTCGGAGAAATAGCGCTGGTTGTTTAAAGTACCGGCAATGCGTACTAGAGGAGTGCGAGATTGATATCCAATACCGACCCATACCATAATACCCGGTGCAGGACCAGTGTGGCGGTGCATATCGCAGCTGTTCAGCATCCTCTCTCCACGGTGTCTCCAGACTCGAATCAGACCATCGTGGTGTTGCAGACAGAAGCATGACTCGTCAGTAAAGACAATTTTATTCCATTCTGCCGTCCACGTCCTTCTTTCCTCGTACCATTGGCGTCGGAGACGTCTGTGGTTCTGCGTCAAGGGTGCACTTAGCAATGGACGTCTTGCGGACAGACCACTCTGCTGTAAACCGCGTCGAATGGTACGCGCAGACACTGGATGATGCGTTACAGACTGAATGTGCTGTACTATGGTTCGTGATGTGGCTGAGCGATCCGACACTGCCATACGCACAATATGTCTGTCATCACGTGAAGTGGTGCACCTAGGGGGATGCGATCGAACACGTCGGTCCGTCGTACGCTCCTACATCCAACGATCACATATCCGCATTACATTTGTTTGGTTTCGTCCAACACGACTACCGATTTCCCTGAAAGATAATCCACAATCTCGGTAGGCCACTATCCTTCCTCTGTCGAACTCGGTTACTTAATCAAAAGATGATCGCTGTTTTCTACGAGGCATAATTGATCGTTTTTTTTTGAAAAAAAAAACACAAGAAAAGCACAATTGTAGTACTTGAAATCGTCGAAATCTCCAAGCCTTAAATAGCGCTTTGAAGTGGCATCACAGGCGCGCGTGATGTGCGTCTGCGCTGAAATTCTAATCATTTCCATATCTCACCCCCGCTAATGCATGTTGTAAATTTCATATTATTCCTATTACATGCTTCCTTCAGGGTGTTGCATTTACGGTGGCCAGCAGTGTATATTGTCCATTAAGATCTGATCAATTTTGATAATGACAAGATGTCTTGTCATCAAAATATTGCTGATTTTTTTCTGATGAGACTACGACCTGGTAAGTTTACTTCTAATGACATATACCCCGACCATCAAGAACTGATCAATTTTGCTAATGACGAATTACGTCGTCGAGACAATCACCAGGAGGATTAGGTTGATTGTTCGTGTTTTATTTTTGGCAGTTTGAGAAAGCTTCGAGTGAGGGATTGAGATCGATGCCAATCACAAATTTAGAAAGAGCAGTCTAAAGTCATTTGTCACTGATGTACTTGGGCAGGGATACAGGATGGGCAGGGATACAGGATGGGCAGGGATACAGGATGGGCAGGGATACAGGATGGGCAGGGATACAGGGTCTCTATGGTTTCAAATTTGAGTTGTTGTTTGTCTTCAAATTTTATTACTTGAACTATTCTTTATGGTAAATAATTCCTGATATGTCAGTGGGAAAATTATGTAAAAATGATGGAATATTGACACTTGGTGGGTCTCTATACACGATTTCACTATCGTTACTGTCTACATTAGATTAAATCTATTTTATATAAATACCTGTGTTTTAGTCCCAGTTTAAGTTTTTATTAAAATGTCCTCTCCAGTTTTTCCACTAATTTTCCTCCAACTAGCACAGAGATGAAGTAACTATGATAATCTGAAAGGATTTATATGACAATTAAGAGCAATAATAGAGCTTTATGCTTTATCAATGTCTATTATAACTAGTATCTACCTATTATAAGGACCGTTGAAGCCTAGTTGTTTGAGTCATTTAATAGAAACCGGAGGGTAGCGAATTCGAATCTTGATCCCACCAAAGACCCTTAAGTTGGTATTAGAGGATTGGCAATCATAGTGATAAGGGTGCATCAAACACCCCGTGTTTTTAAAATTTTCATGGAAATGGCCTGTCTCTATGTTATTTTTGTTCGAAATGCTAAAAAATATGATACGTAAAGGTTTTGAAAAATTTAATAACATATATGTGGTCTACCGGTACCTGGAATGTACAATAAAAATGGAAATTCTAAAAACAAAGCATCATGAGTAAAAAAAAAATAATTAAACGTTTATTCTAATGAAATCATGCAATTAAGATTGTTTTGGTTATAATAAACAAATATATAATCATATACTACTAGTTTTCTAGTTTCAATTTAATTCATACAAGTACACTCAATGTAAGATTCAGTCAATTTTCGCTGATTTCTCTGTTTTTATCGATCTTGTTCGGCGACCTGTAGAACATTTTGGTAGAATTTCACCTTTTGTTGATTATGTGAAATTAGTACTTAGATTGACCCCTCGTTCTGCAGTCATTGACAGCATTCAATGCTTGCAACTTTATGGATGGTGTGGTATAGGATGCAGAACTTGACCATTCTGAAACACCTTCGATTAAAAAATTTGAGTCTAGTTCAAGTAGATAAAATAAAAATCAAGAATCTGCTCCAATTAAATCAGAAAAAGGTGGATTTAAAGTGAGATTTTTTTTGGAAATTTGGGTTTTCCAAAATCCATGCCATGCCTACCTTGCAATATAAAACCAGTATCAGTGGAATTTGGTTTTGTAGCTAGCAGTGCATTAGCGATGGCTTTCGTTCTTGTGGTGGAACTTTGTTGCTCTAAAGGGCTAGTGGCACCATCTCTTCTGTAAGATACCAGTTTTTCAAATGCACTGATTGCACTTTCAGATATCATGAGATGGGCAGCCTTGTACGCTTTAAGGGAATGAAGGGGCGTTTCAAGGGGTATTGATGGTAGAATCGCAGGTTATTTACCAGGTGCTGTAGATGAGTGACAAATTTAGGCAGTTTGGCAGCCTGTTGTTTCTAAGTTATTGTGCCAGCAGGTAATTGCTGCATGTGCTTCTCAAGAAGACAAATTTTAACTGTGCATAACAATTTGGCCATCCAACGTGCTTTGTACAAGGATCCTAGTCGATTTAATTTGACTGCTTGTGTAATATTGGGAAAGTCTAGGTACATTAGGCAAAGCTTTATGAACTCCATGTAGTCATCTCTGTTTTTTCCAGAATCGATGGCAGATTTTACTGTCTGGATTGCACTGTCACTAAGACCATCAACTACGCATATACTTCTCGCTTGTACATCCACTGACTTTGAGATCAAAAGGTTCCAATTCACTATTAAAATATATTGTTTAAAAGTCACGAAATCTTTTAAACAAGGCTATATCTGGTGGCTTGGAGGCATCAATCTTTAAGTCATCAAACACATAGAGATAAAATGACTTCTCCACCATGATTGCGGAAAGCTGAACAAAGAAGCGCACGTCCCAATTCTTTTTCACACTGATTAAGGCAGCAGTAACATGGTCTGTGTTAAAAGAAATTGTGTCAAATGTAATACTCACATTTGTTTGTGTGCATTGATTAGACAATGATGTTGAAAGTTTTTAATCCCGATTTAGAGTCATTTATTTAGGAAAGCAGTTGTTGTTCCTTGCAGGTAGTTATAATCTCCATTGCAACTTGCCTTCTTTATCTATCTATAGTTGCGTAAGTTGCTGCAATTGCAGATGTAGATGTCTCTCCTCCTAGCTGTGTAATTAATGGTTTTGTATATGATGCCTGTTGTGATGGACTCATATTTAAGCGTGTTGCTAGTGAAACAAGATTGGCTTTCTTCATAATATCGTGTGGGATGAATAAAGTCGATTATGTTCTTTTATTTCGACGATGACTTCGAGAAATTGTTAATAGTCCTTCAAAAGTGAAGTTTTCCACATCATTTGTATCACTTTGTTCATCACAATCATCATCGGTAGAACTGGGAATATCACTTAATATTAAGTTGGAACTATTCACTTCTATTTTCTCTATTCACTTTTTCCTTCCTATTTCTTGTATCTGTAGCCATTGTTCTTTTTATTTAATTTTTTCCGCAAGACGCTTTTCATATGATCCAAATGTTGTCAAACGGTCACTTTGCATTGAATGAAGAAAAGCAAGATCTCTGTTCTGTATTTCTACGTTCACAGGCCATAAGAAAATGTTATTGCTAGTTTATCTACCATCTGTTTTACCTTGTCTATAGTATTTGCTGCAGATGTTCGATTAACACATTAAATACGACTTCAAAATAATTAAAAAAATTAACTGTTTTATCTTATAACTTGTTTATTTAGATCAATTAAAGAATACATTGAATTTTTCAGATTTTTTCGAAAAGTATTTTTATGATTTTTCAACCGGCAAGATTTCTGACCAATCGTCTGTAGTGTGCACATAAATGTAAAAGTATTATATATTCTACACATACGTAGAAATAAACAAATAAATCTTAAAAAGAACAATGAAAATTTAGATAACACATTTAAACAAATAATATGAAGGAATATTATCCAAAACACCAATTTCAGTGACTTGTATTTTTTCCCACATTATTTTTTTTAGTATTTACGGAAGAAATTGAAATGAACTGTTCTTCTAAGTATATAATCTAAAAAGCCAATTCAATATTCATATTTAATAACTATTATATAAATCAATCCTATTTTTCTGCGAACGAACATCACTCCTAAAGTTCAAACATTTGCTGCACTCTTGGTTAAGACTAAGCTGCGAGATAGTCTTGTGACACTCAGGAAGTAGAGGAACCTGACATTTCTGGCATCTATAGACTGACCTTCCACCATAGTTTTTGCATCGTCCCAACTGTTGGTGTTACTTGTGAATCAAATGATATCTTCTATCATATCTTTGTTGGCTTGATGCATTCTTCTGCAGTACTAAAGATCTCCCTGGACGGATTGGATGTGTTCCAAATCTTCCCAATACTTATTACAATAGATGTTTTTGAGATAAGTAAAGTAGTGATTGTGTCAAAATGTGGTCTATCAGCTCATCGGTAAGGAAACGCTGCAGGCTCTGTAATAGAAATTTTACACATTCGTGACACAAATCCATGGCGGCTGATTTGTATATGGGAATAAAATTCTATATTTGTTTTCTAGCTTTGTTCTTTTTCTATGTTTTCTTAGGTCTACTTTCAGATTTTATTCGCTTTGGCCTTTTTCGGGTAACAGAAGTGTTTGGTAATTATATATCATCTCTATCGCTCTCTTCATGGTCTAATTGACGATTTTTTTCACATGTGGTGGAGAGTATTCTCCGCGGCAAGTGATCGAGATCTCTTTGCATCTCGTCATCCCTTCTGCCAGAATCTTTGTCAGTCTCTGCTTCAGCATCTTCTGTTTTTCTCTCCTTCTCAATAGAGGGCTGGACAACCATATTAGTATGTTTAGCAGTTCTATGTCCACTATCCGACTAAGAATCACTGTCAAGAGCAAAGAACATATCTAAAGCTTCATTTAGCTTGAGACTTAAAAGAAAGGGAGAGGAGAACTAAATATTTTGTTTTTAAAAAATTGAAAATATTCACCAAAAATATTAAATTTTTTTATCAGTATTAAATTTTAACCCTCCTTAAGCTATCAAATTAAAATAAATAATCAAATCGGTATTGGAACCTTTAAAGTAATAAGTAACTACCGATATTACCGAACTTCCCATATCCGATGATTGGCAAGATTACTTGCTAATCAACAATACGTTTGCCTAACATCTATAGAATAAGTTTGGATTGTTTTAGTGTATAATATAAACAATGGATTCATGTCATTACAATAAAGCCCAAAAAATTAACGATAAACAGTAATAAGAGTAATTTCATTGCTTCTTTAGCGATGATGGACGAGACATCATACGCGCTCGCAAGAAATTCTAGCTTTCAACCAAGTTTCCACCGACAAAACTATCTGGAAAATAGACAACCATCGCATCATTTTGATTGGTTGTTACTTAAAAAGAAAAAAACACTTAGTGGAATAACTTTCACCATATATCGGCAGAAAAAAATTAAAAGTCCTATGGCGAATTTTCTTACTAACCAGCGTTAATGGGTTAACGGGAATCCCTCTTAATTTTGCATTGCCATCAAGAATTTTTGTAACTTTTTCACCAGCTTTTTGTTTACTGATTATTGGGATACTTGAATTTTCATCAAAAAGATTTGCTTGAGAAAGGACTAGTTTTGCAGACTCCCATTTAATCCTATTTTCGTGGACACCTTCAATGTGATACATCATACACCACAAAACTTGCAAATTAGTTGGAAGTTGGGAGTCATTTATTTTTGAATCATCTCAAGTAATCTTGCTGTCAGTGCCAAACATATTTAAAGTCAGTCTGTTTTCCATAGTGTAATCAAAACAAAATTGTCAGTTAAAGCTACGCCAACGTCCAATGCTCAGATCAGAATCAAATCTAGCAATAAACAAAAGTTGAAAACCAGTTCAAATTGAAAAAAAAAACAAGTCGAAATAAACATTTAAACAGGACATCCATTGCACTGTAAACAAAATTAAAGTTGTAGTCACTAGTCTAGTCAGTGTTGCCGCATGGTTTTGTCAACAACTTTATCTTGGTTGTAATTGATGCTGATACGGAAAATCAGAAATTTCAAAGTTTTCGTGGACCCCTTAAAATTGCTTGGAAAACAAACAGAATTGGTATGGTAACTTTTTATGGGTAATGGAACATTTTGAGATTGAGGATAAACTGATTTGTCTCTAGAGGGGCGTTTGAAGCACCTTAATAAGGATGTGAGTTCGAAATCCGATCCCTCCAAATATGGTTACATCCAAGGGGTTAGTGCACATCAAATCTATCGTTGCTTCAATGAAAATCTTGCACGTTTTTTGTTTACATTTTTATAATATAGAAAATGAACAAATATGATAGAAAGTATGTTTCTTTTTTACTTTTCTATCGCAAAAAGGAAAATAAAAAAAATTCAAGTTCGCACTTTTTATTTCATTAAAAAAAAAAAAAAACGCTAGTTTTCCTACTCTTCTTCTGATGTCACAGTGCCCCTTGACGGTCTGTTTACTTTGATAGCGACGTTGATATAACAAGCGTTATTTCTTTCTTGTTGATCTAAAGAGGATTTGTGTAAAATCGAATAAGATTTCGAAATGTCTACGATTGGAAAACAGTGTTTTTAAATATTCTTTAGTACCTTGCTGCATATTTACAACAATTTTAGCACCGGATAAGTTTTTTCTTAGCTTACCGGTAACCAGGTTACTTTGCCCAATTTTAAATTTCTAGCAAAAAATCCGTGTACTTCTCTATCGGTTTTAGAAGGGAAATATTTTCTAGGCTTGGGGGAGGGCCTTTAGAGTTGATTTATGGTGTTTAAATATATTTACATTGCTTTTTCTTTCAGTAATAATTCAAAAACTTGGTGGGCAAATTTACCTAGACAGCAGGGGTAACTTTGTCCAACAGATATTTTCCAATGGAAACTGCCTCTAAAGTCACTTCTGGGTAATGTTACATTTGCCATGGGTAAAAGCAAACATGAAAACAGTTATAAAAAAATATTTGTTTATAAGTTGTATTTATACTACGCACTCGTTAAATTGTTAGATTCTCGTTATAAAATTTAGTAGATAACTATTAGAATAATAATGAGAAAACAGAGGACATATGTAGGTAATATAAATCAAACTGTTTGAAAAAATCTTGAGAAATCTTCTTACAAAAAGTGCTTGTCTCGTCATTCCCTTGGAGATGGAGTTTTGAAAACACCGTAGGTCAAAGAAATGCTGGATACATCCACATTTTCAGGAAAGGTGACTGACTTCCTTTTGTGTTTGGTTCTCAGATAGGAAACTTCCAAGTCACCATTGTCACAAATGTTTAAAATTTATGCCAGGGAATGCTTGAAAGTTTTTTTCCGGAGCAATTTCACAACCACAAAGTCTCCTGCTTACAAGTTCAGGGGCCTTTCTTCAATTTGAATGTTTTGTTACGTTTCCATCGTTCTTTCTTCATCAAATATAAACTACGCGACTGAAAACACTGTAATTAGGTACTTAAAAGCCTTCATAATTTTTCTATACACAGCTAGTGAGAGGTTTGCAAAAGAACCTCAATTTTTCTATGGATCATGGGTTACCATTGCCCATCAAAACAATGACATGAAAATTAAGGTATAAATATTCCACAATCACTCATGTATAAGTTAACAAATGCAGAATTGTTTATTAGACTAAAAATAAATTACTAAGCTTTTCTAATATTTAAACAATAATACACATAGATACCAACTTTTAAGTTATTCAAGGAACTGTGCATGGACACAGCATTTACAAACAAAGCAAAAATATATCCAAACAAAAGGAAATATACATACATCAGAGCTTTAAATCCTCGTATTTCAGCTCCCATAAAATCAGGATTATTTCCCAAAAAGGAAACATTGACAGTGATTCGATTTTATGCAAATTATCTGATCGCCCTTTCACAAATCCAGCATTTGAGCCATTGTAAACAAGATAGAAATAAAAAAAGGCACATTAAAATTAAGAGATAGTTAATATATAACTATAAAATAAACGGAATAAATAAAAAAACAAACAGTAACACATAATAGTAAGAAACAAATTGAAAAGTATTTTTTAAAAATTAAAAGAGCAGGCAATATTAAATTTCATCGCGCTAGAGAAACTTAAACATTACAACGTGGAGCGCAATGACGTGAAACTAATCATGTAGCTTTTTGAGGTCACGTGCTTTTGCCGTACTTTTCGGTAATTTAAGGCCCGGTTCGGTAATTCTTTTCGGTAATTCAACGTGCGACGCCGCTGCCGCAACGTAAGTGCCGTCTGAGATACATTAGATTCAATGGAGCAGTTCACACATGTCTCCAGCGCCGCTGGGTCGACGCACGTCCAACTTGCGTGCAAATTGTACCGCAGTACCGCACGGTCGCCGCACATGAGTCTCCGTTCTGAAGTACCTTGTTTCATAAACAAATGGAATATAAATGCTTATTAATAAATGGTTGCATCCAGCAACGTCTATTTTGTTTCAAAAAATACTTTTTTTACACTAAGTAAGCGAAATAAACACGTTTTCTTCGACAGAACATTTATCGCAAATGGCGCGAAATGAGTTCGTCCGTCATTTCACGGTTATGTGTTTATAGTTGGGCTTTGGTGCCGCAGTGGCACCGCACGATGAAATACCGGATGTGGGGAGCCTAAAACCTGAAATTTTAATTAATTAAGTCCATTTTATGGGTTTTAACTATCGTTTTCGAACATTTTGACCACCAATATGTTAATAAAACGCAGAAATGAGCATTTTATTCACGGGTACAAGTTCCTCATTGCCTCGCGTTGGCATGTTGTGAAAGTTTGGAGAGTGAGGTGCCACCTCAGGTGTTGACCTCTTCATCTGAACATAATTCAAAATTTCAAGATGTTATCCTCCGATCCTTTCCTTTGGGATTTCGTATGGGTCGATTCTAATAGTGCATTTTGTTGCTCTAATGCGACGTAAATTCAACTACTTACCTATCTATTCCAAAAAAAAAAAATCTAGTTTTAATAACTAAATTTTTTTTTCGGAATCTTTTGATTGATAAGTTGCTTTACATTATTTATTTTAACATCGAAATATTACTTTTCCACTCTATTTTAAACGGTTTTGACCACATTATGTTCTACGTGGTCTATTTCAATGATAGCTATTACACTTTGAAAACACATATTTGAGCTTCTTATCAACAGTATAAAAACAACATATAGAAGAAACATAGTTGTTGTTGACGTGTGTCTCCTGAACTGTGAAACACGATATCAGGCCCAGTGATCTGAAGTAGGACAGACACAGAAGAAGAATACAGGTTTTTATTTTACAAACACACAAATTGATCACTGGTAAAGACATAGGGGATGCAGCTATCCACTTTTTGGTGAGGAACCACTTGGGCAGAGTCTGACTTCTTCTTCGGACATCACATACAACCAGCCCTAGGGCAGATGAAACATAGTTAATAATAAAAGTAAAATACATCGCATGCACTAATAAAATAAAATGTAACATATTTATTAAAAAATTTTAAGTTGACTGTCATTAACAAATACACCGTAATTCTGGTAAAAGGAAAATATGTTGGTTATTCCCATAGAATAGAAGTTTTGATCGTTAAACATGCATAACTGATTCCAGATCTCTCGCATCTGTTAAACAAAGCCCTACTCACGTTAGTTTGGAAAATTAAGAAACAGACAACCGGCACAAAGTCAATTGCCCCAATCACAATCGTTCATAATTCAAGAAAGCCTTCTGACGAACGCCACTAATTGTTTTACCCATCTCCAAAGCCCCCATCAATGCCCTGGTAAAACAGAGAAACAAGCATAAATCCAAGGATTTTGCATCGCATATCAAATTCCCAGAACGGATCTAAATATTTATTTGAGTACGTGATGTTGGTTACCTAGAGGAAGCGACGTAATGATGCGATTATGATGCGCTTGGGATCTGGGAATCAGAGCGTCACGCCTTAATTTAATTTAAGGAAAACATTGTTTGGAATCTGGGTTTCGATGCACGACAAATTTCTGTGGGGGTGCACGCTCATTACTCCTAATTATGCGGGTAATTAACGCTTGGTATTATTTAGGTACTTTCTGCTTAAGGCTTGGAGTTAAATTTCCCATTCGAATCGCAGTTTGATTGCATTGTTTTAGTGAGATATTTAGATATCCACGCGTTGTGTTTTAAAAAATGTCTGATTTGTATATCATTGACTTACAATTGAAACATATTAAGTCACCATTTTCGGTTGTGTTAGCTTTCCTACACCAGAATGTAGTGATGTTTAGATTAGTAAAGTGTGTGTGTCCGATAGGTCACTTTTTCATTGCATGAAGGTCAGCTGTTTTCTTGCTAAGGCCCTCAGGGGCCTTCACGCATGTAGGGGCTTCACGGATCCAAGATACTCTAGTCAAATTTTTTTGGTACAGCTACAGTCTATGTAATGTTTGATGGCAACGGCTTTGGCGCTCTTCTATTGTCGCCAATGAATGAATTATTTTGAAAATCTTTTTATTTCATCAATCAAAACTTAATCAACAATAATAAACAATTCAAAAACGTATCAACAACGCTAAATACAGAAAGCATGTTGGAAAAGGAAATTTTTTTCATAAGAAAGAAGCAAGAAACAGTAAAACCTGAGGCGAATGCATTGTGACGAGATTTAAATGAAAATGAAGGAAATATCCTCAACTGGGAAAAAATACTAAAAGAACCAATGAAATCAAAGAAATAAATTTAAAAGAACCTATGATATCAAAGAAATAAATTTAAAAGAACCTATGATATCAAAGAAATAATTTTAAAAGAACCTATGATATCAAAGAAAAATATTTAATAGAACCTATGATATCAAAGAAATCAATTAAAAATAACCAATGAAATCAACGGACAGTTTGAAATAAAAATAACCAATAAAATCAACGGACAGTTTGAAATAAAAATAACCAATAATATAAAATAAACGAATTCAAAATAACCAATGAAATAAAAGAAATCAATTCAAAATAACCAATGAAGTAAAAGAAATCAATTCAAAATAACCAATGAAATAAAATAAATCAATTCAAAATAACCCCAATGAAATAAAATAAATCAATTCAAAATAACCAATGAAAGAACATTTTAACAGATAGTAAAAGAACTTTCTAGAATATTCAAAATGAAAATTTAAACTTTCGCTTGCCGAGTTTGCTATAAAACCCGAAAAAACGTATTACACGTGGGTTGCTTACTCTTAACACGCCATACTTCGCTATTAAAAATGCACCAAGGCCATTGCTACCAGACGAGAGGTAAACAGTAGCTAAGCATTTGGTTTCATACATCCCACTATTTTATTCCCCAACTCATCTTATTAACCTTCACAACATTTTTTTGCTTGAAGATGTGTTTAGCACAGATTGGTCGATTGAAATTGTGCTATAAAATCCCAAAACAACCAAGCAGTGTTCTTGAGAAACAATTCGCGTTCTTTAAGGCTTAGAATATAAAGGAGAATACGAATCGAATGTACATGCGAATAGGTTTTGAAATTGAATTGGGTACTTACTCTTATTTCTCAGTAGTATGGAGAGGCAAGAGAATAAGATAATGGACGAAAGGAGTACGAACACCAGATAACAATATTAAAACTGGCTTCATTTTAACCTTAACAATATTATGTATGCTTGTCATCAACTGCGCAGTAAGGATATAAGGAAACAAGAAAGTACAAGTTATTTAAATGTAATAATCAACAATAATACATAGATCAAATCAATTCGTTCAATGTTACTGCTTTCAAGAAAAATATATCTTTAGAACTTAGAAATTAAATTTAAAATGAAAAGAAACAGCACTTGAGGTCTTTTATGTAGATACTCGCAGAGCTGTTGGAAGACGGCAGAGTGCGTACGTGCTTAAATTTCTTTATTTTGTTGTTGCTTCTTCCTCACTTGTCTGACGTGCAACATTCATGCCTCACCTAGGATTGGATACAGGAGCCTTTCGATCTAAAAGCTTGCGCCCAGGCAGAAAACTCGATTGATCAGCGGGGAAAAAAAGTTACTTGGTGGATTTTCAATGAAAATTGCGACAATATTTGTGAATTGCATGATATATGATCTATATATATATATATTTAGATATATGACAAGTCATAGTAATCTAAATCTCTCAAACTTGCAACGATCAGCAAGACAATAAATTTTTTAATCTAAAAAAAATGGATTGAAAAAATATTTGGCAACACATAGTGTTTGAATGCGTGTAATTAAATATGCACTTCAAATTCCATGAAATATCAAACTCTAAAATGATTATAATACGAATATAGCATAACAAAACTTGGAAAATTAACGACATATCAATGCAATATTTGAAAGTACAGTGTTGGACAGCTTTTTGCTACCATCGACCTTACGAAATAGAAGGAGCATGTGGAGGTGTGTATTGCATGACCTCAAAAGTGTTTTCACGTAGACTTGCGAATCGACAAGGTTCGATTGCTATATTGGACTATGAGGTGCCAACTCAGGTATACGACCTTGTCATATGACCGTGGTGTAAAATTGCGAACCCTCAAGTGGATCTTTAATTAACTATATACATTCAAACGTGTTTTTAAACGCACGGTTTATTCGTACTGACCTGCCAATAATTAATTCCTTCTCCCAGTATCACGTAACATGTGTCAGGAGCTATTCAAACTAAGTGGTTAAAAGAAATATGAGGTAGGTGATTGACTGGTAATTGAATTAACGTCACAATGGATAAGCCCAACATGGTGAATGAGACAGTTTAAGTTCAATCTTGAAATAAAACATCAAAAGCACCTCATGATTTTGAACCATGGTCAGCAGCTGAGAAGACAATTCTAAATCCTCTTATTTGCATAGGATTGAAGTGCTAAGAAGAAACTGCAAATTTTATTTTATGAGTATAGACACAGGTTTCATGAAAATAGAGTTGTAGATATATTAATGGCGTTATTGCATTCATCTGACCTAAATTAAAACATCTACGTTTTTAAGTTATGGTAAGTGAGACGCATCTGTACCTTCACGCGTATAAATTACATTTGAGTCGTTAGTTTTGAAAGTGGTATAAGTGCACTTTGAAAAAAAAATGAGTTTATATTCTTTAATAATTGTAATAATTATTATTGCATAATAAAATTTAACAGGTCCAGCATTATCCAGATTGAGTAACGTTTGACGATATTTTAAAATTAATTTAAAATCTCGATAATAAATATCTCGATAAATATCCTTAAATATCTCGATGTATAAAAAAATGGACTTGTACCACTTTAAAAAATAACAGCTCATTTTTGTTATCCTTTATCCAACCAGCCACAGTGATTCAATATGGAATGAGTGTACTTGCTGCCACTGGCCAAATTACTGGGTATAAAACTGGATTTTATTGACGGTGGAGCACACAGCTGACAAGACACAAAACAAATAGGAATCACTCGGTACCACAAAACATTTATAAATTAAACCTTATATGTGATTTCTACTCGTATAGCATCTTTATCATTTCAGCGAGCCACTCATACACCTAAGGGTCCCACGCCATTGACTAGTCGGTGAGTACCACTCTTTTGAGCTCCCTATGTACAGACACAATTAAACTCTCACCATAACTGTATCCCCCTAACCATGGTACTCCACACCAACACTACATATTGCATGAAATGTCTACCATAGTAATGCTTTCATCATCAGTGTGGAAGTCAAATCATATATGTATACGGCATCTTTAGTCCATGTAATGACAATCTTCTGTACATATATGTACGTATATGTATAGTTGCAAATGATTAAATAAATTAATTTACTCTTAAATGTTTAGCAATTATTTTTGTTTTACCACTTCCTTTCCACATCATTCCTAATATTCACCCATAAGTATTATAGATAAAAGCCCCTACTTCTAGGAAAGCCAACATCGAAAACCACCATGGAGAAAACAATTCCAAGAGCAAAATGTCTAGTCGACACTTCTGAATGTCAGGGGAATGAGGTTAAGAAAGCTACTAGCGGGTCAGTGGATATAGAATAGAATTCGGAATTCACTTATTGAGGGGGATTGTCGAAAATATAACTTTAAGGCTCCGATTCGTTGAACCTGACACAATCAAAACAGCAAGGGAAATCAAAGGATTTAAGTAAATCGCAGCAACGACTCCCCTGATTTTTCATAGTCTTTGTCTATAAGGACGATGAAGTCTTGGTAATGATATAAATACAATATGTTATTCTCTTGAGGTATAGCAAAGTTACACTAATCAGTAATCAAGAGACTCACTAAACTCAGTTTAGTTTTCATCCATCTATCTATTCTGTTAGTCTAGTACATAGGGATTAAACAAAAAGTTTTAGTAAAAGTCTGAGGACAATTAGGAAACTGTCAGAGTTATTCAGAATATTGTCTTTTTCACGGAACTATAAATTAATTAGTGAACTATTTATTAAGCTTAGTGTTAGTTATACCATGATTTCTACAATCAAACTGTAAATTAATTAGTTAAGTATTTGCTATTCCTAGTGATAGCGATGCGTAATGTTTAATTAAATACTAGCATATTGTTTTTGGTTCTCAGGTAAGTTAATACTTTATTCAATTACGTAAGTACAAAAACTTCAATGTTGCTCAACTACAAAGATATTGGAAATCAAATAAATGCATAAAACAAAAGAAATTAATAGTTTAATTAATTTTTCACTCCTTAAAAGCTTCTTCACACTTTCTAAGTTTTGGAAAAATACTGTGGGAGTCTAGGGAGTGCATACTTTATATCTGAGATAGTAACACAACACCATAACAACAGAGAACATCTAAAGGACTAAATGCATTTATTTACAGTTAGAAATTACATATAAACACGACATCTTAAAATCTGAGAGCACTGTTATGTTAGTAGCTACGATAGCAGAGGCACTGGTATATAGCAAGGGTAGAGATAGACGTATCCTACAATACTAAAATATAAATACTTATAAGACAACATAAAAATAGTATACAGTTTGGTAGGTTGAAAAAAAAAATCGAAATTAGCTGGGACAAATTCTTTTAGTAGAATAATATTTTACCGTATTCCCCAGAATAAAATATATGTAATTAAAAAAACTCTCCAAGTGACACAGGCAGTTGAAGTTCTCAAATTATTGCCTTGTGACGTCATACAATGCGACTTTATGTCTAACTACGTAGTATGGGAAGTTAAATGTTGGAAAGTATATCCACCACTATCTTAATTCTCTACCATGCGTCCTCGAAGATTCCAATTCCTACAGTAAAATACGAATCCATCTATGTTTATAGCTTTCTGTTGCAGTGTATTTTACGTATGTATTTTATTTAGTGGTTTAGTATTTGAATCGTATGCCCCCCAAAAAATATACCAACGCAACGTCCATAAAGTTAGGCCTAGCTGGAACAAATTCAAAGATAAAATGCCGGTTACACATTATGATTCTGAGAGTGTACGACTCAGAGCTAGCATACTGTGAATACGCTTCCCTACTGTAAAACATGGTATGTGTACGGATTCAGCAATGACCCAGGGAAGCTAACCGGCAGGGAAACTTTATGGTATCAAACACGACCTTATATTTTCCACTAACATCGTGGATCTTCTTTGATTTTCTTTAAAAACGACAATATTTTAGCAGTAAGAGACCCCCGGATTTTAAAATTCCTGCTGTGCTTTATTTAAACTATTATGACATTTTCCTTTGTGGTATTGTTTAAATGTCCAGTGGAATAGAAACGTTTTATTAGGTCCTCCTGACACATTAAGTTGGTCTCATTAAGCAAGAATTTGAATTTTTTTTTAAGACACTGTTTGTTGAGCTATATATACAAATGTTTTTTAGTTATTTTTGTGTCTTCTTTTTATATTTTTTTATCAAAATTAGAATGAAAAAGGAACTCGAGATTTTTCGTTTCGAATAATACGTTTTTTGATAATAACAAATAATGCTTGCGTAGAAATAAAACAGTATATTGTTGTATTTCATTACAACACCAGTTGGTATTAATGAAATTATTCTTTTTCAAACATAATTTTTGAGATGATAGTTTTATTTCCCCCTCATGATGAAATTATACAGCCAATTATACTCTCTTAAAACTACTAATGAGTACTAGTGAATCTACTAATGAATGTTTTTGTCGTTTTGTTCTTGCTGAATATATGTAAAACAGTTCATGCGTTCCGGTATTCAAATTTTGGAACACCATTGACATGGTCGATGTTAATGAATTGGAAAAAAAATGTAAGGAAAGATAATATTTAAAAACAATGATCTTTAAATGTATGTTAAAATGTAAACCTCTAAACGAAACATATTTAATTCCAATTGAATAACAATGGCATAAGGAAATCGGTTTTGGTACTGCAAATTAAACAATTAAAAATAATGTCAAATGTACGTCTTACTATTTAGTAGGGTTTACATTATGTTTTTGTTATAAAATTTAATGTTAGAATTTTATAAAAAATTATTTCTGAATGTTTAAGATACTGGAAATATTGATACTGAATGAATATTTTGAAAAGCAAATTGTACAAGGAAATTCGTGTTTTTAAAATTTAATTTTATAGCACTTTCGTAGTTTTCGGGACCTTATTTTCTATTCATTTCAGGAATTACGCTAAACAGTGGCATAACAAACTGGTATATAGCCAATGCTGTGACTCGAACCGAATCACACACTCGAACCCAAGCGAAAAGAAAAAGCACCCAACTATATATAATCAGTACTTGTCTGTTATGTAAAAATGCATCTTCGATTTCCTTAAGTAAGAATTCCTACCATATGAGGAATTAAGAACTTAATATTGAATGTATTTTAAATAGTACTTATATATATTACATGTGCAAGACGAATGGGGTTTCACTTTTTACAAGGCGTTATTTCCTCACATACCTGACGTAAACTGTAAACTTTGATGGAAAGTGTAAAAGTATTACTTTGATTTAATTTAGATAATTACGTACAATTTTATAACAATTAAATTTTTAAATTACGTTTATTACATTTTTCATTTATTTTAGTGCTTGCACACACACATTTTATTCCAAGATATTAAATTTACATGTGATGAATTATAACATTAAATTTACACACACGTATACATATACACACACACACAAACACTATCTTAAAAGTAATTTTTGTTACTAGGTTATTTTTGAAATGGAATAGCTAAATTAAAATTAAATATGGATGGAGATAATACAACTTTCCGTTAACTTAGTTTCTATGATGTCCCGTAGATGGCGACATGCTACATTTTCCGATGAATTGCTAGTTCCGAGATCGATTGGTAACGGACAGAAGAAACCCACTTCTATAGATTTCTGCACGCGAAAGCAAGTTACTTACTTCCGAAATGTATTAAAAAGTAAATACGTTTCTTGCTGAATGAGCTGTCGCCTGAGGCTACTCCGCATATTCTTGGTAGCAAATCATATTTCCATATTAAAAGAAAAAAAAAAAAAAAAAAAAAAGAACGGAAAAAAAAGTTATAATAATAAGAAACACCTTAAGCCATCGGAGAAGGGCCTTCGTGTATAAAAGAAGCATTGCGGTGCTGAGATTTTCCGTTAGTACGGAATAAATGATTTACTCTTGCGGTGAAAAAAATGTTTAAAAAAATATTTTATGTACAATGTTCTTAAGTAGGGGAGAAAATGTAAAATGATCGAGTTTAATATTTGCGTTCCCATAGATAAACCTACTTAGGAAGGACATATTGTAACTAGAGAGTTAATATTTTAGGATGGGATTTTTTCGGGGTTCTTGGAATAACAGGTTTTGCACACATTGAAAGTTAAGATTTCAGGGCGCATTTTTTTCTCTCGGATTTTATGTTGTAAATATAATTTTATTCGAAGATAACTCATAATTCTCAAAATGACTGAAAATAACTGGATTTCTGATCTCAAGTTTTAAAATCAGCATTTTAAAAGAAATAAGCATAATGCTGTATTATTTCCAAATCCAGAGGAATCCTTTCATTTACACTACAATTTACATATTATTCCACTGATGAACATTCGTGCAACAAATTTTTTTTGTTACTAAAAACAATAAATAACATTCTAAAGGAATTTTTAGTATCACTTCCTACTGTAATATGTTCATAGTAATACCTAACTAGTCTACTTCTAAATATGCTAATATTTAATCTTAACTAATTTCATATAATTACGATTGTATGTTTTGAGAAATCAACTAAAAAAAAAGAATGTATCGCTAACTATAATTCGAAAAAATATGTGAACTTTCTAAGTTAGTCTGTGTCTGCAATAGCATAATTTTGCATGTATTATATTATAAGAAAAAGTGTTTGTGTGTTTTCAGAAGATCTTCAGTGATCAGTTATTCCTTTGCTCAAAACGAGACATCTACAACGTTTTTTCTAATAGTATGAGTATTCAAGGAAATACATATATTTCGTTATAATTTTTATTTATTAATGAAAAGAACAGTAATATACTTGAGAAAGTAAATAGTTTATGCGGTCTTATATTTTCTGAAGAACAAATTTGTTTTGTTATATTTCGTGTTGATTTTAAAAAAAATGAAAAGTTATTAGAAGGATTTCTTAAAATTTACTTTTGTGTTTTATAAACGGATACTTAGTTTATAAGTTAACATTAAAAGTGCACTTATGTTTAGGCATTGTTGAAATGACGGTTTCGCGTACAAGAAATTTAAATTGACGATAATAACACAAGTTGATAACAAAAAAAAATTAATTGCCAAGAAACAAGAATTGTCTACGCGTATTCAATCGAGGAGCTAGTTAGCAGGCTTCTTGCTAGGGATGGAGGAAAGTAACAATGTGTTCTTTTACAATGCGAATTCCAAAATTCTAGACACCTAAAGTGATTACAAGAGCTAAATTTAAATATTCATTTATCGACAGACCAGACCTGTTTGTTGCATGCATAATCAATTTGTTGACCCGAATAAAAGTACGCCTAATCCTAATTTGGCCAGGCACCCGTGATGGACAGTTCGTTTTTTGAAAGTGCATAACATTGAACGAGTAGGCCATATCATCTCGTTTTCTTATGTCAAAACAAGAAAGAAAAAAGTCTTCTCGATCTTCCCCAATAAAAAAAAAATTCGTTGATTGGGAAAACGATGGCAATCCTTTTTTGTGCTTAACATTTTCCAGAATTATCTACTATAAGTACAAACAAAAAGATGAGGTGTCAACAGAATCTGGGCCCTTTGTGTCTATCACGAAAACTCAAGCCATAAAGGTGGCGGTTGCTATAGGAACAAGGTTCGTATGTCTTAAGTAGAATGTGAGAACAGTAGTGGGGAAGAACCATTTGGACCACGGAAAAGAGCTGTTCTAAAATAACAGTATTTTCCATCCCTACTTCTGACCGGTTTAGATATATGTGAGACGTATTGCGCATTGCCGCGCTTTTATGCGCTACCGTCGGATTTTTAAAATTTTTCGTGTCTCTTTAAGAAATTGTTACCGTGGGTTGATCGCTTTCTGAAACGGGACATTTTGGCGTCCTGAAGCTGTACTAGGGAACAACGGGACAGGCTACCTAAAAACGGGACGTTTGGTAACATTATCTATACCACTTATAGTCCTGAAATTTGGCACACAGGTAGTACTAATTTTATACAAATTTTGTGCGCAATCCGAATTTTAACATTTAATCTAGAAATTTTAAAATGAATTTGTTGGAGTTTATTTATTATTTGTTTTCCTTAGAATGGAAATAGTGTAAAGAGATCACGGATTTTAAATTTATTTTTTTCGCTTCCAAATGATTCCAACGAATCGAAACAAAACAACTTAACATTTTTGACTGACGTTTATTTTTCTTTTATGTGTTAATTCAATTTTTACCTTCGTGATCGTTAAAAATAGAGTAAAAATTTCAACGATTTGAAATCAGCGGAAAATTTTACACCAGATCGATACCTTAAATGTGATTTTATTTAAATACATAATTTTTCAATTGTAACTTTTATATTTTCGCAATACGAATGTTTCTGCATTTGGCGAAAATATTTATCTTAAACAGATAAAGGATTATTTGAAGTTTTTTATCTTCGCGATCGTCAAAGATAGAGTGAACATTTTTCAACGGATTTGAACTGAGTGAAAAATTTAACACCAGATCGTAACCACAGATAGTCCAAATTTTATGCTAATTTGTGACAAGCCCGTATCATGTCGGGTGAAGGAGGGACTCATTCTAAAAAAACTATTGTTTTTTCTTTATAATGTTTTCAGTATAAGTAAGGACTCGAAAAGAACTTTCACGGGCAACGCCATGCTGAACTGCTAGCTGCTTGTGATTAATAATACAACATCAAGATAAAAGACAGTTAATTCATATTTATTGAACTCATAGCTTATGCAAGAAGAATGAAATGATGAAAAACACAACTTGTTTGGGGTTTCTGAACACTACGTAATAAGTTCTTTTAGCAATTACCATGAGCGGTAATTGCAGCTATAGACTACTCGGCATTGGAAGGATGAAACATTGGATGTCTTGGAAAGTCAAACACGAATGTCAGACCTTTCAATATTGATACGTCGCCAAAGGCTTAAGGAGAGGCTAAGGCAGAGGGCTTAAATTTCAATAGGCCGACATAATAGAACAAGGAGCCATGGGTGTAAATTGAATAAGACACATTTTAATCGGGATTTAAGGAAAAACTACTTCTTTAATAGGGTAATAGACAGTTGGAACGTGTTGCCAGATAATATAGTTAATTCAAAGGGAGTGTACGAATTTAAGATACAATTGGATAGTCAGTGGGAATTGGGGAGTTCATAAACAAAGGACCAGCCTTGTTGGGCTTGAGCCTGTAGCTGGTCGTCAATATTTGTATTTGTATTTGTATTAGCAACTGGTGGAGCCTGAACTTCTAGTAAAAGTGATATAATGTAGATGTGTGAATATTAAACCAGACATTTTCAGTAGAGAATAAATCTGGCGAATACATATACCAAGGAAACAGGGTAACATGATCACTGCCTTTTAATTGTTTAACGTTGCGAGCTACGTATGTCTCAGCGCTTAGTACCCTTCAGATCTGGTCAGTTGGTGTCCAATGACGTAATATTTAGTCCATTAAGATCTCTCGTCATAAAAAAAGAAAACTGACCAGATCTTTCTATTCCTATTAAAAACATTGGTAATATTTAATATACTAGTGGGCTCCGCCCCCTGCTCGCTTACGCTCACCAACCCCGGGGATTTCTGCGCAATCCCATTTGGTTTGCTTCGCAAACCAACATTGCTTTCACAGAGTGAAACTATCTGAATAATTCGTATTATGCTGATTTCACTTTCCGGTTCATGACGTCACAGCGAGGGCTTCGCTGCGTCTCGCTTACGCTCGCCGACCCCGGGGATTGCTACGCAATCTGTTTGGTTTGCTTTCTCAAACCAATACTTCTTTCGCAAGTGATTTCACTTTTTTTTGCTTTAACACTTAATGCACCCTAAACTAATAGCCGCATCAGTAAAAAATCTTCTGCATCTTGTTCCCTGTACAATTTTAAGTAAATATTGTTAATATCCAAACTTTACGATCTGTACTTTGTCGGTAAACTGTCTTGAGAACAGAGGGAAAAGAGCGAGCCTCGCCAAATAAAAATAAATCGTTTTTATGGCAATTGTTGCTACGATAAATTTTATATCTGGCAAACCCGATAGTGAAACATACAACCCTCATATGCGTGCCTGCTTCGCGAAAACTGCTCCGAGAAATAAAAATTACGAAATTTGTGTGACCCACTTTTGATTGTATCGAATTTATTTATGAACCAATTTTAAAAATAATTGTACCGTATGAAAGAGTACATTCTGAAGTATACTGCGATATTTTCAAAATTAAAAACTAATAGTAATACGATATAGATATGACAGTTTTAGTTTTGTATCGAAAATTACGATCTGAAAATTCCGAAAATTGTGTGACCAACTTTTAATTGCATCGATTTTATTTATTAACCAATTTTAAAAATAATTGTACCATAAGAAAGAGTGTAATATAATGTATTCAGTGATGTTCCTCAAATTTAAAAAATAATGTTTTTTTTTCTGTAGATATAACAGAAAGGTTGTAACAGAAAGTAGCGAAAATATCCAAAGATTCCGAATTTTGTATGACCAACTTTTGATCGCATCCAATTTAATTATTAACCGATTTCAAAAATAATAGTACCGTAAGAAAGAGTATATTCTGAGGTATACTGCGATATTTTAAAAATTAAAAACTAATAGTAATTAGATATAGATACGGCAGTTTTAAAAAAAAGTAACAAAAATGTCCCGATATTTCCTGAATTTCAAAAAAATATTATCAAGAACCAAATTTAAATTTCAAAAAAAAAAAAAATCGACGAGCTGCAAAAATTTACGTTGAGAGGTACTTTAAAAAAAAAAAAACTCACGACTGAAGACTGAAAATTTGAATGTGTTTTGCTCACTCGCGGAAGAAATTTCACTTCTTCAATTTTAACATTTAATAAAACCTAAACTAATTGCCACATTTGAAAAAAATCTTAATAATTATCCAGGGAATCCGATGAAGAACAAAGCATGTTAATTTCATTTTTTTCCTATCAGTACTTTCTCGGGAAACCGTCTAAGAATCGAGCTAAACAACACAGTTTTCAATCCTGCGGCGGCGGTAACATTTTTTTTAATATAGAGAGATATCACAACAAATAAATAATCATCTTACTAAAATATCACGACAAATAAGTTGGATCTTTGATTCAAAACATTGCTTCTAGGTATGACATGTGCGGTTGGGCTTGATTAAAATTACATATTGATATGCCGACCAACCGGACTAGTGGTCAAGGTGTTGGCCTCTGGACCGGAAGGTTCCTAGTTCGAATCCGGGTCAGGGCATGAATGTAAATTGGGCTGTCCTTTGTTAGGGACAATGATGGTCCACCCACTCGGCGCCACTTCACAAGTGACCATCACTTCTGGCCTTGTATAAGGCTACAATGACTTCGGTCAATTCTGTACTGTATTGTATTTGTCCTTGCAATCTGTACCCAGCCTTGCCATTGGAAATAAAAAAATTGCATGTAACGAATACAGCAAGTTATTTATAGTTATTTTAATTTCAGTACATTGTTTATATTTAAATATTTATACTAAAGAATGCACTGCCTATATTTGGAACTGAAATCAAATGATATATGAATCAGAATATTTCAGTGTCATTCCTATCTTGATGTAATGTAGCGTTGATAAGAAAAAAAAGCTTAGCGTTCACCATGAAATTCTGTGGAAAAAAGTGTTGAATAGTAAGATTCATGTCAGAGTAAGATTTAAGGATATAAATTTTGAGAGACTAATAATTTTGATAAATGCTCACCTAAGATGTAATAAGTTGTATCAATATTTCAAGCAATTTATACACAACTATACCAACTTTATAATAATTTGATACAGAAGATATAGTTCTAAAGCGATTACCTCTGCCCGAATAAAGATATTTTGTCGAGATATCTCGCTCATCAAGATATGAAAAATTTTGCTAATGATGAGATACATCGAGATATTTCCACCCCTTTGATGATGACGAAATCAAGAGCTGGTCAGTTTTCACGATCTGCTAGTGGTTTTCTAATTGGCATGATACCCCGTAAATAGAACTACCAGAAGGTTTAACACAAACTTTTATTTTAAGAAACATAATATTTAAAGGAACTTTGTTTTTAAATTTTGTAAGATCTGTCACTATTGACATGTTTAATATATCGTCAATACCATGTCAAACCATCAAATATAAAAAAATTGGTTTTTACATATTTACTACCTTACTGTTTCAGTGGACAATATACGCTAGGTAGCAAATCGTCTAATTAGTAGCTGGTTATAGAATTCGGAAATAGATGTGTTAAAGTTACGAATATGCATACTTTTAAATTACAAATTCATAGAATTTCGTTAAATTTCGAGTCTTAAAAAGCTGTTATTTTCAAATTCGATATTTGAACACGGTATCGATTATATTTAATTCTATGAATCATTGCAATGTGTTCTCCTGTAACAGCATTCTAAGTGTAACGATGTATTTTTTCTTAGATTTTTAATCATCTCCAGTGAAGCTCAAATTGTTTTAGCTTCAACCAAGTGATATATAAACAAATTTGATAGTCAAATTGATCGATTACCACAAAATTCTAAATTAATCTAATTCTACAAGTACAATTTCTAATTTGTTTTTCAATTCATGTTTACATGACTCAATAGCTTGTTTATCGTTTAAATAGTAGTTAGGTTAAAAGTACTAAAAACAAATATTCCACATACGTTACTTATAATTATGCGTAAAATCTATAACATCTATATGAAAAAAATCTCACTGCTATATACTGTAACTTTATATCGTTTACACATTTTATGTATTCAAATAAATTTCAAAAATATGAGTACTTTTTTACTCTTCATTGGATATTAGGGATTCCACTTTAATTTATCCTCATTTAAGAAAACAGTCGTAGAGCTATCAAGTATACCAACCATTATTCCATTTTTCCTTCAGCTATTAATCTGACTAAGTCATTGAGACATGCCTAGACATTTAGGGTTTCGAGTCTAGACTACTGACACCAAACATTTTTATGAATTAAATTTCGAACACAATTTGTAAATATTTTTACTATTCTTCTATGCGTATGCCATATGAAAATAATCAAGAAAGATATCATATGCATTGAATAAACACTTAATTTTTAAGTATATCTGAAAAGAACATATTATTATAAGGTTTACATAAAATTGTAATAATTGAATAGCTTGCAATATCTAGAATTGCTTTATCGAATTAAACCTTTTGCTAGTTTAATCCCCCCCACCCCACAAATCTATATAAGCTATAACAAAATCGATTTTATTCTGTACAAAATCATTGTAATAAATATATTTTATAATAATAATTATCAATATAATTTGTGCAATAAATATGTTCTTTTTTCAATTTACTTACCTGTTTCGGGACATTTAAATTCAAAATTAATAGTTTTCGCGCTTGGTATTTGTCTGTATGTGTTTTACCGTACAACCTTCTGCTAAATATATTTTCATGAAACTTTGCATACAGTTTACCATTATATTTAACAATCTAGTCATTAACATTTGTTAAATGTTAAATAGTCAGACGGAGCAACATATTTTAACAACTTTATTGTTGAAATATGTTGTTCCGCCAGACTATTTTTTCAGCGATGTGATCGTCACTTTCTTCTTTGGATACAGAATCTATATTAATTTTCTTAAAAGTTAGTGTGTGATACATTTTCACAATTACTCCAACACCGTCAACAATGCTTTTTCCGTGAGACGTTGCAAAAATGTGTCATGTTAGCTTCATACCATGCATTTCTTTAAATAAGAACAAATTTGAAAACAAGTACCTTGGTTTGAACTGAAAATTTGGACCATAAGAAAATACATTAATTGACGTTATTTAAGAGTATTTTCTCTTCAATAAGGAAAAGAAACATAGTCCACATACTTGAACACTGACACTTTTGAATGATCCAAGTTTTCTTAAACAATAACTATGCTCATTGAAATGTCTTAATCAATCCATGCATATGCAGTAAAGACCTGGGAAAGGGTACAATAAGCAGATTGAATTTCATCTTGATGCAAAAGAGTAGCACTTTCAGAAAAATCTAGCTGAACTACAAAGTTTTATCCATTAATACTTGATTTTAAACAGCCAAATGTCTTTGACTGATTCCTTTTGACAAATGTATGGATCAGAAAATTTTTTAGTTGTTTCAAAGGTTTTTACTATACACAATATAACAACCGTGTCTTACTTTTCTATTTTATGCCATTGCATATATCTTATAGGATCATTTTTAATGTCAGCATTTGGTTTAAACATAAATATCTTATTTCTACAACAATCACATTGCTGTGATATGTAAATGTTTGATGTTACTGTACACATAACCTGATGAATGAAGGTGCATAATTTCATACTATGATTTGTAGTAGGTTTTAGAGCCAATAGAAAATACACATGGTCTTATGGTAAGAACAAACGCAAACACGATGGGGAATGTTACAAAAAAAACTTTATATCCTGAGGCCGTGGATGTTCTTCAGCATTATAATGGTTAGTCATAATAAGCTACTGTTCTGTATATTTAAATAATGGTATTTTTCTTGAATATTTTATTGAATCTTTTTCAATCCAAAAATCTCTTCAAAATGTTCTGCAATGTAAATTTACACTCGAGTATCCTGTAAATATTAACAAAATTTTTTTATAGATATTAATATTTATAATTAATTAAAATGCTGTTACAAGATATATCCTATGCTTTCTGCTAAGTGGAAATGGTGTCGGACGTAAAAAAATATTTACGTCCGACATAATTTTTTTTCAGATTAATTATTTACAAAAAATTAATCCGAAAAGATAATATGAAAGAGGCATATAAACTTGCTTTTTATTCAACATTTCAGTTTAAATGGTTTAGCCTGGCGCACTCAGATTAAATTTTTATATTTTTTGGTATGAGACGTAAAATGGCTAAAATGAATTTCGGAAATTCTTGTATATTTCAGTAATTATAATATGTCTGTACAAAGTTTTGTGCTGATCACATGTTTATGTGTTGCATAATTAAATATTTATAAAATTTAAGACATAATAATATTTTGTTAATGAAAATTTAGACTTAATAAGTGTGCTCAAGTTAATTCCTAGTGTTTGAAATGACTTTTGTATACACGTCCATCGTTACCCTTCTAAAGAGCTTATATCTCACTTAAAAATAAATGTATCCTTATTCCATTTTAAAATTAAGATTCTGTAGTGATTTAGCTTTAAAATCATTGTATTTCTAAAAAGCAATTATTAAAAAAATTATTTTATGGAATTAAAATTAAAATTATTTACTTATTTCTTCTTTTCAAAATATAAATATTTTCCAAATATTTTGAACAAACTATATACATGGAATTAAAAACATTTTATTTTACAGTAAGGTAGAATACACTTATTTTCTCTTCAATTATTTTTAAATGCGAGTGTTCATTTTCTCGACGGCCCTGTGTATATTTCGATTAACTTACCTCAAACGTCTTTGGTTTACCACACATAGTAATATAATTTTTTTCTATTAACAAATTGTATGTAATTTTGAATTTTATGGCACTAGTTCTATAATTGGACTAGCCACGCTATTTCATTAAAAAGTAAAACATATAGCACAAAACCTTTTGATACAAGACTTGTAGAATTTTTTCAGCACATTAAAATTTTGATAAAGCCTTTCATTTACAAAAAGGTTAGGGGAATGTTGGACAGAACCGTGTTCCAAAATGGTTTTGTTTTCCAAAGCACCTACATGAATAAAATTGCTTCAGGAAATATTTGAATGATAAATTAGTTCTTTAGTTCCAAAAATAAATATGTCAAAGAAATATATTTTAAAGGCTAAATAAATTATTTTCTGGAAGTATGAAAGTGCCCGGTTTTATCCGACCAGGTCGGATAAAACCGGGTATATATTGTAATAATTAAAAAACGCTCTTGTTTTGCTGCAGAAATATTTATTTATAACAATAAATTAGTATGTCCTTCTTACACTGTGTAACATTAAAAGTCACGGAACAGCATTTATTTTAGGTTAAAAATCACGGAACACAAGTGTATTGCATACGTTTGAATTTAATATGTTTGGAATGTATTGCAAACTAAGTTAGTTAATCAGATTTGTAAGACGTTTTAAGAATAAATTTCACAAATAAAATTTTGATCATGCTCCTCTTTATTGCTACAGGCTTTATGCGCCCATCCTGTACAGTTGAGGCACTGTATCCAACCTACCAGATCTTTTCACCTGCCGTACAATTCATTACAAAATATATAGGCTTCGTTACATTCCACGTCGTCTTCATATGATGCCAATAAGTGTTTTAGTGCTGAACTTCTTTTTATTCCTTGTTTTGACAGTTTTTTTTTTTTTTTTGCCTTAGGGGCCTTAAACAGTTTCTGCATTAAGTTTTTCTTTTCTGTTTTTTTTCTTGTTCTCCAAGCTCCAATTCCTATCTGGTTCTGACTAACTGCCAAGGTCGCGGTTATATCCGACTACGCCATTAATCAGAAAAGAAGGCTTAGCATATTTGAAACATGATGAAAAAAGTAGTTTAATAATTTAAAAAAGTAGCTGAAAGAGAAGTTATTACATGTTGTACTTACCTAAAATAAATATTCAGGCAATTAGAAACTACAGAGTAAAATCGGTGGAGTAAAAATCGAACCTTTTCTACTCGAATTTTTTAAAACAAACACATAACACTGCCTTTCATTCAACTCCAAATAACATGACAGCTATATGCAACTAGTTTCATGCGTAATCCGACAGATGACAGTAATTATCTTGCCAGAACTGACGAGTGCTGGTTTTATCCGCCTACCCGGTTTTGTCCGACTTTACCTTATTCATCAAAACTTCGATTTCTTTCCACGTTTTATACAAAATTACTTAGTTTTAGTGAAATGAATAGTTACACACAAGTAAAACCATCATTGTCATTCGAACCATATAGGTAGTTTCCATTAAAAACTAAATATCTTATTTGAAAAATGTTCTTCAAATAATAGTATACGTGCTGAAAGAAAAAGGGAACTCGTGTTTGTTGGCTAAGAGCAGTAATTTTATTTTTTGGATTTGTTCAGCTCGCTTTAATTTCGTATTTTAAAATTATTTTCTATTTTTATTCGTAAGTTGTGACAATAATAACGGATTACGAAATAGAAAAGAATGATGAATTAATATTTTTAGGACAGATTTCGTTTTCTTTAACTTTAGTTTTATTTCGTTCTGATTTACGTGGTTGTAAATTTAATAAATAATAATTATAGAAAATTAATTGCTATTCATTACATGATCCAGCAAACACACGTATATTTGATTTGAAATTGCATGAAAATTTAAATAAATCATATTTTAATTGGAACTTTGCCAACATATAAATAATAACATTCTGAAAAAAAATTCGAACTACAACCAACTTTGTAAATATTAAAAGTTCTTTGATGTGACCCAGAATGTCATAATTACCTTCTTTACGAGCCGAAGCTATATTTTTAGCAACTTATTACACCTGTTAAAAATTGTTGAGCGCATTTATCTTTTTAAGAAAAACGCTGTTAAATCATACTACTTAAAAAAAGGAAATTTGGTACCTTTTTTTTCATAGAAATTATAAAAAACATCGAAAAGGTGTCACATTATTTTACGATACTTAAATGCTGTTTGTATTTTTATCTACGAAAAAAATGGATCTGCTCGTTGTCTTCTACTCTACATTTAATCAACTTAACCATTCTGCTGATATTTCATAAATATGATTAATGGAACTAAATGTAAGTTAATGAGCTTGAATGAAAAATTTGTTTCCTATGAGTGATGTTATGTCGAAATTAACTTGATAATCAAAAGTTTAAATTAGAATTTTATGAGATTAATATTACTGTAACATTTATTTTGATGATCAATACGTAACATAAAATACCTTCACAAAAACTCGTTTTCCTTGCAGGAATGAAATATCGGGTGTAGTGATGAAGGTCTTATAAAATTTTAAAACGAATTGCTCTAATATAAAACCTACGAATATAATGAACCGCGCGTACTCAATATTCATAGACTGAAAGACCTATCTAAATAATCATTTTAACTCGAAGATTAGTTATTTCAATTTCCAGGTGTACATTAAAACTATTCACATTTAAAATTCATGTATTTTTGAGCAACAGATGTACTATTTGGAATAAATGTGATTTGATTCAGGTATAAACATGTAATGATCTGTAAGTATAATAATGCTCATTCTGTACAAAACATGCTTTCATGCATATATTGCTTGATTTATGAATTATGGATATAAAATCACTCACTTAATTCTTTATTATATTAGACAGTTAATAAATCTTTAGAAATTGCTTAATTTCTCCCTATACAATGGCGGAAAATAAAAGCCAAGTAGGCGTTGTGCTAGATAAATGAAATTTGGGAGGCGCGTTTGCACATCTGAAAGATGACGCATAATCAAATTTTGCGCTAGAAGAATTAAAGTGGCGCTATTAGCGCCACTATGAACATGCAAATTACGTTTCCTTTAAATACGCGATGAAAAATTCGTGAAAGTTATTTATAGTCTGGATTAGGCGTTGCGAGCTAGATTTTTGTCAAGAACGCCTTTAAGGGGACGAAGAAGGCAGGATCAGCAGCTTACTGAATATGAACGAAGCCGTGGTAATAGAGCTACGTGAACGTGGATTTTCTTTCGCGTTATTACAGAAAGACTTTGGAAGGATGTGTTCACTGTTCATGATTGTTGGCAGCAGTGGTCACGGGAAGATACTGCATGGCTGTAGCACATCGTACTGCATTTGCAACAGAAATTTGAGTTTCTGTTGGCACCAGAGGGACACAGCGAACTGTAGCAAATCGATTACTTGAGGGAGAGCTCCGAGCCAGACGCCCTGTAGCGTTCGTGCCACTAACTCAAAATTACTGCAATCTGCGACTTCAGTGGTGTAAAGCTAGATCTGTTGTGTTCTCCGATGAGAGTCGTCTCTGTCTTGGTGCCAGTGATGGCCGTATGTTGGTTTCGAGGAGGCCAAATGAGCACTTGGAACCTAGCTGTATGCGGCGAAGACGCACTGAACCTACACCAGGAGTTATGGTCTGGGGATAAATTTTTTATGACAGCAGTATCACTTTCCCAAGCAACTTGACAACAAATTTGTACGTCAGAGTGGTGATTGAACCGGTTGTGAGGCCATTCATGAGCAGAATACAATTGGGTGTTTTCTAACAGGATAACGCTCGTCCTCATAACGATGCTGTCCACCAACGTTTTCTAAAGAGTGTCGACATGTTGTCTTCGCCCACGAGATCACAAGATCTTTCTCCCATCAAGCACGTATGCGACATTATTGTTCGACAAATCCAGCGTCATCCACAACCAGCCCTGCCTGTTGCTGATTTAACTGACCAAGAGAGCAACAGTTATGGAACTCTGTCCCACAAAATGACATACGATACTTGTACGACACAATCATGCACATTTGCATGCTTGCATTCAAAATCGTAGCGACTGCAGTGGTTATTAATGTACCGCCATTTCACATTTGAAATGGATATTCTCGCGTAAACTTTAACCTGTGACCTTAAAATTTTAATCAAATAAATATGTTACCTAGACAAATGTTTTGCCTAAAATTCATTAGTTTAAACAATTTTCTTCTTGGTGTTTGGATTTTATTTTCCGCCAGTGTATTTATGGTAGTACTCTATAATTAAAATTAGATGAACTGGGTTGAATGAACAGAAATTAAAATACTAAACAGTTTATAAATCCTTAGAAATTGTTTCGTTATATATATATTTCTGGTAAAAATCTATAATAAAGTTTAGATGAGTCTCAAATCGGCAGAGGCTGCAATTCTAAGATTGGAACTCAATCAATCCTCCACATCTTAGCAAATCATAACAGGGTGGTAATAGAACCTGGAAAACCGGGAAATCAGGGAATTCTCAGGGAATTTTTTATTTCTCGAAAAATCAGGGAAATCTCAGGGAAAATTTCCAAATTTTACAAAAAATTAGGGAATTTTTGACAATTTAAACGGCTACCATTGTTGTTTGTCCTATTTAGAGATGTGCGATTACTAGTACTTTTGAGAATAAAATAAATTGTATTCGCCTAAATTGTAATTCGAATACAGAACCTTAACGTCGTAATTTTTTAACACCGCGAAAACCGCCGCCGCCATTTTTTTCGCGGCTGCAGCATCTTGGTCGCCGTGAGGCTAGCGATACAACTTGTGGGATACAATTTGAAATTTGTGTAACAAATGATGTTTTTTGTGTATTAAATTAATTATTTTTGTTTGCATTTACATTTTTGTAGAATTTTTGTATGTTTGCATTTGTTTTCGATGAATAGTGAGACAATGTAGGGTCAGGTGTAAAAAGTTCACAATCATAGTATTTTGCATTTTTTCTCCAGTTTTTTCAATTGCAATTTTAGAGTTCCAATTAAGGTTTTCAACCCTTACAGTAATAATTAAAATATCAGTAGAGAAAAAATACAAAATATTTGTGGAGAATTATCCTTTTACACCCTCTGACCCTAAATATTTAAAATAGTGTTGTGTGGATACTGTATATCGATATCAATCACGGATCGCAACATTTCTTAAGGGAATTGGAAAATCAGGGAAATCATGAAAATATCAGGGAGCTTTTTCTCAAGGATTTTGTTGCCACCCTGTATAACTATCCATGATCATGCTGAATGAATATATACGTCAATACATGCCAGGTAGGGCAAAGCAATTCATTTAAGCAATGGAGTGTTGTACAAAGCATAATTTATTTAATTTATAGAACTGTAAGTTAAAAGAAACTTGCTGAAATCTTTATTTAATATGTTCACCTTTACCAGTTAACAGCACACGGCCGCGTCACATGGAAAGTGAGATTCTGGATGGTTGTACGTGAAATAGTGTCCCATGCAGATTCAACATGTATCCACAAAGAGTCAGTATCGACATCAGGTGATGTCATTCAGATCGATTTTGGCAATAATATCCCTCACGTGTTCTATAGGAGAAAGATCGGCTGACCGAGCAGGCCAAGGAAGAATAAGTCTTTCTTGGTCTCAAAAGAAAGTGTGTTGGACAACGCAGGTCCTATTATGATAGCTGTAGGGAGTCTTTGTAGGAGGAGTAACACTCCTGAGGAGACCTCTGTGATGTGTGGCCAACTGCTAATTAGGCCTATTATCAGTATACGACGCGAGAAGGAATGAAATAAAATACAACACGATGGGTTTCAAAAATAATTTTTGAGTGTGAAAAATAACTATTTCCCCAAATACATTAACGTTTCAAAAATGTAGAATAACCCTTATTAGAATTGCGCTACATACATACTATTGCTTCATACTCCCTAAGTAACATAAGCAATCCATAAATATGTCAATCATCAGGAATATTAAGTTTTGTTTCCACACACTCATAAAATTTATTGTTGGTGAAAATTCATTTGGAATCATTTGTGTTCCAGTGTTTTAGTACTGTCACTTCATTTTATTGAACAGTAAATAAATTAACGGATTCTTAACACATATGGTAAATATGAAAAAATGGATCGTGTAACACGATAAATTAAAAAAACAAAGAAAATATTATCATGGATTGTCCTCTTCAACTTCCCTGCATGTATTTGAGTACTCAATAAATTTGTTTTGTTATATTCAACACTTTTTAATGATAAAACTAATATCGCAGTTTAAAAATCGATACTGATATCATGGTAGTTCCTAATCCTATAAGGTTGAATATCTTACGTCGCAATAACTAAATCTGTCAAAGCTGCTCCAGGCAATGTTATGACGGGACTATTTATTTCAACTAAGGTCAGTACTAGATAGTTAGAACGAAAAGTTGATTGTTACTAAAAATGAGTATTAAGTTTATTTTTATTTTTATTTCCAATGGCAAGGCTGGGTACAGATTGCAAAGACAAATGGAATACATAATACAGTACAGATATACAATACAGTACAGTACAGAATTGACCGAAGTCATTGTAGCCTTATAAAAGGCCAGAAGTGATGGTCACTTGTGAAGAGGCACCCAGTGGGTGGACCATCATTGTCCCTAACAAAGGACAGCACAATTTACATCCATGCCCTGACCGGATTCGAACCAGGAACCTTCCGATCCAGAGGCCAACACCTTGACCACTAGACCGGTTGGTCGGCATGAGTATTAAGTAGGGTTTAATATATATTATAAAAAAACGAACTAAACCAACCTAATGTTACTTGAAAGCTGAAAAAAAACAAAGACTTGTTAATTAGACCTTACATCCAACACTTCTCAATGAGAAAAGTAATATTGCACAGTTTAAAAATCAATCCTCATGTCATGGTAGCTCCTAATTTTATAAGGTCTTGTATAAGAACCTTATGTCGTAATAACTAAATCTGTCAAAGCTACTTCAGGTAACGTTATAACGGGGCATTTATTTCAAATGAGGTCAGTACTAGGTGGGTAGATCGAAAAGTAGAAAGTTACTAAAAAATGGACATCAAGTAGGGTCTAATCATTTTTATATTATAAAAGGCAAACTAAACCAACCTAAAGTTATTCGAAAGTAGAAGAAACAAAGACTTGTGTTAGTGACGTCGAGTTCGTGCTCCGCGATGAGCTGAGGGAGAAGAGAGGTTGGACACTTTGGAGACTTTTTACTCCTCCGCGCATACTTTAGTCTTAACGAGACTTATTAATCTAAAAATATGCGGGCCGGATTAATCCGTTTGGAAGAGTAATGGATAAGCAGTCGGAGGGTTGCGAATTCAAATCGAACCAAAGACCTTTGTATACAAAGGGGGCTGGTGCACGTTAAATATATCGATACCACGATGGAGTGGTGTGGAAATTTGGAGACTGGGGTGCCAACTCAGGTGTGGCCACATCATCTGATTGTGATTTAAAATTACATGGTGTTGTCCTCGGATATTTCCCTTCGGGTTTGATCTCAGACCGTCGTCAATAGCCCGTTGTGGAGCACCGGTGAGACGTCAATTAAATTGTCTATTTGAAGCCGTGCTGTGGTGCTTACACAACGAATGAAAATTTTCAAAAATTAAATACACATACACACACTGATTGTTTTTACTGACATACAGTAAAATTATGTACGTCCAGGGTAGTTACCCGTACCAAACTCAACCACCGACATCTGGAAGGCAGTTAGCACAATAAGCAAACTGAGGGTCGTGGTGGCCAAAGGAGCAGAAAGTGCTTAAAACTGCTACGTACGTCGCATAATAAAGTCAATGACAACAAGTTTTCCTTAATTTAATCAAAACTTTGGCCGATTTTCTTTTCGATCATAAATTGTGATGTTCTGCAGCCCAAAACTCGCTCCTTGCCACACCTTTTTGTTTCTTTTCTAGCTACGGAAGAACCTCCCTCCACCGCCCAAATAACCACAATCACTTTATAAGTAACACATCTATGTCAATGACAATATATTTAACTTCAAAAGTTATCGAACTAATTGCAAATGATGAATATATGCCTTGGTTTTAAATAAAGTAACTTAATTCATTTTGATGTGTGCTTTATTATAAATTTACAATTCATATTTAGTCGATAATTGCGTTTTACGTCTGTCTTTGATTTTACTGCAGTTTTCAAAATTCGGACCAAATGTCAGCAGAACTATTTCACTTGCTTGGATTTGTGTTGCAGAGCACTGAATATAATTCTGCACCTGGGATGGTGGCTACTCTTTTCCACTTTAATTTTTTTTTGGAATTGCAAGGACTAAGCTCAGTTTCTTAATATACTTTTCAGTTTATTTCAATGGGACTCAACAGTCAACTTAACTAAATTATGCAAAAAAAATTAATAACTACGTAAAACTTTTTTTTACTGACCGTGTTTCAGTGTTTGTTAGTTTGAAAACATTACAATGTTATCCTTCATCCGGTATTTGAAAATATTATAATCTCTGCCAAACACGAATCGTAAATTATTAGTTTGAAGCAAAAGGAATCCACCAAATCGATTACGGACATCGAATCCAGCATTCAATTACACAATTTGCATATCGAATGGATTCAAATAAATTTTGTGAGGTGAAAGGAATCTAGTTATCGTTGCATTTCGGAATCAGCATTCAGAGCTGATGATTCCTACCCCGATTGTTACACTGCTTAATATTCATAAATGCAGTTTCTTTCGCTGACAGATCACTTCGTTTTCTATTTAAGCATTGAACATATTTCTTCATGAGAAAATGGATTGTTCAATCAATAAATAAATCAAGCACGTTTCACCCATTGCATTTTGAACTAAAGAATTTAGATTGGAAAAATTACTAAATGTTTATTTTTATAAAAAGCATACTAGAAGGTTAATAGTTGTATAGTAGAAAGTGTTTATCTGCTACCCAGCATATACCATGCTCGACTACCGCTTTGAAATCTCATGGATGTTGGTGATGATCACTATTAGAAATATAGAAGAAACATAAACTTAGAGTGATAAATGTTAATATTTTTATTGTCCCAGGAACATGTGATCAAAACTAGTTGTAACGTGACTCTTAGACTGCTTTCGTCTCCAGGATGGAAGACATCATCCCTCATCTGATTGGTCTAAACAGGACGTGACAAGAAGGCCTTCCTTTGACTCATTATCTAATTGCTCCATTGATTGCTAATCAGTAGTAGTTAGTAGACAAAGATTTAATCACTTCTCACCATTCTAGGATAGAGGATCCACACACACACACCTTATAATACGATATGTCATTGCCAAACGAGGTGATGAAATGCCAAATCGGCCAACGAAGTCAAATTTCTAGCAGCAGTCACGTGAGTACAAGTCGATATAGTGGCATTTTGAAGTTCCTATCAACAGTAGTGCTCAAGCTACATACTTATATTTCAAGTCTATGGTGAGGAGTAACGGATGATCACCTATTTAGTGTTCCTTCGCAAGTAGCCGTCAGCTTATTCCTAGCAGAACGAAAGGCCATAGAGATCATTTTGAGGACATTAGAAATTAATTAATAAATATTTTTTACGAATACTTGTTCCGAGGTGATGAAATACCAAATCGGCCAACGAAGTTAATTTTCAAGTAACAGTCACGTGATTACAAGTCGATATGGTGGCATTTTGAAGTTCCTATAATCAGCAGTACTCAAGCTACATATTTATATTTCAAGTCTATGGTGAGGAGTAACGGAGGATCACCGACTTACGGCTGTATTCACAAGTCCGAGTTAACTCGCGGAGTAACAATAATCTCCGAGTTATCGAAAAAACCGTATTCACAATGTCGGATCCGTGGTTTAAACTGCCGTTTTGGTCTTACATTTTGATCCTCCGAAATCGGCGAGTTAACTCGCGAGTTACATTTAACGCATGCGCAGTATTATCTTTTTGTGATGTATTCGAACGAAACATTTCATTCTATGCTCAATTACAGTATTCTTGCGACGACTGGACTGAGCCTATCATTACGGAGCACCTGCTACATAGCAGCTCTTCTGCTTATCATAATATTGCTTAAATGGAAAAATTTAGAACATAATTTTATTGAAATTCAAAAGAAACATGGAAATAAAGGCAGCTGGGTAAACGTAAACAAGCAGCTTGGCGAAAAGATAGATGGCGACACCTCCTTCCGCTAAGAGCGAAAGGTAGAATATGACCATTGCAGATGAAAATTCGGGGTAGAAAAAAATTATTCTCTTGATTTATTACGAATGAATGAAAATTGACGATGCAAGTTACTTGTCACACCACCAACACACACCCATACTGACAGGTACAAATATAATCGAATTACATTCATTTGTCAAGACATTGTATACCATTCTTTCTTGCAAAATTTCGGTTTGCATAAAAATCCAATTTGAAATTAAAAACCTCTGCATTTCGTTTCCCTAAACCAAATTAAAATGCCGTATACGATCTAAATTCAATCACAGTTTGGAATCAATTCTACGGCGAAGTACGTGCTTGATCAGTATGAATGCAGATTTGGGCGTCGTAACCAATATAAACAATATCACGTGATCGTGAGGAGACGGTAGTAGCCAATCAAAGCGAGCGTCTTATTTTAATCCCCGGATCACTTAACACGCCGTTTGAGAATACCGTTCTTGATAATCCACGAGTTATTTCTTACTCGCGGATCAACTGATCATCGAGTTAACTCGAGACTTGTGAATATGGCAGTTAGTGTTCCTTTGAAAGTAGCCGTCAGCTTATTCCTTGCAGAACGAAAGGTCATACAGATCATTTTGCGGGTATTACAAAAATTAATTAATGAATATTTTTCTTTCAAATACTTGTTCTGTCCCTCATATGAATATATTTGCTTTTTTAATTATATAGACTAGAAACTGATACGCAAACATAATCTTTTCTTCGTAATTCTTTATCAAAATAACTCTTATTGATTATTTCACATGCTACCACGATAAACAAGGAATTAAAGTAATATCTACTTATTTATTTTTCTTACCCAAGAGTAGCTGCACTAACAATCCGTTGTGTTGCTACTGTGAAACGTTAGTTAAAATACCTGCCTAACTTAATGACCTAGTAGTCAAAAAGTTAAGAGTCTGTCTACGGTTATCAACCTATGGGTTTGAATCCTGGTACTGTAATTGAGTTTGTATTGGTTACGAATTCATTTTAAGATGAAGGTCCCTGTCCAACTGTCTCTCTTGTTCCTAACCACGTATTCTTATAATTTTCTTCAATCATAAAACCCACATTCACTATCCTGTGAGCCTATGAGATGGGCTCCATAGGTTCTTCTAAACGTGGATTAAAATTGTTTAACCCTTTGGGGATTTATATTCGTTTGACAGACTGCAGTCTCCAGTGCATGACTCGCAATAGAATTTAACAATAGTACCCAATATAATCCTTCCTAGTGTTCATTCATCCAATAAATGAAGTTATTTAAGTAAAGTTGTGTGTTGTGAGGAAAAGCAATATTTTTCCGTATATATAACGTATACAAGACATTGGTTACTTTAACCCACCTTAATTTAACCTTTTTACTGTAGCCTTACTTTAACCCACAGCAAATTTAATCATTTAACAGCATTTATTCAAGACATTGGGTTAACTCTTCGAGTGTCAAGAGATTTTCGTGTAGTGTAGCCTTACTTTAACCCACAACAGATTTAATCATTCAACAGCATCTATTGATTGCAAGAATCAAAATATATTTTCTACCAATAGATGCTGTTAAGGAAAGGGCCAATATATGCTTCTAAGTAAAAAACAAAAGACTAAATCTAAAGTTCCTTCCCTTAGAATAGAATTCTTTTAAAGATACTCTTGCTGCGTTCATTAGAATATAATCTTATTGTTCAAGAATATCGAAATTGATTAGAAATCTTGCAAGGAAGAGTTTCAGTATCAAGGTAGAATTATGCGTTTGACACATGAAAACATTATGATAAATATTAAGTTGAACATGCTTGTGAAAAGTTATAATATTCAAGACTAAACATAATTAAATGTAAACAAAGGTAAATGTTTTCGACACATTTACTTCTAGAATATTCCTTATAACAACAGGGAAATACGTTAAACAGTCTACAACAAATCTGAAGCATATTATCTTAAAGCAATCTGTAGTTTGAATAACTTAGACGTTTAATAAGTAAAATGAAAGATCATCTCAAACTTTTGCAATTATAGATAAGTTAATGCAATGCCATCCTGAATTACGTTTGCCCAAAGGACAAATCTACAAAATTTTCTGACGTTGCTTATATAAGCTTGTTGTCAGCCACGTATCTAATTGACAGTTTCTTGGTGTGGTTGTCCTTGGGATATCATCATTCATATGGATAAGTACATAATATCGTATGTCACTATCTGCATTGTAAACAGGGAAATATTCCATTGCAGTGATGGTCCGTAAATTTCTAGTAAGAGTGGTAGTAAAGCCAGTTTACGCCGTATAGATCATGAACAGCTGCATTTTTAAAAGATTTCTTGATTAACTTTTGTTTTTATACCTTTGTAAATCTTCTAATTGGTAGAAAAGTAAAGTATATACATTTGTGTAAGGTGTATTAAAATAGGAATATACACTTGATTTAAAAATGTGCTTTGTTACAATCTCATCAACGTGAAAAATAGGATTACCGATTAGTTTTTCAATTTAATATTTTATTAGAGGGATTAAAAACATTTAGAAAAAGGAGGGATTAAAAACGTTTGCAAGAAATGAGAGCTTATTTGATTTCTACGGACCAATAATTTTAATCTTTTTACATGAAAGACGACAGGTAACAAGGTAAGTTAATAATAATAACAAAATAAATTACAAAACAGCAAATAATAGGTAAAATATCATCAGATAAAAATAATTTGCATTCGAGTAGAGAACTTAAAAAAATACAATTCAAACGTAAGTTACATTAATTATTTATTTTAATTCATAGCCTTATATTGAGGCAAAATAAAATCTAAATCACTTGTCGGAGACACTTTGCTTAATACAGGTGTTTTTTTTATGTAAGAACACCATTTTGTTTGGGAATTACGTTTAAGTAAATCATAATTACGTTGTAGAAGATTTTACTGGTGATTCGAAATCACCTATTGGCATTTATTGAGAAGCAATGTATTAATCAACATTGTATTTAAATATAATTATGATTATGTATACTCTATCCTTTAATACAAGAAAATCAGTATTACTTCTTAATTTGTTAAACTTTCAGACCAATTAGACATCATCAAATGGGTCACCTATATCATATGTTTAACTTTCTGGTTACTGAAATCGCCCATACTGCCGATATTAGCCAGTTCATTGGGTACAGGTTTGACATGATCAAACTAAAGGTTACCAATACACGTAACCCTCTAGTTACTAAAACGACCAAAACGGAAGGTATTTTCCAATCTCATTGCAGTAGTGACATGATCCAGCTAGGGACCACCTATAATATACCTTTACTTTTTGGTTACTGAAATGTGTGTGTGTGTGGCAGGCTAAAGGACCAATATTTCCCTGTCATTTCGTTACAAGTGTTTCATATTATTACGTAGGTAGAGAAATGATCCTATAGTCCGAGAGCTGATGACGAATTTTGGGAAGGTACTTTAGGCACTGTGAAGTTGTAAAATAGTAGTAAATCAATGTTAGTTGAATAAGGAATCGAAGGTCGGGAACGCCGTTTGCGGTTATTTCGCTACTGCGCAGCATATGATATTTGCAAAAAATTCATCCCTGCGAGTATCCTTTAGGCACTTAGAAATTTTTTTAATATCTTAATTTAGCATTCATAGAATGCAGAAATAAATTCCCAGACTGTTTGGACGGTTTTAAAGTACAACCCGACTACCCCGAACTTGTAATATAATGAACGCAAAAATATTCTTTAGGCACTCTGAAATTTTTATAGCATGTTTATTAATTACTATTGAAAATATGTGCAAAAAGCCAGACGAATACAGCTGTTTTAAATAATAACCCGACGCAAATAAAAATTTTACATGAATGCGACAAAAAAGTCTTATGGGTAGATATGAGTGCGAGAGAACGTTTATCGTCTGCGCCTGCAGTTGCCGGGACTCTGGCTGGCCGGTGTGTGATTGATTGCTGAGTAACCACGTGACTCTACTTTATTGTACAGCTCAGGTTGCTTGCAAAGCATTTTGGAGAAGTTTATTTTTTTTCACGAAAATGTGACCACGCTGAAAATTATTTTGAGTTCGTTGTCGTACTGTTTTTTGAGGTTTTTAAAAATCTAGTTGGGTTATTAACATTTTAAGTATTGACTTATGCACATGTATATAACTATGTATACATGGAAATAATCAATTATTATAGAGATATATATCATTAATTTATAATGAAACTAAAAACTTTGAGTTGTGTAATTTGTTAAAAAAAACAATAACGATAAAGTGATTATTTTTAACGAAGAAAGATTAGCACAATGCAAAAACATTTTAAAAATTCGCCAAAAAAACGGCTTGAAATTTGCTAAAGTGATTTAACCATCAAATGCAACGACAAAAGGGTACCATGTTCGATGTTACAGAAATTTTTCAGCTGTGATGAAACAACAAGTTTACAGCTTTCAAGATGTTCAACGAGCCAGAGCCCCGGCAACTGCAGGCGCAGACGATAAACGTTCTCTAGCACTAAGAAGAATTTATGTAGAAGTCTCGTCGAAGCTCATTTAGTTGTAAGTCAATCACACACACGATCAAGTGATAGTGGACTGTATGAATTTTAATGTTGAATCAGGAATTCATTTACCAATACACAGTTCTTTCCTGTGAAGATTATAACACAGAAGTGTATTGAACCCCAAGGCAAAATCTCTCACGCTGCTGTCTCCCCACACACTCAGAATACGAATACAAAAGTAAGAAGTTGGCGCCTAGAAAACTAATATATTACCTGACCTTGTTCTTTGTGTAAAAAAAGAACATAGTTCAACTACTGTTACTCTCTTATTCATATTTTTGTGTGATCCGTCTAGAACAATTTTAAAATAGCAAACGAACAATAAAATACACAACAGCATATAAAGGAATGAAATACTTTGGTAAAATAAGCAACTTAACAAGAATCTTCATTTGTCTTCCAAAGAGTAAAATTCATTGTTTAGCATTCATAAACAAGCTAACTCAACGTAATTCACCATTTAGAGTAGCAAATGAATGGATAATATTACTACTTTTATTCATTATTGGAGCTAAATCACACAATTTTTCACCCTTTAGCACAGCAAATAAACAATAAAATACACAAAAGGATACGACAATTTTTGTTATTAAAATGTTGTTAGTATTTTTGTTATTAATTATAATTGATATTATTGAAATAAAACTTTTAAATTTCATTTTCTTTTAGGTATTAAGTTCACAGTGAGTACCACACAAGAGCATTCCAATTTTGCAAAAATATCCTTACAAATGTTGACATGAAACCGGTTATAATTCAGAAAAAGGTAAATTTTAATAACACAAAAACAGAATGTAAATAAGAAAAATCAACAAATACACAAAATTCTAAATGAATAGAGCACAATGGTACAGAATTCTGAATACCACATGCTTCTTAAATTTAAGAACGATATTGATTTTGATTAAATAAAAAATACACAAACTAATACTGAAAGATTTTTAAAAATTAGTTATCTTGAGAGAATAGTCTTAAAATTAAATAGAACGATTTCATCTTTTTTTCAATTGGGTTTTAGAATAAGTGTTATTAATTTTACTTCATTGTAAAACGATTTTAAAAATGGCACATAATTCACATTAGTATTTTCGTAGTTATATTATATTTTATGAAAAACAAAAGCAATTTGCCATTCAACGGTTTTTATAGACGGGAAACTTGAACAACGGCTTTTCTATTGATGATGGTATACTATTTTCAATTTGCATCGCACTCACTCTGCGCATTGGAGCAACACATTTAGATATATGTGAAGGTTGGGGATTAACCTTTTATGTTGATGGATAGTACAGTTTCTAAATAATAATTAAAATGATGCAAAGAATATTCAGCCGTATGAAGCTTCAAGAAGTCTGCCGATTAGAAAACAGAAAATGGCTTCCGCTCTGGCTCTGATTGAAACATTTCAAACTCCGCCCACAATTAGGGACTGGCTTCCACACTGGAGCGATATACGTCATGGCTTCAGTGAACCCTCTGTATACTACTTCTCTGTGTATAATACCATACCATGCATATGCAATGGATGTCCAAAGATAGGTTCATAATGACGACAAAGCTCTCATGACTACTAGTGAAAAACATCTTGATGGCCTTCTCGTCTGGGTTACCAACGATTGGACGAAGGGCCTTTTGAGTCAATTCAGAAGCCTGATAACTTAATGATGTTTCGACGCTTCGGATGTAGAGGGTTTAAAAAGGCATTATTGCGAAATAGAGTTTGAAGTGGAATACTTTCGTTACACTTTAATACTGATGGATGCAATATTACTCACTTCCATCAAGAGGAAACAATCAAACATAATTTCTATATAAATAAGAATGGATTGTTTGTTTGTACATTCAATATTTTCGACCCATTTCAAGTTTTCTATCCGTTTTGGACCCTTCTGATGCCAAATCCGCCTTTTTCGCGTTTGGTGTCTGTCTGTATGTATGTATGTATGTGCCCTATACACGTCCACACGGTTTAATATATTTTCATGGAAATTTGCATACAGTGAGTACTTATCTTCATTTGGTGAGTGGAATTGGTTGCAAAAGTCTGCCTGCCCGTCTTTCTGTTCTATGTTCGATTTTGTGTTTGTGTAAGCATGACGTGAATTTTATTCCAGATATTTGATTGAAATGTGTTTTATTGTATACACTATCTATTAGTTTACTGAATGCAGTATTAAACTTTTTTTTATTTTCATATTTAGATGAGCTTCATGATAAAACACCCGAGTAAGTGAACTTAAATAAACCATAGTTTGGTAGTTTTGGAAAAAGTGGAATGTATATTGAGTATTACGATTACTTTTATTTGCTTTACCAGTACTGCTAAAAAACAATAATTTTTTCAAAATTTTTTTTTTTATGGAATTTTAGCTTACTTTATTTATTTAAATATATAATTTTTTTTTGTTATTTGCGCAATGTAAACGATTTCCGAATATTTGTGACAGACGATATTTTTCAACGAACGGGAAAAAAACTGCAACTCGTGTGTCTTTCGCTCTGAATTAATTTTGCATTTCTAAATTTTGTGCAATTTTTAGTTGTAAGTTATGGCAACTGCAAGATCAAGAGATCAAAAGGAATCACAAATTAATATCTTTAGAACAACTTTTTTCCCGACATTGTTCATTTTGTTTCATTCACTGTTTTCTTTTGTTTTCTGTTTTAAATATTTATTAGTTTTGTTTAGATACTGTTTCTTTTTCATCACACGCAACACCACCACAAAGTATTCGACACAAAGTGGCAGGTAAGTTAGAATATGAAAATTTTAAGTGTTGATATGCCATTATTGAAAGAATAATATAATAATTAAAAAATTCGAACTGGAACATTTCAAACATAAAATTTTTTATCATAATGACAAAAAATTTCGAAATTCCACCATTTTGTATGCCGGATGCAGGAGTGCCACAAGCAAAAAAATATTATTTAGCTGACTATGAGTGCGAGAGCACTCACCATAAATCGTCGTTTTCATTAATTGATTTGAACATGAAAAGAACTTAAAGGGAATTATAAATTCCCCTCAAAATCGTATTTTGTAGTAGTAACCTTAATGTCAGCTTTCGTCCTTTTGAAGCTTTGTCATACAGCTAGGGTGCGATGTATGTGAAATGTATTGCATGAATGGATATGTAAGTGTAGGAATTGTGTCGAAAGTAAGTGGTAGAAATTATAAAGATAACGAAAGGTGCTAAAATATTATTTTATTCTACGAAAAACGTAAGTAATTATATATTTTGATCATCCCTTCAAAGTAGAGTAAACCAACTTAAACCGAGTATGGTCGGGTTTTTTGCTAGTTATCAATAAAATACTAAATTAATGCCGATTTATTTAAATTAGCTCATAAAACCGGAAAATAATTGTTTTATATAGTATGGCTAGTGAGAATGCGAAGACGAGGGAAGTTTATAGGAAGGGGAGCCAGTTCGCATAGGAAAATAACTGCCATACACAAAATCATGTATGACCTTCACCTTATGTAACTATTTGTTTTGCGAAATGATAAACAGTGCTATTGCTTCTGACACCAAACGATGCACTCATAACCGAAATCCCTGAGAAAGATACTAATTGATTATGTAACTTTATTCCCTTCTTATCTAATGTAGTACAGACTCGTTAAAAACCATGTGATATCCAGATTACATTCGGATGCCTCAGTTCCAAAGGGTAACAAGTCTAATACTTTGTGCTTTGTGTTAAGTGTATCAAACGATTACTAAATACTAAAATGATTAGTAACCAGTTCCGAAGGGAAACATCTACATAGCATTTAAATATCGAGTTGCTTCTCGAACTGGTAGCTAATTGCGCATTTAACTCAAATCACAAAATGTTTGACTTGTTAGCCTTCGGAAATGAGGTATAGATATATATCTTGATAGAAAAAAACCTATGTATATTTTACAAATTTTTGTTGACACCTGATTTAGTTAAATTTATTTTTTAAATTTTAAATACAACGGTCCAAAAATTATTAAATTTTTTATTATTTCATAATGTATTGACTGGAGGATATTTGAATTTTTTCTATTATAACTTTACTTACCTCCACAATGGATTTGTGGGTATAACTCAAAATACATGAATTTGCTCATTGATCCTTTTCTTCCTGGGTAGATACATACCTTTTTAACACCTTTTGAGTTCTTACCATCAGGGTCTGTTAGGGTTTGATTGTTATCTTTGAGCTTGTTCGGCTCAATAAAGGTGCTTAAAGGAAATTTAAGAGATGAAGAGTTCCTTTAAATCGTTAAATAACATCTCATTTGAAAAACTATTCTAATACAGACAAAATTCTAAGAAATTTTACCGTTCATGTAAAAAAATTTTTAAATTGTAATCATTGTATGCCACCAATACATGTATTGGCAGCTTATGATCTGGCATACGTTTGCCTATGGACAACTTCTTGGAACATTCTTTAACAATAAATAGAATATTCTATCGCAACTTAATCACTACACTTATAGGAAATGTGAAGAGTTCCCTTAAAGCGTTAAATAACATCTCATTTGAAAAATTATTCTAAGACAGGCAAAATTCTAAGAAAACTTACGGTTCATGTAAAACAAATTTTAAATTGTAATCATTGGATACCACCAATACATGTATTGGCAGCCTATGATCTGGCATACGTTTGCCTATGGACAACTTCTTGGAACATTCTTTAACAATAAATAGAATATTCTATCGCAACTTAATCACTACAATTATAGGAAATGTGAAGAGTTCCCTTAAAGCGTAAATAACATCTCATTTGAAAAATTATTCTAAGACAGGCAAAATTCTAAGAAAATTTACCGTTCATGTAAAACAAATTTTAAATTGTATGATAGCCTATGATCTGGCATACGTTTGCCTATGGACAACTTCTTGGAACATTCTTTTACAGTTAATATAATATTCTATTGCATCTTAATCACTACAATTTGTATAAAATGTATCCTTGAACTCTACCCTAAGGCTTTTCCTCGAATCTGGGAAATCATCGTATAGCATTGTTCTTTCTAATTCAATTTAATTGCACTTACGAAGTGCAAAATGGGGTCGGTAAGGTCGCTATTAGGAAACTTTCGAGTTATCTAAGTTAGGGCAGAATCGATTTGCATAGAAATGAAATGTCGCTCTGCACCCCCAGTGAGGATGAAGTGAATGAACCTTTGTTTAAAATCGATAAGAACTAAATTAAATGAGTTGTGGAGTAATTCGAAGGGACAAACTTTGCTTTAACCTCTTCGTATAGAAAATTTAATTTCCTCTATATTTTCCCATTTTGTGTGAGTCCATTTAGAAAAAGAGATAAACCACTGCTTTTAACTTTGTAATTGATTTGGGCGAGTATTTTTCCACTATTATCCCCATTCTATTTGCAAATGGCAACCGCAAGCTGTGCTATCTATATATGCAAAGGAGTGTATGTGCCCTTGAAAAGAACCAATTCCAAAAAGTGGTTGAAAAAATGACTCTATTTCAAGTAGGAGTTTTCAAGAGAGATCCACTTTCTCTAATACGTAGGATTTACTTTTTCAGCTTTTTTTCTACTGGAGGATTCTTTTGTGCATCAGAGCCCCAAAGCAATATAAATCGTGGGAAATTCTGCTTTCCTACTAGCGTCAATATTATTTTCTTTAAAACGAGTGTCAATATTAAATAATAGTTTTGAATTATATTCTTAGTTAGAAAAAGTTATCCGAAAATACACTTTTCGAGTGGTTTATATTCTTAATCTCATAAATCAGAAAAGATAATATTCATATTGATACGGGTACGAATTTGTTAGTTTTACTAACATATTAAGTTAGATTTGTATTCCTCATTACATTTTTAGTAGCATTAAGAATATGATTTATATTTACTACAATTTTTAAGATTTAACTTTAACACAAATTATATACGATTTAAATTTACTTTAAAAAATAAATTTAATAAATAAAATAAATAAATTTAAAATAAAACAAAACAAAACAAAACAAAATTAAAGTAAAATAAAACAAAATAAATTTAAAATAAAATAAAATAAAACAAAATAAATTTAAAATAAAATAAAATAAATTTAAAATAAAATAAAATAAATTTAATTTAATAAGTAAAAAGTTATAAATTAAAAATAAAAATAAATAAATTTAAAACAAAAATTAAATAAATTAAAAAGTGTTATGTTCAAAATCATTTTTACATCCCAAAAATAATTATATTCCATGAAATACCAATCGATGCAATCTATTTTTGCAGGGGGAATGTGTGAAAGAATGAATAAATGCAAGTCTAATTAGAACTTTACAGTCAAAAGTGTTCAAACGGTTTCTGATATGCAAATCAAGGCGTTACGTCATCCACGGAGGAATCAAGGGCTTTGCGCAAAATGAATATATGAGAGAATTTCTGCAATACAGCGTTTGATTTCATTGTGTAAGGACTGGAAACGGTTTGTTATGGTTCCGAAGTATGATTTGGAAGAATTTGTGAAGTGGCGCATTATCGGCGTTATAAAATCAGGGCAGATAATTATGGAAGCAGCTAGATGTGTGAGTACTTCAAGACAGGCAGTCTATGGGCTAAAGAAACAATTTAAGAACTCTGGAATTGTTGTAAGGAGGCCTAGACAAGATCTTAAACGAATAACAACTGTTTCTCAAGATCGAAATATGGCATTAACTGCCCGACGTAACAGGATGTCTACTACTCGGCAGTTAAGTTCAGAGTTTGCAGTCGCCACGGAAACTGTTGTATCACTGCAAACTGTAAATAGAAGACTTTGTGCCCTTATGCCAGAAGGCCAAGTGTATATGATTCACTGTCTTCACAACACAAGAGGGATCGCTTTAATTGGTGCAAAGAACATCAAAACTGGAGTTAAAGGAAGGAGACAAATGAAACTAAAAGTAGAAGTCAAATACGTTGTTCCCAGATTAAAAATTAAATTAATTAAACAATGTACATGGAGATGGTTTTAGCAGTATAGAGCGTATTCAAATTACATTTTTGTGATCACTGATAGCGACGAAGTACAAAATGGAAACAAACCATTTGGCTCTAAATGTTTGATTAAGGGCTTCACTCTTTTAACCATAACTTCCGTTCTAGAGTGAAATTTTACACCAGGTTTGTTTTAAAACGTTACTAAGAAACAGAGCATTAAAATTAGATCATAATAATTTTTTTGATTTTTTTTAAATTTAAAAGGTACCTAACCCCTTAACACCAATGGATCCTTGTTCTATTTACTGATGATTCTAGGTTTAGTTTAGAGTCTGATTCTAAATGTTTTTACATCTGGAAGGAGTAAGAAACGCGAAATCTTTCTTCAAATATTATGGAATGTGACCTTTTTGGTAGAGCATGTGTGATGGTTTGGGTAGGAATAATGGTTGATGGACGTACGCCCCTACACGTTTTCAATAAAGGATCTGTGACCGACCACGTCAAGAAAACCTCGTTGACGAATTAATTGAAAATGAATACCGTGGGCAACAAAATCTCCAGATTTGAACCCGATAAAGAAATCATGGGATTACCTTGGAAAAGAAGTGGCGAGGCTTCCTCCTCCTAGAGATATAAATACTCTGAATACGTATTGCTGGAACAGTGAAACTTAATTTCCCAAACTGTGGTTAAGACAATTTTGTTTTTTTCTGATTTCTCCATGTCACATATTATTGCCATTTTTACTGTTGTATGCTACTGTTTTATATCATACGCAGTTTAAAAAAAAATTTTTTTTTGTATTTATGTGTTTTTACGTTATGTCTCTTTCTCCACAATTTCATAAAACTTTAGTTCAATTTCTGCGAAATCCTTGGCTCTATGCTTGTAAAGATAATTTTGGACACCAGTGTAATTTTAGTGACAACATCGAACCAATATGGACACAAATATCAGAGACATTAAAATGAACTGTGTTTATTTATAGATTTCAAAACAGCTATAACAAAAATAACTTCTTTACAATTCAATTTAATTAGTTTAATTTTACCTTGATGGCGATAAGGACATACACCTAAAGAAAGTCAGTCGTCTAGACCAGATGAATCAACTCACCTACAGTCAGTCGAAGTGAATCGTTTTATGAGTCTCCTATACGATATGTAATCAAGTTGTCTAGGTCATGTCATGATCTGGCACCAATGTCACAGAGTTTACATAAAAGAAAAACTCTCATGGGTCCCAGTAAGCCGAAAGGAATGAGTATGATTTAGCGTTTGATTAATAGAATGTATATTTTATATGAGGTACTATATCATGTAGATACCTCGTTACTTATTCCAACTAGGGTTGCCAACCGTGTGTTCCAGAATTGAACCACCGTGATTGTTCCAGAATTGAAGTTGATGTGCAGAATCCCGGTTCAATGTCAAACGGTATCGGAATTTCAGAGAAGGCTATCTACTAATATCATCTACACTCCAAAATATTTTTTTTTTAATATTTCTATGTCCATTTGTTGAACGTCTGTCCAGTCACATTAATGTGACCACCACCTACTTTCGACGTCAACGTGAAATAACCAATCACAAAAGGCAGGTGGCAGTGCATTGTAGTGGAGTGTATATAAATAATGTCCTAGGGCATCGGAAAGTATTTCAATCGTTGGCATAATGCAGAAACGTAGCGATTTATCTGACATCCATTAGGGCATGATTATTGGCTTTCGGGCCAAGGGTGGATGCATTTCGGAAACGCCTAATTTTGTGAAATGTTCGCGTGCCGCCGTGGTAACAGTATACCGTGCACGGCAAAACGGGCTATAGATGACATAGACGAACGAAGGCTACGGAGATGCGTTCGGGCGAATAGACGTGCAATTGTTGAGCAACTGACCGCCCAGATGAACCAAGGGGCTACCAAGAGTGTATCCTCAACAACGGTTCAGCGAACGTTGCTGCGCATGGGCCTCCGCAGCAGACGCCTGGTTGATGCACATATGCTGACAGCTGTTCATACAAAGGCTGGAATTTGCACGCCAATACCGCAACTGGACGTCCACAAAGTGTTGACAGGTGGCTTTTTCCGATGAATCCCGGTTTATGCTCCATCGGACAGATGGACGTTGGCGTATACGGCGTAAAACGTCTGAAATCAAACACCCTGCGACAATTGCCGGAAGGATCCAGGCTGGAGCATTATGGTTTGGGGAATGTTTTCCTTGCATTAAATGGGTGCACTCATCAATGTGGAAAGCACGATGGATCAGAACAAGTACGCATTTGTACTTGCGGACCATGTCCACCCCTACATGCGAATTATTTTTCCTCAGAATGATGTCATCTACCAGCAGGACAATGCGAGGTGTCATACAGCTCGCAGTGTATGTGCGTGGTTCGAAGAGTACCAGGAGGAGTTTACCATACTCCCCTGGCCAGCAAACTCACCGGATTTAAACCCAATCGAGAATCTGTGGGACCATCTCGATCGGGTTGTTCGCGCCATAGATCCTCAACCGCATCAGCTGGCCATGTCACTGGAGTCGGCATGGCTCAACATCCCAGTGAACACCTTCAGAAACCTAATTGAATCTCTTTCTGCACGTCTCGCAGCGGTTCGCTCTGCCAAAGGTGGTTATTCTGGCTTTTGACAGGTGGTCACATTAATGTGACTGGACTGTGTATATATGTCAGTCTGTTCAGAGCAGAAGTTCTGACGTGTTGAGTAACTTAACACGTTAAACGCCCACAAAGAACTCGAGCTGTTTGTCCAAAAACAGTCAGTATTTTTTCTTTCGGGGGATCAGTGAATAGTATCTAACAAGAATCCATTTTTTTTTGGTTTTTCTACAGGCAACTCGTCAAGCCAAAAACTTTTAATTCTCTTACCTTTCATTTTCATATTGCTATTCCTACAGATATGTTTGTTAGAATTAAACATTGAGGTCATGTGCGAGTCTGCAGACATTTTTTGAACTGAAGAAAGATCTTCACTGGCTGTGATTATAACATGTGTTACAGTAAAGATCCATAAAAGTATCTAAAAAAATTTGAACAGTGAATTATGGTCTGCTTTTAATACAATGATATGAAATATTATCAAACACGTCTTTATTGTCAAAAAGAGATTAATGACACAAATACCTATTGACTTCGTAGTTCCTCAATTTTTCTAGAAGATTCAACATGGCTGAATTAACTGATTTGCCTTCTTTGAAGTCATATTGGTTTTTGAGGTGCTGGTAATGAAGGTTTTGATGTTTAGCCTTTGGTTTAAGTTTCTATAATGGTTTACCAATAGTTAGAAGAAGTGTAATTGGCCCGTATGAAGAAATGAAGTTGAGTTCTCGTCCTTTCTTATGGAAAAGAATTATTGAGCAAATTTTATCGATATCCGTAAATTTTTGAATGTCAAGATCTGTACAGAAACGTACCAAGCATGCCCGTGAAATACGTTTTGACTCATGCTCCTCCAATATGAGACTGGGATTAGAATATATATTTACTACATCGTGCCAATGAAATAAAAAATACTGTCCTTTTTGAGCTTATTTCCTATATAAATATGTTTTTACCTTATTGATCCACACCAAGTTATAAGCATAGTTAGTTCAAATAAAAAACGAGTGTTAATTGATGAAGTATAAAACTATTGTTCTTCACAAGATGTGATCGATAGAATTAGAGTGTAGTCTAGAATATCGTGTGATTACAACTCTCTGCAAATATATTCTATTAAGGGCGAAAATCTTTCTAACACAGCCACAAAACTATAGAACCGTGATCCAATTACGAAATTCCACTTCAAAAAACTTTCCCGAAAGCTCGTAGTAAACATGCCAAAGATGAAAATGCCACGAAAGAATTCGCGTTCTGTGGAATTTTGTCCTTTCAAGCTGCTGTTCCGGACGACAAAATTCAACCTCCCATTCACTCGGCTTTATCTAAATCAGTCTTTCCAAAATATCGGATACCATTCTCTAGTCCCGCTGCTTCCCTCGATCAAGATTTTATTACGTATAATGGTTCATCGCAACGACAAAAGAGTGTCTTGAAAATGTTGAAAAGGTCTCCTTTTAGAGCAGCCAATTTTATACCTTGAAAACAATGGTGAGGATAGGTTCTACAGGGAAAATATGAAACGATTGTGGGAAATACAAATTCACACAGTGGAAATTGTTATATTGACACAGAGATATAGGTGACTGCCCAAAATATTTGACCTAAACTTTTATGATTATATGGGTGATATTTGATGCACATTTTGAGGACCTAATTCCATTCATGCTTTCTGTATATTGTAATCGAGAAAATAAAGTATAAATATGAAATAGACAGGTGCGTTTACAACACAAGCTGAAATCCTATTATTTAAACCTTATTATTTTCTAAAAATTATAGACGAGGATATTTAGCATTGCCTATGCAAATACATGTTGTTGGTTTCTATCAAATCTGTGTCCATCTTTTTATTTATCCATTACGTACACTGGCATGGTGTAGAAGTTTGGAGAGTGGGGGTTTAAGATGTAGCGTAACCTCGTCATATGAACGTGGTTCAAAATTGTGTTATCCTCGGATCTTTCCCTTCATATTTATCATATCCCTTCATATCCTTCTTTCATACTTAATATCGGACCGTCATCAACATCCATCGGATTTGAACCGACTACTTGATTGAGGGTGGTTTTCGTGGTTCGGCCTGGTACCTTTGCATGTTGTTTAGTGTAAATTGAGCGCCGATGCTTACAAGAACATTTTCGACAATCAGGTTCTTCCTATAATCTGGGCAAATTTATGCAATGGACGAATATTACTTCCAGGACTACAACGCTCCATGTCATGTAGCAGCCTCTGTAAAGCAGTGGTATCAATATATGGGTGTAAAAGGCCTTCCCTGGCCTGGTCAGAGTCCCGACGAGGATAGGCCGGCGTTACCCGTGCCCGTGGTGTTGGTTTGCAAAGCCACGGGCAACGCTGTGAAGTAAGGTACTAATCTGGTGTAAAACTCTCAGTAGATTTAAAATCCGTTGAAATTTTCAAACTATCTATAACGATTCCCATTTTACGCATTGGAAAAAGAACGAAAATGAACTAAACAATGACAGTCAAAACGTTTTTATTTTTTGCTCTCCTTCGTTAAAAACGAAGATGGCAGGAAATGGATATTTTTAAGCGAAGGTCAGGAATTACAATCTGTTTATTTTTGGAAAGAGTAAGTTGAAGTGACGTCACAATCTATTGCGAAAATATAAAATATTTATTCAATTAAAAATTATTTATTTAAAGAAAATCATAGGTTTAGGTATTGATCTAATGTGAAATTTCTGCAGATTTCAAATCCGTTGAAATTTTTACTCTATCTTTAACGGTCTAAGAGATAGAAAAAAGAACTCCAGTGAAAAGATTGTTTATTTTTTATCGTCTGCTGAAAATTATTTACCCGTACAAAATAAAAACGGAAGCAAAGAAAAAAACTTTAGAATCTGTGATCTGCTATGCTGTTGGTTTCAAAAATGATTAAATTTCATTAAATTCATTTAAAAATGTTCTAGATCTAATTTTAAAATTCGCCGTGACCCACAAATTGTAAAAGCATTTGGACTACATGTGTGCCAGATCCCATAACTGTAATTGCCATAGATTCGTAAGGATTTTGTGTGTAAGAAACAAATAAATAAACATACAAACACTTCCTATTATAATATTACTAGTCACTGCGTGGATAGCCCGGCGTTGCACGAATCAGTTGCTTTTTTGGGATTATTGGTTTACTTCGCAAACTAAATAAGAATTCTTAGCCTGTTGAATAACAGCCTTAACGGCGTTGCCAATGGAGTTGGTTTGCTTCTTAAAACATACAGGAATTCGTAGATTATTGGATAACAGCCTCACGGATTTTCATTTGGTTTGAGAATTTGTAGCCTATTGGATACCAGCCATAACGAAGTTTTCCGTGGTGTTTGTTTGCTTCGCAAACCAAATGGGTGTTGCCCGAGACTGTTCTTTACGTGGTAATCACATTGTATATATTTTGGTTTCCGAAGCAAACCAACACCACGAACAAATTTAAACGATAAATTATTTATTACAAGAAAATCAAACGTGTAATGTATCTATCTGGTGTAAAATTTTCCGCAAATTTAAAATCCGTTGAATTTGATTCTATATATATATCAATCGCTGAGATAATAAAAAAATCACTGAAAACCAGTTATTAATTTAATAATTTCTTTTAATTCACATTCGAATCCGTTTCTCCGGAAATCAAAATGAATGAATCTTGAATCAAACAAAACATCATTCGAATATGTTCCATTCCATTCGAAAAGGTAGATGAAAAACACTTCGCATGGTTCCAAAGGCTAACGTCAATAGTGAAGAAATGCGAAAAGTCCAAATTTTGATGCTTCTTCATTTTTGTAAGTAGAAAGAACCGTGGAAAAAACTATTAAATTCATTTACAAATGTTTTAAATTAAACATAATAAAACTAATTGGTATGAACTGTCAGTTATAAAAAAATATATTTATTTTGTTGTTATAAAAAAAAGTATTTAAAAAGTTTCAAATGGAGGTTAATATGAAATAGTCGGGTAATATGGAACAGGTGGTTTAAACGATTGGAAAACAGCTGTAGTAAGGGACCAAATTTGTCTATTTCCTTTTAGGCCTACTACATGATGAACTTTACTTTGAACCACAGACAAACCAGTTTCGTCTACATTAAATATCATGTTAGGAGGATAGCTGTTTTTTGAAAACAATATCCATCAGATCAAAATATTTGTCTACTTTATTAAATCTCCTGGTTCTGGCAAAAGATGTACCCGTGCATTTACGGACTGAAAGTTTCGGTTTCCTTTTCATGAAAACGTAGAACCAGTCTTTGCCAGCAGTTTCGTCCTTAAATGGATAGGGTGTGTTATTTCGAACCGGAATTGGCGTGTCGGGTATTATGGAATACTAGGTATATATATATATATATATATATATATATATATATATATATATATATATATATATATATATTATATATATATATATATATATATATATATATATATATATATATATATATATGTTTCGAAACTCGTGGGCAAAAATCTTAAGGTGTGATAGAAAACATCTAAACAAGCAATTTTCACCATAATACCATGCATAGGCGCAGAGCAAGCGGTAAACCGCTAGGAGAAATAGCCGTTACTGTCACATGAAAGAACGAAACATCAAACGGAAAGAGGAGTTACTATCTAATTATTGACAGCATATGTGGCAAAATTAATGAAACTTCCCAAAAGAGCAACCACCTGCAAATGCAGGTGTTACACCTGCGTCGCACTTTTTAAACACACCCGACATTTCTCGGACTACACCGGCAGCAACAGAAATACTAGCAAATAGGTCCTTGCCGAAGGCTTTCGTAAAGGAGTCTTCAAATGGCCCTACATGAAGAAGTCCTAACAGGAGAGATCGGGTGAGCGTGCGGCCAAGGGGTGGCCACCCAGACGAATCCATCGCCCTGGGAATTTAGCGTCTAAAGAGCTCCGCACATCCAAGCTCAAATGGGATGGTGTTTCGTCATGCTGGAATAACATACAGGGTGCATTATGAAAGTAATGCGTATTTTCTGGGAAAAATAGATTTATTGATCCGATTGGTACAAATGGTTAGAATTCTTCAAAATAATCCCCTTGTGCATCAATACACTTGCGGAGACGATTCTGCCACGCCTGAACAGCACCCTGTTACTCCTCGACTGGAATGCCTCTCAGGAACCTTGTATCATGATGTTGGATGTTCTAAACCGACTCCCAGTGCTTTCCCTTCAGCTCTCTCTTCAGTCGGGAGAACAAGAAAAGTCACACGAAGCCAAGTCAGAGCTGTAAGGAGACCGGGCACCAAGGGGGTCCTTCTCTGCATCAGGTAGTTGGTGACGACGAAGGCCGTGTGGTTGGGGCATTGTCGTGGTGGAGCTTGAAGACGTCTTTGATGTCAGGCCTGACTCGCGCGACCCGTCGTAACAGTCTCTTGAGCACCTCCAGGTAAAAAGCTGCGTTGACAAATTGTCCTTGCGGTACAAACTCAAAATGGACGCTTCCTCGGATGTCAACGAAAACTATCAGCATTGTTTTGATACGAGACTTGCTCATGCGCGAATTTTTGGGTTTGGGAAAAGATTGTGTGTGCCTCCTTAAAGGCCTCTTGAACCATTTGATAAGTTTCCGCTGCATTCTTCCCAAGCCGCTCACAAAACTTCACCGCGTACCGCTGTTCCAGCGAACACTCCATCGTGCCGTGATACAATCGAAAAAAAGACTTTTCGCGAATACACGTCCTACCACTCGGAGTGAACAGAGACCGGACGCGTTTGGAAGGACAGATCCCCCACCACATTTTTCGACCAATCCGAGCGCGCTGCGATGGATAGTCGAGTCACAATAAAATTATGCACATTACTTTCATAATGCACCCTGTACGTGCTTATGTGTTGACTGCAATAGGTTGAAATAAATATTCCAATACCTGTTGTAAAAATGTGAGGTTTGATGTGACGTCCAGTCTGAATGGCAGAAGGCATGAGCCGATCAAATTTTCACCCACAATTCCAACCCAAACATTTACGCTGAAACGTTTCTGATACGAAAGAGGACGTGTTTCGTACGGATTGTTAGATGCCCACACATGAATGTTGTGCGTATTAGAAATTCCTTCACGCGTAAAGGTGCATACATCTGTAAATCACACGTGTTCACTAAAATCAGGATGCGATGCTAGCTGTTGTAAAAACCAACTTGCAAAATCGACAAGTGGCGCATAATCTGTAGGTATCAAAGCTTGCACTTTCTGTGCTTGGTAGGGGTGTAATCCTTCGTCCCGTAGTACTCACGAATCACAATCGAGTGAGGCACATTTACAGCACGGGAAACCTTTCGCGTGCTAATATCCGGATGATATTCCACTCTTTACAGAATGTCCTCTATAACTTGTGGCGTCCGCACACTCCTGACACACCCCGTATCATGCATGCTGGTGACAAATGATCCCGTTTCGCACATGCACCGTTACAATAGCTGGAACATTTTTCGGTCTGGCACGTGTCTTTTTGGGAAACTCTGCCTGTACAGTGTTTCGGTTTCCAGAGCATTCCCATACGCAAGACCATACATAAAATGCTTGAAGGTCTTTTCCTGATTACTGTACGTCGCCATGCCTTTTGAACTCCTCGGTAGTAATGAGGCTGGCACCCTTACCCAGGCATTGAGCAAAATTGAACAAAAAACTGCTACGTTCAGCTGCTTGGTGACCCTTTACAGCCCTTTATGGACTTCACTTACCTCAATAGCGACGGAATGTTCAAGATTGACTGTAGTGTTTTTAATCGGGCTCATTTTGTTTATGATTGTTTTGAATTTCAGCTCAGGGTTTCGCCACATAGATAGTGACAAACTAGAACTGTGGCACATATCTGGGATGTGATAGAATGAGCCATTAGTGCACAAGATCCAACACCTCAGAACCCCGAAAGTATCGGTGGCTATTGAAACTGGACACCATAATGGTTACACATCTTTCATGGCGACTTCCACCAAGTATTCGATTCCCTGCCCCATAAAATTGGTACACTGAGCCAAGCTCAAGAAAGCCCCCACACGATAGTAGAGAGGAATTTGGCACCTATGTACATTTATATAAATACATTAGAACATAAAGAAGAAAGCCGGATAAGTAATTTACCGATGTACACATTAATTCATAGATCGACTAGAAATTTTGAATACAGATAAATTATGAATTCTATTCGTATTTTATCAATGGAGAGTTCTTAATTACAGATGTTAACCGTCCAAGTGGTTTCAATATATCATTTTTAATAGAGAGAGTTGTTAATTACAGATGTTAACCCCTCCAAGTGGTTTTAAGATATAATTTTTAATAGATAGTTGTTAATTACAGATGTTAACCCTCCAAGTGGTTTTAAGATATCATGTCTATCAAGATTTGGTCAATTTGGAAAATTACGAGGAACATCGTCATAGTGTTTTAGAAGTCTATTTTTAATGGTGACAAAATCAAGATCTAGTCAGGTTTCTTCTTATGACGAGATATCTCGTCCATAAAGATCTGGTAAAGTTTTTTTTATGACGATATATCTCGTCTGTGAAGATATGATCATGTTTCTTTTTATGACGATATATCTCGTCCATGAAGATATGGTCTGTTTAGACTAACGACAAGGTGCCAGGTCGGGACATCGAAGAGGATGGTTAAATAAAACTAAACTTTTGGAGTAAAGAATTAAAGCTAGAATATAAAATTTACAGTAGATATTCAACTAAAGGTATAAAGGCGAAATTGTGTTGTAACTCAATCTGTGACTGTCTGTTATTCAATCACGAAACATCAATTCAGTGGTAGAATGATTCGAATATTTTTTATTTATTTAACAAATTACTCTGACAACGTACTATCAGGGATGTTAAGTTTATTCAGGTTAACTTAGTAAAACAATCTGTAGCTAAATAAAACTAACTTTTTTCGATCCCATGATATAAAAAGTACAAGATTCTTGAAAACTCTATGAAGATTTTCAATTTCTAAATATTCTCAAGTATAGAAATTAGAAATTTATTGCTTAGAGAATTTTTGTCATGTCTTTAGTTTTTGTCACAATATAAAGAAGAGGACCAATATGTTCTCGTATATCGCACATTTGCTGGAATAGTTGCATAAGTTAAGACAATCTCCATTTGAGCTGTTTTTGTTGATTTTGGGCGAAAAGGTGCAAGGGACATACTATTTGGCAAAACTGCACCAAACACACAACAGCAAGAGGGAAAAAACAGAAGGGCGAACGAGGGTAAAAAGTAAGGAAATACAGATCACTCAGGTACCTCGGGGTTGTGATATACAACTCGTACACACTTAAAGATGTGCACCTGAAATTTTAGAGAAAATGGATTTAAAGTTTTTATTTCTATGAAAATGCATGGTTTGCTCTTAAACATTTCTGCCATCCAACGTGCCAGCATTGAATTTAGAGATTTTCTAGTTTTCAGTTGGTACGAAAGCAGTTTTCGGCATTAAGAAATGTACTTACTCCAAAAATAATTTTTAGCTGTGCTTACATTGCAGCCTGAGCAATTTTGTTTGAACTAATTTAATTTGCAAGCATCTGAGAACATGAAAACCTATCTTGACATTTATGTAAGTTTGAGAAATAAGATCTTAGTAAAATAAAGTAGGTAATTGTTTGCTTCCGGAGTTAGTCTAGATATGTTGCAAGAAAAATTTAACACTAATGTTATGCACAAGACAAAAGAAGGCTAAATACATTTATGTAAATTGGTAAAATGCCAGAGCTTGTTTTGACATTTATTTAAAATAATCTAGTTATAAAAAATGTCAAGTTTTTTGCTTCTATAAAAGGTTTTACTTTATCACTCAATTTAAAGAACTATTTCTTAAGGTTCTAATATGAAACAACCATCTCTTATTTAAAGCATTAATTTTCTTAAAATGAATTTTTTATTTTTAAAATCTACTTACTATAATGACTTTTTTCATAATTGCATTGAAATTCACAGGAGGGTCTCTGTGATATTAGATTGCATCGAACAATGAATAGAAATGAAATTAATAGCGTCTCAATTGCGTAATTCAATTTGGTTTTAAATGAAACAATGTCTATAGAAGGAATAAACATTTTTGAATATTCGAATAAAAATGTATTAATTTTTCAAAAAAAAGTAGTTGTGTCTGGAGTAATATTCCTTCATTTTATTTGAGTCCTATTTAAGTCATCGGATATTTATTTTAAAAATAATAATATTTATTAAAAATTAATTTTATAAAATTCCCATATTAGAAATAAGTCCCCATATATATACTTTTTTTAGTCAATTTTATTAAATATTGCAATCTAACGTTCGCTTTGAATTCACTTTTTATTTAAATGGAAGGTATTCAATTAATTAACATCGCACTGGAGCAACACAACGTGATAAAGGTGACAGGATCAATCCTGAATGCAAAGACCACAGCACAAAACCTTGGAATTTTCAACAATTGTCACATGATGAGGCCCACACCTGAGCTGACACCCACTCTCCGCAATTCCACACCACGGCAACGTGAGGACTTATGAGGCCACGAAAGATTTAAAGAGGACCAGCCCCCACAACCTGGTTTGATCGGTAGAGCTCACAACCTTTCGATATCCAATATGTTACACTTCCAGCTGCGTTATTGTGGCGCATTTATACAAACATATCTTTAAAATATTTGTTATTTTGAGTTTGCTGATAATACGCTTCATTATAACTCCCAAAAAATCTATTCAGCATTTAACTTGTCTTTCAATCTCCAGCAATATCGACATTTCTTGTTTCTATTCGGTTTGTTAATTTGATTATGATCTGGTAGGCTTCTTTCGTATAAACTAAAGCTATGGCCTTAGTTTCCAGTGTTCTTAAAATGCGTTTACTTTTAATCATACAGAAAACTATTAATCTCGAACATTATTCTCGAATACTTTTTTTTTAACTTTTTGGAACATTATAAGTTTTGCTTTTAAAGCATGCTTTTACTTTATCTAATAGTTTAAAAATTGTTATAAAGCACATTGTACTTTTTTCTTATTAAGCAGCATACATTTTACTTTTTTACTAACAGCATACGTTTTACTTCTAATCTAACAGTAGGTACTTCCTTTTTAATCGAACAGCATCCAATTTACTTTCAATTCAACATTATACTTTTACATTACCCTACAGAATACGCTTATAGTGTTGTCTATCAATTAGATGCTGATGTAATAAACTTAATTTCAAGTCTTTCTAGATGTTCAAGTAAACTTCCAATTACTGTCCTAGCCAATCAGTAAGATACATCTCACCCTCCAGTCGATGACGTAAACGAGACGTGGTGATTGATCTTCGCAAAATACTTCATTTACTCTGATCCGTCCAGACATGCGTTTGCGTTTAAAGAATTTTATCTCATTTAATATATTTTGGGAGCACAGCCCCTTTTTCACCTCATAAATTGTTGAACGCAACGATACATCAAGAGAAGTGAGCAAAATTTTACACTTTGCAAGTCAAAGTGCTGCAATTTATAGCCCCATCGCTGCTCTACCGGAAATAATTTCGCGACGGGTGAAGGAAATGGAGTTTTACTTATATACCTATATTCGTGGGTATATGTATATATACATAGATGGAACACAGTCCTCCCGAAGCCTACCCGGGGGTAAATCATATTATTTCCGAGTTTTATGAATGATGACCTCACTTCCTTGAAAAATCGAGGGAAGAACCATATAAAGAACCCTTCTTGAAAATGCAATTGTGACTTATAAATATTCTAAATGACGAAACCCCAAATTTCATTAGTTTGGGAAGTAAAAATGGCTGGTCTGAATGGATGAGAGACTCCGTTTTTTTAAATTTAATTAAATGTGAATCAGAAATCTTGAAGGAATGATCATGCTTTTTCTGCATTGGTTGTATTTCTTTTATGCACTAGAGGGAGATATATGTGCTCTTGACTTACTCCAGTGTTGGGAAATATGGAGCTGAACACCTATTAGCTCCACGTTGAGGATATTATCGTTCATGATACTCGTAAATGGAAATTATGATACCTGATAAATTTTTTAATCTTGAATTTAAAAGAGATTTTTCATGATGCATGCACGCTGTAATTGATTTTATTAATATTTTTAGGGAAATAAATATATTCTGCAAACTTTTGATTAATCGAAGTAACTTGACGCCAGACGAATGAAAGACTGAAATTCTGCCTACCTAAAAGTAATTCATGGTGGAGTTGGATTACACAGCTATGTATGTGTATGTTTAGTATTGTGTTACAAACTATTTTTTGTAGTAGTAGATATGTTTCACAACAAATATTTTTTTACTATTCGATATTGAATGATTGGGGACACATCAGTTTCTTTTTAACTCTCTGAGCATCACTAGATGCCTGGATAGTGTACTATTACTTTTAAGCTACGTTACGCATAAGGAATGAATTAATTGTATCCATTGGTTGATAGAATCACAGGAAAGATTCTATTGATCAAAGTCAAAGCTAGTTAAAAGTCATGCAAGGAATATTGTAGATTACATAACGAACATATGCGTGTGAATCTATCAAAGATTTAAGGTATGACTTCTTTTGAAATAGAAGGATTTACGTTCTTTTAGATTATGATTGATATCTACATCACCTATCCATTTTGTTAAAATTTTTCAACTGCATAGAAGTGTTTTTGATTTTCTTTAAATTTTCCAAGCATTTTAATATTTTTACACGTTTGTAAATGTTTATTTAAAACTTTGAATGTGCAAAAGTACAGTTGTTTTTGAAGATTTAAAAAATGATTTCACACCATACAAAAAAAATAATCAAAATTTGTTTTATTGCAGAAGACGAAAGTTAAATATTTTAATGTCGGATATTCGAGTCTTTAAAATGTGTTAATTTTTATTTATATAAATCTTCTTATGCCCTCTGTGTGGTATTCTGAATGGATTAATTGAAGTCAAGGATCATTTGAAGTCTATTTTTTTAACAAAATCACATATCAGTACATTCTGCATAGTGTGGTAATAAACTCGAACGATTCTGAAAAACCAGGTTATCAATCAGGATAGAATACCCTAAATAATCCTATAAATACTTAAGTCCAACCAAATATATTTAACCAGTACCAAACAACTTTGAAGAATCGGTCAAAAGCATGTTATAGACACTGGTAGCACTGATAAGGTATAGACACTGGCATTAAAGGACATCCAGTAAGCGCAGCAAATGCATTTCGACTCATGCTGTTGTGCTGGTTACATCGTTTCTCATTGAATTATGCCTCGGAAAAAAGTTCGTAAGCATATGAAGCAACTGGGAAAGTTTGACAGAGGTCGAGTAATTGGACTCCGGGAAGATGGATGGTCGAGTCGACAGATTGCGCACCATATTGGCACATGCCAGCCTCAATCAGGCTCAAGTAAGCCTATAGAAATCGGACCGAGAGACAATAGACGCGTTGTAAAACATGCGCGTACTGATCCAACAGCCACTGTTGCAGACATCCAACGGGCAGTGCGTACCTCTATCTATCATCCAATAAATGATCGCACAATTTGTCGACGGCTTCACGATGTGGGACTAAACTCATGTAGGCCGTTACGACGACTGCCTTTAATAGCATTGCATCGCCTTCAAAGACTGGAATGGTGTCGTGCCAGATGGACATAGTGCAGTCGAATGACATCAAGTGGTCATCATTGACGTATCCAGCTTTTGTCTGGGCGGATGCAACCATGTTTGGAGGCAATATGGTCACTTGGTCAGCGCCAAGATTCACAGTTTGTTGTGCAGTGTCACACGTCCAGAACATCTGGTATCATGGTGTGGTGTGCGATTACGTATGAAGCCAAATTCCTTTGATATTCGTAACGGGCTCTTTTCACAGGTCAGCTTTACGTTCAAGAATTTTTACAGACTACTTCTCTCCCATTCCTGAACTCCCAGGTTCACCCACTTTTTCAACAAGATAATGATCTGCCCCATATGACTGTCGTCAACGATATCAACGATATCCCCTGCATATTCACCGGATCTTTTCTCGATCGAGAATGTACATAAGTCTATTTGACGAGATAGTACCACTTCACCCGTAGCGCGTAATCTGTTTGAACTACGTGACAGGGTTCACGCTGCATGAGATGTACTTTCGCAGGACTTCATAAGGAGCCTATATGACTCACTACCAAGGCACTTGGCATGTTGAATTAGGAATAATGGTGGTCAAACACCATACTAAATTATACAACCTTTTTAAAAATCGCAATAAAGTTGAATATTTCGGTCTCAAATTTTAATCATTTACTCATTCATAAACACTTTACCAGCCTTGTAAATTTCACTACATTCAGAAAATTCCTTCTAGATGCAAATTTTCTTTTGTCTTAGAGTGTATATATACTGATTGAATGATAGGACAAAAAATATAACCAATTAAAACATTGGGAAGCAGTTGAAAGTCTTTGACTCCATTCAATGCCCTCACTTTTCAGTACATATCAACTCTTTATCAACTCAAATAGTCACCTCTTTACTGACTGAATGACTGACGCCAAACACCATAACAAATTAAATCATATGGAACTAGGTGAAAGTCTTTGACTCATTCGATCCCCCTTTGTCACAGTATCACAATTCTCTGTCAACAAAAATGGTTCCCCCTGTACTAACTGAATGAATGTGGCCAAACAACCTAACACATAAAAAAATTTGGAACCATGAGAAAGTCTGAACCCATTCGATCATTCACCTCTTAGACTATCCCAACTCTATATCAACGAAAATACTACTACCATGCATTGTATGACCAAAATAGAGTACAACGAGCATTGGGTATCTGATGATTTATCTGAAGGGTATCGAATGTAATGCATATTGGAACCCCATAATTTTCCTGACAGGAATCTAATGCAACGCATGGGAGTACCCCATATCTCTTTCTGAAGGGAATTGAATTTAATGTATAGATCATTTCTTGTCAGACCAAAATCCCATACAAAGTATATGATAAACCATGCTTTGTTTGCGTAAAAGATAAAAAGTGAGAGAGAACACTCATCGGTTCTTCTCAATTGAGAAAAAATGGGTCACATATACATGAATGTTGTGTGAAAATTAGCATGTGCAAAAATTACCGAATGCAACCCTTTTATGGACGGAAGTTGATACTGAGGTGAAACTCTCACAGTGTGATTTACTACTAACTTCAGCAGATTCATACCGTCTACATTCTCCAAAGACCATACCGATGCTACGTAGCAAGAATTTCCATGTATACAGCGTTGAATATTATACATGTTGTTGAATTGCAATAGCATAGGACCAATACGCAATATGATCCATAGAAGTTGCACAAGCTGGAATAGGAAATATTGCCGGACACACCTTATTCTCCAGATCTTGCTGTGATAAACACTCATTTCTTCCAATCTGTGTTAATTACATATTTTTTCAGTCAAACACTTCGATAAAGACGATGGTATGAAAGGCATATCTGTCCAACTTTTTCAAATTGTGTTCGCCAAAGTTCTATCCCAATGGAATACTTAAATTAATACTCGTGAAACAAGGTCTTATATTCCAATCAGAGCTTGCCTATTAGGTTTATCGATGTGTACAGTTGCAAAGCTTGGAACACGTGCTTCTCTTTTACGCGGAAATTCTCATAACACAATCTGATACATTAATTATGAATTGGATTGGATCGCAATAAAATGCTTGTAACACTCTTCTTGATGAATTAATTTTAATGATTTTAGAATACTTGTAATGCAAGGTTTCTAAAATTATAAAAAAATCCAACTTTTTTAAGACGTTTAGCTACTACTCTACCAAATGAAGTTAAAAATCTCTAAAGAGATAGCTTTAGTTCCTTAATTAATAGTCATAAGATTCAAATGCATTTTTGATTTAAAAAAAATTCCGATTGCTTTTGTATTAAACTTGCACTCCGCATGCATCTTACATAGTCGGACTTCTATGAATGAACTGAGCAGTTTGCCGGAAAGAAAATGACTGTACCCACAAGTTTATTTTTTTCAATTTACGTGGCGTGTTCCATTTCTTTTCTAAAAAAAAGTAGCAGTCTGCAGTTTCTTTTATACTCAGGACAACACACTCTATCTTCCCATTCCTTGCGCAATATGTCCACGGAAGCAAAACGACCATTTAATGAAAGCAGTAACAATGGATTTGTAATTTAATGGACGAAAGCAAAAGATTTTCTCACGAATTCTATTTCCCGGAATTCCTCGCAGAAAAAAGACGAAAGCAATGTACCACGCATTTGCTTCACGAAGAGAATGTTACATCCTGCTTAACCGTCCCAGTATCATAAGACAGCGAGAGCCAAACACTTATAGCGACGATATCAGGAAGAATGAAGCGCATATGGGGACGCAGAAAACGACTCGATTAAATCGTTCCACTTCTTTTTATTTTCCAGAAAGTTATCAAAAAATATATGAAAAGGAGAATCTTTTAGGACGAAAATCCGGAATGGGAGATCTTTTCCTCAAAATCTCTTTCATCAACATGGCGGCACGCAACTTGGTCATAAGCCATTTCTTTTGCTGCGCACTTTATTTTTCTGCTACCCCCTTAGAGTTTCTTTCATCGCTTTAGATTAAGTTTTCTTTTCTATTACGATTCCCCCTAGCTACTAGATTCGGCTGATGCTTTTTGCAGTAACTGCTCATTTCGTAGATCATTTCCTTTCGACCGCTTCTGAGACAGAAGGAAAAACTATTATCCGCTGCATTTGTTTAGCTCCTGTCCTTTTTCTTATTCTGCGATTTTAAACTTCTTATTGGTGAAATGGTTGTGGGAGACACGGCTGAAGCAATTGGAGATTTTGAATTTTGTGAAATGGAAAATTTGAGGAAGAATAATAGTTTTTTTTCGTGTTGCCCATTATAAAAGACACATTTTTTATTAATATTCATATAGGATTTTTTCAGTTTTCAGATACGGATTTCCCAATGCGTTGAAGCTACTCTTTGTGGAAATCTAATTTATGAGTGAATACGTCTATTTTTTTTTTTCTTCTACTTGAAAAAAAATGTATTTCATATTTTCAAATAACGTTAGAAAAATGGAATGCATTCATGGGTATACTTTTGGGGAACATTAATTTCCGATATATATTTGTGTTCTAGATTGAATTCCAAATTCTTTTATTTAGGTTAGATGCTAAAAACGTCTTAAACAAAACATCCGTTTTTGAAAGAAAATTTATATTTTAAGTTGAAGAAAGTTCATATCATGTTTCTTACGTCAAAACATTTCCGTCAAAGCAACCATAATTCTTGTATCATTACAAAAACAAAATATTGAAATTGTTCATTTTCTCTGAACTTTCAGACTTGTATGCCAAGACGATTACATTTAACTTAAAATTTTCATAACCTATTTAAAGTAATATTAATAATTATTTGAAAACTGTTTTCTCTATTCATATAAAATTAATCAAACAATCAGAGAGTTCACGAACTATAATTATTGTCTCTGACAAATTTGTATTATAATTGCTCCAATTAAATATTTCTAATTCAATAAGTGCATATTAATTATATATTTGTTTTGATTAAATTAACAACTAAATTAATTATTTTAACAAAACACACGCGACACTTTATGAAACCATAAAAGTATTTGATAAGATTCCTTTATTATTCAGACAGTCGTTAAATGCAATCTTTCATTTGGTACATTTGTTATCTCTTTCGAATATTTTTATGTTATAATCGTTCAAATCTAAAGAAACGCCCGCAGATATTTGATCCATAAAACTGTTATTGAGTCAAATGAACGGTATAATTTAAATTAAAAGCATTTTATAAACAATTATTTCCTTAGCAAACTTATTACAAAGAGTATTATATAAATTTTTTCATATACGTTTTTTGAAACACTTACGTTTAAAAATCAATTAAATCACGGGATAAAAATATGAAAGTAATTGTACCTCAATCCTCACGTAGCAATTAACAGACAAGTTTCATTCAAATATAAGAACATATAAATAAGTAAGTTATACTATACAACTCTTTAGAACTATTGTACAAACTTTACTACATTTTCAAAACTTCATGTACACATAGCAAGGATGGATGCAGAACACAACATTTAACCGCATTACGACACAGGGTTGTACGTCCGTAAGCGTCACCTTAATGCTCTGTTCGACAAGTTGGAAAGTTTCATTCATTGCTATTTTAGATATTGACTTCGCATAAATTACAACATGAATTCAGAACGGGGAATGCCGCCTTCCGCCTAAGAAATGATGTTATCGACTGATCTAAACGCGAACTCAAACATTTCCGGAAACACATTCTTTAACGAACATGTTTATATTAGACCCTTCTATCACTCTACAATTTGGCTACATATTTTCGGCCATAGAAACGACACCAAATTATCATGGTAGATCGTCAAGGTATTAATTTTTATCATGACTGCTTAGAATTTGATTTAGGATAAAAAATTAACGTTAAAAGTTTAGCCAAACTTAACTATAGTGAACTTAATCTTAATTCGTGAATATTTACCATGCCAACAATAGCTTAATGACCAAGAAATGAGTCTGTTAAAATTTCCTATCCCCTCTGTTCTAACATTTGTATAATTTAACATTTAAATTTCGTTCCGAAATAGACTCTTTATATAATTCAAAGTAACACTTAATGTTACTTTGGAAGGCGATTTTTATATTTTAACCTTTTCAGTTCAGTCTCAATGCGGCATTTGAAAATGCACTTTCGAAAGGATTTGAAAAGATTGGGTAAAACATGGCCAGCTCAATGTTATCATTAAATCTAATCTGGTTTTTTTACTGATTAGTTAAGATCATCAAATCTTATAGTTTAAGATATTCTTTCTTCCACTGTTTCTTTATTAAATCAACTTAATTCTGTAAGACCCGTGTTGTATTTCTGTAGTGCATGGGGGGTTTGCTTTTGTTCACTTTTTTTAACAATGTGGACATTTTTGTAGGCGCTATTCTTCGAGATGACATCATAGCCCTTTCCATACTAATTGCAATGCCTAGAACATTGTATTTAACTTTTTCATCTTGACCATCGAATGAAATCTTTTTTGGTGATGTTTTACAACAAACCTTTTCAAAAATTAAGAAAAAGGTGGCAGGTTGTGTCGAGGAAATAAATCATAGGTTTGACAGGAATACTGGGGCCTGATTCTAGATTGTAGATTGAATGAGGCAGATGGTGGAACTTTTATACTTGCTTATTGAGAATACTCATCATTGAATTCACACTTTGAATGATTAAAGTGTATTTTGGTATAAATATTGAATAATAATTTTATTATTTTTATTGATTCAAGGCTTGTGATCGTAGTGTAGCTCGGTAACTTTCAAATGACATCGCTCACACAGTAATCACAACAAAATCTAAAGTTTCACTGACCCTAAGATCTTTTAGAACTGTAGAATTTCAAAGTATTGCTGACCCTTTTCGCTCAGTGAGCATGCAAAGTTGGTCTGAAGGACATTCAAAGTACAGATATCCGTTTGCCTACACAGTTCTGTATTTATCTCTCCTGGATGCTTCTTCCAGTATTAAAATCCTGACAAAACAATTACAATGCTTTTTTGTAACGTTCGACTTTTCATGCATGTCCCTAGTACTTTTCTGCTTGAAAAGACGTATTCACTTCAAAACTACGATCTAGTGACAATATTAGCTGATCTGAAACTTCTAAAAATGTCATGGATAATGTAGATTATTTAAAACTTGAATAAAAGTTATTGGTATTAACAAATATTGACAAAAATGATTTTGTTTTGGTGAAAAAGTGAGTATTGAACATGAAATTTTGATAAGAAATCATATTTTGATACGAGAGCTGTGACTAGAGGTTCCTAGAATAAAACAAAGAAAATCAAGTTGTATTTGTGTTTAACCATACAGCTTACAACAAATCCGTAAGTGATGCCAATATATTTGGAATATAATTCAAAAAGACGATGCAACCATGTATATAAAAGAAAACGAAATGTTTGCGGTTATATATTATTGTTTATATCCAACAAATGAACTCGGAATCTCTTTTTCATTTACAATACTACGAATTCCGCGGAGAAGCGAAAACACTTTGCGGGCGAAATTTTTACTTTATCTTCTCCCGGATTTGGATTTAAGCCGAAATTGTCAAGGCTTCCCCGTGTATTTATTTGTCCTCCACCTACGAGTAAAAAAACATTAAAAAAGAAACCGATAAAGAATGTTTCCTTTGGTCTCGTTCCCTTCGCTTAGGCGCTGTCTCCCGAATCCCTATTTCAGTATTGTTTACCGAAACCTATCTCTTTAAAGACGGGAAAAGAAGTACGGGTAGCGTGGGTGGGGAAGGATTTTGGCGAAGCTCTGTCCTTCTGCTCCAATCGCACACACTGATTGCACTGAAGAGAAAACTGCAAGACAATGGAATAGTAATAAGAGACGCGATCAATCAAACAAGGGGGAACAAAAGGCAAGGGAACGGACGATGGAGGGGGGGGATGGCTGGAAACTGCAGGCCTGACATTCCGGTCAATTGGAATCGTCTGTGCCACCGTGTTGTGTTCCACCCCCGCTATACCCCTATTTAGGTAACGCTCGGTTTTACAAGACCCTTTGGGGGCTACCGGGGAAAAATCCTTTAAATGGAATCAGTGAATATATTGCAAGAAATGTAGCAAGGTCCCTCTTCACTGTGGAATCTGATAATATATTTTTAGAACATTGACTAAGTGGTACAGTATCACTCCGAAAAGAAACCAGTCTACTTTGGGTTGGGCGATTTTTATAAAGGTGATGTTGATTTAGATTAGCCACTAGAAGACGCCACGTGATAAACATTCTTTTTGTTGTAAGTTCTATAGTCACTCCTGGGGTCATTCGCACCCCTGTTTTCGCCATCGCCCTCTGTCGGTGGCGTGGCATTCTGTATTTCGTCTGCGCACGGTGAAGTCGCCTGCGCGTGTTTGTCTTATACTTTATAGTTAAAACAAAGAATCCGATTCGATCCAAGCTAGTGTTCTTTCTTGTCTGTGTCCACTGATGATAGCTTTTGGGGAACAAGGTGAGTCAACTTTTAATCTTTGTAGTAAACTAATTCGTATAAATTCAATACTCTAAATATCACATCCGTAACTCGGTATACTTAAACTTTCAGATGAGGTTGATCTGTTATGGCACAAGAACCATTTTTGGACAGACCACAAAACAGAAAAAAATCAAGTAATAAACAAGCATACAAGTAAAAATTTACTAACACAGAAGAGAGAGGAATATACCCATGGAGGAAACAAGCCTGATAGTAATTCAACCATGCCACCTTTCCAGGTTGCTAGCTCAGTAAGGATTTCCAAAGGGCCGTGACGGCCCCTTCAGAAAGTATGAAAACGAGTGTTCAGAAAAGGGCGGCATATTGAAATGAATGGATGGTGATTGTAAATGGTTGGTTTTCCTCTCGTTAACTCGTTTTCACTCGTTTCGCTTTCTGCACAAAACAATATATTTAGATCTAGAATCCGACGCCAGTTGTGGAAGATATTAGTTTACGATCCAACCTATCACCTAATTTGATCAATAGACTCGTTCAAAACCAAGTGACAGCTAAATATAATTATTTACCAGCCACTTAAAGCCGAGCACCAGTTATGGCATTGGATTATGACTTCGGTTTTGTAACTAACTCTTATGAGAGGGGTTACTAGAATAATCAAACAAACCCGAGACGGTACATTCGTAAGTAGTTGAATTAAAGTCACATTAATTCACCGGGAATCCCGGTTGGATGATATGTTGGTGATTGTCCATATTAAGAATAACGACAGTTTCACCTATGAGTGATCCTTGTAGTTCGAAGATCGAAAAAAAACAGAGCCAGATAGAAGAAATTTCAAAATAAAATAAAAACTAGCACTGTTCATGTGTTACATCGTTGAAAATTTCGCTGAGAATACTGTGCGCGTCGTTTTCTATCACCAAAAACTTTGTTATTTCTTAAAACAACTAAGCAGTTGATGGAATATATTTCAATGAGTGTAGTAAGGAATTTATTGTGCATTTGAATTTCTTTGAATACTCAATTGAAGACTTCTATGCGGTTAATCTCACAATTGATACCAAACAGTTATCCTTATCCTAGGTAGTATTTAGTTTCTGGAAGCTATAGAAAAAAAATCAATAGCATCATTTTCTCCCTGACACGTTGTTGATAATTATTTCGATTAAATTCATGAAAAAGTTAGGAAAATGAGATGCTTTTGGAACCACTTTTTGATGACGTCTATACTTGGTATGTTAATATATATTTTTAATTTATTTCCGCTTACAGCCTTGTCTTGCCAACTCAGTCTTGTGATGATTAATTTAATCGATGCTGAAAATAAAGAATGGGGCCCTTTTTCAAAGAAATGGTTTGTATGAAGTAACCTAGTATTATGATTTCATATAATTACTGTATAGATAATAATGATGCATATATGTAATGCGCTCTAACATTCTGGGTAGACATGCCACCACGGTGGCATGCTCTACTCATCCAACCCCACTTATTTGAACAGTTTCTCACGACTCAAGGCTTGGGAATTTGTGCAGGTGTTATTTAGTTAATTAGTTAGTATGAAAATTTTACATCCAGATAAATAGGGAGACAATAAATATAATATACAAGAAAATTAGACATTATTATATATAATTACACGCATAAGAAAATTATACAAAATTAAAAAAGTACACGCATAGTAAAACTATACACAGTATAAAATTATACAACACGTTTGTCTGTCGATTGGAATGCCATTTTCGAGGGAATTTTTTCATTCCTTGCAACATTTTAAAATGTAGAGCTGCATATATATGTAAATTAGTTTGGTGTCATAGCAAAAGTTCTTAAATTTGGGTTTTCACTAGTCACTATCTTCGACAATTGAAATAGATTGCAGCGTATTTAGAATGAGAGAAAGATTCCTTTTCTTCTCAAATATTTGTCTTTAAATTCGAATTATTTGTTCCTTTGGCATGGTATATATATGGACAGCATTATAACTTTTCGGAAAGTGATATAAAAATGTTTATAGGAATCAAGTTCCCAAATTCGTAACTTTGACATATAGGTGCAACAGAAAGTTTCAATCGCGACCTAATATAACCCGCTAAAACGAAATGGAATCTTCCACGAGTTGAGTTCGAAGGAGACTTTCGATACCTCAGGAACTTGCAGATACCGCGGCTACAAGGGTTTTGCAAGTGTGGGAAGGCAACATATGGTGGACTAATGTCCGGCGATTTTTCCTTTTTTCCTGGAAACAGGAGGGGGACGGGAGAAGTGCGTTTCTGGCAGTTTGATGGGTCCCTTGGGGTGCGTAGGACGAAAGCCATTACATAAAGATGCTGAGGATTTGCTTCGAGTCACTATAAATTGGTTTCATTTATGGAACGGTTTCTTTTTCTGAAGGACTTTTTCTCCCCGGGTTTGTTTCCTTTTTGTTGCCCCCTTAATGGGAGGAACGTTAACGCATGTAAGAAGTCAGAGATGATTATACGGAATATGGATAGATATGTTTTCGGTCTTCTCTTTTCCATCCAGCGGGCGAGTGATCTTATGGGAGCAATTAACGAACGGCCGATGTGATAGTTTTATTCGGATAGTGGTCGTGTTCATGTATGGTATAGCACCGTACTCCAGCTCGAAAACACATTTCATGGACCGTTTGGGACGCGATTTATTAAACTCCATTCAACTGTAACAAAGACATGCTTTGAAACTCCAGAAATTGTATCTTAAAATTAAAAAGTTTCACATTTTATTAGTATTCAAGTTTATTTACTGGGATTTTATCGATGAAATCCATTTTCATCTAAAAAAATATTTTACCATATTGAAGATGATTTGCTCGAATAGGGTTGCGTGATTGAATTTCCCCTGTTTCTCCAAGGCGACATTTAAATATACGATATGGCAGGACCTCAAAGTGCTAACAATGAAACTGACAAGTTATAGCCAACGATTACTCGAAGGAGTATGATGTTTGATTGTGTTAATAAGCTAACATTGGAAAATAACGTAATGGAAATAGTATTAAGTGCTTTGTTACAATCTCGTTAGCGATGATGAAATTAACTTTGAAGTTTCCTGATTTCCTCAAGATCAAGCGCAAATACTGGTTAGCTGCCTTGAGGTCCTCTATAAAGACATATTCCAATCTAACAGTTTATGGAGTGGAATGAGGAAACTACTCCTATGATTTCTCGATTTTTAAAAGATTAATATTCATTGAAGTTGGCATTTAAAAGAACGCTGAATCTTCCTCATAGTGTGATACATAAAACCATGCTAGTCTGTATTAAAAAAAGAATATACATTAATTTTCGGGGTCAATATTCCTTTGAAATTGAAAAATCTTGCTGAAAGGAAAATTAATATCTATCAGATGAGAGACTACCAAAATTTAACACACTGTTTGAAACTTAATTAAACTAATATAGTCTGTTCATTCAAGTTACACATAAATGCTGTTATTACAAAAATTGTTCATCAAGTTCTTTAACCATTAATAATTACCGCTATTTTGGTCCCAAGTAACATTGTCTAGACTATCCTCAGACCGGGATGGGATTTGTGCTCCACTCAACAAAAATAAAAATGACATAACGTTACAAATAACGTTCCTAATGAATAAAAATGGCCTTCAATTATTTTACTTCCCTCTTTTTATCTTCATAAATTGTTATGCTGTCGAAACAGAAACCCCAGCAATCCTACCAAACCAATGTATCTACCAGTGACATACAGAATACATGAAGTTGATGGTTCGCTCTGTTGTTAAACGTCATGTTGTCGTATTCATTGGTTTCAAGAATCAATATTATACAGAATTAATTTTTTCTTCAAACAAATTAATAACCTAAAGTTTAAATACAAAATAATGAGAAAGGTCAGAAGTTTGCTCAAATATGCTGTTTGTAACTTATAGGTTACAGTTCCAATAAAGCTCTCATCAAATATGATACCAATCTCGTTTAACCCTTAGAGTGATTTCAACCATACATCTCATCCATCGAGATCTAACCAATTTTGCTAATGGCAAGATATCTGGTCATCAATATATTGCCTATTTTTAATAATGTCGAAATCCCGATCTAGTCAGTTTCATGCTAATAATAAGGAATCCTGTCTGGTCACTTTCAAACAAAGGACGATTTACCTTGTCGAAAATATGAATTAACAGCATAAAAATAACTTTCGCATGGGCACTTCTATTTATACGCATTGATCGTGGGATTTGTTAGACCCGCATCTAGTTTCAACTCAACGCATGCAAAGATTTAAATAATGTAGCTCAGATACTTTTATCATAAATAAAAATGTATTTATCATGTCTTAAGATAAGACGGCAGTATTATTCGTTCACTGACGGGAGATTTAAAACTAAATATCATCAATGCCATTAAAATGTCGAAAAAACGTAATTTCCACCAATATTGCGCAATGGTTCTTAAGTCATCAGTAATTAGTAAAAGCTATATCCGTCCTAAATGACAGTTTCCAGACTATCCTCAGACCGGGCTAGGATTTGGAAACTGCACTACGAAACAATATTACTTTCCTAATGAATAGAAAACGGGCCTTCAATTCTTTTCCTTCCTTCCTTTTATCTTTATAGGTTGTTACGCCAGACGAAACAGAGATCCAGCCATCCAACAATCCTACCGAAACGCGGTCTCCAACAGTCACTTACAGATTACAGGAAGTTAAGTGATTCCTTAGCCGTAAAACGCCGCGTTTTCTTATTCATTGGGTCTCAAGAATTAATTGGAGAAGACACTTCACCGTAATTAGCATTAAGTGGTGATTTTAATGATGGTTATTAAACAAATGTAACGTATGCAATTAGTGACGACATATTGGACACAGGGGCGTTAAAACTCATTATCCTAGATACGAGGGGCAAAAGAGGTTCTGCATTCTGGCACTTGAGAGCAGACAGGAATTAATTAGAATTGGCTCCTCTATGGGAAATCTGGAAAATGCCCGTCTTCGTCGATGCAGAAAAGAATATTGATACGTGTGAATGCGTTGTACTTAAAGGGTAATAATATATTCCGTCTAGTATACTCTCTCTTGAAGATCAGTGTGTTTCACAAGACATGAATGACGCTACTTTTGATTTATTTTTATTCAAAAGCTTGTTTGTTTCAAGAGGCGTTCAGAGAATTTTAAGTAGGGAGTTTTAAAATCAATGCATTCCATAGCAAGAAAGGATTTTGAAAGAAATTTTATGGCTGAGAGAGAGAGATGTCTTTGTCATATTAGATATCCCTTTTGAAGGCATTTCTATTTTTATAAATGTTGTTAAATATATGTATGTAATTTTTTGCATGCAAAATTTATTTGAATCCTGTGAGTTTGTCTTTTACATGAGCATAATAGATTGAAAGACACTTAAAAACAAATACTTTAAAGTACTTAAGCTAATATTTTAATCGCTTCGAATATCCATTATGTAGTTGTTTTTTTTTGTTGGTAAATTTTTTATTCAGTTTTATTTATTTGTTAATATACTATTAATTTTCTAGTAAAGTAAAAGGGAAGTAACTGTTATGTGTTCAGGAAAAAATATGGTAAGATGAATTATGTTCCTCCCACTTTAAGGAAAAATGCAACTCCTTTTTAGGTAGGTCATTCTTTCTATTTTTGAAAGAAAAAGTGTAGGATAATTATACTGCTCGCTCGTGTGAAAAACTGCAATTCTTATCCTTTTATTGGATGACTGTTTTTTCTCATTAAATAACGAAACATATGAGCTATTTACAAAATAAAAATGTTTGAAATTTATTATTTGGACTTTGGAAAAGTAAATGTTAAATAATATATAAATATGAATACACACGTTAAATAGTTGAGACTGCACTCAAATGCATTACAGAGCCACGAAAAGATTCCGTGCCTCTTTTAATAAATATGGCAAGATGTAGAATGCCACTATCAATTTGATGACGAACTATATCGCCATTAGTAAAATTGGTCAGATTTTGATGGACTAGACATCTCGTTGGAGTCACTTGAAGGGTAAATCTGAATTCCATGAACTTTTCACGATGTTCGTATTCAATTTGGTCTATTGGTCTCAAAAATGGCTTGGCTTGAACTGCTTCTTTTTATTCGATATTCTTGAATATTTACTCTGAAATAACTCGTTGGATCTTTAGTTTTATTTTTTGAACCATAGAGAATGTACTCAAAATGTAAAACAACACAATTACACAACATTTATTGTGCACAAATTTTGCGAAAAAGCATGCAATTCAAAAAGTAGATCACAATCCTTAAATAAAATCTTCTTACACCCGATTCACGAAATTATCCAGTATAGGAATATTTTAATGCATGGGTAAAATTGATTTAAATATTACTGTAAGGCACGTTTTGTTAATAAATCGCAGCTGGAAATATCTCTACAGTTAAAAAAATTGATTTAGTTGAAGACAGTTTTATTTAATAAGTTTTAAACGTCTCTAGGTGCTTTACATAACATAAATTAAAACACATTTTATGAGTAATATTTATTTCGTATAACAGTTTTAAAAGTCATTTTTGTTTTGATTCTCTCCCTTTTTCTTTTAATTAAATATATTTATAATTTTTTTGCGTAAGAAAACATTGTTAACGAAACGATCATGTAATTTTTCCGATCGTTTTGTAACATTATTTCAGCAAGAAATTTTAAACTTGCAGTAATGTTAAGAGTAATTTGCTTGTAAATGTAAATGTTACTGTGTTAATAAAACGCAATTTAGCAATAATTGTTACTGCTGAAATTTCATGTTATGATTTGTTTTATTTTACTTACTCGGGTTTTATTTCTTTTTTAACCTCATACAAATTCAGCTTGTATAATACATAAAGTGACATCAATGAAGGTGTAAAAAAAGCATTTGTATCTTTACTGGAATATCAGGCAAGAAGGGAATGATTTCTGTTAGATTTAAGTATAACTTTTTTATTGTGTGTTACCCAAAAAAGTTGGATCTAATGTTCTCTTGTTGCTATTATTCTAAACATTTCCTCCATCATTTAGTCAAGAACTCGTATGTAAACTGTAACTTTAACTGCGCTGTAATTAGACTTAACTCAATCACTTCATCATACAACCTACAGAAATTGTAATTTGTTCAGTGTGTCTCTTTTTGAACACTTTATGTTTTACCTATGGTTTGAATGATACCCGAGATTGAAACATAACAACGGATCGTATGTTTACAAATGATGTAATTCTTTTTCTTTTTTAAACAGATATACTGAGGTACTCGATCGAATATTTTACAGAATTAAAAATATTATTGTACCTTTCCAGTAAAATTGTTTAATCTGAATTCAAACCTTATTTTTAACAAGCTGGTCACAGTTACAATTTTTAGTTCCAAATTATCAAAAACGTCACTAAGATTGCTGTAACTTTAATTTCTTTCATTCAAAATCTATATTTTGATTCATTATTGAAATAAATTCCTTATTGTTTGCCAGTAATAATTTTTCTATAAACTTTCGTTGTTTACCAACTATATTCGACTCGTATCTCTCTAAAATAGTTTTTATATGAACTCTCCAAGATATTTCATTAAAGTATCTCGTCTATCAAGATCTAACCAATTTATTTTTTAAATTACCAGATAACTCACCATCAATATATTTTTTTACAATGGCGAGATCGAAATAATGTTCAGGTTTATTTTTTAATGACGATATATCTCGTTCATTAAGATATGACCAGTTTTGCAAATTACCTCGTTGAGACAACCACCGAGAGGATTAAAGACATTTACATATGAATCTTTTTGATGCGCATGCTGGACTAATTATGATAATTAAAGTTGTCGTCAATCAATGGAATCGTTCTCTATTTTAAATCATTGCTAGTTAAGTTTCCAGACAGCTAAGAATAAGATTATCATTATATATTTACGTATGTTGAAACAGGTTTTGCCATAACCAAGGACTATAATATATGTGTGCATCATCTTAACAAATAACTACTACGACTAGTAATTTATTGCTGGTGTTTTTCATCAGATTTCCGTAATGAGTGATTATAAAATCTCCAGTAATTTTTCTCAATAAACTTTTAATCTTTATGCAAAGCTGTTCAACCAAACTAAAGCGAAGAAATGAAAGGAGGATTATCCCTATCAAGAAATGCATAAATTAAAATTTTTCACGAAATACCACAATGAAGAGGAAGTAGAATCTATTGACGCAAAGCTCTAACTTCACTTTCTGAAAATGCAGATATTGGTGAAATCTACCTCAGACATTAAACAGACGAAATTCTTTCATCACACAAAACGAACTTTATGGAATCCCACTGCAAACATTGAGTGCACTTTCTGAGGTACCATCCATCATTCACGCGTGGCGTAAATTTTAGTAAAAATTCATTTGATTTTATGCCGTGGAATTTTTATTCACCCACCTCCAAAGGTTCTCGATTAGGTGTCCAAAATACAATAAATACGTCATCCCCTCACGTTCTTTTAATCCATTGGAACGAATCTATCGCTTTTATATTCACCACTCGGTGACTGTAACCGTTGACTGCGAAAGAATTATGGAGCAGAGACAAAGAACATAATCGTGTACATGTCCCTCTCCAGCAAACTGATGTGTTTGACTTAGTCGGTAAAGTGCTTTAGACCCTCGTTCGTTCCTAGTACTCCCCAACCTCAAAGTGCCTCTTCTGCTTTGGGGACTCCTTTAAAAGGCGAAAAAGCTTTTATCTTCAATCTAAATAACTCAAGTCAAATGGGGATTATAATTTAAAAGGATTGGAACCGATTTGTTAAGAACCACTTTTAAGCTCTTATTATAAAGTCTGGTGGTTAAAAAAAGGCTGAAGTGTCATTTGTTGGGAAATCGCCGTAATGAGAAAAGATGTGGTAAGTGTCACTACAAAAAAGGGAGTTAATTTTTTTTTATCCCACACCGCAGTAAATTTAGTGGTCAAACAAAAAGATAGGGTGATAATGTTTAATTGGGGTTTAAGCGTTGAGGAGTATATTAAAGAAATGGCTATGACCCGTAGTTCACGTAGTTATTTTGTGTTAGCTTCTTTTTGTTCTTGAATAAATGAATTGAAGCCCTTTTGGGCTTTTTGATCATCTTATCATTTCTTTTTGATACCGGTAATTTATAACATTATCATTCCTTATAAGTACTCTACAGTCTTCGTTTTTTGTCTTTCCGATTAGTGATTTTTATCGTATTTTTATAAACTAAGTTCCGAGTAAATGACATCATTTATAAAATATTATCAATACATCATTAAAAAATGCTAAACAGTTTTTACGTTGAGTTTTTTTACTTGATTTTAAGCAAATTCTATGAAAATATTATGTACATATAAGGTTGGTAAATATTGAACTAATTATTGTTAACTAATGGGATGAAAGAAATGTTGTGAAATGTTGAAAGAATGTAAAATACAGTGCCAAATATTTCTCAAAAATTTAGAGGCTTATATTTTGCAACATTTTTAAATCAGTCTAACTTTAATGAGCTGTTTCAAATGTTGATTAAAAGTACTGATTGGGTATAGTTTAAGAAAATATGAAAAACTGGGAGCATTAATTCAAGTTTAAAATAAATTTAATACCAGATATAATTTTGATTTTTATATTTCACTTTTAACTAAGTACTTGTTTCTTTTACACAACTATAGGAAATCTAAGCAAGCTTAAAACATTGAATTTGAATTAACTAGTTTTAGATAATCTTTGTTTTTTTCTTACAGTAGAGTTAATTACATTGTCGATCTGGAATAAGACTCAAAATACTATACAATAGCAATACTAAACTAAACATCGGTTTTATTAAATGTGTATTTATTTTCTTTGCAACACTTTAAATTTGAATTATCAGTGTACGATCAGACTTTTAAATTTAAAGTGACAATTTTGAAACAACAAATATGTAAGCGATGGTAAATTAGTTAAGTTTGTATGACATTGTATTTTTATGTTACAAATCAATCTAATCATAATAAAAACTGAGTTCAATAATTAAATTTGTGTCGAATATAAATGACATTTATTAGGAATTTTACATGAATACACAAACAAAGCTTTATTTTTGGAATTCTCACCAAATTTTACTGCCCTACAATATCTCCCTAAAATTCGTGATTCTATAATAAATTTCGGATGCGAAAGAAATCAAAACTATTGTCAAGATTTAAATTTGTAATCTCCCGTACAGACACACACTCATAATGTTATCTACCTGGAGAGTTATTGAGTTTTCTGTTCTCAATAAGCTGTTTAGACGTATGATAGCAAATCAACATCTGGAATAAACAATACCCTGAACAAATAAATTACTATGGCAAACGCACAAAACTTCGCGAGTTAAAACGCATCAAAACCTTACTTTCCCGAACACACAAATCCGAATTCGACTTTGTTTACAAAACACAATCGATCACACGGTACTCTACAGCACTTCTAACACATTCAAAAATTTAATAGTGGTAAAACCGATTACGCACGCACAACTTCTTATTACATAATCACTCCAAACCTTGTATACCTGGCGTGTGGTGATAAAACATCGATACCTAAAATTCCATCGAAAAGGGGAATCGATTCAAACTAAAACCCCCAAACGTCGTTGTGTTGAATTTACTCTCTGTTTTCTATCGGACTCCCCTGCTTGTGTCTTTTCAAGATTACTTGGAACACGCGAGTTTGGGGCACCTGCAAACGGAAACAGGAACGAACTAATAAAAATAAAACACTATAAAGGCAAACAAAAGATTCTATGATTCTCTTATTGTTCTCAGAATCCTGGCACCTATCCGATAAAAAAGCGTTTTTCTTTTTTCTGCCTCTCGTTGGGAAGCCAATGCTTTATCAATGTTCTTTTCTCTATTATTCGATTAAGTTTTTTTCATCGGAGTATTGAAGCTGGCAACGAAGTAGTAATTCAACCTCCCGGGAGCAGCCAGAAGCCTTTTAGTGGGCTGGCTTACGTCTTGGCAGGTTTAGAAGTTGGAGTGTTATTAACTCTATGAGATCGTAAAGTGACAATATAAAAGGAGACAATCGATTGTTTAGTTGGTGGTTGGAAGGTCGGAGCTTTTTCCATAGGTATTTGCGTTGGTGTTTTAAAATGTCACTATATCAAACTGGTTTCTATTATGCTTATCCTATGCAATACATAAACAGAAAGGCAAGAAACCACGCAGTCAATAGTTTAGTTTCCGTTTCTCTGGAGTTGGGACGTTTCCAAAGTATTTGGCCAGGGATTTTGAAATGTTACTATTTAAACTATTTTCACTTGATGTAATATTTCAATAGACAGTTTCCAATGCTAAAAGAAAATATCTGTAATTTAGTTGCTATACTTGCTATATGTCCGCAGTTGCTATATGTCCCACTTTAGTTCTACTTTAAAATGTTCCTAAATCACACGATGTTCTATTAGATTTAGCATTAAATACACGTGACGTTTATAGCTGACAATATAAAATCCCAAACTCAGTTTAGTTGACATTTGTCTAACATGTATGGATACTTGAATGGTTGTGGTAGGTTTTAGAGTTATCAATTCTATGAGATCGTAAAGTAACAATATTAAAGGATAAAATTGTTTAGTTGGTAGTTGGAAAGTTTCCATAGGTCTTTGCGTTGGTGCTATTTAAAATGTTACTATATTCTAGGCAACAATACATAAAAAATAAGTTACAACAAGAAATCAGAATCAATATTTAACTTTCTATTTCTCTGTACTTCGGATGTTTGCATAGATACCTGTCTGGGAATTTCGATATGTTGGTATTTAAACTACTTTATATAAAACTTTTCCTATATTGCATGAAAATCATGTTACAATATAAAAATAGGCAATCCATAGTGTAGTTGTTATTTGTCTACAGTTGAACTTCACTTTAGTTGTACTTTAAAATGTTCCTAAATCATACAATATCATATTATATTTGCCCTATAAAATACATGCGAAATATATAAAAAACAGTATACAGAATACACCTGATAATTTGTTTACAATTTTTGTCTGGAAACTTCTATGGATAATTGGAGGGTTTTGAAGTGAGAATTATTATTAACTCTATGATATCGTAAAGTGTGTGGGTGTGTGACAGCATAAAAGAGATAATCAATATTTTAGTTGGTCATAGGAAGTTCAGTCCTTTACATTTGCGTTGGTATTTCAAATGTAACTATTTCTTACCATATCCATGCCATACATAGAAAAGTGTTTCAATATATAGGAGAAAACCGATAGGTTACTTAGTATTCGTTTTTCAGTTGGAACCTTTACATGTATACTTGTGTGTAGATATTTTGAAATCTTACTATTTCAAACCACTTTCTATTGTACATTCTCTATGCTATACATGAAAAGTAAGTTGTAGCATAAAATATAGAGAATTGCAGTTAAGTTATTTAATATATACAAAGGTCTCACATATTTTACTATTTCCTTTGTTTGTATTTAAAAAATAATCCTAAATCACACAATTTCATGTTTTATATGCACTATTAAACGCATAAAAAATAGATGTGACAATGTAATGAAAAATGTTGAAAGTTTGGTTGGCATTTGACTGAAAATTGATCTATCCTTTAGGTACTTGAAGTATCCAAGAGGTTGGAGTGCTATTAATTATATAAGATCGTCAAGTGATAATATAAATAAGAGTCGAGGTTTATCATCGTTTTGAGGTACCGAAATTAAACAATTAATTAATAATTAATCACCTTTTTATCGATATTTTTATATATTTTTATCACAATAATTATTAAACTAGATTAAAGCATTAGAACATTAACTGCACGCAAGGTAAGTAAGTCTTAAGGGTTAATATTGTTAAAATTCATAAAATATCAGCTTAATCAGTTCATTCTTTAGTGTGTTGTAGGCTGTCAAAAGGCGCGAGGGAAACACAAACATCGTCGATTTTGTAGTGTTGACTCTTCCCAACGCCTGTACGCTTCTATCCTCTTACGATCTACTCTACCCAATTGGGTACATTTTTAAAACTTCCCCAGAAACATTAACTACGTTTATCAGCTTCGAAACCGACGGGACTCAACTGGATATTTTAAGCGATTCCAGATAGATGGTCCCATTAGGGTACCACTTAATCATTGTAAATAAAAATTTTGAATTGAAATTTTTTGTTTAATTTACTTAATGTTATTTATTCTAGATAAAATTAAAAATTATGAATGGAGTGCATTATTTTACGTACGGGTCTTACGAGGCTATGATAAACACATCCACGAATGAATATATTTGAATTTATGATAACATAAACATGATATCTATAGAATATATACGTTTATTTCAAACCTTCCAAGTGATTTTTACGAAATTGCTCGTTTATCAAGATCTGTACAATTATGTTAATGGTGAGATATTTCATTCATCAAGATGTTGCCGATTTTCTTTTACTATGACGAGTTCCAGATCTTGCCCGCTTCTCTTTTATCGACAAGAAATATCGCCAATGCAAGCCGAAATACAAGTTCAAGTCAGTTTAGGTAATGACGAGATACCTCGACGAAGCAACCACCACGAGGGTTACGTTTTTATAAATATTATTTTTCTGCTTATTTCCAGTATATCCCAACGTTTCATGTACTTAACCCTCTTGATAATTGTCTCGACTATGTATCTGGTCACTAGCAAAACTGGCATGATCCTGATAGACGATATATCCCGTCATTGGAATAAACGGACCAAATATTTATCTCGTTTGTCATCAAGAAATCGACAATATCATGATGACGACAATATCACGTCATCATGATATTGTCGAGCAAAATTGTAGATCATTAGCAATTTGGCCAGATATTGATGGACTGGTTGGAATAATTTGGGGGTTAAATAAGCAGGGGCACGAATCTTTTAAATCCTGCATAACACACTCCTCGTAATTGTTGAAGGGTCCCTCTGGAGAAGAGTTTCATTTTCCATTTTGCAGAGCATCCTACGTTCTCCTTTTCTCTTCTGACTTTGAACTTATTTCATTATAAACGCCGACTTTTTATACTTTCTTCATACGAATTCGAAATGATTTACTATGATAATTACTTCAAAATACATGCAGGGTAAAAAAGAGAGCTATAAAAAAGCAGTTGAGGGGCAAAAAAACTCCAATGGTGATTACGCTCCGCTGTAAGAATCAATCAATAATCAGTCCGAAACCGGAAAACGTACGAGGCGCGCAAATGTTAAAGAGATACCCATTTTTTCCCGCTCCTCTTGGAAAGCAATTATCGAACATACATCTCGAAAACACCAGATTCTATTGGTATTCGATAAATTTTCGGAAGAAATCGGGGCGAAAACTGCTAGTGGAATAAAACAGTAAAAGAAAGATTCCGAAAAATTAAAGTTTAAAAAATAGTATAATATGTTGCTGAGCTTTAAGTATAGGACTATTTTTATAAATATTAAAGTTCTTCATCGAAGAAGATGGAATCAACATTTTGCATGTATTACCTGCAACTGATATTAATATCGGTTTTTGAACTAGGACCAACTAAATGTGTGCATGCCAGTTCAAAATATTATTTAATTAGAAAGTGTACTTACAATTCAAATGCAGCTCGACGGAAAATGATTCAAGGAATTCGATAGAAATTCTCTATGAAAGACACTGCCATATAAATTATAATTCAATTCTCTGACTTTGGTGGGACTCCACTTTTCTTTGACATTTCTAAAAGATTTCAAAGACAGACATTAAAGTTTTATGTTCTCTTCTAAATCTACGCTCTGGAAACGCGAGATCTGTAGAAGTAACTGAACATAGTTTAAAAAATTGAATAATTTTTAGTCTATACACATTGAAAAAAGAAGGTGAAAGCGAGTAAAGTTTAAAGATTGAAGAGATGCGAAGCACGTACTCTTTATAGGATGTTCCAAGCCGTATTTGACTAAAATATTATAAAATAAGTTTATTAATCATAAAATGACCAGTTAAACGATATTGTTTTACAATTTTAGGCATAGGTAATGGCTTACTGAATTCATTTAAATACGTATGTACATAAATTCCCGGCCCAACCTTAAATTATCTATAGATTGTAAATTATTTAGTCTTTGAAACCTTAGAACACAATGTAATTGAAATTCTATCTGATGTACTAATAATCCAAGTTCCTGAATCAGCGTAACACAATATTCGGTATCAGTGTACATTACATTTATCTGAATTCAATAATAATATTACAATTTTCCTGAAAGACAAAGGACGAAAGGCATTTTTTTCTTAAAAATGTTATCACAAATCATTACCATGAACTGAGTCTTGGATCAGAATAACAAAATTACCTGTTTCAGTTCGTATTACATTAATTTCAATGAAATTAATGCTTCAGCTTTCAACATAGACAAGTTTTGAGAGATACTTTATACTAAAAGGATAAATCATTACAATGAACCATCCTTCCTGAATCGGCGTAAAAATATAAAATTATACCGGTTTCAATTCTGTCCACATCGTATTTATTCAAATAAAATTAATGTTACAGTTTGCATCAAATACAAACGGAGAAAGGTCTTTTTATTCGAGAAGAATAAATATTTACCACACACAAATAAACTAACCCTTCATTAATCCGTGTAATATAATAAATGTTACAGGTTACAGACCATATTACATCATTGATTTCAATAAATTTAGCAATGCAGTTTTCATTAAAGATAAAGGGCTAAATAAGTTTTTATTCCAAACGTGTATGCCAAATCATTGTCCTGAACAAAGTTCCTGAATCAGCATACAACACAACATCGATTACTGCTTTTAGTCCACATCGCATTAATTACAATGAAATCAATGCTGAAATTTTCATGAAGGACAAAAGGCGAAAGACGTTTTTATCCTAAAGGGATAAATCATTACCACATGAACTAAATCTTCTTGAATCAGAGAAACACGATAAAGGTTACCGGTTTCAGTCCTCATTGATTTGAATGAAACAAATGCTTTAATTTTCATGAAAGACAAAGGACCAAAGACGTTTTTATCCGAAAAGGATATCCCACACTATTACCATCTACGGACCAAAGCACTTTAACACTTACTCCGAAACTTCGATACAATGAAGCCGCATCCTGGAAATCCAGCTTTCCCTTCCTAGAACGTTAATTAAAAACACCTATCTGCAAGAGAAATGAGATTCCCTTGCAACACAATAAAAACACTGCGTTAAATTAAGTAAATTATCCAGCTAAATTATCCGAAACGTAAACCACGTGACTTTGAAACATTCACCGGGGGGCTTAATGTGAAGCACCTCAAGTTTAATTTCCTGTCCTTTATTATAATTAGATAAGAGCTGCTGATAAGCTGACCCCGAAATGAGTGAAAAGCTGCATTCGGCCTCCGAACCTTCAACGTAATTGTGAAAAATTAATTTAATTCCGGAAAACGCCCATGGACTACTTTAACGAGATTATTTTTGTTTTCCCAGATAGTTTCAATTGCTCCAGGAGATTGCGACCACTGAAAAGCACCTTTAAGTTACCACCAGCTCATTATTAAAAGTCGCCCCTGTTCAGCCGACGAGCTATAATTGCAATAGTTTTCGGGGAGGAAGATTTTGGGCATTACGGCCCTCACTGCTCAATGGGTTGAGGCTTTGAATTTTAAGAGCTTAGTTAGGCTCTGCGATAATTAGAACGGAATTTGAATTTGGTTGTGAGGGGAAAAAATACGGCTTCCTTCGTGGTATTTACGGATTAAGATCGAATTTGTTAATTAAACTCTCCGGTATTTACTTTGAAGTCCTTGAAATAAGCGATCCTTCAGAAAAAGAACCACTAATGGTTGAACATTGGATTTTTATCGAATGAAGGGAATTTGAAATTTGCAACTCAGTTATGAGTGGTTTTTTGAGTCGAACGTAACAATCCACGCTTGAATAAGTTAAATGCCCTTGGGAAATTAAAATAAAATATTGATTGATAAAATGTATGTTGTGTTTGCTGCTATAAGGGCGATTTTAAGACCACCAGTTGTAATTACGCCATGAATCTGAGACTTAACAGCTGAATGAAACAACGCTACATAACTAGCTAATAGTATATACTTCTGGTACATTGATATTCAATGTGTATACAAATAAATAAATTTGAATATTTATAAGTATTTTTATCCATCCTTGCGTTTTACCTTGTTGCATAGTAACATCTGTGAACCTGCATCACATTTGATGGCTAAATAACCACATCTAATGTGTTCAAGAATACTAGGAAGTATTCTATTTATCAAGACAGTCAAAAGCGGCTTAAAGTCAGGCACACAAATTAGTGTCATTCATGCTTAAATCCCTGTTCCTTCTTGTGACTTAATTCTGTCATAATGTTGGTGGACATCTTACTCCAACGAAAATATCTTTGACCAACTTCAATTTTTTATCTTTATAAATCGTTGATTTGAATGTTATGTATTTTCTATCAATCTGGATACGGTTTACAGCTGTTTATCTAATGATTAACATTGTCTTTCTAATGAAATGGACAGAGTGTGTGCGTGTAGTTTCATGCCACTTCTGTCCGCTTGACTTGAGACACTCCCGCGGTTGGGAAAAAACGTATGTATCTTAATGTGGGGGAAATTATACATTGGATAACCCTTTTGGGGTGTGCCTTATCTTCCAGTCGAAAACTGTGTTTCATTTGACTTCCTCTGATGCAAGATCTTTTCCTACCTGGATATTCATTTTCCCCGCAGCAATAGGATCCTCAGTCGACGATGTACATCGTTATTAACAAAACTGACAATATATTAACGGATGAGGTATTTCGTCATTTTCAAAACTCACCAATTCTTGATGAACGAGGTAGCTCCTCGAAACCACTTGGTGAGTTAAAGTGGTTATCCAGCGGGAATAAAAACACTAATCTGGGCTTCGACAACCAATCACCCTGAGTCGATTCGCACGTCTACGCGGTTTACACATCCGAGATCTTACGAAAGAGACTCCACCTACACCCTATGTCTATTTCTTTAGGAGATCGATGATGTTTGATGATATACGACAAAACATTTTTAGTAACACGGAATCAGAAATTTTACGGAGAATTCGCTCCATCACCTTTCCAAGAAAGACACAATTTGATATTCGTTATGGGTATTAAGCAAATCCACTCCTCCCCATTATCATACTGTCCAGTAACATTTTCTTAATAGGAATCAATAAACGTGAATCCATCATTATTACATACCCACTCTTAACGTCCTCCATGACATGCATAATTTCCAGATACGATCGCCATCTGTTACCAACCAAGTTAATCGATTACAAATATCTAATATTTCCTAATAAATGTAGATAGCCCGTTTATTTCTAGTTAATATGCCCCTTTCGTACAATAATATCCTCAGACTCTTCATTTATCATCCTTCCGGAGCAGTTATTAAACTAACCAGCCCCAACGCATGTTTCAGCGGCAGAAAGCCTTATCTCCTCGCAAAGTGGTGGAGGTGTTTAAATTGTGATTAACAAAATTCTTGATTAGGATCTTGGCATGCGAAGTCAGTTGTTTCGGATCAGGGCCCTTTGTAATTAGCCTCCTTCTCCCTAACATTTCATTATTCACGACTCAAAATTAATTGATCGATCGACGGTAGCTGTGCGTTCGTCACACGTAATGACACGAGTACGCTGCGGAGCGAGCGGTCAATCAATTTGCGAGCTTTTGGAATAATTTGGTTTAATTAGCGATGTGTGAAATGGCATTAAACTAGGGCGAAGACGGAGGATGGATTAACTACTTGTTAGTTAGCTTTGAGGGTGATAATTAGAGTTTGGTTTTTTCTTGTGGGAGTTGCTTCGTCTCGGAGTTCGGTGCAGATTCACACGAATCCAGCAGCGGAACGATTTTGATTTCACATTTTCATATCATCACATGCTATTGGAAAACGTGTGTTTCAATATAGCGATTATACATTGGACTAAGAGTGAACAAATAAATGAATTTAATATGGAGATTTTAAGCCAGGGGGCATATACAAAACTTATCTCTAACATCTAAATGTAGCCTAATTTTGAATGCAGAGCATTATAGGCATGTGGATTATTTCAGAATGAGCAACGTTATAGAACAACAATAGCGTTTCTAGATTGCTTTAGAATGAGCAAACATATAATATATGATACTAGAAATACAGATTGATTCAGAATGATGACCAACATAGTACAGTAGAAATGTATTCTGAATAAACAGCATTATAGTAAAGTAATGAAGATGAATATTGATTATTATAAACGAAAAGCAACATAGTATACCTATATTAAGTTAGATTGATTTTGAATAAACAGCATTATAGTACATCAAAAGTGTAGAAAAGGTCTAACATCGCACATTACTCGTAACTTTAATGAAAAGTTACGAACAGTTACAACATTTGACTTTAAACCTTGACCTCGTAAATTAATGTGACTTTAAATTATAGTCTGGAGTTACGGTTACAAAGTTGTCAGCATCTTATCAATATGTTGCATTTTAGACATTTCCTCTTTTACATCAACCAAATGTCATAGTGCTGCTAATTCTGAACCCATGAAAGTATGTGGTAAGTAAACCTTATGCATCACAGTAGCATCTGCCTGTTGAACAGGCCGTCTCCATATAAACATTGTTAGATTTGAAACTAAACCTCAAGAAACATGTTGCCAAACATGACGCTGTTATACTTCTTCCGCCAGGTCGTTATGGAGCTATATGCCAATAAATTGGAATAAGGGTCCAAAAAAGGTGTATCACAACGCCACACCGATAAAAAATTTAGAACTTCCAAACCATCTTGTAATTTTTGTTGAATTTATTTTGCTAAGGTGCCTGTATGTACACGTAATTTTGCGTCAATATTAATTTCTATTAATACTATCCCTTAAGTTCACCATTCAGTTATTTCAATGTTATGTTTTTGACGTCACATGACAGAAAAAAAATCGGATATAAATATTGATTTCATACTAAATATGCTTACTCAAAAGTTCCTTATTATTCTTCGGCGATTAAAAAAAATTCCTCGTGATCTATCATGACCATAAGATAGATAACGTATCCTTCCAATAAATTATAATCAATATATTTCACTTGGGGAAGAATACTCGCACCGCAAAATACACAAATTTGCAGAAGAGTAAAAACCAAATAATATTTTTGCGTGCACATATTTGATAAATGTATTATGCTATATCTCTTCTTTACTTGTGTTGTACTGCAATGTTGTTCATTCAGAATCAATATACATTTCAATATCACAGAAAGGAAATATATATTGTCTCAAGATATATATATATATAGCCATGGAACATTTCCATGCTCCATGGCTATATATCTTGAAAGTAAGTTATAGTCGAATATGCTATCGTAGCCTGAATTTAGAAATACACCAACACTTCTCCAAAGTAAATAATAAAACTGAAAAATCGGAGAAATGAAATCACTCACAAATATGGTCCTATAAAATCCCGATCGATGTTATGAATACCTAAGACGAAAATAAATATTAAATGCAAGAGACTGGGACTTCACCTTTCTGGAACAATTCAACTTGTTCACAGAAATACGATCATTTAATGATTGATGCACTGTGAACAGGACTGTGTATTCTCGAATGACAAAGGGTAAGTTAATGGTGTGTGTAATGCGATTTCTTGCCGCAGCCCCCCATAGACACTTGAAATAATAAATTGCAGGTGATCAGCAGGAAGCTTGTTTCCTCGCTCGTGGAAGAGGTGCTGTAATTATGAGTAATGGATGGACGGGATGATAAGTTCAGGAGTAATAGTCACCGTGAGTTATTGGTGACGGCGCAGCAAAAAAGTGGTCATTCAGTTTCCACTTTTGAATAAAATTACCGAGGGTGTTCTTGACTAATGGTTTTTGGATCGTAATCCGACTTCGATCTGGACAGATGTTCTGTTCAGTAACTCTCTGTTATTGATATAAGAAGTTCATGCCTATAATTTCAACGCTTAGTTTGCATAATGGTTTTATATTAATAGCATGGCGAAAACAAGCATATGGTGAGTGTCATAAGTTGTTTGCATAAGCGTCTAGAGCTCAAATTGGGACACTGGTGTTAGTAATTGAAGCTCCCCCCCTCCCCTGAAATGGTTTCGACTGACCAATTTTGTTGATAAGATATATCGCCATCAAGATATTCCTTATATTTTTTATGATAATTAGATCGTTTCAGTTTTTGATGATGACAAGATCATGAATGAGTTTTCTTCTAATGACGAGGTACCTAGTCCATCAAGATCTAGTCAATTTTACTAAAGATACTGTCGAGTAGATTTATAGTAGTCAGGCCTGTTTGTGTATATTTTCTAAATGCGAGTAAGGACAAAGATTGCTGATCTCAACTACAGACTTTATTAACTTGAACTGAGTGCTACGTTCGCCCTTTTACATTCGACGAAATCACTCGAACATTCCAGATTTGAAAAGTTCTAGAAATTAAATAAGACAGAACATATGTGCATTCTTGAAGAAGCGAGGAACAAACATAAAGGAAACTTTATTAAAATAAATTTTAATGCAACATGCTTTTGTGGGATTCGAATTCGGTACATTCCGCTTTGCAGTCAGATACTACACCGACTGAGCCATGATATTCACAAATATAGGAATACGTTTCACTACAGAATTTACTATAATTTTTGTTTGGAAGTGCAAGCGTGTAAGAATACATATTTTGAAACAGCTAAAATATGGGGTTTTGGTTTCTAAAGTTTTATGACACAAAGTTCATATTTTGACTATGCTTCCCGAGACACAAGCTATCAGTGATAGACATACATGAAAAATGGAACTTTTACTGACACAAGACAGAAATGCACCCAGGAAGGTACGCACTTGACAGACATTGAACCAGCCCTTGTCAGATGCATTCCGGCCGACCAACCGGTATAGTGGTTAAGGTGTTAGCCTCTAGATCGGAAGGTTCCTGGTTCGAATCCGGGTACGGGCATGGATGTTTGTAAGCGTATGGTGTAGAGGCGGCTGGTGCACCTTAAATCTGTCGTGGCAGAAAGTCCTCACGTTGGGTTGGCGTGGAAGTTTGGAGAGTGGGGTGCCAGCTCAGGTGTTGCTTCGTCATCTGACTGTGGTTCAAAATTACGAGGCGTTGTCCTCGGATCTTTCCCTTAAGGGACTGATCCCGGACCGTCGTCAATAGTCCGTTGTGTTGCTCTAGTACGACGTTAACTAAAATTACCATTACCAGATGCATTCCTTCTTGGATATATCTAAATGGTGGGTGAAACACATCAGCAGCGTTCACTGTTAACACAAAATCCAAACCTCTTGGAGGTGCCGCCGGAGTCATAGGTTAGAGACTGTATTATATTATACATTAATAATATTCGTTTCATTATGTACAGTGTATTTTACTGCAGATAAATCCAAGACAGTATCTGAGTCCCATGTTTTCCAGAGTTGCGACAAACGCAACAGAACACTATAACGCAGCCCCATTCCAGCACCAAAGTCCTGCCATCATCCCAACACCGATCATAACCCACGCAGGAACCGAAATAAATATCAGGCCATAAAAAGGAGTTCGAACTTTGGTATTTTGATCGTAAAACTACAAGTTCAGCGACTTGATTCTGCTTTGATAGCCCTAATGTCGAGGGACCCAAATGGAAGCGGTGGTAATAAAATATTTAGAACACTTGATAATTCTAAAAGAAGCTGAACACACTCCTGTTTTATGGAGGATATTTGATTTTTCCCTCGCGCCGGAGCTGGAATTTGCATTAGGTGACTCTTTCTAGATACTCTTCTCAGAATACTTGAATGGTTATCACTGAGGAAGCGAGGCTTTAAAAATGCACTCATAAACTCGATAAATGAGTTACGTATATTTGAATAATATCGCATTAAGGGGGTTCGGGACACATCAGAAATTTTTTTTTATTAATTAATTTAGAATTTAGAATTTTTTTGTACAGATTACCCATCCAACTAATAAGCAAAATCAAAACACAAAACTTTTCCAAAAGTTTTTTAAAAATTTTAAATTAAAATTTTTTGAAAAAAAGAGGGGTCATTTTAAATTAGTAAGGCTCAAAATATTCTTGGTCGATTTTCAAAATTCTTGCAGTAAATTATTCACAAATTTATAAACTTTAATTTTGATTCAGCAATTTAAAAAATATTAATTTAATAAAAAATAAAAAATATTTGAATGAAAATTTTTGAAAATTTTAAGGTACTTGTTTTTAAAAAAGTCATATTTTAAAAAGTAAATATTTGTTTCAAATTTGCTGAATCAAAATTAAAGTATAATGTTTGAAAAAGATGTATTCCAAATTTCAACCCTTAAACTTTATCGGTTTTAGACTTATAGCAATTTGAATGCAGGAAATCTTGAAAAATGTATCATGGAGAAAAACGCATTTAAAGTTTTAAAGACAGATGTTGTTGCCATGACAACAACTGTCAAGAGTGTTAGATTTTCAAAACAATGCACCACAAAAATTATTACATCTCTAGTTCTAATTAAGATAGAAACAGGATTTAGACGTCATTTTAAGCAGAAAAACACAGAGAATTTCTTAAAATAATAAAAAAAATTTCGAAAATTTGACGATTTTTGTGTCCCGGACCCCTTAACTCATTTTCATAATGCACTTTCCCTAATGATTTCTTCGTAAGTATGATATACATTTTTTCTGTCAGACAAAATATAGATGGTAGTGTTTGTTACCGAAACTTGTTTCTTGTACGTAATCCAAACGGGATATCACTTGGCTTGATTTTCTAGTACAACATCAGCACTTCGCTAATACACCATCAATATTCGGGAATTCGATATGGGATGGAAAATATTGAAAATCTCAGGTAAAAACCATTGACTTTCTTGGTGGCTAAATTGACTTGTTATCTGGCCATTATCAAAACCATTAGCAGATCTTAATGGATCAGATCCAAGGATACTAACAATATTGTTGTATTATCATCAGAAAAAAATCGCCAATATCTTAATGACGAGACATTTCGCCATGAGAATAAAACTAACGAAATCTTGTTCTCGACATTAGTAAAATATGTCAGACCGTGATAGACGAGATATCTCGTTATTAGAAGAAATCGGACCTCATATTGATTTCGTCATCATAAAAAATATCTTATCAATGTCTTTATGACGAGGTTCATTAGTAAGCTATTTCAAATTTTGATGGATAAGATATATCACCGAATCCACTTTGATTCTTAAGTAATGTTTAGAATTTTAATTAATTTCACCAATAGCTATCGTTAGTTAAAAAATAGCTACCTACTTTTCAATAGTTACCATTTATACTAGTACACCAATCTTGACAGAATTATTAAATCAAATTATTTTGAACATTCCTTCGGCTTGGAAAGTAATTTTATAAACTTACAATTTTATGGAATTCAGAACATAAATTTAATTTGGTCTCTAGTACTTACAATAAGCGATATTTCAGTAGATTTGCTGATGTTTCTTTTATTTAACCCATTAACGACCTCACTACTTTTCACCTGAAGGAAATAAACAAGAATCATTTTTTAGATGTATTAGTCTAATTAAGACCAAAAAAATAACACGAAAAAAAACATTTATTTGTATAAAAGATACAAAATGTTGCGAAAACGCAACCTCAGTCAAAACCCACTACTTTTGGGACAAATTATAATCTTTGAAGAACTTGCTATGTAACGGCACATTACATTTTTTTGCGTGCAGTTACTGTTTGGCAACTACAGTTTATGCATATTTTTCTTTCGTTTGTATGATATTTCTCGATAATAGGAATTGTGGGATCCTAGGCCACCACCATTTCTTTCCCTTTACTTGCACTCTATACATTGCAACGAAATTATCAAGCAGTTCCACCCCACCCGTATACTTGTTGTAATTCCCAATGAGTTTAGGTAGCTTTACAGATGCGGATTTCTTTATTTTCTTGAGTATCTCTTGGCTATTGAAGATGGATTGATTGTATCAAAGTTGATGGCCATAGAGTAACAACGGAATTTTCGTTCCAACGAACTATTGCGATACTATGCTCCTTATGAAAGACGAAGTCATATGTTCCACGTTGTTCTTTTTTCATTTTGATTACAGGTGTAAGAGGATATTTTCTTAATCCGTTGTCATGGATCATTCCAGTGGCATGAAACTACGACTTTTTCAATGTCGAAACAACAAATGTGATGTAAAGAGTTCTTAAAGTATACATAGTGGTTTAAAGGAACTTCGACTACACTTAAAAGACGTTTCCACTTAACCAAGATCCGTCGTTTTATCTGCATATTTACCTAAGTATATATCAAAATTATATTAATACCCTTCAGAAGAACACAAACGCCAAACTTAATACCCGAAACGAACGGGTTTTCCTTTCAGAAACATTTTGTACGAATGTCTACCGAAATAATGTATGATTTGTTCATCGATAGAAAGATTTGATGAAAAAACACACCACTGCATGAAATGGGCATTAAAAATTTTTACACATTGACGAACTTTAGCCATTTTATCTGTTTTATCCAATACATTGTTATCCGCTAAATGCGAATTCTGTTTGATAGTAGTATGCATAGATCGTGTCAGTGCTATATGTACTAATGGACAACTGACATCTTCTGCAACTGAACAGTAAAGTCTCTCTTGAGGAAGACATACATAGCCATTGTAAAGTAGAAATCCTATAAAACGGTTCAATATAGTAAAAGAAAGAGAAAAAATTTTGAAGAATTTCTGTTGTGCATATTTTATACTTTCTTGAGTAATATGTTCCAAAAGATTCTGATTGTATAATTGTAAAAATACATCTACTGTCTCTAGATCATGCAATTTTTGTATAATTACTTCCTTTTTAGCTTTTTCTACGGTTTCTTTGTCAGCAGGTATAAGTGTGTATACGGGAGGCAAATTGCTCCAAGCAATATTTTTTTAGGTGATTTAGACAAATATTTATCATTTTCTGATGAATTTTAAAGTTTTTTTGAAGAAAAAAAAATTGATATCACCAGATATGTCGTTCGGTCTTGGCAAATTATCTCCTAACATATCGTCATCAATGCATTCCTCGTCGGTCAGTAAGTCAGGAGGTCTGTGTAGGGGGATAAATCACTATTATATCTGCTTGACCTTGACAGTCTTCATCTAATGAAAATTCAGAAACATCTTCATGATCTAACTCTTTCATATATTCTAATGCTTCATTTACAGTTAAAAACCGTTTTCTTCGACATCTGTTATTTTCGGACAAATGTTCATAAATACACTGCTTTGAACTGACGTTGCATTTTCGCAACATTTCAAAAAATGCATATTTATACAAACAAAGACAAAATAGCAACCTTATTTTCATGCCATTTTGCAGACTTATGTTTGTAAAACATAAGCGTCTCTTCATGAAGTCCTTTGAAATGTTCTGCCATATGTGAGATTTTTTCAAAATTAGAGTAAAAAAATCGCAAACAAATGACAATTTTATAAATTTATTTTATAAAATATTCCATTCAGAGAAAACCAATTTTTTTCCACTGGAGACATTGAAGCTTTGTCTATCATATGCAAAAAAAATTATTGAAAAAAACGCAATGCAGAATAAGAAAACAAATATTTTCACTAACGTTGCGAAAACGCAACGTCAGTCGTTAATTGGTTAAGCTTTAATACCAGACTGAAATCGGAAACGGAAAATCTTGGCAAGGAAACGTCAAGTGCAAATACACCAAGTGCATTTTATAAACTTACAATTTTATAGAATTGAGTGCAGAAATTTAATTCGGTCACTTGTACCTACTATAAGCGATATTTCATTAGCTCCGCTGATGTTCGTATTGATTTAAACTTTAATCCCAGACTCAAATCGTAAACGGAACATCTTGTCAAGGAAACACCAAGTGCAAACACATCAAGCAATCAATTAATTAGAATTACTGTCCGTAAACTTTAATCCATATTTACTTAACAGATTCTGTTAAAGTATGTACGTTTAGATGAAGTTTAACTTTAGTGAAAACCTGATACTCCAGAAGTTTCAGATGTTTTGAGCTGTTTGTCACCGACTAGGTATGAATTATTTTACAGTAATAAATTATCGAGTGTTTCAAACCATTAAGTGCGTCAAGTTCTATATGCACGATAACTATTTCAGAGCAATCTGCGTAACTTTATAATGTTTGACTTATGGAATTTAAATTTAATGTATGCAATGACATGGTATTGGTACTTCATGACTACCAACAGAATATTACGCTTAATGAAATACCGACTGAAACTAAGCATTGTATTGCTAAGGTTTCTTTATATTATTTGGCTTGTCCGTTAACGTATCTTGTGGCACAAAATCCAATTTTAAATGCGTTTAGATAAATAACGGTACAGATGATCAGATTTAATTATTTGATTTAATTGTAATTTGATTTAATTCGTATTCTTGTAATTTTGAAAACAGAGCCTTTAAGTGTTTGAAATGCTCATCAGGGTTTTTAGATGCGATTAGAATATCATCGACGAAGGCGTAAACGCCTGGTAAATCGCGAGTGACTTCATCGATAAATCGCTGGAAAGTTGCCGATGCGTTGCACAACCCGAATTGCATACGCGTACTTTCATATAAGCCGAACGGTGTGCAAATTGCGGTTTTATGAATATCGGTAGGGTGGATGGGAATTTGGTGGTAAGCTTTGATGAGATCGATATGACTGAAAATTTGTGTACCATGTAATACAGCAGTAAAATCAGCTATGAAAGGAATTGGATATTTATCCTTTATTGTTTGGGCGTTTAATGAGCGATAATCACCCACAGATCTCCATTCCAAAGTTCCCTTTTTCGGGACCATGTGAAGTGGTGATGCATAGTTGCTTTTCGAAGGTCTCAAATGTCCCAGCTGCATCATAATCTGAAACTCCGATTTGGAAATTTTTAAGCGATCTGGAGCTAACCGTCGAGGTTTCGCCACCACAGGAGGACCGTTTGTTGTGATGTAATGCACAGTATTATGTTTTACAGGCTGATTTCGATTTGTAAGTTTGTAATAGAGGGAAAATGCTTTAAAATATAGTAGTAAATTGTATCGCTAGAAATAGTTTTCACTGAATGAAGATTGGAATGTTTCACTTGGCCAATTATTTGAAATTTCGTTTTTAAGTCGCGGAGACATTTATAACGAAGATCTGGAACCAATTCAAAATTATGGAGAAAATCTGCTCCAAGAATGGGTGTGGTAACGTTGGCAACTAGAAATGTCCACATAAATTGTCGTCTTAAATTAAAGTCTAAAGTAAGAGTTTTTTGACCAAAAACGTTTATAGAAGAAGAATTTGCGGCAAAAAGGGTTTGTTGGGGTGGATTCCGTTTTTGATAATTATTTGCGGGAAGTATTGACACGTCAGATCCCGTATCGACCAGAAATGCTACATTTGTTCTCCGGTCCCTGATGAACAGGCGACGTGAAATTTGAGGCAAAGTATAAGTCGCCTCTATTCTTCGCTGGTCCCGTTTCCCTGCCATGAACAAGGTTGAACACATTTATCTTCCCGACAATTTTTCCATAACGCTGATGATACCAGCATACAGAATAATCCCGATTTCTAGAATTGGTTCGATTACTAGAAGGATTCCTTGCGCGGCGGAAAGGTGATCGACCACGAGAAAATGAAAGACGATCAACTCGTTTATTTAACTGATCAATTGCTTCAAATAATTTTTCCTCCAGGGACTGTTCACGAGTTTTAGAAACTGCGAAATTTTCCATTGGGGAAGGGGTGACTTCTAAAATTTTATCAGAAATTTCAGCTGCCTTAGCCAATGTTAAGTCGGAAACGGCAGCCCCAAAATTGACTGAACAGAAGCTGGCAAACGTTGTAGAAATAGTTCCATCATCAAGTTTTCTGGAACGTTCAGTGTTTCGGCGCGGCGTTTCATATTACGTAATAATTCAGAGGGTTTGCGAGTGCCCAATTCTTCACCCGAAAAAAGTTGCCGTATTTCCTGCTGGGATGATTGTCCCGAACGATTTATTAGTTCTGTTTTTAGATGCGTAAAGGGGTCATCGGGATCAGGTTTCATAAGCACATCGCGAACTAGTGATGCAATATCAGGCGGAATATGAGAAACAATGTAGTTATATTTAGTTAACGATGTAGTAATTGCTTTAGGGGTAGCGAGATCGAAAGTGCTTTCACACATAACAAACCATAAAGCAGGATCGGAACGATTATAAGCAGGAATCTGTACGGCATGAACCTCAGACATAGTGCAAGGCCCCAAAAACGAAACACCACACTTTATAGCAAAAGATTAAAAATTGAAATAGAAAACGAAAGTGATCCGGAAGTACTTATCTGTAATCACTCGAACACAGGTGCATAATTATCCAGAGTGGCTCCACTTTTTAGCGCTTTTCAAAATATGCGTGGAAGTTCCGAAGGTCACCATTATGGAATATTTAATTTCACATGAATGAATACAACGACTTTGATATTCACGTTATTTATTACAATTATCCGTTTTGACACCTTTCATTCCTTAATGCCTGGTACGAATATAATTTTCTGTTGGTGAAGTATCTCTGTTCTTTTTATATTAATTATTAATTTACTGAACCACTACTTAAGTTCACAGTTACGTTTTTACGTATCGCTTCATAGCAGAGACTCCACTACAGAAACTTCACACAGAGATCTCACCACACACCTGTATTAAAAAATCTATTTCGAGGTCTGATGTAGGCCATAGGTAAACCAACAACTTATTGACTTCCTCCCTTTGTAGTGGTTAAACTCTGAAATAAACCATTAAATTATTCTGAAACTTATGGAACATTATGGAATCAATACGAAAAGGAAAGATCTGAAGACAACATCTCGCAATTTTGAACCACGGTCAGGTGACGAGGTCAAAACCTGAATTCGAACCACACTATCTGAGTTTCACGACACATTTAGTGCACTTGAGACCACTTCATATTAAACGTGCACCTACAACCTACATGACGCTTTTTGGTTGGACCGAAAAATCCTCCTGCTGCTAATCCGTAACTCGACCAACTGGACTCATGCGGATCAGAATACATGCTAAAAGAAAGCAGGATACTATGTGTCATTTGCTGTAAGTGAAAACCTGTTTCAAGAATGGACCATTTAGTTATTTATTTCTGGAGCTTTTTCGTGCGTCCAATATATAATAACAAGTCTAAATTGCGTGACTGGTTACTATTTAGGTTATTATTGGTCTATTTACACATTTAAACTTATAATTATTCGAATTAATATTTACTAATGCATATTGTTTAACATTTTAATAATATGCCTGATAATTGGGAAATATATATTTGATAACATGTTCTAAGAACTCGGCAAGCAATCAAAAGGTGCATTTTATCAATTTTTATAGGTGATTTCTTTATTCAATATTTTATCTCAACCAAGGAATTCCAGACTAGGCAACTGGACCTTTCATTTTTTAGGTAGTGTTTAAACGTTTAACCTCTGAAGGTATTGAGTAATACAGAATTTCCATAATGTCAATGAATTTTGGGAGTCAGCTCTACAAAATGTGTTTAATTTAAGGAGGTAATTTAATATATCTATGAAGTTAAATAAATCTTAATAGAAACGGAATTTTAAAATCTGACAACTTAAAAAATATATACATATCAAAAAACAGAAAAAAAATGATAAAACTAAACAAACCGTTTACCCACAGAACACAGAAAAAAACAGAAAAAAATTATGAAACTAAACAAACCCACAAGTACATATAACTTCACAAAATAAAATTCCAAAATACATGTAAAAAGGCATTTTCTCACAAAAGTAAAATAACTATATCCAAAATATGTAAATACTAAGTTTCAGATTCCACCCGGTTCTTGCTCTGTGAATTTTGTAGGTCAGCCTTACAAATTTGTTTAATATACGGATGAAATTTAATCTTAAATAAAACTCAAAGGAAACGGAGTTTTAAATATGACAACTTTAACAAAAAAGTTATACATCTCAAAAAAGGGGAGAAAATGACAAAACTAAACAAGCCTTTATACACAGGTACATGAAACTTGCCAAAATAAAATTCCGAAATACATACAAAAAACCATCTTCTCATAAAAGGAAAACACCGTTATACAAAGTATGTTAATCCTAAGTTTCAGATTCCACCGGTTCTTTCTGTGCTTCATCCGCTGACATGTAAGAAGAAATGCACGTAGACATGTAGCCTAGCGGCCCGAGTAATAGAACGTCAGATCCAGACATGACGTGCTCACACAAGAAGATATCCAATGTAGTGTTTAAATAAATAAAGTGTAGAATCCTGTGGAGAGTAAGGAGGGTCCGAGATAGACTGGATTTTAGAAAGATAGATTTTTTTACACTCCTTTGGGATGTCTGAAAGACGGGGATTACAGGTAGTAAGACATCTTGTTGTTAATATTTAACGTCCCATCTCCACTGTACCATTTGTCTAAATCTCTGTTTGTTGAAGAGTTTTAAAATCGATGTTACACTCTTGTTTGTCTTGAGAAGTCAGTATAGTTTCCCCGTTTTGCAATTAATGTATGTTTTAGGATTAGTTAGACTGTATAATCCAATAGAAGGAACATATTCATTAACTTTTTACTTTAATATTCCGGCAGTGTTTCTAAATTTTATTTTGCTAACATTAATTGTTACATCAAATATTATAAATTAGATGCTAATTTAATGCTGAATGCGTTAGGTAATGTGAATTTCAAGTAATGTGGTTTCAAGTAATGTGAATGATGTAAGTTCGTACCTCATGTGACTATACAAGGTCCGAACAGTTGTTGAAAATCTTTGAGTAAATTCATAAGATTGACATAAAATTGAATCGTTATGGAAACAAAATTTTCACTTTAATAATAAAGTTTGAATGTTTTTCATGCGTTGTAGTTAATTTTGTTACTAAGCCTAAAGCTACAGGAAATTTATAAAGGAGTATATTGATTCAGGTTTTTTAGATAGCATTAACTAAATAAATGGAATAATCATTCTATCATTTTAATCACCATTTTAAATAAATGGAATAATCATTCCACAAATCTTTCAATTTCCCAATACCTTTTTTATTCACAAATGTTGGCCAAAAGTCGTAAACCTATGGTTAATGCTCAAACGATTTGAAAAAAGTAAACTAATGTAAAACGCATCTAATATTTTAGTTTGGAGCGAACAAATATCTTTGAAAAACATTAAACATATTATAATTCTACAGGGCGCATGTGATTAAAGTTTACTTACTATACGCTGTACAGCAAAAAACTACAGATAAAAATGTCGCTATGTTTTCTGAACGTCTTAATGAGGTAAAGAAATTTATGGCAAAAAAAGATTATTTCAAAAAACCCTTACTAGTGGTGTTTTTCGTCTTATTTGATGTCCAATATGCATTTTCTTTTTCTCACATTGTTCCTCTAACCCTTATTTTACAAATACCTTCGCTAACATTTTCATTTTCATCCTGTCTTAAATTAAAAGTGACGTTAAATTTACAAATTAAATTTACTGGGAAAATTATTTTACCAAAGTGATTATTCTGCATCAGATGCTTCGTGGAGATAAAGATTTTTTAAAGGTCTTGGAAAAGGATCAATATATGTGCACCCAATTTCGTCGACAATCCTTATCGGACCGTTTTTCTACACAGAGTTAAAACATGCAGGTCCCCTTACATATTTCGTTGATGGACATCGAAATGCATAATTACTAACCAATTCAGTGATTACAGCACTCCAATTCCATTGTCTTGAATCAGCAGTGTTTCAGAAAGGTGTTGCCCTTCCACGCATCTCAAATTGTGTTAAACAAATGCTGATTTTTGTGAGTCATACCTTACTTAAGTGCCTGCTGATGGGCGAGTTATAAGCATACACTTCAGAACTCTATGGTCCTCATGCTCATCGGATATGAACCCATGCAACTTTTGGCTGTGGGTGTTTCTCAAAAATCCTGGTAAATCAGTACAATTTTGCAATCAAGGCAGATCCTAAAGGTAGCATATCACGTCTCGGGGTGAACATTTCCAGGGATATCTTGAATTTATCAGTTTAAAGTACTTTTCTAGGATTTCAGGTAATAATGTTAAACATTATGAAATTGTTTGATTGCTACACAAACCACTAAACTTGTAAAGCACTTCATGATGGTGAGTGTTTGAACTAAATTTATTTTCTTGCCGTCAGCTTCTTTCGCATTAACTCATTAAAGTCTTTAGAAAATGTGACATCATTCAGATAGACAGTTTTTTTGTTGATTAGTTAGAATAGAACTTTTATAATATACACTTGATATATACTGAAATGCCAGAAAAGTGGTACAGACGACTCTATGCAAAATACATAGCAACGCCAAGTATAAACGTATTGCTAACAGAGAAAATGCACAAATGTAATAAACATATATATATACATCATCTACCAATAAGTATTTGGACACCTGTGATAGAAAAGAAAACCAAAATTTATTCATCTTCACATAGTTGGTAGTGCCTCCACGAGAGGCAATTACAGCCTCAACCCTCCGAGGCATGTTTTACACAAGTACTTGTATCACGGCTGTTCGTATTTTCTTCCACTCGGTTTGGTGAAGACATGTAAGTTCCTTCGCCGATTTTGGACGGCTGTTGCATCGCATACTTCGGCAATCCAACTCGTCCCAGAGGTTCTCGATGATAGGATACAGGTCTGGACTCTGTACAAACCAGTCCATTTGGTTAACCTCATTGTCACCTTACGAATCCATGGTGGACCTCGCAATATGAGAGCTGGAGTTGTCGTCCTGGAAGTGGCATGGGTCCAACCCGTAAAACTACCACAACATAGGAAGTACACAGCCATCCAAATTAGTGGAGTATCGCTCGACATTGAGCTTACCGTGAATTTGGACCAAGGGTCCGAGTCCATACAAAGATAAACACCCTAGACAATGATTGCACCTCCGCCGAACTTTACTGTGGGCAGAATGCATTCTGGCAGGTGGCGTTTTCCAGGCAGACGCCAGAACCAGACCCTGCCATCCGAACGGTAGACGGTGAACCTTGACTTGTTGCTCCAAAGAACCCGTTTCCACTTATCTACGGTCCACTTTCGACGTGCTTTGTACCACATTAACCGAGCAGCGCGGTTGGACTTTGTGATCAAATGCTTATGGGCGGAAGCACGACCATCAAAAGTAAACAGACGTGCTTCCTTACGGATGGTATTAATCGAAATAACACTCACGGATGCATGTTGAAACTCCTGCTGTATGTGGGCAATCGGTTGGTTGCGGTTCTTCAGAACTTCTTCTGGACAGCACCCGTCCGTCTCTATCTCCCAGTATTGTAGGTCTGCTGAATCGGGGCACATTCCGACAATCACTGCTCACCTTACACTTCTCAATCACATATGTCACTGTCGATTTGGGGTAATTCAGCTCGCTAGATATGTCCCAGATCGGCCGTTTCTGTGATACCCGACGATTACACCTTTCTCGAAATCAGATAACTCTGCACTTCGTTGGCATCTTGCATGCGACTAATACTAATGTTGATTACTACACAATATTTAACGGTGGAGGGCATTACGTATATTAGGACAGCAGATATCGTCATTTGCAACTGTGTCCAAATACTTATTGGTAAGTAGTATATATATTCTATAGAATATATATATTCTAGAGAATAGTAATATAACACGCTGGGGCACCTCATACATATTTTTCAAAGACATAACATCAAAATTTTTATTTTTTGACTTGTGTCACTTTTCTTGCCGGGGTGCGATTAAGTTAAATTATAATTAAGTGTTTGATAACTGAAGGATAGTTAAATTATTAAAACGAATAAAAAATTGTATTAATATTTTCATTAAAATCATCCGATAGGAAAGGAATAGTAGTACATTTTTAATTTATCAGCATTAATTATCCATTTGGATGAGAGTTTTCAGGTGTAGTTAATATTATGCATGAACGGAAATTAAGAAATAACAAACATTCCTTAAAGTAAATGATTTTATTAGTAACAACTAAGACGTACATGAGGTAGATTTATGTTAGCTATAACTTTAATTGTTTTCTTAAAAAACTATAAATTAATACATACTTTAAGTAATTAAAAAAATATCATTATTCTCAGAAATATCTCAAAATATTTTTACTGCATTGTAATATTGTCCTTTTTGAACAGCACTGGAAATTCGTTTTACAAATTAAAATAAATTAATCGCATTTTAAATTTTTCTGAATTAAGACTCACATTATGTCTTAAATATTAATTAACTTAAATTGATTTAACTTAAATTGATTAAAATTGATTAGGAAAACAATTCTGATTTCTGGGAAAGGAAATAAAGTAAATTTGTTGAGATAATATGCAAAACATGTAATGTACGAATGACTTTATTTAATCTAAGTCTTACGATTTAGTTAAGTGATTAACAACTTTTGAAAGTATTAAAAGGAAACAAAAAATAAATCTTAAACACCTGCGGTGCTAAAAAAATATTACAGATCTCTTAAGATGCAAGTTACATTTTATTACTTATTATACATTTTATTTACTTCACACTTCGATTATTATAAAATATTAAATATCAGTTGAATACAATGAAATACCAATAGATTCATTGAAAGATATAGTCCAACTTGTGTGCTTGATCTCAAGCATCCACTTAAAAATAGTCAAATAATGAACATACACATCACAAAGAAAGCACTATTCATACATAAGAGAGAAATAAATCTAGAGAAGAATTGTGTACAAGCACATGAAGATTGCTAGTGCAGTGGGAAAACTCACTGAGCCATGACAACACGACCAAGAGATTACATTAGGTAATTTTGGTAATTTTAGTTAACGTCGTACTAGAGCAACACAACGGGCTATTGACGACGGTCCGGAATCAGTCCCTTAAGGGAAAGATTCGAGGACAACACCTCGTAATTTTGAACCACGGTCAGATGACGAAGCAACACCTGAGCTGGCACCCCACTCTCCAAACTTCCACGCCAACCCAACGTGAGGACTTTCGGCCACGACAGATTTAAGGTGCACCAGCCGCCTCTACACCATACGCTTACAAACATCCATGCCCGGACCCGGATTCGAACCAGGAACCTTCCGATCTACATTAGGAAATGTTTTATTGGAATAGGTGTTTAGACACGTGTTGAGAAGTTTTCAGATCATAGGTTTTGATGGGACACGGTATCTTGATTAGAAGAGTATCGGAAGAAGCTCAAGTGTTGACCTTATCATCTGACTTAGGGTAAAATCGTGAGGTGTTGTTGCAAAATCCAAATCCAGAACCAAGAAGGCGTGACCACAGAATTTGGAACAATTTAGGGAAACAGTTCAGAGCTCGAAGCAGACCTATTTATGACCACTTTGTATCGATATCTGCCAATATATTTACACCCTCAGAGGCATATAAATTTATAAATTTGAGGTATGTACGGGCTTCGTGGACACTACGTGTCGAAAATATGTTTTCCTTTCCCATGTGGTTTTCTATCTGGTAGCACAGGAGTACCACTCCCTTGATACTAATTGATATTTTTCTGCCATCGCTCCTACAACTATATTCCCAAATTTACTCTACGTTTAGTTGTGTTTAGCGTAGATTGGTCAAATACGGCCTGTTCGCCATAAAATGGAAAACCAGCCAATCTACAAACATAGTTACAGCTCATGTACTGGTTCAAAATGACGAGGTGTTGACCTCTGGTCTTTCCCTTCAGGATTGATCCCATTAGGTATTTTATAACCATCGCATTGAAGTAACAATACGGGCAATTGATGGCGGTTCGGAGTCAAACCGACGAGAACGACCGGAGAAGAATACAGCGAAGTTTTGAAACGAGGTCAGATGACGAGGTCACACCTGAACTGCCACCCCACTTTCCGAATTCCACATCACGCCAAAGTGAAGATATTTGAGACCATGAGAGATTTAACATGTACCAGCCTCCCGATGTACACTGCTGTCTTTAGTTGAATTCGAAGTCATATCTCTCCGGTCATATCGCTTCTGCACCAGTGTAACCTCATCATCTGACCGTGGTTTAAAATTACGTGGTTCTGCCCTCGTATTTATCCTTTCGGGAATTGATCCCGGACCGTGACCAGTTGCAATTTGTGTAGCTCCGTTGCAATGTTAATAAAAGTACCTTCTCAACAGAGTTACACGTAAAACGTTTTGTCACTCTTCCCTTTCCTTTGTCATTGTTTTTCCTACCGCGTTTTTCGTGTGTCAATCGTTTGCGGTTTTCCATCAATGTGTCCCTGGCGGGGTGGAGCTCCTAGTCATGCGGTCGAAGTGCAGACACTTGGTGGTGTCGGGACTCAGACGTTGATGGATTGGCGAGCCCGGGCCCTCCCCAAAGAGCTATTACCAAAAACGAAAGCTCTCGCAAGGCAATGAAGATCTTAAAAAGTAAGTGAAGGGAAAAGTTGTTCTGGCGCATCTACCTTATCGTACAACGAAAGACATCTGTTTGAACATGGGTATGGAGCGAGCTTTTGCATTTTATGTGAAGGGTACACTGGTGTTTGCTTTCTCTTTTTGACCATTGTTGAAATTGCATTGTTTTTATATGGAGATAACTAGTGATTAGGACCAGCATCGTTGAAGATAGTAATGCAAGCGCCTAGTGGAAATTTAAACAGTGATTCAACTTAGTCAGAATAATTGAAAAATCTTTGCTTGCATGGTTATTATGCATGACCACTGCATAATTGATGACTAATAGAGTAGATATGCTAACTACTATATTTAATCTTATTTTAAATACATTTGTAAAAGTTTAAATAAACTTATTTATATCAACCTATTAAAACAATATATTATTTACTACAGGTTTAACTACCCGGTTTCACCCGAGATGTTTGGAAGGCAGCGGTAGCCCGGTTGGAAGTGTAATGGATTAGCAACCGGAGGTTTTCGAGTTCGAATCCAGCCAAAGACCATCGTGCACAAAGGGATTTTGTGCACGTTAAAACTGTCTTGACCTACAAGTTCGATAATTCAATTACATGAGCATTGTAAATCTTAAAATTTTGGATCACTTATACGTGCTCATATTCAAAGAATATTTACAAGATTCACATTCGTTTTTGTAACTAAAAATAAGTAATTTAGAATTGAGACTACATATTCTTTGTCAAATATTATTCCAAGTGTCCCATTAAAATTTAAGAAATGTAACCAAAGTAATTTAACCAAGTAATTACTAATTCTTTGTCAAATATTATTCCAAATGTCCCATTAAAATTTAATAAATGTAACCAAAGTTATCGATGTGACCTTTTATGATTTAACTAATCATGTTTTGAATAATTTTACCATTCAAGGCAAATTTCCGACTATGTTTAAGAAAAACTGGAAATATCAATATAAATTTCCAACACATTCACCAGTTCATACTTCACCTTCTCCCCCAAAATCCCTTGCAGATAAAAAATATAAGTTCCTTTGGTCAAATCTCGAAAATCGTAACTTACAGGCATTCCTAATCAAAACTGTAGAAATTGTTGAGCTTTCATCTTTGTCCAGAAAGTTTAAGGGGAGCGAAAGTTCTCCGTCTCTCCAAAAAAGCTTCATCAGTCTTTGTCAGAAAAGAAAGATAGCACTTTAAGATATGGGAAAGACATTTCGTCCTTCCTTTTATATCTTTCGTTTTCTGCTGGAGACTGCGAACTTTCATTCCCTTTCCTACGTTTAAATTGCATTTTGGGATTTCTTTCTTGTTGAGCTCTTTCCTTTCGTATCTGCCATTTCTGAAAGCTCAACCCAGAGAGTGGGCATAAAACAAAAGGCATAAATATTTGCATCCTCCTCATGACGAATAATGCATCTAAAATGGTCTAACTTCTTTCGAGCTTTGCATTTTGCAGAGCTCAGGACGACGTTATGCACTTAGCCGTAAACTGGGTGTAAGCACTCAATCTATTCTTCAATGCGCTTGAAAACAATCACTATATTCTGTAAAATAAACCACACATTTGATAAATATATATTAATTTGCTGTCAGTATCACGTATCTTAGAGTAATTGTATAGTATTTTTGTTTACATTTATTATTGCAAAACGTGATTAGTTTATAAAAAATTATGAACTTATTTGTGGTATATATTGTAGTTCGCAGTGCCAGAATTTCAAATATTTCATTGATTTTTATGGAGACATTATATGCTTCGAAGTATTTAGTTTAACACCTTAACTATAAAAAAATATTGACAAATTTTATGTAGCAGTAAAAGTTTTTTAATAAAATTCTAATTTTGAACTATATAGCACAAATGGAGTGGAGGTAATGTTTTTATCGCAAACCATTGGCATGCGTTATAACAATTTATATTATTGTAAAATAATTTGATTTCCTTTAAATACATAACAGAAGAGCCAGAACTAAAACAAAAGAGTAAAGTATAAAAGGAAGGTCAGGTGTCACATTTTAAAAACACAAACATATTTTCACAGTTTTATTATAAGCATAGAACATTTTATTTTATAAACTTAACTCGAGGATAGATATGCAAGTACAGTTTTCCGAAGATTCGAGAAATAGTGCATAATAACAAAGTTTAAAAGAAGATCTTGTAATTATACTTTAATGCTTAGCCATTTCTGTTGGCAGTTTATTAAAAGCATAGACAATTTCATTTTTTAAATTTAATCCTACAAGCGGAAATTAAGATAAATTGAGCTTTTCGACGGTTCTCAAACTCTGTGAATGTTTTAACTGAAACTGAAACAAATGTTGTAGAAAATTAAAGTTAATTTATAGTCTTAATGTGAACACGAAGAGTAATCAAACTACCAATTTATTATTTTGTAACCCAGGAAAAATTAATATTTAACTTGAAATATTATTACGGTAAGGATGAGAGTATTGGTCACGGATTTGACTTAAATAAATATTACTTAAAACTTATATGCATTGCACTAATGTATTTTAATATTGTGTGGGTAAAAAATTATATTCTCAAAGCATTGAAATTATATTTACTGAGAATTGGAGACTCTCACTTCTGGCAAATTTTATAATGTTTACGTAGTGGTTATTTTACTATGATCTTATTGTACGTCACGTCAAATGTATAATACAAAATTGAAGAAGTAAAAAATTTTCATATTACCATAACTTTCAAAAACTTCTCCTTGAAGGAAATTTTGTACTTCCTGCAGATATTTTTTTCTGTAAACATTGTATTATACATGATTAATTTAGTTAGTTTTCTAAGCCTATTTTCAATCCATTCATTTGGTTTCAGGTTTGAATTATTTCCTCAAATAACTAAATGAGCAGACATTGTATCCATTTATCAACCCTTGTTAGAATGAAAGACTAAATAAATATTTCCAATAGCACTTTTCGGTAAGACCACAAAAGTTCAACGAATAATTTAAAAACTCTCGAGTAAAGCCTTGCACAAGCGTTTTAATACTCAAATAAATCTAAACTGGCATACTATAATCTTTAAAAAATGCAATGAACGTTTCGCAAGGAAATAAAAAAATGTGAATGACATTTAAAGAAAAAAACTGCTTAAAAATACAAAAAAAGGTGAAGACAGACTTGAAGTTTTTATTCAACTTTTTCACTGAGGGAACACAAACACGAAAAAAAATCCTCCAGCAAGAGACATCCTCCGCTTGCTTGTCTTTCAACCCTTAAGCAAATATATAAATTCATTCATGGTAGTGAGCACATCCACAATATACGGATAGCCTCAGAGAATTTATTCTTCACTTAAAATATCCTCTTTTTCTAGATAGAGAGGAGAGATCTTTCCACTTCAATACACGGTTAAATAAAAAAGGGGCTGAGGAATAAGTATACGCGCATAAACTCAATAGCAACGAACACTTCGAATACCTAATATTTCTCGAACGCACCTGTCTCTGTGCCAGTTTTCCCAAACTGAAGCTTTAGGGGAATCGAGAGAGAAAACGAAAAGATATTTTTTCCCTTAAGAGAAATGAAAGAAAAGAAACGTAGTGAGTAAAGGATTATGTTGTTTGTCCACAGATTGCGGACAGCCACAAACACTTTATTCTCCAAATAGTATCGATCCTTCTTTTTTATATCTTCACTGCTGGTTACTGCAATCGAACCATGTTTTTCATAAGCCTTCGGGGAGGGGAAGCAATGTGATGTGGCACCCTGCATTTTGTTGGTCTAGCTATAGAACGATAGGGAATTCTATGTCCGGTGTGTCGCCATGTTCTCGGCATGGATTGGTGTTGCTTTTATGCTGTGTTGCAGCTTATGATGGAACACCGGCAATGGAAGGCTAACTTGTCAACCATTGATGTATCCGTGTTGCTTTTATGTTACGTTTCAGCTTATGATAGAATACCCACAACGAATGCTAATTGGTGAACCAGCTATGGATTGGTGTTGTGTTGTTGTGTTTCAGCTTATGATGGAATACCTGAAATGAAGGCTAATTGGTTAACCAGAGATGGATAAGTGTTGTTTTTTATGTTGAGTTCAGCTTATGATGGAATACCGGCAACGGAAGGCTATCTTGTCAACCATCTATGAATTGTTGCTTTTATGTTGTGTTTAGCTTATGATACCTGTAACAAAGGCTAACTGGTTAATTAGCAATGGATCGGTGTTGTTTTCATGTTACGTTAAAGGTTACGATGAAATATCTGCAATGAAGGTCAATTGGTTAACCATCAATCGACTGGTGTTGTTTTCGTGCTGCGTTTCAGCTTACGATGAAATAACCTCAACGAAGGTTAACTGATTACTAGCGATGGGTAGGAGATGTTTTTGTGTTGTTTTCAGGTTAGTATTAATTCCTGCAATGATTGCTAACTGGGGAAAACTCGCGATGAACTTGCGTTGTTTCGTGTTGTATTTCTGCTTAAAATAGAATACATGCAACAATGGTTAAGAAGCGATGGATAGATGTTGTTTTTGTGTTGTCTTTTAGGAAACGAGGGAATACCAGCAATGAAGGCTAACTGATTAGCTCATGATGGTTTAATATTATTTACTTTGGAATGTATGCAAATAAATATAAATGGTTATCTCAATGTGAATTTATGTTGATTTTGTGTTGAGTTTCAGTCTGCGATGTAATGCATGGAAAAAATGTTTATCCGTTAACTTGCGATGGTTTCATTTATTTCGAGTATTTTGTTGTTGGTCTTTCTTCTTCAGTTTAGGGGGGGGGTAGAATACATGCAAGAAAGGACTGCGATGGATTGATGTCGTTAATTTATGTGTTTCATGTTCTTGATTTTCGTGTTTAAGCATACGATGAAGTATCTGCAATGAAGGTTGTTCGCGTTGTATGACCCGATATTTCATTCATGTTGCAATAAAATCTGTGCATATAATCATTAGCGTCACTAGGGTTTTGTTTACGGAATCTATCGTACACTGAAAAACCAAAGGGAAACCCCGAAGTCATTATTATTAAAAACTATTTTATGGTTTTGATCAAACTCTAAAATACATTTAAAACACTTTCACAAATCTGGTATTTTGAGTACACAATAGGCGTTATTGGAATGTATATTCAAGTGCTTCACCAGTGGCCGAGCGGCTAAAATAGAAGCGCTTAAAAGCTAGTAGATTGAAAGCTCTTGGTTTCGAGTTCAAATCTCATATGTGCTGAAGTCGGGTTGACTGTGGTTTTCTGTTATCTCCAATACAACATGTAAATGCATGCCAACTTCCCCAAAATCTTCGAGGAAGAAATGTCTACCTCAGTTGAAGTAGGGGAGGGGGAGGTAAAGGTGCCCCGGAGCACCACCTGTGGTGTCCAGGATTAACGCATGGTCTACATAATTACTTCCGATTAGTATTTGAAATATAGCCATTCGAGTAGAAATTCGGAAAACAGAATATGGTTGGTGGGTTTTCTATTATGGCGTGAGGACCCTATTTGGTCAAGTTGCTTTAAACACAAAACATATAACATGAATTGATGGAAATATAAACAAAATAAACACTTATAGGCAACTGAGTTATAACGATTCATTTTAATAGTTACATTTATTCACTCTCAAATTAAATGTAAATAGTTGTTCTTTACTAAAACTGAGTTGTAGGCAGTGCAGTTTCTATTCTTACCTTGGCGTATTTCTGTCTTCAATGACAGTAAAATGTTTTCTCGTATGTGTGCTTGAGTATGTTGATTATTTGGAGTTACCTAATATCTTGAATTTCGAACAGTTTATTTAAATATATTCCTTGCTCTATGAATCCCATAAACTAACTAACTAAAAAGTGAAAATCAGAAGTACATATGAAAGAAAACAATAAAGAAACGTAATTCATCAACAACAGTAGGTAGAAAGAGAAATAATTGTACATAAAATACTCTCCTGAGAATAAGTAAAGTTCGTATTAAAGTAACCATTACTTAGTGTTCTGCAGGAAGCACATGGGATTTGGGGTTACACGTTAAGATCTAATTAACAGCATACGTATTGGTATCACTATAAAGGGTGTTTCGAAAATCATGGGAAAAAATTTAGGGAGTGATAGAAAACATCTAAATAAGCAATTTTTAACATACAATGCATGGGTGGAGAGTAAGAATCGCTAGATGGCGCAGTAATGGAAAGCATAAAACACTATTTTTGTTACACATCGTCATTTCTACCGTGGATTTCAGAAAGCATAGCGACCTACAGTAATCAGGAAAAGGTGCAAATGCATTTTATGCATGGTCTTGCGAATGGGAATGCTCTGGGAACCGAAAGACTGTACAAGCAGAGTTTCAAAAGTTTCCCAGACCGAAAAATGTTCGAGCAATTGTATCGGTGCCTGTGCGAAACGGTATTCTTTGTCATCGGCATGCATGATACAGGGCGTGGCAGGAGTGTGCGGACGCCACAAGTTGTAGACATTCTGCAAAGAGTGTAAGATGGTCCTGATATTAGCACGCAAAAGTTTCCCGTGGCGTAAATGTGCCCCACTCGATTGATTGCCGAGTACTACGGGACAAAGGATGACACCCTTATCATGCACAGAAAGTGTAAGCCTTGATACCTGCAGATTATGCGCCACGTTTCGAGTTTGCACGTTGGTTTTTGCAACATCTAGCAGCGCAGTCTGATTTTGGTGCACATGTGTTATTCACGGATGAATGCACCTTTACTCGTGAAAGCATTTCTAATACGCACAACCTTCATGTGTGGGCATTTAACAATCCGTACGACACACGTCTTCATACGTATCAGAAGCGATTCAACGTAAATGTTTGGACTGGTGTTGTGGGTGACCATCTGATCGGCCCATACCTTCTGCCATTCCGACTGGACGTCAGAACATACCTCACATTTTTGCAAATGGTATAGCTGACTTACTTCAACCTGTTGCAGCCAACATACAAGCACGTATGTGGGTCCAGCATGACAGAGCACAACCCCATTTCAGCTTGGATGTGCGGAGCGCTGTAGACGCTAAATTCCCAGGGCGTTGGAGTAGTCGGGGTGGGCCCACACCTTGGCCGGTCACGCTCACTCGATCTCTACTTTTCCTGTGTGGCCATTTGAAAAGTCTCGTCTACGAAAGCTCCATAGACTCCGACGAGGACCTAGTTGCCAGGATTTCTGTTGGTGCCGGTGCCGCCCGAGACATGCCGGGTGTGTTTGAAAAATAGCGCCGATCGCTACGTTGCAGATGTAACGCCTGCATTACCGTAGGCGGTTGCTATTTTAAGCAGTTTCTGTAATTTTGACACACATGCTGTCAATAAAATTATTTAGTAACTCCTTCATCCGTTTGGTGTTTCGTTCTTTCATGTGACATTAACGGCGGATACCTCCTAGCGGTTCACCGCTTGCTAACCGCCCATGCATTCCATGGTGAAAATTGCTTGTTTAGATGTTTTCTATCACCCTTTACATTTTTGCACATGAGTTTTAAAATACTCTGTATTATAAGGTTAATTTAAATCCCTTACTTTATAAATGTTATATTTTTTACTTTATAGACCTATTAGAAGTATATATTCTTCTACACTGTAAGCGTCCCGAAATTTCTCAGTTGCGTAGTATTGCTTTTCTCAAACAACACTCATAATTAAATACCCACATGTATTGACTATTTAGTACTTTCCTTGAATATTATGCAGGAAAAAATATTTTGATCAAGGCATAACTGGCTCGAAGTCATGCAAGGAATGCAGCATTTATATAATGAAAATATACGTAGGATTTCTTCAGATCGTTAGAAATTCATATTATATTTTAATTATGATTGCATCAGAACAACTGATACAACTATAATTTTGCCCGATTTAATGCTCTCTCTCTATTATTATAAACGCCTTACAAATCGTATGTATTGTTAAACGGATTTGATTTAGTGAACAATCAGACTTCCATGTTTCAACATTCCCAAATAGTAATCATGGAATGTTAGATAAACAGTTTTGTTCAAAAGAAGAAGTTTGGGAAGTTGGAAGAATTTATATTGTTCATTCCTAAAACAGAAAAATACACTTCATTGAATAATTATGTGATATCCATATCTTGTGTTTCATTGCTTCTTTTCCGGCTGATAATTTTAATTTACAAGGTCTAACGAAAGTGAAGAAGGTAATTCGAAGTTTTCGCGAAGTCACTGGAATTTTAATCAGTTTTTGAATCCGGAAAAATGGAGGCTTTTATAATTAGAACCGAAGATTTTTCTGACCCAACATAATTACGCGGCAATGGAATGCAGAAACCAGAAACAGTGAGTTATAGATTTCGTATAATTTCTTTGGGCTTTTATTAATTTATTGGAATACTTGGGTTTTTATACTCTTTTTTTTGTGGAAATACAAATTGCAAATTGATTTCTTGAATTAATCTGTTGTTTTAACAAAATCGATGCTGATGTTTGTTTATAAAAGCAAATGCTCGACAGCATGTTTTCAATTAAATGAAATGCTTTACAGCATATTTTTAATCAAATGAAATGTGTTTGTACAAAACGAATGCTTTCTACATTTGGGTAAAAAGTATAATTTTAGGGAAAAACAGTTTTCGTATGTTGGAAAATTGCAAAAACAATTTTTTCCAAGTTATTGTAATTGTTTAGACCTCATCCATAATGTGTACTCAGATATTCTTTATATGTAATAAAGAAAAAAATAATTCGAATTTTGTACACCTCCATTTTAATTCTTTTACAAATTGAATTGAACTTTTTTGTTGTTCTTTTTCATTCGTGCATGTAATTCTATACTTAGAAAAATTAAAACTTTAACGAATAATAATTATGATGAAGTCGACCAACCGGTCTAGTGGTTAAGGTGTTAGCCTCTGGATCGGAAAGCTCCCGGTTCGAATCCGGGATCAGGTCATGGATATAAACTGTGCTATCCCATGTTAGGAGCAATGATGACCGCCTACTGGGTGCTCCTTCACAAATGGTCATTGCTTCCGACCATTGCGCAATATATACATAGAATTCCAATTATATACAGTCATAGGTAAAAGAAGAAGAATAATTATGATGAATATAAGTTGGGTGTTGCTTACATAACATGCATTTTATATTTTATGAAGAATTTAATTAGAATTCTTTAGCATGTATAGTATTTTTGTATTTTATTCATAACATGTATCCTAAAAAGGGATTTGAGCCTGTGTATTTCAATTCTAGGCCGACGAAACTTTTATAAAACACATAACAAATCTATATAAATAAGAATGGAGTGTTTGTGTGTACATTGAATATTTTCGACCTTTTTCAAGTTTTCTATACGTTTTGGACCCTTCTGATGCCAAATCCGCCTCTTTACCTTTTGGTGTCTGTATGTATGTTTCCTTTCCACGTCCACACGGCTTAATATATTTTCATGGAAATTTGCACTCACTGAGTATTTATCTTCATTTAGTGAGTAAACTTGGTTGCGAAAGTCTGTCTGGTCTGCCTTTCTGTTCTATGTTCGATTTTGTGTTTGTGCAAGCATCAAATGAATTTTATTCCAGACATTTGATTGCAATCTATTTCACTTTTATACATTGTCGATTAGTTTTTATGAATACAATATGAAATATTTCTTTATTGTTATATTTAGATGAGCTTCACGCTAAAACACCTGAGTACGTACACTTAAATCAACCACAATTTGCAAACCAAACCAAAAAAGCAGTTATTTTCAAATTTTTTTTTAATGAAATTTCTACTCTGATGCTTTAATTATTTTGAGTCTTTTTTTTTTTTTGTTATTTGAGCAATGTAAACAATTTTTGAGTATTTGGGACAGACGATATTTTTCGACTAACGGGATTAAAACGGAAACTCTTGTTAGTTGATCCCGTGCAGTAGTATTTTGTTTCTTTTGCTCTGTATTAAATCCGTACCTCTAAATTTTGTGTACTTTTTATTTATGAGTTGTGGCAACTGCAAAATCGAGAGATAAAAAGGGATCACAAATTAATATCTTTAGAACTACTTTTCCCGACATCCTTTATTTTGTTTTATTTCGCTGTTTTCTTTTGTTTTCTGTTTAAATATTTATTATTTTAATAAATTGTGTTTCTTTTTCATCACACGCAACACCACCCAAAATATTCGACCTAAAGTGGCAGGTAAGACGGACTAAAGAAAATTTTATGTGTTTTTATGCCGTTATTGAAAGAATAATAATGTTTACCAAATGCGAACTAGAACTTTTCAAACATTAAACAATTATTTGTCATAATGACAGGATAATATTGCGAAATTCCGCAAAATAGCATGCGAGATGCAAGAGTGCCAAAAGTAAAAAAAAAATATTGTTTTTTTGGACTATGAGTGCGAGAGCGCTCGCCGTAAATCGTCGTTTTTATTAATTGAGTTGAACATGAAAATAACTTTAGAAAGAGAATTCCAAATCTCCCTCAAAATCGTCCTTTGTAATAGTAACATTAGTGTCACCTTTCATTATTTTGTATTTCTGTCATACAGCAAGGTTACGATGTATGTGAAATGTATTATATGGACGGATATGCATGCGTAGGATTTGTGTCCAATGTACATTGTAGAAATTACAAAGATGGCGAAAGGTGTTAAAATATTATTTCATTCTAGGAAAAACGTAAGTCATGATATATTTTGATCATCTCTTCAATCTAGAGTAAACGAATTCAAACCGAGTAAGGTCGGGCATTTTGCTAGTATTTTATAAAAATAAAGGCTTACAAATGTAATGCACTGTCAAATCTATTTGGGACATCAGTGTTTTTGCTTTTTTAAGCCCGAATATGATGATCTTCAGAGTGGTGAAATGTGCACTGTCATTATTTCCTTCCAAGAAGAATATGTTTGTTTTTAAGTCTAGCAAACCTTGTGTGTGAGTTCATCATAGAAATAATAATTTTGTACTATAATTTTCTCAGAATTTAGATAAGTGTACCGATAATAGACCGTTTTTCAATTCATAAACAAAAAATAAGCTGTTTACGCTTTCTAGAGAGTGAAAGTAGAAGTAGGTTTGCAGATAGCACACTGTGGATGAAGATGCCTGAATTACAGGTGAGAGTATGCCTGTGGTTGTTTGGTAGTTTATTTCCTGATGAGGCTAGACTTGGTGTCTGGGTAAGTGATATTTCCTTAACACTTTTCTTTAGGAGTTAATTTCGAAATTTCATTCATAATTTGGCATAATTTTAATTAATTTAATATCACTTTGTCATTTGTTAGATAAAAAAACTGTGCATAATTTGTTTTTTTTTTTTTGTTTTTGTTCCCGAAACATGGGTGTCTATTCCTGGAACCACATTTCAGCTATAAAACTAATAATAGACATCCATGTCAAAAACTAAATCATTTTATAATTTTTTATTTATTGAATATTTGGGACAGACGATAATTTTTAACCAACGGAATGAAACGGAAACGCGTGGTGGTTGTTCACGTGCAGTGATATTTTTTGTTGTTTTCGCTCGGAATTAATTCTGGTTTTCTAAATTCTGTGCACTTTAGTATCAAGTTGTGTACCTGTGAGAGATCGTGAGATAAAAAACAATCACGAATATATCATATTTGTTTAATGTTGATGGTTGCTGTTGAAGTAAAAATTATTTAAGAATATCTTATCATTTTGTAAAAAAATATAAACGTGTACCATGCTTTCTTAATATCCCATAATTTTTATTTGTCTTATATATATATATATATATATATATATATATATATATATATATATATATATATATATATATATATATATATATATATATATATATATATATATATATATATATATATATATATATATATATATAAATAAGAATGGAGTGTTTGTTTGTACATTCAATATTTTCGACCCATTTCAAGTTTTCTATCCGTTTTGGACCCTTCTGATGCCGAATCCGCCTTTTTCTCGTTTGGTGTCTGTCTGTCTGTCTGTCTGTCTGTATGTTGTGCCCTATACACGTCCACGCGGTTTAAGATATTTTCATGAAAATTTGCATACAGTGAGTACTTAACATCATTTAGTGAGTGGCATTGGTTGCGAAAGTCTGTCTGTCCGTCTTTCTGTTCTATGCTCGATTTTGTGTTTGTGTGTTTGTGTAGACATCACATGAATTGTATTCCAGATATTTGATTGCATTGTATTTTATTTTATACATTATCTATTAGTTTAGTGAATGCAATATTAAACATTTCTTTATTGTTATATTTAGTTGAGTTTCATGCTAAAACACCTGAGTAAGTATACTTAAATCAACCATAATTTGGTAGTTTTGGAAAAATTGGAATGTCTATTGAATATTACGATTACTTCGATTGCTTTACCAGTACTGCTGAAAAAGTAATTATTCTTCAACATTTTTTTTTTTTTTTTTTTTTTTTTATGGAATTTCATATTTGATACTTTATTTATTTCGAGTCTTATTTTTATTCTTTGCGCAATGAAAATGATTTCCGAATATTTGGGACAGACGATATTTTTCAATGAAACGACAATGAACAAGATCGCTCGAGCAGTGATATAGTTTTTGATTCTTTCGCTCTGAATTAATTTCACATTTCTAAATTTTGTACACTTTTAGTTGTAAGTTGTGGCAACTGTGCGGGATCAAGAGATAAAATTGAATCACAAATTAATATCTTTAGAACAATTTTTTGCGACATCTTTTATTTTGTTTTACTTCGCTGTTTCCTGTTTTAAATATTTATTATTTTAATAAATGTGTTTTCCTTCTCATCACACGCAACAGCACCACAAAGTATTAGACCTAAAAATGTTAGGTGAGTCAGTATATTCAGTAAATTTAAAGTGTAGTTATGCCATTATTGAAAGAATAATGCCGTTATTTAAAGAATAATGCCGTTATTTAAAGAATATTGCCGTTATTTAAAGTATAATGCCGTTATTGAAAGAATAATAATGTTTATTAATCCAAACTGGAACTTTTTCCAACGTTAAAAAATTCGTTGAAATAATGACAGGAGAAGATTGCAAAATTTCACAATGTCGGTCGCATACAGGAGGCAAGAGTGCCACAAGTAAAAAAATATTGTTTTGTTGACTATGAGTGCGAGAGCACTCGCCGTAAATCGTAATTTTAATTAATTGAGTTGAACATGAAAAGAACTTAAGAAAGTGAATTCCAAATCTTCCTATAAATCGTCTTTTATAGTAGCAACCTTATTATCACCTTTCGACATTTTGTAGCTTTGTCATACAGCAATTGTGCGATGTATGTGAAATGTATTACATGAATGGATATGCATGTGTAGGATTTGTGTCCAAAGTAAGTTGTAGAAAATATAAAGATGGCGAAAGATGTTAAAATAAATTTTTATTCTACAAAAAACGTAAGTCGTTATATATTTTGATTATCTCTTCAATCTAGAGTAAACCAATTCAAACCGAGTAAGGTCGGGTATTTTGCTAGTATATATATATATATATATATATATATATATATATATATATATATATATGTATATATATATATATATATATATATATATATATATATATATGTATATATATATATATATATATATATATATATATATATATATATATATATATATATATATATATATATGTAAGATTCGTGTTGTTCTGTTTGGTAAGGTCTATATTAAAGACTTCGAATCTTACAGCACATTGACATTTAATGAATAAATATATACAATTATTATGTACAGTTGAGTAAAATTTAAAACAGTTCCGTCATTATCTGCAGCAGTCGTCTCTGCTCGGAAAAAATACGTCAGCTCTCAATGGCGTCCAGGGGAAAAGTGTCTGTTCTATTAATTTTCTCGTAACTGAATACCAGAATGTGAATGGCTCGTGACAGTCTTGCCTTGCATTCCTACTACAATGCAACTGACTCCTACCAGTCTCGTTGCTCTTATAATGAGTTCTTTCCAGACTAGTAGACAACTACCGTTGTCTAGTATTCCTACAACCGGCCATCCTGATGATCTTTCGTCCTCGAAAGGAACACGACAAACCTAAAAAAACAAAACACAAAACAGTATCTGGGAATACATTGATTCAGTATTAGTTATTGAACCACGACTTCATATGGTCAGCTGATGTCGACGTCAAGTTCGGTCCTTCATGGTTTCCAACTTTCTCAACGTCATAGCGATCATGGGGTTTCACTTTCTTCACTCGATATGGTCCTAAGAATTTCGGTCGTAATTTCATTCCGACACCAAATTGAGTCCGCTGAATTGCAATAAGATCGCCCTCTTTGTATTGATGAGGTTTCTTCCTCTTCTTATCATACGTTCTTTTATTCTCTTCCTGAATTTTTAGGATATTCTCTTTGGCATCGTCTCTTAATTTCTTCCTCTTCTCTAGAAAAACTTCAGTATATTCTTCTTCTAAAAGCTGGACTATCTTGAGATATTCTTTGTTTCGCATTTTCACACAGTTTCGAAAGTTCCTTCTATCCGTCTTTTCCGTCAACTCGTCTTTTCCGTCTACGCGTTTTTTCGTCTACGCGTTTTTTTGTCTACGCGTTTTTTCGTCTACGCGTTTTTTCGTCTACGCGTTTTTTCGTCTACGCGTTTTTTCGTCTACGCGTTTTCTTTTTTGTCGTTTCAGTCTATCATCAGCACCACGTCAGGAGAAGTCATGAAACTGTTCTTGCAGATGATTAAAACACAAGTCCAGGTTTGCATAGGGAGTCAAAACATTCCGCCGGCCGGTTCAATCATCACTGCTTTCGGGGTCTGCTAATCCGTCGTCACTACCCTTAGTTGGAGCTTGTACGAAGGAGGAGAATCGTCGCGGTCGTCAACGGTTTTTCACATCGCAGTCGAACCCCCATTTTTTGTAAGATTCGTGTTGTTCTGTTTGGTAAGGTCTATATTAAAGACTTCGAATCTTACAGCACATTGACATTTAATGAATAAATATATACAATTATTATGTACAGTTGAGTAAAATTTAAAACAGTTCCGTCATTATCTGCAGCAGTCGTCTCTGCTCGGAAAAAATACGTCAGCTCTCAATGGCGTCCAGGGGAAAAAGTGTCTGTTCTATTAATTTTCTCGTAACTGAATACCAGAATGTGAATGGCTCGTGACAGTCTTGCCTTGCATTCCTACTACAATGCAACTGACTCCTACCAGTCTCGTTGCTCTTATAATGAGTTCTTTCCAGACTAGTAGACAACTACCGTTGTCTAGTATTCCTACATATATATATATATATATATATATACATATATATATACATATATATATATATATATATGTACATATATATATATATATATATATACACATATATATGTATATATATACATATATATATACATATATATATATATGTACATATATATATATATACACATATATATGTATATATATACATATATATATACATATATATACATATATGTAACGTTATTGTTTTTGCTAACGTTTTGTCCAATAAAACATGCACTGTATTAGTAGTACAAAAGAGTGTCTAATACTGAATTTTTGAAAATTTCAAGTATATTATTGATGTCTATAAGAACCATAATTTTAAATGTTTAAAACAAACAGAATGAGATAAAAAAATAAATTTGTTGAAAAATAAATCAATTTGTAAAGATAACCTATCAAAATAAATGATGTGGTTCACGCACATGCACAAAATTTATCTTAAAGTGTCTATTACCGGTACACTTACCTTATGTTTTTGACTTGGTGTGTTTCATTTCTATGCCTACGATATACGTAGTGAATATACAGGGGTTGGACAAAAATATTGAAACAACTCATAAAATGCATACTTGAAAAGAAATGTTTATTATAGTGAAATGAGGTGGCACTGGTGTTTCCACCTATTGACGCCACCTATACAACGTCGTAAATACGCTGCGCAGGTCAGTCGTTGTCGGGGCACTGCTGTGGGAAATTGTAATTACATCAAGTCAAAGCAAACAGACTTCGAATGTGGGCAAATTGTTGGAGCTCATCTGGTGGGTGATTCCGTTAGCCAGGTTGCTGAAGAGTTTCAAGAGGTACTGTATCTAAGATTTATTCCGCATATTTGAAAAGCGGAAAAACTTCATCCGCTAAATCACAGAGCGGACAAAAGTGTGTATTAAGTGATCGTGACAGACTATCATTAAAGAGAATTATGACTAAAAATAAGAATTTCAAAACTTTTAAACTTAATACTGAAATGATTGTCGTGATCACAAACCCTGTGATTACCAAAACAAGGAGCTCCATAACAAGAGTATTTCTCGGTGAGCTGCAATTCAAAGACCATTAATTAGTAATGCTAATGACTGTAACAGGAAAAAGTAGTGTTTAAGTCATAAGACGTGGACTATGGAGCAGTGGAAGGCATTAATTTAGTCGGATAAGTCTTCTTTCCCACTGGTTCCCAATTCTGGTCGAGCTTACGTCTGGCGAACGCCAACCCAAGTTTACAATGCAGACTGCTTGTTGCCAAGAGAGAAATATGACAAGGTTTGGACAGCTATACCTTGGTGATCCAGTGCAAATAAAAACCATTGATGTGCTAAGTAGTTTTGGTTCTGTGTTTATGGATTGCTCTATATTCTGGTGACAATTGCAAATACTACCGAAAATAGAATACTTATAACAAGGGAAGCGATAGCTTTGAGATGTGAAGCGTCAGCAACGGTTGGTGCCATGTAATTGTGATCGTAATAAATGTCTTGTGTTTAAATGCAGTGTTAATTCCTTTGTAGCTTCTACATGCACAATTTAAAAATACAGTCCAATTTCGAGCTATAAAGGACACTTGAGTCCTTGAACGAAATGGAAGGCGGAAACAGGTCATAGATTACGGGGTGAAAATCAACGAATCAGCGGGCTTAAAATTTTACATGTCCTCTACTCGAGTAAAGGTTGGTTTTATGCGTTCGGGACCATACCCCGAAGAGAAAAATCCGACAACATTACGACGTAATTTTGAACCACGGTCAGGTGACGAGATCACACTTCAGCTGGCACACCACTCTCCCAAAATCCACCCCCCCCCAAAAAAAAAAAAAAAAAAAAAACCACGAACGATTTAACCAGCCCTCTATGCACCAGTCCCCTGTGTACACTACGGTCGTTGGTATGATTTGAACTTGCTACCTTCCGGTTGCTAGTCCTCTACTCTTTCAAACATGTTATACACACACACACACACACACACACATATATATATATATATATATATATTACCTAGGACCTTTCCATGTTGTTCATGGTAAATTGAACTCTGACTAAAGATTTTGTACAATAATGTTTTTTTCCTACAGGCTCTGTCAATTTCATGCAATGGACGAGTTAACCTTCCAGGACGCTCCATGTAATATTGTAGCCTCTGTCAAGCAGTGGTATCAAGATATGGATGTAACACATCTTCGTTGGCCTGCTCAATGTCCAGACCTAAGCCCCATAGAACATCTGTTAGACGAGTAAGAGCGACGCTTACAGACCAGGGAACCACGTCGGAAATCTACAGCTGAGCTGGTGACATTCTTACAGCAGGAATTGACACAAATACCCATAGCTGAATATCAAAACCTTGTTAAAAGTATGATCAGAAGGGTTTGTTATATAATTACAGCACGTGGGGAACCGTCCTCATAAATAAATCTTTATTTTCAGGTAGTCTTATTTCAATATCTTTAATTTACAAGGTGTTATTATCTTTGTAATATCCGTATAATACGTAATCTATAAATTCAAATTTTCAATTCAATAACCAAAAAAATCAAATTAAGACTGCTTTGTTTCCTTGTATACTGGATTAAAAATATATTCAATGCGTAAGAACAGCTATAATTGTGTAGATGAGTGGGACTAGAGTTAATCTGTATATTTAAAAAATAATATATTAGAAAATATATGTTATGAAAATATGTGTTATGAAAATATATGTTATGAAAATGTATGTAATGAAAATATATGTTATAAAAATGTATGTAATGAAAATGAGTGTGACTAGAGATAAACTGTAAATTTAAAAAATAATATATTAGAAAATATATGTAATGAAAATATATGTTATGAAAATATATGTAATGGAAATATATGTTATGAAAATATATGTTATGAAAATGTATGTTATGGTAATATATGTAATGAAAATGTATATTATGAAAACATATATTATGAAAATATATGTAATGAAAATATGTGTTATGAAAATGAGAGTGACTAGAGATAATCTGTATATTTAAAAAATATATTAGAAAAAAAATGTTATGAAAATATGTGTTATGAAAATATATGTAACGGAAATATATGTTATTAAAATATATGTTATGAAAATATATGTTCTGAAAATATATGTTATGACTAGCAAAATACCCGAACTTACTCGGTTTGAATTGATTTACTCTAGATTGAAGAGATAATCAAATTATATAATGACTTACGTTTTTGTAGAATAAAAATTTATTTTAACACCTTTCGCCATCTTTATATTTTCTACAACTTACTTTGGACACAAATCCCACACATGCATATCCTTTCATGTAATACATTTCACATACATCGCACAATTGCTGTATGACAAAGCTACAAAATGACGAAAGGTGATACTAAGGTTACTACTATAAAAGACGATTTTGAGGGAGATTTAGAATTCCCTTCTTAAGTTCTTTTCATGTTCAACTCAATTAATTAAAATTACGATTTATGGCGAGCGCTCTCGCACTCATAGTCAAAAAACAATATTTTTTTACTTGTGGCACTCTTGCCTCCGGTATGCGACATTGTGAAGTTTTGCAATCTTCTGTCATTACTACAACGAATTTTTTAATGTTGGAAAAAGTTCTAGTTTGGATTTTTAAACATTATTGTTCTTTCAATAACGGCATTATTCTTTCAATAATGGCATAACTACACTTAAATTTTACTGAACATTTATACTGACTTACCTGCCATTTTTAAGTGTAATACTTTGTGGTGCTGTTGCGTGTGATGAGAAGGAAAACACATTTATTAAAATAATAAATATTTAAAACAGGAAACAGCAAAGTAAAACAAAATAAAAGATGTCGCAAAAAATTGTTCTAAAGATATTAATTTGTTATTCAATTTTATCTCTTGATCTCGCACAGTTGCCACAACTTACAACTAAAAGTGTACAAAATTTAGAAAGGTGAAATTAATTCAGAGCGAAAGAACCAGAAAATATCACTGCTCGCGAGATCTTGTTCATTCTTGTTTCATTGAAAAATATCGTCTGTTCCAAATATTCGGAAATCGTTTTCATTGCGCAAATAATAAAAATAAGACTCGAAATAAAAGAAGTATCAGAGATGAAATTCCATAAAAAAAAAAATAATTTTTTGAAGAATAATTACTTTTTCAGCAGTACTGGTAAAACAATCGAAGTAATCGTAATATTCAATAGACATTCCAATTTTTCCAAAACTACCAAATTATGGTTGATTTAAGTATACTTACTCAGGTGTTTTAGCATGAAACTCATCTAAATATAACAATAAAGACATGTTTAATATTGCATTCCCTAAACTAATAGATAATGTATAAAATAAAATACAATGCAATCAAATATCTGGAATACAATTCATGTGATGGCTACACAAACACACAAACACAAAATCGAGCATAGAACAGAAAGACGGACAGACAGACTTTCGCAACCAATTCTACTCACTAAATGAAGATAAGTACTCACTGTATGCAAATGTCCATGAAAATATCTTAAACCGCGTGGACGTGTATAGGGCACAACATACAGACAGACAGACAGACAGACGGACAGACAGACACCAAACGAGAAAAAGGCGGATTCGGCATCAGAAGGGTCCAAAACGGATAGAAAACTTGAAATGGGTCGAAAATATTGAATGTACAAACAAACACTCCATTCTTATTTATATAGACTAGCAAAATACCTGACCTTACTCGGTTTGAATTCGTTTACTCTAGATTGAAGAGATAATCAAAATATATATTGACTTACGTTTTTTGTAGAGTAAAAATTTATTTTAACACCTTTCGCCATCTTTATATTTTCTACAACTTACTTTGGACACAAATCCTACACATGCATATCCATTCATGTAATACATTTCACATACATCGCACAATTGCTGTATGACAAAGCTCAAAAAGACGAAAGGTGATACTAAGGTTACTACTAAAAAAGACGATTTATAGGAAGATTTGGAATTCCCTTTCTTAAGTTGTTTTCATGTGCAACTCAATTAAATAAAATTACGATTTACGGCGAGTGCTCTCGCACTCATAGTCAACAAAACAATAATTTTTTACCTGTGGCACTCTTGCCTCCGGTATGCGACATTGTGAAATTTTGCAATCTTCTCCTGTCATTACTACAACGAATTTTTTAATGTTGGAAAAAGTTCTAGTTTGGATTTTTAAACATTATTATTATTTCAATAACGACATTATTCTTTAAATAACGGCATTATTCTTTAAATAACGGCATTATTCTTTAAATAACGGCATTATTCTTTAAATAAGGGCATAACTACACTTAAAATTTACTGAAAATTTATACTGACTTACCTAACATTTTTAAGTCTAATACTTTGTGGTGCTGTTGGGTGTGATGAGAAGGTAAACACATTTATTAAAATAATAAATATTTAAAACAGGAAACAGCGAAGTAAAACAAAATAAAAGATGTCGTAAAAATTGTTCCAAAGGTATTAATTTGTGATTCAATTTTATCTCTTGATCTCGCACAGTTGCCACAACTTACAACTAAAAGTGTACAAAATTTAGAAATGTGAAATTAATTCAGAGCGAAAGAACCAGAAAAATATCACTGCTCGCGCGATCGTGTTCATTCTCGTTTCATTGAAAAATATCGTCTGTCCCAAATTTTCGGAAATCGTTTTCATTGCGAAAGAATAAAAATAAGACTCGAAATAAATGACGTATCAGAAGTGAAATTCCATACAAAAAATAATTTTTTGAAGAATAATTACTTTTTCAGCAGTACTGGTAAAGCAATCGAATTAATCGTAATATTCAATAGACATTCCAATTTTTCCAAAACTACCAAATTATGTTTGATTTAAGTATACTTACTCAGGTGTTTTAGCATGAAACTCGTCTAAATATAACAATAAAGAAATGTTTAATATTGCATTCACTAAATTATTAGATAATGTATAAAATAAAATACAATGCAATCAAATATCTGGAATACAATTCATGTGATGGCTACACAAACACACAAACACAAAATCGAGCATAGAACAGAAAGACGGACAGACAGACTTTCGCAACCAATTCCACTCACTAAATCAAGATAAGTACTCTCTGTATGCAAATTTCCATGAAAATATCTTAAAACGCGTGGACGTGTATAGGGCACAACATACAGACAGACAGACAGACAGACAGACAGACAGACAGACACCAAACGAGAAAAAGGCGGATTCGGCATCAGAAGGGTCCAAAACGGATAAAAAACTTGAAATGCGTCGAAAATATTGAATGTACAAACAAACACTCCATTCTTATTTATATAGATAATGTATGTAATGAAAATGTATATTAAGAAAATATATGTTATGAAAATAAATGTTATTATATTCGATTTCACATACATATCTTTATTTCATTGACGCATCAGAAGTTCTGGTATGCATTATGAGGCTTTATCTGTAATTTTAACAGCATAAATCCTAATTTGTACGCTTTTATTTTCGTCTTGCAGAACGTAAAAATGCATACAAAAATATATCAGTATTTTTAAAACAAATTATACTTGTAAATGTATGACATTCTTTCAAATGCTTTTACCAAGTTGCCAATTTGCTTTATAGAAGAGTATTAAACTTATTATACCACAATATCATACTTAATTTCCTATGCAGTTTTCTTATATGTTCTTTATGTAAACTGTGAAAACTAATTGTTATTTTTGTAACAATGAACACTAATGTTTGCTTGAAACAAATATTTATATTTTAATGTAATTTTATTCATGAGATCAAAAAAAATCCACACCCTTTTCTTCATCAATTATTAGGTTGTAGCGTGGGACATATTTACTCAAATAGTTTCATTAATAGACACAAAAATTATTGTTAAAATATTCTAGAGAAGAAAATCTGCTTTGGAACTCGAGAAAATGTTAATATTTGAACTACACACCAAAAATGTATATTGCTATTTTTAAGTCATTTGATTGAGACGTGTTTTGATACAGGGGGATGGAATTATAAAAAAAATTTATATGACAGTTTAACCTTTTGCGTTTTCCACTTTATTACATTCCAGATCAATACTTTATGTGACTATCCTTTGATAGTACACCTCCTAGATTATATTTGAAATTCCGTGCTTGAAGTCAATATTTGTTCGGTGTTCAAAAAGTCTGGTGTACAAACCTTCTCTTTCAGGAAATTCAACTGTGCATACAAAGGCTTCTGAAATTTATCTTTTACAGCTATCAAAGTATGTATCATCCTTCAGTTTGTGTCAAATATCAAATCAATATTTGAAGAATTTTAAAATGAAAGTGTGATTACAAATGTTCACCTTTTCCAAAGATATATATTTTTAAATTCGTATTGTTCCAGTAATTACATAAATACGCCATGGATTTAATAATTTCAATTTATTACTATGCAAATTTTACAGGTAAGAATTAATTTGAGCGATTGTAAAACGGTATACTTGAATATATAAATCAAATAAGAAAACAAATCTTAAAAATAGAGTGCCATTTTAAATAATTACATTTGTTTGTACTGTGTCTAGTGTCAGATTTGTGAACTGTAATTATAATTTCAGGTGAATTTTAGTCGTGAAAATCAAAGTTCATTTAAAATAAAATTTGAACAAACAAATTCAAACAAAGTGAATCGTCCCAACCCTCTTCCACATTTGATCTATAAAAATGAATAATATATGACGGTTATTTTAACTCTCTAAAAACAAAATATTTATTACCAAAAAAGTCTAGGTGGATATCCGTAAGATTGAAAATGCTTTCAAATCACTGTTGTGGAAAATTCTGATGTTGAAAACAGCAGCATCTTCATTGGATAGTCTGCTTCAAAAAATATTGCAACTTAAAAAGAATGAAAAAATATACACATCACACATATACACAAGAATACACTTATCGCATCTTGTTATGCTTATCTTTCGATTCTAGAAATTAATCAAGGGTTTTAGACACCTTAAACTAAAACCATCTACACAGTTATGAAGACGTTAACTAAGAAAGAACGATGGAAATCGAGCACACTTGAAACCAAACCCATTAGATTGGAAGAAATTCTGCTTGATTCTCATAAATTCTTAAAAATAAAATATTAAACCAGTCCAACTGTTAAACATGTGTTGAAATATAGGATGCATTTATCTGCCCAACTAAATAGATGCACCGTGTCGAAATATTTCTTCATACGTGAAGTAATAAAACATTTCACGGGAAAAGATCCATACTTTTTAAACTAGAAAACACAAAAAAATAGATAGAAACTATCTTTAAATCTTTTGAACCATGAAATTAATGCTGACTATGAACTAGGACCGGTTACCCAATAGGTTAAAGTCACTGAGAGTTTTAAAAAACATGAATGTATTTCGTGGTTGAAATGAAGACATATTTTTCTTTCATTTCAACTCCATCACCCCGAAAGTGTTTCGCAGCGTCAGTCCAACTGTAAAATCAATACAGTTGTTCAAAGTGTGCAGACACCATCCATCAAAAAGTCACTTTCCCTTTGCATATGAAATGATGGGAAGAGACGGAGAAAAGTAAGTATATACAGAAATAACCTACGAAACATGTAGTAACTTCGAACTCACATTTCCTTTGAAAACATTATCGGAAACTTAGAGGAATTCTCGGAGCGTATAACACGGGGCTAAAGCGTTATAAAAATATTTGAAATCGAAAGGAAAGTTTCGTAAAGTAGAAAGGAATCACTGATGAGCTGGTCTGAAAGGAACCAAGATTTTCAGAAATTTCTTGAGGAAGAATGCATTTGAAATGTTCGGCATATATTGCAAAAAGTACTGTGCCGTATCCAATCAAAACCATTGCTTACTTTTCTATTATTGCAAACTCTGTGAGTGTTACTTCTCATCTAAAAATATGATCCGTTTTATAAGCAACGACTCAAATTCATAATATCTACCCAATGAGCCGACCAACCGATATAGTGGTTAAGGTGTTAGTCTCTAGGTTCCTGATTCGAATCCGAGTCAGGGCATAGATGTTTGTAAGCGTGTTGTGTAGATGCGACTGGCGCACCTTAAATCTGTCGTGACTGAAAGTCCTCACGTTGGGCTGGTGTGGAAGTTTGGAGAGTGGGTTGTCAGCTCAGGTGGTTGCCACATCATCTGACAGTGGATCAAAATTACGTGGTGTCATCAATACCCCGTTCTGTTGCTCTAGTATTATTTTAATTTAAAAAAAGTCCTCACGTTGGGTTGGTGTGGAGAGTGGGGTGCCAGCTCAGATGTTGCCTCGTCATCTGACCGTGGTTCAAAATTACGTGGTGATAACTAATTGAATACCTACCCAATGACTGAACAAGTCTTACTTCAATCTCTAAACATATTGCATAAGATGATGTTACATTATTAACCCAAGTTGCTCAAGATTTAACATACTACAAGATATCACTAACATACTACTGACTAATTATCTTTCATGTAGATTCGTGTTTGATCCTGTACCCTCGCCAATAGTCGTTCTATTACTCCAGTGCGATGTTAATTAAAATGTCTTCCTATCCTCATGTAGAAACAATTCTCTCTCGCTTCACAAACAATTAGCAATTTTTACTGTTATTCTGAGGTACCAGTAAAAATTCATAACAAAATATAGGTATCTTATTTGTTTTTTCAAAATCAACTTGTATTAATCACTTTATTAGCGATTGTTGTACGTAGTCTTAGCCTTTGGTGTCCAGCATGTGAAATGGATTGTGTGCATGCACTAAGTGCTAGCATACGCATTTCTTCCAATGTAAATTGCAGAAAATATAAAAGGTAGTTTAAAAATCCTTTACCATCTTTCCTTTCATCTATTTCTTCTATTTCATTATTCTTTCTTTCATCTATCCTTTACCAAAACTATATTTGCATTTTTCTAATACAGAAAAAAGTGAGAAGTCTTGACTACTTTCAATCAACGTTTTATCAATTCAATTCTAGTAACACAGTGTTATTCTGATAGTTATTTCATACATTAAGTCTCCCATATAATAAGTCAAAACTGAGCATAAATAATTACGTGGGTTAAATACAAATATATTTAAATCAGTTCTTATACTTTACATCAGATCTGAGTCAACTGGAATAATAGCCATAGCGTTTGACAACCACTCAGAAGATCCGGGTCTAATTCGGGCTTCTAAAAGCATGGATGTTAGTGATTTTCGATATTAGGAAGAATAGCGGCTCACCAGGGTCGGTTCAAAAACCAAGTTACTAATTCATTCCTCGTGGAGCCAAACATTGATGAGGTCAGTGGTTGGGCATTAAAACGATTAAATAATAATAATAAACATTGTGTGTGTGGTTATCCGTAGGTTAAAATATATGTAAAATTAATTTATGAATCAAAACTTTCGAAACAAAGGCAATAACCTAAACAAAATATTTATTGAAATATTATATTGGTTTCTGAAAAATCAACAACAGATATTAATGTATATTACTATCATTAGAGTTAGTGATTCTTGGATGCATAGTTGGTTAATAGTTATGTTGTCAAATTACAATTTAAATTCTAATTTAAATCGAAATATTTGATTTTGCAACGAATTACGATGTATATTACTTCAATATATACACTACTTCAATTACAGAGATGATTCCGTGGATAATTCACTTAAGTGTTTCACCGATAGAATCAAGAAAACAAAATGGATACATTATTGTCGATTTCAAATGTATTAAATTGCATTTAAATAACTTTAATGGAATATTCTTTTGTTTTTCTTAAGCTTCGTGATACACAATAACATATATGGAAATCTAGTAAATTGAGTTTGATCGCACGGAATAGCGTGAATTGTGTAATTTTCAAGCAATATTGATATTCTGAATCTAAAAGTATCCTTAATGAATTATATTCCTTCCATTATTTTTACAAGCGCGTAATTCCAGCGATGATTCATGTGATTGTTTTATCAATGATAAAAGCGGCGCAGTTCCTGGAAACCCTCATTAACATGCCATTAGAATGGATTTTCCACAGAATGTGTTCTGGTAAATTGTTTCTTACATATAGTAAGTCTGCATGCAGGCCATATTTTAATGCATTCTTCGTTTGACGAAAATTGTGTGTTGTGGACACAGGCACCAACTTGAGGAAACTATTAGGTGAATAACTACAATCCTAATTGTATGAATTACGTTTGGTTTTTCGAATAATTCATTTTATTTACATAGCATTACATCTACTATCTTTATGAATGTAATTATTATTTCTCATGTGCGGGTGGAAGGATGAGCACCAACCGTTAGGAAAGCATGGCATATGAAACCCTACTAATAGTTCCCCCTGTGTTTTAACATAGAGTTTATACAAATCCAAAGATTTACGTAAAGTGCTCTTATATATCACCCTACAAGTGGTTCACATAACCTCAGCTTGCAATCTACAGCCTTCCCCGCATGACTTCTAATCTCTTTTAACAGTCTTGTGACTAATAGAATGCTTTCAAAAGATCCTATTCTAATTAAATGAGCAGGTTAGTTTAGGTAGTTAATTAACGTCGCACAAGAACAAAACAGTGGACTATTGGTGACGGTCTGGGATGAATCCCGAAACGTCAGATCCCCGAGAATAACAACATGTTTTTTTGAACCACGGTGAGATGATGAGGCAACATTTTAGATGGAACTCCACTCCACAAACGTCCACACCATACCAACGAAAGGTCATTTTAGACCACCACAGATTTAACGTGCACCAAACCCCCGTGTACACAATTGCATTTGTTTGAACAGGATTTCCAAATCGCTATCCTCTGGTTGCGAATCCGTTGTCCTTACAACTGCTCCGTACATGGTCCAAGGAAGTTAGCAAAGAAATCATTCTTTCCAAATGATTATTTTTTTAAAGGAATGAGAAATAAAATATTTCTAAGAATTTTATGTTCTAAGGAAGGAAGTAATTTCGTCTTCTCAACGGATTTTGTTCTACAGAATGATCAATAGGATATTTCCAAAATATTATAATCTTCAGATTAGACAGTCATCCCAATGGATTCCATTCCAAGGAAAGAACCAATGGAATCGTTCAAAATTTATATTATATATAAATTAAAGGACCAATGGAATATTTCTGAAGGCAGAAATATTTTATGGATTATTTATAAATATATGGTTATTTTTATTAAGTGTGTTATGGGATAAAAACATCTGAGGGCCATTTAAATATTTAGAACACCCAATTGCAGGATCTTGCCGGCATACCACCCAATTACAATTTTGCAGGGTTCGGAAAATTGAAGAGGTTTTAGTAAAGTTTTGTCTGTCGGTTCTATCTAGATTCAAAACTTCATACATCTTTTCAATGTGCTTATAGTAATAAGTTTTGTCGGTCGGTTCTTTCTAGATTCAAAACTTTATACATCTTTTCAATGTGCTTATAGTAATAAAGTCAGATTGAGTTATACTGCATAACTATTTTTCATCCATACTTGATCATTTCTGATGTTCTCTCTCTCATATGTGTGAATCCTAATAAATGATACCTACAACTCGGCCCTCCTTTTTGCTGACATATCTATATAACTTAATGAGTTAGATTGAGTTATATATATTGTAAACTATATTCCAATGTTCATAATTATATTCAGTGTTCTAAAACCAAACTCCAAGTAATTCCAATTGTTCTGCTGGCATTTTGTCCAAAATTTAAAAAACTGCAGCTAAATCGAAAACAGACGCAAAACACAATTATCGGCTAAATGCACTCATTGCTATAAAAATTTGCGCACCAAGAAAAAGTCGTCGAAATGAAACGAAATTTTATACATGTAAGTACTACTTAGATATAAGTCAGTGATTAGAAAATCAAAGAAAAAGGATCACTCTTATTGCAGAAAAAAGTACAAATGTACGGAAGTTTTAGTATTCTGTTGGACCACTCTAGCGCGAATACACGATGCGATACGAGCGGGCATTGAGGCATACAAGTTCCGCATGATGTCCTGAGACATCTCGTTCCACAGTTGCTGTAAACGCGCCTCTAGCTCGACCAAACTCGTAGGGTGTCCAACTTGCCGTCCCAAATGATCCCAGATTTGCTCGATTGGTGACAAATCTGGGGATCGAGCAGCCAGGTAAGGGTGGTAATGTGGCGGAGGCAGTCTTGTGACATCCTTGCTGTGTGTGGCCGAACATTGTCTTGTTGAAAAATTGCTCCTGGGAGCCCTGTCATGAGTGGCATCACATGTGGCTGAAGGATGTCATGGACGTACCCCTGGGCTGCCATTGTGCCATGGATCAATATTAGGGGTGACCGTGTATCCTAAGCAATGGCACCCCATACCATCACACCAGCTGTGGGAGCGTTGCGTCGCTGTAAAGCAAAGGCAGGATTGAAGCGTTCACCACGGGGCCTCCACACACGAACACGATTGTCATCACTGCTCAAATTGATTCTAGATTCGTCGCTGAAGACGACCTGGTTCTACTCCGTTGCAGTCCAATCCCGTCGTGTGCGACACCACTCCAAACGGAGGCGTCGGTGGGTGAGTGTCATTGGCAGCACACGTAATGGGCAGCGCGATACCAGATGTTCTTCAGCCAGGCACCTTGCGATGGTTCGGGATGTCACAGGGGCCTGTAGTGAAGGTGCTGCTTGTGTCTGGTTAGCGGCCAATGAGGCAGTTGCCTCTACGCGTGCGTTTCGTATGATGTGACAGTCTTCCCGACGACTGGTCTGTCGAGGGCATCCTGAGCCTGGTCGCCGTGTAAATGATGTCTCTTCTGACCACTGGTCCCAACACCTCCTCACAGTAAAATCAGAACGGCCTACTTGACGAGCTACTCACCGACCAGCTTCCATCATACCGATAATTCTTCCACTCTCGAATTCTGACAGCTGCTCATATTGTCTTCGACGGCGGCGTAACGGCATGTCTACTTCAGCTTTTCCTTTGCAAAAGATTAAGTACACTCAAAAAAGCTCTGCTTACCTGTTTTATATTCCAAGGGGAACGAAGTTCAACGCCCTCTAGTGGCATTATGCAATGCGCAATCACGCTGCATTTCTAATCATTTGCATATCTGGCCGAGATGTACCTTCATGCCAAGTTTCGTTACGATCTCATACTTATTTCTTGGTGCGCAAATTTTTATGGCAATGAGTGTATGAATTACATATAAAACATCAAACTTAATTAACTTACTTACCAAGACATACTTTCAGAGTTTGCGATTCTGTCGATAACTTTTGAAGTTAAATATTTAATCATTGGCATAGAAGATGTGTTATTGATAAAGTGTTTGTGGTAATTTGGGGAGATGTAGGAAGGTTGTTCCGTAGCTTGAGAAGAAAAAAAGGGGTTTGGCAAGGAGCGCACATTGCATTGCAGAACATCATAACTTATAATAAAAAAACAAAATCGGCCAAAATTTTAATAAAATTATGTAAAAATTGATCTGCGACGTACGTTGCAGTTATAAGCACTTACTGCTTCCGGGAATATATTTTTCATGCACATGTGCTCATTTCACTTACTCTCTCTTACACATGCAGGAAGGCTGCTAAAGGATCCCTAGGACTCAGTTCTTTCTGTTTTCCTGACATAGCATACGACCTATTGAGTCATATTGGATTATAAGGCATTGCCATACCACAGTCATATTTAAGGCAATGGAATTTTTCCCCTGATGGTCCTTTCGATTGGGATGTGACCAAACATGTGTATTTACTATATTTATTACTTATACCGGGTATGGAGCCACAAAAAAGCTTGGCATAACATGCTCGGCGCCCCAGAAAATGTGACTACCGGTTGCCTTCAAAAAAGACCGGATCAGACCGACGTGTGGTTCCTTTCCGTGAAGAAGGCCCGCAGTCATTCCACGGCTGGCCGATTTCCAAGAAGGATTGCCGATCTGACACGAGATGATGGATGTTGGGGACACTTACGCGGCAAATGTCACGTCGTCACCCGGGAGGTCCCCGGCGTCCGCGAGATGACACGCGACTTGATGGACGATGCGACAGCGTGCCGTGATCGCGATTGAAAAGCTCTCGCTTCGCCTTTTTTGCCTTTTGCCACCGCATCTTGAAAGGGGTTCTTTCATTTTTTAATTGATTTGACGTGTAACGGTGTAGATAGTGTCAATAATGGTACCCATGGAACGGGGACGCCACCTCCGTGAAAGGCGGGCATTAATTGAATCATTCCGCTAAATGGTCTGGAGGACTGGTGTGGCCAGACTTGTTGCCAAAAAAGTGGCGAACGGAGCGGTAATGAACGATGCGAATTGCGAGCTAAATGATTACATTTTTAGAACGGGTAATGGAATGTGGTATATGTTCTATAAATATAGGTACTGGGGTGAACATAACTTGATTGTACGCAATTGTGGTATAGATTGATTAGTTTTTTTGGCGTAATGACCATATTTGGCGAAATTGCCAGTGTTAAGTAATAGTGCAAACGAACGGATGAAGATAATTGGATAAAGATCGCTTGAACATCCTCCTGCTGTAGCGACTTCCATGTTTACCTAAGGCAGTATGCCTCATGGTGATATATACTGCATTTTTCCCCTGTAAAATACAGTTATTTATGTAATAAATGTATTCGGTATGAAAATTTGCAGGAATATTAATTTAAAAACAGAAAACGTATTTAATAATTAAATACTTTGAATGTAACAATTTTAATATTAATTTTACTGACCACAATGTCATAATACTTTCAGCAAATAAAATCTATTACGTGCGTGTGCAGTATTTAGAGTGTGTTTCACTCTGTAAATCAGCGTATCGCTTTTACGCTTGATTGTTACGCTGATAACTTGACTGTACGCAATTATGGTATAGATTGATTAGTTGTTTTGGCGTAATGACCATATTTGGCGAAATTGCCAGTGTTAAGTAATAGTGCAAAAGAACGGATGAAGATAATTGAATAAAGATCGCTTGAACATTCTCCTGGTGTCGCGACTTCAATGTTTAGCTAATGCAGTATGTCCCATGGTGATATATACTGCATCTTTCCCCCGTAAAATATAGTTATTTATGTAATAAATGTATTCGGAATGAAAGTTTGCAAGAATATTAATTTGAAAACAGAAAAACGTATTTAAAAATTATATGCTTTGAATATAACAATTTTAATATTAATTTTACTGACCACAATGTCATAATTTTTTCAGCGATTAAAATCTATTACGTGCGTGTGCAGTACTTAGAGTGTGTTTCACTCTGCAAATCAGCGTATCGCATTTACACTTGAGCAATACCTGTTTGTATGGAATTTTATTGAATTTATTTTAAAGGTGGATTAAAATAGGTTTTAATTTCATAAACATCTGCTTTGTATATATTATAAATTTCACTGTAATCGATTAATTCGCTTTTGTAATTTAAGAAAACAGGATTTGTTAAATTGAATTACAAGGGTCAATAAGGTAATTTAGAACATTAAAGTATGCTACTTAATCACAAGTGCTTACAATTGAAATATACAGGGTGATTTTTTTTTAAACTGACACTATTTATAGCCATCTGTAGCTCGATCTAGTAACCAAAATGGCACCAAACTCGGTATGGAGACTAAAGATGACATGGGAAGTAGGATTCCGTGAGAAAAAAAAATTTAGTTCCAAAAATCGGCGATAGGGGTATTAATGGCGCTGTCTAATGTAAAAAGTGTAACTAAAAAAGAAAAATAATAACACATACAAAATTACAGGCAAATGTTAAGTTTTATTCACCACATTCACTTCTCCACATAGTAGGGGAGAACTCGCTGAAAGATTTTCCATACTGTGGGAAAATGCTTGTCCAATTGTCGCACTACACCCCGGTAGCTGCTTCTACCAGCAATGGTTCCCTGTAATCTGTCGTCGATTGCAGTTGCAACATCTGTTATCACCTCTTCTAACACAGGTTTAAGTCCCCCTGCCTGCACGAATTGTCAGTGACCCTGTTTCCTCGAACTTCTTATTCATTCCCTTAAAATCATTAAGCGATAAAGGCCTCTTACGTAGCTTCTGTCGGGTTCTAAACTCACGAAGAGCTGTGGATGCATTGCACAGATTAAGATAAAATAGCTTCACAGGTAAAACATGTTCTGGTAATGTGAGTGGCATATTCACTTGCGTTGGCTCACTTCAGCTGAGAATATTTTTCGGAGCTGTCTGCATGTATTTATAGCCCAAATTACTGGCGCTGTTGTCACATACGAAAGAATAAATTTGCATTTTGCTTTGATACCTGTGTTTTATACTAATTCTCGGTTTGGTAAGCTACAACAGCGTCATAAATACCCCTATCGGTGATTTTTGGAACTAATTTCTTTTCACGGAATCCTACTTTCCATGTTATCATTAGTCTCTTTGCCGAGTTTGGTGCCATTTCGGTTGTTAGATCGATCTACAGGTGACTGAATAGTGTCAGTTTAAAAAAAATCACCCTGTATATTGGAGATTGACAGTTCACTGCTTCAAGTCTCGCATCTGACGATCGGAATCAATGTTCTTTTCTTTTATAAAGTCCCACAGATCATGTAGGTTCATTGCTCCGCAGCCGTATTCATGCCGTTCGCTCAGTCCCTACACGTTTAAGTTTGCACTGCTCATTTTGCAGATTATTCTTTACACCACAATTCAAAACTATGTGATTATATTTTGATTGTTTAGTTTTTAAAATAAAGTGAATTTAGTACTTTAAATTTCCTATGTATAATATTTGAAAGGAAAAAGCAAATTCTTGCTTTGAGTTTTGGGGGTTAGATCAAACATCAACAAGCTGCCATAAAAATGAGTCAAAGAAACATTAAGTATAAAGTTATTACATTTTTGACTTCTTTATATCTAATTACTTCATACATTGTAAATTTTACGTACATCAATCATGAAATTTCCTACGCTGATGAATTATTCAGCACATAAAACGCATAATAGACCATATACAATCTAAAATCCGAACCTAAATATGGAAACATAATACATTCTGTGTTCCAATACTTATGACTTCAATTTCTGTGTTTATTCAAGTTTCCAAGACAACAAAATATTCTTGACTTACGGCCGTGGTTCTGAATACAAATATTTACTAAACCCCAAATAGCTGGTTGATTTGATTGTCTGTAGTTATTTCTAAATACCGACAGTAAATATCTACCAAGAAACAAGGGGTCAAGAAACATTAACTAAAGTGATTATATTTTATGTTTCTTCATATATAATTATTCTAAAAATTAAACATTTTGTATACATCAACCATGCAAATGTATTCATCTCCTAAGAATAGCATAACCTGAAATCGGAACCCAAATATGGAAACATAACATATACTATTTCGGGTACATTTTATGTTTTCAAAGATACCAAAACTTCTATGTGTATTCAAGTTTCTAAGCTGACAAATTATTTCGGACTTACCCGTGGTTCTGAAAACAAAAAATATTTATTAAAATGAAATTGTTAATGATCTTTGCAGCATTGTTTTCTGAGTTGCACATAATCCCAGCCACAAGTTTCATTCCGAAATAAAAGACTCGTACGTCTGTGTAATTAACGGCAGTATATATGTAATTACTACCTTATAATCCATGAAATTGCATTTCACCTTTCCCATCCTTGCCTTCATTTGCATGGAATCCATTTTCGGAATGTCCGGAATATTTCATGCTTCACGCATCTTGCTTTTATCTTCAAGTAAAATAATAGGAAAACTCTGCCTTCATTTTCACACATCGGTGCGCAAATGGTATTACGTAAGTTCAACGTTCCTTGCCGTTGCCGAAGAAAATATATTATGTTCGACTACGCGCGTCTAAAATAAACAAGTTTGAATTTAATGCAATAATGAAGTTTGGAATTGGATAAGGAATGATATTACAGACTGTAGAAATATTGGTAAAATGTAGTGAATAAACTAAACACAACGAACATTTTTCCCATTGTACATAAACTGCTTAATTATTTACTAATAATGAAAACTGACCGTTGTCATTAAAAATATCAATTCAATAAATTTAGATGTGTAGTATGGGTAAAATACTGGAATAGTATCGTAAACATTATAAATTGTATGTACATCAACTATGCAAATGAACAAGGTTTACATGCATAACAATACATACAAGATTTAACAAACATAACCAACTTAGTTAAGTATTAATAGAATACAAATTGAATATTATTCTTCAAAACTTGCTTGTTTAATACAGTTGCTAACACTTCGATTAAATAACTACTTTTCGGAATGCATAAGCATATTTTTTTACCGTATAAAATTTTTAAGTATGTTCATAAACTTAATCAAACTTTAAAAGATTAAGACACCAGATACTTATAACGGGTAACATGTATTAATTAGTAATTTATTATGATGATCCAAAATAGGCTTAATAAAATGTTACTTAATAGAAAATGCATATACGTATATAAATCAGACAGACATTAACTTAGATGATAAATAAACATCTATTACTTATTTTTGAATTTATTTATATTAATAGGATTCATATGATATTCGTCAATGGCCTTTTGATCAACTAGAAGTAAATACTACGTTTATATCTTTCTCCGCATATTATAAAATATAATGCTAAGTTGATATGGTTCTTAAAACTCATAAATTTTTAATATCAATAGATTTTATGAAAGAAAATATAAAGTACTCTTCTGCAAAAAAAAACCTTGCAAATAAATATTATAAATACAGAGATTTATAAAACAAAAGTCTAGTTACCGAAAATGAGATATAGTGCCAAAAGACGGAAAGTAAACTTTCACGATTGACTGAACTGTGCGTTTTATTAGAATGATACGTACGCATACTAATATCCCATCATTAGTATGTACCTGTCTCATGATTAAAATGCATAAATCATGCTATATTAGATATATTAGAATACAAAAGAATACAAAATAGAAATTGTTGTTAACATGAAATTGGCACAAGATTACTTAGATTTTTCAGCAAAACCAAGAATCGGAGCAGTCAGGAAAATATGCATGGAGAACCTTCTAGTGGTCATGGATTCAAATAGACCTGGACAACTATGACATTGAAAGTGAGAAATGATCTATAAAATTATTAATTAGCTCTTGATTTGAAGCTTCTTTTAGAAGTTTATAGTTAGTACTGTATTATCATCATATGTAAGTCTGAAACAATTTAGATTTTCTTCTGAACGCATCGCATCGTATTGTATCATTTTATCATCAACACAATATTCAAGAGCTATGCCACTATAATAGGATGCAATTCAGTTTCAGTCGTTGGAAGAGTCTTTTACACTCACTGACAAAAGTTAAGCACGGTGAGGAAAATATTAATTCCCAGAAGCCAATCTGTATTTGAGAGGCTGCAATTTGCTACAGAGGCAGTTGGAATTATGTAAATGTGTTATGTAACAGCCAATCACGGTTTCGTGTCGAAAAATATGCAAAAAAGGCATGGTTAGAGTAGTTGCATGTAAGTGCTGATAAAAATTGTTTAGAACTTTCGTACCAGTAGGTTTCAAGATAGGCGTGTTTCTATGGCTTTCAGAATGACTGATACCAAGCTCTGGCTTTCTGTGGGACGCCTTGAAACAGAGCAATAAATCACTGATGTTGCTCGTTTATTCGGCGTTCACCATTCCGAAATTTCACGATTACAGAAGCAATTCCCAACATGCCAAACAGTTGTCCGAAGACCTGTGGCTGGCCACCCAAGGGTTACGACCCCGCGGAATATCGATAAATTGCTGTTGTAGCGAAGTGGAATCAAAGAGCAACCTCCTCACGTGTGATATCTAGGGTTACAGGGTCCATTGGTAAGACTATATCTGCCACTATCTGTAGACGGGGTTCTGAGACGGCTGTCCTGTTTCGGGATGTCGTAGAACCCACTTTGAGATTGTAAGTTGCAGCAGTTGGTCCTTCTTTCGTTTTAATGGATGATAATGAGCGTCCCCATTTAGCTGGCACCGTGGACGACTATCTGGAGATTGAGGGGATTGCGCATAGGTTTGATCGTATTAACGCCTGACCTTAATCTCATTGAAAATATTTTGAATGCCCTCGGTCGTTCTGTGTTTGCACGTTTCGCATCTACAGCTAATCTCACAGAGTTTCAAAATGTTCTACATGAGGAATGGCACTTACTTGATTCTGGGGTGGTTGATCAAATCACGGAAAGTATGGTCAGACGCTATAAATTTTGTATGAGGATGACGGGTGGTCACATACCCTATTAATGTCGGTTTTGTTTGTTTGTTTTGGATTTAAACATCATTCTGTTAATGACTCCAATATGACTTCATCTCATAATTTATTAAAATTCAATATTGTTTAAATCTTTGTATTTATTCTTTGTTTTGTTTCAAGCACAAACCTATTTGCTACTTTCCTGCCGCATTTCGTATCAATCAAAGCTGTACTTGTCATTTTTTTTCGCATTTTACCTTTCGTGTTTAACTTTTGGCAGTGAGTGTAGTAAAAATATGGTCATCACTGCGAGATTCGGAATGCGAAATCGTCAAATAAAACCTGTGTCTCACATATAAGGTGCCGAAAGTGTGTAACAAACCTTTCATAGTGGATCAATGGCAAAATACAGTTAAAGTCATTTGTTGTAATAGCTGTTTGGCGAAACTAAATAAACGTTTGTTCTGTGCAGCATGTTTCAAGTGACATTGCAAGGAAAAGATGGAACCAACATGTATTAAACACATTGAAAGGAAAATGATTCACGAATATGCCATATCATCTCTGTCCAATAATGTAGGGTTCATCCGCTAATATGTTTCAAGAACAACCGATTTCAAATACTTACGAAACTTCAACGCCTCAAATATGTGGAATCATGGATGATCCATATTTGTGTAATGATGAGTTATGTGTCCTATATGGAATCACTCAGGGAAAACTGAATAATCTTTTTCATGATCTGGAAGTATCCAAGAACGAAGCAGTGTAATTCCGACCAAGATCAACAATGGGGAATGTTCTCCTAAAATTTTTTGTAAATAACCTCCGCTTAGATGTCGATGGAACTGTTGAACAAAGGCCTTCTTTAAATGAAGGATAGTCTATGGGGAAATCGTAAGTTGAGGGGAGATTTATTGCGAAAAATCCATATTTTTCCAAAATGGAGCAAAAAGAAGCATATGATTATCAAATAATAGACATACACGCGGGAGGAAATATTTACTGACACAGAAGTGAGTACTTTCAAGAAGGAATCAAATTTTATCCGGCTACAACTCGAAGGTTGCTAGCGCAGTGGGCATACACACTGAGCCACGACGGCCACTTTCTGATGATAGGAGAAAAAAATGTGCAATTCACCAAACACTGAAAAACTCGAATCCTCCTACTGGTTGTACTAATAAAATTTAGTCTGAAAACCTTTTCAAACGAAGTAATTCAGACTGCATGAGTGTCCACGTATGTTACTGAGAAATTCCGTCGACTTGAGCTAAAATTCAAGTTTCTTTATGGGTATTTACATTTAGAAGCTGTCCAGTGATGCTATGATAGACAAACGGCTTTGAAGGTGATAAAACATAAACTTGCTCATGTTTCTTTTGGTGTTAACTAAATTCCTCAGGAATGCCAGGGCAAAACGCCACTAAGAACTCTCCAAGTATATGTTATATTCTCTATTAAACAAGTGACAAGTCCATCTCTTAAGTTAAAGCAGACATTTATGATTGTCAATGGTTTTCAAATGTAGAAAAAAAACTAATGTGGTATACTAGGAGCCCCAATATAACTTACAACTGTAGTCATATTAAAGAGTAGCACCTTGAAAATAATAAAAGTTGTTGTAGCCCGTTTTAATCAGAACAAAAATAACACGTATTCTCGAAAAATCACTGGATGGTAAGAAGTTTTATCATTGTCAAGAGCCTAAAACAAAAGTTAGCACCGTAGTAAAGATAAAATAATTTTATTTGAAAACTCTGTTCAAATATTGGAATGGTGAGAATAGAATTCTACCAAAAATTGGTAACATAACAAGATTGAAATGGAAGTAATGTGAAAGTTTAAGGATTATTAAAAAATAAAGACCTGCAGATTTCAATTTGAAGTAATTGAAGAATAAAAATAAGTTATAAAAATTTATTTATTTAATGATATGGTGGACATAATTTCCTGATCGGGCTGTAACTTATATTTGTGACTGAAGTCAACTCACTTACCTTTGAAGAAATAGATTCCATATGCAAAAAAGAAGAAACGAAAGCTTGAGAAAGTGCAGCGCAATCTCATTGATGAAGAAGACCAAAACCGGGAGAAGTAGACAACTTCAAGTTATGCAAACAACAGACAGCATTAACAAGAGAGAACTGGTGACACCAAAGCTGTGAAATATGAAACAGATAATAGGATTTACCCTAAATGCAACAATTATCAAGATATATGCTTGGCTAGATCTGAAAACATGCCGCAGTATTTTGGTTGTTCTGGAAGGACCTTCATGATAATCAGAAACTTATAGTCACTATCTGAATCACAAATTATTACTTTTGATCCCAGTATTAAAAATAGTTTAGTTATATCATTAAACATGAGTGGGAAAAAAAGTTCTGCATCCGCGTCTATTGCACTTCTTGTGTATGAGTGAGCAGATAAATAAATATAAATAAGGTCATAGAGAAAATACGAAATTCAATATATTCTCTGAGAATTCATTTTACTGGATTATTATTGCTGGTGATATACAAGGAGTATAAATTGTACGAAGGCAACTCAACGCAATAGTGATTTTACGGCTTTAACACCCGCTTGAACAGAAATCAATTTCCCCTGCAAAATGAAACATCGAGTGGATCGTCCAATCTCTGACAGAGCCTGATGAATGCCATCGTCTCAACGTGCCGCCTTAAAATCGATGGCACGAGCATATGTTCTTTTTCAGTGCCTACGGAAAACATGTTCATTGCAGTCCATCACGAAATCCAACACGACTCATTAACGGTGCATTAAACTAATGATGCTTACACGATGTATTGGAAATTGCACGTGAAATAACCTGTGCCCAGCGAAAGCCTTGGAAAATTTTCCCAGTAACGATTTTCCATGTCGCATTCATAACACTCTATGGAAAGAACGAAAACTGGCCGAAAAGATCGATCTCCCTTTGCGTGAAGAAGTCGATATTTTCCCATCGGAATTTCCAGGGATTTTTGCCTTCGAGTCTATTGCTGAATCTCGTGCAACAGGCGTGAGAAATAACACACAGTGTATTGTTTGTGTGGATGTCGTGGACAAAAGTCACACGGTAGACCATATTTATGGCCTGTCTCACTAGTAGCTGAAAGAAGTCGAGCAACTATGTACAATTGTGAGGGATACCTTCTGGCATATGTGCTGCGTTGTCGTATGGTGGGTATTTATACAGGTAGAACCGATTACTATGTACAATTGTGAGGGATACCTTCTGGCATATGTGCTGCGTTGTCGTATGGTGGGTATTTATACAGGTAGAACCGATTACTAAGCATTGATGGATGTTGTCACGGAAATATGAAATGAAATGTTTGGACTCGTTTTTACCCCTTTCGTAAATTCGTAATTGACCTTGATAAATATTTTTAGAATTGAAAAAATATAAATATATAGACTGATTTAAAATAAATTATACAAATTTAAACTTTATATACCAAATGTTTTCCATCTTCATTACTGAGTAACTCTATGATCGCTATCAAGTGGACATTATAAATATTAATATGAATGTACTTATGGTAATGTATTTTTATGCGTTAATTTCGGTAATACCACAAATAAAAATACATTTCTTAAACCTTGCTGACTTATCTATCCCCACATGACGATACGTTATATAATTTATATATGTATATACATCATGAAAAAGTTTAATGATACATGTTCAGTCCAGGTGAAAAAAACGAACCCCTCTTCATTCAAACCAATTTTACAAGAGTTCAAAGATGGAACTAAACAAAGAATAACAACTTTTAAAAATGTATTTAATAAGGGGCTGTCTTCATATTAAATCTAGCATCAACTTCACATTTTCCGATAGTAACACTCGATAGTGATGCAAAATTTAGAATCTGTATTATAATTTAACTTCCGATACCAAGTTTTAGTCATCCATGAATACAGAAAGTTTTGAGCTCTTAATGTTAAATCAGTATCCAAAACGATTATGAATAGCTTCGTAATAATACTCTTACAGAACTGATATTTTGTAACATGTTGTTATTGAGGTACCAAACAAAAGATACATAATGTTTTAGTTATTTCAATTAATTTTTATTTTTCAACATTTATTATAACATTAATATTCAAAAACATTATTAATCTAAAAGCCGTGATACATTTTGACTGAAATTTTTCAGGAAAATTTTTAACATTGCCATAAATTATTTTAACTCATTCCTCTGGATAGTTTGTGAGGTACACTTAAATTTTCGTCACTACGATAATTTTAGAAGAGCATCAAAAAGTAGAAGAACATTTGCAAATCTGAGGAATGTGTAAATTTATTTACATGCTTGGAAATATCATTTATGTCATCTGTTATACTTGCCTCCGACCTGAACAGCTATTGCAAAATTGCGATAAGAGTTATTATTACAGTAAGTGTAGTTTTTAATAAATCTGACGTAATAGTAACTGAATAAGTTTAATTTCTATCATTAACTAAGTTAAAAATTGATGCTCACTGTAAAATCACTGTAGATATTGATTATCATTTTTTATAAATTTCTCGTCCATCAAAATCTGGTCAATTTTGCTAATGACAGTATACCTTATGAAAACAACCACCAGGGATTTAGGTTCTTTGTAATCTTCTTTTAGTCAAGCAATAAATGTACATTTTTAATAAACTATAAATAATATCGATATACGAATATTCACTTTCAATGTGATGGTCCTTGAAAAGGTGTATTCTTTATCATACAATATCCCCAGTAAATTCATGAAATTTCATGTCTAGACTTTGACGATGGAAAATCTGAAAAATGGTGTTAACAATATATATTCTGTTTATGTAAAATTTGATATGAAAACTAACCTCTATTCAATGTGTTTCCGTTTATATTGTAGATATATATGTATACCATTATTTGCTATTAAATTCTAGTTTTGAATTTGCTTGACAGTGCAAATCCTCGAAATATGACTGTTCTTATATCAGTATTCATGATACGTGTACTTAAACATATATTATTATTTCATACGTAACCAAAAATAAATATTTAAACTGATATAAAAGTCGAGTCAAATAAGTAATGTGAAAGGAAAATTTATAAGTTTTCTTCTGAAAAATGCATTACTCTATTTCATAATTTTTAAATCATAAAACTAGATGTTTGGAAACATGCTTATTTCATAGAATGGTTTCTTCGGTTTTAATTTTCTATAAATTGTGTTATACTTTAATCCTCTGAGGGGTTTCACACACATATATTCATCCTGAATTCTGTAGTCTTTCCTGCATGACTAGTTATCAGTTTTTAACAGGAAACAAATATCTTGCATGAGGTCGTGCTCAAACTGTATTCCGATTCTCAAGGGCAAAAAATCTATACATAACCGGTTGATATTCTAACTGGAGCCAACACATACATACTACTGTTTTGTGTGCTGATCCTTGTACTTTTAAGATTTTGATTAACCCGATGACGAATGTACACGCATATATCAATTATGTAATCTGAAATCTTTAATTTTTAATTAATAGAAGATTTTATCATATTCTTTAAGGGGGTCCGGGACACAAAAATCATCAAATTTTCGAAATTTTTTTTATTATTTCAAGAAATTCTCTGTGTTTTTCTGCTTAAAATGACGACTAAATCATATTTCTATCTTAATTAGAACTATAGATATAGTAATTATTGTGGTGCGTTGTTTTAAAAATTTAACACTCTTGACAGTTGTTGTCATGGCAACAACATCTTTATTTAAAACTTTAAATTCGTCTTTTTCCATGATACATTTTTTTCAAGATTTCCTGTATTCAAATTGCTATAAGTCGAAAACCGATAAAGTTTAAGGTTTGAAATTCGGAATATATCTTTTTCAAACAATATACTTTAATTTTGATTCAACAAATTTGAAACAAATATTTGCTATTTAAAATTTTTTTTTTAATTTTCATTCAAATATAGTTTATTTTTTATTAAATTGATATTTTTTTTAATTGCTGAATCAAAATTAAAGTTTATAAATTTGTAAATAATTTACTGCAAGAATTTTGAAAATTGATCAAGAATATTTTGAGTTTTAGCAATTTAAAAGGACCCCTCTTTTTTTGAAAAAATTTGAATTTCAAATTTTTAAAACACTTATGGAAAAATTTTGTGTTGTGATTTTGCTTATTAGTTAGATGGGTAATCAGTAGAAAAAAAATTAAAAATTCTAAATTAATTAAAAAAACAAAAACGTTTCAATGTGTCCCGGAACCCCTTAAGCCAATCAATGTGGTTTTTTAGTTTCAATATTTGTTATCTGAAAAGCAATACTTCACTACTTGGAAATCTCGTGGTTCTCATAGAATGAAATTATTCATGCTATGATGTCTAAAAATGTTAAGCATTTGTGGCAGCAATCACCATGCAAATTTCAAGCACGTTAGAACGAGGCTATCATCTAACAGCTCTGTGCGAAACCCTGTATAAAGTCGCATGAGCTCGAGCTATTATTTCACTCATTCACTTACTCGCTTATTCGAGACTTAATTTATTGTTATATGTATGCATAAATTTCTTTTTGTAAATATATCTTCTGTTATTGTAAAGTAGGCTTAAATAAAATACGTTTTGCCTTGGCGATTTTCTTTTTTTGGCATTCTTCTAGTAGCGAGTTATGGTAGATAAAGGCAATCCATCTGTCTTTACTGTTATTGTGGTTTTCTTAGCAACCAGTAACTTTCAATTTTTATTTTAAATATTCTAGAAAGTTCCTCCGAAATCCATTAAAGTCGTTTGATTTCATTCGTTCGTTTGAATTTTCTGTTGCTTCGTTTTGCTTCCATTGGTTATTTTGTTTTTAAGATATTCTTTGATTGAATTGGGCCTTTAAATTTGTTTTCCTTTGATACCATTGGTTCATTTATTTGTATTTCTACTGTTGTAGAATTTTTATTTTATTACAATTTATTTTCACGGTAGAGTTCTGACATATATTGTTTTTCGCCTTTTATGGAATATTCTTGTTTAATAATTTTTTTCTCGGAACAGTTCTGATGTATCAAATTGTATTATTTCTTGCTTTTTTTATTCAAAAAATATTTTTCTTTTTCAACATGCCCACTGTATTTAGTGTAATTGATGTTTCAGGGTTTTCTTACCCAACATTTGCAGTGTAGTTTTTCTGCTGGTTCACAATTGTGTTTTGAAATGTGTTTCAACTTATTACTTTTTGTGAAAGACCTTAAAAAATCTACTTTTTGAACGTTCTCAAATTTTTTTAAAAGTTTTCATTTTCCGTTGTAAAAAAAGAAATATTTTTTAAAGAAAAATATTTTTGAAATAATTTTTCCCTTGGCAATTTTAGAAGTGCGCCAAAAAATCGCCAAGGCCGTTGCCACCGGCTAAACGTAGACTGTAGCTGTACTCATTTGTCTTTACGGTCATTGTGGTTTTCATGGTAACCTCGGCTAACGGTAACTTTCAATTTTCATTTTGAATATTCTAGAAAGTTCTTCCAAAATCCGTTTGAAATTTTTTCTTTGTTTCCTTTGTTTATTTTTAAATATCTTTTGATTGATTTGGTCCTTTTGTTTATTTTAAAATATCTTTTGATTGCTTTGGTCCTTTAAAAAATTTTTTTTTACCATTGGTTCATTTATTTGTATTTCTACAGTTGCGGAATTTTTGTTTTATTATAATATATTTCACGAAACGGTTAGAAGTTTTGTTTTTCTGCCATTAATGGAATTTTGTTTTTTATTAATTGTTCCCAGAATAGTTCTGACGTATCAGGTTGTAATATTTCTTGCTTTTTTTTCTTTTAAAAATATTTTTCTTTTCAAACAGACTACTGTATTTAGTCTAATTGATACGTTTCAGGGTATTCTTACCCAACATTCGCAGATTAGTTTTTCTGCTGGTTGACAAATGTGTTTAAACAAACAACTTTTTGCGAAAGTTTTTTAAAAATACACTTTTCAAAACGTTATCAAATGTGTTTTCAAGATTTCATTTTCAGTTGTGAAAAGAAAACTATTTTTGTAAGAAAAAGAGTTTTTAAATAATTATTTCCTTGGCAACTTTAGAAGTTCGCCAAAAAATCGCCAAGACCATTGCCACCGTAGGTGAACCGTATATTCTTTATAAAGTCAACGATATACTGGAATAGCAGCGAAGAAACAGTTGCTCCTTGCCAGAATAAGAGTTGGGATCCTTCCGAAGGCCAGATTCGGAACTATTAAAAGTAGTGATCCCAAACATTCATGATTGATCAGATACGTATATATTTCTACTTGCGTTCTTTATCTCAAAAAGCGGATAAATACTTGGTGTTTTCTTTGAATCTTACCCTTGGTGTATTGATCCCGGACAGTCGTAAATAGCCCTGTGTGTTGCTCCAGTTCGACGTTAATTAAAATACCTACCTATCAATCTCAAGGAGCAGTTTATGAATAGTCATCATGCAATGAATATAATTCAAGGAAAATCTTTATGTCACAAAAAATGAATGCATCCAGAGCAAATTACAGGATTCGATCCTGCACTAAAGACAATACGAAAGTTTATTTAGTGGCAAACTCATTAAGTCACAGAAGCTCCATAAACACTCTTGACATTAAGGAAATCAGTCAATGCAGAGAAAAACACATGTCTCTCAACAAAATTAAGTTTAGAAATGATTTACGGCCATTTTCTGTTGCCTCGAAAAATGTTACAGATTTCCATGCCTAAATTGTAACACATGTAGATCTATTTATACGTGATTGAAAATATAAATTTTTGTTAAAAAGAAATATTTGTAACTGATGAAACTTATTTAAATGAAAAATCGAACTTTGTATAATTTAACACTGACTTATAAAAGCGAGCCCCTTTTGTTAACTTTTATTGATAAATGCAGTGTCAATTATATACGACGAAAAATGTTACAGCTATAATTTGGAGCTCAGTAATTAATTTAAAATCTCCAAAATCTGCAAAAACTTCAATACTGCATATATGGCTGTTATTAAAATTGAAACTTAGAGGAGAGATTAATTTTACAGTAAATATATATATGAATGCTATTTGAGATTATTTTAGAATTTTTCTTCTCAATAATCATTTCTCAAAGCACTAATAATATAAACTTATCTCATTTTCATTACGATATCTGAACAGCAATTTAGCAGAATTATATTTAATTTTATAATTGCGCAAATATATATTGATATATCATAATAAATTTTTACCTTAAAACATTTTAATAATTTAATTAGTCTGTAGAGATATATGAAGGACGTTATTAGCTAATTAGTGTAGTATAGGAAAATTAACGATCGCTTAAAAGATAAATACAAAAATTATGCTTGGAATAAAAAAAAACAGTTTCCTTGAATTTAAATACATATATTAAGGTTTATTAAAGTTTCATACTGATCTCGATGCTACATAATAATAAATGAAGTAAATGATTATAACACAGTAATGTTAAAATTAACTTTTACCTCAAAATGTTTGTTCTGTCATACCACAGTACAGAAAACAAATGTATATTTGTATATCAGCTGTAAAGGATATTATTGCAAAATTAACGATCATTGTAAAATAAAAACAAAATCATTCTCGAAAACAGGGAAAACAGTTTTCTTCAGTATTAAATAAATAAATCAAGGTTTATTGGATTTTTGTACAGCGTTCTGTTAAACGAGAATAAATAAAATAAATGACAATGCAGCGAATAGTTTAGAAAAGTCTCTTTCTGCCAATAGAAATCAGTAGAAAACTCATTTTCTAGAAAGTAATTTATTGTCAAATCGGAATAAGGTGGTTCTGTGTTTGCAGAAAGACTTTTGTAAAACGCGAACTCATAATGTCTTTTTGTTTGTTTCTCTCGTTTCTATTCTTTTATTGATTTCTGACAGCAATCAAGCACTCCATTCAACTTTGCAGTTATACTTCAATTTTTCCTATGACGCCCCCGAGTTAAAACCCTTAAAAGTCTAATTTCAAACATCGGGGTTGAAGTGGATCTGAGTTTTAGAAAAATGGGAGATTGTGATCTGTTACGCATTAATAGTGGTCGTTTGTCGAAATTGTGAAGGAATTGCTCTTTGTACAAGAGCGCATCGGATGTAGGGTTGCTCGTCACTGCATGGAGGGTGATCAAAAATGTGGAAACATCGCCAGATTGACGCCAAACAAAAATGGATGGCTTTAAATCTGCGAAAAATTAATAAATTCCAAAAGAGGTTATACGTATTTTTTTTACAAAATCTAAAAGATATAAAATCGAAAATAATGTTTTCAGATGTAAAAAAACCTTTCCACTTAACATAATTTAGGAATAATTTTGGTGTTTAATATTAAATAAATAAATATTGTTTTTATGTGACTATTCAAAATATATTATTTTTTATTTGGTTACGCAACAAACATTTCTATCAAAATCGAATAAACTATGTCAATCAAAAGAAAAAATATACTTCAATTTTTTCATAAATATGGGTTATAGAATTATAAAACCTTCCAATGTGAAATAAAATGTATCTTAACAGTTTTATTAACATATTTTCACACATCTGGCTTCTTTTAACTCCACTGACTTCTTTAACTCCTCTGAGCTGTCATTTTTTCTAGAAATGGAGATATACACTGAAGTTCCAAAAGTCATTCGATAGCAATATGCAAATATACAGATTACAGTAGAATCGCATAAGAAATGTATGAATAGGCAATCCATTGTCATTGATTTTATTTGTACTCAAGTAATTCTTGTGAAAAGTTTTCGGACCTGATTATGGCCCCACGACTAGAGTTAACAGAATTTGAACGCGGAATGCTAGTTGGAGCTAGACGCATGAATAGTCAATTTGGGAAATTGTTAGGGAATTCAACATTCCTCGATCCACTGTGACAAGAGTGTCGACAAGAAAATATAATTTCAGGCATTACCTTCCACCATGGACAACGCAGTGGCCAACCGCGTCTAATTAATGTGCGAGACCAGCGACGCGTGCGCAGTGTAGTCAGCGTTAACAGACAAGCAACACTGCGTCAAATACCAGCAACTATCAATATGGGACATACGACATACATGTCCATTAGTACTGTGCAGCGAAATTTGACGTTGATGAGATACGGCAGAAGAAGACTGGCTCGAATGCAATTACTATCAACAGGCCATCGGATGCATCGCCTCTGCTGGTCTCTGAAACATATATGTTGGACCCTAGATGACTGGTAAAACATTGCTTGATCAGATGAGTCACGATTCCAGTTGTTAAGGGATGATGGGGGGGTTCGAGTGTGACACAGACCCCATCAGGCCATAGACCCATGTTGTCAACAACACTCTGTGCAAGCTGGTCGTGGCTCCGTGTGGGTATGGTCTGTTTTCCCAGGATCCGTCTAATTCCAAGAATAGAATAGCATGGACTGGGTCCTATGGTCAAACTGAACCAATAATTGACTGGAAATGATTATGTCCAGCTACTTGTAGACCATTTGGAGCAATTCATGGACTTCATGTGCCCAAACAACGATGAAATTTTCACAGGATGACAGAGCGCCATGTTACCGGGCCAAAATCGTTCGCGATTGGTTTGTGGAACATTCTGGACAAGTTTAGTGAATGATTTGGCCACATAGATCGCCAGACATGAATATCATCGAACATATATGGGACATGATCGAAAGGTCAGGTCAGTTCGTGCACAAAATCCTGCACCTGCAACGCTTTCGCCAATTATGGACGACTGTAATGGCCGCATGGCTGAATATTTCATCGATAAGGGGCTTCCTACGACTTGTTAAGTTAATGCCACGTCGAGTTGCTACACTTAGCCGGACAAAAAGAGGTCTTCCCGAAACTAGGAGGTATCCATGACTTTTGGTACTTCAGTGTACATTAAATTTTAATCAATTCGTCTAATGCCAAGAATAGAAGAAACTAGATATACTTCGGGAACTCAAGAAATCAATTTCCTTTTTGTGGTTTGAAATTAATGTTGAAGCTAAGGCTTGTGTGAACATATCTGTTTTAACCAAAATTTTGTTTTGTTTAAAATTACTTTTGAGGCTTCGTATTAAACGTTTCCTAAAATCGAATTTTTAACTTTACAAAGTTTGCGATAAATGATTTTGTAAGAAACACAAATAATCCAGTGTTACCAATCCAGCAATCCACACACACACACACACATATATATATATATATATATATATATATATATATATATATATATATCGTAGTTTCTCAACAATTGGGTCAATTTGAGAAAGTATTATTTTGTTCAATTTCGAAAATAAGCACAGATGTGGACTTCGGTGAAAATATTTATTTTAGAATTCCAACTGGAAGACCATATATTGTAACTTCGTTAAAAAGAATGAAAAATTCTCGCCAATTGAGAGATAGAGAGCCATTGCTTGAAGAGCTGGTTCTCACTAAATAGGAACGCTTACAGCAAAGCTGATGGAGAGCCTGCGGTAATCATCGAGTTGGAAAATTGGATTTTACTCCAGCCAACCACAAATGTACAAAGGCAGAGTCAGTTTCAATCGGAAAAGATAGAGTGATCTGCCGACTAGGGCACCAATACCTTTCGGGTATAGCTGTGCGCCCCTGCTTTGATGGACATTTTTAATTATGGATAGAGGCGGCGTTCTGTACAAAGAGTTACAACTGAAGTAAGAACTTGAAAGAGATATAATCTGTAGTTAAGAAATATTAGGGACGAATTCTCGGGAGAAATAAAATACTTTGAAACTGAATCTATTTATCATAGTAAATTTAAGATGGAGGATAACATATTCGATAAATTCCTTTTACACTGAAAAAGGGAGAAAATTATTTGGACTTAAATTAAATATAAGGATATATAAATATGTAAGGATGCTCAACGAAATTAGAATTTTGTAACCCTTCTAGTGTTTCAACGAGATATCTCGTCCAAAGTCTTGTCAATTTTTCTAATTTCGAGACATATCGTCAAGATAAAACTACCCTATTACTTCCAAGAGAATGAAGATTAAAAAATAAACTGTGCCATTCCCACAAATGCTAATAACTAGGAACAGGTGTTTGCACCAGATGTTAGCCACTCTCTATAGTGCAGTTTTAGAAACAAAGATAGGTCTTCAGAAGGTTAAGAGACTTGTGTTAAATTTGTACTTTAATAAATTAACTGAGTTTTCATTATATATGTAAAAAAAAAAACATTTTTAAGAATTACTTATTATTCAAAATCACATGTATGCACAATATTGAGTGTTGGTAACATAAAATAGCTTTTAACACATCGTACGAGTCACATACTATTTAATGACATAATATTGCACACACTCCATGTGAAAGAGGTGGAAAAATTAAAACTTAATTTTATTTATTTTAATCAAAAATTATGTGCAGTTAAATTATCTTTAATATTGATTGAAATGTCTTGCGTAATATTTTGTGTTTAATATAATTCTAAACATTGGTCCTTGAATTGCGAAGTCCTACAACATACCATAATGTATGTTATTGATTGCACAGTGAGAAAGTCATGGCGATGGATGTGCTGTTGATATGTGTCAGAAATTAAGTAATGGGAAAGTTTTAGGAGAGTGGTCTTCACCGACTTTTGATCTCTGGCATTTGAGCAACAGTGTGTAGTCGATTCAGTCTACAATGTTCCCTACAATGATACTACGGGGTTCTGGAGATACGTTAATACTTTTCGGTTCATCGTCCAGTGCGTACATCACACAGCCATTCACAAGATCTTCGTCCGTTCCCCCAAGAAATCCTAAGTTTCTCTCTGTACTAACTCTACCCTCAATAAAACTCCAGCGTCACTATCAGTTCTCTGAATAATGATACTAAGTCCCCTCATCCCATAAGTATTATGTTTATCGTATGACCTTTCTGAATTCCTTATGGTCACCGAGATGTAAGTCCTTCTATATCATGTTGGTTCAGGTGCCTATGATATTAGCAAGATGGTTGTAACCGCCATGCCTTACATTTATACAACATATAACTTGCTAGGTTACAGTCATTTTATGCATGTGTAAAGATGGAAAGTTACGTTCAGCTTACATCACTCCTAAAAAACTTTACTGTTGCTATGTGTAAAGTAGGGTGTTTTGCATGTTATATACAATAGTATCGAGAGTGTTGAAAATCGATTGATTTCTGACAACATATCTAAGATGTGGATTCTGATGATACGAAAAAGGAACAGCGAGAGAAAAGTGCCCCCTATGCAATAACATGATAGCTCTTTCGATGTTTTATAACCCAAAAGCTACTAAGCTAAATCGCGTTACCTAAAAAAAAAATAATGACAACACACAAGAGTGTTAGAAAGTCTAATAAATGTTGGTAAATGGATCTGCTATAATAGTTGTTATCGTCTATTTTCCTAAGTAAAATCCCCTTCTTACTCATAAAAAAATGAATGACCATTGAAATTGTCGCTAAGGAGTACAAATTCGCAACTGGAAAGATGAAACCAATCATTTCATTTAATGAGTAACAATATGTGCCGCGGTAGATCAGTCAGTAGAGTATCGGGCTCGCATCGGAAGGGTTGTGGGTTCTGTCCTAGGCGGAGCCTACAATTCTGATGGCTGCAAGATCGGCGCTTGACCTGGCTAAAGACCGTCGTGTTCACTAATGGTGACTAGGGCACGTTAAATAGGTCGTGGTCACAAAGTCCTCCATGTTACCATACCAAATCAATACCTCTAGGGATACCTTATCAGGGGGTTATCGGCCTCTGATTGGGATCTAAATTACGATATGTGTGAGTGAATGGATGTGTGAAAGGGACCTTCCTGTAAAACGGATGTGTCATGTATGAAAAAGTCCAACCCTCCGGGGCAATGGCACCCCCAATTGGGCCATATATGGCCCGCACGACAACAACAACAACAATGAGTAACAATTGAACTAGCATATAATTGGAACCACAGTCCACTGTAGAATTAATGAAGATCCATACCAGCTACTGTTAAATCCTGTATCAAACAAATGATATCGGGTGTAATTTTACATTGCAGAATAGGTAGATTGGAAGTTTGTTAAAATGGTTCCTTAAACTTTTAATGTATACCTGACCATATTAGAATACAGAATGATTCCAACTTTAGAGATAATTTAGACGATAGAGGAACTATAAAAGTAGTGTGCAATTTTAATCTTTTTGAGTGACCAGTCGTGTGACAAAAATTAGTTGTAACGTAACCCTAACTCTGCTTAAGAATGCCGGGTGAAAATGAACATTCATCATCTGATTGATCCACCGGAAGGGAGAAGAATCACATCCATCAATTCATTACATGATTGATCTGAGCGACAAAGTAGTGAACTGCTTCTTTCACCACTTTTTTTGTCACCCTAAAATTTCGCATTCACACCCCTACCCTGTCTAAAGATGCTATATCGCCAAACAAGGCAATAACATGCCAGAATGGTCAACCAAGTTACTTTTTCACATATTAGTCACTCGACTACTCTGCAAGAATAGTAGAGTAGTCTCATGACTACTAGTCGACCGGTTGGTCACATTTTCTGAAGATCATCTCATTTGAAGATCATCTCATTTGAAGATCATCTCATTTGAAGATCATCTCATGATATGAAATTAGGTCAATCTAATTACATATCATGCGTGTACGATTTTGACTTGTCAAATAATTATATTTCTGGACGATTCGAAAGTTTTCATAAGGTCAAAATGCAAAGATTGGGTTCTGTAGTTAATTTAAGTAATTTCTGCTTTAGAGAATTTAAAAAAAAAAAAGTAATTTCTGCTCCGGGACACAAAAATCGTCAAATTTTCGAATTTTTTTATTTATTATTTGAAAAAATTCTCTGTGTTTTTTTTTGCTTAAAATGAAGTTTAAATCATGTTTCGATCTTAATTAGAACTAGAGATATAATAACTTTTGTGGTGCGTTGTTTTGAAAAACTAACACTCTAGACAGTTGTCGTCATGGCAACAACATCTGTCTTTAAAACTTTAAATGCGTTTTTCTCCATGATACATTTTTTTCAAGATTTTCTGTATTCAAATTGCTATAAGTCGGAAACCGATAAAGTTTAAGGGTTGAAATTTGGAATATATCTTTTTCAAACAATATACTTTAATTTGATTCAGCAAATTTGAAACAGATATTTACTTTTAAAAATACGACTGTTTAAAAAAAAAAATACCTTAAAATTTTCAAAAATTTTCATTCGAATATTTTATTTATTTTTTATTACATTAATACTTTTTAAATTGCTGAATTAAAATTAAAGTTTATAAATTTCTGTATAATTTACTGCAAGAATTTTGAAAATTGATCAAGAATGTTTAAAGTTTTAGCAATTTAAAACGACCCCTTTTTTTTCAAAAAATTTTAATTTAAAATTTTTAAAAAACATTTTTGACAAAATTTTATGTTGTGATTTTTCTTATTAGTTAGATGGGTAATCAGTACAAAAAATTCAATGTTCTATATTAATTAAAAAAAAAGTTTTTCAATGTGTCCCGGATCCCCCTAAAATTGATTCAGATGAGAAATGGATCGGCTTGTCAAACTGCGCAGATCCAACTTATAGCTGTATGTGAACACAACTCAGAACTCAATCCTATATACCGTTGGTTGGTTTGCTACATTCTAATGGCACACGAGAAATAGATACAAATTGCTTTAAACTTGCGATTGTTTATCCAATAGACCTTATGAAGACTTCCAGTCATAAGAAGTTTATTGATGCCTAGACGAAACCTAACACAATTGGTTAACTTTAGAACATCATAACCCGAATATGGGACAACAAACTGCTGTTTGATAACGTTCTGAATTTATTAATTTGACTCGTCGAACTGTTACTGGAGTATTCCATTGTCACGTAGATGATAATCACACAAATATTTCAGCTACGAAAATTGATGAATCTATTATTATATTTTAATAAATAAAACCCTTTAAACTCTTCACATTTCAAAGGACGTCACCTCAAATCAATGGATACTTCACAAATGGGACTCTAGATTAGAGTAGGTATATTTCAACGAGGTCATTTCTCGTCTTGTTGATATGTCCCATACTAAACGGAAAAATATTAGATAATTATGTAAAGAAAAAGATGATAAATGTATCCAGAAATTGTGGATAAGGTCATTTAAAGAGAAGATAATTTAAGACCCAAAACGTTTGTTATTGTTAAAGAATGATGAAAGTTTTAACAATTTCTATGACTAGAATCTATACGTCACTGTTCTATAGGTAGTAGTGGGAAACCGCTGCTGCCTTCTAACTAATAAGGGGGTTCAACAAAATATTAAACAAAATTTACGTGTTCATTTTAATGTTTTTCATTTAAAACGATATCTTTACATTTTTCCAGTTCGATTTTGACCGTAAATGTCATTTCCGAGTTGTATGTGGTATGGTTTCAAAAATACTCTTTTTAGCCTTTCTTAAAACACCATTCATAATAACCTTAGTACATCATTCTTAAAAAAAAGTTTATTCTTTAACTTCATTTTTTTTAAATACCTTTGCTTATAGTTTCGTATTTAGTAATAGTCATTTTATTCTCTTGCATCGTAATACCTTAATCCTATAAAAGGGATTAGATTATGAAAATTCCAAGTGATGCTCTTTTTCAACACTATTGTAATTTCACACCATTTTAAATTTTCCTTAGAGGGAACGTTTTGTTTTTGCTCAGGAAAGAAAACCCGCCAACCTTTACTACGTATATAATATTTTGAAAACAAATTTATCTTATCTGATAAGTAATTACATTAGCGTATCGTCGGAAAAAATGTGAAACCACACAAGTCGAAAAAACTTGATTTCGGATTGTTCAGCAAACATGGGCAGTAAAATCAACTGCATCTGCCCAGTCAATTTTTTTGTTTTTTAACTAGATAGTACATTTAATGTACTATCTAGTTGAAAAACTAAAAATTAACTACAGATGCAGATGATTTTACTGCGCATGTTTTTAAGGAATGTCGAAACTTTTATCGAAGATATATTTGCTTGTTCTGACCTAAAACTAAGACATGAAGTTATATTGATCATGTGACACAGTTTAAATTACCCAAATAAAACCAAATACAAAACCGATTGTTTTTTACCTGTTCCTAAAGTTAGGAATATTTTGATAATTGGAAGAAATGTCATCACATTATTGACCAAGGAATATTTACACAACATTTAATAAATTATTCAATTTAAATTACTTTTTTTGGAATTATGCCTCCATTCTTGGATGGAGATTAAGACAGAATTCGAATTTAAAACACTCCGAATGTTTTGACTTAAATACTTTATTTATCATACAAGTATTTACACCTCAATTAATAAGGTATTTCTTCAAACTACTATTTCAAATCATGGTTCCATGCGTAAATACAATTTGAATTAAAATAATTCCGAATATTTAAAAAAATAAATCGCTCACATAGCAAAAGTGGAATGAAGAGCAACAAACCAACCTTCAAGGTTAAAAAACAGTGTAAACTATGTTCAAAATATAGGCTTTTCGCAACAAAACAACCTTCACTTTATCAACCTTAGAACAATTTGCGATTTCCAGCAACCCTTACGTATATTATAATCTTAGAGCACAGGACTTCAAGAATGCATACAGTATCCCGCCTTTTGAGCAAACAAAGTGTATACTCAATTCTGAGCTCAAGGGAATTGAATCAGCTGAGCGCATTGAGAACTTGGCAGACGTGGTATACCACCCCACCTTCAGGATTAAGCCTTCCTATGATTCATCGACAGTCACTGTTTTCTTGAGTATTTGTATACCAGGCTCGCACGCCGGTGGCCTTATGTTGATGACTTACTTAAAGAGGGATTATGGTGATGCAAACTACGATATGCTCCAAACTTTTGAAGGGTTTATTTATGCTCTTGAGGTCGTGCACGCGGGTTCTTGAAATATTACACGAGGAGCTAATAGAAAGGCATTTCATTTTTACTGGTAGCGATAAAGGTTGTAATATTTTGACACACATAGATGTATTTAAAGTAATTGATGTCTGTCATCCTCCAACAAATATTGTTCGAATTTTCAAAAAAATACAAACTGTTAACTCTACAAGTGGTTTCCGTGAGATAGTTCGTCCATCCAGATCTGACAAATTTTGCTATTGACGAGATATCTCGTCATAAAAATCTTTCCGAATTTTTGATGATAACAAGACCAATATATTCATTAAATGATATTGATCGCGTTTTCTTCTAATGACTAGATATTTAGTCTAGTAAAATCTTACCAGTTTGGTTTTGACAAGACAACCTGTCCAACGAGAACTGATCTGCTTGCAAATGACCAGTAATGAATCACCTTTGTGGAAACATTAGTCAAATTGACAAATCGTGTTGGACGAGGTATATCGTCATTGACAAAATTGGCCAGATCAAGATAGACGAGATATTTTGCGAAAACCCTTCGAATGGGGGTTAAGTATTATGTACCAGTTGACTGTTCTAAAGTTGGGTGTGGTGTTGTCGTTTAAACACATACGTTGTTTTCATTTTACATTCCCCCATCAGAAGTGCTGGAACAGAATATACTGAACGAAACCGTTGGGCTTAGTTGATTCATAAAAAAGATTTTTTTTTATGATGACACTACTAACATCTTTATGTTTTAAACAGTCTTTATGTCACTATTTTATGTTGTAGCAGTCAATCCACGATAACGGTAATAATAATTTGACGCTAGCTCCCAGAATACATGCTTCATAGAAAAACTCCACTGTCTTCGCTCGTCTCGGCGATATCCGTAGCTGAATCCAAGGTCACCAAAACCGTTAGCAACTTTCTCTTTTTCAAACCTATTTTTAGCCTACTTTAGGGTAGAATTTCGCCCTCAACTGTACCTTTCCACCCTTTTCGATCATTTGTTCTTTGAGTTTTAGCGTATCTGTACGTTTATGACATCCTTCATGTTAAAAACATATTAAGTCGTCCACATTTTGGAGGCACCACCGATATTTGGTAATTTTTAAAACTCTGTTATAGAATAAGATTTTTGAGCCATGTCGCAATCGTAGCAAGATATAATAACACAACGAGTCCGTCAAACGGGATTCAGACATTTGTCTAAGGTATGTCTAATTTTGATATTCACGTAGTGAATGCGCGACTCGAAAAGCTTCAATCGGCTTTCTTGGAATTTAAGCGTCTCGACAGCTTTGTCAGTGCGTACGAATTGGACCTCCCACATGTCGATGAATATAATCCATCTTCTTCACAGCGAAGGTGGCCCTTAACCGAGCGGTTTCGTTGGTTGGAACTTCCCAGTCGAAGACCTCTTCACTTCCAAACTCAGGAGTGAAAAAAGTATTGAAACAACAAGCGAAGCAGCAAAAACTTCGCCAGTTGTACGGACCTCTTTATTCCACGAACTTCACGCACAACCAGGAAGAATTATTTACCACCAATGAAACACTCTTGTTTTTTGAGATAGTGCATGGAGTGGGAGTTGTTTCAAAGACTTGTATGAGTCGACTGTTCATGATAATGAATGTTTACAAACACACATTCAAAAATTTACATTCCTAAAGGACTTAGTAAGGCGAAGCAACTGCTCTCATTCGGCCCATCGTAGTCTCAAATTCACACCTTCAATAAGGCTTGAAATAAAATTCTACATCGCTACAATGAGAAAAAATGTATCGTCACGTCATTGACACAAAAATTTCTCAGTCGGCCGTCTACCTCCAATCATGATGAGAAAATTGTTAGAAGTATTTCAGATATCTCGAATGAAGTTAACTGCAGTCTTTTAGCCATAACGGTTGAAGCAGCATCTCGTGATCCTTGGCTGATTCAATTTTTGGAAAAAGTGGATCCGGAAACAAGACAACTCTGCGTACAGAAAACTTCGATGTGGATTTTCCAACCATCGAACACGTTACAGAATTCCTCAAATCCTTATGTTCATCGTTGGAAGTCTTCTGCTTACATGTTTTACTCTTCATTTACCTTTCATTTTTATGTGCAATTAAAGATTTTATACGTATTGTGCGTTCATCGGTTCTCCCTTATACCCGAATCTCCGTAAAGCGGACTATACAGCTGAAAGTCAAACAGGTGAAAAAGTGTCCGCTATGGCGTCCAATCCATCTAATCCAGTCCACCCTCGGCAAGGATACATTAAGAACATACATCCAAGGATCTGTTCGAGAGATAAAATCACCTTCTGTGCAACACCAGGGCAACACATTCATCAAATTTTCTCTTTCTCGGGGGTATCACTCTTTATGTCAAATTTATCACTGACTGTAAAAATGTTTTATGGAAAATAAAGCTTTTCTTTACTTGTCTTTCAGACCAACATAAATCACAAATTTACACTTAAGATTTCACTTGCGAATTATGTAAATTAAGGCACTATTCAAGTCTTCACGAAAATGTGCTGAACAATGTGATGGCTATGACACAAAACAGTGCATCTTTTGAGCTGAGACTCCAGCCACCACTGTGTTCGAGTCAAATCTGACCACAAATGATCTGCAAGTTGCTCTTTTACCTGCTGTACAGGTATACATCCTGGATTCAACGGGAAATAAGTAACTTATTCCAGCGTTGTTGGATTTTGGATCACATTGTTCGTTTGCATCCGAATCTTGCGTTCGAAAACTAGGGATTCAAAGGCAAAATGCTCGTTTTACTGTCAAATGACTGTCGACTGCCAATGCTGGAACAACAAAAGGGTTAATCGATCGAAGGCTTAGTATTTTCTATTTGTAATAATAACAACTGTGTAACTATTAAGTTGTATATTTTAAACGAATTGACATTGGAGTAGATTATTTATTTTCTTTAATTCGCTATGGACAAATTCTTGACACACCAATTGCACAAAATTATTTACTTGGATGGGTTGCGTCTGGTAAAATTAGTGCTTCAGAAAATAATACTGTACATTCTAAATATAGCATTATTATTATTAACTAGCAAAATACCCGACCTTACTCGGTTTGAATTGGTTTACTCTAGATTGAAGAGATAATCAAAATATATAATGACTTACGTTTTTTGTAGAATAAAAATTTATTTTAATATCTTTCACCATCTTTATATTTTCTACAACTTACATTGGACACAAATCCTACACATGCATATCCATTCATGTAATACATTTCACATACATCGCACAATTGCTGTATGACAAAGCTACAAAATGACGAAAGGTGATACTAAGGTTACTACTATAAAAGACGATTTATAGGAAGATTTGGAATTCCCTTTCTTAAGTTCTTTTCATGTTCAACTCAATTAATTAAAATAACGATTTACGGCGAGTGATCTCGCACTCATAGTCAACAAAACAATATTTTTTTACTTGTGGCACTCTTGCCTCCGGTATGCGACATTGTGAAATTTTGCAATCTTCTCCTGTCATTATCACAACGAATTTTTTAATGTTGGAAAAAGTTCCAGTTTGGATTAATAAAGATTATTATTCTTTCAATAATGGCATTATTCTTTAAGTAACGGCATTATTCTTTCAATAATGGCATAACTACACTTAAAATTTACTGAAAATTTATTCTGACTTACCTAACATTTTTAAGTCTAATACTTTGTGGTGCTGTTGCGTGTGATGAGAAGGAAATCACATTTATTAAAATAATAAATATTTAAAACAGGAAACAGCGAAGTAAAACAATATAAAAGATGTCGCAAAAAATTGTTCTAAAGATATTAATTTGTGATTCAATTTTATCTCTTGATCTCGCACAGTTTCCACACCTTACAACTAAAAGTGTACAAAATTTAGAATTGTGAAATTAATTCAGAGCGAAAGAATCAGAAAAAATATCACTGCTCGCGCGATCTTGTTCCTTCTCGTTTCATGAAAAATATCGTCTGTCCCAAATATTCGGAAATCGTTTTCATTGCGCAAAGAATAAAAATAAGACTCGAAATAAATGAAGTATCAGAGATGAAATTCCATTAAAAAAAATAATTTTTTGAAGAATAATTACTTTTTCAGCATTACTGGTAAAGCAAATGAAAGTAATCGTAATACTCAAACTACATTCCAATTTTTCGAAAACTATCAAATTGTGGCTGATTTAAGTATACTTACTCAGGTGTTTTAGCATGAAACTCTTCTAAATATAACAATAAAAAATGTTTAATATTGCATTCACTAAACTAATAAATAATATATAAAATAAAACACATTGTAATCAAATATCTGGAATACATTTCATGTGATGTCTCCACAAACACACAAACACAAAATTGAGCATAGAACAGAAAGACGGACAGACAGACTTTCGCAACCAATGCCACTCACTAAATGAAGATAAATACTCACTGTATGCAAATTTCCATGAAAATATCTTAAACCGCGTGGACGTGTATAGGGCAAAACATACAGACAGACAGACAGACCGACAGACAGACAGACGGACAGACAGACAGACAGACAGACAGACAGACACCAAACGAGAAAAAGGCGGATTCGGCATCAGAAGGGTCCAAAACGGATAGAAAACTTGAAATGGGTCGAAAATATTGAATGTACAAACAAACACTCCAATCTTATTTATATAGATTCTAACGATGATATTGTAAATTCTCTTAAGTATTTTTGGAAATTGGAAGAGATTCCAGCTGTACATAAGTCTTAATTCTGATGATGAATTTTGTGAAAATCATTTTTAAGAGAATTAACTCACAAATTCAGATGGAAGGTTTTTTGTTAAATTACCATTTAGAAAATTTACTGAATCCTTGGGAAATCCTAAATTTGCTGCCATGTATAGTTTACTTAGTATGGAGAAAAAAATTCAATTGTAATGAATTTGAAAATCTGTATAAACAGTTTATGAAAGAATACGAAACATTGGGTCATGTAAATGTAAGTAATCCTAAAAAACTTACTCTTGATAAATTTAAGTTTTTCTATTCATGCCTCACCATGGTGTTATTAAACCCTCTAGTTCAGTCGCTATATAAAAGATAGTTTTTGATGACTCTTGTCATTCATCTATTGTTGTTTCTTTAAACTTAATGTTAGGTATTGGAAATATTAAAAAAATATTTTTTCTTTATTCTCCTCAATTTCCGTGTGTTCCTAAGATAGCATTTTCAGCAGATATTGAGAACATGTATAGAGGGATATTAGTTAGTTTCGTAGACCAAAACTATCAAAGAATTATTTGAAGAAGCAAGCAAAATTCTGAAATGAAGGAGTATCAAACGTGTATTGTTACATATGACACTTCCGACACTCTTTTTATTGTTACTAGAGTTTTGAACCAAATTGCTTTGGGTATTGAAAATCAAAATCGTATTATTTCTGGTATCAATAAGAGTAATATTTATGTTGATGATATTTTGTCCCGATTTAATAATTTGCAAACAGCTATTTCGTTTTGGTTACAACATGTTAATATTTTAAGATCTCATGGCTTTCATTTAAGGAAGTGGAGATCCAATTCCTTAGAAATGATTGATCGCGTATCTCCTGATGAAAAAAGAGTTTTCTTGTATTTAAATTTTTGATGACGATAGTTGCAAGGTTTTAGATCTCGAATACGATTCAACTTCTGATGACTTTATTTTAAAACTACATCTTCAAGTGGAACCTTCTTTTACTGGACGAAATATTCTCTCCCAATCATCTCGACTCTTTCATCCTTTGGGTTTGTTGTCACCGTAATCATAAAAATCTTCTTGCAGCAACTTTGGCTTTAAAAATTAGATTGGGATCATATATTGCCTTCTCGTTTGTAGGAAAATTGGGTTAAATTCAGAAGAAAGAAAAATCGTTACAGTTTAGTTATGATTAGAAGTTATGATAGTGTATAATTTATTTGTTAAGTGCTGTTCATCCGTAAGTAGTGCATTTTGTTAGAAATTTGGTAATGACTGCAATAACTGTATAAATTGATCAGGTAATTTTAATTGTGTGTATTTAAATATAGACAAATTTTAATGCTCATGACTTCAAGGTCATTACAAATTTCACGAGTCCTATCACGTATAATTTGCTTTATTTATTGGATGGTGATTTCACCTTAATGAGGGTAGGACATTTACAGAACTCATTATTCAACCATAGTATCTCAATTTGCCTCATTAGCATTTAGTTTAGTATTTTTCAATGAAACAATATCGTGTCTGTGATTATTTCTACGACTGTTAACTGTGCATTTTCGAGAGTCAGTGGTGAAGTTGTGTCTTCCATATTTGTATCAAGAACAAGTTCTTGGCAGGGTGGGAGTATGTCTACGCTCGTTTCTATGATATAAGTATCCGTAACTAAATCCAAGGTCACCAAACCCGTTTGCAACTTCCTGTTTTTAGCCTGCTTATGGGTGGAATTGTGGCCTCAACAACCTACCCCTCCTATAAAGCATTCACTCAGCTGTATTTCAGCAAGACAATGCTCATCCACATGTTGCTTGGAACGTACACGCCTTCTTCAGTGTACGTTCCTCGGATATATCACCCATTGAGCAAGTGTGGGATTACATTAGTCGACGTCTCGCTAGTACCGCTGGTCGGGTAGGGAGTACGGCTGAACTTTGGCATCAGATAGAGACCACTTGGAATGCCATTCCCCAGCATGACATTCATAATCTACCTGACGTGTACCCCTTGGGGATTGATCCAGGACCGTCGTCAATAGCACGTTGTATTGCTCTAGTGTAACGTTAAATAAATACCTACCTACTTGCAATGACGTGTACTGGCTCTCATCGCTGCACGTAGCGGCTGCACAAGATAATGATTTCCGATATAGTTTTTGTTTTTTTGCTCGTTTATTTAAACCACTATAATTAATACGTGGAATACATTAATTAATTTATTTCTGATGATTCTTTATGGTGTTGCAATTTTCATAATATAGTCTAATTCCACATTTGAAGGTGCTTCAAATTTTTATAGCTTCTTTTATTCTTGCGAGAATTTTCGAAAAATTATAGTATTTTTATGAAACGTTTCGTACTACATTCATTTCATCCATACATTACTTTTGAAATTTATCACTCAAGTTGTGGTAAAACCTATGTAAGAAACAAATTAAGTGTACGAAATATAATTTAACAAACCATATTTCATCAGATGATAATAATTCCTCATATTTAGATACGATTATTCACAAACAAATAAAATGGTTCCAAACTTGTGAACAATTCAACAAATGATCGATTTAAATTATAAAAAATTGGACTTCTTCACAAATTTTAATAGATGTAACTTGGGATTAATTTGTCCACTACATTAGCAAAATAAATTACTAATATCAAGTACTCACCAAATAATGTATTTAAAACTATCTTTACCAGTATCCACATTAGCTACTGAATCAGAAAATTTGAGCATTGCTAGCTATTTGTTTAAGCTACATACATATTTCAAACTACTATATACGACTAAGCATAACCAGTTATTTTAAGGTATATAATTTTAAAAGGAAAGCAATGTGTTAATACTAATAGCCAAAATAAGCTCAAATCACTTTTTAAATCTACGTTTCAAGGAAAAGTACACGGAGTAACCCCATTCATATTTTCATGAATTCCAAAAGGACTCCCTTATGAGATCAAAAGAAGTTAAACAAAGATCATGCAAAAGAGAACTACTAATGTTGTCATTGCCTAGGGTAAACATTTTAAAATCTAGCTCTATTCTAGGAGTGTGGTATTGCCTACTACTTTGAGACTCCCGGTATAACCGAACAGTAACAATAGACCCATAACTTGTATTTGTATTCCTAAATAAAATACCTTGTAGGTAAATGAATTAACCTCACCCTGGGGGAATACAGTGGGATATTAGTGACGGTCTGGCATTCAACTCGAAGGATCAGATTCTAGGACTATATCTCATAATTTTAAACCACTGTCAGGTGTCGAGGTCAATACCCGAGGTTTCACCCCACTCCAGTTTTTCAAGTCGTAACAACGTGAGGCCCTTTGAGGTCACGAAAGTTTTAAGGTGAAACCCCAAAGTACACGGCGGTCTTCAGTTATATACAGTTTCGAACTCGCAACCCTCCGGTAGTTAATATGCTACTCTTACAACCTGGATACTGTGGCCCTATGTAGTCACATACAGCCCCCACATTTGTTTATATATAGCCATGGATAAAATTTTCAATAGCTCAGAAATAAAAACGTAGGGTGCGATTCTAAGTTCAGGCTCCTATCACTTGAACACTTGAGCTATGGTATCTTTATTACCGAGCTTTGAACTTCAATTGTTGGCCTGATAACAGCAAACCATTGCTTGATAAAAATCATTGCCCAGTAGAATTTGAAAGTAATACGTACAATGAAAATAAATATAATTTTGAATGGAATGATGGTTAAGCATTCTTGCAGCATGTTAATATAGCTCTTAACACGCCATTTATAAGTTTCTAATTCAATTATTATCTTAGTTCCCAATTGATTATGCTTACTCAAAAGCAGCTCGTATGGATTATATGAAGAGTTCTGCTGTAATACAAGAAAGACATTTTGGAATAGACATGTTGATTCATCGAGTGCTACAAACAATAGGAAATTACATTGGCGCGGCGATATTTTCTGATTACCTACCATTCCGTATTCACGGAATAAAGGTACAGCCCTACTTTTATCTAGGGGTGGAACTCCGTGTCTCTTTGTCTTGCCTCTCTCATGGGGCCTGGCTTTAGGGAGATGAAACAATTACAGACAATGCTCCACTGTCACCAATCGTAGGAGTGGCCGAAAACTAACTTAGAGTAAGAGGAAAGGGCTTGGAAACAACTGCGCAATGATTACATAGAGTCCGCTTAGTAAGTTTGGAACTAGACCGGAGTGTAGGAAATTGATTGTAAATTGAATTTGTTGCCAGGTGAATAATGTTAGCCACTTTCGATAGAATTTCTGTACTGTCACATAAATTCTAAAATATTTACGATCATCAAATGTATACTTACTAACGGAATATAGCTTAGTATCAATGTTAGAAAAAGTGGTTAATTACTGTATTACTAAGCGCGCAAAATATGCATCAAGTGCTATTTGCATTTTTTGGACGCTTTACAACATTGGTTGTGTCTATATCTGTTTGTAGTACTTATAAATTGTGTGCTTAAAAGTGAAACAAACACTAAAATATCTCCTGACTGTTATCTCGACGAGGTATTTCTAGGCGATTTTTCAAAACTGACCACATCTATTGATGAACGAGATATATCGTGATTAGAACAAATATGACCATATCTTGATCATCATCATAAACAAATCGGCAATATCTTGAGGACAAGATACCACTTTGAAGGCTTCAAAACCTTAATTCTCACAATATAGAGGCGAAGCATTCTACTCACCAAGGTAAAATCACTAAGCGGGTTTCTCAAGAAGAAATCTAACCTTTATGCATAAAGAACAGTGCAATGATTTTCAAAGCTTTTCATATCATTGCACACATAAATTAATTCCTAAAATTCTCGGAGCACTCACAATATATTATCCTTATTCTGATTTGTAAAAGAAATGGGAGTAATTTTGATGAATTAAAAAAAATAACAGTAATTGCCAATCATTTTTCCTCAAAATAACATTAAAAATTGTTTTCAAACAATATATCAATGATACCACGGAATTGCAGAGATTAAAAATTGCTGACTTCACTTGTAAGCCAATAAAGTAACAGCTAAAATGCCGGTAACGTTACAATAAATTAAACATTTGAAAAATAGTTTTTCAGAATGTATCGTTACTTGGTCACAGATGATCTAATAGATTCATACCGACAGATTGGTATAGTATACACAGTTAATCTATGGTAAACACACATTTTTAATCGTGTTTCTTAATTAATACATCATGTTTGAAACACGATCTAGAGAAAATAAATATTTATATTTGAAGGACTCATCAAGAACAACGGTAAAATTTCATCTACCTTCTAATGAAGTAGTGTAACATGTGCATTAAGTGCATGCAGCTTCATTTTTTTTCCGGTTACTTCTTTGAAGTTGTGTCACCTGATATTAGGCAAAAGTACGAATCGAATGAACGTTCGACAAATTGATGAGTGGTGAAATTTAATAGTTTCACAATCGTTGAGACAGTCGATCCAAGTCAATTCTCAAATTCAAGTGAATTATACTTCTGAGATATAAACCTCTTCACTACGACTATAGATGTAACAGGCGATTCTTTATTGACGCATTTCTTATAACTTTCAAGGTACAACTGTCGTAGAATAAATTTTTGTCGCAGTAATGGTAGAATTGTTGTAATGATTGTAGTCTAAATTCGTTCTTGGCCTAATGACGGTACAACTGCTGTAACGGCCGAAGTTTAAATTCTTTCTTGGCGCGATCACGGTACAACTGTTGTACCGACCGTAGTATAAAGGTTAATATTGCAACTCCGCTATACTATACTCCGTCCGTTTTATTCGAAGGTCGATGAAAATTTCTGTCTGGAGGTCAGTCCATGTCAAATTGTCAAATCAGCACACAAAAGTATCACTTGACATTTTTTGATTTCAATAAAATTTACCACAAATGTAGCATACAGGAAATTAAATTGTGCAAATATAGATGCATCTCTAAATTATTTTTCGAATTACTGGTGATTTAAAACATTAAAAAACAACAACATTTGGCCACATTAGGGAAAGTCATTAATTTTCGAATTCCCCTAATAAGTACTCATCTTTCAGGTATACTATACTATACTAGAAAGCTGAATAAATTATGTAAAAGCCATGAAATAATCCTTTTGAAACATGAATAATTGAACCTTTAATTAACAATCATGACTTTCACGGAAAGATATTTTAACGGGAAGCTACATATTGTATTTTTGAAAACCTTTAAAATTTTCGAAGAAAACTAATATTTTAGGATTACGAATGCTCAACATATGTTGTTAATTTGATGCTGGAACTATTATAAAATATAGAGTTAATTAATATTTTACAGTTCAGACATACGAAAAAAAAATATTTTATTAACTAGGGACTATTCTACCCCTTGTGATCGTAAAACGCAATATTTGCATAGCGCCCATTAAACCATATGCAAAATTTTTCTGTAAAAAAACAAATAAGTAACATCTTGAATTGTTTTAATGTTTTTTCTTGAATGTTTTAGGGTATATTAAGCTGCTATGAACACAAATTATATCTTTTTTAGAATTTTAAAAATCAATTTTTTAATTAAATTAAAAAAATTTTAATGTTTGAAAAAAATTATTTGTTTTGTTGCATAACACATTAAATCTAGAAAAATAGGCTCTCAGTTGACACCAAAAATTGCCATGTAGCACAGATATATCGTAAAACATTAAATGAAAAATCGCTGCAAAAGTTATTTTTTAATATTTTTGTTAAAAAATATTGTATTTTTTTAAATTCAACATTTGTTTCAAACACTTGCATTTTTGTTTTAATACCAAAATAATACCTTTTCACCAACTGTTGAAAATGGTGACATCAAGGTGGAATGCTGTTTTAAATTGACGTGGAATGACCCCTGACATAATATATCGACATACCGTATCGAAAATGAAAATATATATAAATTGCAACTATATATTTTGTTACTTTATCCCAAGTGACGGAATAAGTATAACAAATAATTAAAATTTTGCAAATTGTTACAGATAATCTAATTCATTCATATCCAACATATTCTGTGTGGCCTAGTTACAATTTGGAAAAGAAGTGAAGAATATTTTTATGTTTTAACTGTAAAACAAAGTGATCAGCATAAAATCAAAATTAGTTTGTTAATATTTCTATACATCAAATATTTTGCTATTCAAAGATTAAATTGAATGCGAAGTATGTGTGTATGTATTTTAATTAACGTTGCACTAGAGCAACAGAAATAATTAGCGACAGTCTGGGATCAAGCCCGAAGGGAATGAACCGAGGACAACACATATTTTTGTACTATGTCATACCTGATTAAATGAAAAGATCTGGTAGATTATAAAGTAGATTTTGTTTGTCAATTTATACGAATGAATGTTTTAGGGTAATGTACCATAATTTCTAAAATAAGAACACAAATGTTAAAAAAGATTATACAAGTTTAGGACATATAATGTATAGAATTGGAAGCCCCTTATTAACTTTACAAAAAACCACAACACAAGTGCGAAAAATATCTAGTACCAAGAAGCTCTTATAAGACAGATGATTGATTATCTAATAGAACTTCAGGATTAGATATTTTATCTAATATTTTTTTACTAAAACATGTTCTTCTGCTAGTAATCACCGGGCTATTACTCATTGAAAATATATGTTTTTCGATATTGTAAAACAAAAAGCTTCTGTTGTTCTAGTGATCTTACCAAACAATACTAAAAATACATGATATTTATCTTAAAAAGCGATCCATGCGAGACACCAACTTTTATTCCTTATTAGCAAAGTAATTATTTTGTGATAGATTGTTTACTTATCTAAAAAACAATACTTCGTGTTCTGATCAATCCTAAGATAGGACAACTTTTATTCTAACATGAACATTTTGATAAATTTTCTGATTTAATAAGAAATTGTATCTTTTTTAGAAGTAAACAAATCTTTTTTATAAAAATTCATCAATTCCCTGTTTTCCTCAGGCGTTATCCAAACTGGAAATTTTTTATGATCTCACAATCTACACCTTGTTTCTATTTAATATTCTCTATGTCAGATGTAAGAAGATGTTTACCATTCACTTATTTATAATATGATTCAATCCATAAAATCTCATTTTAGAAAGGTAGTTATGCTGTTTACTATAAATTTATTTCAAGATGAAAATATAATTCAAGATGAAAATATTTTTAACACATAGAAATTAATCAGTTCTGGGCACTTTGCAGGGTACTAGAATGTTAATTGTTTAGACTGTCAAGCCCAATTAATGCATTTTAAATTAATGGTGAAAGTTTTATTTTAATTAAAATTAAAGTTAATTTCAGTAACTAAATATTATAACACACTTTAGTTTTTACAATAAATACTTTATTGTATGCATTTATCAGCATATCCAAGACTTTTAACTGGAAGTTAGATGATGCTTTCTTCTTGAAATACTATATTTTATAAATAAAGGAGATACACAGCATTCAATGATAAATAATTGCACAAACTAAATGTATTGAAAATATTTATTACGGACAAAATTAGATTACACATTTTGTTATTTATTAATCAGAAAAATTTCTGATCATGGTATTCAGCTTTTAGTCATTATCAATGTATTTTGCCTTTCTAAAAAAAATTTAATTCATTAAAATAGTGCAAACATCACTTTTATCTTACAATAAAAGCTTAAAACGGAACTTTCTAACTTAAGTTTCATGATTTTCTATCAATGCATGTAACAATGCATAAATGTGTGACTATAACTAATATTTACTAGGCGTGTGCAATTTTAAGGGTGCAGTATTGATTCACGATCACGTTTTAGAAAACTTTAAGCAACTAAATGGATTAATACCCTTCTATTTGTTTTATATCCATACGGTACCAGTTATTTCTAAATAATACAGAGTGATTCATAAGAAAGTATACAATTTCAACGCTCTATACAGGGTGGTCCCGAATTCATGGTACAAACTTTAATGGTAGGTACAGGACATTGTAACAATGATTTATTGTATAGGAATGTATAGTCGCAAGTGACGCGGTGAGGCGAAAACAGGGGAAATAACGGCCGAAAGGAAAAACAAAGATTTTATTGAAAGCGTTGTTGACAAGTGTCATGTTTACAGTAATTGTTCAAAATTGCGTCCACCAGTATCGATACATGCTTGACAGCGTCGGTGGAGCGATTGGCGTACACGTTCAAAGATGCCTGGTATTTCACGCACACCTGCAGCAGCTACAGATAAGCGAGCGACGAGATCCTCATCTGAGTCAACTGGAGTCTCATAAACAAGATGCTTTAGATGTCCCCATAAAAAGTAATCGAGGCTCGATAAATCGGGAGATCGGGGTGGACAAGGGACTGGTCCACCACGCCCAATCCATCGAGTACCAAACGTGGCATTCAGGTAATTCCGTACATCAATGCTGAAGTGTGCTGGCGCCCCATCGTGCTGAAACCACATGCGGTTACGAATGGCGATCGGAACATCATGCAGCAGTTGTGGTAACACTTCTTTCAGAAAAATAAGATAGCTTCCGCCAGTGAGCCGCGTGGGTAGTAAGTATGGGCCAATCAAAAAGTCGTTCACAATACCAGCCCACACATTAATACTGAAACGTTGTTGAAACGCATGTCGACGCGTTGCATGTGGATTATCGGTTGCCCACACATGGGAATTGTGCGCATTAAAGACACCCTCGCGTGAAAATGTCGCTTCATCTGTAAATAGCACATAATCTACGAAATCCTGCTGCAACGCACATTGCTGCATCACCCACAGGCAGAAGTTCACGCGGCGAGGATAATCTGCCGGATTCAATGCTTGTACTTTCTGAAAATGGAAGGGGTGTAAGCGATTTTCGTTTAACACTCTGCATACAGTCTGATGACTCACACCTACGTCACGCGCAACAGTTCTTGTGCTTGACTCGGGTCTATCAGCCACAATGTTCAAGATGCTTTCTTCCAGCCTTGGAGTGCGTACAGCTCTTACTCGACCAGCGCCATGTCTGTTGACGTCGAACGCACCTGTTTCACAAAGTTGACGATGTAACCGTTGAAAAATTCTATGATCCGGCATTCGTCGATCAGGATACTCCGCGCGATACATTCGTAACGCAGCTCTGCCGTTACCATTTGCACGGCCGTACATGTAATGCATGTCTGCTTTTTCTGCATACGTAAAGTCACCCATCGTCTACGGCAGCACAATTGTGAATGGCGCTTTTCCCTACTGCGATGCATCATGTTCAACAGCGGCTAGACATCTACTGCCCTCTACCGGCAATGATACCAACCGATCACTCCATTTCTCTTTCCTTTTATTTCCCCTGTTTACGCCTCACCGCGTCACTTGCGACTATACATTCCTATACAATAAATCATTGTTACAATGTCCTGTACCTACCATTAAAGTTTGTACCATGAATTCGGGACCACCCTGTATAACAGTGAAAATTTAAGATATTTTATGTTACCTGTAACAAAAGTGTATGTGAATGTTTCAAGTTTTTTAGAGATAGTCACAGATGTTCTATGTGTGCATTCTTAGTCATACAACACACATCGAACTGGTAACCCATTTCTGCCCAGATGCGTGTTAAAGTATCTGAAGCAAATGTGTAGTAATAGCGGTTGCAATACGCTGTTTCAACTCCACTAGTTCAACAGGAAGAGGAGATTTAAATACGTTATCCTTTAAGTATCCCCAAAGAAAGAAGTCATACGGTATTAAATCAGGCATCTGGGTTGCCATTGGGTTAGTGACATGCTGTAATCAGCGCTTCGTTTAATCCAACGGTGAAGAAGATGTTAATAGAGGTAATTTCGCATGTCAACTGATCAGTGTGGTGTTGTACCATCCGATTGGAGAATAAAGTTTTTCGATTTTATTGTCCAATTGGATGAATAAAGCTTTTGACGACATCTGCCGATACGCTCGGTCGTCCTGGCTTTGGAACTTTGCACAAACAGTCCATAGTTACAAATTTTTTAAAAACATCGTAAATTAATTTTCTGGTTGGAGGTTCTTTTCCAAATCGTGATTGAAAATGCTGTTGTACAACAGTGACAGATTCCGTTTTGGCTCAATTCAAGAACAGAAAACGCCTTCTCAATAGCAGACGCAGCCATTTCTACTGACTAGTCACCTGACACTCTCAATATCGCCTACGTCACTTTGGTCTGGAGGGGACACAAACTTTATGAGTATACCTAACTAACAAATACAAATACAAATATTGACGACCAGCTACAGGCTCGAGCCCAACTAGGCTGGTCCTTTGTTTATGAATTCCCCAATTCCCACTGACTATCCAATTGTATCTTAAATTCGTACACTCCCTTTGAATTAACTATATTTTCTGGCAACGCGTTCCAACTGTCTATTACCCTATTAAAATAGTAGTTTTTCCTTAAATCCCGATTAAAATGTGTCTTATTCAATTTATACCCATGACCCCTTGTTCTGTTATCCCTATTGAAGTTTAAGCCCTCTGTGTCCCCTTGTTTTACAAACTTGAAAAGCTGAATCAAATCCCCCCTCCTTCTTCTTCCTTCCAGTGTATACATGTTTAGCTTACTTAAACGTTCATTATAGTCAATTTGCTAGCCCTTTTATTATTTTTGTAGCTCTGTGCTGAACCCTTTCAATTGATTCTATGTCCTTTCTCATATATGGAGCCCAGAATTGTACAGCATATTCTAGATGTGGTCTTACTAAACCCTTATATAACGGCAAGATTATATTCTTATCCCTTGAAGTTACAGTCTTTTTAATATACCCCAATAACCTATTAGCCTTTTTACCCGCAGCTGAATATTGGTGACTCATTTTAAAATCCCTGTGAATTATCACCCCAAGATCCTTGACGGTTTCTCCCTCCTTTACCTTTACTCCCTGCAGACAGTACTCGGATCCACTGTTCCTGTAACCCATATGCAGAACTTGACATTTCCCTACATTAAATGACATACCCCATTTTACAGCCCATTCGGATATCTTATCAAAATCCCCTTGTAAATTTTCTATCTGTAACTTGGTATCCACTGTCCCCCATATTTTTAAGTCATCTGCAAATATACTAATTCTATTCTTGATCCCCTGACCTATATCATCTATGAAAATTATAAATAAAATTGGTCCCAAAACTGATCCCTGAGGCACCCCACTTATAACTTCTATCCACTGTGAATAATATCCTTTTAACTGCACTCTCTGCTTTCTACCCAATAACCCTAAAAGGGTCAGGGTAAGTTTGCATTTGGATACCGTGTCTTAAACTGTTCCTGATTTACAACATCTGGAAACTGTATATGTACTTAAGAATCACCTTGTACTATTAACTACTATTAACGTTAAGGTGTATGTATATAAGAAATCCTGAGCATTGAACAGAAAGTCTATATTTTTTTATTGCTTCGAAATATTCTTCAATTTTTTAGCTTTCAAACGATGACAAGATCTTGCAAACGTTCGAAATAGTTTTCTAGCTACAAGGGTTTTTGTTAGGTACTATACGTGTTGCAATCTGGTGCTTTGTTCAAACAGTGATAACTCAACAATACATTAATCTATAATAATTATTATTGTATCATTATAATTTATATCCTACAGTGGATGCTTTGACCCTCAATCAAAGTTATTAGTTACGAAATAAATCTTTAATGGATTTTTAAATCCTAAATTACCAGAAAAAACTTGATTTTTTTATGCAAACTTGACAAAAAAAGTTATAACATAAAAACCTTTCTCTCTATGAACTTTATTGAAAGTTAAAACATGAAGAATAATATTGGAAATAATTTCCAACTAGAATTGTCTGACTAGACAAATTAGAATTTAAGATATCACTGTTCAAAAAGCATGTTAATTACCTCATTATTCCTTAATTAGATAATTAATAATTAGTTTAATATGATCTTTTCTCTCTGCAGTTATTTCGAACATAAACCAATGACCTGCTGTGAATAAATTTATTTTTAAAGTTAAAATTTAAAAAACACTTCTAATGTGTACGTACACCTTAAGTAATACAGTTAAAATATGGTGTGCAGCCATATTTTGTAGTACAGAATTTCTTAAAATTTTCACGTAGGTTTCAATTACATGTCAAATAAAATGAGTAAACATATATTTGTTCTTTGAAATATCAAATTATGTTATTGTATTGCATTCAAACGGTACTCAATATTCAAGAACAACGACGTTTCTTTTACAGGATCTTTGAATTGATAAAATAAAAGTGCCGCAAAGAATATTTTTAGAACTATATAATAATGGATACCTAATTCGTCCAAAGTAAACTGTAAAGGCTATGCAAATGTCAAAATAGAACTTAAAAGTTATTTTACAGTCACTTATTCTTTCAATATTGAATTTTTATGATATTTGCATTTTATATGACAAATAGAAGTCGTTGTATTGGATCACTTTGAATAAAAGTTTTATCAATTCAACCCGAGCAACTTGTTATTCTGGCAGTCATATAAGCCAGAGAATATGGTGAAAACTCATTTTTATACTGTAAAACTTTAAGGAGCAATATTCATGCTAAACATTTTTATACAAATTTGAAATGCATGTATTAGAATAAAATAATCAAGTTCAATACAAATTTAGAGCTAATGCGATAAAAGTAAAATAAAGTTTTTATGAATTTTTCATGCCTTTTTATCCCAAACACATCTGTGAAATAATACTTAACAACAACAAAACGCATTCAAAACAAACATATAACTATTACATACTTAACACTTTTAAACGAGTACTATAACACTTTTACAACAGTTAAATAAAAAAAAACTCATAATCTTCTTTATTCAGAAAAGGATTTCTAAGCAGAAGACAGAATTACAGAGTAATTTCATTTTAACCATCGACTAATTCTGTAGTTGGATCGGAGAATAAATCAATGTCTCAAGGAAATCAAGGAAGACAGTTGCAAAAACCTTGAGCCTTAGAGGCTTTGTGGGTAACCAAGACTAATTAACTTCTAACCTAAGGTGAATCTCTCACATGGTGAGCGGGATACGTACTTAAAAGGAAGGATTTTACTTAACCTTTGAGGTAGTTGTCTTGCATTTCGTCATTAGCACAACTGGCCAGATACTTAATGGCCGAGATATATCGTTCATCAAGATCTCAACGCCTCTTGTCATTAGAATAAAACTGATCATATCTTGATCTTGTCATCGTTATAAAATTGTCAATGTCTTGATGACGAAATATCGTCGTAACAAAATTGGTCATATATTTATGAAGATGATATCTCGTCGAAACCACTTAGTGGGTTAAGAATCCTCTGAACAGTTCATATATCCATTCAAATAAAACAAAATACTGAAATATTTTTACTAAACCATCATGAAGGTTGTCTCGATGAGATATCCTCTCTTCCATAAAACTGAATAAATTTTTTTTTGTTCCAATGGCGGGGACTGGACTCTATCCTTGACCACTACAAACCCAGAAGTGATGGTCGACTGCTTCTAATGGCGGGCATTAAGAACTTGTCCTCGCATCAGAAGGGTTGTGGGTTCTGTCCTCGGCGGAGCCTCCAATTCTGATGATTTCGAGATCGGCGCTTCGACCTGGCCTAAAGACCGTCGTGTTCACTAATGGTGACTGGGGCACGTTAAATAGGTCGTGGTCTAGATGTCCCCCATGTTCCCATACCAAATCAATACCTCTGGGGGTACCTGATCAGGGGGTTATCGGCCTCTGATTGGGATCTAAATTACGATATGTGTGAGTGAATGGATGTATGAAAGGGACCTTCCTGTAAAACGGATGTGTCATGTATGTCGAGCAAAGTCGGACTTCCTCCCAATGGGGCTCAATAACATGGAAGGCGCACCCCCCTCGCCTCTTGCCATCTTCTACGGGCCTGGCACTCCTCTGGTCTGCCAGTGTAGGCATAAGAAACAACAACAACAAGAACTTGTCCTTGGCCACTACAACGCCGGAAGTGATGGTCACTTGTTAAGGGGCCCCAATGGAAGGACCATCATTGCCCCTAACAAAGGACGGCACAATTTTATATCCATGACCTGACCCGAACCGGGAACCTTCCGATCCAGAGGCCAACACCTTAACCACTAGACCGGTTGGTCGGCGGCTGAATAAACCTTGATGGACGAGATATTTTGTCAGTTGAAGAAAAATTATCAAATCCTGATCTAGTAATCGTCTAAAAATCGATAGTATCTTGATGACGACATATCTCGTTAGTATCAAAATCAGCCCGGTATTGATGGCCGAAATACCACGTCGAAACTACATAGAAAGTTTATCCTGTATTCTATAATATAGACGTGGAAGCCCGCCTGATGCATTTCATCGATAAAATAATTCTAGATTAAATTTTCTAAAACATTTGAGGTTTCACTAAGAGTGAAAAAAAAAGATACATTGTATCTAATAATCAGGATAGATAGATGATTGCTTATGATTAAGAAGGGTGTTATATGGTAGAATGAAAATAATGTATAGATGTAAAAAATTCGAACCACTCACTTTGTTCGCATGTCATTCTTAGTACAAAGAATTTAAAGATTAATGTTCAAGGAAGAAGAACAATGTCTAAAAGTTCATTTGCAAAGCATTTTCTTCAGGGATTGTGTTCATATTAAATTGCGCACAAACTGCAAAATTCTCATGACGACACTTGATTTCCACACCTAATTTCGAATCTATTTGTATCAATCCACGCCAATCGAATCAATATGTATAATACTTCGCAATGATGGGAATCGATTCAAAAATATATTTTATGCCGTATTATAGTAATTTAGCTCTATTTCCACTTCAAGAATGTTTTAATAGCAATAAATTAATTTGTGTTTTTTCATTGTTTTCTGCAAAAATTAATTAATATCATCTAATTAAAAGAAAAAGCAAAAATTGTGCTTACCTAAAGAAAGTCTTCTGAATCGATTTCAAATTGTTTCAATGTGGCTTATTGTTGTTTTTTAAACACTTATTTCATACTGAATATTATATATTAAAAATTCAGTTAGAAATATAGCATGGCATATTTGTATCGGAATTTTAAGAGTAACGTAGTAAAAATTCATAACGGTAGGAAGATGATTTCCAAACATGAAAAAGTTTAGGAAGATCGTTTAATATTAGGTGCCCCAACTTTTTGCCTATCCTCATAATCCAGAATTAGAAAGAAAAAGTGAGTATAATCTTGAAATCCGAGGTTTAATTTTTACATAGAATTCGTAATTTGGACTCAAATTTGAATGTAGTTATTAGAAATTATGAAGTTAATACGTAATTTGAAGTGAGAAGGCAAACCTAAAGAAAATTGCGTGCATATTAATTGATAGAAATAAGTATTTCCCACTGAATGGTTCCTTTTAATTCCTTTTTAATGAGCGACGCTGAGATAAATAGAGGTGAGCATGATTTCTTGAGCAGCTATTTATTCTTTTCGCACATCTAATTTTCTTAAAATGAAGCCTGTGAGTTGCCATGTAATCGATTTAAATTAATAAAAAATATATGAGTGTATGAAATTGTAATTGAATTGCATAACAAAACACTAATTCTTATCTCAAATTACAAATCATTTTCTATTGTTCATATGTGGTGTAATAAGACTGTTTTCAGTATTGAGTACCAGCATTGTTTGCAGAATATTGTCAGTTTACATTTTTTTGAGAACAGAATTTTTCGATTATTGCCGTACGTAAGCAACAAGTCTTCCAAAAATGTCAAAACCCCTTTCTACTCATGTTCCATTCACAAAAAAGAACATATTCACTAGTGCTCTTTGTCAACCGATACATGTCTATCCTGACTTTCTTCGGATAAAATAAATGCTTGAATTGTTACGACAGTTCTTGCTAGAGAGGAAAATACAGATTGACACATATAGCCTCAGAAATCGCCTCCAGGTTCTGTTTTTGCATCACTTAAAAAAAACCAATGCCCTCAGATCTGGAGGAAATTTATAATCAAACACTTAAGAATATTTTATCGAGCAAATATTTTCACGCTCAGTTGTTCAGCATTATTTAAATCAGGTAAAGAGCAATTTTTTAATCAGTTGCATCTTATGTAATGACTATGCATCATGACATTAAATTTACAAATGTTTTACTCTCGCAGAAAATTACTGTTAAGTGTGGTACATTTTTAATTTAAAGATAATCCTCACATTTCTTTGAAGGCAATTATAGGAATAATGTAGTGTATTATTAAATTGCTGCAAAGTGTTTCAAGATTAAATAATGTTAATAAAATAAATTTGAAATGGTAGAAATATATTTTATTAATTAAATAATTAAAGCTTTTTTTTTATTTAAATATATTATTTTTCTTTTATTTAAAAAACAACCCAATCAAGAATATTAATTAATATAATGTGAAATGTATGAATAATGGATGTGACTTACATCAAAAAATTTTACCTACACAAATACAGGTAAAAACAAACTGTAGACATAGGAAATAGCTACTAGTATAGTGTACTTTTTCATTTTTCACTTTAATAAAATGTAAAAATAAAGTAAATAAATAATATTTACTTTGAATCATGTAATGTCGATTTATTTATTCATTGATACTACTGATTGATTGCTGTGGGTGTGATTTACTTATTTATTACTGTATCACTGATGAACAGAAAATAAAATATATAGCTAACACATAAAAACATGTAATATTTATGCCAGAAAAGCATCGTTAAATTACTTACACCAATAAAATATTATAATTCTTTACAACAGATAATATTTTAGATATAGTGAGATATTCGGCTTCCTAATGATTGCATCAAGTTTGAACTAATCATATTTATAATACAATAATAATGCAAACATACCAACATAAAATCGGCATAAAACATATTACTCCAAAGCTACAGTCACACATGGAAAAGTTTATTCAACCACTACCTTAACGACTGTCTTAGCATGGATGTTTGTAGAGACTCAATATGATCTTTAAAATATAAAAACCTGATTAATATAGCCCTCGTGCTGCAAAAAAATAATCTTATAGCGTGAAATCATCTAACCAATCACAGACTTAAGATAAAAAATCCTTAAATGTTTTAAAATGCATTTGAATTTGGGGTTCGGAACAGTGATGCGACATCGACAGCAAAACATCGATGTTTTGAACCATCGATGTTCAAAATTAAAATATCGATGTTGATAGTACATCGCCCCCACATCATCAATGTTTTTAAAATTCAGTGTATTTGAACTTTTTTGCCCCATTTCTTAAAACTAGTTTAGCAACTAGTGATGCTACATCGACAGCAAAACATCGATGTTTTTAAAATTCAGTGTATTTTAACTTTCTTACACCATTTCTTAAAACTGGTTTAGCAACTAGTGATGCTACATCGTTTGCAAAACATCGATGATTTGAAACTTCGATGTTCAAAATTAAAACATCAATGTTGTTAATACATCGCACCGAAACCATCGATGCTTTCAAAATTCAGTGTATTTAAACTTTTTTCCCCATTTCTTAAAACTGGTTTAGCACCTAATGAACTGGTTTAGCACTCAGCAAAACATCAATGTTTTGAAACAACAATGTTCAAAATTAAAACATCGATGTTGATAGTGCATCGACCCCAAACCATCGTTGTTTTTAAAATTCAGTGTATTTAAACTTGTTTCCCATTTCTTTAAACTGGTTTAGCAACTATTGATGCGAAATCGACAGCAAAACATCGATGTTCAAAATTAAAACATCGATGTTGATAGTACATAGCCCCCAAACAATCGATGTTTATAACATTCAGTGTAGCTAAACTTTCTTCCCCATTTCTTAAAACTGGTTTAGCAACTAGTGATTCGACATTGGGTCCAATACATCGATGTTTTTATAAAACATCAATATTTTGAAAACATCGACATCGATGTCGCATCCCTACTTTTAAGACCCTTCACCCTTGGCCACTTGGGTCTAAAAGTATGTTCAATTTGCTGATTATGAAAATTATGCTACTTGGTTATTTTTTAAATTTTTATAACGGTATTTTTTTTTATTTAATCGATGAAATTCATTTAATCACATCGATGTTACAGAAACATCGACTCCAATACATCGATGTTATGAAAACATCGACATCGATGTCGCATCCCTAGTTCAGAATGGCGTTAATAAATGATTTTTACTACAATTTCTATACATGCGTTTTATTTCATATTCAATGCGAAGAAATTATCAAAATACGATGAGCGAAAAATCTCACCCTTAAAAAAGCAGCAACATTCAGTTGTTCTGCATACTTTTTCCGAATTTGTATTTCTTAAACCCAAAAGGAAACTGAAAATGCATATTACATCCAGATTCCTAGATTGTATAAATATTTTGACCCCGCTGCAAGCCCATACCACCACAACAACGTCAGACTGCAGTCGGAATGGGAATAATTCCCACAACTTCAACCTTTCAGCTAGCACCGAAATAAATTGGTTTCCACCGACATTATTTACATTCGATACATCTCCTATTATGATCCAGAACCGGGCTGCACTCTTTCCATCCAATGACTAGCAATCCACGTGAAAGGAAGATGTCAGTGGCTTTGGATCCGTGTCCACTGGGAAGGACAAGGATCAAGATCTTGCGCCTCCTCCTCATTATTCCACATCCCCAACGGTGATGCAATGCGAGTGCGTATCTATTTGTAAGAGAGAAAGAATCATGGACGAGTATTTGTCAGCGTCTTTATTTTGCCGCGACACCGCAATATTCCGTTTCAAGGTAGTGTTTTGTTATAGATAGACTGGTTTTCGTTTCAAAAGGATGTTTCGGTAGGTGTAGGCTCTATATTGATGAAAGGAATGGGTTACTGCAGCGAGAAGGCTTGGTTTTAATCTTTTTGGTCTTGGCTTGATCATTTGGTAGACTGGATAAAATGTTGATTGTGATGTAGGTTGAATAAAACAGAACGACACTGTGCTTTTCGATGTTTTGTTCTTTAAAATTACTGTCAATATAAAGCATGGATTAAAATTTATAGGACTGTTTAGGGATTACAAAACCAGGATGGAAGATAGTTCATTAACGTCGCACTGAAGCAACACAGCGGGATAGTGGCGAGGATCCAGGATCAATCCCGATAAAAGAACTAAGTACAACGTCTCGTAATTTTTAACCATGGTCAGTTGACGAGGTCAAAACCTGGATTGTGGAACCAGAACCATCTTTTTACAAATGTACGCGCAACTGTCACTTAGTTTCTTAATTATATTTTGAATTGTTTCACTGAATTTCTTCCAGTCTGTGGTACATGAAACACGAGCCGCGGTAGCTCAGTCAGTAGAGCGTCGGGCTCGCATCAGAAGGGTTGTGGGTTCTGTCCTCGGTGGAGCCTGAAATTCTGACGATTGCGAGATCGGCGCTTCGACCTGGCTAAAGACTGACGTTTTCACTAATGGTGACTGGGGCACGTTAAATAGGTCGTGGTCACAATGTGCCTGATCAGGGGTGCCTGATCAGGGGGTTATCGGCCTCTGATTGGGATCTAAATTACGATATGTGTGAGTGAATGGATGTATGAAAGGGACCTTCCTGTAAAAACGGATGTGTCATGTATGTCGAGCTAAGTCGGACTTCCTCCCAATGGGGCTCAATAACATGGAAGGCGCACCCCCCTCGCCTCTTGCCGTCTTCGATGGGCCTGGCACTCCTCCGGTCTGCCAGTGTAGGCATAAGAAACAACAACAACATGAAACACACTCTAACTATTAACCCTTCCAGTGGTTTCGGCGATATATTTAGTCTAGGATCAAGCCTATTTTGCTAATGACGAGATATTTTGTCGTGACTAAAAAGCCCAGAGGAATGAAGATCCAAATGGGAAGAACAAATTGTTATTTCGCTCGAACTGGCGACAGTTTGGAACAGGTTTATGCGTTTGCGGCTGGCCACAACAGGGAAATTTTCAACGCAAAGATAAACCAGCAACAGAATTAAATGAAAGTATAAGAAGCAGCCATATTTGTTTCTAATATACCCGCCATTGTCTTCTCAGACATGAGGCGTCTTGCAGTCCAATATAACAGAGATGTGGACCCAGGAAGGTCAAGAGCTCAAAAGTCATCACAGGAGCGAACGTCAAATAGGGAGGGGCAACTGAAAAGGTGCTCCCTAGTCATGTGCATAGTATTGCAGAATGGAGAATCAGCAAGTCCAATCCTAAATAGATGGGTTTGCAAGTAATCATGCCCTATGATGACTTTAAAACACGCTACCCCGATGACTCTAGGGAGGAGGGAAAATCCAGAATTAAACAAAGTTCTTACACTTAACGTGTAGCAAACTTATTAGTTAACGAATAACTTATAGCGTAGTGAATGAAAAGGTTCCAAACTTGTCACTCTTCCATTTGGTTCTGGGTCCCATCGGTAATCGTATATGTATACATAATCATAATATGCAAGAGGTAAATATTCCAGTAGGAGTGCTTGTCAGCCCGATGTTTCACATGTATCGAGATATTTGCCACGACTCTGTATTCTGTTTGAAGATGGTGCTTTATTATGGATAAACTGTTATTTTTGTAGTTTTCGTTTGGAAGGAATAGTTTAATTGGTACGTGGTCTGAATTGTGAGAGAAATACTTGCGTTAAAAAATTGTTCACTAGGAATGTTTAATTTCAGTTTTTTTTTTTTTTAGTATTTGATCACATTGCCTAGAATAAATTGACACACTTTGGTAACAAAATGAGTGAATTCTAGCACATTCTCTCTGAGGAGGTTACATTCTTATATCCGTTTGGAAGCCGTTAGTTATTCCAACTATCTATTATCTAACTATCTACAACTATAGGATATCTAGTCAACTTTAACCTCTATGATCAATATAACTTCCTAGACGTTTTAGTCAGTATGCGTGTTGTGGCTTAAATGCAATGGTATATTACACGGAAGTATCGTGAAGCTCAGAAAGATAACTAAAACAAGCTACACACATCTGTTTTCAATGTTTTGTTTTACAATATAACTTTCCACGATAAAGGATGGATAAATATTTATAAATCTGCTTAGAAATTCAAACCCAGAAAAATTTTTCTGTGAATTTTTTGTGAATTTTTAATAAAGTTCCATCACGTATTTTTTCATGACTTGTCTTTCCGAGTTACTTCGACTCCTGTACTTTATAGTACATTAGAATAATTTTTATTCTGAAAAAAAACACAAACTGTGAAAGAAATTGATACACTATTTACAATAAAACATATTTTCTATATTGTAACAAAATACGTAGAACCTAATAAAATTGAGAAGTTAAACGATTAGTTTTTGACAATCATCACTATTTTTTTTGCCATTGGGGATACAATGCGAAGATACTATTTTAGGAGAGAAAGACTCCTGAATAAGTATATATTGGTGAGTGTTTTTCTTTACCTAAACACCGAAGTTTTAAGTTTGGATTTTGTGTTTTACTATGGAGAGACTATTTCCTTTTGTTTTATTTTACAAAACAATTGACCTCGAAAAATCGTGGATTAAAATTTATCGGACTAATCTGATATCCAAATTCACAAAGAACTTTACGAAAGTATTTGTTCGTAACTTTTATTAAGTTCCAGAACTAATTATTTCATTAATTGTTTTACCGAGTTACTGCCCCTCGTGTACTCGGTGGAGCGTGGAACAAACTTTTACCCCTAAATAAAAATAGAAACAGTGGCCTAAATCAACACCTTCTATAGGAGGTGTTGCCTAAATAGACAAAAATGTCTTACAAAACAACTTAAATCGTAATCATTAGTTTGTGCGATAATGATAAGTGGTTTCGGTGAGATATTTCGTCCATCAAGATCTGTCTAATTTCATAATGAAAAGATATAAAGCGTTCAGAACAGAGTGAATGATGTCAACTTTCTGGTAAAATTCTGATAATCACACACCCAAACTCCTTTATGTAGTGTTGGATCTAAATATCTAGTGAATGTATTTAAAAATTCAACATTTTATTAAAATTTAAAAATAACAGTAAATATATATTCAACATTTCGCATTGTCATAACGTTCTTATATAATCTTATATCTTTATAAACGTTCCTAAATATTAAGTTTTACTAGACGTAGTAACATGAAAGGAAATGTCATGCCTTATCGATTAAACGTCAAATTAGTTTTTGAAAGTTTTATTAAGTTTCGCGAAACTGTGTGTTACACCCAGTAAGAGAAAATATTTATTTGAAATTTGGATTGGAGACTTGGGGTTTGTTATTTTGAATTTGATAAGAAAAAAAAATTGATACTATTTTATTTTAATGTTTCTCAAATGGCGTAACTCAATTATTGTACAAAGCGCAATGTGTTTTATGCTACTCGGATAGAAATATTAAATTTGTAAATGACAAAACTATGGCGAAATTGATAACAAATATGTCGGACGTAAGTTACAAGACAAAAATTTGTTTGTATGAAAGTGATTAAATTATCATTATAAAATGGCAAAATTTGTAAGACTTCAGAAGCAAAAACACCTAAACTTTTGCTGTCGTTTTGAGCAATCGTGCATATGTTACACTAATAATCTTGACCCGAAATTAACAAATGACTTACATAACACATGCAAGGAAATAAATATAATTAAATTTAAAGATTATCCTGAAACCAAAAATTATTTTTTACAAAGCCAAGCTTATTGATAAATCTATATCAATTGCTTGGTTAAAGAACAAACTCAAACTTTGAGCCGCGGTAGCTCAGTCAGTAGAGCGTCGGGCTCGCATCAGAAGGGTTGTGGGTTCTGTCCTCGGCGGAGCCGCCTGCAATTCTGATGATTGCGAGATAGACGCTTCGACCTGGCTAAAGACCGTCGTGTTCACTAATGGTGATTGGGGCACGTTAAATAGGTCGTGGTCAGAAAGTCCCCCATGTTCCCATGCCAAATCAATACCTCTGGGGGTACCTGATCGGGGGTTATCGGCCTCTGATTGGGATCTAAATTACGATATGTGTGAGTAAATGTATGTATGAAAGGGACCTTCCTGTAAAACGGAAGTGTCATGTATGTCGAGCAAAGTCGGACTTCCTCCCAATGGGGCTCAATAACATTTAAGGCGCACCCCTTATGCCGTCTTCGACGGGCCTGGCACTCCTCTGGTCTGCCAGTGTAAGCATAAGAAACAACAACAAACTCATGATATTTAAAACAATATAGAATTATTACCCGGCTCATTACAAAATAAACTTTTCTATAAAAAATTGCGGAAACAAATACTATGCATGACACAAATTCAGATTCCTAGAGGTGAGAGAGCTTCATTGCTTAGTTTGAAGTGTCATAAGTATCTTAAAGGTTAATTTCTTTAAAATTATCATTTTTTATTTTAAGATCAAATTCCAAGACAAAATTCCACATCTGGTATGACGAAAGCAATAAAGACAAAAATTTATTTTGTGCTTTTAAGCAATTAACACTCAAGTGGTTTTGACGACATTCCTCGTCCATCAAGATCTGGTGAATTTTGCTAATGACGAGATATCTCGTCATCAAGACACTGACGATTGTCTATGATGCCGAAATCAAGTCCTGATAAGTCTTTCCTAATATGACGAGGTACCACCTCTTTCATCAAGATATTAATAGTTCTCTACGATATTGAAATCAATATGTGACAAGTATTTTCTAATGACGAGATATGTCCTCTTTCATCAAGAACTATTCAGAAAATCAAGTTACCTCATGGATACAACCAGCGAGAAGAGTTAAAACCTCTGGATATCCCAAATACTGTTATTTTATTACATAAGGTTTATTGCTACAAATATATGTATAAAAAATATCTATCTATAAATTAATGTTTAAAAATAAATTTGCTGTTATGGGCAATTGTTTAGAAAATAAAGTGATTACTTTCTTATGTTGGAGTGTGTTTTGTTTGTTTACTCTTGAAATGAGAAAGGATTAATTTCTTTAATAATCGAATAACCTCTTTAATATCTAGAAGAGCTGTAGGCAGTTAAAGGGTTTTGGACAGCATTCCCAGTGTCTATCGCCCGGAGAAAATCAGCAAGCGTGACTATCGAATAAAAGAATTATCTTTCAATTCATTGGAACTTTTTCAGAGATGACTCTTCTTTCATAACGAGAGAAACTATTTGTGAAACTTATATTCGTGTAGCTTTTTTATATTGAATGAGGTGATAGATATAGAACGACGTTTTTGACAAATACTTCGCATTGTTAAGAAGGTTTTTATTTCTCTCCGTTTCTAAAGATGTTTTCTTTAACAGAAATTAAGTTATTTATATTGAAGATAAATATATGAAGCAGATAAGATCAGATCTTGTGGATCATAATTAAATATACAGGGTGGTCCCGAATTCATGGTACAAACTTTAATGGTAGGTACAGGACATTGTAACAATGATTTATTGTATAGGAATGTATAGTCGCAAGTGACGCGGTGAGGTGAAAACAGGGGAAATAACGGCCGAAAGGAAAAACAAAGATTTTATTGAAAGCGTTGTTGACAAGTGTCATGTTTACAGTAATTGTTCAAAATTGCGTCCACCAGTATCGATACATGCTTGACAGCGTCGGTGGAGCGATTGGCGTACACGTTCAAAGATGCCTGGTATTTCACGCACACCTGCAGCAGCTACAGATAAGCGAGCGACGAGATCCTCATCTGAGTCAACTGGAGTCTCATAAACAAGATGCTTTAGATGTCCCCATAAAAAGTAATCGAGGCTCGATAAATCGGGAGATCGGGGTGGCCAAGGGACTGGTCCACCACGCCCAATCCATCGAGTACCAAACGTGGCATTCAGGTAATTCCGTACATCAATGCTTACTACCCACGCGGCTCACTGGGGGAAGCTATCTTATTTTTCTGAAAGAAGTGTTACCACAACTGCTGCATGATGTTCCGATCGCCATTTGTAACCGCATGTGGTTTCAGCACGATGGGGCGCCAGCACACTTCAGCATTGATGTACGGAATTACCTGAATGCCACGTTTGGTACTCGATGGATTGGGCGTGGTGGACCAGTCCCTTGGCCACCCCGATCTCCCGATTTATCGAGCCTCGATTACTTTTTATGGGGACATCTAAAGCATCTTGTTTATGAGACTCCAGTTGACTCAGATGAGGATCTCGTCGCTCGCTTATCTGTAGCTGCTGCAGGTGTGCGTGAAATACCAGGCATCTTTGAACGTGTACGCCAATCGCTCCACCGACGCTGTCAAGCATGTATCGATACTGGTGGACGCAATTTTGAACAATTACTGTAAACATGACACTTGTCAACAACGCTTTCAATAAAATCTTTGTTTTTCCTTTCGGCCGTTATTTCCCCTGTTTTCGCCTCACCGCGTCACTTGCGACTATACATTCCTATACAATAAATCATTGTTACAATGTCCTGTACCTACCATTAAAGTTTGTACCATGAATTCGGGACCACCCTGTATAGTATAAATAGTGTTGCATAAATTTAAAAAAAATTTAAGATTTCAAAGTTTTTTGGAATATTGTACAGTTCTTAGTATATTGTATTTTTATCCAGAACTGTAAATAATACTTTTTTTTTTGTCTCACGCAAATGTTACAAGATTTATTTCATAGATGATTGACTGTAAATAAAGTTGTATTTTCTGACATTCTAACATTTTTCTGTGGTGTGCATTTTATTTTTAAGCTACTATTTAAAATCATATGCCATGGCTAGAAATAAAAAAACTGAAAAATATTTTTAGTCGATACATCAAGGTGTTAATAAATGTTTGCTCATAATTCATAAAACTAAAAGTTTGACACTACTTGATAAGAAATAAAATAAATTCAAAATAAATTGATTAAGCATTGTTTCAAACTTCAGTATCAGACAACTTGGTTTTTATCCAATCGTCAACCTATATTCTCTATCAGACGATTTTCTCAAAACCACTTAACTTCCTTTGTATTTATACTACATTTTATTTTCGTTATACACTTTGCAATTAGTACTATAGATTAATAGTGAATTATAAAGCCTTTGCATGCTTAAATAATTAGGTATTCTAGTACAAAGCAAATCCGTTAAACAACTAAAATATCCATAAAAATTTAAAAGACTAGTAAAAACTGGTGCACGAAATACTTTAAATCTGCAATATTATTTTTGAATATAGTATTATTATTTTTGGATATAGTTTTTTAAATCTTTGGAGATTGCCATATAATTAAATAGTATCCCAAGGGATTTAGAAAATAAGACATTTATTTCAAGAATTTCGAAGACAATTTTTAAATTCTGGAATTGCCCCCCCTCAGGAAAAATAAACTCACTTTTAAATAGCAATTATTCTGAACTATATGATTTACTATAGGGTGTATTTAACTAAATAAGATATTTCAAAGAAAAATGTACGACTTCGAGGCTTTTTGGGAGTGTTACAACATTATCTGAATAGAAAAACAAATTTGAAAAGTATATTTATAAAAAAAATGCTCTCCAATCTTCTGTAGCAAAAAGTGGCCATAGAGCAACAAACTAAGCAAAATAAAACTTTTTGTACCATACACAGGAAATCATTATGTAAACAAATATAATGACTGATGAAGACATTTGTATTTGTAAAAGTACACATAATACCATAAACTTTTAGGTTTAAACTTTCACCATACAAAACAATATAATTACTTCAATCTTTGTCAGATATGGTATTTACGCTATAATGACAACAAACCAATTTTTTTTAAACTTGTCTAACTATAGTTCTTGTGTATTAAAATTAACCAACTCAACTGATTCAGGCATGACCACACATACAAATAGGACTATTGTACCATAAAACCAACAAACCCAACAACTTCAAATCTGTCAAAAAAGGGTATTTACACTATTAATGAGCAAATATCCAAGCAAATGCCTTTGCTTGGCCAAATAATGTACTTGCGTTATAAAACCAACATATCAAATTAAGTCAAGCTTGGCCAAATATAGCAATTGTGCCAAAGCATAAGCCAACTCAATTAATTTAGGCTTGTCGCTTGTGCCATAGAAATCATCTAAGTATTACTTCAGACTTGGCTAAATATAGGTATTGAAACATAAAGACCAACAAATACGATAACTTCAAGCTCAACTAAATATAGCCATTGAAACATAAGGACCAACAAATGCAATAATTTCAAGCTAAACTAAATATCAACGATGATGTGCCATAAAAAAACAATTAGCCAGCCCAGTTACTTAATATTTGTCCCACTATTACCCTTGTGACAGAAAATGCAACCAACCCTCCCAATTACTACAGGCTTCATATGGCCCTTCCAACATAAAACCAATCAACCAACCTAAGTATTGCAATTCACATTGTCACGAAACAAAATTAACTTCGTGAAGTATTATGTACTCAATAAAAATATGAACAAAAAAAGTGATTTTAACTGAAGTTGAACATTCAGTGCACCCATACTGATAATCCAAATCTCCATCAATATCTTGACGAGATATCTCGTTTCTGAAGATCTCTCGTCGTCTATCGTTATTAAAAGAAAACTGATAAGATCTTGATCCCATCATCACAAGAAAATCGGCAATACCTTGATTCAGATGCATCATTGACCTTTAGACTATTGCTGGTACAGCAGTTGTACCTTGATCGCGCCAAGATGAAAGTTAGTCTACGGCCAGTACATCAGTTATACCTTGAAAGTTATAAGAATCGCGACAGTTATATGTATAGCCGTAGTCAAAAGGTTAACAAAGTCAGATCTTGATGGACGAGAGATCTCACTGAAACCACTCGAAGGGTTATGTGATACCCATTAGCAGAAAAATTAGATGCTTAGTACTGTTCGCATTGTAATAAAACAAAACTGGTCTCATTAAGCAATTTATTGTGTACTAAATAAAAATATGAAAGAAAATACGATTTTGACTTAAGTTGAACTTTACCATGGATATACCTTTACGCAAATCCATCATCAAATAACGTTCAAGTATCATTATTACATATACTATACAAAAACCATGCATCGCGTTATCCCAAGAAATTCCTGCAAGCAATTATTCCGTTGTTTTAATTGAGTTGTCCTAAGCGATACCAATTAGCAGTCAAATTAGATGCTTAGTAGAGTTCGCATTATAATAAAACAAAACAGGTCTCCTGAAGCAAATTGTTGTGTACTAAATACAAATATGAAAGAAAATAGGATTTTGACTTAAGTTGAACTTTAACATGGATATACCTTTCAGCAAATCCATCATCAAATAACGTTCAAGTGTCATTATAACATATACTGTACAGAAACCATGCATCGCGTTATCCAAAGAAAATCCTCCAAGCAATTATTCCGTCGTTTTAATTGAGCTGTCTTAAGTGATACCAATTAGCAGAAAAGTGTGCACGAAATGGCTCTAAATAATACCCCATGCTAGATGTTCCCTGGCCCACATGATCGTCGGCAATTACCATTTTTCGTCATCGACAGATGTCTACTGCGATTTCCTTAATTAAGAACCCTTCTGACGGGGACGGCGAAAAAGCTAACGATGCCTCGGTCGAATTTCTTGCGTAACTGTGGGTGAAATTGCACAGTGCTACCTTAGTTTTACCCAATTTTCTTCGACAATCACCTATAGTTGTGCCGGCTACACCTCTGTCACTGGGATCCAGTTCCACATGAAGGAACCGGGAGATTCAAGATACGCGGTCTGTGTCTTTGTGGTGGTGTTTATGGCTTTGAAATAGGGTAGAGTCGAAAAGTATGCATTTTACATTTGCAAAGTTTTAATTGAAAAGTTAATTTTTAAACTGAAAATTATTAATTAAGTGACTGATGAATTTTTATTTAAAATGTTTTTCTGTGATAATGTGATGGTGTTCCATTACTATTCTCCCTCCATCATAATTTTTTAACTAAATAAAAAAAACTTAATTAGATGGTTTCGTTAGTCAAGATATGGTTAATTATTGGTGATTTGTGTTTAGTTATACAGATATAAATACTATAATAAAATGTACATTGTTTTCCAATAATCCAAGGAAACGATTCTATAATTTAAAGCTATAGCATCGATACATAAGGTTACGGTACCGGTATTAGTACCGGTAAAGTAATTACTATCGATCTAATGGTAAAAAAATACTAATTTTTCCATCTTATTTGTCACAAACCAATAACCATTACGGATTTTAATCAATGCTATACTAATTAAATTAGTTTCTTTTCAAGATTGCTCCCGGACAATCGCCAATTGCCGGCTATGTTCCCTTTAGTGTGACGTAAATTCAACTACCTACCAATTAAATTATTAGTTATTGATCATCAAATTTGACGGAAAAATACATTGCAGGATAATTTATGCATAAAAATGATTTTATGTTTTATAATAGACGTATATATAAATCAGTTAAAAACCTTTTGTATTATAGTATCTGAGCATAGTCAGCTTACAAATGAAACACACTAAATAATAATAATAATAATAATAATAATAATAATAATAATAATAATATATATATATATATATATATATATATATATATATATATATATATATATATATATATATATATATATCAAATATATATATATGAAAATGTTACAAATTAATTTAGGATGACACTTTCTGAGTCTTTTTCAGTCAAGAATCGGGTGTTCTAAAAAGCTGAACAAATGTGGAACATTTTCGTCCCTCGTAGCAATTTTTATCCGGTACACATATCAAGTCACTTAAATATTTAATTTAACACAACAAATCTATGCTTCGTTTATCTCATTTAAAGTCGGACTACTATCAGTTAAATTCAAGTGCACAGAGCTTAAAATTGAATTAATGCAAGAAGAAATGCAATTACATTTCTCTCAGACAGAGCGTACACGTATCGTATCAAGCCATATAAGCACTGAACAAGAACGAGAATTCCTTATTAATAGCTTTCATATTCTACAAGACGTGGATTTAATGGCTCCATCTGTGACGACAATTCCTAGTAATGCCTCAGCATTACCGATCAGTTCCGTTCATTATCCGCAAGATATGTGCCATAACAGCAACGCACCAGAGACAGCATCACAGCAAATCAAGAAGAGACCTGGTTCCTTCCTGCGTGCCTTCTCCCAATTGCTCCTTGATTAAGAAGCGAGAACTCTCATTAAATGCTTCCCTGGGATGAACCGATTTACTGCGAAAGTTTTGATAAACCTCATTAAATCGTTCCGAAATCAGGATGTCTATGGACGTCTACTCACATTGTCTCCGGGTAAGCTTGTTTTAAGAATTTGTTTTACAGCGCTCCTGCGTGTCACTGTAATTACGGCCTGAAAAGCGAAAACTATTTTGTTTCTGCTTTCTTTGGACACTGCCGATAAATCGAAACAGTTTGGGGAGATAGTCTGTGAGAGATGGGGAGGAAATTAGTGAAAGATATACCCTGATTGCTGTCTTGAAAGGATAAAAGTAAAACTTCTGGCTCAAGAGAACAATAACATCTATTCAGTTCCATTGCCTCATACAACAATTGATATCATCAACTGTACGTATATAAAACCTGAGAAAACTAGAAGCAAACTTGAGAGATTATTGATCGTTTAATAATTCATATCAAAATTAATTTACTGCTTGTTATTATGTTTGCTGCTTTCGTTGGATAATGTCAATAAGTCAAAACAGTTTGGGGAGAATGTAAGAAAATTACTGTTACACCTCTAATTGACGTATTAAATATATGACATTAAAACTTCTGTCTCGGGAGAACTAGAAGACACATCTATTCAATTTCATTTTATCATACAGCAATTTATATCATGATTTGTATATTTTTGAAACCTGAGTAAAATGGAAGTAAACTTTCGAAAGTTTATTTGTCGTTTTAACCCTTAAATGCTGTATCACAAACTGTCTCGTAACTAGTGTGGAGGGGTCTCTCAGACCTCGCTCACTAAAGTGCGTATAAATTTGATTAATATAATATATTAATGAAATATTCTTTAGATAAATGTTATTTATACATTTAAATTTAGATAATTCAATTCTTAACAAGAAATACATATTATGTTACTATATAAGTTAAGTAGATTCCATGTCTCTTCTGGCTCAGCTTTCGGACCTAATTTTGCAGAACGTTAAACCCTGGAAACTGTAAAACTAAGTTGTGTTTTGGTGTTCTAACGGCACGATTAGGTTCCCCCCCTCCCCCCCGGACATCCCATTTGAAGTTATTTTTTCCGTAGAAATATTATTCTTGTAAAGACACACTTACGGCCGAATTCACAAGTCCGAGTTAACTCGAGGATCAACGATAATCCGCGAGTTATCGAAAAAACCATATTCACAAGTCCTGATCCGTGGTTTGAACTGCCGGTTCGGTGTTACATTTTGATCCTCCGAAATAGGCGAGTTAAATCGCGAGTAAGAGTTACGCATGCGCAGTACTACCTTTTTGCGAAGGATATTCTGTAAAACAAAATGGATGACACATTTCATTTTATGCTAAAGTATAGTATTCTTGCGACGACTGGTCACTGGATTCGACGTATCATTACGTCTGCTGCATAGCAGCTCATGTCCTCATCATAATATTGCTTAAATGGAAAATGTAAAACATAATTTTATTGAAATTCAAAAGAAAAATGAAAATAAAGGTAGTTGCGTAAATCTTAAACAAGCAGCATAGCGAAAAGATAGATGGCGCCACCTCTGACCTATATGCCGGGGAGAGCGAACGGTAGAAAACGACCATGGTAGATACAAATACGTCGTAGAATAAAAATTATTCTGTTGATTTATTACGAATGAAAGAAAATTGACAATGCAAGTCACTTTTCACACCACCAACACACACCCATACTGACAAGTACAAAGATAATCGGATTACATACATCTGTCACGACATTGTGTACAATTCTTTCTTGCAAAATTTTGGTTTCCATAAAAATCCAATTTGAAATTAAATACCTTTGCATTTCTTTTCCCAAACCCATATTAAAATGCTGTATGAGTCCTATTTATTCACAATTTGGAATCAATTCTACGGCGAAGTACGTGCTTGATCAGTATGAATGCAGATTCGGGCGTCGTAACCAATGTAAACAATATCATGTGATTGAGAGGAGCCAATCACAGCGAGCGTCTTATTTTAATCCCCGGATCAACACGCCGTTTGAGAATACCGTTTTTGATAATCCTCGAGTTAACTCTTACTCACGGATCAACTGATCCTCGAGTTAATTCGAGACTTGTGAATATGGCCGTTGGAATGTCTTCATCTGCCTGTCGTGTTCACTTTCAATAATATTATCCGAAATTTCACAGTCCCAGTACTCTATTTCCGACCAATTATCAACAATATCCTGAATTTCTTTTTGTGTAAGATACACAGGTCGTTTTTTAGTAAGGTTTGTTGCCATTTTAGGCTCTCTGTCGAAATTCCCTATTCCAACTTAGACGATTTCATTCAACAAGAACGGTAACGCAAATGCCGTGAAGGGATCTAAGAGATCACGCGGGAAATGCAAATAGTGTAAAACACGAAATAGTTGGGGCAGCCAAACCAGTATTGGAATGTGGGTTCTGTTGGACTGAATAGGACAAGGACCAATATTCCCTTTAAGGGGTTGAAACGACCTTTCAAAAATGACTCGGGGTCTGTGAGACCCATAACAACAGTTAAAGGTTAATAAATCCTATAGAAATTACTTTACTGGTTGTGATTATTTTTGCTGCTTTCTTTGGATACTTTGTATAAATGGAAACTGTTTGGGATGAGTCTTTGAGGGACTGGGGTGAAATTAGTAATATATATACGAAAAAGATAGGAATTGGCATTCTAACACGTTCGCTGCTAATCTCGCGGCAGCGCGTGGTGTGGAGTGATGTTTCAGTAGAAAAGTCACGCGTTCGTGTGGGAAGAGCTGCGCCTCAACATTTATTATCCACTTAAATTGGCATTATATGTTAGGTGTTGGCGTGGTATTGCCGTGGAGTAAAGGTTAGAAGCTATTTGTATACAGGGTGGTCCCGAATTCATGGTACAAACTTTAATGGTAGGTACAGGACATTGTAACAATGATTTATTGTATAGGAATGTATAGTCGCAAGTGACGCGGTGAGGCGAAAACAGGGGAAATAACGGCCGAAAGGAAAAACAACGATTTTATTGAAAGCGTTGTTGACAAGTGTCATGTTTACAGTAATTGTTCAAAATTGCGTCCACCAGTATCGATACATGCTTGACAGCGTCGGTGGAGCGATTGGCGTACACGTTCAAAGATGCCTGGTATTTCACGCACACCTGCAGCAGCTACAGATAAGCGAGCGACGAGATCCTCATCTGAGTCAACTGGAGTCTCTTAAACAAGATGCTTTAGATGTCCCCATAAAAAGTAATCGAGGCTCGATAAATCGGGAGATCGGGGTGGCCAAGGGACTGGTCCACCACGCCCAATCCATCGAGTACCAAACGTGGCATTCAGGTAATTCCGTACATCAATGCTGAAGTGTGCTGGCGCCCCATCGTGCTGAAACCACATGCGGTTACGAATGGCGATCGGAACATCATGCAGCAGTTGTGGTAACACTTCTTTCAGAAAAATAAGATAGCTTCCGCCAGTGAGCCGCGTGGGTAGTAAGTATGGGCCAATCAAAAAGTCGTTCACAATACCAGCCCACACATTAATACTGAAACGTTGTTGAAACGCATGTCGACGCGTTGCATGTGGATTATCGGTTGCCCACACATGGGAATTGTGCGCATTAAAGACACCCTCGCGTGAAAATGTCGCTTCATCTGTAAATAGCACATAATCTACGAAATCCGGCTGCAACGCACATTGCTGCATCACCCACAGGCAGAAGTTCACGCGGCGAGGATAATCTGCCGGATTCAATGCTTGTACTTTCTGAAAATGGAAGGGGTGTAAGCGATTTTCGTTTAACACTCTGCATACAGTCTGATGACTCACACCTACGTCACGCGCAACAGTTCTTGTGCTTGACTCGGGTCTATCAGCCACAATGTTCAAGATGCTTTCTTCCAGCCTTGGAGTGCGTACAGCTCTTACTCGACCAGCGCCATGTCTGTTGACGTCGAACGCACCTGTTTCACAAAGTTGACGATGTATGACGATTCTATGATCCGGCATTCGTCGATCAGGATACTCCGCGCGATACATTCGTAACGCAGCTCTGCCGTTACCATTTGCACGGCCGTACATGTAATGCATGTCTGCTTTTTCTGCATACGTAAAGTCACCCATCGTCTACGGCAGCACAATTGTGAATGGCGCTTTTCCCTACTGCGATGCATCATGTTCAACAGCGGCTAGACATCTACTGCCCTCTACCGGCGATGATACCAACCGATCACTCCATTTCTCTTTCCTTTTATTTCCCCTGTTTATGCCTCACCGCGTCACTTGCGACTATACATTCCTATACAATAAATCATTGTTACAATGTCCTGTACCTACCATTAAAGTTTGTACCATGAATTCGGGACCACCCTGTAGATATGTGCCTTCGAATTTAGGGTAAGGAGGAGTAATTACAAACAAAATTTGCATGTTCACTTTCAAACTCTTGATAAAGTAATTAAATATTGTTCACGGTACTAAACTAACTTGTTATTATTCTACTTTGATATTTAATTAGTACGAAGTTTCCAGAAAAGAAATTTAATACCGTACTCGGCTGTTTAAAACTACCCCAAGTGTTTACAATTTCCCTAAAAGTAGGTATACAACGATTGTCCTCGTGATATTGAATATTGAACAAGTGACAACATGAGCAGTAGTCATGCAGTGGAAGGAACTCCAATGGTATTTTTGACTTTTCTAATAACATAATTACAGTAAGCACGTTTTGATCTTTACATGAACCATTTTCTACCACTTCTTTCCCACAAAAAATAGTGACACGTAAAAGTTGCATTTATCATGAGGTGAACTTCCAGGAATACATAAGAATAAATAACTGAAACATTTACTGAACAAAGAATGTATTTAGTGTGCGCAAAAAACAAAAAATTATGTATTTAAAAATTAAAAAAACTTAAAAATTGAAAAATACAAACTTAGGAACAAAAAAGAAACATTACATTTCTTATACATTAACAGTGGCCTTAAATTGGAAAATTTCTTTACGCCCTTCTTTGCTACAGGTTGTAGTAGGTAAAATTGCTTTGACATAGTCTTTGGTAACACAGAATTATACTTTTTTAACCACAGAGAATTTAGGATAAGCATTATCGATGCATTTGGTCCTGTGATCTGAAACTCCTCTTCTGAAATGACATACACCTGTCATACATACCAAAAATAGGCTTTGTTTCTCTTTCCCCACTCAAAATCTACAAGCAGAAACGTACTCGTTTCAATGTTTTCTATGAATGGTGCCAAAATATAAAACTTCCCCTACAAGCTAGTCTTCTATATTTTTCTTGAATGTTTGGGAAATTCAAACTCTTCACCGTCAATATTAATAAATTCTTTCCATAGGTCCTTATTCTCGCTGTTCTCGAGTTCTGTTTTCTTTTCCATTTGCGTCCTTCTTGATTTCTTGCTTACTCCTGGCTCTTTCACTTCTTCTCATCTGGTTTCCTTTTGTTCTTTTCCTCTTTTGTCTCCTTCAAGCGTGACAGAACTTAGTCAGTTGTAAGAACTTCACACCATATGTGTGATGTTTTAGAAAATTCGTCTTCCTGTTTCCTAATCCCCAAGAACACGAAAGATGCAATAAAACACAATTCAAACGTATTACATACAATTAAATACAAAATTACATGGAAAAACACATTGTTTTTCTATCTAAATTGAGCGAAACTATTGGCAAAGTTATGTTTAGAATTACCTGTCCTTTGAAAAATATGGGGTAGTTGTAAATATGCAACTGTAGTTGCATTAAAGTTATCAGATGGAAAATTTCACTGATTTTCTGTTCGATATAATTATAACTGACCATAGTAAAGAATTGTAACAACGTACCTTTCAGTATAATATGGAGTGCATCAGAAAATGCATCACACAAGAACCCAAACGTTTCAAACACAAATTTTTCAACTAAACAGATTGCTATCAGCTGTGGTTCAAAGGAATACAGGATCACCATATTACATCCTTAGGGGTGCCATCTTTCATATTTCACAACTTTTTAGTTTCTCGGAGTCCCACGTTGGCGCCTTTATAGCTTGTTTACAATAATTCCGCCTGACCCTACAGCTTTAATTCATTTTTTTTACTGAACTTTCTCCAATGTATTCTGGTATCGGCGCACTTTTCAATCATATTGGTTATAAAAAATTAGCCGGCTTCTGGGAAAAACCCATTTCTACATGACCGGTAGCGATGTATTAAGAGGATAAAAGTAAAACAAGTTGATACCGTCATTTGTAACACCAATTGGGGATTTTTCATACATTCGTACCATGCCAAATTTAGTAAATATCAGGCCATAATAGGTTTAACATGCATCGGCCCCTTTGCTCATGATGGTCTTTGGTTGTGTCGAGTTTTTAACTAACAAACGTCCATTATATATTATAACTGGTTCTGTTTCGTAGCATCAGATCATCTAATTTTGAATTACAACTGTTCTTAGGTGTGAAACAATCGTAAATGAGTAAACTAACCTGTGTTCTTGTACATTATTATTTGATGTTGCGAGTTGTGTTAAATCAATCTGTTTGTAACCACACGTGATTCATCCAGCCTACTTCTACATTTAATCGATTCATGAGCACTTTGGTCATGAGCCTCAATTTCCCTACAGTTGCAATAATTTTTACCACAGTTCTTTTAGAAGCATTCTTAAAGTGACCGGCCTTTGTCGGTGTTCGTCAAAGGAATCCAAATTTGCTTTGGAGCGTGTCTTGTTTCATTTTTATTTGTGTTCCAAACGTGGAAATCTACCTTGATTTTCATATAACTTTTTTTCTTGATGCATCCTTTGTGTTATAGTGCTGTATAATATTCTATTACCACAGTTTTTAGGTCTTACTTCTAATTTTAAAAGCGTATTTGGGATCAACCTATTGTGTAACATCGACAAGGTGCATTACCAGTTGGTTTGATTTTATGGCGCTATCTCGTATTTGGCTAAGAAGTGCCAGACGCAAGATAAATAATATGAAGTAATAGTAAAACATAGAAGAAATGTTTTATTAATGCAAGTAATAATACACACCGGGTAAGTATTTGAATGGACGGAAGAAAATAAATACATGTCCAAACAATCCATATTTATATTTGAAATATCAATCCTTTCCCCATCGATAAGAGTAAATCGTCCTTTATAGATCAGCACCCTCGATAACCTTGCATAAACATTTCTTCCTTCAAAAGTTCTGCAGCGGCCTTAACCTCCTACCACTTCCATAACAATCATTCTCCCACCGAGAGAAAACGGGCCTATAAATAATTGCTCCAAATCAACGACTCCATCCGCAAAAGACCCCTTCCCTCCATTCGCAGGTCATAGCCGGCGTCTCGAATCAGTGCTCGATTCCTAATTTCTGGTAACGTGTTTATTCTCCAGGCGAAACAAACTCTGCCCGAGCATTCTCAGTTGTTTGAGACTTTCTCTCACGAATCCCCCATTCTCTCAGCCTCCACCCCAGTGCATCATCCCTTGAGCATTATGTGTGGGCTGGTGGGTTATTAGATTTCCCTTCCACGTTCTCGGCTTACTGAGCCACAAAATGCAGCGATAAGTCACGGTCAGCCAGCTTTGTTAATACCCCGGAGTGCTTACCCATCATGATTCCAGAATAAGGTGCGGGGGAGAAAAGTGTTAAGTTTAGGATCCCGGGATTAGGGAATTTCTTTTTCTCACTTTTACTCGTTTCTTCCATTTAAAAGGATTAGGGATTAAAAGGAGGGCGGTTTGCAGCGTTCTTTTGTAGTTGTTTGGGACAGGGGCCTTTCTATAGCTTTGGAGCGACTTCGTAGCACAGAGTTGGGTGGACGAGGTTGGATCTGTACGCACCTTGATAAGCACTTCCTTTGTTGTCTTTATCACAGTGGAGTTTAATCAGAAACCTATTGGTAGCAGATGAGTAAATAACAAAACGATTCGATAGGTAAAATAAAGATTGTGAGCTGTTTTTTAGGTTATATTTTATAATATATGCATGTTGATGAAATGAGTCTTCTTTTATCGGTAACTGAGCTAGTACATCATGGTAGCCAGTTTAATAAATACCCCGGAGTGGTTATCCATCACGGTATAAGACTGAGGCGTGAAAGAGAAAAGTTTAGGTTCTATGGATCAGAGAAATTTCTTTTACTCGGTTCTTTCGTTTAAAAGTAGCAGGGATTAAAATATCTATGGTTTGTAAGTACTTTTTCAGTTGTTTGGGACAGGAGCCTTTCCATAACTTTGGGTACTTTGTAGCATTGAATTCGGTGCACGAGATTCGGAACTGTATGGACCTTGATAAGCACTTCCTTTGTTTTATTATCACGATGGAGCTGCATCAGAAATATATTGGTAGCAGATGAGTAAAGAACAAAACGATTCGATTGGTAAAATAAAGATTGTGAGTTATGTTTGTTAAGTTATATTTTATAAAATATTCACGTCGATTAAATGAATCCTCATTAATCGGTTTAATGAGCCAATAAGTCATGGTAGCCAGTTTAATAAATACCCCGGAGTGCTTATCCATCCCAATATACGACTGAGGCGTGGAAGAAAACAGTTTAGGTTCTATGAATCAGGAAATTTCTTTTACTCGGTTCTTTCGTTTAAAAGTAGTAGGGATTAAAAGATGGATGGTTTGTATGTACATTTTCAGTTGTTTGGGACAGTTGTAAGCCTTTCCACAGCTTTGGGTACTTTGTAACATAGAATTCGGTGGACGAGATTCGGATCTGTATGGACCTTGATAAGCACTTCATTTGTTTTCTTATCACATGGAGCTGCATCAGAAACCTATTGGTAGCAGATGAGCAAAGAACAAAACGATTCGATTGGTAAAATAAAGATTGTGAGCTATGTTTTTTACGTTATATTTTACAAAATATTCACGTCGATGAAATGAATCCTCATTTATCGGTTTAATGAGCCAATGAGTCATGGTATCCAGTATAACCAGACCAGTATATCACGATATAAGACTGAGGTGTGGAAAGAAAATTGATAAGTTTAGGTTCTATGGATGAAGCAAGTTCTTTTACTCGTTTCCTTCATTTAAAAGTATTTGCCTTTCCGTAGCTGTAGGTACTTCGTAGCATAGAGTTCGGTGTACAAGGTTTGGATCTGTATGCATCTTGAACACTTCCTTTGTTTTATTTTAATGGTGTTGTTTCAGAAACCTATTTCTAGCAGACGAGGAAAATACGAAACGGTTTGATTGATAAAATAAAACTTGTGAACTATGTTTTAGGTAATAGTAATATTTCAGAACTATTCACGTTGATGAAAATAATCTTCATTTTTTCGATCTACTGAGGCAAAAAAAAATGAAGTCACGGTCAATCATTTTTATAAATTCCTCGGAATGCGTATCCATTGCGGTAATAAGGTGTAGAAGAAAACAATTTTAAAGTTAGGATCCCGAATCTTTTTCTTACTCTTTTACTCGTTTCTTCTACTCTAAAGGAAGACGGTTTGCAAAGGAGTGGATCCCAAAACGATTAAAATGATCAAATAACGTTTGTGAGCTGTGTTTTAGGTTATATTTTAGAAATATACACGTTGATAAAAGTGATCCTCATGTTCTTAGTTGTTTATGGTCACTAAGGCCATACAATGCAGTGATAAGTCACGGATCGTCAGTTTTGTTAATACCAGGAGTCCTTATCCATCATGATTTCAGAATAATTTGTAGGAGAAAAAAGTTAAGTTTGTGATCCCAGGATTAGAGAATTCTTTTTCCTCTCTTTTTTACTCGTTTATTCCAATTCAAAGGATTAGGGGTTAAAAAGAGGACTGTTTGCAGCATTACTTTATAGTTGTCATAGGAAAGAGGCGTTCAAAGCTTTAGGTACGTTGTCACACAAGCTTTGAAGGACTAGGTATGGTTCTGTATACAACTTGATAAGAGCTTCTTTTGTTGTTTTATAGCAATTGAGTTGCACCAGAAACCTATTGCTAGAGGATGAGTCAAACATAAAAGGATTCAATCAATGGAATAAAGATTATGAGCTATGTTTTAGTTTACATTTTAGAAATATCTACGTGGATGAAAAAAATATTTTTATTTTCTTTGAAGAAAGTGTCAAATTATTCCAAATTTTAAAAACAATAATAGCTATGTTATGCTTGTAGATATAGGTGGTTCCAAGTTTAGGTGTAACTTGGGTGTGTTTTGTCTTTTGTGTTAGTTTTTATTAGCTGTGTCAATAAGCTAAAGGTGAGTGTGCGTATGTAAGTCCATTTACTTGTCGTCTGGCCCAGCTTGATCAAGTACAGTCCTTGCACCATAAACCCAACCAAACATACTTGATACTCAGTAATATCGTTTTAAAAGTGCTGCGTATATATTATGAGATGACTTATAACGTTGAAACGCGTTTGTAGTATACTCAACCATAATGGACTTACATAGCATCAATTCGTAATTATTTCTTAGGAATTTTTCCTGGTGACCATGCTATTCAAAAAAGAAATTCATATGATGTCCGGTTCGGATCCCTGGTGATGAGCAATATAACTATCTTCCTCAATTAAAAAATTGGAAACTAAATATTCAAGAGGATCAATATAATTTCCAACTGACTGAATATGTGCTTAATACTTGAAATTTTCAAATTACATGACCTCTTGAATTATGGGTTATCAATTGTAATATATTACTTTCTCAAATATTTAAAACTAGTCCTGAAAAATGTACAAAATGGCTTATCATTACCTTTCGTAAGCCCATCAATAGTTGCGTAAGTGATCATGCTGTTATCGATAGCAGAGATCAATTAACAATTCCTTCTTAGTAATTTGTATTGGTGACATGCTAATACAAGAAGGAAATCAAGTGATGCCCGGTTCGGAATACCACTCCTCAAAAACACTACATACACCTACATTCAGTTTGACTGAAAGATCTTATCTCAGTGTTTAATAACCAGTAATAAGAACTGATAAATTTCTACCGTGTACGAAGGTTAGATTTACCGTAATCGAATCATCATTATAAATATTATAGGTATGAAATGTTATTATTATTTTAATTTTATAAAGGAGTGCTTACATTTTTAATGCCTTTAGTATGAGGCATATTACCACCTGAAATATAATCTAAGCATTATTTTTAACGTGAATGGTCGGTTATAAACATAAATGCGATTAATTGAATAAAGCGTTTCTACTCCTCATCATTGATAACATGAGTATCCGAATACCGTAATTGTCAATACCATATTCTCAACAGTTTTATTTCAATTATATTTAAATTCTGGAAAGTATTTGGTTTCTTAAGTCATCCTACGGTCAATTTTTGATGCACAAGGTGTCGAAGGATATTTGCAATGACAGCTTATGAACTTATTATTCTCTAAGCACTTGGTCTCAAAATTGTGGCAGTCTCAGTATTAGTTTCAAAACAAACCTAATATAAACGTTTAAATGAAACAATAGACGTAACAAGAAAAATAGTATGAACTGGGAACAGCTTGCATGTAAATTATTTATCTAACTACTTGATAAATCTATGCAGCATAATACATCAGTAATTAAGTAAAGATTAGGAAAATGTATTCATCCTGAACATTCTTCATTGGTAAAAGTTTTTATTATTCATACAAACACAAAGTAGCTAATTTATTGCCAAATCAGAGGCGGAATTGGATCATAAAGGAGGTTTAACCATATCGCACCAATAGTAAACTGTGTATAGGGTATAGAGATGCCATTCTGCGCTATTTTAGGGACTATGAAAATTGAAAGTTCGAAGTCTAATAAAAACATTAAACACATTTAAATAACATTCTTCAGTTTAGATACACAAGAATAACTAGTGATCAAAATAAACCAGTATTCCGCAAGAACAGACAGCTACATTGCGTCTAATCATGACACTACCCGGTAACATAGTCCCAATTTACTTTCACTGAATGAAACCTAGTCTTTTATATTCGTCAAACAAATTGATTAAACAAATAACGAAAGCATACAGCATTATTGAAACATACCTTCCCAAATTACCAGTCTATCCCTGGCAGTCACCAAAGCCGAAACTGATTTACCACAGTTTACAAGTGAAAGGCAATCAGAGGCTTTTACAACTGGCGCATTAACCTCCTGTGCAGGAAAAATGCCAGCGCTATTATTACTCCTACGATCTCTAAGAAGCTTTACGTCCAGGACATGAAAATTAGATTTCAGCACTTGGGCCCCTTTTCTCCTTCTGTCAATGTCAGGCACTCGGAATAAAATGCCCCCGGGACAGCCTTCCATTAGTGATTTGCATTTAAATTTTCATTTCGCTCTCTGTTTGCACGAGGAGTCATCTTCATATTTTAATCAAGTTGGGGCTTGACACATTTATTTCGAGGGTTTCCGCGCGGTGAGGGTTGTAGACTAGGGACGTATAATTTCCGCATTCACCTGTCACGCCACTTTCTTGGGAGGCAGGAATTTATTTGACAAATAAACATTTTGCCGAACGTCTGGGTTCCCTTCGTTTGATGGACCCCGGAATAGCATTTCTCTGATTGTGGATGCAGCTGTCTTGTTCTGGTTTAATCGGACTTCTGATGAGATTTGTACATTAGTTTATTTTCGTGAGGTAATTTAAAGTGATAGAGATTGATTCGTATCTGAGTTTGGGGGTTCGTTTATCCATACTATAAGCTAATAAAAATCTGGAGATAAGTTCCGTTGAATATTTATTATAAGATACTTTATTTTAGCAGAAGCGGAATTTATTTTATTTTATTTGACGTAACAAGTCTTTTTGCGATTGCTGACATCTAGTTCTGATGTTAAAACATTTTTCTCGTTAAATATGTAAATTGGACATTTTTGAAGATGGACTTATGACAGACAATTTTAATTGACTAATTCAAAAAATTTATGCTATTTACTCCCAAGTCATTAAATGACAGTAAATTAAATTATAATAATTGATCTGATGCAAAGAAACTATACATCACTTGAAGTAGCATTTAATGAAATTAATGGTTGAGTGGTTGCTTTTAACTTCATTAAAAATATATGAAATATTATTTAGCATTCACCTATTTACTTAGTCTTCAACTGGGTTATTTATAGGAAATCACGCATTGTGGCTTAGTGACTCGTCACTCACGTGTCGAAAATGTTAAACTACTTATTTCATTAAAACAGTGCAACAAGTATAGTCTAGTTTATAAATAACAATTATGTTATAATAAACAAGTCAAAATATTTTACATTAGAGCAGATTTCCATTAAAGCAGACAATACTGTACGGTAACAAAGCTCTTAAGAATCTTTAAGATTGTCACATTTTTAAGGCTAATAACGTATTAATTTCCCAATCTTTATTCCTCTTAACATGATTGAATGTTTGCTATTCATAAGCAGGTGATGGTTACAAAATGACATGTATAGAAACAGTATGATTGGTTTGTCAGTTGAGAAATAACATTACGTTTTTTTCTAATTGGATTGGATTTAAATTTCTACAGCACACTGTACATCACAAAGACGCAATGTTATACATTAAGCAGATCACAGCAGCGTAAAGCTATAGACACACAATATGAATTCAAATATCGAGTTAGGAGTAGAAATATAATTCATGAGTGCACACAAATTTTGATAAAATATTGTACATTATAAGTCATGTTGAATATTTTTATGAAACAATTTAACGAAATTTAAAAGGCCAATTGCATTTTCTAATCCAAATTATTATGAACTAGGGGGCCTGCCCCCTGATCGCTAACGCTCGCCAACCCCCGGAGGATTGCTTCGCAATCCTCATTGGTTCGCTGCGCGAACCTATGCTCGCTTCGCTCGCCTCAATGAAGACACGTGTCCCAGCAGAAGGAATTGTTTACAAAATGTTATGTACCAAAAACATATTTTTCAAATCTAAATATGTTGCTGTTTTTCAGAAAAGATAGTACCTCTGGAATCAGAATTCAAATGAAAACGTTGAGCAAATTTTGACTCGAAATGTGAGCGCTGATTTGGAAATTGAATACCCAGCATGTTGTTTGTGTGTACATTTTCTCAGCACTCAAACGACCCACACTTTTTCATTGAGTTAGTTGCCGAAAGTTGTAGTGCAAGCGTCTTGTTGAACTATAATTGTTCGCCCTGAAAAGGACCGTTTTTTAAATGGCCCTGAAAAGATCCTCCGCTTTCTTTGATTTCTATTATAAACTAACTGCAACAGCTCATTAAAATTTCCTTTTTTTTTCAATAAAATTTCCTCCGATAACGCTATAAATTCAATCGATGCGCGAAACTTCGCGAGAAACAAAAAATCGTACAGTGTTGCCAAAACGCGATTACAAATAACGTCTTTTTTGCGTGCCACGTAAGAGAATTAAATATATAGATGGGAATTTTCCTCATTTCAATTTTGAAAATTCATATAATATTATTGAAAATTTTGAAATTTTTTTACATAAAATAAGTTGTCAGAGAAAAATTAGAACATTTACTGCAATTGAACACGATCGACAAGAACGAGCTCTACCAGTAAAATATGAAAAGTGAAAAAAGAGCTAAGCGATACTGCCCACTGATGAATGATGGGTTTAATGGAATACAATTTCTTAGTGATTTACAGATTCTACGACTTGAACTCTTAGTAGGCGTTATTAAAAGTGATCTTTTCTGAAGTTAGCGGTTAGATGGAAGTGGCAATTTTGATTAATTAACGTCGCACTGGAGCAGGTAATCGTTAGCGGTTAGGAAGTATTTTCAAACCAACAAAATTGGTCTACGTTATAACGCTTTCAAATGAATTGTAAGACCGAAATGTCCTTGGATTAAGTAATTTTTAATCCTCCAAGTGATTTCAATGAGATATCTCGTCCTTCAAGGTGCGACCAAGTTGGCTAATGACGAGATATAGGGTCGCGACAACCACCATGTGGGTTACCTAAAGCAGTAATACGTGATACTGTGTAGATATATGTCATAGAAATCACTTGAAAATATTAAAAAATATTACATTAAAATTTACTACAAATACTAACGTGCTGCAGGTTAATTCATAATTGTATACCGTAATATGAATTTAATATACTAGAGTGCTTCGCCCCCTGCTCACCTACGCTCGCCAACCCCCGGGGATTGCTACGAAATCCAACACTGTTTCCGCAAGTGATTTCGATTTTTTTTAAATTTAACCCTTAATGCACCCTAAACTAATAGCCGCATCAGTAGAAAACCATTTCCACTCTCTCGACGCGAAATATCTACATTATCAAACCTGGTCACTCCTTGATGAATGATATATCTAATTGAATTTGCTTGGAGGATTGTTCCCTGTACATTTTTGAATAAACCATGTTAATCTCGTATTTTTCTAAACTATACTTTCTTGGGAAACCGTATAAGAATCGAGCGGAAAAAGTGAGTTGAGTTTTGTGGACTCCTGGCCAGACATCACATCGAGTTTCAACGACCAAATAAAAATATCGTTGTTACGATAAATTTTATATCTGACAAACACATTAGTTAGAAATCCAACCTTTCGTTTCACCTTTTCGTATCCGCAATCAACAATTTGTACACTTTCGTGAAATTATATTTATATTTCTATATATCGAAAATATATCGAATTTAGTTATGAACCAATTTTTTTTTAAATCTATACCACCAGAAAGAGTGTATTCTAAGCTTTCACGTGGTATTTTAAAATTATAAATAATAGTATTTAGCTATATATGTATGAGAGCTTTAGTTTTGTAACGGAAATTGCGATCTAAAATTTCCGAAATTTGTATGACCAACTTTTAATCGCATCAAATATATTTACTAACCAATTTTTAAAAAAATTGTACCTAAGAAAGTGTACATTCTAATGTTTCATATGAAGTTTTAAAATTTAAAAATAGTAATAAGTTGTAGATATGACAGTTTTAACAACAAAAAAACGAAAATGTCCCGATTTTCCCGAATTTCAAAAAAATATTATCAGGAACTAAATTGAAATTTCTAAAAAAAAAACTCTACGAACTGCAAAAATTTACGTATAGTGGTTCTCTAAAAAAAACTCACGGCTGAAGACTGAAAATGCGTATGTGTTTTTCTTACTCACGGTATAAATTTTGTTTTTTTCTAATTTGATACTTAATGCACCCTAAACTAATAGCCGTATCGGAAAAAAAAAATCTTCTTCATGGTGTTCCCTGTACAATTTTGAACAAACCATGTTGATTTCGTAATTGTTTGATTCGTACTTTCTCGGGAACCCTTGAAAGAATCGAGCGAAAAAAACATAATTTCAATCCTGTGACGGTAACTTTTTTAATATAGAGATATCACATAATTTGATACATTATCATCAGTTATCTGATAAACTTCTTTTTTAACATTCAAACAAATGTAGTGGGCATGTATTTTAGGACTAATTGAATAAGAGCTTTATGCCCCAATTAATTTATATTAATGTACTATAACTTTAGTAAAATCTGTCTTGTGATAATTTCATTTCCACGATTTATTAAAACTAGTCTTGAGGTAATTTGATTTTAGATTCTTTGAATTGAAATGACGTTTATCCTCCACTATTTATGCTTATTGTATGTTGAAAATAAAAATACGAAAAGCTGAAAGGAATGAAGTATATATTCAGTTAGTATTTAAAAATTACATTATGTAGCTATCTGCGTTAAATTTTAGAAATTTACACTCCTGAATAGTTGAATATAGTTAATTTTCACTTTCGCTTTCCTTTGATGGGACGGAAAGATATTTATTTGGTTGTTTAGTTTAATTAATATTAAAAAATAATCCAAGCAAATAAAAGTTTTCTAATTTTTATGTTACATATCAATTTGTAATCCCTATAAATAAATTTTCTAACACATCTAATATTGAACGATGAGGTTATTGATTTCTAAATATATTTTAATCAGAGTTACCAAACTTTGCATAAAATGCAGGCTATTAAGAGCACCAAAAACAGGAACTGTCAACATGTGACAAAAATCTCGAAGTAATTGTAAGCCTTAGGATTAATTTCTCCCCGACTTTTCTCTTTGCACAACGTTATACTGCCCCTCTTTGATAAATTTCATTAATTTATTCTTCGTCGCTTTGTAACAAAATGAAGAAAAATTATTGTATCAATTTCTCACGCACATCTGACACGTGGATAAAGTTTCAAAATTACATTGTCATCAGTTAAGGTAGCAAGATTGTTATTTCACGACTTTCATTAGTTGTCGCTAATAAAAAAGGTAACCAAACCGGCCTTTTTTATTAGGACTAATGATGAAAAATGATGATTACTAACCAGACTGTACTTGGAATTAAACTGTCAAGAGCAAGAATTTAATTGAAGAAAAAGCACGGCGGGTCTTTTCTCTCCGACAGATTCGATGAAACTTTAATTCTCAAGTCAAGAGAGTGATAAATTACAGATCGAATTGAAGAAAGAGTGCTGAGAACAAGAGGAAAGGGAAAAGTCATTACTTTGAAATAAAATTAGATAAACGAAAAGTGAAAAAGAAACAATCCTTTAGGAAGAAATTAAATCTCCCCCAGCAAGCTCTATCCTAATTGTTTGTGTGTCACCCTGTATAAATTCTTTAGGTGGAGAAAAAGAAGCATCAACACATATACAAGAATCGATTGCTAAGCGTTGTTGGGGATATAAAATACGGGACACTCCGAACAGCAAATAACTACGTATTAAACGTTCAGCTCTCGAAAAATCGAGCGGTATCAACAGCACAAAAAATAACGAGGCACCGAAATAAATAAAAACGTTTTTCCTGTTTTCATTTCGAACTTTTTGTGTCTGTTTCGAATCTGGAAGTTTCTTTTTTTGTCCTACTCAGTCATCATTACATTCGAAAGGATGTATGAAACCTGCCTCTCAAAAGTAGATGAGTTAAGGGATCAAGTGTATGTTTGGACGGTGAAAAAAGGGGAATAAAAAACTGGGCCAGCTAAAGGAGGAAAAAAATGTGCTTATCATTTGCCAGACAAATGGAAAAAATATCCAAGTCGAGATCATAGAAGTCTGATAAGAAATTGTTTTGATGACAATCCCAAAATCATGGGAAAATGGAAGAAATACTCTTCGGACTTATGTGCTCTGATATTGGTAGACGACAGAGAATTCTCTGATGAATTGGTTTCGGAAACTTTTGTGATGAATTGGATTATCGTGGGACATTATTGTGAGAGTTTCCTTTCAGCAAGAAACGTTATATAAACTCAGAGAGATAGTTTCATTCATAACAGCCATACTTAAAGTTAAAAACAAAATGTAAGTCATACGCAAACCCTCAAATGAAATTATGTTTTTGCTTTCACTTTTTAATAAAAGTTGCTTATACAAGTTACGTATGAAGACAAAATAGGCAAAATATGTGTTTTGTCTTTTAAAAATTAATAAAGGTACAGCTGTGTGTGTATGTGTGTAAGTGTGTGTGTGTGCAGTATACGTTTTAGCTGTAGAAACGGTCTTGGCGAATTTTTTGGCGCACTTCTTAAGTCGCCAAGGAAATAATTATTTCAAAAATCATTTTCTTTCACAAATATTTTTCGTTTTACAAGAGAAAATAAAAGCTTTAAAACACATTTGAGAACGTTTAAAAAAAAATATTTTTAAAAACCTTTGCTAAAGTAATAATTTTAAACTGAAAAATATTTTTTACTAAAGAAAGTTCTTGATACAACGGAAAATGAAAGCTCCAAAAAAGATTTGTGAAAGTTCTGAAAAATATATTTTTTAAAACGCCCACAAAAAGTAATAGTTTTAAACTGAAAGTTGTTTTGCAAAAGAAAGTAATTAGTTTTAACGGAATGCGATAAGTAAACCAACGTGATACGTCAGAACTGTACCGTGAAAAAAAATTTTAATAAAAGAAAATTACACTATTGGCGTAAAACCATTAAATAAACCAATGAAAGCAAAGAAAAAACTTTAAAAGTAATAAGGCTATCAAAGTATGTTTTAAAATTAAAATAACCAATGTAATTAAAGAATAAATTCAAACGAACCAATGCAATCAAACGATTTCAACGGATTTTGAAAGAACTTTCTAGAATAATCAAAATGAAAATACAAACTTTCCGTTTACCGAGATTGCCATGAAAACCGCAATAACCATAAATGCAGATGGGTTGCTTTAACCTACCAAAAATCGTCACTAGAAGAGAGCCAAAAAATTGTCAAAGCCGTTACCACCGCTATAAATGTAGACTGCAGCTGTACCCTAATAAATGTTAATTTTACTATATTTTATTATTTGTAGAGTTAAAATTTTTCATTTTTCAAATTGAAGAATAATGAATCGCATGCAATTAAGATCGTTAAAAAAACAGCATAATAGTTCAACCTGGTATACAATTCGATGTAAGTAAAGTCTTAATGTATTCAAACCTGTTCTTAAAGGAAAAAATTATTTCCCCCTGATACTTTCTTGAACTCCCATCTTCTACATTTTAATTTACTTACATCACTTTTGCTCGAATACACAAATCATATTTATAAAGTTCTCAGAAGTTGGAAGTGGGAAACAAGTGGGTTTTAATGGCACTGTGTGAACATTACAATATTAAATCTTCTATCAAAATCGTCTGTTACAATCTGATCTAGAAATTAAATGTCATTACTTTTACTACCAACATTCCACGATATAAACAAATGATCTGTTTAAATACGCCGCCAAAAATTCGTAGGTTGTTATTGCAATGGGAAAACCCAACGAGCTATCTTGATTTATCGAGACAACTTATGTTGTTATCGTAGACACGGACGCGAAAGAATTATTGTTCAGAAAAAGCACTACAAGTTGAAAATTCGAAATGATTTTATGTGTAATTTTACCCCAAGTTTCATGCCCTACCAAGTTTATGTGTGTGAAAGCATAAAAAAAACTCCAAACTGACCATTTTTCTTCAAATGGTACTTTGCGCCATAGCTACCAACAGTAGGATTCGACGCCCATATGCGCTTTGACAAATTCCCACTTCGCATCCTGGCTTCCGCCATCTACACGTATTTCCCAGTTGCATTAACCCTCAGCACGGGCGTGCCGTCCCACAGGAGTCCGAACCTCAACTAGCTTACGACCTCTGCAACATCTGCGCGTCTCAAAGAACACCACCACCTAAAAAAACACATCAAACAATGGGCAGAACTAATCGCATTATTTTCTCTCCCAGTTCCAACGCTCCCCCACCCAGGGGATGATTATTTTTCTTTCCTTTTCTAATACCCGGCCAACCTATTTATCCTGGATTTTTGGGGCAGAAATGAAAATGAATTATGGCAGCAACAGACATCTCTGAGTCATGGCGATTTCTCAGGAAAGGTCTCACACCCTGCGTGTCCATTTACGGCTCTCGGAATTTCATCTGTCCCTAACGTCTTCCGAGTGTCGTAAACGGATGTACGGATGAGCTTACGATCATTCCATATTTTATGGAACCTCCCCTTCACGAAGGTCTCGGGGAGGTTTTTATGACAGGTGAGGTACGTTTTTGACGGACGTACAGAAGAACACGGCATTCCGGGAAAGTGCCGGATGGTTTGGATTACGACGAAAACTACTTGAGAGGAGACTATTAATAAAGTTTGCGATGTGTCCAGATTGCGAAAGATTCAATGTTTTTAAAATTTATTAGGCTAAGACGTAAAGTGATTGTATAAAAGAGAAGTCTCTTTTATATTGTGTTTGGAACCTACTAACTTTTCTATGATGCAGTGCTAGTAAAATATACCATTTTCCTTGCCTTTTCCATTTGACTTTAATATTTTCCATTTAGAGATAATGACATGATGCCCATTACATATTGAATATGGAACAACAGTCTACCAAATGTGTTCTTGTTTTCTAATATTTACTTTTTAAACCTCCTGGTGGTTTAGAGAAGCAATAGCCAAGTTAGAAGAGTAACGGATTATCAAAGGGACGGTTGCTACTTCGAATTCAAACGAATACCTGTGTGTACAAAGGGGTGTGGTTAAATATCTCGTGGTCATAAATGTCCTCACATATGCGTAGTGTGGAGATTTGGAGGGTGGGGTGCCAGCTCAGACGTGACTTCGTCTTCTGACCGTGGTTCAAAATTACGTGGATTAAAATTTCTCGGATATTTCCCTTTTGGTTTGTATCCGTATCGTGCAAATAGCCTTTAGTAATAATCCAGAGCGACGTTAATTGAAATGCCTTCCTAACTGATGGTTTATCATCGCGTCGAAAACATCCTGGTAGTGGTCAGCTTTTGGTGCAGAAACTTGTTTCAAACTGGCGCTAGTTCTTTTCAAAGCACAATTTGTTTTTCCTATTTGGATCTTTATTTGCATTGTAAATATAGAAGGCTTGTTACGAGAAGTATTTGAAGAATGATAAAACTTAAATACCAATCTTCTCCATATTAACTTCAAGAGTACTATTCACTACTTCAATTTTATATTCAAGTTTTGAAATAATTATAATCATAACTAGATTTCATATTCATTTGTGTCTGTCTGAATCCCTTGCATATAATTACTTGCCTATTTTTTGGAGATAGCTAATATCATCATAAATGTAATACTATATAGGGATGAAGCATGTTACAGCGCTTTCGTTTTCCTTGCATTAACCCGTTTTATCCCACTGTCCTATTTAAAGGACAGTTGTCATATAGCATGTGGAAATAAGTAGTTGTTTTTTGGGAATATTTTATCAGCTGGAACATGTAGGGGAATGTATAAGCTTCTGCTAGCATGAGTTATGTGTCACAAAGTCTGTCGCCCACTGCTGGAAACTTTGTTTATTCCCAGTTTAATTGGAGGGGTTTGTATCTTCTTTTTGCGGTTGCACGATTTCTTTTCGGTTTACTTTGGAACCTTGGACGGGCATCTTTTATGTGAGAGTACTCTTTTTTTTATCATCCTGTTGGTTAATTAAAGCTTCATTGTTATTAGGTCAGATGAGTTATTATCCCTGCTGAGTCATGTCAATGCAAAGGTTTTTGAAGTTAGAGGAAGCATTGGAGTTATTAAATAGTTTAAATATAGTTTAGGAATAGTCTGAAACAGTTTGTCCGAGGCAAGTCAATACGCTTTGGATATAAACTTTGGACTCTTTGTGGAAGCGAAGGATATTATTACAAGTTTTCTCTCTACTGCGGTAAAGAATCTGATACAAGAAATTATATTCTTCTTCGTAACAGGGTTGTGATGAAACTAACTGAGAATATTGTGAATCCTTCAAGCTACACTTTATATTTTGGTAATTTTTTTACCAGCAAGGATCTTTTGAAAATTTTGCGGAACATGGTAACCGAGCCACAGGAACCATACTAGAAAATCGGATAAACCACGGGTGTCCTGTATAAGAATCTAAGTCTATGTGGAAGAAATAAAGAGGCACGTCTGATTTTGCATCTGACAAGAATTCCGAAACTTTCCTGGTGCGATAGAATGACAATAGTACTGTTACTGTTGCTACAAATTTCAGCACTTTAGAACCTTTCTTTGATGTGAAGAGACGAGTAAAAGGACCCAAAGATAAATTTAACGGGGCGATGCCTAATTTGATAAATAATTACAACAAACATATGGGTGGTGTGGATTACCACGACTGGTTGGCTGGACTATATGCTATTAAAATTCGGTGAAAAAAGTGGTACTGGCCACTTTTTATTCGTACACTGGACCTGACAGTGTTAAATGCATGGATAACCCACAAAGCTGTCAAGAAAAGTGATGCCCTAAACTAAAGAAGTTTCAAAGATCTATAACTAGAGCTATAAAGAGTTTATCTAAAAAAATGTGATCACAACGAGAGACCAGGATCTCTTCTGTACCTTTTTGTGCAAAAGAAGACATTTGTAGAGATGGTGTTGGCCATTTTCTAATAAAGAGGGAAAAACAACATCCTTGTCAAAGAGAGGGCTGCAAAGGAAAACTGAATATGTACAGTGGGAAATGGGATAAAACACTTTGTCAGGCTTGCTTTGGGCCTTTCTACGAAGATTAGAATCAAATTCAACTATCGTGTAGAAAAGAGAGTATTATTCGGATAAAGTGAAACCTTGTACTCGGAAATTGCTTTTTACTAATGAAGAGAACACTAAAGCATGTAAATACAAATTTCATCACATTTATCCCAGTGTCCTATTTAGAGGACAAGTCAGATTTCTTATATAAAATTTTAAATGTTTTCAAATTTTGTTATATTTAGTTTATTTAGGTTTAATTTAGGTTTTACCTCAGAAAATATGATTATTCTCAAACTTGAACTAAATAAACAAATTGGGATAATACGTGATAAGTGAATTTGTAATGCTTTATTTGTTTACTCTATTTTACTATAGTCAAAACTGCATTTTCTATATAGCGTGTTAAAATCCCAGTCCTTTAGAATAATTGATAGATAGGTAGTAAAATATACTTCACACTGGAACAACACACTTAAAGTTTTGGTGGTCCGGGACTTATTCCGAAGGGTTGGATTATAGACATTGGCTCTCAATTCCGAACCACTGTCAGATGGCAAGATCAATACCTGTCCTGGTACCACACTCTCTAAACTTCCACACCACGCTGACATATAAGCCAACTAAAGATTTAACGTTTACCATTCCCACGTACACGACGGTCTTTCGTTCTTTTGAGTTACCAGTTTGAAACTGTCTTACTGTTCCATAACTCTACCAACGGTGTTAACACGGCTCCGGTCAGTTATTGGAATAACTACGAATGAATCGAGCGCACATTTCTTAACAACGCTAATTTTTTGGTTGAGACTTTTATTCCTGAACCTCCTGCCTTAAATCACGATTGAACTTCTCAGTCTCTTTGAAAGCTTTTCAAGTCTTTTTTAAACCAAATTTTACCGTTGAGTAAAACGTTTTGAAATAATACAAGACACATATATTTTAAAACAATGAAAAAAAAAAGCAATTGCCAACGTATGTTTGTATGATTATGTAGGTGTGGAAATCGACCAAGTTATGTCTAGTTAATTGTTCTATTGATTTTATATGGGATAAATAATTTAAGAAAACTTTATTGCTTCATATGAGAATCATTGTATCATAGGGAATTTTGAATTATACTTAAGTTATCAAGGTTAAAATCATGTATAAATAATGCAAGCACTGGGAAACATTTTTGACAATAGAATTGAATTCTGGATATCGGTTTTTGAATGAAGGCATACATGGAATTGAAATTGGCTGTAAATTGTATTTCCCTTTACCTTAAAAACCAAAAAATTGAGTTACATATATCCTTTATTCAGGTTATCTATTCAATATTAACATTATTCATTCTGGAAATCCTGCTAAGCAAAAATTGGTCAGTTAAAAATGTTTTATATTCGTAACAGTTCTGTACATGATTTATGGTTCTATTTAGCTTTGTTTGCTTGCATTTGGTATATTTCCTTCTTTCATGAGTATCTGTTAATTATTTAAGTCCTAGATACCATATAAAAATGTTTGCAAGAGTCAGTGGAGAACATCAATGCACCAATACCAATAACACACACACATCGATGCTTAAACCTCTCATCAATGAATTTAAAACGAATGCCCAATATGCTTAGTTGGTTTGTTTTTTATTCAACTATTTAAATCAGAAAATACAACATACATAAAATTATATTTTAACCCACCTGGTGTTTTATCTTCACGACGTAAAGTGTCCTGTAGCAGCCTGGGATTCAAAAACCTTCTGGGCAAGTGTTTTACTACTCGAATCTTCATTCTGCCTAGAAGTAATAGAACATTTTTGTCGACGAGATTTCTCTTCCAGAGCAAAGTTGACCAGACGTAGAACGAGATATATCGTCGAAACTCTTGGAGTTAATTCAGGTACATTATTTTAAAAATCAAGATGTTTTTCTATTTTCAAGCAGAAAAAGAAAACCGGATGCATGAGTTTCGTAAAAGAAAGCGGCAACAAGCACATCCCAGCATTCCAATTTCCTCTTCGCTAAATAGATATAACTATAGAATTGTTCAGTAAAATTTACATTTAAGTATTTCCCAATTTAAATGAAAAGGTTTACAGATAAATCCTTTTTAGATCCAAACCGTTTAAATTTCCCAATCTCGTTGGCCCCGGAAAGAGTCTTTCTTGCATTAGCGAATAAAAAATGGGAACTAAATACCAATAACAGCAGCTATTCCAAAGCATTATACGCTTTTTTAATTTGTTCTTAAGGCCTTGTGAAGGAGAGCTATTACGAACGGTATGTTTTTCTTAGACCCATAAACAGCGAATCTGCTTCGGTCGTTGGCAGCACATACTGGAAACACAGGTGGCCCTTTCCAATAGATTTAACCGACTCTGTAATTACCTACCGCATCGTTAAATTTAATGTTTCATACAATCTTAGTAAATCCCTGCTCGGCTGCTCAGCTGGTGAATAACTAATGTCATAAACATAAGCCCTCCCAAATTTTGTGTTTCGGAAGGAGAACATTCTTTGCTAGCGAAACGTGGTGCACTCCCTCCTGAGTACAAGTCCGTGTTTTTAATGTTTTAGTGCAGTGCTAATGAAATTTGAGTAGTAATTAAAGGGAATTAACAAGTCAGAGCTAAAAAGGATTTGGTTGCAAATGAGTTTTGAATAGGTGTTTTCATTGATTGGATTTGGCAGATAATTTAAAGCTAATGATTTTTAGTTGGGGTCTACATTGACTTGTAGTGGCTTAGGACTTAATCATCATATGATGGATTATTTACTGTACCTTGTATCTACAAACCAAATTGAATCGATGTAAGTTACACAATAACATAAGAAAAGGTGCGTATACTTAACCAATTATATTCTCTGTAGTTAGTTTATTTTATTATATCTATGTAACAGCATTCTTTTATAACAATATTTAAAGTGTACTAATATTTGTATTTAATGTAAATGTTTGCTGATATCAAACTCATCTAAATCCTAATTTATTTTGTGCTAGGCAAACAAGGTTTAGGAATTAAAATTTCGAAACATATTCAAGCGTAAATGTAATAGTTTTTAAGGTACTGTGTGATAATCATGCTTTAAATTGTTTACTAAGATATAAATTACATAAAAAATGAAAGATAATATTTGGAAATAATGAAATACTACTCTTTTCACATAAATATCATAATACATAAATCAATTAGGCGATGAGCCTATTTATTTTAGCGTATTAATGGTGAAACATAAAACGATGAAGTCATTAGAAAATAATGTATAAATGCATTTTCTTCTTAAGCATCAAAAACTACATTTTTGATCAAATATTGATTTATTCTTTAGTGCTTCGGGTTATTTGCATTGTTAAAGTAGTGTAATGTATGCGTAAAATCCCATAAATAAAAATGAAATATCAATTTTGAATAATTTTACTTTGAACCATGGGTAATCGTGAAGAAAGCTTTTAGATGCTGTAAAGTATTTTAGAGCATGATTCTATTCACATTTTGTATTAAAGATATCGGCATGAATCTAAAACTTAAGTTACGTAAAATAGCATCTGTTTTCCTCTCATTCACCTTCAAATTTCTAAATTCAAATAATCAATACTTCTACCAAATATGGAAAGTTTGTATTAAAAATTAAAAAACTCGCAGAATCCGTATTTCATGTTACAAGAGCAAATATTTACATCCCTGATATTAGAGAATAAGTAACAAATTCAAGTGGATCTTCCATCCTTTAGGATCTTTAACTCAACCTTACTTCCGTATCAGTATCATTAAAAATACATTTTTAATCATATTTCCAATATTAAAATAGTCAAATAATCGTTATTCTTATTAATTAGATCAACTTCATATTAAAGATTCAAAACCTTGAATAATCAATTTATTGTTATTAAATTAAAACTTAAAAACTATTATACCAATAATTTAGTAGTCTTAACATTTTATTTAAGCTCCCATCATCGATCTTCCATCATTTAGGATCTTTGACTTCACATTACTGTGAAGCTGAAACACCGAAACTATGTTCATTCACTTTCTACCGATTTCTACTTACATACTTAAAATTAAAATATTCAAATAGCCGTTTTTCTTACTAAACCAGAATACTTCATATCTAAACTTCAAAATTCAAAATTTTGAATATTCTATTTCGTGTTTCAATATTAAATCTTAAAAAACATATCAAAAACATAGTAACATATTGTAGTTAAACTCCCGATCAACGGTCTTTCGTCATTTAAGGTCTTAAACTCGTCTTTACTTCAAAGCAGTATCTTTAAAAATACAGTACCCTACAATAATAGAATAGGTATGGTCTCCCACGTGCTGCAATTACACTAGAAACCCTTCTGAGAATACTTTCAACAAGGTTTTGATACACAGCTATGGGTATTTGTGCCCATTTCTGCTGCAATAATGTTGCCAGCTCAGCTGTAGATTTTGGACTTGGTTCCCAAGTCCGTAAGCGTAGTTTTAACATTTAAATAAATGTTCTATGGTGTTTAGGTCGAGACTCAGAACAGGCAAGTTAATACCTATTACATCCATATCTTGATACCACTGTTTGACAGAGGCTGCAACAGGACATGAAGCTTTGTCATTCAGGAAGTAACATTTGTTCATTCCATAAAATTGCCAGAGCGTAGGAAGAACCTGATTATGCAACATGTTCATGTAGGCATCGGTGTTCAATTTACCAAGAACATGCAAAGGTCCCAGGCCATACCACGAAAAACATCCCCAAACCAGTAGGATTTTATGCAAATCCACTGGCGTCCGGTCCATTATTGTAGGGTAGGGTATATTCCTTTGCTTTTCATTCACTCAGCTTATGTCAATCTTTAATTATACTATAGCTACATGAAAACATGTAAACGGGATAGTAGAACCTTTCTACATATTTTGGTATTTGAATACTTATTCATGGCATAATAACAGAAGCCTAAATGCGTCACGACGGAGAATTTTCTGGTGGAAAATTCGCATACTTCGGTGCAGTTTAAGTTTTACGTTCATTAGGATACCCTTGGGAGAGCAGTGAAGACCAGCCCATGTGCCATCTCAGGAGAGAAAATGGCGCGGTAAGTCAAGATCGAAACTTGTTTCTGCCAAAGCATATTCAAACGCCGAGTCGCTGTTAACTAGCCAAACTTAGAAATTTAAATTAGGGCTGGGAGAGCAGGAATTGTTTGTCGAACGCAGTCTCAAAAGAAGTCTTGTTTGCTTGGTATCAAAGTTATTAATTCGCTTTTCCAGGTACTCTCGTGTTTCCATGCATTTTGATTCGATGAGGTTTTTAAGGCAAACTTTAAAAAAAAATCCGTTTTACCCCTTTGGTGGTGAATAAATTACAGCGAATGCTACAATTTGTATAATCCCTGGAAAGATTTTTACATTAGTTGAGGCTTTTTGATAAACTTGTGTGACAAAAAAGCTTAAATGTTGATGCTGTCTTTGTTGTCTCACAGCTAGCTGCAGCATTTATTTTCAGGTACATGTTGATAATCCTTCATAAAGCTATAAAACACGCATGCATTTCTTAATAGAGCTAAGCTCAATCGACAAAATTATTTCAAAACATGTTTTAATAAAAATGAGGTGCTGAATTGTCTAAACAGGAACATGTTTTAAAGCGACTATATTTTATTATTCATGTGCTCATAGACTACGAATATCAAATTTTATCCAATATATAGACATTCTAAGAAAAACAAGATTGATAAATGTTTGTCTGGCAACAAAAATGTGTTTCCAAATTTCATAATATATATTTATATTTATATATGCATTGAAACGTAATATTATTGTTATGAAAATACAAGTATGACGAAAATATCAGTAGTTTGATGTTAGAAGGTTTTATTTCTATAAATTTGTATTTACTTTTATTATACACTCGTCTTATTTAATTTATTAATCTGCTGCATTGCTTACAGTAAAAAGTCTTCAGCGTTAGCGAGCGAAATGAATGATTTTAAAGATATGTGAAAACTTACAATAGTCAAAATACATTGAACCAATTTTGCATGCACATTTCTTATCGAGTAGTGCGAATATCTAATTTTATTCTTAAATATAGCTAAATTTATTTTATTCAATATCAAATTACTGTATAATTTAACGTCTATGTATTACATGATATTTACAAATCCACAAAATTGACTTTAATATCTGACTGTCGCAAGTTTTTACTGTAGTAGCTATTGCTTTTATCCTGCAACTTACATGTAGTTCAAAATGATCAGGTGCCTGGTAGCTTTCCCTTCGGGATTGATCTCGGACCGTCGTCACGACTCGTTTTCCTACTTTCAACTTTATAACTAGCATAATGATTACATAATCACATTTACTGATTGAAGGAATTTTTAGAAGGGATATACTACTCAAACGAGAAATAGAGGTTGGAATTCATGCCGAGAAAACTGCAGGTTGCATAGAGGAAAAAAGTGTGATTGACCCTCAGAATATTAAGAATATTTATTTTTGTTACATACTTCTTTTTTACTGCTACCTTAAACGTTGTCTGATTTAGTTGTGAGATTGAAACACAATTAATTATTATTTTTACAACTTGCCAATTATTAAATATTCATGCTTGTGAACCTAAGCAGCCCTCACTTATAAGCAAAATAACAAAAAAAAGACTCACAATGGAAAAAAATTAGAAGTTGCATTGTTTGTTTCAGATAAACGGAATAAAAAACGTATCTTGCATAAAAATGCACATCTCCAGAAACCGAAAAATTATTCCAGTCTGCTTTTTTCTGCTTCCCTCCTCTCATAAGCATTGTTTCACTTGAATGATTACATTTTTGAAAAATACTATCAGAAGTACTTTCTATCTTGACCTCCGCTTTTCTGCCGTACAGGACCTTTGTTACTGAAGTATAAACAAATCATTGAAACAAACACAAGAAAAACAAACTATTCAGATTTTTTCAAAAAGAACTTCAATGATAGGAAGGACCAGGACAAAAAACAGAAGAAAACAACTAGGCACATGACCATTTTTTCTTCTAGGACAGAAAAAAAGCGATCTAGAATAATATAATGAATGGGAGAGGACCTCCAGGGCTCGTATTTTGGAAGGGAGGAAATATAAAAAAATCATTATTCTCAATTATTCTTCCTTCTTGACATTCATTAATCTTTGCTAAGTGGAATGTACACGAAAAATGATTAGATTTGGTAAAAGAAGTACTTTTCAAACAATGTTTTTGGGGGTAAACAGAACGGGCTATGGGGAGTCTGATGTTTGCTTTTTATAACTTAGTTATCCTTCAAAGTATTACGTTAGCATTTTTTTTCTGTCTGATTTCTTTATCCCTGAAATTCCCCTACTTTCCCTCTTCTTTTCCCTGCAGAGAACGTAGTTTATTTTCATAATGCAATAACGTTTTGCTCCTTATTCCGTAAAAACGTTATGAAAGTTTTGAAAAGTAAGACGAAATATTTTTCCGTGAGCTCCGATTAGAATGCAATTTAAGAATTATTTCTTTAGGGATTTGCTCAATTTTCTTAAAATTCCCCTCTCTTAGGCCATTTCGATCGAGAATAGTGAAAATAAAATCGCTTTTTTTCTCCCGAATTAGGTACGGGAACATAATAAAGTGAGATTTGATTATCAGACCTAAAGATTGTTTTATTTGTGCGACGAATGACGTATTTCATCGCTTATTTGGTCGCTAAAAATAAATAGACCGTCTTTCACTGATGAGTGCTTTTAGTTTAACTTGTTTTGAGGTGAAATAATATTTCGATTACATTCAGTTCCTTATTCATTCTGTTCTAACCTAATTTCATTTTTACTTTATTTTTCTATATTTAAATTTATTGTCATTATTTATGTGTTATTTTCAGATTGGGGCTTTAGCAGTATACATATTACCACTAAAGTGCAGTAATCAGTTATTTTACAGATTATCTAGGTAATGTGCAGATTAACTACGGTGATCCGTTGAAGTGCCGAAAATTGTTTCATTTCTCAAATTACCTAGGTAATTTGCAAATAACCTAAATAATCTGCACATTACGTACCAGGCACTCGTAAAGTAAAAATAGGATCTTTGTTGGAACAACAGAAACTTTTCTGTACGATTAAATAAACATATTGTTATTTATTTATTTTTCGATATCTAAAGAATCAAGTTAATACAATCAAACAATCAACAAATTAGTTGATAGAATCAATCAATTAAAAATTATAATAAAATGAATCAAAAGGTTTGAAATATTATTATAACTAAGGAAATGAATTTGCTAAGTATATGATAAAATTTTGCTTATTTATTAGTACAATCCAAAGATTGGTGACACTTTGAATTACATAGCAATTGGTTTTTGCGGCAAGCACACCTATTTGTGGTACATATAGATTTGCAGTCACATTTTATGAACTAAAACTAAAAGTGGAGGGATAGGGGAAGGTGTATGGAAAGTAAATGAGAGAAACAAACTTTTGAACTTTAATGATACGGAAGCCGTAAATGTGCACATTACCTAGGTTAAATGCGGAAAACTCTTGATTCCGCACATTAACGGCTTTCGAGCTTTTCCAGTAACATCCACATACACACGAATATGTATTTTATAAAAAAAATCGACACACCAAGAAGGAGTTGGCCGATTGTTATAAAAATTAGTGGGTGTGAAGAACATACATAGAAAAACAAACGATTAAAATTTCAGAACAATTAGCTTCTTTATTTCAGTGTGTGACCGTTGCAAAGGGAGGACGTCAATAAGGTGTTGGTCCACTTCTGGCTTACATGCAAGCTGTCACCCAGAATGGTATAGACTGAAAATGTACCCGGATGGTGTCATGCAGAATTTATTGCCAAATTGTGTTAACTTTCGGGCTTAATGGTGAACATTCCGGGATAGTTGCAATCCCCTTTCCATAACGTCCCAAATTTTCTCTAAAGAGATAGATCATGAGGCATAGCTGGCCAAGGAAGCATTTGGAAAGCTTGAAGACAATTGATAGCAACACGTGCCGGCCGGGCATTATAGTGTTGAAAAGTAAGTCCGGGATGTCAAAATAGAAACGGTATGACAACTGGTCATAAAATGTTGTCTACGTACCGATGTGCTGTAAGTTTGCCATAAATTACCAAAGGTGCCCGTCTATCAAATGCGATATCACCCCAGATCATAACACCCTGTTGTGGGCATGTGTGGTGTGCAATAGTAAGAACAGGATGTCCAAGCTGTCCTGGACGTTTCCAGGAACGTCTGCAGTTGTCATCAGGACACAGTGGGTAACAGGACTCGTCACTAAATACTATACGTCGTCAGTCAGTGTCGTTCCAAGTTTATTAAGCCCGGTACAACTCCTGGACAATTCCTTCTTAGTGCATCGATTTTTCTTATCATTAAGTGTATATTTGAGACTTTTGATGGTTGTCTCGATATGGTATCTCGTATCTCGTCATTTGCAAAGCCAAACATATATTAATGGACGAAATATCTTGTTACTAGCAGAAATCTGATACGGTCTTGATATCGTTATCATCAAAAATCGTCAAACTCCTGACAAAAAGATATCTGGCCATTAGCAGAATTAATCAGAACTTGATGGACAAGATGTCTCGTCAAAACCTTATGGAGGGTTTGTAGCTCTGATTTGTTGATGATGTTTTACAGCGTCACACATTGAACTATAGTTTTTTGGAAAAAAATATTTTGTAGACTTGCCAATGTATAAAAAAAACTGCCTTAAAGTTTTTGGTTACCTGTTAGTTGATTTTACATATTGCTATCACACTTTAAATATTTTCATCTACCAATATTATTACCGAGAACGTTTTAAGAATATTTAAGGCCTTATTGTAAAAACATCATCCATTGTTACAATTCCAATACACCAAGTTATTTAGGTGGCCAGAAATTAACGTTATAAATTATCAAAACTTCTCTTTTGTGCAGACGTACACAAAATAGATTCTACATGTATAAATCAAACAATCAAATATTTTCAGATTAGTTTAGGACTACTTTCGCTTACCTCAGGTGCTTCATTTAACATGTGTTCTTATAAAATCATTATACACTGAAAGGCCTAAAGTCATAGCATATCAATATGCAAATATACAGATGACAGTATCATCGCGTGACAAATGTATAAATAGGCAGCTCATGGTCACGGCTTTTATTTGTACTCATGTGACTCATGTAAAAAGGTTGCCGGCGTGATTATGGCCGCACGACGGGAATTAACAGAATATGAACGCGGAATTCTAGTCGGAGCTAGACGCATATGGCTTTCCATTTCGGAAACTGTCAAGGAATTCAACATTAATCGATCCACAGTATCAAGAGAGTACCGAAAAAATAAAATGTAAAGCATTACACCCCAACGGAGTGGCTGTTCGCGTCTCCTTTATGACTGAGACCAGCGACGTGTGCGCGCAGTAGTCAGTGTAAACAGACAAGCAACACTGCGTCAAAAAACAGCAACAGTAAATGTGTGACGTACGACAGACGTGTCCGTGCGGACAGTGCAACGAAATTTGGGGTTGATGAGATATGGTAGCAGCAGACCGACTCGAGTGCCCATACTAACAACAAGCCATCAGCTACAGTGCCTCTGCTGGACTGGTGAATAGATTGGTTGGACACTAGATGACTGGAAAAACGTTGCTTGGTGAGATGAGTCACGATTCCAGTTTTTTTTAAGATGTGGAGAGAGGGTTTGAGTGTGGAGCAGACCCTACGAGGGCATGGACCCAAGTTGTCAACAAGGTACTGTGCAAGCTGATGGTGTCTCCATAATGGTGTGGTCTGTTTTTAAATAGCATGGACTGGGTCCTCTGGTCAAAATGAACCAATCATTGACTGTATATGGTTATGTTCAACTACTTGGAGATCATTTACAGCCATTCATGAACTACATGCACTCAAATAACGATGGCATTTTCCAGGATGACACTGCACCATATCACCGGGCCAAAATAGTTCGCAATTGGTTTGAAGAATATTTTGGACAGTTCTAGTGAATAATTTGACCACCTAAATTGCCAGACATGTAATCCATCGTACATATATGGGCATGATCAAAAGGTCAGTTTGTGCACAAAATCCTGCACCACCAATACTTTCGCAATTTTTTGGGCTGTATAGGCAGCATGACTGAATATTTCTTCGTTGAACTTTTCCGATGACTTGTTTAGTCGATGTCACGTCAATTTGCATCATTCACAGGGAAAAAGGAGGTCCCACATAATATTAAGATATGTCCCATGATTTTTGGCGCTTCAGTATATACAATCTCCAGAATATTCAATATTATGTGTAAAATTGCCTTTCTTTTACTATCGAAAGTAACTCTTAAATATTCAATGTCCCATTCATTAATATTGCTTACAATGCTGTTTGTTGAAACATTGATCATACAAGTGGTTTCATTGAGATTTCTTGTAAATTCAGATATGACAAATGACTTGCTAATGGCAAGGTATTACGTCTTTAATACATTGTCAATTTTTTATGATGGCGAAATCAAGATCCGGTAACTTTTTTTCTTATGAAGAGATATATAGTTCATTAAGAACTGATAAGTTTTGCTAATGATGAGATACCGCGTCGAGAATACCATCAGGAGAATTCCACCAAATCATATTTACTCTGCGCTTGTTGTTTATCAATGTTGGTATAAAATAATGCTAAGAATTTTTATTTTTAAATTGAATGTGCCATCAGAAAGATTTGCTTTTATTTCAACACGACTTTTATTCTAGAAACACCCAATAGCATCGTTTTAATTATGTATATTTTTTTCAGTCTGATGAGAAAAATCTGGAAATTAGAACAATAAGCACCAAATCATTCAAGATATAAGCTTCTTTGCACTTAAACATTCAACAAAAATCTAAATTTGCACCCTGCGCGTAATTTTTAATGAATGTGAAGAACGCGAGGACTGTTATTTTTTTCTTATGTAAAGATAACAGTTAGACCAAGTCCATAAATGAGAGCACTTTTAAAATGTCTGCCATAGAGATTTTCCAAATCTCATATTAAGTGTACGTGAGGATCCTTAATCATTTAAGGTAAATCTCAAAAGTCTAGAAAATGAAGTTTGGCATTTTCCGCTACCTCTATATATGATTGATGATCCAGAGGCTCTTACTAGGCACTTCTATAGTAGTATATATAAGGTGCAGCCATCTCCAAATTTTTATATTTTAGCTCTTCTTTATGATATAACTTGCTTCATTAGTGGACAAGGTATGTGTAAATATCCTTGTCCTTCTTGGAAAGTCTATCTACAATTGGATTTAATTTCATGTCAACATGAGATGAAATTTATTGTATATAAATAACTGTGGTTAGAGCACAAATCTTCAGTTTTTTAACTGTCCATGTTAGTTTCTTCACCGACTTTCTCCCAAAGACAAATATATTGAAAACAAGCTAATTAAAAAATTCCGTTCTAGTTTTCAAAGTTTGCTTTAATATTGCTACTGTTCCAAGAGATCTATCCTTTGATGATATGTATTGACTCCAGCCGCTAAGTCTACAGCACAAGCTTCTCATTTTCAACAAGATCGTAAACTCTCAGCAACACCCACACAGCAATAAAATGTTGTTCCTTTAATTCTGTTGTTCATTCCTTTCTCATTATTGAACGACTTAATCTTCGGTATTTCAGTTTCCGATCCACTGCAGACCAATATTACACACATAAATCGCCTCTATACCACCTATTCAAACGCAATTCTTCACCTTTTAGATGAAAGGTATCCGAAAAGAATCCGAAGACAAAGAGAGAGCAAAAAATAATCAAAACGAATAAAAAAATAAAATGGCTATAAAAAGAAGGACTTTCCAGAATTGTTTCTGCAGGAACTGTTAAGAAAAAGGCAATGAAGCAGCAGCCCTTCGTCTAAGACAAATCAACTGCTTTCCCTTGGCTAACCAGATTACGAAAGATCGAGGTCCGCTGGCCTCAAGCAATTCCAACTCGTTTTCTTCTTCTCCATTGTTTTCTCTCTCACTTTTTTGTTCCATTATTTTTTACACTAACTTGAGGGAAAAGAAAGGCACCTCAGGAAATTGTTACCCCCGGGTGAAATGAGAAAAGCTACTATTGGCCGCATTATCTTCCAACTGGAGGGGGTGTATTGGTTTCCAAATGCCAGTAATTGAAAGGCCGCAATCAATATTTAAACTTCAGGATTGGATTTCGTTAGGCAACATCTCATAATGACAAATGAAAACGAACGCTGCGTTTTGCTTTTGTCTAATGCAGGACGGATTCGGCCCTCACCGTTTCCCATCAATTTGGGACGGAATTTTTCCACTGTGTTCCAATTCGAGATCGAAATACTCCCCCAAAAGAAGGTAGAGTTCGTAGCAGGCGTATCATTATCTGCATCATTAGAGTGTTCCACAGCTGCAATAGCTTCAGCCCGGAGTTTAAAAAGTATGACGAATCGATGCTGCTTCCAGTCTGGAGTAACGCTTTTATCTGGAAATACATTTATTTTCGAAAGGAGTACATTTTAAGTCGACATGGGAGCTGGTATTCAGAGAGAGGAAGCATGGCGAACCATTATTCTTCAATGATCTAATTATAACAACGCTGCGTATATTTTGACATAAGAGACCAAATGATCAATTTTAATTACCCGCTGTATTGCCAAAAGTGTTCAGAAGTTTCCCAACATGCAAAATAGAAGTTAATTCGTCTAATCCAATTGATAGACGAAAAGTTTAAGGTATTCTATGTGAACATGATGACATGATATATCTATAAGACTTCATTGAAAGTTATGACACCCCAATACAGCAGTCTTGGGATTTTCAAAAGTGTGGGAACTTAGAAATCTTTCTAATTAACCAATTTATCTCCTATCACGGTTCCCAAAAACAAGTACTGGTAACTGAATGATGAAAGTCTTACTGTGACACGACATAACATCTGTTATTAAATGTAAACTAAATTAAATATCGTTAACTTATTACTAGCCAATTTTTAACCTATCTTCGTTCACAAAAGTAAAATACAACGTTGGTAATTTCAATATAAGAATTATGGTCCCAGTAGGTAAAAACTACTTTTTCATTTAAGAAATCCATCCAGTATAAATTTCATCTTAATCACATTCATAGTGAACCGAGGGACATATTATTAATTCCCGCAAACTTTGAAAAGAGGAACTATATACAAACGAATGTGATAAAACAGCAGCAAAATTACCACAATGCCAACAAATACCAGCATTGCACAGTTAGTAGATGATGTATGAAAAAGTACCTGAAAATATATTCATCTATTATAATTGATTCATTTATTTGAAGCTATATGAAATCAAATAAGTCATTCTGAGAAATCAAGAATCCGTTTTACATTACAAAAGCTATTATAAAACTCAAGTGGGTTTATATGTTAAAATCTTAGAAATGACTTAATCTTTTAAACGCCGCAATTCATTTTTCAAATATTTTATTTTATTTTTTCTCTCAAATGGCTTATTTTAGCTAGTATAACTGTTCCAGACCTTTTTTGTCGGAAAAAATGATTGAGGATGCTCCCATTTGGGAACATTGGCTTTTGGGCTGAAGTAAATAGGGACATTTTTCCCGAAAGGTAATTTGTTTGCAATAGACTCAGTAGGAGAACTAATTTTTGTTTATATTACATATTTTTATACATTTATCTTCGGAAGAAAGTACATTTTTCGTTTATTGTCAGTGGTACGGGGAAAGCAAGATGAATACATCTCCTTTTTGCATGCAAGGCACTCTGCTTTCTAACATTCTTCTTTCACAATGCGCAACGTCCTTGGGTGCAAGCAATGAGATAGTGTTCGTCCGTCTTTTTAAGGTGAACTGGTAGATGATATCATGGTCCTGCTGAGACGACCCTTGATCCTAGTGGAGCCTCTGTTTTGGCAACATCCTGTTTCCCTGAGTAAATTTCCATCCTATATAGATAATCATTAGATGAGCATATCATCAAAATTTTGTAACCAAATCTGGTGGGGATACCGCGAATAAGCATCATACAAGAATGATGTCCGTAAAACGGCACCATTGATCTGTCAATGCTGAGTTTATCGAGTAAACTCTAAACTGAATCAAGTTTCTACACAATTCATCGTACATTGGAGCAATCTTTTCTAGTTTATCACCCGATTAAACATCCTTATTGTTGTCAACAAGATGAATTACTATTTAAGCTGACAAAAGCGTGCCCTAGCCATTATCTTAGGAAAGATTGTAACACATGTGTCTTCATAATTACTCCAATATAAGTCCTCTGTAGGCATCGTGTGGTAACCGCTCAAAACAAGTGGACCTAACAACAGAAGAATATCTTCACAGCTAACTGTTATTATCTGCCCCTTTTGCAGCATATACAACGCTGTCATCTCAACTAGATTTTTTACATAATTTATAAGGATTATTTTGTAGAATAACTCCAGAGGATCCATTGTCTCAAGCTCTAGAAATTTTCAGTTAGCTTCTTTCCTGAAAGATTCTTATCCAACGTTGTATCCCTTTTCCATCTGGGATTGGGTTCTTATCTTCTCTTCTTTGCATTTGGAGCAGATCATGAGGGTGTGCTTCTCCTTTGATCTTCGCCCGCATCGGTAATTCGGTCATAAGAAATAATATAATCATCAGGTTAATCTAGCCACAAATATCTTGAGGACGAACCTCATTCAAAAATCCAACGTTGATGTGCTCTTCATCACTCAAAATCGCGTCTTCATCAGATGGCAATATGCAAAGATCAGGATCGTCTACGTCCTCGAGCTCGTCATTGGATAGGCTGCTAAAAAAATTCCAGCACGGCTCGCGGAAACTTGTAAGGTATGTCTGAAAGATGTAGTTGATACGGAGTGATACCTGAGAAGCACTTTAATAGTCAATTCCTATTAGGAATGGCGCATTACGTAAAAAAAGTTTGAAACTACAGCTTTCGGCTTATACTATAGTATAGTAGTACTCTCTATATAGGAGAGACGTACTCTCTGAGATAGGCGAGAAATAAAATCTTTTGTGAGAATGAAACTCATTGGTTGAAACCGTAACGACTACGGGTCACACCTTCGTCGAGTCTTGAAAAAGGAATGTTGTTGGAATGTGATCTATGCAAAGGTCATTCAAAACGGGCTCCTCTCTTTTCCTACCCGTAAGTCACGTGATACATTTCAACCAACCATTTCACCAAATGGTAATGTGGTTACTATTATTGTAAGATGAATAGTGAAGCAAATTCCAACCGCAAACATGTATGACTGTAACAATACGATTACCTTACAATAGAGTGTCACCGTTTGCAGAGAAAACGGGTGTTAGGCACATGCAGATACAAAAGTACCAGCTGGAAGTATGAAAGAATCAGCCGCCCTATTTATTAAGTCACCCATAGCACAAGAATTGTGATAAAAAAAAAGGAGAGTATTGACTCAAATTTTGCGAGTTAAAGAAAATCCCCTCAAACACTATACACCAAACGCCAATGTTCCCATTTGGGAACATCAAAACTGTTGTAAGAATTACTTCCTACAAATGACACTTGGAAATATTTCGTCAATTTGTAAGATAATATATGTCCCTTGACTACCAAATCACGACTGTAAAATTGAAAAAAATTTATTTTAAAAATTGCAGAAACTAAAATTTGCATGACACTTTGAAGTTTACAAATTCAGTAAATTTGACCTAAATTCTATAAAATAGCTTAATTTATTTTTTGAAAAACGGTGGCACCTAAAATAAATTCATATTAATATGTGGCATTTCGGCAAGTATGAATACTTTAAACAACGAATTAGGTTATTAAAAAAATTCACAAAAAATGTTCCCATTTGGGAACATTGGTAGATAAAAGGTTAAAATGGTTCGAATTAAATTTTAAAGAAGTGGCAACAAAGCATTTTTTAAGACAATTAGGACGACAGGTAGGTAGTTTATTAACGTTGCACTGGATCATAGGAAAGGACTGTTGGCGACTGTTTGTAAAAACGATTCCCAAGGGAAAAATTCGAGGACAACACGTAATTCTGAAACACGGGAAGATGACGAGGTAAACACCTTAACAGTCATTCTGCTTCTCCAAACTTCCACCACACACTAACGCGAGGCCATTTGAGATCAAGGTAGATTTCATGTACCTTCCTTCCACGTACACGACGGTCTTTGGATGGATTCGAACACGTAACCCTCCACTTACTAATCCTTTACTGTTCTAACAAAGAACAATGTCCGGATGACCTGATTCTTCATTTAGAAATAACTGACGCAAAGCAACAAGCCGCACACAAAAAAAAAAACGGAATCTTTAGACGTCCTTCATTAATGAAGTTTTTTAAGTATAGTTAACATTTCTTCAGATAGACAGATTTTCGTCATTTCACAAAAGATGAGGTAATTTTAGTATGGAAAATTTAGATTTCAAATACTTTTCCCGTAACTGTCTCTAGTTGAAACATCTAATATCGAAGAAATCAAAAAGTTTTATCATATTTTTCGCTTGGAAAAGAAACAATGTATAAAATGTTAATTAAAACATGTCATTCCTAAATGTGAAACTTATGAAATATGCTTCTTTCTTCCAGCCTGAATGCAAAAATTGGATTTTAAAATTAAGAGGATTATATAAAATGTTCAATCCAAGAGGTACGAGGGAATGACTATTTATGCGATGAAATTAAACTTAAGAACTTAAGAATTAAATCAGAGTTGTGAACATTTATAAAAAATATCGTATCAAATATTAAAATTGTTTTTATGTGCATAGCGAAGGATGAATTAAGGAAGCTCAAGAAATATATTTATCTTTAATGAAAAAACTGAGTACAAAAAATTATAACAATTGGTTACTGATTATAAGTACTGAAATTTCGCAGTGGAATTATAGGTTTACAGCTAGTTAATGATATTTTCGTGAATATTTTAGTTTTTAACTTATAGCGGTTTTGCTAGCTTGCTATGTTTATAATTAATTTATATTTATACTAAATAAACCTTTTACACATTTTCTCAAGGAACAGTTCTAGGAATCTACGGAGCATAAGGAAAATAAGTTTAAATTAATGTTTTTAAACGAAATATATTTTAAATTTTAATCATATTTCTTATTTTTAACTAATAATTTGTTTCTTTTAATACATCAACTTAATATGACTTTAGTAGCATTGATGAAATAATAAAAATTTTTTAGACGATGGATGAACTCTCAAAAATTACGGTACGTGTATAAATAACACAAACTCTCACCCTTTCCATTAAGTATGGCATACAATTATGAAACAATGAATGAACTATTTAAAAATATGTAGTATATTAACATATGAACTATTAAAAAAAAACATTAGTATGACAATTTTGAATGAAATGAAACATTTGTATAAATATGTTTTTAAACTCTTAAAATTATACAAATGCGTTTTGACGCCAAACCAAACAAACCTATATTCAGAGAGACAGAGAGTTAATAATTATATCATTAACTCGTTTTATCCCATTATCCTATTTAAAGGACAGCTGTGTAAATAGAATGTGGAAATCAGTATGTGGTTTTTGGAAATATTTTATGATGTTGTCGTATGTACACTTTTACATCTTGTGGTATGTGTGATATGACAATCACATCAAATATTGTTTTGCCCAAAAAGCAGGGAAACGCAACCTGCAAGCTATTTCTTTCAATGTCCAGTCCCTTAACGAATCCCTGAAGAAACCAAGTTCATCACCCCTCGTTTCCGAGAAAATGGAACGCAATGGGGTTGATATCTGAAATGGCGCAATGTCACTCGGCCAATAGAAGGATTGACCCTCTGGCAAAGTCAGGGCTTAGCACCCTGAATATTGAGGGAAGGTCAGACGGGGAGAACGACAGAGAAACGCAAACGCTAAACAAAAAAGAGACGGAGGATTTTTCCGTTGTGGCCAGCCATTTTCCAAAAATATGGTAACTGCAGTAAAACGATGTACCATCGACGAATTGAAGGAATAAATAAGTAAACGAAGTTACCAAACAGAATACGGCTGCCTTTACTGTGTCATCACCATTAAGAGAAATCTCTAGATTCCAGAAGGAAAGAACCACCTGATTCCAAAAGAAGGAACCTGTATACCCATGCTTTACTTCAACCTGACGGTCACCATATATAAAGGTATGTACATATTTTTATCCAATACCGATTGAGAACTCCACTTATTTCCGATAGAATCTGAGGTCAAAACTGGATATTGGTATCTAGATCAAAATTGGGTATAATTACCAGTACAGTATGTATAAGATTCTGCTAGCATGAGTTATGTGCCGAACTGTTGACTTTTCATTCATACACTGGACATGGCAGTGGTAAATGCATGGATAATCCACAAAGCTGTCAACAAAAGTGTTGCCCTAAACTTGAAGGAGTTCCAAAGAGCTATAAGAAAACGTTAACTCAAAAAGACATCAGAACAAAAATTGACCCAGGATCTATTCTGCACCTTCAAGTGCAAAAGAAGACATCTGTAAATATCGTATTAACCATTTTATACTGAAGAGGGGAAAAAACAGATTCGTTGTCAAAGAGAGGGCTGCAAAGGAAAACCCAAAACATACTGTGGGAAATGCGACGAAACACTTTCTCAGACCTGCTTTGGACTTTTACACCAAGATTATAGTCAAATTCAACTGAAAAATGAACGCTCATGTAAATAAGAAAGTATTATTAGGATAAAGTAAAACTTTGTACTCGGAAATTGCTTTTCAATTATGAAGAGAACACTAAAACATTCAAGTGCACATTTCATCCCTTTGATCCCAGTGTCCTATTTAGAGGACGGATCAAATTTCTTACATAAAATATAATTTTTTTTCGAATTTTACTATATTTAGTTTATTTAGGTTTAATTTACCTTAGAAAATATAATTATTCTCAAATTTGAATAAATAAATAAATTGGGATAAAACGGATAAATATGTAAATGCATTTTCCGTCACTTAGCATGCTAAATGTCAATACGATTGCGTAGGAGCTTCACTATTATATCATAGAAAGTCATATCAAAAATTTAATTGAAAGTAATAAATTGGTATTTTTTAAATTAACGTCGTACTAGAGTAACACAACGGGCTATTGACGACGGTCCGGGATCAATTCCTTAAAGGAAAAATCCTAGGACAACACCAAGTAATTTTGAGACACGGTCAGATGACGTTGCAACACCTGAGCTGGAATCCCACTATCTAAATTTCCACACCAACCCAACTTGAGGACTTTTGGCCACGAAAGATTTAAAGTTCACCAGCCGCCTCTACACAATACGCTTACAAACATCCATGCACTGACCAATATTCGAACGAGGAACCTAAGTAATAAACGGGAGATACATGGCAGAATTCAGGACGAAACAACAAATGTCATAAGCTTTCTGTATCAATATTTTATACACGCACCCAGACTTGATTTAAGAAATGTCTTAGAAAAGTTATAAATGGGAGATACGTATAATTCAGACTGAAACTCAACTAATATCCTAGGCTTTCTGTATCAATCTTTTATAAGGCGTAACCAAACTTGGTGTAAGAAGGAGCGTAGAAAAGTAATAAACGGAAGCAACGTAGAATTGAGGTTGAAACTTTGTAAATATCCTAGTCTTTCTCTACATCAATCTGTTGTATGGGATTCCATGCTGTGTGTGTGGATTACCGTATGTATAACCTTAGCTTAGACACAATAAAGTTAGTTAATATAGTTTATTAAAACACTGTAACAGTTTGTTTGGAAATGTAGATTTCCGAAGCAAAACCAACTTTCCGCCGATGTGTGCATACAAAAGCCAACAACCCCAGCGCAGATCGATACAGCGATTTCATAAAATACGCTCATCCCCATCCAGAATAACAAGCTCAAGCTTGATTAAGCATTATTTGTATAAGACGCCACCAGACATATTGCTCGGGGAGACGCAAAATAACGACGAGCGCTCAAGTCCAAAATAACAATCGCATACCAGGTACGCAGGGGCAGGGAGATCCCGCCAACGGAATAAATAAGCAAAGCCATCACCATAGAAACGTCCCTCACCCCCTCAGCATTTTTAGTGTGAGACGGTTACAACATTCCGTTTAAATGCTAATGCCTTTTGAAGCTCAGGAATCTAATTAAATGGGGGAAGATGAGCACCTTTTGATGAACGATGTGCCATCGTGTGAGGGCCGCAGACATATCATTCCACGGGGCTATAATCCGACAGGCGCGTTGCCTTGTGTGCGGGGACCACCTTCCCCTTTCAGAGAGGACGGCTCCTCCGTCATAACTAAGCTAATTTCACGATAAGAGACGGGGGTATTGAGGGAGCGTATCACAATAGAGGGGACTTCTTGAGCTGGGAGGGTTGTGGAAGGGAAGGTTCAGTTCGCTCTGCTGGATGGCCGGAGAAGAGGGGTGACAACCGGATGAAGGCATCTCTTTTTGGTCTAGTTGAGCTTGGAGTAGGTGACTGGGGTTGCTTGATTATGTAGTGTCTTGTTTCAGAACGGCTTCTTGTTGATTTAAAAATTTTAAGAACTAAAGGTCGTGCGCTTAGTTGAAAGTATTGCTTCTACTGTCTTATAGGACTATTCGAAGGATAGAATATGGGTTATGTTTAGTTCTGAACCTTTTAAAAACCTTGTAGATGTACCAAATATGGTCCTTTTGCCATAAAACCAAACCAACAATAATCTAGCACCTTGAAATAAATCAATGTCGCGTTAAAATTATTGAGCTGAATACTGAATGATGGTTGGATTCCATCTCCTTTTTGTCATGTTGAGGTTGCTTGATTATGGGGTGTCTTGTTTCAGAACGGCTGCTTGTCGATTTAAAAATTTTAAGAACTAAACGTCGTGCGCTTAGTTGAAAGTATTGCTTCTACTGTCTTACAGGACTATTCAAAGGATAGAATCTGAGTTATGTTTAGTTCTGAATCTTTTAAAAACCTTGTAGCTGTATCAAATATGGTCCTTTTGCCATAAAACCAAGCCAACAATAATCTAGCACCTTTAAATAAATCAGTGTCGCGTTAAAATTATTGAGCTGAATATTGAATGATGGTTGGATTTCATCTCCTTTTTGTCTAATTGAGGTTGGGGTAGATGAGTGGGGTTGCTTGATTATGTCTTGTTTCAGAACGGTTTCTTGTCGATTTAAAAATTTTAAGAACTGAACGTCGTGCGCTTAGTTCTAAGTATTGCTTCTACCGTCTTACAGGACTGTTGAAAGGATATAATCTGGGTTATGTTTAGTTCTGAATCTCTTAGAAACCTTGTAGCTGAGCCAAATAGGATCCTTGTGGCATAAAACCAACAATAATCTAGCACCTTTAAATAAATCAGTGTCGCGTTAAAATTATTGAGCTGAATATTGAATGATGGTTGGATTTCATCTCCTTTTTGTCCAGTTGAGGTTAGGGTACATGAGTGGGGTTGCTTGATTATGGGGTGTCTTGTTTCAGAACGGTTTTATGTCGATTTAAATATTTTAAGAAATGAATCATTTACCGATTAGTTGAAAGTTGTGTTACTTTTACCGTCTTAAAGGTCTTGGGTGGTTGAAATGATAGAATCTGGATTATGTTTTGTTCTAAATATTTTTAACATCTTGTAGCCTGACCAAGTTCGGCCCTTTGACCTTAAAACCCAAACAACAATAATTTACCCCTTGTAATAAATCGATGTCATGTGTTAAAAGTATTCAATGATAACTGAGAGTTATATCTTATTAGTCAAATTAATGTTAGAGTAGATGCGTGAGGTTGTTCTAATATGAGGTTGATAGTTTTAGAACTGTTTCCTGTAGATGCAAACACTTTAAGGCATAAACACTGTGTACCAAGTTGAAAAAAAATTGCGCCTCTGTCTGACAGTCTACCGACTTTGAGATGATAAATTATGTATACAAATTTGTTATTCAAGATCATCTGTACCGCTTACTATATAAAACTCAATTATTCAACTATTACACACACACAAAAACTCTACTATTACACAGAGTACACTTTATGTATTAAATTACTGTTAAATTTACGCAACGTATTTCAGGACTAGATATGTGATACATGTTTTCAAAAAAATGCTTGATGAAGCTTGATTTTGACCGGACGGCAATAGAAAAAAATCAGCATGATCTTAGAAGAATTATCCACTCAGTCAACTAGTGGTATTTAGTGAATCCCGTGGTGGAAGCATCGACAAAATACAACATTTGCCAAATTGTGAATGAAATTATTGTGATGAACCTAACCACCACTACATAAATCAACTTGCAATACAGTAACAAATATAACAGTGTAGCATATCACAAACAAGTACTTTTTGGTAGACGAAATTACATTATTTTTCACACAAAACAAAATAATATCTTCCATGATAGAGATTAAGTCCAAATGATGCTTCTCAGTTCTATCTTGCCGACCAACCGGTATAGTGGTTAAGGTGTTAGCCTCTAGATCGGAAGGTTCCTGGTTTGAATCCGGGTTCGGGCATGGATGTTTGTAAACGTATGGTGTAGAGGCGGCTGGTGCACTTTAAATCTGTCGTGGCCGAAAGTCCTCACGTTGGGTTGGCGTGGAAGTTTGGAGAGTGGGGTGCCAGCTCAGGTGTTGCTTCGTCATCTGACCGTGGTTCAAAATTACGAGGTGTTGTCCTCGGATCTTTCCCTTAAGGGACTGATCCCGGACCGTCGTCAATAGCCCGTTGTGTTGCTCTAGTACGACGTTAACTAAAATTACCATTACCATTACCAGTTCTATCTTAAGGGGGTCCGGGACACATTGAAATTTTTTTTTTATTAATTAATATAGAATTTTGAATTTTTTTGACTGATTACCCATATAACTAATAAACAAAATCACAAAAAAAAAATTTCCAAAAGTTTTTCAAAAATTGTAAATTAAAATTTTTTGAAAAAAAGAGGGATCATTTCAAATTGCTAAGACTCAAAATATTCTTGATCCATTTTCAAAATTCTTGCAGTAAATTATTCACAAATGTATAAACTTTAATTTTGATTCAGCAATTTAAAAAAATATTAATTTAATAAAAAATAAAAAATATTGGAATGAAAATTTTTGAAAATTTTAAGTTTTTTTTTTTTTAAAGTCATACTTTTAAAAGTAAATATTTGTTTCAAATTTGCTGAATCAAAATTAAAGTATAATGTTTGAAAAAGATATATTACAAATTTCAACCCTTAAACTTTAACGGTTTTCGACTTATAGCAATGTGAATACAGGAAATCTTGAAAAAATGTATCATGGAGAAAAACGCATTTAAAGTTTTAAAGACAGATGTTGTTGCCATGACAACAACTGTCAAGAGTGTTAGATTTTCAAAACAACGCACCTCAAAAATTATTATATCTCTAGTTCTAATTAAGATAGAAACATGGTTTAGACGTCATTTTAAGCAGAAAAACACAGATAAATTTTTTAAATAATAAAGAAAAATTTCGAAAACTTGACGTTTTTTTGTGTCCCGGACCCCCTTAAATCATTCAATCGCATCCTACTGATGACACTAAATAAATACATATTTATTCCTAAAGTAAAACTATTGGTTTATTTCTATAAAACCGATGCACATACATTTCGTAATACATTATCACTGTGGTAATGTTTTTCCAGATGAAATTAATTACTTATGAATAAATAAAATTCCACCCGCTCTGTGAAACGAAAATGAAAGGTTGTTGCCCTCCATTTGGGGAAATTTTCCCCCCACTAACCCATCTCCACCATTTTTTTATCCATTAAATTCCCATTGAGTGGAGGGAAAATGTGCTGAGTGAAGAAATTTCAAACATTCAAATTCCTTCCTGCTGACTCATGATTGACAAAGGACGCGTGCATTGTAGAAATTACAAGCATTCCAGATAGACTGCAGTATCCGGGCTTGGAAATGAACCTTCTCCTCGTCTATCCCTTTCCAAGTGCAGATTCCCTATCATTCCGATAGTGGTGTTAAGTAGTGGTCGAGGACAAAGGGTTCAGTCTTCTCTTTATCCTTCATTAATTAGGAGATACGCTTACTCAGTGAAAGGTGGTGACGTAGAAAGCTCCCTTTGTGGGAAACTATGGGGGAATTCGGAGTTTGTGCGACTATTGCAAACAATTCGTCCAGAGAGTTTTGTGTGGAGTTAGTTGCTGACCGATTTCCGTATCCCATTAAGCTTTTAAATATTTGTCACAAACATACAAATAAATATGCTTAAAGAGATGATACCTAAAAAAAATATATTCAATAAAAATATAAATAAATAAATATATATATATATATATATTATATATATATTATATATATTATATATATTATATATATATATATATATATATATATATATATTATATATATATTATATATATTATATATATATATATATATATATATATATATATATTATATATATATATATATATTATATATATATGATTATTACATATTATGAATTGAATATAGATGAATTGTTTACAATTTTTTGTAGTTTAGTTTCGGTTTTGAAAATTTCACTTCCGGTTGTTTATAAATTAGCCTATAATTTTGCTTCAAATTACCATAGAAACAAAAGTAAACCATCTTGGAATCCTAAAAGTCTGGGCTTTATTATAAAATAATAAAACAATTCGGAAAATTTCAAGAAAACAGTGATTTTTGGGTAAGCACATACCTTAATACCTCGACACCCATTGTCAAGACAATATCACCTGGAGGGTTAAAATGTTTTATGTTTCATTTTCATAAAAACCTGATCCTAAAGATTTTAAAACAGGAAAAGTAAAAAGCTCAAACAAATTTAAATGCTTTAAAGTTGACACTTAATGTTTAGATGGATTCATTTTAATATATGAAAAGTAGTAAACAATACTTTTATTCCTTCTGAAACAGAAAAATATATCACTCGGCTCTTTTTTTACCCTTCTCTTGTTTACATCAAGTCAATTTTATCAAATTTGAGCATGTAGAAATTGGACATTACTGTTACAATTTGGAAAATAACTACGTTCATCCACAAAATTATCCCACCTGCTTCTATTTCTTAAAAATAATCTTTTCATTTACTGAACTTTGAGGTAACAAATAATTAGCATAAAAGAACAGAAACAACAATACAAACAGACATTTGATGTGACATTCCAATTAAAAACAATGAAGAAAATTCACAACAAAAATAATTGTAGCTCAGTGCAGATGAAAAAAAAAATTTTATTCACTTAATAATTACACTAAAAAAATGTTTAGTTAGATATAGTATAGAACGTGTTATTTTGCTTCGTAGACTTATTTACTAATTGAAAAGGACTTGATATTAAAGTATGCATTTCAGAAAAAGAGCTCAAAATAAAAGAAACAAGTCTTCCAATCGCAGAAATGTGACTAAATATAATACAGCTCACAATTAAAAAAAAAATTCTTATAATTTTGGTACTGAATCGCCTTAAAATCTCCCAACTTTGAAAAAAAATTCTGAATTTATTTTAATAGAATTTATGCGTTATATTTACGCATCATTGACTTAAGTTCCTAGCTATACTAAATAATCCTTCTCTTTTATGCTTAAATATCAGAGATTCCTTCTCCTGACTGAACGAGTACCATCTCTTCTCAAAATTTTACACTACGGAGACATATTCACGACGTACCGAGAACAATAGCCCTGTTTACCTACATTAAAGACTGATTAGTATCCTACTTTTGTCTTGCACTATTCCAGATCCTTTAGAGATAAATATTTATTTTCGGCTATAAACACGCATTATATATGTATGCACAGCTTGTCCTATATTGAATGTGGCTTAATAACCTATGATAGGAAATCCTCAGTGAAAAGCGTTTAATTACATGCAAATCAGAGCGATTTACAATTAAATAATGCATCTCACAGTTGATTTCTGAAATAGTGAGGTCGTTGTTGATCGCACAGTTCCACACATCAATGAATACAAAATTCTACACAATGACAGCTTCATTGAATATGTAATCCGTATCTGTTTCACGTGAATTGTATCATAATGCCATCACAAATCCCACCGCTGAATCGTGGATCGAGATGGTACGGTGCAGGATCACACGAGTTGTGTATACTGGAGGATTTGGAATCCTCCGTTTGGGCTCACTCTATCGATGTTATTAATTGAATTCAGGGCCGATCGCCCGTCCTCTTTCATACTTCACAGTGAATGTAGCAGCAGATATCCATCGCGCTGCTGTGCTGGCGATCCGTCCTGACTATAAACTGAAGATTCTTAATTAGATCAGCTGCTCAACTGGCAGAGATAGAGCTGGTTATTATGAATGGCGGACGGAGTGAGATCAGGAGTTATTTGTTTAATAATGGGAGTGCTCAAAATTAACTCTTTGAAGTGCGTGAGACGAAATTGTTTCAATGGCTTTTGGGTTTGGTCGATGGAACAGGCCTTTTGTGATGTCTGTAAGCCACACAGGTGAAGGTTGGTGTTCTGAATGAGATTCTAGGGCTTCAAAGACTTGCCGACAAAGCAAATATTTGTAATGTTAAGTAAACAACCAATTCGTGACATGAGTTGCTTGAAATTTCAATTTAAGGTGAGATAAATTATGCAGCGGCGTGTCGAATATTTATGTATAGAAATATTCAGCACAAAATAATCCGGAATATCAGATGCTCTCTGGTCGTTCTATGTAATACCTTTATGATATTTGCAGATATTAAAGCATAAATGTGATTATTCATCAATATGGTTAATTTGTTAATGTTTTGTGTAATGTTTAGTGTGTAAATGTACTTTCTCAATAAGTTTGAACGATGTATTTTGTCATAACTGGGAACTTCTATAACACATCGTTTAATTTGCTAACACACAAATTCACAATACCACTTTTATTTTAATTCATAATATGCTAACGAATAAACTTATATTCATGAAATATGGAGAGTAGGAATACTTTTTTCAGCATAAACAATTATTCCCTGCACTTGTAAGGATGCATTACATAGGACTTTACTAAGTCTATGAGTCCGAACTTGTTTAAAAAATCATATGCCTGATAAGGATTTCCATATAGATATGCAAGGTAGGAAAGCATTTGTGCGTTTATTAAAAATAGAAATTTCATGTGCTCTGTAATAAAGAAAGTGTGACGCTTATATGATTATAGGATGACTGTCAAAATTCTAAATACAATGCAGACCTTAAACACTACAATTAGGGCTTGGAACAAATATGCTTCGTCGGTATGGAAAAAAGAATAGCCTTCGACAAGTTAACGTTAGAATATTAAGAGACAAAACATATGAAATCGTGGTATGGCGTTGAGTGGTACATATGGGTTTTCAGTGGACAACCAATACGTGGTTCTCAGTTGTTTTAAGTGGACGCCGGTTTTTAGTTTAACAACCTCCTTGAATTTTCTTGACACATTTTCTTTTGGTGATAAAAGTACCTTGTAATACATCTCGAACTAAAGGTCTTAAATGATGATTACACGGAATTTTTTTCACTTTCCGATATTTTTCAATGTAACGTGGTCTACTGGTAACATTTGATAATACATTCAGATGGTACCTAATAGCAATATCACCTCATCATCTTCAAAAAGTATTAGATAGTATAATTTTTGCGATTCTATATTCCATAGCATTCAATCACACTCCCTCAGGAATTTGTGACGATGGAACAATAACCATATGTGTTACATTGTGCATATGCATTTAAATAAAATCAGTTTACAAAAAGTTAAGTTATGAGACGTGACTCTCAAAGTTCATCTTATGAACCATTTCTTAGATAAAAGAGACACATTTTTATGTTAATAATCATTTTCAGTATTTTAGTTATATAGTAAAACATAAGATAGTTCTTGTTAGAATATGTTTAAACATCTCACTGCAAGGAATTCTCTCGTATATATCCGTTCTGCAACCTACAATATTCCACGCATTACTTGTGACCAGTTTGACCTTATACACCAATATAATTTTTTTATACGGTAGTTTTGTTTATTTAGTTGTTTTGAGTGACGTGGAAGAAAAGCAACACATATATTACTCGAAAATTTCATGATGCTCGATGGTTCATATTTATCTGAGACAAGTGACATCCTCTGACAAGTAAGACCTCTGAAGAGCATAAATTTAGTCTACTGGTAACATTTGATAATACATTCAGATGGTACCTAATAGCAATATCACCTCATCATCTTCAAAAAGTATTAGATAGTATAATTTTTGCGATTCTATATTCCATAGCATTCAATCACACTCCCTCAGGAATTTGTGACGATGGAACAATAACCATATGTGTTACATTGTGCATATGCATTTAAATAAAATCAGTTTACAAAAAGTTAAGTTATGAGACGTGACTCTCAAAGTTCATCTTATGAACCATTTCTTAGATAAAAGAGACACATTTTTATGTTAATAATCATTTTCAGTATTTTAGTTATATAGTAAAACATAAGATAGTTCTTGTTAGAATATGTTTAAACATCTCACTGCAAGGAATTCTCTCGTATATATCCGTTCTGCAACCTACAATATTCCACGCATTACTTGTGACCAGTTTTGACCTTCTACACCAATATAATTTTTTTATACGATAGTTTTGTTTATTTAGTTGTTTTGAGTGACGTGGAAGAAAGGCAACACATATATTACTCGAAAATTTCATGATGCTCAATGGTTCATATTTATCTGAGACAAATGACATCCTCTGAAAAGTAAGACCTCTGAAGAGCAGAAATTTTCTAAAGTTATGACGAGTTTTTTTCCATAATAATTTTTAAGGTATTTGAATTTAGTAATTGATGAGAGACGTAATGTATCATGCTTATGAAAGTTAAGGTACTGAATTTGCCATAAATCTGCATACTTACAATAGGTTTGTAAGAGAGATTTCTAGATCTAAATTCAATAAACAGCACTACCTTTAACTGGGGTAACTTTGTCCCATTTTTCATGTTTATTTCTCAGAAAAAGCAAATAAGAGTAATACACCAATTAAAATTTGACATAATAAGTGGCTTACATTGCTTTAAACATATTTAACTGTAAAATAAACCATTGTTAAAGTATACATACAAACTTTAAACATTAAAAAAAAAAATTTGTGCTAATGTTACCTTGAATCGAAGCAACTTCGGTCCAGCTTTCGAAAACCAAACATTTAAATGGTTGCCTAACTTGGTTCAATGTTAGATCATGTACAAGTATTGCCAACTTACCTAACAATATCTTACCTCATCGAAGTTAATCTCAAACTTAATTTGGAAAAAAAGCAATAAATGAATCTTATTTCTATGCAAAACTGACTTTATTTTTAAATTACAAGTGTAATTTTTGATCATACTATGCATAACAGAAAGTAAACAGTAAATAGACAGTCTTATTTGCTTTGATGAATTTACAGTTCATACTATGTAGAAGAAACATAATCCTGTTCTGGAACATTAAACTGATTTCTCTTTGAAGTAATTTTCGGAGGATTAATTAATTTGACATTAATTTTCTACATATTCACCTTGAAAATTAAAACATTTGTCGTATCGTGACGAGCCTTGGAATACCAGCGCCATCCTCCTCTGCCGCCAGTTCGTTGAGATAAACAATAACGTTTTTATGATCCTCATCTTTCGCAAAATGTTTCCCTTTCAGAAACTCTTTAAGTTTTACGAACAAATGAAAGTCACTGGGGGCTAAGACGGACTATAGGAGGTCCATAATTTCCCAATGAAACTTGTTGATAAACTGTTGTGTTTTCGCAACTGCGTGAGATCATGCGTTGTCACAGCAAAAGGACCACACCGCTTGATAACACACCGCGTCTTCTATTCTGAATTGCAGGCCGTCGCTTCGTCGTCTTACAGTATGTAGCGGCGTTTGCGTGGCACCAACTCAATAAGCAATATTCCGTGACGGTCCCAAAAGAACGTAGCAATGGGTTTGCGAGTCGAAATTCTTTGTTTAAACTTTTTTGGCCTGGTTGGTGAACGAGAATGATGTCACTCCATAGACTTACGTTTGGTTTTTGGTGCATATGACAGCAAGGTTTCCTCTCCTGTAACAATATGAGAAAGGGAAGTTATATCTTTCATTTGAGTAACGTCCCATAAAGCTTAATGATGCAGCCTTTCGTTTGACTTTGTGATCGTCATCGAGCATGCGTGGCACTAACCTTGCACAACTTTTACTGAATAAGAGGTGATCTGTACCACTTAGTAAATGATAGTGCGAGACCCAGGTGTATAATTATATTCAGTGTTCTGCAACACAACTCCAAGCTATTGCAATTGTTTTGCAGGTATTTAGTCCTTTTTCTTTGAAAACTGCAGTAAAATCCAAAATAGATGTAAAACACAATTAACGGCTAAATATGTCTTACATATTAGTACTAAATTATCAAAATTAATTAACTTACTTTATTTAAAACCAAAACATACTTTCAGAATTTGCAATTCTGTTGATTACTATTGAAGTTAAATATTTTGTCATTGACATAGAATATGAGTTATTTATAAAGTGTTTGCGACAAATTGGGCGGTGTATTTGAGTTGTTCCGAAGATAGAAAAGGAAAAAAAGGTGTGGTAAGGACCGCACTTTGCACTGCAGAATATCGTAATTTATAAATTAAAAAAAGTCGGCAAAAATTTTTATAAAATTAAGGGAAAATTGTTCTGCAGACTTCGTTGTTTTTGTGGAGTACGTCGCAGTTTTAAACACTTTCTGCTCCCAAGGTGCGAGACACATGTGAAAATTTATCATGAATTTCAACCGAATTCACCGACCGATCTTGTTTGAAGAATTTGTGGACAGAATTGACAAGCACCTCCATAATGACACTTGGGTGGTTTTCTCTTCCCTCATTAAAATTTCGGCACCAACGACGCACACATGGTTTATACATCACATCACCATACACTCTTTTGCTTTCTCGATAAATTTCGTTTGGTAGCACAATTTTTGCGTTCTTGACAGGCGCACTTGCCTCTGGAAAACCCTCTTATAGTATATATATATATATATATATATATATATATATATTATATATATATATATATATATATATATATATATATATATATATATATATATACATATATATACATATATATATATATATATATATATATATATATACATATATATATATATATACATATATATATATACATATATATATACATATATACATATATACATATATATATATATACATATATATATATATACATATATATACATATATATATACATATATATATATATATATATATATATATATATATATATATATATATAAATATATATATATATATATATATATATATATATATATATATATATATATATATATATATATATATATATATATATATATATATATATATATATATATATATATATATATATATATATATATATATATATATATATATATGTATTGTGTGTACGTCTTCTACATTTCATATACAAATCTACACAGCTTGACCAATCCACACCAAATTTGGTACGCTTACACTTTAGAACACTGCCGAAAGCATAGGCGCATCCCGTATTCAGAATAATTGATAGCAATTTCAATTAGTGCTGCCATAATATGAATATCAGAAAAGAGAAAAAGGAAGGTTAAAATATTTTTTTAAAAGCCAGGAAAAGTGAAAAGCCAGATAAATATTTTAATTACTTCTGAATGAGTGTTAGATCATTTGATAAGTCTGCGGGAAAAACTAATGAGAAGAATATGTCTCAAAATACATGGATGAGACTATACCTTCTATACAATTCTAAATTTATAAATCCAAATGTATCACCTGTTTAGAATTTCGATTAATAAATTAACTGCAACCAATATTTTTTTCTTTAAACTTTATCACTTTAACAAACACGAAAAATTATAATTTAACAATGGGCATAATTAATACAAATGCTGACAAACAACACAAGTAAATAATACCCCAACACATAACTATAACTCACCGAATTCTGCGCAGCAATTATAGTTGCATTCTCGACTTCAATTTGTTAAACGTTGGCTAGGTTAGCAACGCGATTTCCTTCCAAACTAAAAAAGTCGGAGAATCGTCCGTCTTACTATTAATTTTGTTATAATAAGAACAATATTTGTTACTATTCATTCTAATGTAACACGAATGATATATTTATTATTCATATTATACTATCACTAATCTAAATTATCATTGGTTATCTATTTGATCTCCTAATGAAACGTCTTAACCTGGAGCTCAATATACACTAGTGGTTGAACTTCCCGTTATACATTACGATGTATTAGCCCGTAAAGTTTAAAATGTGAATTTTTTTTTTAAACACAATCCGGAAAAATGAACAAAGTTAACTAAAAGTGAACAACCCAAAGAAACAGGATATGAAAAGATCCGACTTAAAAAAGAGAGTGAAAAATGATCCGAGCGGGAAAAAGGATATATTCTCTTTAAGAGTGATGTTCTAGCAACCTTACTTAAAAACATGAAAATGGACACACAGGTAGTCTTATAAGGGCCCTCAAAGCCTCAATTTTGAAATCTGAAGTTTTTTTTTCTTGAAATAAATGGATATTGACAACGAAACACTTTCTACAGGGTTTGTGTATTTGAGTTTATACAGGGAAATGTCGCTATCATATTTGATAATTATTAAATTTCTTAAATCATTATAGTATTTATCAATATTTTTTCATCTTTTTTCGAATTGCTCTTTAAGAAGACGAAATTCGACACTTTGAACATCTTTCGTTTTTAAGAATTCTGCATTTTTCATCGGAATTTAGTTTATGTTTGTCAAAGTCTTAAGCTTTTGCATATTGCAATATATTATTAAGGAATTAAATGTAAATATTTGCATTGGAAGTAATTTGTAGAAGCTATAAAAAAGTTAAAAAAGTATTTTCCATATAACTTAAATCATTGAAGTTAAAAATTATATACTGTACAACTTAAATGACTGCATTCTTCTATGCAAGAAGAGTGATTATTCTAATTCATTTTTCTATCAACATTTAACTATCTTAACCCAAGAAACGCCAGGTTGTTCGGCAAATATAATAAATAAACTTATAACGAAAATTCTTACCGTGTGTTTATTTTGTAAGTCCAACGATATAGTAGTTTTAGTACTATTCTCTATTACAATATTCATTATTTAACTGATTACTACGTATATGGCAATTATTTAAAAATTCTGATGCTCAATGTGGTTTTATTCAGAAATCATGCAGACTGCCATGAAATAAATTCCAGAATTCGAAAATTCTTACAGTGTGTTTATTTTGTAAGCCCAACAATATAATAGTTTTAGTGCTATTCTCTATTGCAATGTTCATTATTTAACTGATTAATACGTATATGGCAATTATTTAAAAGTTGTGATGCTCAATGTGGTTTTATTCAGAAATCATGCAGACTGCCATGAAATAAATTCCAGAATTTTTTTTTAATTTCATGCAATAGAATTGAAATTGACGAAATGGAATTGAAAAACAAAAACAATGGATAATATAACTATGAAAATAAATTTCGGGATCTGCCAAATACAAGTTTTCCAAAATGTAGGTTATTCAAAGAGCAAACAACATTAGGAGAGTAAAGTTCTCGGTTCATCATCATAAAAATATAGCAAAATACTTTTAAGTATTTTAATAGCGTATGTAGTTTTACGAAAATTCAATGCATTATACATTATAAGAGAGGAAGACGTTATGGCAGGCATCCAACATTTTAAGAGCAAAATGAGATTTTATAGAGGGTTGCACCGACATTTGGACATCTTCCAAAAAGCAGTGATGCAAAATTTATTTGTTTAAAAGATTCAAACAAGGGTCAAGGAACGGCTGCATTGCGATTCTGTGCCGTGACAACAATTGCATAAGCATTGTTGTTTTAGAAATCAATAGATAAAAGAACAGAAAAGTAGGGCTAAATCTATTGAAAGTTGTAGCGTGAAACTCATACAGAAAAGAATGAGTCAGATGGTAAAAATAACTTTAATACTTACATGTAGTTTGACCCTTTAGAAATTATAATTCAATTACGTTGGAATTAGAAGAAATAATCTGAGAAAGCTATTGATGAATTTTACAATATTTACAGTCAGCATTTATTGTGATGCTTGTTTTACTATTTATACTTATTTAATATGCCAAATATTATCAAGAAATAAAGAGGAGTTTATTATCATAATTTTCGTCAGTTAGGAAGTCTAGTCAATTACTTCATATTTGAATTTGTACATTTTAATGTGTATTTAATTAATACAAATTTTTGTCATGCGATATTTTCAGTTTACAAATGTTTAACCTTTGTATTATTTTAAACACACAGCATCAAAACGATGGCAAATTAGTGCGAGATTCGAAAAAATAGAAATCCAAATTCATAAACAAATTGAAATAGAATGTATACACCGTGGTGTCGTTTTCCCAAAAAGGGTAGCGTGAAAACAGCACAAATTCCACACAAAAGGAAGACAGCCAAGATCTTGGATATTCAAGTTATTACTATTCCAAGGACATTAAGAAAAATATACAGTATTTACATCATCACATTAATATCACTGTACCCATACATAAAAGTATGTATCATCACAGTCCAGCGGGGGGGGGGGGACAACAGTCACCTTCTGCCTCTGGCTCTCCAACGTCGTCTGCCCGCGATCCAAAAAAACTCAACGGTAAATGTTGAAGTCCAATCAGAGAAATTCCGGATTCCATCTGCAGAGTATGTTCTATTTCAAATCTTCTCAATTCGCTGTAAAGCGCGCGACGCTAGGACAGCAGCTGGCGCCAAACAAAAAACAATCAGAATATATTTGGCATTCCGAAATTCCACGTGAATTATTGTTCTTCTTTTGCTGGTGTAATTAATTGACATGCAGACCGAATTTCTGAGTGAACCTAAAGGTCAAGCACACTATAGGTTCTCCCGATGTCACAATTTCTTCTCCCTGAAGAATTTTCATTGAGCGTATATGAGCTTGCAGGCTTGTGCTACAGGAAGAGTCCTTCATTCCAGTCATACTAACTCTAAGATGCGCCATTTTTACAAAATACAAAACCTAAGCCAATAATCAATTTCAAGGTTCGAACTCCGAGAACTCGAACTCAGTTTTAAAATATGGTCATTCTAAATTAAATTTTTTTTTTCTCTTCGCACACAATAAAAAAAAAACATATACAGTTTTTAACTTTAAAATTTTCAAAGTACATACATTATTCGTAAGTTAATCCTGTTCAAAAGTAACAGTTCAATAATTAAAAAAAAAACGTTTGATGCATGTGTGGGTGGCATTAAAAAATTATTCGACATACCATGACACTTTATAAACACATGATACTAGAAACAATAAAACTATACACAAAATAAAACACACGTCACTGTAAATATTAACTATATAAAAAAATTCTAACTACCGACTCAAATTTTGCAGATGCAATACTAACAGATAATCGATACTCCATTATACTCAGTCCGTAGGCATTCCCATGCATCTTCTCCGGCCTCTGTTTAACCTTAAAGGTATATTATCGTAACCAAAGTGCCCACCTAGTTAGTCGAACGTTAGTTCCAATCATTTTCTTTACAAATGTGTGTTGTAATTAGTTTGAATCAATAAACTCGAACTAATCAAATAATTATTCCATGATTCAATTTCCTTAGGCCGTAAACAATGGCGGCAACTGTCTTTTTCCTCTCGATTGTACTATAGTTTTGCTCTGCTCGTGAAAATGTTTTACTAAGATACAAATTGGGATGCTCCTCTACATCTTGCATCTATGACGCATCGATTCCCGCAAAGTATAAACTCGCATCGGTTTGCACAGTAAATTCTTTTATGAAATCTGGAGCATATAAAACTGAACTCTGAATTATGTTGGATTTTAGCTTTTGGAATGCTTACTCCAGATTATTTTTTCCTTTTTAATTTTCCCCTTTAATATAATAGTGAGGGTGACCGCTGTCATCGCGTAACCTCGTATGTACCGGGAATAATAGCCAGCCATTACCCAAAAGGAACGAGTTTGTGTCTTGGCCGTGGGCGTAGGGAACCCTTGTATTGCTTCAATTCTTACTAGGGGGACGTTTTCCCTGAACGCAAACCATGTCCCCAAAATTTCACGCTATCCTGAACGAACCTACACTTTCACGGTTTCGAAGTCAATTCAACCTCTTCTAAGCGTTTCAATAATTAATCTATGTACGTCGTGTGTTACTCCCAGTACACGAGAACACGGCAATTTCATCGATATATGGTAGAACGAACGTTTCTGAGCTTACAAAAACCATGATTATAAGTTTTCAGAAGTAAAATGGTGCGTTTAAAAGCCCAAACATCATAACTTTAGGCACGAATACCCAGAAAGTCGTCAAAAAAGCGGTTTACTTTCGGGCCCTCTCAGTCAGTTGTATCTCTGAATATCCCTTTTTTAAGTTAATTACAGTGATGAAAGCAGATGAACTCACCCTTTCCTCAACTTCCTCTATGTTGTGAGAGGAAAATACTCTACTCGAGTTTTAGCATTTAACCTTCCAGCTGTCGAACCCTCCACACCAACGTGAAAGGTCGCGGGTATTTCTTAGGTATATTATTTTTAAATGAAAAATTATATGCAAAGGGTGTTAAAATTTAAAATGTATAGGGTTTATTTATTGAAATTATGTTTTAAATAACATCAATTTACAATTTATTTACCCCAAGCCCTTGCTCAACCCCGATTTCTAAAAAACTAGCCACGTGTTCATTCCATTCTTATCAGTAGTTGAGTTTGTCACCTTCATCTGCCTTTTGTGAGTAGTTAATAGGTATTTCAGTTATTTTTTGTCCCCCAATTCAAGTTTGGTCAGTTACTGGGGTCATGGAATGACCCCGCGCGTGTTTACGTTTGCTCTACAGATCAGTTACTTCGCGTGCCTGATACGGACAGTTCGTCAACATTTTCAGCATTACAATGTCTAATAAACGTTTTTTGTTTATTTTCCGTTGCATACGATTTGACAACATAAATGACAGGACTCAGAGGCAGTTATTTGACAAACTTGCTGCTATAAGGGACTTTAGTTAGTTTTTTGTAAAAACTGTCAAAAACATTATAAACGGTGAATATGTTACTATTGACGAAACATTAGAACCATTCTGCGGTCGTTGTGATTTACGCCAATATATGCCAAAGAAACCCGCATAATACGGCAGCAAAATATTTGCTGTAGTGGTCTAGTGGATGCACGGACGTTTTACGCAAGTAATATGGAAGTGTACGTTGGATGTCCAACCAGAGGTACACTATAACGTGTCGAACTCAGCAGGCGATATAGTGAAAAGGTTTATGAAACCTTTGTACAAATCGGGTCGAAACCTCACCGTTGATAATTGGTTCACCAATTATGACCTTGTAAAAGATCTAATTTTAGAAAAAATTACACGCGTCGAAACAATGCGGGAAGATAAGAGTCAAATACCTGCTGAAAGTAAAATATGTAAAGGAAGAGAAACTGATTCGTCTCTCTTCGGATTCCAGCAAGACGCAACATTAGTTTTAAATCATTAGTCTCAAAGGGAAGAAATAAGGATATAAAATCTACTGGAACCTGCAATTTGTGTACAAATTTTGTTTGTGAGAAACGCTTAATTTCCGTATGTAATTGTCTCCGTAAAAACAAAATATAACTGAAAAGTGTTATGTATTTACATCTATTATTTTTAATTAAATAGCATTAAAATTCGTATTTGCATGGACGTGATATAGAGTGTAACAATTGCGTAAGAAGAAAATGTGATACAACTGTATCTATTATTTCTCATCGAAAAAAGTAATGGAGAAAACTTGTTTTTTTTTTTGCAAAACATTATTTATGTCTTAAAGTCAAAAGCATTATGGTTCCGACAAAAAAAAATCTTTTTAACAGCGTATTAATGCATTTCAGTTTGGGGTCATTCTATAACCCCCGAGCGTCCTAAAGTTCCCTCAGGAGGCGCGCGTCCTGCCGGGTTAATAAATAATAGAAATACTGTAAAAAGAAGGCATTAAAACAATTTGAAATGTCCAAAGAATTGTATAAATGAGGTGAAAATTAAATGAAAGAAATTGTCGATATAGTTAATGACTTATTTAGATTTAAGTAACAAAATAAAGTAATAAATAATTTAATAAATATTTCTTATAAAAAACAGATGTAATAAAAACTTTCCTTAACGGCCTTGCGTACCTGTTAAATACAAATTACGGATCTGAAGGAGACCTTTTAGCACTTAAAATTCAAATTATGACTGAAAGTAATTCTAAGTGACTTGGAGGAATAGCCAATAGTATTCGTAGCGATTATAAATAGCTCTATTTGATTTAAAAATATATAACTAGAGTCAACTCGAGCGAATCTCCCACATAACAGCTGTAAGGTTAATTTGCGATAGTTGAAACAGCGACGATAAACTTTTCATACACTTTCCACCAATATCATGGAATACTTAAAGTATGACTGCCCCACCTCGAGATCTACCGACCTCCCGATCTCTTCTTTCAAAATCTCAGTCTGCCTTGGTGATATTCTAAATAGCATTGCCCTAACTGGAGACTCGTTCGTTAGTTCTATATCCATCTCAAACAAATGGGCAATTCCCGGGTCCAAGGAGAACACTTGAACATGCATTTCTGTAACCTTCATAAATTTATTCATCTGCTTTTCACAGTCGCGTTTCTCCAGATTGCTCGTTTGTAAAGGCCCAACAGCATCAATGTTTAACTAAGAAAAGCACTTCGAAATTCTCGGAACTAGCTTCGAAGGGGCTTTACACCGGTCTATATAACTTCCCACATTTTGGCACGGATCGCAATTTTTTACATACTGTTCTATCTGTTGATAGCATTGCAATCTAAAGTAACATTCTAGGACCATATACTTTGTTTTAGTCGTGCCCAAATGATCCGACACTTTCTCATGACACAGAGGCAAAATTTCATTTTGACAAACAATCGGAGCACACAACTTAATTCTTTCCTCACCTCGCTTAGTCTTAAAAGTTCGCACAAGTCTTCCAACTTTATCAAAAATAAATATTTTACCTGGCTGATATGTCTGTAGTAGTATATAGTAGTTTCAGACAGTCGGAATTTCGTTACTCTTCCTTAAACCACTCCGCCAGACACATTCTCCACAATCCCGTCTCTACCTCCGTTCTTTCCGGAATATATATATATATATATATATATATATATATATATATATATATATATATATATATATCTTCCTCAACCTGACTCCAAAGCCTCCATTGATCCTCGTCTTCACTTTTCGAACCCGATTTTTCCTCTCTCTTGTCTACGGGACTCCCCTTATCAACCTATCGTCTTTGACTGGGCGTTATAACCACGATCAACGGAACAGACTTGCCTCTCATTTCTTCTATGAGCTCTGCCGTTTTGTTCCCCAATAGATAATATGCCTTTTCTAGCTTCATGGGCTTCATAGCGGCTTTTGTAACAATAGTGCCAAAATTTCCCTTAATTGTACCTTTCACCGAAGTGAGGAATTTACACTCATTATCAAGGGGCTGCCTGACCCAAGTTACATCATTAAGTAAATCATAGTAATATTTGTGCAAATAGATTCTATACACCTATTTATCAATTTCATTTGAAATTTTTGCATGATTAATTGCATTATTTTTTAATTAAAATAAATTAACTCAGAATAATTGGAAAATATTGCTTTAAAAGAGAAATTGTATGATCATATAATAAGTTTGGAAAGCATTAGTAAAAGACTTCACATTAGAATGTCTGATTTTCAATCGCTCATATCACATCATAGATCTGTGACTAAAATAAATTATGCATATGAATTATGTTTAATTTTGTGAAGAAAATCAGAATCTGTAATGAAATATAAAATATTTTTTAGTTAAGTTCATACAAAATTTAATGAGATATCATGTAACAATAAAATGTACATTTAAGTATAGTTGACAATCTTCTAAGTCCACTTTATTTATTTATGTGACTCAAGTAATTGATAAATAATACTTTTGTATTCGTTTAGGACTGACTACACAAATAAAAATAATCTTTAAATATTTTTCAGATGTATGGCTGACTGGATGTACTTTAAGTGACATGTTAACAGAACATGGAATCTTTTGTCAAAATCAAAACAGAAGCATGCAGTAGCCGATAATACAGTTGAACAAAACCATCTTATCCATAGAGCATCTTAAACTGCAGATTATACTGCGACTTACAGAAGGTCCTAGATTCCTACAAGCAAAATACTTCTCTTTGTTTCCAACTAAATAACTAATCTTCTAAAAATGTATTTAATGCTGTCATTAAAAGAGAGTTATGTTAAGGCAGTGTACAGTTGTTTTTTTGTAAGACTGAGACGTTTTGGTAAATTATTTCTATCCTTCGTCGAGCCTCACCCTTTTCACCATGTCTGTAAGCACCTAATATAATTATAAACAAAAATAAAATAATATGTAATTCTATCAATAGTATTATTTACTTCTACGCCAATAAGATCAGAGCAACATTTGAGGTTTTCTCTTATATTTGATTGCCGGGGTAGCCTGGTTGGAAGAGAAGCAGATTAAAAACTCGAGGGTTGCGAGTTCGAAACTCGAAACAACCAAATATCTTATACGTGTGGTCTGATGCACATTTATTATGAAGTTGCCTCAAATGGCTTCTCGTTGGCTTGGTGTGGAAGTTTGCTGAGAGGATGCTAGCTTAGGTGTTGAACTTATATTGTGACTGTGGTTTGAAATGACGAGATATTGTCTTCGAATCTTTGCCTTCTGTAATTATACCAGACCGTCCCGTGGTGTTCCACCAAATGTGCTGCCAAGTCAAACTACCGACCTACCTACCTATCTCTTATGTCTGAAACCCCACACAGACGGCAATTTGGAGAGTTTTGCAAGCCATTTAGGTGGATCGTTTTCAATAGATCATTTTGTAGATTGCACTGTGCAGTGACCAGAAGACAAACAACCTCTATAGCTCTAGGTAGATGTCATGCATTATGGGCACAAATAAATAAGATATGTCTAAAGAATGTAAGTTTTCTCAATCCGCATCTTCTAAACTCCATAAAAGTCACACTCAATCTTGACACCGTAGCTATGAATCAAATAATTATACACTTAAGATGTTCCTTTGATACTTACTTCCACTGAAACATATGTCATTCTCAAGTATTTCCTGAGGGACTATATAGACGAGCTCAAACAATCATAATCCTTCATAGAGGGAACCGCAAAAGTTCTGCATCATGGAACATAAAGTAATCCTCAGTAGGCACATTCCATCCTGTATCCTTCGGCAGTAAGAGGATTACGTGACGGTAGGCTTTGATTGTTAGAGGCTTAAGCTCCGTCAACAGCCTTTGATGGACCCTATATAATTATCTATGCAAACCAATGCATGGGGAATTCAGGGATAGCTGGAAATGGGTAACACCAAAGGTGTATGGCTTAACAGCGGAGTTTTATGAAAGTAGATATAGATGGATGGAAACTAATTAAAAGTGAAGATGATAGTAATTTTGTAAATGCAGAAATTAATAAGGCGAGTATTTGAAATCGGAGTCTAAATAACCTCTTATTAGCTAAAAATGCGTAGAACAGTTTCGGGCAATTAACTTTACTTTTGATATCTTGACATGATAGAGATGATTAGCACCTTGGTTAAGTAGACAGTTATCGGAATGTGTGTGTGTGGCAATTTTTGTAGCTAGTAAATGCTATGTTGGTGGGATCTCTCGATTAAATCGCCAATATTAATGCTATGGAAATCCATAAAGACTCAACCCAAACGAAAATGATGAAGTATAAATTTACTAATACCTACTATCAGGATCAATGAAGGCAGTATACTAAACTTGAATTAGAAGGCTAATAGAAAATTTAATATAAATTACCAACAAATGCCGCAATCTTTCTCCCTTTAGAAGAAAATTATTATTTGCGTAAGCTATATTACTTGAATTTTTCATTCTTCGAAAGATGGAATGCATGTTTTATAAGAACTGAAAAGCATCCGACACAATCAAATTTCATTGATATGTATTGTACGTAGTAAAAGAATCTGACTTACGCTAGCATGATCCATAAAACTTATCGTAGTCATATGGTCAGCTTAACCAATGTTCTCATAATAAAGTTTACTAAAATAGATGATGATGTCTCTAATATCATGGTCTTTATCGACTTCGTCTCCAGTGTTCAGCCACAAAAACACCGGCTACAAATGGTGACCGATCTAAATTGGGTGTAAACATTTATTAAATTGCAAACTGAAAAAAATATATGATCTATTTAAAATTCTTATCAGCGCAAAGTCCTGAAACTTAAAACAATGCCAAGGTATTTCAAACCAAAAAAATAATCGTTAAATACCCTTGTGTCCGTCAGACAATTGAGACTTTTAATAGAGTTTAAGGGCATAATTTATTGGTAATGAAATTTTTAATTATATAAATAATCGTCTAAATTTAATTACCTTTGTGACAGTTAAAATAAAGTTTCGGTTGTATGTAGCAAAAGAAGTAAAAATGTATCAATTAATTGTTTTCAGAATTTAGATTAAACTTGTAATACATGCATCGCTTTAAAATTACTGTTAAAATATACTATAAATGAATGAAGAACATTTAGACACGTGCACTTCTTGAACTTAATGGTTTTGATTGTATGTGAGATATTGGGAAGATAATAATGCTAATAACTTACTTCTACAACTAATGGTATTTGTTAATAAATAATGAAAATTTAATTTTTAAATAATTAAAAAAACAATAAATTAATATTGCTTTTAAACATCCATTTTATTCATCGGACAACATTCAAAATTCTCACACTGCATTCATTTCAAATTAGTTATTGTTTACAAATTTGATTCAGAACCCTTTCTGAGAAGCATAGTTTTTTACTGTCCTGGAATTCAACTTCTTGAGTGGACTAAACTCTTATTCAGCTTACCTCTTTGAAAAATATATTGCGAAAGCAGAAAATAGGAAAAATCCAGTCTAGAAGCTAGCTGAAAACTTTACAAGGGCTCTTGGAGGTTTTATGTTTAATATTTCATAGCATTTTCTACTTTCGAATCGATCGTAAAAACTTATAATTTCCCTTTCTCTTCCATAGACATCTATGATAAGTGCAAGCATTCGCCTGGGGGGTTCATTGCTAATAAAATAGCTATCAAACTTGCCTTAAGTCTGAGAGTGTTTGAAGTAACGCAGAGTGTAAAATTCAAACTAGGATTTTCGAAGAAAATTGTGACCTTATTGGGCTATAACTTTTGGTTATAATGTTGTAAAAAGTGTTCACATGCAATGCTTAAGCAATACCAGAATAAAGAGACTCGAGCAATTTTCCATAAATATTTAACAATGTACTATTTAAGTATTTGGTGTAAACAGAAATAATTTTAAGAATGTTTATGCATTTGTTTTATTTAATACTTTACTAAGATGTTTAAAATGTCTATATCATTAAGCAAAAATTCAAACAAACCTTTAATATTTTTCTTAACAGTTTTAAAAGTAATCACTATGTCAAGATTTTTACATATTCTATCTATAGAGCTTTCCTATTTGTATTTCAAAACTTGTTTGCCCCACAAAAGGCTATAAAATTAGTTTTTCAAGTATTCACACAGTGTTCAAAATGTATCCATAAATGTATATTATTTGATTCTCTTTGATTTTTGTGGAAAATACATTAGATTTATTTCCTTTATATTAATAAACTGTATTTTGCATTTATTAAGTTTAAATAAACACCTAAGATAGATGTTCAGTTAAGATATAGTCTGAATTAATTTATAATTTAATATTCCTTATGAATGGTTACGTATTACCATACAAAAGCTTTTGAATGCTGCAGAACAACTGAGAAACTGGATAAAGGGTAATAAATCAAAGGGTTTAAGAGTAATCTCATTTTAATATTGTTCTAACTACATGTTATCGAACTAAAATGTAGTTAAAGATTTGCAAGTTCTTTTCAGTACACAGTTTTTTTGGCAATAAAAAAAATATCACCACGTGATGAATGTTAATATTTATTTCAAAGTTATTTTATTTCTTTCGAAAATTCAAAGAATATTAACGTATTAACATATTTTGTGGGACATCTATTGATCCATTGTTGCCACGTATATAAAGAATATAAGTAAAGATAAATTCATAAATTAAATTGTGTATCTAAAATAATTAATACGTTATAAAATTAGTTAACAAAATATCATCATATTTGTTCGTTGAAATTACAAATTATCGTCTAATAAAATACAAACAAGAATTTTTTCTTTGAAATAAATATCGTTTGATGAAATATATTTTCGATATTTTGCAAGAGAAACTTGTATCCGCAACTTTTAATTAATCTGTTTCCATCAGCTCTCAAATAATCAACTTTAGGCCCGGTGTACATAACCGGTTTTTCAACGTGCCGCGCAGCTGCGGCACCGAAGCCTAACTATGCAAACATAACCGTGGAATAACGAAAGTAATCATTTCGCGCCATTTGCGATAAATATTATATCGAAGAAAACGTGTTTTTTTTGTGTAAAAACAGTTTTTTTTAAAAAACAAAATAGATGTTACTGGATGCAACCATTTATTAATTATTACTTGTATTCCGTTTATTTACGAGAACAAGGTACTTCAGAACGGAGACGCAAGTGCGGCAAGCTGCAGAGCCGTGAGGAACTGCTTTACAAATATCACGTAAGTTGGACGTGCATCGTCGCAGTGGCGCCGGAGGCATGTGTACACTACTCCATTGGATCTAATGTCTTTTAGACCGCACTAGCTTTGCCTTAACGGCGCCGCACGTTGAAAAACCGGATGTGTGCATCGGGCCTTATTCATACAAAATGTTTCAAGACTAATGTCATAGAGCATTGAACAAAAATTTAAATTTTCCTCCAAATATATACTTATTTATCTTCTTCTCTATATGTAACAAATAATGAGTCCTATTCTTTTAAATGACAAAATATACGCATTCATCTTAATGGCAACAAAACATTTTAAAACTTAATTTGAAGAATATCTGTCATATTAGAACCTTCTCTGTGGCTCTACTAATCTCTAGAGGTTGTACGAAGTTTTAATATGTATGATTAAAGTCCGGTGCACACATCCGATTTTTCAACGTGCGGCGCCGCTGCCGCAACGCAAGTAAGTTCGGTTTGAAATACATTAGATCCAATGGAGTAATGCATGCATACCTCCGGTGCCGCTGCGGCAACGCACGTCCAACTTGCATGCAATTTGTACCGCAGTTCATCAATGCACCGCAGCTCGCCGCACGCGCATCTCCAGTCTAAAGTATCTTATTTTCAAAATTAAATGGAATATAAATAAAAATTAATAAATGTTTGTAACCAGTAACGTCTATTTTGTTACAAAATATACTTTTTTTACACCAAGTAAGCGAAATAAACACGTTTTCTTCGATAGAATATTTATCGCAAATGGCGCGGAATGAGTACTTGCGTCATTTCACGGTTATGTGTGCATAGTTGGGCTTCGGTGCCCTCAGCGGCGCTACAAATTGAAAAATCAGATGTGTGCACCGGGCTTAGGACAGTGTTATTTATTTTCTTCTATTTAACTTAATGAAGAATTCTAAACCATAGCCAGGCCTTTTTAGAAATCAATTTATTCACAAAAGCTCATTATAAACAGTTGTAAACAACTAATTATTCCACAAGCTAGCACTTGTGAATAAGAAATAAGGTTCTTGTGAAAATAGTAATGAACTGATGCATTCTTGCGTATTTTTCTTAAACCACTCAATTCGTGGAATAATTTAAAAATAACCGTAAAAAACATAAAATTCTTTGAATCGCGGGATTTGAAAACACGTAGTTAAGAAACTCTTGTGGGGGGAAGTATGATTCATTAGCACAGATCTGAAATCAAAAAGGAAATCAGTATTTTATTTTCTGCTACAAACTAAATCAACTTATTTCCTGATTTAAAAAGAACTTTAAAAAAATTGCCTATCTCAAGTAAATATTCACAGCAACAATGTAAAACACGTGGAATCAGCTTACATCAGAAGTATAGGTTCACAAAAACACACCGCCTTTTCTCACAGAAAAGTCGAAATTTGCATTCACTGTATAATTCATGAAGAAATTTCACGTCAATCTATAACAATGTCAGAAAGAATCGATACGGCTGAAAATTTCCACGGATTAAAATTTCCGTACCATGATAGAAAAGTGAACAGTGGAGATAAGTAATAACAGATAAAAATACAAAAATATATATAATTCGCTTCCTTTGATATTCTTGAATGCGGGTAAAATGGAAATGACCTTATGAAAGCTGAAGGTATTACTTTCTTTTGAAGTAAAGCTCAAACTGCGGACAAATTTTGATGGGTTATGAGATTTTGTGGATTTGTTCCCGTTCAAACTGCGTTGGATCGACATAATTTAAGCGTATTTGTGCTGAGCCTTTTATTAAGCGTGATCTATGTTGTTTGGAATTTTGAGCAGTTTAGGGCGGAATACATTATTGTCTTGAAGGCGTTTCTTGGAGCAGCGATGGATTTAATGAGTCTGAGGGTATATTTTTTGGTGTTCTGTCGGGGAGTGGGGGGAATAGTATCGGGGAAAGTATGCAATGCACGTCATTGGGGTTTTATTCATATGGAGATGATAAATTTGGAAACTTTGAGGTATTGATTAAATTAAAGTGAAGAGTTGTGTCTTGGTAAATAATTTCAATGACTATAACAACGTTTCCTACTGCCTGTGATTTTAGAGCTACCTTAACACAATTCTGTAAAAATTGTTGTTTTATATGTCGTCAATAATTTTAGTATAAATCATTATTTTTCGGAAATGAAATATCAAATGACATGAAATTCAAATAAAATTAGGAAATTTAGGAAATAAAAAATTTTTTGAAATAAAACTAGGAAATTTAGGAAATCAAAATATTTTTTGAAATAAAACTAAGAAATTTAGGAAATAAAAATTATTTTTGTAAATAAAATTAGAAAAATAAAAATTATTTTTGGAAATAAAAATATAAAAATAAAAATATATTTTTTTGAAGATAAAATTAGGAAATAATTTAAGAATTTTGGAAATAAAAATATTTCAATCAGGGGAATAAAATTTATTTACCATGATAGAAAAGCGAACAGTAGCGATAAATATATAATAAGATATAAAAATACAAAAATAAATATAAATCGTTCACTTTGATGTTTTAGAAAGCGAGTAAAATGAAAATGACCTTATGAAAGCTGACGGTGTTACTTTTTTTTCAAGTAAAGCCCATGCGGCGGACAATTTTTGATGGGTTATGAGAATTTGTGGATTTGTTCCCGATCAAACTTCGTTGGGTATATATCTTCGACATAATTTAAGCGTATTTTAGTTGAGTCTTTTATAAGGCTTGATCTATGTTTTTTGGAATTTTGAGCAGTTTAAGGATCGAATATATAATTGTCTTGAAAGATTTTCTTAGAGAAGCAAGGATTGAGACTAAGGGTATATTTTTGATGTTCAGACTTGAATAGTATTGGAAACTGTACAGTGCACGTCATTGTGTTTTTATTTGTAGATGAGAAATTTTATAACTTTGTGGTGTTGATTGAACTTAAGTTCAGTTGTATGTTTCTTGGTAAATAATTACCATGTCTATAAGTATGTTTTCTAATACTTGTGATTTTTAGGCTACATCACAACACCAATTTTATAAAACATTTTGTTACATGTTATAAATCTTTTTAGATAATACATATAATTTTAGGCAATAAAAATATTTTTGAACTGTTATCCATGAGTTATTAATTGGAGTTTCACTCAGGGTGTATGATAAACAGATAGGCTCGACAGCAAGTTTTGACTATTTGTGTGGAAAACGCGGTGTATATACTCTTTAAAATACGAATATCTGATCAAGTCATGAAAATGTATAATTTTTTAAAGTTATCTAATGGAACAAAAAATATGCTTTAAAACCTGTAGAACATACAATATAGGTATTTTTATTTTTGTAATGTATTTATTATTCTTGCACACTAAAATACAGTACATTATTTATTCTTGTAAGACTAAAAATTATCGCACTCTTTATTCTTATTTGAATCATAAATTAATTCATATAGCTTATTCTATGAAAGCATAAGTATTTTACATAAGTATTTATTATTACTATTAAATGCTAATCGTGTTCTATTACATTTTATTAAAATTGATTTATGAAGACATGAGTAAAAATAATATTTTTATGTTTCAGATGGAGAGAATGCAAGAATTAATAAGAGTTACCCTTCCATAAGGTATGCTTTTAAGTACTACGTATATGAGTTTTAAATAGCCCTAAAAGACTTAAAAAACAATTTACAAATAATATTTTACTTGGAAATTGCCTCTGAATTCATAGAAAAATCTCATTGAACCTAACCAACTCTGCAAAGGGAATCCGATCCATATGTTTATCGTTAAATGTAGTGTGTGTTATTACCTCATAACTATGTATTATTAAAATTTATAAATAATAAAAATATGGGCATGTAGTCTTTTTTTTAAATAAAAAGATTCTGCTCAAATTCTGACACTGTATCCTTAATTTGTGTTGTTCCATTGTAGCCGTGTTTAAAAATAGGCCATTCACTTTCACTAAATTTTAAAAAATGACAGTTTATATACATATTTCTCGATTATTCCAAAGCAATGAATTTTGATTTCTATCCCCTGGCTTTAACCATATATTTCTGTAGGCTTGGTCAAGCAGAATCCGTCAGCAAATTTATAACGTTTTGCAGATGGAAACTCTCCATTTCTGAACCGTTTTAGTCAGCAAAATAGGAACGATAAATTTGTTCTGACACCTAGATTCCAGGATGCACGGAGTGTTTTCGGAAACGTCACCACTTCTCAGGAAAATCTGGAGTCAAAATTGCCTCAATGTTGCATCAAATGCGTCATTCACTCACTCGAAAGGAATGCAAATATAGAATAGCTTTTTTTTCTTAATATGACATTGGATTTATAAATCCTAGGTACTCTCCAACTATCTGTGACAGTGGAGAGCGCATAAAATAAAACGTCTTTTCTAGTAATAAAAACATTTAAAACAATTACACATTTTTACAGAATGTGTAATATCGTGAAAATAGTTTGTTCGAGTTAGTAATCAAATCAATTTTAATTGACGGTTAAAATATTTATGCTTAAATGCCCTATATTTCATATTTGGGTTTTAGACTAGATTTTTTTTCATGGAACTCGAATATACCTATGGACCATAAATACATATAATTGTCAATATACAATATATTTTAGAATTCCACTCTACATAATACATTTCACTCTACAAATGCATTTAAGATACACCTATGAATACCTGAATTTGCGTTACACTGAGGAAACATAACGGGGTATTGGCGACTCTCTGGTATCCATCTCGAAGATGAAAATACAAAAATAGTAATTGATCAAATATAAAAGTAGTGTGTGAACACTCACAATGGCAACCTTTTATGTGTTCAGTACCATGTGATCAAAAGTAGTAGTATCGTTAGCCATAGCCTACTTCGTCTGCTGAATGGTATCTAACATTAATTTTTTTTATTAGTCCATAGAAAATATACCTATATCTTAATTCGTCATGTAATTGGTTCATTAATTAATCATCTGGTAGTAGTAGACTTCGGCGATTTCATCATTTTCGCCACTCACTATAATTGCACATTCCCATACCTACCCTGTTGTAGAATGATATATTGTCAAACAAGGTGATGATACCGAATGGGCCAACCTAATTCATATTTTCCAGAACACTTTTATGCTCCTACTCAACACTTTGGTCACTCTTTTTAAAGTTCCTCTCAATAGCAATGCTCATCTACTTATATTTCACTTCTATGAACACAAATTTAGTGGTTTTGAACCACGTTTATGTGATCAGGGCAACATCTGAAAAGAACCTATGAAATGAATTTTTACTGTTAACAGGCGTAAAGAGATCATTTTCCTTCCGCTAACTTAATACTGATATATTACATAATACACTTGTTACCTAAAAAGTTGTTAGTCTATCGCCGATTGGCATTTAATATAATTAGCTTTTACCAATCATCTATCATACACTAATTTGGAATTCATGCTTTAAAGTTTTTTCTCGACGTCCTTATATAGTATTCGAAAACAAAGCTAAATGACGTCACGTTTGGAAGTTCGGAATATTTACGAAACACACGTTCCACCGCAGAAACATTACCACCACCTATATTTAACTTGACGTAAAATCAGCTCAGTGTTAAATTAGAATAATAAAACAACATGCAATCGATTATATGTAACATCTTTGGATTTCGTCCTTGAACATCAAATACGTGCAGGTGAACCTGAAAACCTAATCAACAAATAGTGCATTCATACATCAAAATGAAACGCTTGTTCACTTCTTGACTTTGACCATGTGTTTCACGACACTTCTTATTTGATCATTTTGTAGAACTCATTCACTAATTCACCGCTTAATTAAGTACATTTACTAATCAAAAGTATAGTTTCGGCACAAACGGGACACAGTTTGCGTGTGGAAAGCAACGAAGACTGAATAGGTATTTCATTGTTATGCCAAAACACGCAAAATTCCAATTAACCCGGCTCAGAAAACTGTTCTTGATGTGCCGCAGAACAACATTAGGCAGACACGTGGTCCTCTTACTAGTGTTGCGGTCGATGTCCTTATCGTTTTTTGCCATACTTTATTAAACGGTATTGTGTTACAGGAGAAAGTGTAATTGCCCTAATGCTGTTGCACTTGTTTGTCACGCTTGCTGATAAAAATGGTATCCATTCTGTTGGCATGTAGATAAAATGTCTAATATTAATTCGTTAGAGCATGAAAGCTTTCATTTGAAGTGGCGGGACATCAGTACTATCACTTGCTGATTCGCTCTTTGGTAGCAAAATCATTTGCAATAAGCGAATGACAGTTTCTTGGTATTTATTGTAATTACAAGGCTCCGGATATTGTTGTATACATATTGTTATGCAAAACGTTACCCTATTGCTAGATACAGACTGAGAGAAAAACACATAAAAAAGGAACATCAGATATGAGTTATCAATGCAGACAGGATTACTACCATGACTATTTCCAGACTTAGAACCCAACAATTTAGTGGAATGACTATAAATACAGACGGAACCAAAACTTACAAACTATGTAGAAACAGCCTGGAAAATGAGGAAAGTAACCAACCCCGGAACACATTTTCAACTGCCCAGCCATCTTGAGAAACCTACAGGCCATTGACGAAGTTCCCTTTCAGGGAAATCTTTATGGCAACAAAAATGTGGACATTGCAAGGGCCGTGATTTCGGCACATGGAGTAATTTGACTCGACTTCGATTGGACACGACACCAACCAACCAACGTTACCCTAATAATGATACGCTTAAGAAATCCTAAAAACAGCTGCACTTATGGTACTTAAACATGTGTCTGTTAAACCTACAAGGGGTTGCAATGAGATTTCTTCTACATAAGGATCTGAACAATTTTGAAGGTGACTAGTTATCTATTCATCAGGATATTGCTATTTTCATAATAAGGATATAAAAATCTGATCAGTGTTCTTCTAATGGTTATACTTCTAGTCCATCAAGATCTGGTCCGTTTTTTTAATGACAAGATACCTCCTAGAGACAGTAACCGGGATTGTAAAATTATCTGATCGTTTCAAGATTCACGACCGCTGCAGTCTCTCGCTCTCTCTGAGGGTTAAAGATAGAAACTTCAAAACGATGAAGAAAGAAAACAATTCAATGTTATTAAAATTAGAATAAACTATTACATTTATGTGTAGATTGACGAGGGTGTAGCTGTAGATAAGTAAATAACAGTAAGATTTTTATACTATTCATTCATTATTTTATTCTTGTTAATATGGACTGCATTATGTTATTAATACCCTAGAAAAATATGTATTCATACATGTGACTGATCTCTTTTAAGCACTCCACCTCGTCAAATAGACTGAAAAATAGACTTGCACTAGTATGGAAAGCAGTGCAACGAATTTCAACTACGATATATTTTTAGTAAACTGAAATTGCACTTTCTAACCATGGTCAAGAACAAATATGATGTTCTAGTTTTATGAACTTATAGTACAATAAAATTTAACTATTGTTTTGGTGCGTAAGTTGGTGTGAGGGATCTGTAGCTGTGGATAACTGTTAGAAGTTGGCGCCAATTTATTGCAAATGACTAATTTCTCGCCACCTTTCTTAACTTTTTATATTTCGGCAACTGTATACATTTTTAAGCATTTATTTATACGATCAAACCTACACTTCAGCTTTCACTCATTCCCATTTATTCTAATTCAAGACATATTTTTGTGATTGGCTGATTGAAAGTTGAAGATGTATGGTTATGTAAATTACTTAACCTATATATACGCAGACAAGTGGATCTGCTGGATGCTGTATGGATTTTGAGACAGATCTATTCGATCTTGTTGATACTGCTTGCACGTTATCCCAGTCTAAAGTTTATTTAAATATGTTTTTAGTTTAAAGTTTAATAAAAACTTTATTTTATTCAAGTTTGTTTGGTCAAACTTCTTTTAGTTAGTTTTATAGACTAACTGGTTACGTGCTCGGACCCACTACTGCTCCACATACTGCTTGTTGGGTTACGATCCACTATATCGTTCCCAATAATAACTAAACACGAGTATGTGGTGTATACTAATTATCATTTGTTTAATTTTTATTAATATTAATTGTAAGTTTGAATTACTACTCTAGAAAAGAGAGAGACGAAATAGAGAATATTTGAATACATTAATTGTATTATTGTGTTACTATATTGGAAAGTATACACTCTTACACAATTGAACACATTTACGCCTTCTGCTTTATAGAGTAGACTGAAAAAAAAAACCTTCAAGTAATTACGTCTTATAAACTTATTTTTAATTCACTGTAACAACAATATTATTACATTGATATTTTTTAGATCAAGATTATTTGGGATACATTATAGGGAAGTCCTTCAAGTCAAAACGCATACATAATGGATTAAAAAATAAAAACAAATTTTTTTTCCAACCATTATTTCCTTTTTCTTGCATAACAATCATGTTATTTTTCAACGTGACGACTTAACAAAACGAGTTAATTGCTCATTAAGGAGATTAGAGTGTTAAGTATATGATTTGCCCGTCTCCATTTTTTCATCCAATCACGACCAGACATCAACACACAAAACTTGCTGCTTTTTTTGCTTCATATGCTCGAAATTTAATCAGCGGAATTAATTTTTCCACCAATACAACATGATTTGAGCACCTTAAGGCATTTATCTAACGTTCACATTATGAATAGAATTTCGGACATAAAAAATATTGTGTCGGGAAGCAGTTTTTCTGTCGCTGTTGGTGCAAAAAAAATGAAAATCCAAATCATGCGTGGTAGTTTGGTACATCTTTTTTAAAAGTAAAACCTGGAAAAGGAATGAAAACATAATTCTTTTTGCCCATAAAGATAATCATACTGTCATTTCGAGTTTTTTGCTTCGCATTTCTAAGCATTTATTGCTGGTAAGTGTCGAATTGACTTGCGGCATATTTATCTTCATTGACTTTAATATGATGATTCTAAGCTTCAGCATTCTTCAACGACGTGATGCTCTTTTCCGACGTGAGTCATAAAAGCAGTTAAATCGTTAGAGCACGGGATTTAACATATTAACTGGATTAATTGTTTGCATCATAACTTTAAAGTGGAGGTGATATTTTTCATAACTCAATTATATAGGTATATGGAATTTTTATTTCTTTTTAAATGTTAGTAACAATGAAAGAAATATGTTTGGTTTTGTAAAAGCAAAATGAATAAGGTGAATATTATCTATACTATATGAAATCGGATGTTAAAAAACTATATTGCATAAATATGTGTTTCTAAATATGTATAATGACATAAGGGATATTCTTAAATTGGGTAAAAGTTTAATGTATATAGAAGTTTCGAAAAAACTATATTGCTCATAAATTCCTTTCCCTGAATATGTATGAGGATGTAAAGGATATTCTTAAATGGCGTGAAATCTTAAGTGTGTCTACGTGCGTATTTTGTACAGACAAATCTATAAGACTTACAGTACTGAAACTTGGCACATAGGTAGTCCTAATTTTATGCGAAGCTCAAAATTTCAAATTCAATCTAGAACATTTAAAAATAATTTATTGGTATTTATTTATTATTTGTTTTCTTTAAAATGGCAACAGCATCAAAATATCATAGTCTAAATTATTTTTTTCCTTTCATTTCCTGAGCACAAACGATTCCAGCGAGGAGAAACAAAACAAATAAATTAATTTGACTGGAGTTTTATTTCTTTTTATTCTTTAGTCCAAGTTTCTATCTTCGTGATCGTTAAATATAGAATAAAAATTTCCACAGATTGGAAATCTTCGGAAAATTATTTTTCACTAGATATACCTTAAATGTGCTATTTAAATGGTACCTTTTATATTTTCGCAGCACGAATTTGATCGCATTTGACGAAGATTTTCATTACGAACACAAAAAGGATTATTTGAGTTTTTCTAACTAAGCGATCGTTAAAGATAGAATGCAAAATTCAACGGATATACAAAAAAATATGTGGAAAATTTTACATCAGATTAATATCTGAGATAGTCCTATTTTTATTCAAATTTTATGGACACATAAAGAACTCTCATGGGCAACGCCGTGCTGGCATGCTAGCATGAAATAAGTAAGATAGGAAATTTCAAAATATGTTACTATATAAATTTTAGAAAAATTTAAGTTGCTTTGAAAATCACTCTAAGTTTGACACGCTTCAAATATTTATGACAACCCTATATATGGTATCAAACAATTTCTTTTAATGTTGTTTATATGGAACATTTTAGTAAACATTCTCTTCTTAGCAGAAGTATACAGAAACATGCAATTTCCAATGAGATGTTTCCCTGCGACTGTTTAGTAAACTTATTTAGTTCAGCAAAAGTAAACAGAAATTTGTTACTAGATAAGATTACACACACTTTTAATACAATATATATGTTTCTTTTTCTCGTAAACGCTTATCCATAAAGAAAGCTGGAAACATTTCTCACAGAGCTTACGCATGAATGAAATCACAGGATAAACCAGTGTTTCAGTGGTTACCATCTCTCTCCGAAACGATACACTATCGGAAATATCGTCCTCCTCTTGCTAGAGAAACAGACAAATATTGTCCAAAGGGACCCTTATGGCTTTGTTCGAGACTTTTCTTTCACGAGAGCTTCCGTAACGGAATTACATCCCTCGGGATGTTCATGGAAAGTACGTAGAAAACACAGTTTGTTTCACCAGAACTCTGTTTCCCCTTCCAGCTTTTATGGCTTAGATTTCACAGTTTGCAAAGGGAAAAGATTGAAAAGAAACTGCTTTGTTTGAGAAATAGAAATTGATCGCACTGGTATGGGTTTTTAAAGTCCAGAATCAGTGAGTAGAGTTAGATTTCGATTCCTTTTCAAAACGGCTCAGTTGAACTGTGCTTTACACTAGAGTCCACACGATAATTGGCTTTTTGAAAACTATCTTTGCTGTATATGGTAGCTATCACCGTTCCTCCTACGGCTGTAAATAGAAAAAAGTTTGGCTGTTGTTACGTTGGATACAATGGGAGGAAATAGCTGTATAATATTTAAAAAATGTAAATTGGTAACATTTATAAATATTAAACAACATAAGAATCGATCTTTGTTTCTGTTACCTATATTAACAAGCTATAGCCAAAGAACTTTTCTTATTAATTTAAGACTTCTGCGTTTCAACCAATTTCTAAGTGTTGTACAGAGCTTCTGCTATCTGATAGAACCCAAGACTCGAATATTAACATATATTGATCCTTTTGAAGTGGTTTCGGAGCAATATATCACCCATCAAGTCCTGATAAAGTTTATCGATGACAAGATTTCTTGTCCATCAATTGGCTCGTGGTTGGAAGAGCATCGAATTAGCAACCGGAGGGTTGCGAGTTCAAATCCAGCCAAATACTCATCGTATACAAAAGGGTCTCTTGCACGTTAAATCGGTCGTGGCCTCAAGTGTCCTCACGTTGGAGTGGTGTGGAAGTTTTGAGTCTGTAGGGCCAGCTCATGTTTTGCCTCGTCATCTGAATGTGGTTGAAAATTACGTTACATTGTCCTCGGTTCTTTCACTTTGGCATTGATAATATACCTTCACCAATAACACGTTGTGTTGCTTCAGGGTTACGTTTATATAAATACCTACTTAAAACTACCTTGTCCATTAAGATATTCCCGAATTTTTTATGATGGCGTGATCACGATCTGTTCAGTTTCCCTCTAGGTGCAAGTAGCTAGGTACTTAATGCCACACTAGAGCAACACAACCTGCCAGGATCCCCGAAGGGAAAGAGTCAAGGAAAACGCATGGTAATATTGGAGCACGGTCAGATGACGAGGTAAACACCTGAGCTGACACCCCACTCTCCAAATTTGCACACCACTCCAAAGAGAGGACATTTGGTGTCACGACAGACTGAATGTGCAAAATCACCCGAGTACACGACTATATTTAGCTAGACTGAGTTTCAAACTCACTAGCTTCTGATTGCTAAAGCGTTACTCCTCCAACTGGGCTACCATGACCAGTCCAAGATGTTTAACCCTCTGAGGTTAACCCATATTAATATTATTTTTAAACATGCGCTCTGCCTTGTATAAGTTGTAACCAATTTTGATTTCTTTTTTAACAATGATATATATATATATACTCTATCACAAAGAATTTGAGGCGCCAACAAGGAGTTGTCCTGCATGTTGAACCAAAATCTTCAAATTGTGTATTTAAAAATTGCTAGTAATTTTGCCCATAAAAGTTTTCAAAAACAGTTAACTTTACCATACCTCCCCTGACAAATATGCATACATTCTTATTTGGCCACAATCTATATATATATATATATATATATATATATATATATATATATATATATATATATATATATATATATATATATATATATATATATATATATATATATATATATATATATATATATATATATATATATATATATATATATATATATATATATATATATATATATATATATATATATATATATATATATATATATATATATATATATATATATATATATATATATACATATATATATATATACATATATATAATTCGCTTACGTGGCACTCAAGAAAGATTTTATTTGCTATCGCGTTTGGGAAACACTGTACAATTGTTTGTTTACCATAAAGCCTCGCGCCTCAATTAAATGTAAAGCGTTATCGGCTATTTACAGGGCCAACGATGAGGAGCTTGCAACAGTGAGAAAAATGCTCATTTCTGTGTTTTATTAATATATTGATCGTCAAAATGTTCAAAAACAACAATTAAAACCCATAAAATTGACTTAATTAATTAAAATAGCAAGTTTTGAACTACCGAAAAGTACACCAAAAGCACATGGCCTCAAAACGCTACGTGACGTCAGTGTGCACCACGATATAATGTTTGCGTTTGTCTAGCGCGTTGAAATTTCATATTGATTGCTCTTTTAATTTTTAAACAATCAATTAAAATTTTTTCATTGTTATTTTAACGTTGCTATCAAAATAAACAAACTGTCATAGTGCATAGTGACGTTACAAGAAGCGGCGTAGGAAAACTAGCGTTTTTGAGATGAAGTAAATAGTGCTAACTTCAATTTTTTTAAATTTTAACTTTTCGGGCTATGAAAGTAAAAAAGAAAGATACTTTCCATCATATTTTTCCAATATCTATAGTATAAAAATATAAACAAAAATCGCGCAAGTTCCTCATTATAGTTACACAAGACTCTTGCTCTATAATTAATCGACAACACAGTCAATGAAAATGTGTATAGGTGGCTCGAGTGCTGGGTAAATGTACACACAAACATGCTTGACATTTGATTTCGAAAGGAGTGCTCACATTTCGAATCAAAATTGGCTCAAACTTTTCATTTGATTTCAAATTATTCGAGTTCTGATTCCAGAGGTACTGTATAACTTTTCTGCTGTGCAACAAATTTATTAATTTTTTTTTGGAATATCATATTTTGTAAACAATGCCTTCTGCTAGGACACATGTCTTCATTGATGAGATTGAAGCGAGCAAGGTACGCTCATCGAACCAATGAGGATTGCAAAGCAATCCTCCGAGAGTTGGCGAGCAGGGAGCGGACACGTAGTTTTTTGAAAAAACGTTAACCTGAAAATAATACGTCATGTGACCTCCGTTTCACCAGTTCTAAAGTTTTACTACGAACGTTTGCATACATTATAAAATAAACTGGTGAAACGCAGATCAATCTTGGTTCAATTTTATTGATTTGTTAATTGTGTCCAGTGGCTCCTGAAATGGCTAGTTTTCACACCAGAAAAAAAACTGAAAGAAATTTCGAACAATTCCTTCGTATAAAATGACAATTGGAACAATTTACTTGCGTTTACTAACGTGACCTTTGTTTGAACATACCATTTCTATAACTGAAAAAAATGATAGGTTGTGACACAAACTGTAATTGTGACTTGGATACTTGGTATCTAAAGTTATATTGGGAATAAGTGAAGCTGAAACAGTAATATTAAACAATTATATATTGTGAGTATGCAACAATAAATTTACAGTTTTAACGATTAAAGTGTTGAAAATATTTTATGCTTTTCAGTAGTTTTTGATTGCAGCGTATTTCAATAGCTTTTAATTGACACCACTGACGAAGTTATCATTCCTCGCAAAGCACTCCACTCTCCACATTAACCAGTTACACTGGCCCAAAACTCGCCCAGTATCGTACAATTTCGACATATTGCTGACCTTCTCTTCCACGGTAAGAGCTCCTACTCCCATAGTCCGATGTTCATGTCAAGTAAGGGTATCTTTTATCTACACGACACTATATTTTTCTCCTGGGTGGTTCTTCTAATTCTGAAATCAAAAGACGAAACAGTTGTTACGCTTTTTCTAACGCTCGATCTTTCATACATGCTTTCCAGTACTGCTCCGATGCTTAAGACGTAACCCCTTAAAAAAATACGTTCCAAATTCTATTTAATGGTATTCACAACGCAAGTCAAGGAAATAACATGGTCTATTCTCATAACTGATGTAGGATGGTATTCTCAGAGGGGCAAAACCAATCCATTCCATCCATAACTGCGCAACGTTCCTACTCTAGTTTATTTAAGAGCTCTAGCCATAAAACCAATCTATTGAACTCTTTTAAGTATTTCCACCAGACACTTTTCATATTCAATGGGTGTACTTACCGCTCCTCACACTAATATATTTATTAAAAGCAACGTATCTCTTTTCAATTCCATTTTAACTATACTTTCCCAGAAACAAACAGCAGGTCTGAAAATTAAAAACGAGATAATGCGGTAGGATTGATAGCATATTCAAAACGTTATGATTAATTGAGTTTCTTATCTCGGAGGATCAATTAAAATCCCAATCTTCTTCATCTTCCATCCCATTCTCTTTTACTGCAGGAATGAATTGCTGGGGCCAGATAAATGAGGATGCTTACAGCTCTGATATTCGAAAAACAATTTAACTTCCCATTTGGCACCAGGGTGCCTATTAAGTGAAATCTATCGATGCAGATAAAAGCGATCGAAAATTATTTTCGATCGATTTATCGGGCCCTTCTCCCGTGCGGTGGCCAAACGATGAGTGTGCAGGCGTAATAACAAAGTTTTAATGAGATGCATCTGGCCTCATTAGTGACAAGTTAATGAGGTTAGCTCTTCTCTTTCCAGATGATTAATGTCGTCAATATAGTAGCAAAGGCAAAACTTTCGTCTTTATAGAACTACGCCATTTTCTACTGCCCACCACTCCGTTATTAAACCAGGAAGGTTTCTAGGAAACTTCCTCTGGCTTTCCTAAGTATTCCGGTTTTATGTCCTAAAACAAACCAGCTTAGCGCTGATGACGGGGATACTTTCATGAGAGGTAAGTTATCGTTCAAACCTCGAACACCGCTGGTGAGATGAGTTCCTTTTTTAATTTAGACCCTCGTGGATGGTCCTTACTGTACTATGAAAAGGATAGCACAATGTATAAGCAGAATCAACATGAACGTATTTAACAAGAAAGCAGAATCAACAAGAATGCATTTAACAAGAAAGCAGAATCTATATAACAGAGTAAAATTCCTTCAGACGAATATTTGTGATTCTTAACATGATATACATACGCATATTGTATGTTAAACTCAAAGCACCAGGCTGGCATACAATAAAAATTTTACCGTTGAGCATCAAAATTTGAGAATGTTTCGTAGTAGAAATGTTTTCGTAGAATTTGAGAAAATTTCGCAGTAGAGAAGTAAGTTCAAAGTAGAGTAGTTCCAAGTAAAGCAACTCCGAGTAGACTTAGAATACTAATATACTTAAAACATTTAATTAAATAGACTGTATACTTTAAATTAAATTGTTTTGGGGATTTTGTGTTAGGTAATTTGGGGTACGTTTTATTATTTTATATATATATTTTATATATATATATAGCTGGCACCCCACTCTTCAAACTTCCACACCATCCCAACGTGAGGACTTTCGGCTACAACAGATTTAAGGTGCACCAGCCGCCTCTACACCATACACTTACCAATATCCATGCACTGACGAGGAACCGAACCGAGAACCTTCCGATCTACAGGCTAACACCTTAACCACCTTTACGTTAGTCAGCATATTCCATATACGTAATAGATTTGTATTGCTTGATATTATTATTTTGTTGGTAGTCTATGTAAAAACAAAACGGAACTATATTTTGGGTTTCTTTCCAGTGCTCCCAGGTAACTTTTGAATGTTTTCTAAAACGCTTAGGTCACCATTTGCTGCCTTATGAAAATTATGTAATAAATTATGTAACGGATTGTTTCATTCTGAGAAGTTTTTATCACTTTAAGAATCATAGACAGATAATCATCCTGCCAGTTACTGAATTGGACTACATTTCAGTTTGACATAAAGTGATGCAGTTCATATAAGTATGGCTTATGACTCGTCTAATTCATCTCCGGAAGTTTCGTCGATGACTCTAAATCTGATATAGAGAAAACCATATAATAAAATATAAAACAAACTATATAAACTTTAAAAAAATCCCTATCATTTCTGAACGTGAAAGCAGCAGCAGAACATCTAATATGCATATCATTAAATGACTAGAGATATATTAATAATAAAATAGTAATTAACTTTATTGGTATCAATTCATCTAATTAAAATTGTTGTGTTTGAACGAAATTCTACAAGTACTTTAAACCTTCAAGTCATTTCAACGATCTACGAGTACTTTCAACATCATCTTAGTCCACGAATATCTCGGCAATTTTGCTAACGACTATCTCATCAACAAGATATCACCAATATTTTGATCATAGCGAGAGGGAGATCTGGTAAGTTTTCGTCTAATGACGAGATATCCCGTCTCTCAAGATCTGGTCAGTTTTCGTTTAATGACGAGATATCTCGTCCATCAAGATCTGGTCAATTTTTTTTTCTAATTTAAGATGCCTCGTCAAAACAACTAATCACAAAGAGGTTTGAAAAAAATATGCATCAGTATCGAATCTACGAACAAAGCTTTGTTTGATTATTTTATAAATACGCAGCCTGAATCGTATTGTGATCATAGAGTTTGTCTATTAAAAGATGTCCGACTCATATTAGGATTTATTTCCACCTAAATAAAATAACGCATTTAATAACATCCACACACTATTTATGTTGTCTTCAATCGCTTCCCAATGCTATTGAACTCTTCTGTGTTTCAACATAAAAGCGAGTTTCTTTGAAGAAATGCTGAAAATTCGAAAACATTCCGTAACACATATAAACAACTATTTGTTTTGTTGTTTGGAATCAGAAAATCGGGGACCCGGAAAGTCTGTGTTCCTTTCTCTGTTACTGAACTAAACCCAGTCTTCCGTGAATGCAGAGAAGGTACTTTATTTCAACGGGATAAGTTATTCTTCCTTTTGTCAATTCAATAAAAATACTTTCCACATTATTTGATTTTATGCTGTTTAATTTTACTTCTCTTTAAAATAAATATTTGTATTTCAAAGCTGCGTAGATGTGAAACTTACGCGGTGGTGAAAGGAAAACGCACTGTTTGTGAATGAATAACTTTCTAATTAAATTTTAAAAATGAACATATATGTTACGAGACATTAACTTATGAGTGTAAACAAGAACACATATCAAATTATGTATACACTAGCCCGGCGTTGCCCGTGCCCGTGGTGTAAGGTATTGATCTGGTGTAAAATTTTCCGCAGATTTTAAATCCTTTGAAGATAGATTCAATTTAAAAATTATTTATTTAAAGAAAATCATATTTTTAGGTATCGATATAAACTGAAATTCTCCGCAGATTTCAAATCCGTTGAAATTTTTACTCCTTATTTAACGATCTAGGAGATAGAAAAAGGAAATGTGACTATAGTTAAAAGATTTATCGTCTGGCTGGATAAACATTTCTCAGTGCAAAATGAAAGCGGAAATGATAAAAATAATTTTCTCCGCATGCAAAATGAAAGCGGAAACATAAAAATATAATTTTCTGAGCGTTCTCGGAAGCGATGAAAAAAACGTGGCATAGTAACAAGGTCACGTGGGTAGAAAAGTCAAGATTGGGACTATTCTTCTTTCGTCCGGACGAAGAGAACCAGGTAGAGAATAAAATTATTAAATTCATTTAAAAATCTTCTAGATTGAATTTTAAAATTTCGCCGCTACCCAAAAGTTGCAAAAAATTCGGACTACCTGTGTGCCAAATCTCATTGCTGTAAGAGCCATAGAGTCGTCAAGATTTTGCGCCAGCGAAAAAAAACATAAAAACAGACAAACACTCCCTTTATAATATTAGAGATTGGCGAATAGTGTATTGTTTTACTACCAACAAATACTCTGAAGTCCTGACACATATTAATATTTTAGCGTTTCACAGTTGCAAACGAATTACCAAGAATACTAAATAATTCAAAGTATTTAAAACAAATAATATTTAAGGATGCGTAATTTCAGTAATAACATTATAGAATGACACAATAACATAAAAGGGAGTGTCGCCTAACTTATATAGTAGTATCTCTGCCATCTAATAATTTGTCTACCCCGGGTTCGAAACTCGGTTTATTAGCTCGGTTGATTATCCCTGTTAGGAGCCACTTCAATAGTCCAAGTTAAACCGCGGTTCAAGGATAATCACCGGGTTATTGAAAAAACTGTCTACGCAACGCCTGATCCGAGGTACAAGGGGACATAGTACCTTGTGCCCTTCAAAAAATCGATTTTTCAAAAGTATTTTTACAAAATAATTTGGAATGTTGGGAGCATTTTAAAACAAACCGCATCGAAATCCGACGAAAATTACGCTTACAGCAATAAAAAACTTAAATGTCAATACTGACTGACCTTGTGATAGTGAGTCGAATGTAGTTAGTTTCGGTTTCGGAATGGAAAGCATCCTTGTAATTATTTTATATTCAGCCACTCTGCTGATCTATGTAATACATTTATTTAACAGGGAGAAGGAATTGTTCAACTCCAAGAATAACAATTGAAAGATAACTTGATAACTTTAACCAAGATAACTTATTGAAAGATGAATAACAATCCAAGAATAACAGCTAACTGCTTTCATGTGCTCTCTTCTGTCTTAGCTTTCGAAAGACTTTGCGATTTTTTTTTATTGATATAAATAGTCATTTTATAAATCTTGTTAAAATGTCTGGCAAAGCAGATCGTCGATCTGGTGATTTTCGCAGAAAGAAACGTTGTTTTCATGGGTATCAGCATTCTCAAGGGAAACAATCTGACGGTCCCACGTCATGGTGTGAGTATCAAAGATCCCAATTTGACACAAGTGTTTCCTACATATACAAGAAAACTATGCCAATACCTGTAATGGATGCAATTAAACCTACATTTGCAGAAATATCAGCACACAAGTTGTTGAAAAAATGTCTGGGTGGCAAGACACAAAATGCTAATGGGTCTTTTAATTCCACTGTTTGGAAGTATTGTCCGAAAACATCCGGATCATCTAAAACTGTTGTTCACGTTTTAATAAACGAAGCATTAGTAATTTTTAATGATGGAATGGCAGGTCGTCTGAGCATTTTGAAATGTATAGGCCTGCAGGTAGGACATTTTGCATACATCTTTGCTAAAAAAATCTGATTTGTCGTGTTTGAAAAGTGCAGAAATTAAATGTAGGTCATCAACACTAGAGGACCGTAGGGCTCACAGAATGAGAAAAAAGCTTTAAATGTGCATTTGGCAGAAATAGAAGGTCCTACATATGTAGCAGGAGCATTTTAAACCCTAAGATTTTTATGATATTTTACATAATAGAAATTCAATCTTCAAACTTGATTTTCTCAGTTTCTGATTTTTAGACTTTCCCACAATATTACAAAAAAAGTTATGATTGTAGAGCTATAATATTTCACATGCATGTTCTACTTATGGATCTTAATTCTGTGAACCTCCAATATATTAATGAGATGCATACATTTTAATATATAGCATGATAAAAACAAAAATTTCAATAATTTAAATTTTTTATGAAATTTTAATTTTTTTTTTTAAATATTGAAATACTAGATAATTTTAAATTTTCAGGTTTGCAGAATAAAGGTATTATTTAGCTTTAATTTTACATAAAAATTTAGATTCTACTGTATATATTTCAAAAATTATCTTGCGGGAAGGAAGATGTTAACCAATTAATTATTTTTATTTTTATGTTCACATTTTATGTTGTTTAAAAAAATATTTTATCTGAATTACAAATATTTTACCATTTTTTTTAAAGTTAGTACTTTATTATGGAACCTATCAAAAATTCCATTCAAAAATGAGTAAAGGTTGTTGATTTATGAGGAGTCGAAAATGGTACAGAAAAATGATCAATTTTTGGCCCGAAAGGTACTATGTCCCCTTACTGGCGTTAGGGTGTTACATTTTGATCCTCCGAAATCGTCTGATTAACTCTCGGTTGAGAGTTACACAAGCGCAGTAGATGCTGTCCTTATGCGAGTAAACGAGATATGATGTAAACAAAACAAAAAGGCCGACACACTTCATTCTGCGCTAAGTTACAATATTCTTACGGCTGCTCGCTTTCAACAGATATTATATGAATCGGAACGAGAACGTGATTATATTTTCTATGACATAGATATCACAGATGCGTACTGGTTCGTACTATATTCTGGATTGCCAAAGTAGAACCCAATTAGAGAGCAGACGCTAGAATAAGGTAGATCCAAATTTGTGTAGGAATAAAAATTATTATGTTGATTTATCACGAATGAAAGATAGTTGACAGTGCAAGTTACTTCACTTAACACCAACACACCCATACCGACATGTACAGGTATTATCAGATTACATGTATTTATCAATCGCATTCACACAAATCTTTTTTGCTTTTAATTTAGGTTTGAATAAAAATTAACTTTGCAGTAAAATACTTTTGCAGTTCTCTAGTTCCAAAGCCAAATTAAAATACCGTAACAAAATCACATTTGGAATCAATTCTGCTGGCGAAGTAAGTGTTTGACCGGCATGAATGCAGATTCAGGCGTCGTAAGAGATGTAAACAATATCACGTGATCGTGAGGAGACGGTAGTAGAGAATCACAGCGAGCGTATTATTTTAATCCGAGGAACATTTAATCCGTGTTTTGTGAATACGGTTCTGGGATAATACGCGGCTTAACTCTGACCTCGGATACGTTGATCTTTGGATTAAATCGAAACTTGTGAAGATGCCGTATGTGTTCCTACACGAATTTCTACCAGATTGCCACTTTCAGAGTTGTGAGTGAGGAGGTCAGTGGTCAGACATTACAAACAAACACAAATAAAAACTAGAGAAATTTTTCACTTCTGCTACAATACGTAATGAAAAGTTGAAACTATCCCTACATAAACAATTCAAAACAAAACATATAAGAGTTAAATAAAAAGAGAATATATTTTATTCAAAGGAGAAACATTTTTTGAAAAATGCAGAGAAACACTGTGGTTCTAAAAAACCATGCAAACAAGAGTATAAAAAATGTCGCTATAGTATTTAAATACAAGCAATTTTTTCTAGACATTTAATGCACTTTTTATAAAAGCGTTTAGAACCAGTGATTAAACGGTTATTGTATACGGGTGAGGTAGAAATTTCCATGTGGTACAATTACTTTTAATTTTAAGTCGACTTTTTGATTGATATAAAAGAAATAACACTTCTTCAGATCTGGTAAGCTAAATTAATTTTGTAATTAGGTAGCTAATATAAATTTATGCTTTGATATAATATAAGAAAATTTTGATTTTGGATTCTTCATGCATTTTAAATCTTGTTTGAAATTAACTCTTACATAGGGGAATCATTTTTCTTGAAATCAACCTTTAACTGCTATCATGGGTCTCAGAGACCCCGAGTCATTTTTGACAGGTCATTTCCACCCCTTAAAGTGAATATTAGTATCTGTCCTATTCAGTACCTTCTTACTACGTCCAACAGAAGCCACATTCCAAGACTGGTTTGTCTGCCCCAACTATTTCGCATTTCACACTATTTGCATTTCCCGCGTTGTATCTCAGACCCCTTCACAGCACTTGAGTTACAGTTCTTGTTAAATGAAATCGTCTATATTTGAGTAGGGAATTTCGGCAGAGAGACTAAAATGGCAACAACGACCTATGTATCTTATACAAAAATTAATTCAGGATATTGTTGATAGTTGGTCGGAAATAGAGAACTGGGACAGTGAAATTTCGAACAATATTATTGAAAGCGAACACGAAATGGATTCGGAAATGTATGCAGATGAAGATGAAGACATTTCACGTGCCTCTTCACAAGAAGAAAATTTCTACGGAAAAAATAACTTCAAATGGGATGCCTGTGGGGAACCTATTCGTGCCGTTAGAACACAAAACACAACATAGTTTTACAGTTTCCAGGGTTGAAACGTTCTGCAAAATTAGGTCCGAAAGCTAAGCTGAACCTGAAGAGACATGGAATCTGCTCAATTTATATAGTAATATTAAATATATTTCATGTTAAAAATTGAATTATCTAAGTTTAAAATGTATAAATATTAATTATCTAAATAATCTTTCATTAATATATTATTATATAAATCAACTTTATACGCACTTTTGTGAGCGAGGTCTGATAGACCCCTCCACACTAGTTACAAGACGATATGTGACACAGCAGTTAAGGGTTAATACACGATTATGAGATTGTATTGTAAAGCTAAATGTAAAGTGCGGTAGTATCTGGAGTGGAAATTGCTTCCTGTATGTGTTCTGGTCTTGACATCATCTGGCTTATTTTCACACATTATTTCAGCACGTGGATAAACAAATCCCCATGAAATTTATTTTAAATTCATGTAAGACATACTATTTTATATATGATAGATAATTAATCAAAGACAGTTAGATTAAAAGCCAAAATGATAGTAAATTGGGTTTTAGGGAAACCCTAGTACACTACCCAACAATAATGGACCGAACAGCAAGATGTTATGTTATAGGGGAAAGAATACATGCTTTAATAAGGGGCTTATTCAACACGTGCTGCAATTACACTAGCAACCCTTATGGGTATACTTTCAACAAGGTTTTGATACACAGCTATGGATATTTGAGTCCATTCCTGCTGCAAGAATGTCGTCACCTCAGCTGTATATTTCTAACGTGGTTCCCTGGTCCGTAAGAATCGCTCTAACGCGTCTCACAAATGTTCAATGGGGCTTAGGTCGGGACCATGAACAGACCAGGGAAAACGTTTTATATCCATATACTAGCAAAATACCCGACCTTACTCGGTTTGAATTGGTTTACTCTAGATTGAAGAGATAATCAAAATATATAATGATTAATTTTTGAAGAGTAAAAATTTATTTTAACACCTTTCGCCATCTTTATATTTTCTACAACTTACTTTGGACACAAATCCTACTCATGCATATCCATTGATGTAATACATTTCACATACATCGCACAATTGCTGTATGACCAAGCTACAAAACGACGAAAGGTGATATTAAGGTTACTACTACAAAAGACGATTTTGAGGGAGATTTGGAATTCCCTTTCTTAAGTTATTTTCATGTTCAACTCAATTAATTAAAATTCCGATTTATGGCGAGAGCTCTCGCATTCATAGTCAACAAAACAATATGTTTTTACTTGTGGCACTCTTGCCTCCGGTATGCGACATTGTGAAATTTTTAAATCTTCTCCTGTCATTATTACAACGAATTTTTTAATGTTGGAAAAAGTTCTAGTTCGGATTTTTAAACATTATTATTCTTTCAATAACGGCATTATTCTTTAAATAACGGCATTATTCTTTAAATAACGGCATTATTCTTTCAATAATGGCATAACTACACTTAAAATTTACTGAAAATTTATACTGACTTCCTAACATTTTTAAGTCTAATACTTTGTGGTGCTGTTGCGTGCGATGAGAAGGAAAACACATTTATTAAAATAATAAATATTTAAAACAGAAAACAGTGAAATAGAACAAAATAAAAGATGTCGGAAAAATTGTTCTAAAGATATTAATTTGTGATTCATTTTTATCTCTTGATCTAGCACAGTTGCCACAATTTACAACTAAAAGTGCACAAAATTTAGAAATGTGAAATTAATTGAGAGCGAAAGAAACAGAAAATATCTCTGCTCACTCGATCTTATTCATTCTCGTTTCGTTGAAAAATATCGTCTGTCTCAAATATTCCGAAATCGTTTTCATTGCGCAAAGAACAAAAATAAGACTCGAAATAAATGAAGTATCAGAGCTGAAATTCCATTGAAAAATATAATTTTTTGAAGAATAATTACTTTTTCAGCAGTACTGGTAAAGCAATCGAAGTAATCGTAATATTCAATAGACATTCCAATTTTTCCAAAACTATCAAATTATGGTTGATTTAAGTATACTTACTCAGGTGTTTTAGCATGAAACTCATCTAAATATAACAATAAAGAAATGTTTAATATTGTATTCACTAAATTAATAGATAATGTATAAAATAAAATACACTGTAATCAAATAACTGGAATACAATTCATGTGATGCTTACACAAACACACAAACACAAAATCGAGCATAGAACAGAAAGACGGACAGACAGACTTTCGCAACCAATTCCACTCACTAAATGAAGATAAGTACTCACTGTATGCAAATTTCCATGAAAATATCTTAAACCGCGTGGACGTGTATAGGGCACAACATACACACAGACAGACAGACAGACAGACAGACAGACAGACGGACAGACGGACAGACGGACAGACAGACAGACAGACAGACACCAAACGAGAAAAGGGCGGATTCGGCATCAGAAGGGTCCAAAACGGATAGAAAACTTGAAATGGGTCGAAAATATTGAATCTACAAACAAACACTCCGTTCTTATTTATATAGATTGATACCACTGATTGACAGAAACTGCAACATGACATGGAGCTCTGTCGTCCTAGAAGTAACATTCGTCCATTCCATAAAATAGCCAGAGCGTAGGAAGAACCTGATTGTTCAAAATGTTTATGCAGGCCTCGGCATTAAATTTACCAGGAATAAGATGCAAAGGTCCCAGGCCATATCACGAAAACACCCCCAACCAAGCAGTCGGATTTTATGCAAATCCGTACCCTTATTATAGGGTAGTGTATGTAATTTATCATGTATACGCAAATTATATCTATTTATATACAGTAAAAATATTTAAAAAGAGAAGATAAAATGTACCTTCTAGTTTGATTGAGCTTCACACTATGATCTTAAAAGCAATAAGTCCGAAATAGTTCATGTTATATGTCGTAGTAGTCATTGGTCATGGAGCATCATGGTTATTGATAGGTATGAGGAGAATGGTGAGAGATCAAATATGAATAGATGGGAAGTTTAGAGTGGTTCTTAACGACTGTTCTCTAGGGTTGAGGGATGGCATTTTGAAGGAACGCGGTTGTCACAACGATTCTACGGCGCCCATGATAACTTTTGACAGTTAAACTGTTGGAGTATTCGAGGAGTTCCTCTTTACTTGTCAGGCATTCTCAGCATTTCCAAAATCTCTCTACTTCCCCAAGAAATTCCAAATGTTTTACCATTTACAGGTTATTCTACCTCTTAAAACCTAATTCTCTGACCAATGTTAGCAAGTTCAATCATCCCATATTCAATCACTGTGGCTTCGACCCCTCCAGTGTCCTTATTTTTACGATGACTTAAATCGTTCCATTTGTAAATGGTTATTACTTTTATGAATTGTCCTTTACTTTTCAACTTGTCACACTAAGGTGACTTAGAGGTATTTAAACAAATAATATGTGTGGACCTTGTTTTTAAGAATAATATAAGTTTATTTATAAAGACAGCAAATAATGGCTTTGGGAACATGAATTAACGTTAACCTTGGGGTAAGATGTAGAATATGTGTAGAGGGTAGTCAGAAGTTTATGCGGACAGGCAAACAGTTTGTGGGAAATATTCAAAATAATGTTTCTCTGGAAACATAAATAGTCAGAAATGCATCGATATCGAAATAATAATGAGCCTTCGCCGGTGAACTCGTTCGAGCAATGAACAGTAAATATTAATTCATTGTTGAGCTAAAGAAAATTGTTTCGAGACAGACATAAAACATTATAAAGAGAGAGATAAAAAATGCAGTTATTGAACAACTAGTATTTAAAGTCAATTAATAGCCCTCTTATTCTACAACCCGTCACGAGATTTCCAAGTATTATCTATTGTTGTTACCTAACAAAAGAATCAATGACTAAAGAGCAACATTTATTGATGGAAATAATCATAGGAAGGGTTTTATTGGTCAATAAATTTAAAAGTCTTTAGAAGTCATGGAGGGCAAAACTGAGGGTTACATGACATAATAATACGTGCATTACCCTAAGAGGAATTAGCTGCCTCCTAATGAAAAACATGCTCTGTCTTGGAGAGAACAAGATCCATAAACCTACAGCGAAGACAAATTAAATGTGCAGAAAAAATTGATTCCTGGTTTTGTTACATAAGCATTAAATGATACCAAGAAAAATAAACTGTAAAGAATAAACAAACTGTAAGTATTCAGTTAGTTACAATTTTCTGAGATTTCCGTTTAGTATGCTATTATTTTTACTCTACAACACTCTCAATGGCCACATTTATTGATCGAAAGAATCCCAGGAAGGATTATAAAAGCCGAAAGTCAATATAATTGCTAAGAAGTCAGGCAGTGAAACATTCAAGGTTGCATTGTAGAATAATGCGTCCATGACCTTCAGAGGATTAATCTGCCCATAATGTAGAGTACCATTTTGTCTAAAACTCGACAGAGAAATGTATAGGAAACAGAAATTGAGTGAACTAAAGAAATTTCTTTCATGGTTTCGTCACATAGAGATAATAAACAAAATCGAGAAGGAAATATAATGATTGAACAAACTGTAATTAAAATCAATTAATGATTTACAACCCTCTTCTGAAATAATATACAAATACTTTTACCCTACAACACACTCAATGACTCAACACTCACATCTATTGGTCGAAAGTATCCTAGGAAAGATTAACTTAAACTGTTTAGAAGTCACGCAAGAAAATTGATGGTTGCGTGGTGCAATAATGCTTATAAGGTGGAAAATTGAGGTTTGCATGGTGGAATGATCCTTAGAAGGTTAAACTGCTCACATTGTTAAGTCACATTCAAACTGTTCACCAAACCGGGATGCAAATGAAACCCGACCACTGCACCAAACTCACAAGTGCTTCCGTAACTCGCACTGTCGTCCACAATGAGAACCATGGGGTCATGGCGAGCGATTTAAGATTCCGCACTCGATTTTCTCGGAAGAAGACTGATCACAGCAGTCTGCGATGAGCGAAAACCCGTAGCTTTACGAGGTTCTTCCGACTCATTTTAGGGGCTTCATACAGCACTTCCGCCTATTAGGCCGGCGCCGACGGTATTTAGGGTTCCCCGATGATTTATGTAGGCTCAGCGGTGGCTCTTTGCATTTGTCTCGGCCAGAACTCCAAGCTGCCTCGCGCATTTCCCGGCTCATCTGATTAATTGAATGGTTAATTAATTAGTTATTGATGATAGCCAGACACTTTACTACTCTGTTTAGCGAGCGCGGTTGAATTAGCGGGGGTTTGTTTTCCCTTTATCTCAGCCGTCTGGTAGCCATAAATCACCGAGTATGATGTAAAGATTTCGGGACGAGTTCATTTTTCAAAAGATGGCACCGAAAAAAAGAACCATATATTGCATCAAAGAGCTTTCACGTTTGTTTATCTTGAGGGAATTTTCAGTTGTTGAAGATCCTATACAATGCAATAGAGAGAGAATCCTACGGATGAGATAATAAATTCATGTATAGAAGTAATATACTTACGTCAAATATTTTGAAATAACAGATGAACTTCTTTCAGATACTTCACACAATATCCTATAAAACGTATCTATAAATTTAGTAAATGCATATAATGTAATACATATATAATGCTAGGATAGGATAGGATAGGACGTCTCACATTCAGAGCAACCGTTACAACGCAGATGTCCTAAACATCGTAAAGAAAATAAAATTTAAGTAACGAATTTTATATATAAGGTAGAGATAATTTTAAGTTAAATATAGATTTAGTATAATAAGCATATAATTCAGAGAGTACTTATCAAATGATCGTAACCAGAAGTGATTTGACGTTGGTAATCAATTATGACTCCAGGACACCCCCTACTTCTATTTACCCTTGCCTACCTAGGTATGGTATGTTATTTTGGTATCGCATTTTAACCTTTTGACATCGGATATGATATAACTGACGCGGTTCTTTCTTGGCGCGTTTCTTATAACTTTCAAGGTACAGCTGCGGCCGTACTCTGAATTGTTTCTTGGCGCAAATCATTGAACTTTCAAGGTACACCTACTGCACTGGTCGTTATCTAAATTATTTGTTGACACGATCAAGGTGCAACTGCTGTACCCACCGTAGTTTAATCTTTTAACTACGGTTCTAGATATAACAAGCGCGACTCTTTCTTGGCGCGATTCTTATAATTTTGAAGGTACAACTGCTGTACTGGCCATAGTCTAAATTATTTATTGGCACGATCAAGTTCCAACTACTCTGCCCAACATAGTTTAACCTTTTGACTACGGCTATAGATATAACAAGCGCGACTCTTTCTTAGCGCGATTCTTATATTTTTGAAGGTATAACTGCTGTACTGGCCATAGTCTAAATTATTTCTTAGCACGATCAAGGTGCAACTGATGTACCGACGTAGTTTAACCTTTTGACTAGGGCCACAGATATAACAAGCGCGATTCTATTAACTTTGAAGGACCAACTGCTGTACTGGCCATAGTCTAAATTATTTCTTGGCACGATCAATGTATACCTGATGTACCGACGTAGTTTAACCTTTTGACTAGGGCCATAGATATAACATGCGCGATATTATTAACTTTGAAGGACCAACTGCTGTTCTGGCCATAGTCTAAATTATTTCTTGGCACGATCAATGTGTAACTGATGTACCGACGTAGTTTAACCTTTTGACTAGGGCCATAGATATAACAAGCGCAATTCTATTAACTTTGAAGGACCAACTGCTGTTCTGGCCATAGTCTAAATTATTTCTTGGCACGATCAATGTATACCTGATGTACCGACGTAGTTTAACCTTTTGACTAAGGCTATAGATATAACAAGCGCGTTTCTAATAACTTTGAAGGTACAACTGATGTACTGGTCGATATGTAAATTCGTTCTTGGCGTGATCAATGTGTAACTGATGTACCAACGTAGTTTAACCTTTTGACTAGGGCCATAGATATAACAAGCGCGATTCTTTTAACTTTGAAGGACCAACTGCTGTACTGACCGTAGTCTAATTTATTTCTTGGCGCGATAAAGGTGCAACTGCTGTACCGACCGTAGTTTAACCTTTTGACTAGGGCCATAGTTATAACAAGCGCGATTCTATTAACTTTGAAGGACCAACTGCTGTTCTGGCCATAGTCTAAATTATTTCTTGGCACGATCAATGTGTAACTGATGTACCGACGTAGTTTAAACTTTTGACTAGGGCCATAGATATAACAAGCGCGATTCTATTAACTTTGAAGGACCAACTGTTGTACTGGCCATAGTCTAAATTATTTCTTGGCACGATCAATGTATACCTGATGTACCGACGTAGTTTAACCTTTTGACTAGGGTCATAGATATAACAAGCGCGATTCTATTAACTTTGAAGGACCAACTGCTGTTCTGGCCACAGTCTAAATTATTTCTTGGCACGATCAATGTGTAACTGATGTACCGACGTAGTTTAACCTTTTGACTAGGGCCATAGATATAACAAGCGCGATTCTATTAACTTTGAAGGACCAACTGCTGTACTGGCCATAGTCTAAATTATTTCTTGGCACGATCAATGTATACCTGATGTACCGACGTAGTTTAACCTTTTGACTAGGGCCATAGATATAACAAGCGCGATTCTATTAAATTTGAAGGACCAACTGCTGTTCTGGCCATAGTCTAAATTATTTCTTGGCACGATCAATGTATACCTGATGTACCGACGTAGTTTAACCTTTTGACTAGGGCCATATATATAACAAGCGCGATTCTATTAACTTTGAAGGACCAACTGCTGTACTGACCGTAGTCTAAATTATTTCTTGGCGCGATAAAGGTGCAACTGCTGTACCGACCGTAGTTTAACCTTTTGACTAAGGCTATAGATATAACAAGTGCGTTTCTAATAACTTTGAAGGTACAACTGATGTACTGGTCGATATGTAAATTCGTTCTTGGCGTGTTCATGATACCTTACCAGCCGTAGTCAAAAGGATAAGGTTAATTAACGTCACACTGGAGAAACGTAGCGGGCTATTGCGGACGTTCTGGAAAACCCTCAGTTTTAAACCCGATCCGAGGACGATACCACAAAATTTTGAACCTCACACGACAAGATCACATCTGAGCTGGAACCCAAATCTCCAAACATACACCATGCCAACGTGAGAAAATTTGAGGCCACGACCGATTTAATGTGCACTCAAGTACACAACGGTCTGACTGAACTGAGCCTCCGTACAAACATACACCAATCTCCAAACATACACCATGCCAACGTGAGGAAATTTGAGGCCACGACCGATTTAATGTGCACTCAAGTACACAACGGTCTGACTGAACTGAGCCTCCGTACAAACATACACCAATCTCCAAACATACACCATGCCAACGTGAGGAAATTTGAGGCCATGACCGATTTAATGTGCACTCAAGTACACAACGGTCTGACTGAACTGAGCCTCCGTACAAACATACACCAATCTCCAAACATACACCATGCCAACGTGAGGAAATTTGAGGCCACGACCGATTTAATGTGCACTCAAGTACACAACGGTCTGACTGAACTGAGCCTCCGTACAAACATACACCAATCTCCAAACATACACCATGCCAACGTGAGGAAATTTGAGGCCACGACCGATTTAATGTGCACTCAAGTACACAACGGTCTGATTGAACTGAGCCGAACTCTTAAGTCTCCGGTTGCTAATCCGTTACTCTTCCAACTGGGCTACCACGGCCCGCATACCTTGGAAGGGCACCAACAAATAATATAAAAAAGATAGTAGGAGTTAAATTTAAAGTAAAGTTTAAAAAGTTAGAGCATTATAATTTACTTCGTAGTGGTACTTACTTAGTAGTGATGCAATTAGAGATCCTATGGTATTCATTTACCAAATTATTGGTGATTTTCATGTCTCTGTAATGTACAAGGAGAAAAAGATGATATTGACCATTCTGTCGCAAACAACTGCGAACTAGTATTTCGCTGACTATACGTGACAGCACTGCAGCGAAAACAACTAACCTTCTGGCAGCCGATTGTATTTTGTCACGAGAGAAGATGCGAAAACTGTAATATTTAAAAACATGTACAAAATTCTTGTAAATATTTGGTGATTGGAATAAATTCTCTAAGTTGTTAGTAAAAAATAAAAGGCCTTTTTACGTTTCATTGCTGGTATTGAAAATAGATTGATTGCTGTAAAGTATAAGAGAAAAGGTTATACTTATATTCAACGACCCGGGGTCTAAAGGAAGTTGAAGCAATGCAAGTGTGAAAAAGAAGGTAAGCTTTCCTATTAAGTATTGTTTTCAACAATTCTACGAAAATACTAAATCTGATAAAAGGTATATTTTTTAGCAACATTCATATAATGTTACAAGTAACTTTATTTAATCAAACTGTCTTTTGAAAAGAAGTTATATATTTACGCTTAGAACAGGGATACGTATATACACTTACGAAAATTGTTTTTTTTTTTACCATAAAAATATTAAAACATGAACAATTGTATTGATGTTGTTCATATCTAAAACATTATGCTAGGCAGATTTTAAATGTAAAGATTTATTAAATGATAAATTACGCGAAACAATAACAACCAGAATTAAATTATATAAAATGAGTTTCATTACTTTGTCAGAGGGAGTAAGACAGGTTAGGTTAGTTTGGTAGTTAACTAACGTTGCATTGGACCAAAGAAACGTGCAATTGTGACTAAAATGGGAGTCACTAAAAAGAAAGACGTTTTGAGAATTTTATGTACTAGTGTTAGGCTTAGCCCAATAAATAAACATAAGCTACCCCACCTCCCTGGAAACCCATAAGAAAAATCTTTAAGGAATAAGAGGAAACGGAAATATTTATCTATACAAAACAACAGTATGAAATAAACGGAAAGGATGAAAAAAAGGATAAATTAATGCAAGACAACTGTAAGAGAGTCTCAGGTCAGTGTAAGCGGTGTCAAAACAATGTTGGAAGACATTTCCAATCAAGAAGGAAAAATAAATGCAACAGGGTAGCAGTCCCAAAGAGATAATTGTTCTTGGGATGAGTACTTTAAATAGGTATTAGAGGAGAGATCGTATGTGTAAATATTTTATTTTTGTATTTTCGTGTGTTAAGCTTAATTTAGATGCAGGAAAATCTCAAAATGTCTCCCTTTATAAAGTGACTAAATTTTTTCTAGCCTTTATTTTCCATATTGTTTCTCGTAATTTTCTAATAACAAATAATGTCCTCTTATTTTAACTATGGCTATTATCCTATTAAGATGTAATAGAGTGTACTAAACCGCATGCATCTGGTTTGTTTTTTTGCTTACCCAAATAACCCTTCCCATAATTAACTTATTTTATTCTTTTTCAGAAATATTTAATTGTTCTCTCTCTCTCTCTCTCTCTCTGTCTTTGTTGTACATTTTCTGAAATAATTTCTTGATTTAGTAATTTCAGTGAACTTCTAGTTCTTATAAGTGGATGCTTTCAGATAGTAACTTAGAATTATGAACCAAAATACCTCTGTTTAATATATATATATATCTCTCTATATTAAAAAAAAGTTACCGCCGCCGCCGCCGCCGAAGAATTGAAATTTTTGTTGTTTAGCTCCATTCTTAGACGGTTTCCCGAGAAAGTACTGATCGGAAAAATATGAAATTAACATGCTTTGTTCTTCATCGTATTCCCTGGATAATTATTAAGATTTTTTTCCGATGCGGCTATTAGTTTAGGTTTTATTAAGTGTTAAAGTTGAAGAAGTGAAATTTCTTCCGCGAGTGAGCAAAACACATTCAAAATTTCAGTCTTTAGTCGTGAGTTTTTTTTTAAGAGTACCTCTCAACGTAAATTTTTGCAGCTCGTCGAGTTTTTTTTGAAATTTAAATGTGGTTCTTGATAATATTTTTTTGAAATTCGGGAAAAATCGGGACATTTTTGTTACTTTTTTTTAAAACTGCCGTATCTATATCTAATTACTATTAGTTTTTAATTTTTAAAATATCGCAGTATACCTCAGAATATACTCTTTCTTACGGTACTATTATTTTTGAAATCGGTTAATAATTAAATTGGATGCGATCAAAAGTTCGTGATACAAAATTCGGAATCTTCGGATATTTTCGCTACGTTTTGTTAAAACCGTTATGTCTACGGCAAAAACCATTATTTTTTAAATTTGAGAACATCACTGAATACACTACATTACACTCTTTCTTATGGTACAATTATTTTTCAAATTGGTTAATAAACAAAATCGATGCAATTAAAAGTAGGTCATACAATTTTCGGAACTTTCAGATCGTAACTTCCGATACAAAACTAAAATGGTCATATCTATATAGTATTACTGTTAGTTTTTAATTTTAAAAATATTGCAGTATACCTCACAATGTACTCTTTCTTACGGTACAATTATTTTTAAAATTGGTTCATAAATAAATTCGATGCAATCAAAAGTTGGTGACACAAATTTCGTATTTTTCAGTTCGCATAGCTGGTTCGGCAAACAGCAGTGGGTTGCATTTTCTACTATCGGGTTTGCCAGATATCAAATTTATCGTAGCAACAATTGCCATAAAAACGATTTCTTTTTATTTGGCGAGGAAAAAGGCTCGTTTTTTTCCCTCTGTTCTCAAGACAGTTTACCGACAAAGTACAATGTATTGATATTAACACTGTTTACTTAAAATTGTACAGGGAACAAGATACAGAAGATTTTTTACTGATGCGGCTATTAGTTTAGGGTGCATTAAGTGTTAAAGCAAAAAAAAGTGAAATCAATTGCGAAAGAAGTATTGGTTTGAGAAAGCAAACCAAGCGCGAAGCCCTCGCTGTGACGTCATGTACCGGAAAGTGAAATCAGCATAATACGAATTATTCAGATAGTTTCACTCTGTGAAAGGAATGTTGGTTTGCGAAGCAAACCAAATGACATCTGTGAAAGGAGTGTTGGTTTGCGAAGCAAACCAAATGGGATTGCGCAGCAATCCCCGGGGGTTGGCGAGCGTAAGCGAGCAGGGGGCGGAGCCCCCTAGTATATATATATAATAAGTATCTAAAGTAAACATTTTTGTTATAGAGTGTACACCATCCTATAATAATGGACCGGTCACCAGTATATTTAAAAAAAATCCGACTACTTGTTTGGGGGTGCTTTTCGTGGTGTGGCCTGGGATCTTTGCATGATGTTCCTGGTAAATTGAACGCCGTAGCCTACGTGAACGGTTTGGACAATCTGCTTCTTACTACGCTGAAGTAATTTTATTGAATGGACAAATGTTACTTCCAAGACAACTCCGCTCAATGTCATGTGGCTACCTCTTCCAAGCAGTGGTATCAAGATATAGTTATAAAACTTCTCTCATGGCCTGCTCAGAGTCCCGAAAAAACTTCATATAACATTTGCGGGACGAGTTGCACCGCAATTACGGACCAGGGAACCACGTCAGAAATCTACAGCTGTGTTGGTGACATTCTTGCAGCAGGAATGGACCACATATACCCATAGACGTATACAGGGTGGTCCCGAATTCATGGTACAAACTTTAATGGTAGGTACAGGACATTGTAACAATGATTTATTGTATAGGAATGTATAGTCGCAAGTGACGCGGTGAGGCGTAAACAGGGGAAATAAAAGGAAAGAGAAATGGAGTGATCGGTTGGTATCATTGCCGGTAGAGGGCAGTAGATGTCTAGCCGCTGTTGAACATGATGCATCGCAGTAGGGAAAAGCGCCATTCACAATTGTGCTGCCGTAGACGATGGGTGACTTTACGTATGCAGAAAAAGCAGACATGCATTACATGTACGGCCGTGCAAATGGTAACGGCAGAGCTGCGTTACGAATGTATCGCGCGGAGTATCCTGATCGACGAATGCCGGATCATAGAATTTTTCAACGGTTACATCGTCAACTTTGTGAAACAGGTGCGTTCGACGTCAACAGACATGGCGCTGGTCGAGTAAGAGCTGTACGCACTCCAAGGCTGGAAGAAAGCATCTTGAACATTGTGGCTGATAGACCCGAGTCAAGCACAATAACTGTTGCGCGTGACGTAGGTTTGAGTCATCAGACTGTATGCAGAGTGTTAAACGAAAATCGCTTACACCCCTTCCATTTTCAGAAAGTACAAGCATTGAATCCGGCAGATTATCCTCGCCGCGTGAACTTCTGCCTGTGGGTGATGCAGCAATGTGCGTTGCAGCCGGATTTCGTAGATTATGTGCTATTTACAGATGAAGCGGCATTTTCACGCGAGGGTGTCTTTAATGCGCACAATTCCCATGTGTGGGCAACCGATAATCCACATGCAACGCGTCGACATGCGTTTCAACAACGTTTCAGTATTAATGTGTGGGCTGGTATTGTGAACGACTTTTTGATTGGCCCATACTTACTACCCACGCGGCTCACTGGCGGAAGCTATCTTATTTTTCTGAAAGAAGTGTTACCCCAACTGCTGCATGATGTTCCGATCGCCATTCGTAACCGCATGTGGTTTCAGCACGATGGGGCGCCAGCACACTTCAGCATTGATGTACGGAATTACCTGAATGCCACGTTTGGTACTCGATGGATTGGGCGTGGTGGACCAGTCCCTTGGCCACCCCGATCTCCCGATTTATCGAGCCTCGATTACTTTTTATGGGGACATCTAAAGCATCTTGTTTATGAGACTCCAGTTGACTCAGATGAGGATCTCGTCGCTCGCTTATCTGTAGCTGCTGCAGGTGTGCGTGAAATACCAGGCATCTTTGAACGTGTACGCCAATCGCTCCACCGACGCTGTCAAGCATTTTGAACTGGAGGCATATCAATTTTGAACAATTACTGTAAACATGACACTTGTCAACAACGCTTTCAATAAAATCTTTGTTTTTCCTTTCGGCCGTTATTTCCCCTGTTTTCGCCTCACCGCGTCACTTGCGACTATACATTCCTATACAATAAATCATTGTTACAATGTCCTGTACCTACCATTAAAGTTTGTACCATGAATTCGGGACCACCCTGTATAAAAACCTTGTTTAAAGTATCGCCAGAAGGGTTGTTAGTGTAATTGCATCACGTGAGGGACCATCCCTCTATTAAAGCATGTATTCTTTCCCTTATACCATCACACCTTGCTGTCCGGTCTATTAGTGTAAAGTACTGCTTTTCCGGAAAGAGCAAAATGCATGCCGTATGCCGTTATGAATACGAATATCACATGAACTATGGTACGGATTGACCTAAGAAATTCCCTCCACCACCATTTTTCGGACACGCATTCTTCGACACAAATATTGCTTGTTGTGGGCTTTTAAAGCAATCTTCAAAATTTGGGCAGGTGTTTTCGAAGCACCCTGTATTCCTACATTTAAAATTAGTTCATATTCATTATTAAGCTTCTACTACAGTGTTTTTACAGATTCACAACAAGGATTTATGTTTTCTCTGTCTTTAAATGGAGAAATGGGTCATAAAAAATACACCAAACTCATTCCCAATCGTTATTTCAAGAGCTTATAAAATTCTGAAAGAATAGTTCTCTCCTCATTCGTTTGAAGCCATTCCTGATTAATGGACTTTTGATGATCTGGAAATCGTAGCGTGCGAAGCTAATGATCAGACAGAACTTCGGAGAAAAAAGAACAAACGACATGAAATGGAAAATATTCTCAACACAATTTTTTCGATGTTATTTTTAATGCAAAAGTTATCGTTCGTTTTTTGTTACTCCGATTGAAAGTAAAAATCCATTCTGTCGTCGAACGAAACTCTCATCACGCTCTCTGAGGAAAAAGAATATACCCCGCTCAAAAAATTTGAAAGGGATTTGAAAAATCTCGGGGAAAGTAACGTGCCTCGTTTACAATTTTGGTAAGTTGGTTTACGTTTGCTTTCGCAAAACTAATGCAAAGCAAAAAGTTAATGACCCAAAGATGCAGATATTTTAGTTTTCTGACCTATTAGGTATGGAACAAAGATTTCGAAAAAAAGCACATTTGCGTAGTCTGCTTCACGTGTTTTATACGACAAAGAAAAAAATGCTCTTGAGACGTATACAAATGCATCGCATAATTCGCATTTTACTTTGAAACAGAAAGTTTGTGGTTGCGTTTATTTCGAAGTTCAAAACTGCAGTTCTTTTTGTTTTGTGTATAAGTGATCCTTGTAGATGACAGCTCTAAAGCATAAATATATATTAAAGTAAACAAAGGATATCTTAATAATATATTTAAACATTGCATATACATTTATGAATACATGAAAAGTAAACATTATCCAGATTGATCTTCCAATTTAGTTAACCAGAGGTAAAAAGTTTAATAATGAAAACAAAATGTAAGCAATTTTTACACTTGATCTAATCTACTATCACATAATTTTACTCCTCAAGTGGCTGCTTTAAAAATATATCTCATCCATCAAGATCTGACCAATTTTACAAATGACGAGATACCTCGTCATCAAGACATTGCAAATTGTTTTATGATGACGAGATAATAATCTGATCAGTTTTTTCTTACAACGAGATAAGCCATCCAACAAGATCTGGGTCATTTTTACTAATAACAAGACACCTTGTCGAAACAACTACTAGAAGAGTTAATGCAGATATAACTATAATTAATGGACAGTGAATGAAATTATTTGAATTTCCATAATTGTTTTACTTTAAATTTCAAAATGAAATGAAATAATAGAGTAGAAAAATAAGTAAATATTTCAAAATTTCACTAATGTTTGAAGCAATATGTGTTTTCATTCCAAATTCAGCAATTTTAAACCGTGTAATTTACTAATATAAAAAATTATATGGATGGCCTGATTACAATAGAACTAGAATAATTGAGGCGTTGTGGATGCGAAGGATAAACTCAACAAATGCTGGTTTCAACTGCCAGCCCTACTTTTGAATGGTTAGAAAGGGCGAAATTATAAGGATGGCGCCTGATTAAAATAGTACTAGAATAATTGAGGCGTTGTTGATACGAAGAACAAACTCAAATGTATAAAAAGCAATATGTGTTTTTGTTCCAAATTCAGCAATTTTAAACCGTGCAATTTACAAATAAAAATTATATGGATGGCCAGATTAAAATAGTAGTAGAATAATTGAGGCGTTGTGGATACGAAGGATAAACTCAACAAATGGTGGTTTCAACTTCCATCTCTACTTTTATATGGTTAGAAAGGGCGAAATCAATAAAAAGAGTTACTATCATTATTCACTAATGTCTGACTAACCAAAAGATGGGAGAGAAAAAATTTCACCTAAGGTTGAGTTCGCCCTTCGTATCCGCAACTCCTCAGTTTATGAAAGAGTAAATAAATATTTCAAAGAGTCTGGTTTGATAATGATTTGTATAGGTTTTAAGAATATGAGAAAATCAGATCAGTGTATCCAAAGCAAAACAGATTAATAAGATCAATTACTCAAACTGGCCTACCGCCGCGGCTCAGTAGTTCTGCCCATTGCCAAGGAACCTCGAAGGTCTCAGCAGTGCAGGTTTGATTAACTTAACTTTCTCTGGTTGTATTCCTCTTCCTGTGTCAATAACGTTTTTTTTTTATGTCCCTGACTTGTCATCTTGTGTGTGACATAGACAAACATAGCCTTTGCCCTTTCGAAATCACCAACCGCCATTTTACAAGAAAATTCATAGTCCATCCATGCCAAGATATCGCCTTGAATCAAGATATATATTTAATTCATTTATATCTAATTCATCATCGATTTAGTCATTCGAGGATAATATGAAGATTACCAAATTCGCAACACACTTGTCTCTTCACTAAATGGAAAACCTTAATGGTATATAATTTCATGAAATACATGCATACTATAGGTTGTTTTTGACTCCAAATATGCGCTAGCAACTATATAAGATTATAAATAATTTCCTACGTATTGTTTGCAACTAATGAAATCTTTAGAAAGGCGGCTATTGGAATTAATTGCATTCCACCGGATATGTATCCATTTCTAAAATTATATCGTTGAAAACCTTTCAAATAATTACCTTGCAAAAAAATATAGGTTTCAACATTTCATGATAGATTTTACTTCGGTTTTGTTCGGTGTTTACTTCATTTTTAGTCATTTTAATTTTCTGAGCATCAATAGATTTCTAATTACCTGCCTTTACCTCATAATACACATAAGGAATAAATATCCACATATATTGTGTGGTGGAAAGAATTCTAAGAAAGACTATTTTCTTCAAGGAGGTTAAAATGGTTAGATATCATTCAGAGAAAGCTGCAGGTTGTAGAATGGATATATGCTTGTTATTCCATAGAACGACTTATGAGATGGAGTTTTATTGTTATTCATGTTACAAATTATCTATAAAAGTAAAAAGTCCTTGTACATTGCACACTGTAAAATATGGAAGTATTTCAAGTTATTTCTCCTGTTTGGGTCATTCAAATGCAAAATCAGTATTTTCCCGTATTGGTATCTGAATGTGCGTGTGTGCACACGCACTACGTCCAAACGGCTTGGATATATATATGAAACTACTGTTACTATACTCATGAAGTAACTTATTATTTTCATTGCGTCAGTCCGTCTCTTTCCTTTTTATGTATGTTATTTGTTTGTGTGTTTGTACATACAAAAAATGTGTGTGTAATATCCCTCAAACATTAACGGTATTTTCATAAAATGTTAAATATTTTGTAAAACTTATTTCAAATTAGGAATAACATAACTTAATATTTGTTTACATTTTTATCAAATGTATTCCTAACACAGCTGAACACTCACACTTAAATCACTCTTAATTATTTGGAAGCTTGGGAAAGTCAGTAGTTTATTAATTCCCACTGGAACAACGCAACGGACTATTGGTGGTAGTGGGAAATCAATCCCGAAAGGAAAGATTCAGGAACAATGCTTCGTAATTTTGAACCATAGTCAGACAACGAGAACAGAACCTGAGCTGGCACAATATGCCAAAGTGAGGATATTTGAGATGTTTTATATTTGAGATTTAAGATGCATCATATCCCATATACACGATGCTCTTTGGTTAAATCGAGTTTAGAACTCGCAACCCCCTGGTTTCTAATAATTGTCTCTTTCATCTGGGACTCTGCAGCCTGGCAGTTTGGGAAAAGAGATCGTCTAAATTGAGCATTGCGATTACTCGAATTGGGTTGTCAGCACAGCAGGAAAAGCAATTATTTTTCCACAAATTATTCATACAGAATTTATCCTCTTTACTTAACTTTAATTTTAGAATGATATCTGTCACACTGTAAATATAATAAAAATGTAATTTTAATAAGTTTTAAGTCCGATTAATTACACGCAAATCAACAACAATCGACACAAAGGATTCAATTGGAACTGTATGCTAGGTATTGCAAAGGAAATTTTTAGTGAAATTATGCCTAGATTATAAGAGTACAATGTTCGTAACTAACAAAAAAAATCTAACGTATAATGACTTTTACAAAATATACAAACGAATAAGGACTTTTTTAAATTTTAAACACTGTTTGTAGTTGTTACAGAATATGAAAGTTGCCTACTTTAAACGTTGAAGCTATATATAAAAAACTTAGTACACATGTTAAGACTGTTGAAAACGGACTTTCTGTATAAAACTACTATTAAATCGAAATACTGTTTTTTTAAATGAAAATCGGTTACCTTTGCTTAGTCTTTACTGATTACAGTTAAATTTAGAACAAGTTATTTTGATATTTCACGTACCACTAATTCAAATTTTTCAAGAAAACAGGGATTCGCTTCAAAAATCAGTCCTTAAAATTTTTTCAAATTAATACATCATTCAACACTTAAAACGATGAAATTTGAAAATGTTACATCTCTGGTGCAAATTCCACAAATCTCAAAATATCTCTTGAAAACTACGAGCACTATAGTATTTGCAGTAAGTATTTTTAGGAATTATAAATATTTTAGGAAGCGTACTTAAAAGATGCGGCAATTATAATACACGAAACTCAAAATCGACTTTTGTAAGAATCAGTTAGTCTAATCTTTCTTCTGAGTTTTGTCATACGTACATGTCATATATATATATATATATATAGCGTAAGCTGTAGTGATTATAAAATTACGTATAACATTTTCTGTTAATGCATAACCGTTGAATTAAGGTTAAGATAAACTGATGAATAAGAAATGTATACTGATTCTATTTAGAAGTTAGAATTTAAGAATTTAAAGTGTATTTTTATGCTTGATTTGCATGTGATTTTGTCAAAAAAGATGGCATTTTTCAAACCTCTAATTGATGCGATAATTTCATAAAATGTAACCTGAAAATAAAGCTCCGTATATCTGCTACGCTCTCAGAATACTTCAATTTCTTTCAAATAAATTAATATTTCTGAAAAATGCACGGACACAGAAGAAAGTTTTTCGCCCGCAACAGAAACTAATTAATACACTTTCGCACATGTCGGAGTGTGACTTTCCATAAAACCAACACACCTCAAAAGAAACTACTCAGCGCACCCCCAAATCCACGGTCTAAATCCAGTTACACAAAGAAATGAATCCAACTAAGTCAAACAAAAAAAAAAACCTCCAAAGACAAAGCAACGAATCACGACGCTAATGCCGCCTATTCCTCAACAAAGTAAACAGATGGAAGTACGCAGCGAGGAACTCTGAAAGGGCGAAAAAGACAAAGTGAACTAAAGTATAAAACTTCTCCCAGAAACTTCGTGGGGAGTGTTGAAACCTTTCTCAGCTATAAAACAAGCTGCCAGTTCGTTAATTTCCGCGCCTTTTACGTCCGCCTAAGAATGCAGTTATTACGTGATGTATTACTGGAGCGAGAGAAAAAGTTGACGAGTCGAGCACATCCATTCTTCATCTATGCTAATTAGTTGCCAAAGTGTGGAGAGGGTTCCATACATGAGTCGGAGTCTGGAATCGGGGGATTTTATGGAGAGGGTGGATATTATGCATGACGTAATGAACGACTGCAGGCCCCATAAACTGCCCCGCAATATCTCGATGACCAAATGATCGCGAAGATATAAACTTCAAATTTAAATACTGGACGGAATTTCAATGAGCGAGGATGCATAGATAAACGGGTTACGGCTTTTAACCACTTATGATGTTCAGAGGGGGTGACGTAATTTGGGAAGGATTATTCTTTATTTTCTGTCTGGTGTAATGGCAGTCTATCAAAATGGAGGAAATTAAAGGTTTTTCGAAACGTTTGTCATTTTTTTACTCGTGCTGGTTTGCTTGTTACAGAATAGGTTTTTACCAGGCTACTCGGTGAGACTACTTGATTTAATCTTGCTGGTGGTAGTCTTGAACAGGTGTCGTGCATCAGCGAAACCGGCTTTATCTTGATAAATGAGATATCTCGTCATTGGAAGATAACTGACCAGATCTGGATCTCGTTATCATAACAAAATCGGAAATATTTTGGTCATGCGGTATCTCGTCATTAGCAAATTTTGTCAGATCATGATAAACGAAACGTTTCGTCTATCAAGATCTGGCCAATTTTCATAGTGAAAAACACAACATATATAGTTACGTATATAACTACAGTTAAAAACAATTAATTGCCTCGAGAAGATTTGTCAAAAATTGAAAAGCAAATAATTTGTTTTAAATTGTTGGTAACTACATGAGTTGGACAAAAATATGTAAAAAATCCTAAAAACATATAACCTTGCGTAATATGGAGTAGGAAAACCGTTGGCATTCAAATCAGCTTGCAATATTCTCGGAAAGAATAAATACAGTTCCTGTATGCTTGCCAAGATAATATTGTACCATTCTTCCTGCAAAACGGTGGCAAGTTCATGTAACGATGAAGGCGGTGGATAGCGTTAACGAACTTTCCTTTCCAATGTAGACCACAAAGATTCAATAATATTGAGGTCTGGTGACTGTGGTGGCCAGGGGTGATGTGACAAATCATCCTCGTGCTCAGAAAATCAGTCCTGAACGACATGAGCTGAGTGAACAGGAGCTTTGTCGTCTTGGAAGACACCATACCCATTGGGGAACAAAGTTTGTACCATGGGATGGACATGATCGGCCAAAATGTTCACATAATCCTTGGCCTTAATGTGCCCTTGCAAAGTAATCACGGGGCGCACAGGAAACCACAATACGGCTGTCCAAACTATCACAGAAACCCCTCTTTCACTCTTAGCAACAAGCAAACTGTATTATAGGCTTGGGATGGCGTTCGTCATACGTAAACTCGGCTAGAAGTGGGAAAAAGTTATTGCTTTCCATTGCTCCATAGTCCCGTCTTTAAGACGTAAACTCCACTTTTTCCTGTTACAGGCATTAGTTCCACTGATAAATGGTTTCTGAATTGCAGATCGGCCACAAATACCCTGCTTATGGAGCACCCTTCATATTGTTTTGATACTCACAAGGTTTGTGAGCACGACATTCCTTTCAGCAGTAAATGTATAATGCAATAGAAAATTAAATGTGAAATAAAAATAAAATGTATGTAGTGTTCAAGTCTATTACTTAATGTTACAAATATAATTCTACAGAAAAAATAAAACAAGGTTATGCAATAAATAATATTTGAAATCGTTTATTTATAACGTTCAAATACAATATGAATTATACATTCCCTTTTAAGATACATCCTAGTAATCTCATTTAAGTAATTTATGTAATTATCAATTCGCTCAATATCCAATTGAATTTAATTGCATGTATAGTAGGCAATAGAAAAGCAAAAAAAATTAATTTCGTTTCATACGAATTTATTTATTTCATTTACTATTCATATCTTAACAGATAAAATCATTTATTACTTTATATCAACTGTTATAGATACGGTTATGATCAAAAATACAAATGTTGACTTCTTTCTTTACACTTAAAATACGTACTTTTTTATTTTTGTTTATCTGTCATTAAATTTCATTTCATGATGGCATACGACACCATTGCATATGAAACTGATTGATTTAATTGATTTTGCAGATTTAAACACAGTATAATTGTGATTAGTCTTATAATATAACCACACCACCTAACTGATATCGGGGTAATAGTCTTTGGCTTTCAGGGGTAACACCTGTTGGAGTCTCGATTTATAAGCGCACGGAGATTGGTGATTGACCCTGTTAGGAGCAATGGTGACTCATCCATTGGATGGTCTTTCGCAAAATACCAGCAATGCACACTTTGTGGGCCAAATATTCAGTGGCATATGGCATTATATAAAACATGTAATTTAACCACAGTAGGTGCTGCATCAACTATAAATTCTTAACCTTCCTGGTGGTTGTTTCGACGAGGTTTCTTGTAATTAGCAAAACTGACCATATTTTGGTGGACGAGGTTTATAGTCACTATATAACCCTGACCAGATCTTCAACTCGTCATCATAAAAAATAGGCAAAAACCTTGATGACAAGATGTTTTGTCAGTAGTAAAATTGGTTGTGTCTAAGGCCCGGTGTACTCATCCGGTTTTTCAACGTGCGGCGCTACTGCGGCACCGAAGCCCAAATGTGCACACACAACCGTGAAATGACGCACGGCCTCATTTCGCGCCATTTGCGATAGATATTCTATCGAAGAAAAGTGTGTATTTCGCTTACTTGGTGTAAAAAAAAGTATATTTTGTAACAAAATATTCGTTACTGGGTACAATCATTTATTAATTATTATTTATATTCCATTTGTTTATGAAAACAAGGTACTTCAGAACGGAGACTCCTGTGCGGCGCCGTGGGGAACTGCGGTAGAAATTGCACGCTATTTGGACGTGCGTCGCCCCAGCGGCGCTGGAGGCATGTGTACACTGCTCCATTGTATCTAATGTATCTCAGACCGCACTTGCGTTTCGACAGCGGCGCCGCACATTGAAAAACCGGATGTGTTCACCGGGCCTTAATGGATGATATCTCGTGAAAACAGTTTGGATGCTTAAGTGACTTGTTCTGCGAAAGTAACTTGACATTTTATAAACTTCAGCTAACGAATCTATACGGGATACCTAAAACTATATATCAAAATGTCTGCTATAAATATAAAGCTAAACGTAAAACCACTGAAAATTTCAAAATATATAGCCTCCAATATTTCCGCACTGAGAGCACTCTTCGCCTCCCTTCAAACATTTCCACTCTTATAGGCAGATTTCCTTTCACTGAAACGTAGTTATTATTTCCTGCTTGCTCTATCACGCTCATTCTAAGTGATAGAGCGTCTAGCTATTTCTCAGTTCTTTCACCTTAGAGTCTATTTCCAAATCACATCACGTAAGGGATCGTGCCCTTTCGGGCATATTTTGCATTCCATTACCTGAGATTATTGGAGGAGATCGATTCACTTTATTTTGACTACCCGTGATTTTGGAAAGCCTAACGCTTGAACAATGAAATGCGTGAAAAGCATTTTTCTTGTTGAGCTGTGATCTAGTTTTTAGAATGTCGGTACATGAAAAGGCTTTCGGCAGTTTTCACGGCTATGGGGTTCTATTATCCCATCGGCTTAAATGAGTAGGATTGTTTAAGAGCTTAACTAAATTTTTCAAATTTGAGTTAGTAGAAATTTGAATTGGAATAGATTAGTAATTTGGTTTTTTATTTGGGTGGGATTTTATGTTACTAGGGTCAGTTTGGAAAGGTAATAATATCCATGACATGAAGAATCCCTACTTCAACTATTTGTGCATTTTTTTAATTAGATGACTGAAAAAACAGTAAAGTTCTTTGTTTTTGCCCCATTATCCAGGTTTCAAAACTGGTTGCATATAAAGATATCGTTTCAAAAGACTTCGGTGAGGAATTTCTGGTTAATTTGTCTTATGTTATAAATATAAATGCTAAGTATAGTTGTTTCCCTGCACAATCATCATTTTTAATTTTGAGATTATCATTAGAAATCGGAAGTGGATTATAAGGCCAATATTTGACCAAGTTTTAATTCCCGTGATAAGCATAATTTAATTTGACTACCACGATTTTTTAAATATATCCACTTCAACAAAGATGTAGGTACGTTTTTTTGCACGGTAGTTTTGTTTCTTGATGCGTTGTGATCAAGTTTTAAAAAAAATGATGGTAGCACTAGAAATTTTGTTTATAAAGTTATCGGCAGTTTTCCAGGTCCTAAGATGTTATTGTTTAAACGATTAAAGTAATAAGTAGCCGTGTTTCTTTTCGAAACTAAAAGCTATTAATTTGACTTATCCGATATAAATCTCACATGCACACATACAGTATAACTGAAAAGTTGGTTGATTGTGTTTGGCTATACGGCACGTATAGTAGCCATATTCAGCCAAGCTATATGGAAAATTGCTTTATTTGTCTAGTCATAAACTTCGAAATCTTGGCGTTTGAACAAAGATGTGAAAGTCTTGTTGCACTGTGATATTTAAAAAAAATATCGGTACTTGAAAAGGTGTTTGTAAAGCTTTCGGAAGTTTTCCAAACTGTAGGATTTTGTTACTTTCTCAATTAAAATACTGAATTGGATTGCTCACCTGTAAAGTTAAACCATTCAAATCTCAGTTAACCAATAGAATTTTGGAGTGTAGCAAATTAGTGATATAAGAATCTGTATTTTCAAGAGTTGACGACGCTTTAAGCTTATTCTTTATCCATTAGGTTGGTATTTATCACCGAGTATTATTTTAAAATTTAAATGTTAGGAGATATCCTATAATCAAGTAACAATGAAACATTTTCTGTCTTTATAACATTTGTATCATTATTTGGACCACATTATTATAGGATAGTTGAGGATTGTTAGAGTATTAAGTATGTATTAGATATTTTTGGGTGAAATGATACAAAATTAGAGAGAACCATTGAAAGTTTTTATGGAGGAAATATAAACACAGCACAAAGTACATATAACAGATGTAGTAAGATCCGTAAATAAATAAGTAATTAAAGTTATACAGGATAATAAACATGTTTTATGCCTTATGGTTAGTTACAAGAAGAGTCTAGAAAGTTGTATGATACCATTAGCAAAAGTACAAAATAATATGCTTACATTTTAATAAAGAAAAGTTTAAAAAAAATTTGCTATCATATCCTAATAGCATTTTTAAACCTGGAAATTTTCTGTTTTGTTTCAGTTATTTATCATCTGTATACAAATCTAGTACGTGGCAATATAGTCACTTTATTTATAATATCCATATGAACATCATGAACTTATGCATTTATGATTCCCTGGAGGCTTCTTGAGAAACAATAATCTGGGGGAAATGTGGAAGCTAGTCAATGCAGAAAATAATAACGGATATTATTGAAATTTTAGAAGTAAATAAATGTAAAAACTTAAATTATATAGAATATACTATAAAATATTGGATTTAAAAGGTAAATACGGTGACATGATTATAAAAAAGCAATAAAAAATTACGAAGACTGTTTTAAGAGATGTTTGTTCTGTTGGATGGATAACTTTATGATGTTATACCGATGTGTATAACTTATAGATAAAGTATTTTAAAAAGGGGATGAACTTGAATTAGTAAAAACTATTATTTTAAATTCAAACAGATTTTAAAGAAATTTGCAGATAATTTGATATTAAGAACAATGGCGAAGTAAAATTGGATCTCAACTAGTTCTAATTTCTAGCAATTTTTGATTAAAGTATGTAAAATATATTATTTTTGAAAGAGCTAAATATACATGTTTCCCCATATATTAGAAAGTTCTTGTACATTTTAAGAGCTAAATATACATGTTTACCCATATATTAGAAGGTTCTTGTACATTTTAAGAGCTAAATATACATGTTTCCCCATATATTAGAAAGTTTTTGTACATTTGAAGAGCTAAATATACATGTTTCCCCATATATTAGAAAGTTCTTGTACATTTTAAGAGCTAAATATACATGTTTACCCATATATTAGAAGGTTCTTGTACATTTTAAGAGCTAAATATACATGTTTCCCCATATATTAGAAAGTTTTTGTACATTTGAAGAGCTAAATATACATGTTTATCCATATATTAGAAGGTTCTTGTACATTTTAAGAGCAAAATATCCATGCATTATGTGAGATATGGATACGAAACAATTTCTGATACTACTTCAGCTTCAAATCGCCTAAAATAGCATACTTATCCAATTCATATATTTTTCCAAGAAAAAGTTATTTTAGGTAGTTCCAAGCTAAGGGGAATGATTGTATCCTCACGGTCTCCAGGAAACGTTCTTATACAGATTACTCCAAGGGTAATACGTCAGTTCTGTATATCCATAAAAACATTCGTTACTAATCGGATAAAGTTCCTGCAAGTGGCTCTGATGTTTCTGCAAGGGAGATTAGAAGCAGATGATGTCGTTCTTACGATAATCCTATTTAATTAACTAATTCCAAAAAGACGGTCCACGAGACAGCTGAAGGCCTGGACAACATCCATGGGCTTACCATTCCCCAAAAAACTATATACTAGTTCCACTTAAGGATGTTCCTAACTTAATCGATTCACATGTGTGTACTCAAATGAAGTAATAATTAACGATATTCTTGCAAGTATGAGCTGTAAGCCATAAGGAATATTCTTGGATTAGTTACAGATTGTTGTGTGCGATTAAAACATTTTGTATAAAACAATGCTATAATTTTCAAACAGTTTGTTATGAATGATGTTATTTTGTTCATTTTACCCATTGATTCTAATTTTACGCTATACATACTTACATTTTATGATTTTATAAACATAACTAATCTTTAAAGTACTGTACAAACTTAATTATTGAATTTAAATACTTAAAAGCACTTATAAGCAATTGTATATGGATGAACTAAATGTTCGTAACATTTTTGTGGATAAGCAAATCAGATTATCAATTATTAAGCGTAAATAGGCTTTTTTGTTTAAATTAAAGAAATACCATTATCTTTAATCAAAAGCTGTAAATCAGTGGATTATTTATAGTCCACGGTTAAAGTTGAGATACAGAATATAGACGAATTTATTTTCCGAAGTTAAATTCTACTTGACAAATACTCTTCAGTTAAGTCATTCCTTGTCAAATAAGCAAAATTTTAAAGTATTTTAGTTCTTTATTTGTCAGATTTATATGCAATTTCGTGTATCAACGGACATTACTTAACCAAGAAGAGTAAAAATAACAGAAAACATTTTATATTGTTAAAAAATTAAACATTAAGTATTTAAAGTTTTGAAACTGCATCTTGAGATATTTAACTGCCCTTTTCTCAGGGACTATTTGAGATACAGACCTGGATAGTGAATCATTTGGATATTGTATGCATGATGTAGTTTTAATTCTTTCTAATAATTAAATTTAGTTTTAAAACTTAAATAGTTCCAAAAATATTAATTTTAAAATTTAAAATATTACAAAATTACTTGGACACATTTTTAATGCATGGTCTGTTATACACTTATATATATATATATATATATATATATATATATTGATGTTGTGTCATTGAAAAATATGGATAAGATATCCCAGCGTGTTATATTACTATTCTATTGAACATAATAGACGTTCCCACCTTAGATAGTTACCTAAAATTTGAAACAAGCTTATACTATTTCAATATAAATTTTATATTATCCTTTAAGTTTATGTTTCTCAAATTCTGCAATTTTGAGCTGTGTCACTTTTATTGCCGAGGTACGATATGTCCGTTTACTTGAAAGAAAAACATTTCTTTTCGTCGTACCTGCATTTGCACTTCTACGATGCAACAGTTTGTCCTTATTTCTTCCCTTATGGATAACAATGTCCGTCTCCATCGGGCCATCATTATTGTTGACGAGTGCATGGAAACTGAAGCCATTTGTCTTATGGAGTGGCCAGCGGAGTCCCGCTGTTCTTAATCCCATTGAAAATCTGTGATATGCCTTCGAGCACGCTGTCTTTGAACTCGTACCTCCTCCAACCTGTCTCAGATAGTTGGTAGGTAGGTAGGTATTTTAATAACGTCATACTGGAGCAACACGACGCATTATTGACAACGGTACGTGATCAACCCCCCCCCCCGAGGGATAGATCCGAGGACAACACCACGTAATTTTGAGCCACTCAGAGACTTGGAAACTACCCTAATGGAGGAATGGTCAATGCCCACATCTGTGATGGTTGATCACCCGATTGAAAGCATGGAAAATTTTTGTAAAGTGTGTGCGAAAGTTCCAGGTGGTCACATCCTAACGAAAGAACCACTGCTCAAAATGACCTGAAATTTGAACTGAATATTCTCGAAAAAGGGAGAAATGTTATGGCATATGAAAAAAAAATGTTCCAAATTTTATTAATAGGTGGCGTTTTAAGTGTTATAACACGGAAAAAAAGACGTGGTATACTCACGACACATTGCATTTGTTATAAAAACGCGGGGTACATGGAGCTTTCCTCATCTTGCGTCTAAGCAGCTCGTCCTGACTCTCTCAGTGAAAGTTTGTGAGCTCTTTCACAAGAAAGGTGACTGTGCGTCAGTAGCTCTGAAGAAGATCCGGACAGTAAAGGGTATAAAAAAAGGCTGTGGTCCGATGTCTGCCAAGGATCTGGAGAAAATGATTAAGAAATTCGAAAAGACAGGTTATCTGGAAGTGAAATCTGGCAGAGGGAGAAAATCCATTCCTTCGACGTCAGTAGATGTGGCCAATGCATTCCAGGAAGAGAAGAGCAGTGGTGTGCAAAGATACAGTGCACGGGTAGTTGCCCGAACTTTGGAGATGCCTGTGATCACTGCGCATGAAATTATACGAAACATATTGCGTTGCTATCCATACAAAATTACCCATGCTCAGGAGTTGCTTTCTGTTGACCTACCAGTAAGACAGACTATTGCTCTATAATTTCTTTCTCTCATGGAAGTGGAAAATTAATGACCATGGAACATTTTGTGGACAGACGAAGCCCATTTCCATCTCCAAGGACATGTCAATACTCGGAATTGCAGAATATGGACAACGGAAAATTCGTTCGTTCGCACATGGGCCAGTACCTCTTCATTCTTCAAAGGTAACTGTGTGGTCCGGGTTGACACAATCGTTTATCGTAAGACCATTTTTTCGAGGAGATGGGTAGTGCTGGTCCTGTTACTTGTACCATCAATGGTAAACACTATGCGAGTTTTCTGCGTTACAACGTCATTCCAACACTTCAAGAGCGTGCATGTGTGGGTAGCATCATTTTTATGCAAGATAGCGGTCCTCCGCACATTGCAAAGCCAGTGAAGGAGCTGCTCAAGAGGCATTTCGGAAATGATAGTATTATCAGCAGTCCTTTTCTAACAGCCTAGCCGTCAAGATCACACGATCTTATTACTTGTGACTTCTGGCTATGGGGTTATCTGAAAAATGTTGTGTTCAGTGGTCCGATTGCAAACTTAGCTGAATTCAAGGCATGCATTGCGCAGCACATCCAAGACGTGACCCCTGATACACTCCGATCTGTTGTGGAACATGCTGTTTCTCGCTTTCAACTTGTGGCAGAAAACAGTGCATAGCGCATTGAACATTTGTTGCGCAAGTCTGGCGATCATTAACAGCCGATTTCATTGTTGCCTTTTTTGCAGTTTTTGTCCAAAAGACAATTAAAAACCGACTTCATTGTTGCTTTTTATGCGGTTTTTGACCTCGGGATAGTTAAAATCCGATTTCATTGTTGTTTTTAAGCGGTTTTTGGTCTTTATCCTAAGCAAAATTAACCTTTACTCTGCGGCGCTTAAATTTTTTTCAATCGTCTCCAGGTATGGCTTTTCTCCTGATTCCCTCCGATCCCCCATACCTAATTACCTAACTTGAACGATAAGGCCTTTAGTGGCATTTAAGACTGACTCTTTCCTTTCATAGTTTCGTTTGGCGTTAAAAGAGATATCACCTGACGACTTTCTGCTTCCCCCAAAGCGTTCACACGTCACGGTCGACAGGGTAGGGGGCCAACGAAAATTAGAAGGGATCCTCTATAAGTCTAGTCGCTAAGATCTCGTAAATGGTGATAGATACCAGCGGTCACTTAAAAGGGGGATAACAGCTACCGATGCCATGCCGCTGGTTTAAGCGATATTTTACTGGTAAGAGAAGTCAATATGCCGTATCGTAAAGGTTAACGCCTAAGAAAGTATGTTATCAAGCAAGTATTGATATAAGATTTGCGTCCTGTAAGCACCTATTCCCTTAAATTCAATTATCATCCATTCTTTGGCTGTCTGTAAAATGTTTCGAGTATGTTTCTTAGTGTGGTTATTTTTCTTATAAAATCTCAATTATAACCACAACATGAAAAATAATAAGCTATGCTATTAAAGCTAATAAGCTTTACTGCTAAAATACTCTGGATTGTAAATTATATGGTTTTTGGGTTTATTTAAGTTCGAACATTCAATGTTGCATTTAAATACAAACGCATAACTGTCCTAGACACGGGTACATTTGAAAACGACTGAATTTTTGAAATGCATCGTGATAACTTGCGCATAAATTACTTATCACAAAACTACTCAAATATTGACATAGTCCATGACTTCACAAAATCCATCACAACAATGGAAAGAAACATAAATGCATAACTCTAACAGTCGCTTCCTTTGAAATTCAAAGTGATGCATAATCCTGGATTGCAGCAACAACACTCAAGCAGACAGTTACGACGTGGAATCCCCACTTATTCCCAATAGAGTTCACTTACACCATCCTAGTATTTTCAACCCCTTAGTACCATCCCTATTCTCCCTTTGAGTACAGATAATAATATTATCCAGAGCTCTGTTCTATTATTCTCAATTAAATCAGTCGTTTCCCCAGCATGGACAAAGGTCCCCATGTTTAAGGGACATTAATGCACTGCGAGTCTAATATTCTCCTCCTGAAGGATGGTCGCAAAGATTCAGTAGTTTCTACGTCCGTTTTCCATTGAAACATAGGAGAGGGGATTGGTGATAAAGATTTTGATTTGATGTCCGGATACCTAGTCGTCTTTTGTAATGGCGGGAGAGTATATTCCTATTTGGATCTAGTGAAGGGGGAGGTAAAGTATCTTGAAAGTATTGAGCATCGAACTTAAGAACACTTATTCTTAGATGCCGAAAGAAAATTAATGAAATGTAGATTTTCCTTAGAAATGAATTATATTTATTCCTGAAAATCAATTCTAGATTTTGAAACATAAGGCGACAGTTTTTATGTAGAACTACGAATAGGAAATATACCTCCTCACTCTTTATTGGTTACATGGTAAAACATATTTAAAGGTAGTATTTAATAACTAATACCGTCTTCTACAAAATTGGAGGCATAAACATTTCAAAAGGAACCGCCGTCACAGAAGATTGAAGATAAACTTTATAATTTCCCAAAATATATATCCATTTCTACGTCAAATTTGAAATTTATATAAAACTGTTATAGCAAAAACACTTTCAAGTCATTGTTATAGACGTTTCTATACATATGCACTCCAAGACAGAAAAAAAGTTGCCCCTAGAAGAAAATGTCAGAAAGCAATGAAATTTATAAGGTTGGTAAAGTGTGCTTCTAAATGAGTAATCTCTCTATATTAAAAAAATGTTACCGCCGCCGCCGCCGCCGAAGAATTGAAAACTGTGTTGTTTAGCTCGATTCTTAGACGGTTTCCCGAGAAAGTACTGATCGGAAAAAAATGAAATTAACATGCTTTGTTCTTCATCGTATTCCCTGGATAATTATTAAGATTTTTTTCCGATGTGGCTATTAGTTTAGGTTTTATTAAGTGTTAAAGTTGAAGAAGTGAAATTTCTTCCGCGAGTGAGCAAAACACATTCAAATTTTCAGTCTTCAGTCGTGAGTTTTTTTTTAAGAGTACCTCTCAACGTACATTTTTGCAGCTCGTCGAGTTTTTTTTTAAATTTAAATTTGGTTCTTGATAATATTTTTTTGAAATTCAGGAAAAATCGGGACATTTTTGTTACTTTTTTTTAAAACTGCCATATCTATATCTAATTACTATTAGTTTTTAATTTTTAAAATATAGCAGTATACCTCAGAATATACTCTTTCTTACGGTACTATTATTTTTGAAATCGGTTAATAATTAAATTGGATGCGATCAAAAGTTCGTCATACAAAATTCGGAATCTTTGGATATTTTCGCTACTTATTGTTAAAACCGTTTTGTCTACGGCAAAAGCCATTATTTTTTAAATTTGAAAACATCACTGAATACATTACATTACACTCTTTCTTATGGTACAATTATTTTTCAAATTGGTTAATAAATAAAATCGATGCAAATAAAAGTGGGTCATACAATTTTCGGAACTTTCAGATCGTAACTTCCGATACAAAACTAAAATGGTCATATCTGTATAGTATTACTGTTAATTTTTAATTTTAAAAATATTGCAGTATACCTCAGAATATACTCTTTCTTACGGTACAATTATTTTTAAAATTGGTTCATAAATAAATTCGATGCAATCAAAAGTTGGTGACACAAATTTCGTATTTTTCAGTTCGCATAGCTGCTTCCGAAAGCAGTAGTGGGTTACACTTTTGACTATCGGGTTTGCCAGATATCAAATTTATCGTAGCAACAATTGCCATAAAAACGATTTCTTTTTATTTGGCGAGGAAAAAGGCTCGCTTTTTTCCCTCTGTTTTCAAGACAGTTTACCGACAAAGTACAGATCGTAAAGTTTGGATATTAACAATGTTTAGTTAAAATTGTACAGGGAACAAGATGCAGAAGATTTTTTACTGATGCGGCTATTAGTTTAGGGTGCATTAAGTGTTAAAGCAAAAAAAAGTTAAATCACTTGCGAAAGAAGTATTGGTTTGAGAAAGCAAACGAAACGGATTGCGTAGCAATCCCCGGGGTCGGCGAGCGTAAGCGAGACGCAGCGAAGCCCTCGCTGTGACGTCATGAACCGGAAAGTGAAATCAGCATAATACGAATTATTCAGATAGTTTCACTCTGTGAAAGTAATGTTGGTTTGCGAAGCAAACCAAATGGTATCTGTGACAGGAGTGTTGGTTTGCGAAGCAAACCAAATGGGATTGCGCAGCAATCCCCGGGGGTTGGCGAGCGTAAGCGAGCAGGGGGCGGAGCCCCCTAGTTAATTAAAATTTGCGATTAAAATATGCAAACTTTATTGATAAAAATTAAAAAAAAAATGGTATCATTCAGAATGGGGTATGATCACCATTATTCCAAAGGCTGCATGCCAAGCGTCTTGGTAGTTATACAGGCTCCTCATGAAGTCCTGCGACAGTCCATCTCAAGATGATTGAACCTTGTCACGTAGATTCAGCAGATTACGCGGTACAGATGGAGTGGGGACGCTTACATGTACCTTGTTGTAACCATCGCTGCCAACAGCGTGCAACAGTAACATCACTACAACCAATATGTTGCGAAATCCGTCGATTAGATCATATCCATCTTATCGGAAGCCAATTACTCGGCCTCTGTGAAACTCTTCCAGTTACTTAAATTCCATACAAACTTTTTTCAGAGGCATAACTCAATGAGAAACGATGTAACCAACACAACAGCATGAGTCGAAATGAATTTTCTGCGCTATTGTATGTCCTTTTCCCCATGTATACAGAACGTTTTAGAGTTGCCATGTGCATGGCGCATGCTCAAACGATTCTGAAAATTTGATCGTTTGCATCTACATCGCAGTTCTACCACTCCTCCAAAATTCATTTATACGGGTCCTTTCCTTTCAGGTGCAACTGCTTTTGTTTTAGAGTGTATAAATATTTGGTACATAACCTAGCATTTCCTAAATTATGTTATTTCTTTTTATCAAGTTTCCTGCAATGCTTTTATTAAGATCAAAAAGCATTATACAGCTTGAAAATGAGTCCAAACAATTCCAGTTTCCTTTTTAGGGTACTCTAAACGTAAACATAAATTGTTTCACCACTCAAAAAACTGTCTATATAATATTTAAATGACATTGTTACCATTTATTTATTAACTCTTTTAGCTTATCATACAATATTTGTTTATTATAATTTGTAGAATTTTTACTTTCACAAGTAGAATATTTCTAGCCATAAATTTAGTAATAATTCATTACATATGTTCCGATCCTTCCATTCTTTATCATTATTCTGGATATTTAAAGCATCGCTGGAGAAATCTTCCAATTCATTTTTGTGTAATACAATTTCTTTATCTAAATTAAAATCTAAGCATCAGAAATCATCACACAATCAGATTTTTTCTCAGATAGTATTAACACTAGATTTTCAATTTCCTTAGAACTGAAACCTTTTCTAATAGGCATAGTTTTTTTGTGTCTTATAGGCTTTGCATGTGAATAACATTCCAATTAGTATAACAATTACCAACTTAAACATGATTACACGAATAAGACGGAGCAATTTCCATTTCAAATTAACGTATATGTACTCAAGGCCATTTTAAGTAAAATTAGGCAGTGTTATATTAATTGTGGTTATAAATCAACTTAATTTGTTATTCTAGGACAATTTTTTGCAGAGGAAAAGCAATTTTGACCGATAAATCTGCTTGGTATCCCAATAATAAATAGTGAGCTTTTTACATAATTGTAGCAGGAGTTTCTCTAAATTGAGTAAAACACTCAATAAATCTATCTTGTTATGTGCTTATCTAGTTATATGATTAAAGATCACAAGATATTGTAAAGATCCTAATATATACGAAATGAAGAAATTAATACGCGCTGGACACCGTCTGACCTTTCTTCAAATATACCATTCCTCCAAGCTTTTAAAATATTGACAATTGTGAACCATATCAAATATAAACAATTGAAAATAAAGCAGTAAAAGGGGTTTGAGGTTCAAAAACGCCATCACCAGACTATATTTCTATGTACCTGTCATTTTGAAAATGTATGTAAATTATTTTATTTCATTAAATACATGGTAGATTTATAAATAGGTGTATGGTAACAAATTAAAAGACATCAAATGATGTTAATTATTTAATATAGCATTGATTATTATTTATAAATGACTAGCAAAATATTACCCGATGGTACTTGGGTTGAATAGGTTAAATCTAGATTGAAAGTTACCAGAATAATCACTTTTCTCTTTCGTAGAAAAATGCCAATAATTTAAATGCGAGAAAATATTTTGTTACCACTTTTTCGAGACTTATATACTTTGTATAAATTACTTTGGACAAGTATCCCATACGGGCATTTCCATTCTTATATTATATTTCATATATATCGCAACCTTGTTAAAAGTACAAATTGACGAAAGGTGACACTAGGTTAGCTACAAAAAAGATTATATTTTATCAAGGAATAGATATTCCCTTTCAAAAGTTATTTTCCATTATAATTGCTCAGCACAATTCGTAAAAATAACGAATCTAGCGCGAATAGTTTCTTACTAATATTTGACCTACTAATATTTTTTGACCTGTGGCACACTCACACTAGGATTGCATTGCGATATTTTCGAATTTCTATATCACTAAGAGAAATATGATAAATAAGTTGATAGCATATTTACAACAAAGTTAATCAAAAAATCAAATAAATTTTCTTAGGTATTCCGTTATGTGGTACGTTCAATAATTTAGGAACTTATTTAAAAATTGAGTGACTTCATATACAAAGCAATGGTGACAATACTATTTTTTGGTATTTTTTGATATTAGTAAATCAATTTGCAAGCATTCATTCATAATTTTTTTTAAAACTAAATTTTCTACATGTAAGTTGCTCAATTATTGGTTAAATTCGTAAAAGTAGCCACCGTGACATTCTGTCGATGTGACAAGAAATATGCGGTACTTCAGAAATTCAAGTTCGGTATTTTTGAACATTAACTTGTTTGCCATAATAGTATCATTTAAAATTTGCCTTGTTCTAATTAACATGCTGCTTTGAAAATAATACTTTTTGATGATTGTATGTGTGAAAAAAAAGGGAAATAAATATTGAAATAATAAATATTTGAAACAGAAAACAGTGAAATAAAACACCCGTAGGTTTAAACACGGTGAGATGACAAGGTACCACCTGACCTGGCAACCCGATCTCTGAATTTCCACACTACGCTAACTTGAGGGTAATTAATGCTTCGACAGATTTAATGCGCACCAGCTTTTGTTTTACCCGATGGTTGGATTCAAACCAGCTAAACTCCGGTTATAAATCAGTTACTCTTATAACCGGGCTACCGTCGCAATCATACCTGGTCGAAGAAACTGAAAGGTTTGAATTTCCTCCGAAATCTTAATCATCTTCACACAAGAATATGGAGAAGTAAAAAATATAAATGTAACATCGATGTCGATGTTTTACAAAAAAACATTGGATCCGATATATTGGAGCCGATGTTTTTTTAACATGGATGTTTATACTTGTCGATGTTTTATTTTTAAATAGATAATCTTAAATTACAAAATTTTTTAAAAATAACCAAATAGCATAATTTTTATAATCAGTAAATTGAACATACTTTTAGACCAAAGTGGATAAGGGTGAAGGGTATGAAAAGGACAAGGATAAAAGGGGGAACGGTGCTCCTAGCAACGATACAAATGGCAACCGACAACCATTCTGAGCTCTTGGAATTAGGGATGCGACATCGATATCGATGTTTTTATAGCATCGATGTTTTTTAAAAACATCTATGTATTTACCATCGATTTATTGGAGCCGATGTTTGTTTAACATCAATTTTTAAACATTGTCGAGGTTTTCATGTCGTCGATGTTTTATTTTTGAATGAAAAAGTACCATAGTAAAAATTAAAAAAAAAATAGCCGTGTAACTAAGTATGGCGACATCCGTTCCATCAGAAGGAATTTTTTCCCTAACTGGTGTGATAGTTCGTGAAAAAAGAAATCCACTTAAGGTTGAGAAAGTTAACAAACTTCTTTTTTTACAGACTGTAAATAACAAATATTGGGGCATCTAATTATTAGAGGCCCCAATATGTTTTATTTACAGCTAATAATAAATAATTTTGTAGGTTCCTCCACATAAGATGATATATAATTAATACTAACTATTAATAATTATTGTTATGCGTCTACCTAATTATACTTATAGTTAGTAGTACCTATTTCAAATTGTTGTAAATATTATTTTCTTTTATATTATTCAATTTGAAAATAAAGGATTTGTTAATTGTTCTAATTAATTTTGACTTTGTTTTGACAGTTAAAAAGTCTTAGTTATAAATTAATAAACACATCAAATGGCAAATTAAATCTCCCCACCAGTGAACATTAACGTTTGAGGTTACTAAACCAGTTTTAAGAAATGGGAAAAAAATTGTTTAAATACACTGATTTTTAAAAACATCGATGGTTATTGAGCGATGTATTATCAACATGAATGTTTTATTTTGAACAACGATGTTTTTTTGTTGATGTCGCATCCCTAATAGAAAATCTATTTGTAAATTTACTCTAGTATGGTTAGACCAGGGATCGTAATGCAAGAGTTTGAAACGTCAGTAAGCCCCCTTAGGCCTCCCATCTCATCTCCATGACCTTTCCATATCCCAAGACCACATAGAAGAATGTGACGACAGCATCATCATAACCTCTGAAGGTCTGCCACGAGTGACTGGGGACATATTTTGCAATTCTTCTGCTTCTCCCCTCTCCCCATCCGCAATCTCTTCGCATCCCTGACTGATCCATCTAATATTAGGTCTTTTCAGAACGACCCCGCTTGGCCATATCCATATCAGCCGTAGACAACGGAGCATCAGTCGCCGAGCCTGCTCATTAATCCACTTCGGAACTGTATATGAACTCTCGAAACTGTATTGAGATATATTGCTGTTGTTCCTCTTCTTTCACGAGTTCGTATTCTTGGAAGACAGCATCTGTCGCAATAAAGGCCCTCGCCCTTTTAGTAAGAAGATGTAATAAAATTGTACTTTTTCTTTAAGGTGAGAACATAAATCAGTTATAACTAGTGTGAACATCAATTGCAAATATAAATAAAGAACTTATTCCAAAAAAGAAAATAATTTAAATTGGGCAAACATATATTACCCGTTAGTATCAGAAGTCTAGATAAATAATCCGAAGGTTGATTTGTAGACAGGAACTGAACATGGAATGGAATTGATATAAGTCATTGCGATACATGGATGTAATATCATACATTATAAACTATCAACTTAACTTAAGATGTAAAGATGACATTGCGAATTTGGGAGCTGGGTTAACAAACACCGACATGCCCTTTACAAATAGACTCCTTTAAGCATCCCAGCAAGATTAAGCTCGTAGATTTACCCTCTTCCTAGAAACCCAAATGAGTAAGGAAATATTTTGGTTTTAAGTCGGAAAATTTTTCAGCTTGTATTGTTCTTATAGACAAATTTTTTGATCGCAGGGCTTGCTTTAACATGTAAGGTAGTAATGAATATTGTATTTACACATTTTAAAGTAAGCAATTTGTCCCTAAAATATATAAATTTTGTTCATAATTTAAAAAAAATTAGAAATTAAAGAAAATTTAACTTTTACAATAAAAGGCGAAATGGAAATAATACAATTTTAAATCTATCATTTTCTTGATATTTTTAACTAAATATGAAATTAAATAGTATAAGAGAAAATAAATAATCGAAGGCAAATGCATTGCGATGGTTATTTCGTACCTAAAACTTTGGTGTGTATAGATTTTGCATAATTAACAGTACTACTAGTACGAATATTTACGAGATATAAAACACATTAACATATACGTTCATTGTTTTTCAAACGTGGTACTCAAATGAACTTTAAATATATAATAAATTTAACCCTAGAACACTAACTAAAATAAAAACTGCATGTTACTAATTATACGTCTCTTATACGTGCAATTCCATTAAAAACAGTTAAGCTTCCTGCAATAATTGTATTCATTATTAGGCTAAGGGGTTACTGAACTCAATAATACTAATAACAATAAAAACTGCATTGACAGAAATGGTACAGTACTCACCTTGAGTAAAGAAAACAATGGCTGGAGACATACTGATTGAAAAAATACAACCCCCAAGAATCATACCTGAAGGGAAAGGGGCTCACCTCGAGGACAAACGGTCCACTGTTCGTTTGTACTTCCGACTACGTTTCTAAGACGTATAGTTATTATTCGTAAGTTAAAGAGATATGCTAAGCAGAATGTAGTTTCCTTGAACTCTACCTTATAAGATATCAATATCTATCACGATTCAAAAGTTGAATTTTCTTAACTCTCCTAGTGCTTATCTCAAGTTGTCAAATGTTTAGCAAACCTATAAGCAGAACTTGATTGACGAGATGTATCGTAATTAGAAGAATGCTGACCATATCTTGATCGCGTCATTAGATGAAAGCTGCTGAATAGATCTTAACCACGTCAATAGAAGAAATCTGACCATATCTTGACGTCAACATTAGAAGAAAGCTAAACAGATCTGGATCTCGTTATTAGAAGAAAGTTTACTATATCTTTATCTCGTCAAGAAAGCTGACCATATCTTGATCGCGTCATTAGATGAAAGCTGCTGAATAGATCTTAATCACGTCAATAGAAGAAAGCTGACCATATCTTTACCTCAACATTAGAAGAAAGCTAAACAGATCTGGATCTCGTCATTAGAAGAAAGCTGACTAGATCTTTATCTCGTCTAGAAAGTTGACCAGATATTGATCGCGTCATTAGATGAAAGCTGCTGAATAGATCTTAATCACGTCAATAGAAGAAATCTGGCCATATCTTGACGTCCACATTAGAAGACAGCTAAACAGATCTGGATATCGTCATTAGAAGAAAGATGAATATATCTTGATATCGTTATCATTTAAAAAAATAATCTTGATCACAAAATATCTTGTTATTAGCATAGTTAGATCTTATTGGGATTTGTTGAGTTAGTTGAGATTAAGCAATTAATTAACATGCACTAGTGCAATACTACGGGCTATTTTCAATAATCCGGGAACAATCACGACGGGAAACATCCATGGACAACGACTCTTAATTTTGGACCACGCCAGAAGGCGAGTACAACACATGAGCTCGCACATAACTGTAACGTCAGATTTCACGTGAGTCATTCCTGTCGTTGTTTGTTGGTCCTAGTTTCGGAAAAGCAATCAGCCGGTTGCTAATCCATTGTTCTTCCACTGAGCTACAGCCCCTCCAGGTCTTTACGGACGAGATATATCGTCGAAATCACTTGGAGTGATAATGTCTTACGAGTGTTAAAAGTACCTAAACTAAGGCATTTAGTGATATTGTATTGTTGTTGTTGTTGTTTCTTATGCCTACACTGTCAGACCGGAGGAGTGCCAGGCCCGTCGAAGACGGCAAGAGGTGAGGGGGTGCGGCTTCCTTGTTATTGAGCCCCATTGGGAGTAAGTCCGTCTTTGCTCTACATACATGACACATTCGTTTTACAGGATGGTCCCTTTCATACATTCATTCACTCACACATATCGTAATTTAGATCCCGATCAGAGGCCGATAACCCCCTGAACAGGTGCCCCCAGAGGTATTGATTTGGTTTGGGAACATGGGGGACTTTGTGACTACGACCTATTTAACGCGTCCCAGTCACCATTAGTGAACACGACGGTCTTTAGCCAGGTCGAAGAGCTGATCTCGCAATCATCAGAATTGCAGGCTCCACCTAGGACAGAACCCACAATCCTTCTGATGCGAGCCCGACGCTCTACTGACTGAGATACCGAGGCTCATATTGTATTGTTAACCATGCTACCATTAAAAATATTTGTCTGATGTAAAACACATTTTGGTCTAAATTCATCGTTATTCCCATTTTGTACAAATTAACAAAAAAATGCATAAATTTACAGAGACATACTTTGCAACATGTACTTTTATTGAACGTCACCTTGAACTACTACCAATCTATATCACTATTCATATCTTAAAATTTCTGGGCAATTCAAAAATGTACCGCCAATAAAGCCTTGAAATATTCAATTCTTTTCAATGCATGCGCAATTATATTGAGATTATATTAAAAGTTTCAAAGTGGAAGACCTGAATGATCGATTTCTCACTATAGAGGAAGAATATAGAGCATTTTTGCACCAAGGGGGGGTTAACGTGATTTCAATGGGATACCATCTGTTCTCCGCGTTAATCACCGAGCGAGCCTAAAGTCAGGTTTAAAGTTTTTAGTCTTAAGAAATTTTACTCTTAGCTAACCCCATTTTCTTCAGAGTCGATCGATCAAGTAGGGTATGGTATTTTGGGTTTAATTTATTCTTGTTAGTTCAGAGCCTCTTATTTGCATATCGCCTTTTTTTCAGGCAGAGAAGCGAGTGAGATCGGTAAATAAGGGATAAAAATTTCTGAAAGTTGAAAGGAGGTGATTTTCCTGTGAAAGGCTCCACTTTTACTTAGAAAAAGATTTTTAAGGAGTTGGATGGTTTTTAGTTATTTTGTAAAGATAAAATAATGGACCATCCTACGAACAGATTAAACTCTAATTATAAATGATCAAGCAGCTTACTGATAGAAGGATATTGTTCAAACATTTTACAATTTTAATGAGAGAGAAAAGCTTTTACTTTCAGACAGATATTTTATAATGATGTATTTGTAGGAAAATTCCATCAGTCTATATACAAATTCCATTGTACGGCCTCTTAGCACAAGACATTATGAATATTAATTTGGACTAAAAAATCCTCCATTAAATTTACATTCATGTCCATAAATTCAGGATAATGCCAGCTCCGGCAAATAAAGGGTCAAAAACAAAACAAACGTGACTTATTCATAAAGCCCATATGTTAAACAAAAGATAAAGAACAAAAAAGATGGTGTATATATGATACCATTTATAAGAACTACGAGTTTTGCTCACTGGAGTAATTACAAAAATTATCGACCCTACAAAAACTTAACATGACATGGTTGGTATGATGGTTAATACATTGTACTTCTCCCAGACGATGAAATACAGTTCGTACAACACCTAGGCATGCTTAGGATCAAATTATCAAGCTGATCTTGGAGAAGATCAATCCACTCAGCAAGCAATGCTCTCGGAAGTTCCGTTACACATGTAAGAGGTGGTTGACGGGCTGCATCTCGTCGGTAAAGCATATCCCACACATGCTCTATCGGATTCAAGTCAGGTGCAAATGCTGGTCATTCCATACGGGTGATATCCTCAGATTCAAGGCATGCGTTTACAATGTTTGCTCGGTGAGGACGGGCGTTGTCATCCATAAACACACAAATTCTGCATCCATGGCTCTCTTAAACAAACGTACATGTTGTTCCAGAATGATGTCCTGATAAATTTGTACTCTCATGGTTCCGATTTGAACATGTAGATCTGTTCTGGAGCCCAGTATAATTCCTCCCCAAACGAGCAATCCTGCACCACCGTAACAGTGTCGTTCAATGATGTTGTGTTGGTGGTAGCGGGTACCTGGCGTTCTCCATATTAAAATCTGCCGTGAATCAGCTAAACCTGGACTCTTCGGAAAACATCACACAAGCCCGGTGTGACGATGTACACATTAAATGTTCTCTGCTTCAGGCTAACCGCTGGCGACAGTGAGTTGCCGTGAGCGGAACACATCTGAGAGGCTTGCGAGCATATAGACCAACGTGTCCCAAACGTCTGTAAACGATTTGCCTTGAAACTGTCGTACACGTGGCTGAAGATAGTTGAAGAAAAAGGTCGGATGCTGTGCTCCGTCTGCTTCTTATTGCAGTTAATACCAAATACCGGTCATCAGTCAATGTTGTAACTCGGGGAAGACCTGTACTGTAACGTCTAATGACATTCCCATCATTTTGGAATCGTTGCTAAAGCCTAGAGATGACACTTTGGGCGATCCCAAGTTCCACTGAAACTTCCGTCTTACGCCCACATTCCATACGTCCGATAATTATATAACATAAAAATCATCGACATGCGTCCTCTGTGGCATAACTATTCGGTTCTGACACTGAGCGGCTTACAGAACACTTGTGAACAATTTTACTTCTTTGTTACCATTCCTTAAATACACCTCACTTACACTCTCGTCATTGTGACGTACTATCGGCGTCATCTGATGGCTTCCTGTAATTTGGATATTATACTTGAAAATGTGTGGAAAATTTTTGATTTAGAGTTCGATTTCCGTGTGATTCTGAATTATCCTTAATTTATGGACATGAGTGTACATCTCTTTAAGGTTTCTACTCTCTTTGTACTTTATGTATTTATACTATCTGTACTGTAACAATGTTAAACAACTGGGGTGTATAAGTTTTGGCAGGAAGGATATTTTAAGAAATCTGAATATTGTATAAAAAACAAATATTCTTTTATTTCTCGGTTATGTATTATATACAGTGCTGGTCTGTTGAACAGACAATTTTAAAACATACCAAGAGTCTCCACCGGAGACTTAACTCCCAAAATCTAGGGCGTCGCTAGTACGCCCTCGAAACAACGACCAAACTCTTCTCGAATCTGTCAGAGCATCCTCTTCGCTGACCCAGCACTCTCCGCTCCAAGCCTCGAAGCTCCAGTCCGTGGGAAAAACCCTTGGGCAGTTTTCCACCGCCTCAAAACTCCAAGAGAGGAGCTCCCCTGCCTTTTCAGTTCAACAGAGGGGCTGGCCATTGTCCGACAAGGAACGATTTCAGCCGGCCAGGCGACTGGTGAAACAAGAGGTATTTTTATCACTACGCCACAGTACTATAATTTTAATGATAATATAATTAACATAGGTATCGGAGATCCTTTAGGGTCACCCACAATCATACCAAAACCATGCTTTTCCCACTGTGGGATTCACAAGTATTACCCTATTCTACAAAGTGCAGTTTCTTTTATGACTCCTAGGTAGTTTTGATCTTATACACTAATATAATCTTTCCTAAAATTCTTTCAGTCAATGGATGTAGTTCTTAACCTCCTGGGGGTTGTCTTGATTAGGTATATCGTATTTATTAAGTAAAGCAAACTGGATCTTGTAGGTCAAGATATTTCGTCATTAGAAGAAACCACCAACAAGAATCCTAACGAAGAAAACTGACCATACCTTGATCTCATCACCATCAAAACAATGGACGATACCTTGATGACAAAATATTTCGTCATTAGCAAAATTGGTCAGACCTCGATGGTCAAGATATATCATAGGAACGACTTGGTGGGTTGTCAATATGTATATCTTGGGTTAAAAGCTGTAGTACACCATTCATATATCTTGTATAGCTCAAAGAGTTAGAGTTAAGCAACAATTAGGAGGAGACATAGACTTGAAATATCATTCATGGACTTAATATATGTGTATGGACTAGAAATATACAGAATACTTCCAAACTTAGAATGCACTAACTTGAAGATAGATTGGGAACACAAAATTGAACCGTATTGACAAGGCATGTATGTCCGCACCTGAACGGGTTAAAGGGTATACTAAGGAACAGGAAGAAAATACAGCATTTAACTGAATATAATTTTTATTAGGCTTACTGTAAGTTTGAGAGTAGTTTTAAACCAATGTCTCTCTCTCTCTCTCTCTCTCTCTCTCTCTCTGTGAAATAATCCATTTCGCACAAAGTCTGGATCAAATACACAATTATCTACTATTCGGTAACCAACAGCCAATGCCAGGTCCTTTCTGCCTTCCATCTATGAAATTGTTGCAAGATTGGAATCCTTACAGTCACGTTCAGGTTGCTTTGTCGCTCGTCTGTGAAACTGCATCGAAAAAGGCACCCTGTTAGACATAGTCAAGTTCCATTACCCGATCGCGTTTGATGCTGTATCGAGAAAAGCATTCCGACAACCTGATCGAGCATCTCAGTCCATACCGTGGCAAAGTGAGGACATTTGTGGTCACTACGGATTTAGAGTTAACCAGTCCGTTACATGACAGTGTTTCTTTACACCGAGTTTCGATCTCGCAACCCTATTAACTGAGTTACAAGGGCCCAGTAAATATCAGTGGAAAATAAATAAGAAAAAACGTTTAGAACCCTTAAATTTCTTTTTAATTAGAAAGTAAACCACGTTGTGTAGAAAATTAATTTACTCCCAAATGTGTTTATATCATATAATTATCTCTCTGTTATAAATAATTCATTCATAACTTTTCATCTTTTTATTTTTAAAGTTATCATCAAAATAAAATTTATTTTTTCACTGTAGTTAATCTAACATTCATCACTGGTATCACCTCAGACTTTTCAATTAACTTAAAAACATTGCATGATAGTTCAAATTACAAACCTCAATATAATTGCGCTCTTTCAGAACTTCATTTCATAAAAAGTAAATATTTTTTCGGAGAAAATAATGGTGGCGTGTATATTCCTATACCTTCAGTTTAATACCTTAATTTATTAAGAAAGTAGATGTTAATAAAAACAACATTTCTTAAGGTTCTAATATATTTGTATTGCATGGAAATCCTTAATATATGAAATATTCTCTTGGGCTCGAGATTTTAATTACGTAATTATACCAGATTTGATGAAAAACACTGGGAAATCTCATTTCGGTTTTCATGGGAAGTTTTTACTATCTTCATCATAAAAATGCAAATAACGATCCTTTTTAAGTGATGAATATTTATATGCTCGATACGATTTTTCTTTGGAAATTATTCCCACGATGGACTTAAGACAATATAAAATATTCACAAAATGAATGAAGAGTGAAAGCAAAAAAATAAAAATGGAGTCAGCATTCTGTGTAAAACCATAACAAAAAAGAAACTTCTTTCTTAAGTTTAATGTTATGTTAAGTAATCTAGAGAGAAATGAATATTCGAATGTTCTCATTCGCGTTAAAATGGTTTCCATTAACTGTTTCGAAGTTTTTTTAAAACACAGTTTTGTTCAGTGTTACGCATTGCCATTTTATTAGAGGTACTTCGGCTTTTATGTCTGTTCTGAATATCATCAAGCATAAAATTCTAAGGAATTACATTTTATCCTCATCTGTTTCACACTAGTAATTCAATTTAGCGCAACTATTTCCATTAATTTCTAATGAAACAGCACAAGGCGTTTAATGGCCGAATATTGCATAGAATACATCATATGGGAGGAAATTTGAATTTATAAAAGTGAAAATCTACTATTCCTTGTGGCAATATAAAATATTGTAATTTTTTTTGCATACAAAAATAAAAGGAGGTGTTGAGAAACTCACATTGTGTTTTATTTATTTTAGAACAGCTTGAAATATGCTAAAATGTCTAAGTTTCTAAGTAATTACATACAATGTAAATGAATACAAGTACTAAAATGAAAGAGATAAGAAGTTATAAAATGCAGTCTAAGGACAAAGTGCCACAACAAATAAATAAAAAGTAAAATATAAGTAGCACATGTTAAACTGAGTAACAAAAGGAACAATGTATTGGTACACAATTTGGTCTTTTTTCTAATTTACAACCAGCAATCAGTTTTCAAGGAAGCATCTAAACTAACTTCAGTAATTTGTACGACAGGCCACTCAAGAAGTACGTGATTTAAATTAAAGGGTGTCCTTGAAGCTTGTATACCTCCCAGAATTTGAAATGCAATCCCATTGTTTGAATTATATTTAATTCACTCAACCTCTTCACTTCACACATTTTCAAAACTGCACCAGATTCCTCTTGCAAGAATTTGTAGCAAGCACACAATATAGACTACCATACAATAATGGACCGGTTGCCAGCGGATTTGCATAATATCCGACTACTTGTTTGGAGGTGTTTTTCGTGCTATAGCATGCGACCTATGCATGTTGTTCCTGGTAATTTGAACGCCGACGCCTACATGAATATTTTGGACAATCAGGTTCTTTCTAAGCTCTAACAATTTTATGGAATGGACGAATGTTATTTCCAGAACGACAACGCTCCATGTCACGTTGAAGCCTCTGTCAAGCAGTGGTATCCAGATATGGATGTAAAACGTCTTCCCTGGCCAGCTTAGAGTCCCGACCTAAACCCCATAGAACATTGTGGGACGTGTTAGATCGACGCTTACGTACCAGGGAACCACGTCCAAAATCTACAGCTGAGCTGGCGACATTCTTGCAGCAGGAATGGACACATATACACATAGCTGAATATCAAAACCTTGTTGAAAGTATACCCAGAAGGTTTGCTAGTGTAATTGCAGCACGTGGGGGACTATCCCTCTCTTATAGCATGTATTATTCCCCCTTTAAACAGTCAAACAATCTGCACGGTCCATTATTGTAGGATAGTGTACATGATTTTTGTCAAATAAATAATAGTTTACAACTCGTCCATACTCTCAAACCTCAGAAACTCCTCAAAATTTGGATTATATCGATGTCTCTGTGAAAAACAGTTACTGGATGAATAGGAATCGGTTCCATTGCAAAAATGTGTTCCTTTGGACTTGGTCTATGTTATACCTTGACCAAAGAGATTAGTAAAAACAAAAAAATAGTACTCCGAAGAAGTTCAACGTATTAAATTACAAATATATTTTGCCTAATGGACATTTAATCCTTTTTTAACCGTGCCATTGAAATATTGGCAGTTTCTAACAAAAAACGTCATGATTACTAAGCAAAATATTCATAAATTTACACACTCAAAACTAAACAAGATAATTACTCATCAAAGGTATTACGATTACTAACATTTCAAACAAGTTATGAATTTTCCTCTAAGATATAACATAGCGAGTTACATCCAGTTTAATTCCTCTCAAACAGAACAACATTTCAGAAATGTAATCTATAAGAGTTTAAAAAGTCCCCTTCTTACAAAACTGCAGATGTATACTTTTGATGTCATTTGTAATTCTGAAGTTATTCCCCTTTTATTGTTTCAGTGCAGTAAGGCCTTTTCTGACCAAAACATCATGTGATTGCTAGGTAGAATATTCTTTAAAGTTATACCAAGAAAATAAAATCATATTACCCCTAATGAAGGGTACCATGCTTTAACCACCATTACGGACATCCTCTGAATTTTCTTTCAATCTATATTCCAGAGTTTTAGATACAGAGTTAAATTCCTCGTAAGCAAGACATCCGTTCTGAAATACAACTGATGAGAGTTAAAAAAATCTTCTTACAAACGATGTCAGCGTATAATTTAGAGAAGTCATTCACTAATTATGTAACCATTCCTCTTGTAAGAAGGAATAATATGACCAAACCATCATGCGAACGCTAAGCTAAATGTTCTTTAAATTTAAAACCCGCAAAATAAAATCAGATTACCTCTAACGAAAGGCACGATGATTTAACCACTATTACGAACAGGCTCTGAATTTTCTACCAGGATATATCCCTAGAGTTAAATCCAGCGTTAAATTCCTCGCGCGCTGGACAGCCCTTCGGAAATGCAACCTAAAAGGGTTTCGAAAGTCCCCTCCTCACAACACGGTGGCAGTGTATAATTGAGAGAAGTTCTCCGAGACAAGTCCCATCCCCCACCGCTCCAGGTCGTCCGAATCACCATCCTTTTGGAGCGGGGAACGTGTGAAGACTTAAGATGGAGCTATAAGGAGGCATTTAGATTCATTCTGGACCAGCTTTCGGGATTTGGGGTTGATTCCAAATGAGATGGCATTGGTAGTTCCCTTCCGCTTAATGGTCAACGTGTAGACATCCCACGGGCTTTCCGTAAAGGCTGTGTGTCTTGCTTAACTCTTATTTTATTCGGAAATAAGTCCAAGATAGCGAGGGTAAGGTGGCTCTAAAAATCAATAGGGACTTTTGACATCAAAGGTAATACAGGAATAGAAGGTTACAGCCCGTTCGGTTATGAACTAATTCCTTAGAATTGCTGGATATTTATTAACTGGTTTGCATTTAGTGAAGCACAATTTATGACCTTTTACCATCCTTCATGGTTATTGTAAAATCAGAAATGTTGTTATAATTAATTCGTGTTGAAAATACTTTTTATTTTTATAAATTCGTTGATGTTCTGTTGGAACGGGGAACGTGAGAAGACTTAAGATGAAGCTAGAAGGAGGCCTTTAGATTCATTCTGGACCAACTGTCGGGATTTGGGGTAGATTGCAAATGAAATGGCATTGATTGTTCCCTTCCGCTTGATGGCCATCTTGTATACATCCCATACGTTTTCGGTAAAGGTTGACATGCTCCTTTACCGAAACCGAAACGATCTTATTTTGTACAGAAATAAATCCAAGCTACAGCGGATGAGGATGTTCTAAAATAAAAAAGAGACTTTCTACAACAAAGATGATGGTAAAGATGGGGTTACAGCCCCTTTGGTTTGAAACTAACTCCTTGGATTTGCGGACTGGTCCACATTCAGCAAAGCAATATTTGGGTTCAGTTACGGTTGGGATTGGTTAGTTGTCAATTTAGAGAAGTAACAGGTTTTGCATCATTTATGGTTATAGCAAAATCGGTTATGTTGTTTTAACTATTTTGTACTGAAAATTAATTTCAATTACTATAAATTAGTTGTTGCTTTGGAGAGAAGAACCTGTGATCTCATGATGTGGTGCTATTCTAAGTAAAGAATTTACTTATGCTAAAACTGCCTGGGTATGGGTTACACAAATTTTGTGCACACATATACATGACTTGATTTTACTTTCCTGATAAAATGTTTAATTACTGCATTAGTAAACTTTATTAATTTCGTATCATTAGAATAAAAGATTTTCCAGCAATATACAGTATTGAAATCCTACATTCGTGTGTTAACTCCACGAATGTGTGTAAAATAAATTGCATAAGCCTTACTCATTTCATTAAAAAACTGCTTTTTTTGTGTACACATAAGGATTTGAAGTGTTTTCTATGGAAACTAGGGGGGGGTAGGGAAAGTCATAAAAATTATAGGACCATCTAATAAGTTTCAGTTTTGTAAGTGCAAGTATTTTCAAAATTCTCACGAGACAGTCACTGTGACTATAAACCGTCTAATTAAAAAAAGCAGTGAGAGAAGAAATTGCACACATGCACAATTTTTCCATTTACGTTTTATGTAAAAATTTAAAGCCATTAAGAGATGAAAGACAAGTTTTATGATGCTCTTCTGAAACGTAAATTAATTTTTTCTTTCATTCCCTTGAGTAACATCGTGAAGATTACACAAGAATCGTGCTTTATTTATCCAACATTGGCGAAGTAAATCATTAGTATTTCCAAATAACTATCAGAAACAGAAGTCATTCAAAGAAATGAAAAATATTCAAAACAGGACTTCCCAGAAGCAGGTTGTTGAGAATAGTATTAATTTCCTGTTTAACTCGGCGTATGTGTGACTTCACGGATCGAACTAAAACCAGTATACGCCTCTCTGTGAACTGTCTCAACATATCAGTTTACCAAACTGTATTTTTCAAGATTTCCATGAAATGAATTGTTGTTTAAACTTGGAATACTTTACATGTATGGTTTTTTTAAACCAATAACATACTTAACTATATAAATTTAAAATAGTTATACTGAAAGCAAATTTCTATTGTTATATACTGTTTCTTAGGCTTGAAGTTTGTAATTAGATTATCCGATTTAAATCGACTAATTTGTAATAAATATTTGTTATGCCTACTGTATAGTTTAGTCATTATTCTAGTATATACATACTTGATTGCACCATGACACATTGAACGGTTCTCACAACGCTATGGATCCATTAGGATATATACAATGCGTATCCCTCTTATCAACATCATGTCATCTTCCGTAATCAACGGGTTTCGTCTTGTTAGCTGATATAATTGCATATGAGGGCATTAAATACCACATACGTGTATTTGTAATTGTATAAATGGATACGGGTGAGGAACATTAAAACACAGAAACTATTCATACAATCAGAGAAATTAACAATACTTTCAAATAGGCCAATCGCATTATTATAATGTTTCGTAATTGCTTACAACTATTGATCGTGGCTCTGATTTAGATCCTTATTCGAATCCATTTATAATGAATTATAATAGTATACGAATATGTAGATACCATATCCCCCTGGAAATAAAATAAAATTGATCGAAAAAGCAAAAAACATCCTTTTATGTATTCCATATGTTGTTAATTCTTATTTGCGGTAACATGGCAAAAATTCTGCACCTCGTTCATGTTCCCACAGATAGCATCTCAGCTTCAATTTAAACTACATCCCATATTTAAAAGGTGGTATTTTTTAGGGTCCACAAAAGCAAAGTTGATAGAATCGCAGGTTAAAAAAACGGAGGGTTGCAAAATCGAAACGTCCTGCATCCACAGACGATCATTTATGTTGGCGGTTTTATACGTGAAATCTATAGTGGACTCACATGTTCTCTTACTGGTATGTTATGGAAGTTGAGATAGTCAAGTGCTAGCTCGAGTGTTGGCATCGTTATCTGAGTATGGTTCAAATGACAATGTGTTGTACTCGGATCCTTTTATACAATATTGATACCGGTCCGTCTCCAATTACCATTGTGGTGTTCCAATACGATGTAAATTCACCTATAACGATGTTTTTGACGATTAAACATTTTTGTTTGATTATTTCACGTTTTCATTCTACCGTTGATTGCTAACTTACATATTTACCATTTCTTTCTGACATCAGGATGGTGAATTAGACTAACTGGAGAACTTTGAGCTATGCTATGTAGATTTAGCTATATTATGCAGCTCCATAACTCTAACACTCCAAATGTTTTGATGATATATCTCGTACAAGACTGTCGATTTTACTGAGGACCAGTTATATCGTGGCTATAAAACTACCCTACTATTCTAAGGGGTATGAAGTTCCAAGTAGGCAAAGAGGATTGTAACTTGGCCACAATTGGTGACTTTTTCTAACATTTTTTCGCACTAGAGAGAGGCTATACCATAGCAGTTTTCGACGGAAAGATAAACCACCAGGTGTGTGTGGGTTAATCAAGCATTACTTTAACAGTCTGCTATAATCTAAACAAGCTATTTCCCATAAATTGTAGTAATCCTCCTGTAATACATAAGCACGAAATATTTTGTACTAAAACATCGCGCCTCCAAAAACAACATGCAACACCTCCTACTATGAAAAACAATTAAAAAAAGAACCTGAAATTTGTCTCAGCCCTCCATTAAAAGGAAACCCGCAAACATCGTCCGATCACTTGTCCATCCTGCTTCTCTCCCCATCTCCATACATGGAACCGTCCGCAATTCGTCAGCCATAGGTTTAAACTGAAGCCAGAGGTCTGTAAATGCTGATCATGGAATGCACTTTCCGCATAGAATTAATTACCATTCTATCGATGGACCAGTGAATACTCTCCATGAAGAATGTTTGAACTCCCAAATTCTTAATGGGTTCGATGAATAACCATTAGTCGGAGTACATTGATGCTTTTGGCCGCTCTGATGAAAGAGCCCGTTTCAAACAATGACTCCGACTCCTTTCACTGTGCAAAATGTGTATGTAGAAATGGAGGTGAGATTGGTAAAATTCCAACTAAAATATAATAGTTGATAATGCGTGTTGGAAGAAGGTAGTTCTTGGAATTATTGTTGAATTGCTTTTATGAGCTGAAGAGACAGGAAAGAAAGTAAGAAATTAACATCGACGTGATTCGAATTTGGTGTAGTAATTTAATTGATTTTGGTTTTAGTTCCGTATTGGATTGCTATGTAGGATGAGATATAATGAATACAGTCTTGTATCATTTTATTGAGGAAGATGGGTTTGTTTTATCATCATTCATTGGGGTTAACCCATTAACGACTGACGTTGCGTTCTTGCAACATTAGTGAAAACATTTTTTTTCTTATTCTGTATTGCGTTTTTTTTATACATAATTTTTTTGTTTTTTTGTAGACAAAGCTTCAATGTCTCCAGGGGAAAAAATTGCATTTCTCTCAATGCAATATTATATAAAATAAATTTCTAAAATTTTCATTTTTTTACTTTAATTTTGAAAAAATCTCTCATATGGCTGAATAGTTCAAAGGACTTCATGAAGAGACGCTTATGTTTTGGAAACATAGGTCTGCAAAATGGCATAAAAAATAAGGTTACTCTTTTATCTTTGTTTTAATATGCATTTTTTTAAATGTTGCGAAAACGCAACGTCAGTCCAAAGCAGTGTCTTTATGAACATTTTTCCGGAAATAACGGATGTCGAAGAAAACGGTTTTTAACTGTGAATGAAGCTTTAGAATATATGAGAGTTAGATCATGAAGATGTTTCTGAATTTTTATCAGATGAAGACTGTCAAGGTCAAGTAGATATAGTTGTGATTCCCCCCCCCCAGGACCTCCTGACCGATGAGGAATGTATTGATGACGATATGTTAGGAGATAATTTGTCGTGACCGAAAGACATATCTGGTGATATCGAACTTTTTTCTTCAGAAAAACTTTAAAATTTATCGGATTCATCACGAAATGATAAACATTTGTCTAAATCACCTAAAAAATATATTACTTGGAAAAATTTGCCTCCCGTATACACACTAGTGCCTGCTGACAAAGAAACCGTAGAAAAAGCAAAAAAAGGAAGTAAATATACAAAAATTGTATGATCTAGAGCCAGCAGATGTATTTTTACAATTATACAATCATAATATTTTGGAACATATTACTCAAGAAAGTATAAATATATGCACAACAGAAAATCTTCAAAATTTTTCCTCTTTCTGTTCCTATATTGAAGCGTTTTATAGGATTTCTGATTTACATTGGATATGTATGTTTTCCTCAAGAGAGTCTTTACTGTTCAGTTGTATAAGATGTCAATTGTCCATTACTTCGTACAGCACTAACACATTCTATGCATACTGCTATCAAACAGAATTTGCATTTAGCGGATAACAATGTGTTGGATAAAACAGATAAAATGGCTAAAGTTCGTCCGTGTGTAAACATTTTAAATGCCAATTTCATGCAGTGGCTTGTGTTTTTTCATTAAATCTTTCTATCAATGAAGAAATGATACCTTATTTCGGTAGAATACGTGCAAAATGTTTCTGAAAGTAAAACCCGTTCATTTCGGGTATAAAGTTTGGCGTTTGTGTTTTTCTGAAGGGTACTTATACCATTTTGATACATACTCAGGTAATTATGCAGATAAAACGACGGATCTGGGTTAAGTGGAAACGTCATTTAAGTGTAGTCTAAGTTCCTTCAAAACATTATGTATACTTTGACAACTTTTTACATCCCATATTTTGTTGTCGAAATTGAAAAAGTCATGGTTTCATGCCACTGGAATGATCCGTGACAACAGATTAGGAAAATGTGCTATTACACCTGTAATCAAAATGAAAGAAGAACAACGTGGAACACATGACTTCGTCTTTGATAAGGAACATAGTATCGCAGTAATTCGTTGGAACAAAAATTCCTTTGTTACTCTATGGCCACCAACTTTGATACAATTAATCCATCTTCAATGGCCTAGAGATACTAAAGAAAATAAATAAATCCGCATCTGTAAAGCAACCTAAACTCATCGGGTATTATAACAAACATATGGGTGGGGTGGACCTGTTTGATAATTTCGTTGTAATGTATAGAGTTCAAGTAAACGGAAAGAAATGGTGGTAGCCTATAGGATCCCAAAAGTCATACTATCGAGAAATATCCAACAAACCAAAGAAAAAGATGCAAAAACTGCAGTAGCCGAACAATAAATGTATGTAAAAAATGTAATGTGCCGTTACATAGCAAGTGCTTCAAAGATTTTCATCTTTCCCAAAAGTAGTCGCTTTTGACTGACGTTGCGTTTTCGCAACATTTTGTATCTGTTATACAAATAAATGGTTTTTTCATGTTACTTTTTTTTCTCTTAATAAGACTCTAATCCGTCTAAAAAAATGATTTTTGTACATTTCCTTCAAGCGAAAAGTAGTGCTGTCGTTAATGGGTTAAAAAATGATTTCAAGTTTATTTGGACTATGTTTCGAATCTGGTTCATATGCGAAAGAAGAAGGTTTTGGATGAAAAAGTCATTTTCATCTCGATGACGTTTTACTATTCAAAACGCGCATAACATTTTACGCATTAAAAAGAAATGTAAATAAGCCGTGAACACTGTATTTTGTTCAATAGCAATATAAAAACATAGTACTTTATTTAAATATGTCAAATTAATAAAAAAGAAATTTCGCAGAAACTTATTTAGCATTAATATTATACAACTGAAGTATGCATAACGAATTTACGCCAAACTGTAACACTACAGGAATATGTGAATATACAACATTTGCTAAAAAGCTGAATATAGAAGATTCATGCAATTTGAACACTCACAATCTTGGAAAATATTCCAAAATATTTTCTCATTCGAGTTCTAAATGTTTTCATGATCGACTATCTTTCAACAGAGCACCTATATATAGAGAAGTACCTTACCATAGCTATCTTAAAATATATTTCTTTTACAGCTTTTAAAATTCTTCTACCGTGAAATATACTATTCAAGAAGTTTTAGTATTATTCTACATTCAAATATATTTCTTCTACAATTTTTATGCAACAGGATAATAAGTAGGTAACAAGAACACTTTTACAAGAAGACATACTTGAGTAAAGCGGATTGATCAAGTAAACTGACCTACTTGATGAAAGAAATGTGATTTAATTATAAATGTTTAGAGTATTTTAAATAATACTTTTAGTTACAGTATAGACACATAGTAAAAGAAGATGGTGCTAGTTTAGACGAAATTCGTTTTTGCCTTTGTATTCCCATTTCAATTTGAGTTTAATGGTATAAAATCATTTATCACTTTCTCGAACAGGAAAAAAAAGCGAAAAATATGTTAGACAATGAAAAAAAAATCAATATTTTGAAAGATTTCAAAACATAATGTTAATATTTAACTCGTAAAGTATGTAATGTGGGTATATCTGTCAAACTGTAAAGAACCATATAAATATTCACCCCTAACATGTTTTAGAAAAATTAGTTGTTGTTCAAGAACCTTAAATCTTTAGATAGCTTCAATGTTTTTTTAGGAGTATTACTATGTAAATTTCTTTGAAGTTTACATTTTTCTACCCAAATTTCATAAAGTTTAATACGTAAATAATTTTATTTTAGTTTAGTGAGTTTAAATGTACAATGCTATATTTATTATCACACAAGCATCCACGTGTCTATCAGCATCTACATCCTTAGGTCGTACCAGTGAACCTGGAATAACACAGCAATGACCAATGATTCTCCGTCCCTAATACTAGGGATCACAAGCCGGTCAATCACACCATTTCCAAAAATCTTAACATGAATGACCGTTCACGCCTTATTTCAATAAAATAAGACATTAAAAATATTCTGTATGGTTGGTTTTATGTTTTAAGGCTCAAGGGTCATATTTGTATAAGCCATTATACAAATATGCACCATTATATAATATACATATGTGGCGTCTAAACTCTGCTCGAAACAAGTAAATATGTAAACATTTTACTTGAGTATTGAAAATATGAATGCAATTCAAGTACAAATATTGAATTCTGAATATGAAGGCTAGCATAATTTAATTCAAGTGAAAATCTTGAATAGTAAAAATGTCGACTTGATTATTTACAATTCAAGTACAAACCTCGAATTTCAAATATGATGACTTCCATATTTTCAAAACAAGTAGACAAACCTTGAATTGCAAGTATGAAAGGCCTTATTTATGGATCATAATTGCAATAACCTATTAATGAAATATTGAATTCTGAATATAAAGACTTGCATAGTTTAATTCAAGTGAAAATCTTGAATTGTAAAAATGTCGACTTGCTTATTTACAATTCAAGTACAAACCTCGAATTTCAAATATGAAGACTTCTATATTTTCAAAACAAGCAGACAATCCTTGAATTACAAGTATGAAAGACCTTATTTATGGATCATAACTGCAAAAACCTATTAATTAAGAGGTTAAATGCTAATTGAAAATGATAGTTAACAGAACATAGTACACGATGCATGATCACCACTATCATATTTATCGATGGACAATACATTTTCAAGAGGCTCTGTCTCAGAAAATTTTCATAACACTTATCCTGCCTTTCAAAATCCCACCCGCCATTCCCCCTATTGAATTCTATGAATAACTAACTGCGTCTTTGGTTTCGAATAACGTCCCCATAACAAATCTGCGTCACTCCATCAATCAAGCCATGTTTGAATAACTAACTATGCTTCCAAGTTCATAAATATTCAGGCGGGATGGTCTATAACCATCCGTCAAAACTGCTATTGCTGTTACGCCATTTATTGAACTATTATTCTTCGCCATTATCTTATATTTGATTGAAGGATTTATGCTTCTTGAAGGATTGTGTTTCAAGAAAAATTTTGAAATAATATTGGGAATGTACTTTACAATTGTTTAAAGATTTTTGTTATGAAAACTATATTAAAAATATATACAATCTGTGTAATAATTTTTTTTTTAATTCAGCTGTCTTTACGTGTATAGTACATTTTTATTTAAGTGTAATTTGGGATAAGTAAATTTACTTACCATTTTGGAATGATGCATGGATTGTATTTTCTCTTAAGACCTGCATGTGTAGCTCCAAACGTATTAAGCATTTTAATGTCAGAATTTCGTCTTCAAATTATAAAAAAGGGTTTTGTAAATTAAAAACATTAAACGTGAAAACATACGTTTAAGGAAATATTAACAGCATAATAAAATTTTCTAATATAATAAAACTAATAAAATTGTAATTATAAGTAAGCGGTCTGGATTATTTTTTACTTTTACCTAAAATTAACGAATACAAGGGAAATGAATTGGGTTTAACAAGTTTTATTAATCTATACAAGAAGTAGTTCCTTCATTTCAACATTCATTTGTTAAAAGAATCGTAGGAAATTTTCATTTGATTAATGCTGTAAGTTGTTTCGTTAAAATATCTCATTCATTAAGAGTCGTCCAGCTTTGTTTCTGACGAGATATCTCTTCATTTTTTTCTGGCAATATTTTTGTGATAACGAGATAAACTCTGGCCAGTTATCTTCTAATAAGAAGATATATTGTCTATAAAGCTCTGGTCAAGCTGGCCAATGATGAGGTAACCAATTGAAATAACCACCAGGAAGGATAAGAAGATCCACACAGGCTAAGAATACTTTGTGTTGCAGACTGGATATGATTTGAACTCTCAAATTGTTTATTCATGAATAATCATGACAGCAAAAATCACAAATCAATTCAAAATACATGAGTGATACATCAATGAATGACCGAAGTCATGAATGAAGTTCTAAGCAATTACTTGCTGATAGCTTTCCAATGAAGGATATCCATTTTACCTTATTCATAATGCGTCATTTTAGATCATATATGCATCACTACCTCATGCAGCGGATATGAACTCCATGTTTGACTATTGTGTCAGAATCATTGAATTTCTAAAAGGACTTACGAGTTTTGTTCAATGCACATTCTTTTGAATTATTGAGAATATAATACATTTAAGGATATAAAATCCAAGAATATGATGAGGGTTTGTGTGAGTACTTATAAATTCCGATTGGATCAATAGTAATTCCCGTTCTTTTCAATACAAAACAAACAGCTATTTTTTTTCAAATGTTGTAAAAATATTTTAATTGGATACATCTTCAATTTTCAAGAGTATGTAAATTATTAATTACGGAATTAATGCTACAAAGTGAAGTCAAAATAATTTACAATGACACCCATAATATTTTCTATTAGACAGACCAGTGCTTAGGATCTGTGTTGGAGTTTCGTAATTATTGAAATATATCGTGCGTGATGCAAGCGTCCGTTACAACATACATTTAAACCCATTTACAATTAATATAGGTATTTATACTCATATTTCATACCTCCAATTGAATTGAAATTTGTAAAAAATATGTAATATTATTTCGTAACTTCAATCTGGTATTAAATCATATTTGCTATAATATGCATGATATACACTACACACTTCAGTTTTATCATTATAATTAGCATCTGAACAACCACTTCAATAACAAACTGTTAGGAATGGTTCGTTTGATAAATTGGTATTTGATTAGAAATACTGAGCTCTGAGGACATCACTTTATTGTATTTTCACGACAGCAACAAAAACACTTAGTTTAACATAGCCTGAGCTGGGGTCAACACATCGACCCCGCTTCGAGCACAAACAGGAAGTCCCCATTCTCCCCACTCCCCACTATAGTCTTTCGGTTGCAGTTAGAGGTGGTGATCTCACACCTCCCTTCCGAATTTGGACGTAGAGGTCAAAACCTTGAGGCTATACACAAAAATACTCTTAAAACACAAAAATACACTTAAAATACAAAAATATCAACAATTCATCATAAATCTGAGGAACAAATAAAAACACTTATCGACGTTACCAACAAATTATATTTGACACCACTAAGTCTTTAATCAGTCAAGTTATTCATGAAATAGTTCGAACTAGTGCAGTTTAAGCTAATTCTCCCCTTCAATGCATGCAATGTTCTAGAGTCGAATTAATCTGGCCTGTGCGTCTGAATGTGGAATTTTTACACCAGGACGATGTTAACGTGTAGTTTGTAACTCTGCAAAGCTAGAGTCCACAGTTGAAGTTTCAAGTTCTGTGGTGAATAATTGCAGAGGAAGTAAAAAGGATTGTTGTCCAAACTCACAATGATTTTCGACCCGAAAGTGTATTCCTCAAACTTTTTCAATCCAACCTTAATTGCGTATGCTACTCGATGAATATATGGCCAATATCTGCGAATATGTCAGTTTCAGGCTTGCATACCCGACAGATCATTCAATTCCCCCATCATCCAACTGACTCAAACAAACACCTAAACTGTTCTGACTGGCCTCACATATAAGTTAAGTCTGTAAGTTTACCTAGAATAAGATACATTAAAATTGGAGAACTGCACAACTTTTTTTCTTTAAAATATTGAAGAGTTATCGTCTTTATCTCCCAATTTATATATCCGGCATTTTCTTTTCAGTCAACACTGTTGACGGAAGCGCAATCAATTTTTGCAAAATTAGGCATCAAACTCCGGTAGTATGCAAACAATGCCTTTAAACTTTGAACTTGTGACTTGATAGTGGGTCAAATTATTTAATTGCCGTTACCTTAACAGGATGTGGTAATTAAGTTTGAGACTCTACTACATGACCTAGGTATTTAACTTTATGTTGAGGAAATTTACATTTGGCTATATTATCCGTTCAAACATACATGTCTAATTCATTTAATATTGCACCTACACACAAAAATAAGATTAATACCCCATGTTTTATAAGATATAGAAATGTCATCTAGATAAGCGTTGGAATAGTCCCTATATTTAGCTAGTATTCTATTCATAGTTCTTTGAAAGCTGTCTCCAAATAATCCAAATGACATTACCTTCCCTTGATATTGCCCACTTATGTGAGGTAAAATAAGTCAAATATCCGCTATCTTTATGCAAGGGTAGTTGCCAATATCCTCGTTGACAATCAATCGCAGTAATGTAATTTTGCGCTCCTACTTTAGCTAAGAAATTTCGAATGCGATGCATTGGAAATGCACTCTAGCAGGTATGTGAGTTAAACAGTCTAAAATCATGACACATAATCTCAATCCGACATTCTTTTTTACTACACCTTAAATCGGATGACTAAATTCCGCATCTGACGTTTCAATCAAATCCATATCTAGCTACTTCTGAATTTGCGTTTCTATTTGTTCCTGCATTGGCTTAGATACTCTGTATCTATGAATCGTTTTTAATTCGCTTCAGTTTTTTAACTTTACTTCTTGTATTCCAACCTTACACCTACCAATTTTCCAAGAAAAGAAATTAGGAAATTGCAAAATAACATCACGTAACCGTGATATATCATTTATTGTTAAGATCATTTGTTTCCTTCTGCAAATCCTCTAAATTATCCTGAAATATATTTGTTTTACCTTCCATGGTGTTTCTCGAATATCTTCGAAATCTACCTCTTCCTTGAAAACTACACCGATTACGAAACACGAAACTTTAATGTATCTAATTTTACTTGCATGAAATGTTCTTTGTCCATCATTCGGCATTTCTACACGTTAACTATTCTGTTTTACTCTTCTTAACAATATCACCGGTCCTTGCCCAACGTGCATACAATTTATTTGAAGAATATCAGGGGAGAGAAATGTTACTTTATCACCCTCTTTGAAATGCTTCATTTTAGTTTTCCGATTAAAATAACTCTCATATTTCTTTTGATTCATTTCGGCTCTAATCTCGGTCTTTTCGGCTATCTCTTATAACCTCTCCTTGTAATGTTCCTAAATATTCAGTTGCACCTTTAGTCATTCCATTGAATTCCGGTCATAAAATTTCATCTGTCATAGTGAATGTTAAAAGATTCAGAACACCTCGTGGTTTTCACCGAAACATCATTTAACCAATAACCAATTGAACTGCCTGAAATTGCATTATACGCCCAAAGACAAAATGTATGCTTTTATTCCAATTTTATGGATCGTTATAATTTCAAAATGAAGCATGTTCTTCAAAGTTTGGTTAAATCTCTCAATTAAACCATTACTTAGTGGGTAGTATACTAAAACGTGGAGCAACACCTAATATTTCCTCCAATTTTATGGTTAACTCGCTAGTGAAATTTGTCAAATGACAAGATGCATTTATTTCAAGAATTCCATACCTTTGAAAAATACCTAGCATGGCATCGTTAGCAGATCATGATTTTAAACAAACAGATTCTGCATAACGAGTATTTTTATCTATAATAGTTAGCACATACTTATGTTATCTAGCAGATGGAGGTCAAATTTCTCCAATACAATCAACATTAACAATTCCAAACGCTTTTAGGTCTTTTTACCTTAGTTATACGAGTTCTACCGGATCTAGTAACTACCCTTCTAAAATTACAGTCTTTACAGTTTTCGCAGTATTGTCTTATTTCAATCTTCATCCCTGGCCGTATAAATATATCCTTTATCCTTTCTAAAGTACGCTTAACCCTTTTACGGCGGTTGGTAAGATAAAAAGTTAATTTTTATAACTATTTTAAGTCGCCTTTAATGAGTTAAATCAATGATGTGCAGAAAAAAATAGCATTGGGCGCTAATTCTAAAATTGTGTGTATTTTTCCTTCAGGTAACACCAACTAACAAATGATGGCATCCAGCATATATTCTTCATGATTAAAAAAACAATCGCAGATTTTGAATCCCCTTTTCTTTCTTTTTGTGAATTGAATAGCTTCCCGTAATGAACTACCTTATCGTTGTTCAAATTCCAACTTCTCACTTTCCGATATTTTCTTTTTTCCGTCTTTCTGTGATATGAATTCCAACTCTGCATATACTCTATCCCTTTCGATCTCTAAATAATCCTTAATTTCTACCAAATCTCTTATTTCTTCATGCCCCATATTACAATTATCATCTTCCAATTCAACGATATCAGCAAAATTTTCAGTTTTCCCTCTGATGTAACTGCGTGTGGTAACAACACCTACCTCTCTAAACAATTGTTCTGAAAACATGAATAAATTTTTAAGCATTTAAGCGTTCAAATCATGCAGTGACAATAAACCTTCCTTACATAAAGTAGGTGAAATTTCACAACACATTTCTACTCCCGAATCTCCATCTCTGTTTCTACCCGATAACCTCAGATTCAAAACCTTAATATTTGTACTTGTTATATTTCCAAAAGCCCTTCTAATACCACTTGACCTTTCATCGGCTCCTCAGTTTCTCCCAAAAGTCCTTTGCAAACACGTGAACTCGACCCCAGTTTAAACCATAAAATCGGCTTAAACTCCCCCATTCTCAACTCAAACGTTCTTTACTCTCAGTTTGCCTACCGCCCCCACTGGTACTGATAATGATCTTCCCTCTAAGCTTAACCTAGGGCCAATGTATTCCCTTTTGACCTTGAGCTTCCCTGTTTCTTCATACCCTTCTCGTTTGGAAACGTTTCTTTTACGACTTTGAGATTCTCGACATAATTAGATGACCCACAAGAAAAGTATCGCTTCAAAAATTGTGCGTTGCCAATTGATTTTTCACTTTGGAAATTTAAACGTTCATAGGATTTGCATTTACATTTTAGTTTCTGAATGGAACTTCCAAAAACTTCCAATTTCTGTGCAATTCCCTTAGCACTAAATAATCCATCGCCCTCTTTATGTAATATATATGATATGTCCAACGACACAACGCTACATCCCAGCCTCCACAATGCGCTGGAAAATCAACCTCACTATCGATAGCGTCCTTCATGACGTCAGTATCTGATGAAGAAAATAAAAGCCCGCGCGTTACGAGCACTCGCTCTCTCTTGACTTTTCCCCTTTGACCCGATGTTGGCGCTATCCGTCGCGTGGCCTCCATGCCACTCCAACTATAGAGCCAATTGATTAGTGTTAATCTTTTTTTCCTACTCTGCAGAGTATAGGTGGTGGTTTATTTATTGGACGAAATGTCCCAACACCACTCTTCCAAAATTCCGCGTGACTCGTATCTTTCTCCGCAGTTAAATTTTAGCCCTAATTTTTCTTTAGCGTCACTTGCCATTTTTACCACATTTTCTAATTTGCTAATTAATCATTTGTGTTCCCCTTTTTGTAAAGTAATGAATGGATGTGTCGTTTTTCTAATGTGTTGATAAACTTTCGTTGTTATTATTAAAACCATTTGACTTATCTTCAGTGTCTATCCCCAATTCTCTTGGTGACATATGATCATCCATGCATACCATGTTTTTACATTAATTTCTTCGTTATTAAGATGTCGATATCTCCTGACCTGTAATTCATGTACAGGGATCTGTGAGTTGTTTCTACTAAATTTAAAATGTACACTATACGATCAAAATTGGTTAAGTCGTGGTCCTTAGTTTCGAACCTTCTCTTTTCACATCATTAATATTTATTGCATGCTTACCATTTAATTTCCTAAATAGCATTAGTTTTAAGGTTTACACATAATTGAGTGCAAATTAAAATTTTCATGACTGCTTCCGATCACAAGAATCAAAATGGCGTTCAGTTCAAATGAACAGCTAAAAATAGGTATGCTAATAGTAGCTATTTCGAGAAAGCTAATCGGTAATAGGTAAGGAATAATATTAAAAATGTATTACGTAACATATAGCTACAGTATTCTACAGAATGCATGCAACTGTATAAATATTAATTATATCAAGTAATAGTTTTCACAATTGTTCTTTCTTTCGTCACCTATTGCTATAAAAGAAATGTTAAACGTGAGGTTGAAAATAACTAATGTTTCACTAATTTTGTAATATTGTAAAAACGTTAGAGAACAACGTTCGTAGCAAATCGTATAATGTGGTTATTTTGCAATATTTTGCTGGTTATGTACGTCGTCTCCAAGGCAATGAACACATTTTTCCAGTTCGGAAAAAATTGGCAATGTAGATAAGGTTAATTTCATGTGGTTTATGTAATGGATTCTTATCCAATCGTTATGTTAATAATTGAACAGTCCCAACGATTATCAAAAGCTACTCTATCTTGCATTCTATAATATCGATTGTCATTTTATTTTTATAATTGTTTTCCCATTGAATGATAACAAAAGGTAGTTAAGGAAACCATTAACTGTGTTTCCAAATCATTTATACGAATATATGCTTGTGTAACATACGACTTTAACGAATTTAACGCCAAGAAAAGAAAATGTTTGATTTTTCCCAAAAAGTAAATAACAGCATCATATTTCAAGTGATCCAGACTCCAAGTGGATATTTCACACCATCAACTGTCGATGGGAAATTTCTTGAACTCTTGTCACATTCCCTTGGGTTCCGATACAATTTGGTTTTATCTTCAAACACAATCAATGGAGCGAATTAATGCAAGATGGAAACTGGACCGGAATGATAGGAATGGTCATCAAAGGTGAAGCTGATTTTGCCATCAGCTACTTGAGCATTACAGAAGAAAAAGGAAAGTTGTTGATTTCAGTGAACCCTATTCAAAAAGTGGCTTTACATTCAGCACTGACTTACATGAACTTCTGCCCAGACAGTATCTATTTTTGTACCCTTTTGATATCGTGACATGGATCTATATTTTGCTAGTCTTGTTTTTGTTACCACTCGTGCTCTGTAAAGTGTACTACACAAAAAGATCATACAGCGGTTTGTTTTCAATAATTTTTGGAAACATTGTGCCCCAGCCGTTATCGGATAAAGCATTCAATGGTAAAATACTCATTGGATTCTAGTGGGTATTAGCTTCAGTTATTTCATTGAGTTATTCGGCTGTCATATAATCTTTTTTGACCATTCCATTGAGTGAAACTCCTTTACAAACTTTCGACGATCTCGTAAAGGCAACTGTGAGTGGTGAAAATGTTTTTTTTTCACCCTTAAAGGCAACGCAGACTTGGCAAAAATGAAGGAAAGTGGAAATGGTCAAGTAATGCAAATCGCTCAGATGATAGAACACAATCAGTGGCTTATGGAATTTGAAGACTTTAGGAAGCGTTGGAACACACAAAGATATCGTCGAAGACAAGCCGTTGTAATTGCAAGGTTGGGTGGGAATTTGATCCATGGAAAACCTCCTATGTCCAGTAAATATGCTTCTGGACATGACGTCATATCCGATAACATTTCCATTGCTGTAAATAAGCGGTTTGTTGCATAAAAGCACTTAATTCGTTGATTTAAAGAATAAAACAAAGTGGTTTGTATGGAAAGTTCAAGAGCGATGAAATATATAAAAGCTGGATTAGGTCTTATGATTCGAATCTTCTGCCGTCTGAGCGGAAGACTATTGAGATTAAAGATATATTCGGAGCACTTTTTGTTCTTATTCTTGGGTATTGTTTATCACTATTTGCTTTCATGTTTGAAGTTCTTATTGCAAAAGGAAATGCTGAAACAAATAGGTGATGTAGTTACCAGCAGTTGGCGAATTAAACATAAAGCCAATAGAGAATTTAAAATTTTAAAAACTTAACTTTGATTGAAACCACTACATTGAATGATATACAAAAAAATATTTACAATAGCTTCCTCCTTTTATTTGAATGGAAATGCAACTGTCAAATCAAGATATAAAAAATGTGAGGAATTGACTTTCTAAAATATTACGACCTTTAATAAATTCAGAACAGTTCAAACGGTATAAATTTGTACAAGCTGTGCTTAGTCTCTTTTGAAGCTGCCTAAAAATTCTTAACAATTTATGTAATTAGTTCCCCCATGTCACTTCTACGGATTGTGCTTTGTTCCATTCAGCAAGATCGCCCCAACTGTCAAATAATTAAAATTGTTCACAAGAAATATATATATATATATATATATATATATATGATTAAGCAGATTAAGCAGAAGATTAAGCAGATATTGTTTTAAAAGAAATGTTATTTGCTGTTCACTTTTTATGATGTTATTTACTTCAAAGTACGCATGTAAATGTGTTTCCGTTTTTCAGAATATATATATATATATATATATATATATATATATATATATATATATATTAAGAAACTGATTATGTTTTATTCTAAGCATTTTAAGCAATTATTTTTCTAACTGTCTCATAATATATTTTTGAAAGAAAGATATAATGAAACATGTACAGATTGTATGACACTGAATCTGTGGACCTTAATGCAGAGGTATATTGAATTATTTTCAGAGTGATTTTGCGATAATAAACAAGAATTATTTTATATGCTTCTGACGGCAATATTAACAGTACAACGAATAAGAGAAAACATATTACATGACATAAATTTAAATGAGCGAAATATGGTGGAAAACTTTCGATATTGGTATAAATTTAAAATATATTTTTTCATTTTTGCTTCTCAAAGGATATGTGCCCTAAGACAAAACTGAAATTATTTAATTCAAAGTTTGGAAACAAGGGTTACAGTAGGCAAAAGGAATGTATTCTGCTTGTCTAGAATAATGATTTTTCTTTGATTTTATCCGTTTTTATTACACTAAACACGAGTCTGTGCTGTGTGAATGTGTGAAAGGATGAATGTGTGACCATTGTGCAACTACAACACTTACATCCGACTTGTGAAACCATTTCGTGAATTTGATTGAACATTGAATTTGTTTGTATTGCATTGCATGATGATTTAATATTTATTATTTTTCATCCAATTGCCAGTGAATGGAAAAACTTTCATCAAGTAACTTTAACTATGATATGGCGTTCAACTTTACTATTACTATTTCGTTTAAATTGCCATTTTTACATTCTTTGTTATTTGAATTAATATTTTATTTTTGATAATTTCGTATTTAATAGTATCTATTAAAGGTTAAACATATGATCATGATAATCTAATATTTCATTCCCGTTTTGTGTAATTAAAAACCCTTTTGACTCGAGGATGGGAAAGCAGATTAAAACACATATCTTTGAATTTTATTTTGAAAATAATATGAGATTGATAGTATTTTTGTTGCTGCGAGGGAAAGAAGCGGCTGCCAAGTCTTATCGATCGAGATGCCATGTGAAGCAAGATTGTACCCCCATACAATTGTCAAACTGAAACTGAGGGTAATAGTTCAGTACACGGTATACACATGGCGAGGTACACTCTTCTCTGTAGACATTTTTGAAACATTTACTTTGAGTACAAACAATATGTTGTTGGCAAGGTGTAAAAGACTAAGGCTACTCGAACCAAGCATTGTCAACTTGAATGAACACACGTAAACAAAATCACAATATCATCAAATAAAATACCTATCTATATACAATCTGTAAAAATAGAGGTTGGTTGATTCTCGTAATGCACCGGAAACGCATATTTCCAACCTTTACAAGAGTAGAAGACATGGGGAACTTTTAAGCCCCCTGATTTGTTAGTTTCAATTGCAAGTCCACTGATTCTTTTGTTTCTCACCCCGTGATCTATGACGTAACTCACTCATAGTGCGCCACTGCGCATGTACGAAACCGGGACAAAAAATAAAGAAAAAGCAAAACTACACTCACCCCCTATTTATGTCAAAAAATCCCTTCTGCACGTCATCCACAAGGCATGTATGGGAAACCTTCATCCTCAGCACACACCTCACAAAAATTGCCTCCTCTCAAGCTCGATTATTTAACACCGCCATATCATTAATCCAGGCGAGATGTGCCAAATAGTTGTTGGGATTCGTTCGTTTGATGAATTGGTATCTGATTACAAATACTGAGCTTTGAGGACATCAGTTTTATTCTGGATTATATAAGGACATTACAATTAAATACAGGTAGTACTCGTATTTTCAAGACAGGAACAAAGACACGTAGACTTACTTAAGATAGCCGGAGCTGGGAACAGCAATTCCACCCCCTTCAAGCACAAACAGGAAATCCCTATTATCCCGCACACTTTCCGCTCTCACATAACTGTAACCTTTCGGTTGAAGTTAGTTGTGTGAGATCACCATCCATTCACTTTTTCAATGTAATTTGTTATATTATACCATCTAAATTTCGCTTTACGTTTCCTGCTCTCATTTCCACTTTCCCGATACCTCATTCCTTTCTGCAGACTACCGAAGAACTTCATTAGAGCAGGAAGTGCAGTTTTAGTAATATTAGGCAGATGCATATTTAAAATCAAGCATATTTAAAGAAAGAGGAAACATTGGTGAATAAATCCTGCAGCGATCTATTTTGTATTGTTTATAAATATTTTTTTCCATGCTCCAATTTTTAAACAATGTTGATTTGTGTGCATTGTATATTAGTGACATTTATAAATGGTTTCGATATTTAATGTGAGAGGAAAAATGGCGAACTTCAAGACAATATTCTTCTGTGAATTCAGGGCATAAAATATATGAAAGCGTTCTATCTAAAATTAAATGTACATTATTTTGCCATCAAAAAGTACAAATCATGTTCGTTAAAAACTTAATAACAGTTAGAAGATCCACGAAAAAGATTTCATCGAAACACTTCTTCTTAAAAATAGCAGTTAAGAAGGGGTGGGTAGTTAATTAACGTCCCACTGGAGCAACATGAGGGTCTATTGGTAACGATACGGGATGAATCCTGAAATGACAGATTCGATCATGCCACGTAATTTTGAACCCGGTGAGATAAGGAGGAAATAAGAAGAAAATACTTTAAAAACTTATACTATAAATTAAAAAATAAACTTGATTTCTCACGGGATGAATAATAATAAATTTTTACTTAATTCACAAGTCATATTTTAAATTCATTTCCCAGTACATCTTGATTAGAAAACAAACAAAATGCATATGAGTTTGTTTATACACTCATATCACCCGTCATAAAAGCACTTTTGTGGAACAAGTGTGAAAAATAGTCTTACCACTTGGTCCTAATGAATCACTGACAAATTGCACATACTTCGTTGTTCGCCTAAATGTTTTTAAGTCTCTAAAAATAAAATACGCTACGCTTCATGGATACCGATTTCTCTAGAATTTTGTATCAAGAACAATTTACTTGAACGATACGTCGGACCGAGAAACCTCGGGCAACTCGGAAAACTCTCGAAAATACATTAGTAATCAAAGTAAAATATGTAAGTATTTAGCAAGTTGAAAATTTTTTTAAAGAAGTGTCGAACAAAATATATTTACAGAATATCCGATAAAATAATTATTTTTGTTCAATAGAATGGTAATAGAAATACCATAAAATGGTCTTGCTACGCGGGAAATGAAACAAATATCCGTAAGCCTTCTTATGGTAGATTAGTTATCCTTCACCAATGTCAGAAAAGGACTACGCATTCTTTCATTTGGTAACGAAAATGGCAATATGATCGGTATTACGCAGTTTTCTCAACGCGATCCTAACAATTGCTCAACAGTAAGAAGCAGCTGGCTATTAGAGATATACTCAAGTCAAATACAAGTTTTAAAATTTAAAAGAAGCTCATTTTTTTAACTTATATTCTTCCAATCATGAAAAAAATTTGTGGCTTAGCGCATATTTAACATAGCGCAAATTTAATCACTACATTATCTGAAACTACTTTAGAAAGGTAAAGGAACTATTGCTTATACAATACATAATTTGTAGCTAAGATGTCATATTCCACAGTACGATATATGGGTCTAGGTTTTATATGGCTTTTTATCACCACCATGACTCACTGGATTTTCAATTGGTGCACTCATTTAACTGACAAGGGTTTGTATACATATCTCTCAACCATCGCAGGATTGAAAACTGTGTTGCTTAGCTCGATTCTTAAACGGATTCCCGAGAAAGTACGGATCAGATAATTAAAAAATTGACATGGTTTGTTCAAAATTGTACGTGGAACAAAATAAATGGAAAAATTTTCTATTGCAGCTATTACTTTTTGGTTTATTAAGTGGCAAAGTTGAAAGAGCGAAATTTTTAATGCGAGTGAGCAAAACACATACAAAATTTTAGTCTTCAGCCGTGATTTTTTTAAAGACTATTTCTAAACGTGAATTTTTGCAGCTCGTCGAGTTGTTTTAGAAATTTTAATTTGGTTGATTTGATAATATTTTATTTCAATTTGATAATATTTTTTTGAAAGTCGGGAAAAATTGGGACATTTTCGTTATTTTTTTTAAAACTGTCATATCTATATCTTATTACTGTTAGTTTTTAAGTTTGAAAATATCGCAGTATACTTCAGAATTTACTACTTCTTACGGTATAATTATTTCTGAATTTGGTTAATAAGTAAATTCGATACGATCAAAAGGTAGTCAAACAAATTTCGGAATATTGGTATATTTTCGCTACTTTTTGTTTAACTGTAATATCTACAGCTTAATACTACTTTTTGTTAAATTTTAAAATATCGCAGTATACTTTATAATGTTCTCTTTCTTACGGTACAATTATTTTTTTAATTAATTTATAAATAAAATCGATGGAACGAAATGTTGGTCATACAATTTTCGGAACTTTAGATCGTAATTTCCGATACAAAACTAAAAACGGGTGTTGGCAAGCGTTAGCAAGCAGGGGGCAAAGCCCTCGCTGTGACGTCATGCACCGGAAAGTCAAATCAGAACTGTAGGATTTAATAAGATAGTTTTGCCGTGTCAGGAGATTAACTCTGCAAAAGTAGTGTTCGTTTGCGAACCAAACTAAATGGGATTGCTTACAAATAAGATATTATTTATATTTACTAGGGGGTGGAGCCCCCAACTAAATATAAATAATATCTGACTTACTACCGTTTTCTATGGCAACTGTGCATGTGCCCATTACCACACCCATTTTTTATTCGTCCGAATGTGGGCGTTCATTTATGCAGTTCTTTGCATGTTTTAGCTTTTATATGCTTGTATTGTGTCTGAATAAACTGTTTTACAATGAACTGTTATCTTCTTGCTTTCACCTAAGAATAATGAAATCTCTCTTCATAGTTAACGTATACATTTCTTTATACTTACCAGTTAACATTTAACTGAATAAGCTATATCCAAATATTCCTTACTTCTTGCATTACTTTCAAAAGCATTACGGGAATTTCGCGACATCTTCTATAAGACTCACAAAAGAATCGTTCCCCAACTAAAATTCTTTGAGATGCATATGAAAAATTCACAAACGCGCTACACCAAGTTGGTAGGAAATAATCTTTATTGGGTGTTAGTAGTTTCGGAGCGATGTGGTTTAGCAAAGTTCCATCGTCTGTGGAAGGAAAAATGTAAAAGTTGGGGCAATATTCTTCAAACTCAAATATCGATGGAGGACTAGGTAATTAGATTAAGACCACTAGATAGCTCAGATGCACAGATTTTATTCCACCTGACGCTGATGAAATTCTGTCATGTTTTATCTTTTCCGGAATTATCAACTTACAGAGCGTAATACGAAGACCTCAAAAGACTACGTTCGCTGCAAAATTAAAGATATGTTTCGAATGGTTGAAAGATTTCTGTGAGTGCTCGTGTAGAGCAATGAAGAAATTTTAATAGAATATTGATGAATTCTCTCACAGTAAAGGAGAAATTTCCCTTCGTGGAGATTAGGTTTCTGGAGATTGAGCAAATGCGTCCCTCCTTTCTAACTGTGGGAGAAACTTCTGTTATTAAATAAGATGGTGATTTGTAAAGGATAGGAAGAAGCTGAAATTTGGGCGATATTGTACAACCAATGAAAACTGTGAAATTGAGATTTATATTTAAGTGTTATTAGAGTTACATATTTAGTATAAAAGCGTATATGTTTCCGAATTTCTGGTTTCTCAAGTTATGGTTTTAAAATAAAATGTTGGTCAAAATGAAGTATTAATTTAGAGAGAGAGAGTAAAATTAATAAAATATCGTATTTACAAAATTTACATTTTTCACAAGCTGTAGCCAAAAAATTATTATTTTTTTGTATTTTGTAAATTAATAGATCCATGGATTTTTCGTTATTTACAAATAAAACATCAATATGTTTCAATTTTGTAATAAAATATAGTTCCAATGTTTATCAAGTTTTCATAAATTCTTTGCTGCTAACATGATGACTAATTCAGTAAAAATATGAGATACAATAAATAATTTCTTAAGCGAAAGATTTACCATAATTGTTACTGGATAATAAAATATTATTATGTATTTAACTGAATACTTTAAAAACTTTGGTGGTTGTATTTACTTAGATATTCATTTAAATCATAATGTTAGCATCTTTCGTAAACAATAAATTCAAATCACTTGGTTTGGATTTGGGCAACACCGGTGGCCCCCTCGTCCCCGCTGTGATAGCAGGTTATGAGCGGTTTTTTTACCGCCACCCACAGAAGGAGAGTATTAAACCTTCAGAAGGGGGCGGTGACTGGGCATTGGGTGACCATAGTAGCCCCCCCCCCACCACCACCGGGCATTGAGGTGCTGTTTGCATAGGTGTACTACCCTAAAAATACTGCTTTCACCGAGTGTTTTTGCTGCTTTAGACAGTTCAAATTGTTCCCCTATTTCCTCATTAGTTATGGTGGGTCCTCGAACAGATTTTAAATTTCGTCCGTTTCACGGACTTATAATTTATTCCTATTCCACTTCCTCTTCGGACGTGTAGAGAGGAAAATAGTTGAATTGATCTATAAATTTCACACTTCCTTTTATAAAAATAGAGATTTACCCACTACTGTATAATTGTTATTATGAATTATTTCATTCACAGTTTGGTACAGGATTCAAAACCATGACATAAATGGTTAAAAAAGAAATAACTAATGTTTGCGCTATGTCTTCCTTCACCTAATATGATTATTAGTCAAACATTGAAACATTTTGATTGTTTAAAACAAAAACAAACAATATACTAGTATAATAATCACTTACGTACACTGCTGTTTGTAAAAAATACAAAACCATGAAGGAATCATCGGAATGAAATGAAATTTGCAGCCAATGTCAGATATTGGATGTTACGTAAATTAGTAAAGTTTCAGAGCCACCGCGCATGTGTGGTGTGAGCAGTTCCCTCTGAACTGATGCTAAAAGCGTATAAATAGAGGGCTGTAGCGGGACATTGAAAATAGTGCATGGTTATTTTTTAGTTGCGAACGTTTAGTGAGACCTAAGTATGTCTCTACGACGAAATAGGGTAACATTTCAACATCTTACGGAGTTTGAACGGGAGAGAATCATCGGCCTTCGTGAAGGAGGATTTTCCTATTGCGCAACAGCAGCTCGCTTGCAGCGGAACAGTTCCACAGTGATGCGAGTTTGGAAGCAGTGGACCGACGAGCACCGGACAACTCGATAAACTGGGAGTAGTCGACGGAAGGTGACGTCAGCGCGATGATAGACACCTGGTCCACATGGTGGTGAATGACCGTACAGCTTCCTCCATTCACTTGGCAGCACTTTGGTCTTCTGCTACAGGTGTACTAATGTCGGCTTCGTCGATTCGCCGACGTCTGCTGCACCATGGGCTGCTTGCAAGGATTCATTTATACAGGATCCCCCTCACTCCAAACCATCTACGGCTGTGTCTGCAATGGGCTCATGAGCACAGAACCTGGTGGGCTGATTGGCAACAAGTTGTCTTTTCTGACGAATCCCGCTATAATTTGTGGAACCATGATGGACTCATTTGTGTTAGACGCTATGCCGTTAAACTCTGCCTTCCAGAGTGCGTTATCGAAAGTCATAGTGGCCGAAAACCTGGAGTTATGGTCTGGGGTACGATTTAGTATCATGTACGATCTCAGCTGCTACGAATCGAGGGTAATATGAATAGCAACAGGTACGTCCGTGAAGTGGTACAGCCTGAAGTCGTTCTCTTCCTTCAAGGCATCCCTGGAGCTATCTTTCAACAGGGTAATGCACGCCCACATGTTCCAAGGAATGTTCGAGACTTCTTTTCAGCCCAACGCATGCAACTTTTTCCTTGACCTGCTTATTCGCTGGATAAGTCGCCTATTGATCAAGTGTGGGATTTGGTTGGTCATCGTCTCGCTCGTGATCCGCGTCGTACAACTTCAAAGACGAACTTTGGGTGCACATACAGACAATATGGAATTCACTTCCACAAGCAGACATTCAACATCTGTTTCACTCCATGCCACGTTGTACAGCAACAGTTATTGCAGCGCGTGGTGGCTACACCAAATACTAATTTCGGACACATAATATTGTTTTTTTCCTTTTTAAATTTATTAATTTATTTGTGCTAATACAAGCCGTTTGTGTATTAAATTCCATTTAATTCTGATGACTCCTTCATGGTGTTGCATTTTTTACAAACAGCAGTATAGATTGTTCCTAAATTGTATGGAATCCGAAGCAATGTTATTGGCTTGGTAATCTATTAGTCTGAAAACATATAAGTGGATTCTAAATTGAGCATGCAATTGAAACAGTTTGTTCAAAGTACAAAAAAAAAACAGTTTTACAAATGCAATACTGTCCAAGTGTATTATTTTTATGAAAACTGAAGAAGTTGATATGTTTAAGTCATTTACACATTTGGTTATTTACAAGTGGATTCTAAATTAAGCACGGGAATGAAGCCTTTTATAGGAATTGTACTCCTTTTAGGTACCAGTATTACAAATGCAGCGTTCTCTCAGTTCTTTAAGGCACAGCTTACCTCTGTTTTTCTACCTAATCACTCTAATCACCTACCTATCTCATGCTTCTTATAGTATACTGTGGAATCCGAAGTAATTTATATGTTAATAAGAGTTATGTATAAGTTTAGTGACTTATAAGTGAATTTTCTAAATAAACACGAGTAATTTTTCCCCTTTTACGAACCAGTTATATAAGAACAAAACTCCTATTTCCAAAGTACACTATCCTAAAATAATGGACCGGACAGCAAGATATGATGGTGTTAGGGAACGAATACAAGCTTTAATAGGGGGATGTCCCTCACGTGCAGCAATTACACTAGCAACCTTCTGGGCATACTTTCAATGGGGTTTTGATACACAGCTATAGGTACTTGTGTCCATTCCTACTGCAAAAATGTTGCAAGTTCAGGTGTAGGTTTCGGACGTAGTTCCTTGGTCCGTAGGCGTCGCTCTAACACGTCCCACAAATATTCTATGGAATTTATGTCAGGAAGACGTTTTAAATCCATATCTTGATACCACTGCTTCACAGAGGCTGCAAAATGACAAGAAGCGTTGTCGTCCTGGAAGTAACATTCGTCCATTCCATAAAATTGCCAGAGCGGAGGAAGCACCTGGTTGTGCAAAATGTTCATGTAGGCTTCGGCGTTCAATTGGTCAGGAACAACATGCAAAGGTCCGAGGCCACACCACGAAAAACACCCCCAAACAAGTAGTCGGATTTTATGCAAATCGGCTGGCGTCCGATCCATCATTGTAGGGTAGTGTACTTGGAATCTGAAGAAATTTATGTGTTCATAAGGGGGGTCTGCCCAAGTTTGGTGACATAACAAGGGATTACAAATTAAACATGTGAATGAACATTTTTATTGTAAATGCACTTTTTAGGAGTCAGTTTTACAAAAAATTGCAGCACTCTCCTATATTCCTAATAGTAATCAATCTGAGGTAGATTAGTTTATCATAAGTGATATAGAGGTTTGGTGACATAAGTGGATTCTAAATTAAGCATGTGAATAAACCCTTTTATCATGAGTCTAAAACTTTATAGAAACAATTTTATAAGTGCAGCTTTCTCCCATTTTATTAATAATGTGGAATATGAAGTTTATTTGTTTATAAGTCTTTTCTCTCACCTATGAGTCTGATGATTTATAAGTGAATTCCATAATAAGCCAAGAAAGAAAACTTTTTGTTGCACCTTTACGGGTCAGATTTACTAGTGAAACACTTTCCTGCATTTGTAATTTCTCAACTGTATCCATATTTCACAAAATCTTAAGAAATTCAAACGTTTAACCATTGCGCTGCGGCTCTTATATTTTTTTCAATCGTCTCCACGAACTGCTCTTTCGCCTGCATGTCCGACCCCTCTTACCAAATTACCTAACTTGAGCGATAGAGCATTGAGTGGCAGATACGAATGACGCTTTTCTTTCAAAGTTTTGTGTGGAGAGCGTTCCCCCAAAGCGTCGTTCAAACCTCACGGCCGACAGGGCAGGGAAGTGAACAAAAGGAGGAATCCTCTAGAAGGTCAGTCGCTGACAGCTCGTAAATCGGGATCGATGCCAGCGGTCACTTAAAATGTGGATAACATTCACCGTACACAGCCGCTGGTGTAAGCAAAATTGTAGCCTCTACCTGCCCCAGCATAAAGGTTAAATAAACTGTCCTTGATAAATAAAATGCCGCGAGAGAGTCTACCGAACCGAATACGCATCTGCATAGCCGAAGAAAAAACAACCCGTTGAAGGATCCGAAAAATCTATTCCACCGCGTAATAGCCTCGGGAGATAAAAACGAGCATTCATAAACATTAAACGAAACGAGAGTGAAAGGAATAAATACATTTATTCCCCTCGAACATATTTGTTTTGAAAAATGAGTCCACTGACAGTGTTACGTGGATGAGTGACACGAATACAAACAAACCGAAATGCAAAATAATCACCTTTCATGGCGAACTGTTTTGGAATCTCAACAAAACCAATTTGTTTCCTTTTCATTCGGATCGGGGGAAAAGGGGGAAGATAGAGTTCTATCTATTCAGTCTTATTTCTTTCGCCAAATAACGAATTTACATTTATTTAAAAGACGACACTTGGGGACTGACGAGGGAAAAAAAATCTGATCGATGCGCAAATGTCCTCGTTTTTTGTTTTGTTTGGATGTTCTTTCTTTTTTTTTTACCTCAAGAACAATATCGGGAGCAGTTGTCAGAATTGTGATTCACCAGTTGTAAACAGCATTGTAGAAGCCCTTGGGGTGTGCGGAAATGTATTCTTATTTTGTGTTGGAAATCTTTAAGAGTAATATAAATATTTGTTTATGGAACTTACTGAAAAATTTATAAAATGGTTAGAAAGAATGGACGAAGTACTAATTTCACGTAATTTAATCCTGTTAGCTTAATTTAAGTTTATCATTAGTAAGTATCATACTGTATTACATTTTCCTGGACTATACACTCTGTCCATAAATTGAGCATAATTGCTGTTTCTGTGAACATTTCAGAAAATCTTCATCGAAATGGAAGAAAACGCGGTATGCGGTTGTAATAGGATTATAGAAGAAGAAAATTCCAATGAAGGATAATAAGGGTTTTCACTATTAAAAGAAAAGGGTTGAAATAACAGAGTTCACAATACGAGTGTCTACTTTAGCGGAAAATAATGATTAAAACAATGTGATGATGAAGTTTCAGGATACGGTGTGTGGGAAACTGTAGGCAGGTATGCTGCAGAATAATTTTGTATACTTTCGATGAGAGTATGGATGAGTTGTGCGGTCAAAGAGATCCCAGTCTCACAGAGAGCAGTTTTCAATTCCGGAATGGAGCTTGGTGGGTGGCGGAGAGCTGAAATGTATCACACACATCACATATGTAATGAGACAAACGCTCTATAGGATTATGATCAGGAGAATTGACAGACCACTCCATGCTCTGGATATATTCTTTTTGAAGGAAGGCGTCGACCAGCGCTTCACGGTGAGGAGGCACGCTATTATTCATTAATAAGAAACCAGAAAAGACAGCACCTTGAAATAGGCGAACGGTAGACTCAATTTGCTCGTCTTTGCATCTTTGACCTATAACAGACCCGGTGTCAAATATGTGCAGGTCTGTACGGCCGTCCAGCTTGATAAATGTCGGCTAGATAAATGTCGGCTGTCCAGATAATGTCTCCCTTTGAAGGACAACAGTGTCTTTCTGTGATGTTTTCCAGGGTAACAACGCGTTACACGTTGTCTCCAGGTCGTGGTATGACGATAACCAATTTGCAGACTAAATTTGGACTCGTCGCTGAATACGACACTACCCCACTGTTTTCGACTCCACTGCCGATGTTTCAAACTTCACTGTAAACGCGAGCGTATCTGTACAAACGTCAGGGTACTGCACTGCTGGTCATCAGGTATAGGGACCAATGTTTCCGAGTCTCATGTAAGCAGTTTGTTTCGAAAGCATGACTAATTGGCGGCTGTTGGGGTAAAACCCAGTTGAATGGTATAACGGTTCATCTGACGTCACCACGTTATTGCCAATTGGTCTTGCCAAGAGGTTGTTACCATTGGCTGACCTGGTACGAGTCATTGGTTAACATCACTATTGGTTAAAAATTTCTGTGCCAGTATGGAAATCACACACTGAGGCATATTCAGAAATCGAGACGCTTCGGTTTGGAATCGACTGCATTCCGTCATAAACATGCTAAATTGGTATCTGAGCAATCTTGCGTCCTATTTATTGTTATCAACGATCCAAACAACAGTAATTGCGAAATTTTTCTCTCAACTGACCATGCCGTTGGAGGCCGTTTTGTATTCGTTCCAGCGCGCGCCGGTGCTTAGCGAACGTCGACTTTGATTGTTTTCCATATGTACCGCCGTCAAAAAACAACGACTCACCCGATCGTAATTGCACAATTTACATCACAGAACAAAACGGAAGGTAGCAATCGATAGGGATAAACGTTTTCTACAATTATCAATGCTTAAAATTCGTCTAAGGGTGCCATCTTCATTTTAAATTGGGTGCTTGCTCCGATAATTTCCATACGAACACCCATCTTGTATCAGAAATTTCGATTCCACACTAAATTTCAGGCGAATTTGATGAAAAAATAATGAAATACGGTGTAAAATTGATCGATAAAATCCGTAAAAACCATTGCGGGATCGTATAATTGTTCGAAATTCAATCACATTATAAATATTAATAAAGATGTGTAGTGGCCGCCGCTGTCAATGGCATGTTGCAAGCGCCTTCGTATAAAGACCATTAACCAGCAAAGCCTGAATTAATTATTTTTTCCAATATCAATTTCCTTCTAGTATATTGTTGATAGGATGCTATTTATGTAGAAAAAGCCTTTTTTTGTTGTAAAATTTCAATAATATTCTCAAAAATGCATGGTATCGCTAGGCTTTTAAGGGAGCAAATTGTAAATAATGCAATTACTTATTGATATTGACGCAAGCGGTTTAAATATATTTTTACCAGTTTATGATTTGAAATTAATACAAAAATACAAATCTATGGCATAGAAGAACTCATTTTTAAATATATAATAGTAAAAAAAAAATAATCCTAAGAGAAGAAGAGAGAACTTTTACTATCCAGAAAGCACAAGACAAATGGTAATACCAATAATATTAACAATAAACTGGCATTTAGTTATGAAATATAATCAGTAACTTTATTGCATGGTCTATTTGCAATGTTATTTTGAGTGAAAGCCTAAAAAATACAAAGCCCTAAGTCACATTTTACGCACATAGTGTGAACTCAACTAGTGTAGTTTATAGCAGCACATCTTGAACACAACTTCTTTTGAATTTATTTGTACCAGTCTTTTGTATTATTTTTGCTACTTTTTTTCGTTAGCAGAGTTTGCCAGACCCTCTCTCTTCTGAATCTAAACCTAAATAATCTTTTCTGTGGGTTTTTTCCGTGAAGTTTCTACATTTACACGTAACTGACGACCAGATAAATTATCTGTAAGTTCTCCTCAATCTTCTTCATAGTTTTCATCTGTGATACTATTGCAACATCAGGAGGTTAAATGTAGACATTTTCCAAGTGCGACTGAGTTTAATTCATCAAATAGCAGAAGAGCTTCTTCTAGTGTTAAGTTTTTCTAAAAGATGAAACTGTATTTCAAAATAATAAAATATACACATGATTTAAATGTAACCTTAAAAACTGCCATAAGAAATAATATGTTCAAAAATATAGGCAGACGGTACCGCTAGGCTTTCCCGGGTTAATGTGGTGTCAAAGTCAGAATCCCTTCTGACTGATTCCCAGAATCCGTAGGCAGAAATTTCTGTTTTCACTTTATGAACAATCCCCAATAACAGTAATAATCATCGAATTTTGCAAAAAGTCTCACTGCGCTACTAATTATGCACGTAATGAGCTGGAAGTCGGAATTCCGATGTTTAATAACAGTTGAATGACATGGTGTCAAAATTTGCCCATGTTTCTATTCATAATTTTTATAAATATTAATTTCATAATTGATCAAAAATTGTAAATTTAGTTTGATAATTAAAATGTTTACAGATTGTGTTTGGGTTTTTGGGTTTCAAAGGATGACAAATTAATGTTTGTAGCAAATGTTACAAAAAACGTGAAACACCAATTTAACATTAGGAGATCCAATTTTCAAATATTTAGAAATAGGTGAAAAATCCAATAAAATGATGAACTTTTTTTTATTTCCGCCTGAAATCGTACAGGGTTTGTCTGTAAAGTAACGAGACTGTCCTCCGCATGGCGCTCCAGTCGCCAGCAGAGCTCTCTCTGAGGGCGGTATTTGTGTGTGGGGAGTAGGGGGGGGGGGTTCTAAGCTAAGCAAAGAACAGAACGGCAGTCGTGCCCAACCTCCGACGTAGAGAGGATAACGCGTGGCGCAAAAGCTGTGTTTGAGTTTTTGTCACGGCAGAAAACATCAAAAATGGAGCATAAATGTGGACGAAGTAAAACATCTCCTGGACTCAGACCGTCGTTTGAGTGCAAGATTAATCGCCTAAGACCTCAACATGTGTAAAACAACGGTTCACAAAATTATTTCTGAAAATTTTACCATGAGGAAGGTTTGTGCGAGTGATGAACAAAAACAACGGCGACTTGACGTTTCCCGTGAGATGTTGGAGCAGTTAGATATTGAAACTTTTTAAACGACGTAATAACATGCGACTAAGGGCCAAAGTTCGGAGTGGCTCACCTCAAACTTCCCGCGCCCCAAGAAAGCGAGAATGTCGAAGTTCAAGGTAAAGACAATGTGCATTGTCTTTTGTGACAAGCGTGGGGTGGTCGACAAAGAATTTGTAACTCCAGGACAAACCGTCAACGCCGTTTTCAACAGAGAAATCTTTGCATGCCTGCACAGATCCGTCAAACGGAAACGACCCGAGATTGCCGATCGCTGGAAGCTCCACCACGACAACCCTCCAGCCCACACCACCATCGTTGTGATTGCCTACCTGGCCCGGATAGGGGTTGCAACCTTGCCGTAGCCACCGTACAGCCCCCGATGTGAGCCCAGCAGACCTTTTCCTGTTACCAAAGCTGAAGAAAAGCCTTGAAAGGTCATCATTTCGAAGATGTTCCCACCATCCAACAAGCTGTCACATAATCTCTGAAAGAGGTTGCGGCAGCTGACTTCCAGGGAGCCTTTGCAGCGTGGGACCTGCTTTGACAGCGTTGTATCTATGCCCAAGGATACTATTTTGAAGACTTTTAACAGTACGTACCCATACGATCAATAAATTATTTTTACCAGACCCAGTCTCATTACTTTACGGACAAACCCCATATGTAGAATATAAATTTTATATAAAATATGTGTATTCGTATTGAAAGTATCGTAGCAAACACCCAATTTAATATAAAGACGGCCCCTTACACAAATTTTAAGTATTGATATTTGTAGAAAACATTAATCCCCATCGATTGGTACCTTCCGTTTTTTTCTGTGATGTAAATTGTGCAATTGCGATCGGGTGAGTCGTTTTTTTTTTTGACGCCTGTAGAATGATTTACCTTTGCTCCACAATTTTCCACAAGTACGTGTAAACCATTGTATCCATATTCACACCGACGATTTTTTGACATTTTACATATTATGCTTAACTTTTGGGCATGGGTGTACTGTATTAATTTGTGTACAATAAGGTAATATATTGTTTTCAAGTTTGCAGTAATGGCATATTTGATCGCTGCTCAAATGTCCCTTTATATTATTATTACTATTGTACTGAACGAAATTGTTCTGTACTTTATTAAGTCCTTTTTTTTGTGACGCGTAAACCAAAAATCCAATGAGCATCTGACCTCGTTTTTGTTTCGTTTTCGATATTCTTTATTTTGTTTTTGTATTTTTACCTCAAGAACAATATCGGGATTGGCTGTCGGAATTGTGATTCACCAGTTGTAACTTCATTGAAGAAGTTCTCAGGGAATTGGGGAAATTGATTCTTATTTTTACTTGGACGTCTTAACGAGTAATAGAAATGTTTGTATTAGGAACATTTCTAAATGATTACGCTAAGAAAACAGACAACTATGCTATCAACATAACATATTTATATTCCTTTAGTTTAAGTGTGTGTGTGTTTATCATTTATAATTTGAGTACCGTAAACTTAAATTTAACGTTAAAATGTAATCGATGAATTAACTAAGTTTGCCTGCCCTGTATTGTCCTGCATTAGGCTCTGTACTTTATTTTATTAAGTTCTTTATTTTGGTGATGAATAAATATTGTTGCTGAGCAATTGTCTCCGTTTTTAGTTTTTGATGTTGTTTATTTTGTTTCTTTGCCTCAAGAACAACATTGGTTGTCAGAACAGTGATTTATCTGTTCTAAACAGCATTGAAGATCTCCCCAGGGATAAGTGGAAATGTATTCTTATTTTGTGTTGGATGCTTTATCAATATTGGAAATACGTGCTTTATGGACTTTTCGAAAATTAAAATGCTAAAACAAACTGACGCCCACAGGCCACGAATTCTAAGCAACATTTTCCTGTTACTTCACTTAAATACGTCGGAAATAATTATGGTACTGTATCAAGTTTCGTAATTTGTAATAAAAACATGCTTCCTCTATTATAACATTATGATGATTTGCTGTACTAAATTCTTCGGTACTGTATAGTATATTATTAAGTTCTTTCTTTTGTGACGTGAAAAATGGGAGCAATGGGACGGTTTTTTGCTATGGTTTCAATGTTCTTTATAAGGAGCTCTTGCCTCAAGATGAATATTGGTTGTCACAATTGTGTTTCACACATTGGTTCTAAAAAGCGTTAAAGACACCCGAGGGATACCTGGAAATGTATATTCTTGTTTTGTGTTGGATGCTTTATGGGTACTAGAAATACTTTCTTACGAAAGTTTACGAAAATTATAGTATGTTACGAAAGACCGAATTTAACACAGAATATCATTGCTTGTTTATAAATTCAAATTTTCCTTAACTCTACAATTGGTTTTGATGAAATATATCACACAGCAAGATTTGACCAATTATGTTAGTGAAGAAATGTACCGTCAATATCTAACCGATTACTTGATGATGACAAAATGAAGATCTTGTCAGTTTTCTTCTAATGAACGAATATATGGTCCATTTAAATCTGCAAATGGTTAAAGAGATATACCGGTCAAGATGAAACCAATTGTTTGACAATGATAAAATGAAAATATTTTCAGTTTTCTTCCAATGTCTATATACCTGCTGTGTCCACAATATCTAGCAAAACTTAACACTTAAGTCTGAAACTATTTTGTGATTTATAACTATTTTGAATCCAGTGCCAAGTTCAAGCCCAATTTATATCAGGCCTATGAATTTAATTTCCTTCAAATAATAACTACAACTTTTTAAAAGCTGATCACCGACGCCAATGGATAGGCCAATCGACGACATTTACCGATTTGCGTACCCTATTGGCCGCTTCCGAGGCTGGATATAAAAACACTGTGAAATAAAATATCGAGAGCGCTCTAATTTTCGTCTTGGATCTTTTCCCCTTGCTGCAGAGAAAACCGTAGTGTTGAGGCTTTATTGCTGGTACCATGCTCTTTGTTTTTAAATCAACTATGTGAGATCTCAAGGTAATCTTTCTATTTTAAGCCATGTATTTGTATTTTACCTCTAGATTTTTCTCGATTGTATGTTGTTTGCGAATGCTCTTTTTCTTGGATATACGTTTATAAATTTATTTAATCTGGAATAAATCAGTTTTTTTTAAACGAACTTTGAATGCCTTTCGTGGATTTTCGGATCACTTAGCACGAGCAGGTAATTAGTGCAGCCCTAATCTTTTTTTTCAATTAATACAGATTTATAGATAAAGTAAAACACAGCGCATATTCGTACAAACCACTATCATACGCTAAATAATTCAGGACCCAACAATTGGTGCCCTGACCGATATTTATTTAACATTTAACTGCTGTTTGCGGTCTGACAGACCGCGAGTCATTTTTCGTAGAACGTTTCCACCCCTTAAAATGTGTTATGGTCCCTGCCCTCTTCACTACCATCCTAGATCTGGCTACCAAGGTCACTCTAAACATCTGCTTTTTCTATCTTTCGTATTTTTAGTTTTATAGCGTTTACGTTTTCCATACCGTCTCGGAGACCGTTCACAGCAGTTCTTTTACAGTTCCTTTCCGATAGCGTCGGCCGTTGTTGGGTGACTTAATTTTCGTAAAAGTCTGCAAAGGCATCAAACGTTTCTAAAAATCGCGCCGTGTTTCTCACGCAAAAATAACTGACGATATAATTAACAATTGGTCTGATGTAGAGTATTCGGATACTGAAAATTTGGATATCAAAAGTGTCCATGACGATCATTCCGAAATATCTGCGGACGTGAATACAGACGTCTGTCCAAGCACTTCCTTACAAGAAGAATATTATTATGGAAAAAACAAATTCAAATCGTGTGCTCAAGAACCTTATCGGGTTGAGATATAAAACTGATAACCTAGAGATATAAAACTGACAATCAAAAGAATTCTTTGCCAAATTGACTGCCAAGATCAAAACAATTTCACATATGATGATAAATTAAAAAAAAAAAGACAACCATGGAATTTATGCCCACACAGCAAAAATCAGAAAACTGCGTAAAAATATGTGGTATGCGAGGAGCCCTTTTGTTTTTAATGTGCTCGAAAATTATGCATCGACTGCAGTTCAGAGTATAATGCATCATAAGAACTGAAAGTAGTTTTTTAAAACTATAATTAAATGGTATTAATTTTATCAGGATTGTAAGTTAATTAATTAAATAAAAACAACTATAAATATGTATATTTTATTTTGAAAATAAGTCATTTTTCTTAAATTATATAATTATTTAAAATTAAATATTTCATTTTTTTAAATGAAATTATGTGATTTTAAAATGTGTTATTAATACGTAGTTAAAGTATATTTTATTAATTTAATATATCAGTCAACGTTTACTGTCACTTTTGGTAGAGCGGCCTGGGAAACCAATCACACTAGTTATGCGACAGTTTATGTCACAACAGTTAAAGGTTCATACATAAGCCGATTTGCGTGATTCGGGGTTTCGATGATTCGATTTCAAACTTGCTACTTTTTCTTATAAGTATTTTTAATTATGTTTAGAGCTTCTATGATTCTCGCGATTGTCATATTTTCATATATTTTAGAGGTTTAGTGATTGTATAAAAATATTTAAGTGTACCATAAATTATTTTTGAGGAATGGAAATAACTGCTAGAGATTTCGTTTCCATTAGGGTTAACTCGTTTGCTGATTTTTTTTGACGGTTCTACATCTATATCCAAGTTTTTTTCGCACTTTGAAATGATAGCAAATCAATGTGATTGGAATGATCGGGATAAAATTATGGCTCTAAAGCTTAAAGTTCCATGTTGATAGATTTTCCAGACTTCAATCACGAATCATATTCCCTGGTCACGATAATAAAATTCTAGATGATCAGAGTCTTAGTCCCATGTCTCCTTCTCATAAGAATGATTGTGATAGAGTAGATTCTGTTAAAATGCAGGAAGAGAGATTTTCCCGAGGGTCCAAACCATATGCGCTTACAGTTATCACGCGTCCATGCGCAAACCCCCAACCACATGGCCATGGCTATGATCTATGCCCAAGGCAAAAGTTACTAACTATTCTTTATATAGCTATATGAAGAAAAATTAATTTGGTCCTATTTATGTTAGGTTGTAGCGTTCGTTCCTTCTTTTTGTTGTTTATAGCCTCTTTTTGGTGTTTTATATTAAATAATTAGTATGTGATTAAAAGAGCAATTTTAATGCTTTACTTTAACTCTGACATATTTCTCTGGAGACTTATAATGCTCTTCGATTGAAGTTCAACTTCAATGTGTATGTGTTAAAGCCTAGGTTTTGGATAGTGAGCAAATTTTTTTTTTGGTGCTTGAACTTCTGTAAACATAAAATACAACTGAAATAATGAAACTTAACTGAAAATTAAAACTAAAATGAAAACTTATAATTCATTTTGTAAACATGTTTACATTTTGGTAAATATGGTTTCATTATCACTGCTTGACCTCGAGTAGTAATAACTAGTGATTCCAGGTGAAATTAGTTAAAATTATGCAGAATTGCCACCTACAGTTTTCATGTTACTCTGACATCAGTGGGAGAGTAGACAGCTTTTCTCCCTCGGTTGGATGGCATGGAGAATGTTTTGCTATCCATGTATTTCGTCTCCTTTTGAGGTTTTGGGGATTTAGCTACTCCTGACTAAGAAGAATTGAGATTACAAGTACATATTAATTTACTCAAAATTCAAAACTTTTCCAACTATTGGATGGTGGGGGTCATCTTGTTTTTATGAATCATGATTCGTTAAAAAAAATTGTGAAATTTTTTACAATAGTAAATGTTGAAACTCGTACATCTTTTGTGACTGATGGAACCTGTTACTAATTGTCTATTACTTTTTATTATGTGGTCTTATTGAATTGTAAAATTCAAATAATGAGCATATTGATTAATATAAGGGAAAGTGATACCTGACCCTCCGCATTCAGCAATATACTTATTTTTATTTATGTGCTCGCCAGTAGAGGTAAGCAACTGTCATTCTTTTTATTCCGTTCAACCTAAACAATGCCTACACCAGATTTTCGGTCTCGAGACTTAATGGTATCTCTGAAATAGACAATGTTTGCCCATTATTCCATGCTGCTCAGTGACCTCGGATACACGCAACAGATGGATTCGCCACTCCCAGCTTGTGACATCCTTTGTGCATTCTGCCTTTCGTTATCACCTGTCCTGCGTGGATCGTCGGTTTTCTAAGTACCAGATGCTGCTTTCGGCTGTTCATGGCGGTCACCTTGGCGACCAGATACTTCTATCTCCAGTTGTACCTAACTTCGTCATCGTAATGGTTACCATGTGCTTCGGGTTTTCTCCATTGCTGGCCGTAGCTTGTTACAACGACTGATTTAGGACGACTCTTACACCACTCGACCCCTTACTGACTGACTTTCCACCAGTGTCGTCGTCACAACAACAAGGCTATGGGATCTCCTCATTTTCCTACCGCTGCTGATCCACTGTACTGACTTTTCCGGGATTGCGGCTTCTGACATGATTAAATCCGGTACTTTGCACTCGTGCTGACATTCATGATCAAATCCCGACCGACCAGTTCCAAATAAGCCTTGGTGTTTCGTCATCCTATGCGTGCCTCTCGTTCCCGCACGTAGTGATTTACCGAACGCCTTGTCTTCAGTGTCTTGCATCCTTCAGTCCATTGTGCTGTACTTGATACTCAGCAATATATAAAAGAGATATATTCCAAGATTTCAGTGTGCTTCTCGGTGCTATTGATGACTTGTCTGTGTGTTCCAGCATTTTCTGAGCACGAATATCTCGTTAGAATGGTTAGGGGTATGCATGGTAGTTCGGAGAAACAAGGACACTGCCTGCCTGATCCTACCAAGGACAAATACTGTGTGGTTCTAGTCTTGTCCGAAACTGATATTCTTGTTCTGCTAATTTTTGTGTTTATAGTGAAGTGAGTGCTTTTTTTTTATATAGGGGATTGTGTTACTATGTAGGGGTAGACGGGGTAGAATGAAACAAAATTTACTAATTATTTTTTCCTATCCACAATTTTGCATGCACAAAAATATAATTAATGCATACTTTTAATCTTGTATTTTCCCTATCTAAATAAATATTTATTAGGTTCTAAACAATATCTTTATGCTTGAAAAATAACAAAAAGTAAATGTCTCACAGTGTTTCATTGTACCCCGTATGGCGGGGTACAATGAAACACATACTGGGGTACAATGAAACACTCCAAATGATGCAAGCACACAATTTTCACCCTATAAAGTTTATTTTAGTCACATTTGACTTCATTTAAATTTATGATTTCTCCAACAAAATGTATTTCCTTACGTTTCAGTTCACCTTACTTAATTAAAACATAATCATTTATACAAATACTGCTTATGTCACACATGTTATGTGTGGATATCTCATTCTGAGTACTTCGGTGATCAGCTGGAGCTGGAAAATAATCTGGATTATAGGAGTCTATAGGAGGTAGTTTGTTTAGAAAACAATACCTTCTTAGTTTTTTCCCTCTTTTTACTTTCTAATTGCTTAACAAGAGCAATTTTTACTGATGTGCTTAGAACAAAACTCTTTTTATCTGTTTTCCTACTCTTACTTTTCTTGGACCAGCCTTGGGGTATAGTTTTATCTCATTGAGGAGAAATGTATTTCCTCATATGTTTAGAGCTAGTGCATGGTGTATGAACAATTGCTGAAAAACCTGCTGTCGGTGATTCTGATCTACTAATGGCAAGATCGACCACTTCTCTGATTCTTGGGTTTTGTCTGTCTGGTCTTCAGTTTCATTGATCTATCATGGAAATAATTTTCAGTAGGACAAGGCCTATCTCACACGTACGAACACAAATAATCTTCTTCACAAAACATTTCTCTATTAAAAGGCCATATTCCAGTCGCTAAAAAACCTTTTGTAATATTTTGTGGAGTGAAGGACTTACAATAAGCAGTGCCAAGCAAAGAAGATATCTCATAGATAGAGATTGTACGACCTGGATTACACAGCATCCAATCATTTGCAGTTAGATTGAAGAAAATTTTAAATGACTTGAACACAGTTTTGTCTAAAGGCTGCAATTTGTTACTGGTATGTGGGGGCAGTGTTACAACAACAATTCCGTTATATTTCGTAAAATTTAGACTGGAAATCGCAATATGTGATTAATGATTGTCGATTATTAGTACAGCTGGATTTTCTTTCGAACAGCGTGTATGTGCCTGGAAATGTGTTAGAACATTAACTGAAATATCTCCATTCATTAATCTCGATTTTGTTGCACCCGCAGTCCCAGGTGGAGCTCCATTCAACATGCAAAACTTGAAATTTACGCTAGGAAATACTAAATAATGGGGTATAGAATTTGCAGAAGCATTCATAAATCCGCAAATAGTAATAGGAACACCCCTTTCACCAGAAGTTAATCAACCTATTTGTTTTTGGCCCCTTTGACTGAGAACTTGGGAGGATTGTGAACTGTAGTAAGTGCAGTTTAGGCCTATGAAATAAATAAACTATTCTTAAATGTTTTTGAATATAAAAAAAAACTAACTTACTATTGAAATTTGTACTTTTTTTGAAGAAAAAAAAAAGTATAATTTTGCATGCTTTCAAAATTACTGTATTGATTGGTGTTGCCTTTTCCTATTATTGTTAGGTGTTGCCATTTCCTTAGTAAAAGTGTTTTATTTATATTAGTGGCAACCAGTAATATGTTATTTCATATCAGTGATATTATAATTACCAGTATATATTACTTCAAGTAAATGCATTCACCCAGGGCACAATGAAACATGTTTCATTGAACCCCATCTGCAAGTGTTTCATTGTACCCCGTACTGAGGTTACTAACTAAAAATTTTTTTTTTCAAACTTTTAATATTTATTTTTTTTAAATTTTGGTTTTGGAGATATGAAGACAACAACCCAAAGATAACAATGTGTAGAAAAAATAATGATTACATATAACAATAAAGAAAAAGAAACAAAATTACTTTTAGTAAAGAAACTTACTTTCAATGGTGAAAAACCAATAATCCTCAATTGCTAATGTTGTAGAAGTGAGAATGTATCCACATCACATCAGTAATTCAAACATATAGTTGCATAACATATATATAAATTGCTACTTTCTGTGACAAATTTTACTGGTTTTAGAAGTAATGTTTCATTGTACTCCTTGTTTCATTGTACCCCGTCTTCCCCTACTGCCTGTATGTGTAGTGGTCTATTAACCCCCCCCCCAATCTGGTTGGAGTGTTGTGTCCACAATATCTAACAAGACAACAAACTGAAGCTATTTTGTGATATATGATTACTTCAATACAGTGCCAAGTTTATATCAGGTCTTTGAATTGAATATACTTCAAATAGTAGCTACAACTTTTTAAAAGCTGATAACCGACGCCAATGGATCGGGCAATCGGAGGCATTTACCAATTTGCATACCCTATTGGACGCTTCCGAGGCTCGATATAAGAGCAATGTGAAATAGAATTGCGAGACCGCTCTATTTTTCGCCTTGTCTCTTTTCCCCTTGCTGCGAAGAAAACCGTAGTGTTCAGTCTTTAATGCTGGCATTGTGCTCTTTGCTTTTAAATCAACTATGTGAGATCCCACGATAGTTCTTATCTTTCTCCTTAAGTCTTGTATTTTACCTCTAGATATTTCTCGATTGCATGTTTTGGCGCATTGAATTTTCTATTGGATATACATTTATATATTTATTTAATCTGGAATAAATCAGTTTTTTACCCGAACTTTGAATGCCTTTCGTGGAACTTCGGATCATTTAGCACAAGCAGGTAATAAGTTTAGGCCTGGATTTTTTTCAGTTAACACAAATTTATAGATAAATTAAAACACAGCGCATATTTGTACTAATCGCTATCATAAGCTAAATAATTCGGGACCCAACATATCGCGTCCATCTAGATCTGTAAATGGTTGAAGAGAAAAGCGCAATAACATAACCTATTGGTTGATGATGGTAAAGTGAAAATCGTGTCAGTTTTCTTCTAATGATCAGATACCTCATTAATCTAGATACGCAAATAGTTGAAGAGATATACCGGTCAATATATCACCGATTGTTTGTTGATGATAAATTGAACACTTTGGTCAGTTTTCTTCTAATGGCCAGATATTACGTCCATCTAGATCAGCAAATGGTTGAAGAGATATAATGTTAAAGATATATCCGATTGTTTGATAATGATAAAATGACAATCTTGTCACTTTTGTTCTAATGACCGGATATCTCGTCTATCTAGATCTGCTAATGGTTTTGCTAATGACGTGATACCTAGTCGTGACAACCATCAACAGGGTTTCTAATTATGACATGGGGTGACGGCCCCCTTGACGACGGTTGAGTGTCCTTGAAGGTTCCCCGTTTGTTGAGGTCACCACTGTCGTCTTTACCGGAAACAACTAAATCAAATTTTCTGGTTGAGACGTTTTCTTCAAGCGGGAGATTTGAAATTATTTTATGGAGATCAAACGGAGCAGGTGAGGTGTAAGCAAAACTCCAAATCTAGAGCATCAGACAGTCAAACAATGACAGTATTAAATGCATCGTTAGAACACCGTTTTAAAGTGTTTGAAAGCACACTTATCTCGAGAACCTTAATCCTTCACACTATTTGGACTTCGTCTGAATGCGACAGCTCTTGTGCAAGCAATGCATATTTTGAAACCTAACATTATCTTTGCATTACGTGCTTCATATATTCTCTTGCGTATTATTTGTTAATATTCTATGTATAAATAAATGTGATATATAATCTAAAAATAAAGATTATTTCATGACAGTACGGTATTTAATGTATCAAAATGTATTGAGCAGATGTTTTCTTCAATATATTGATCGACATTTTAAGAAAATATCGTTTTATATATGTTAATAAAGCCAACTGGAATCGTAGTTTTCAACAACTGAAAAGCTCTTCAACTGGACAATTTTCTACATCAAAACATTCTTTGCAACAAAAGCGAAGCTCATAAATTACGCATAAGGTAATTGGGTTTCATTATTAAGTGAGAACATGATTTTAACTTACGAACTCCAAATGATTTTTCATTTTATGTATTTGCTATTAACATTGTGAAACTTTGGCATGCATAGATTTTTAGCTGCATGATCGATCGAAATAATGTTTTCCATGCAATAAAGGTTAAGAAACGTCTTCTGAGAAAAATATGTGGTGATATACAATCTTATATTCCCGAAAGAAGATACTGTAATGCTGTTCCCAAAAATGCGTTTGCTTACCATCGTAATGCGTTACAGATCTGTATATTTGTTTTCTCTCTGTCAACTCTTTGTTGCAGATTAAGTTCGTATATACGTATTTCTTTATACAAGCAGGCCTTCGAGAATATTTATTGTGGTAGAACTAAAACATAAATATCGTGTTTACTAATATACATTAAATATATTACACTGCTTGACAATTTCTAAGGAACAACCGATTTAGACAAAACTACGATTTCGACAGCCACGCAAGAGCTGTTTATTCAATTGAGATTTTAGACTATGATGTATATTCAGAGAATCGCAATTTAATTTTTTGAAAACCATTCAGTTAAATTCCATCTTGTACGGCGGTATAGTGGTTAAGGTGTTAGCCTCTAGATAGGAAGGTTACTGGTTGTAATCCAGGTTAGGGCATGGATGTTTGTAAACGTATGGTGTAGGGACGGCTGGTGTAGCTTAAATCTGTCCTGGCCGAAAGTCCTCACGTTGGGTTGGCGTGGAAGTTTGGAGAGTTGGGTGCCAGCTTAGGTGTTGCTTCGTCATCTGACCGTGGTTCAAAATTACGAGGTGTTGTCCTCGGGTCTTTCCCTTAAGGGACTGGTCCCGGACCGTTGTCGGTGGCCCGTTGTGTTTCTGTAGTACGACGTTGACTAAAATTACCATTACCATCTTGTACATCAAGTAGAAAATGGAGAATGTCCGTAAGGCATTATTTGATTGAATTTGATAGCGGGCGAGCAGTTGGGCCGCTCGAAGCTGAACAAAGTGTAACCCAAGTTGACACAGCAGTGAGTGTGTCAGAAAGCGTGGTTTTGCGATTGAAAAGAGCCACGGAAGAGGGAAATGCTTTGAAAAACCATGCTGGTGGTGTTGATAAGAGCACCACACCTCGAGAGGATGTATGTATGGCCCTAACAGCAAAAAGGAACATAAATCTTATTCCGAGACAGATTGTTTAGAGCTTGCAACCACTAACGGCACTCGTGAATCTGCCAGAACAAATTATTGGTGATTAAATCAAGGTAGCTTGTATACACGGTTGGTAATTGCGTTTTGCTAGAACCACGCTATCATCGGGAAGGGATATGCTGGTGTAAAAAACATATTCGATGGAATCACCACCAGTGGTTCAGAGTCTTGTTCTCCTACGAAAATCCATATTCACCTTAAAGAGTAATTTCGGACATCAACTACTTTGGAGAGAGAGGAACCCATTATACACCTCAGAATGTTCGTGAGGTTGAACGTTATGGCCGAGGGGTCATTGTGTGGGCAGGAATTATGTGTAATACCAGAACACAGCTAGAAAAATTTTGACGCAGGGGCCGTTACATCATGGCGGTACTACACCTATATTTTCCTGGGTTTTGTTCGTTTATTCCGGGGGGGGGGCGTGGGTCCAGATTTTCTGTTCATGGATGGCAATAGACGCACACACAGGACAGTTGATGTATCTGAGACACAAGAGAGCGAAGGTATTGAGCACATAGAATGACCTGCGTATTCACCGGATTTAAATCCTGTTGTACATGCTTGGGATGCTCTTGGCAGACGTGTTTCACAAAGGAATCACCCACCAAAAACTGTGCAGGACCTCAACATTGCTTTGAGAGAGGAATGGAACAATATCCCCCAAGCACTCGGACAGTTTTTTTAGCATGCATAGTCGATGCCAAATGTGCATCAGTGTGCAAGGAGGCTATACTTCTAAATGAGTGATTTCATGTGTCATGAGTCTGTCTACAAAGAACAGTTTCCGAAAGTAGAAATTGCTCAAAGGAGCAGATTTAATTATTTATATAATCTTTGTTTTCCATGTTCGGAAATCTGTAACCTCTCTGCGTTGTACTTAATGCACAGTATCTTCACTATAAATATATCTACTAAGTTTCGTTTCTTTAATAAATGAATATCAGTAAATATTCCGAAAATTGTGTTTGTTTCTTAGAAATTGTTAAGCAGTGTATAATGTGAAAACAGGTCTACCAATTTAACCTCTACGGTGGGGCAGGTAGATAATTCTTACAACTACAACTTCGTTTGCTCCAGCGGCATGGTATAGATATGTGTACGGTGGATGTTATCCCTCTTTTAAGTGACCGCTGGCATCTATCACCATTTTAGAGCTGTCAGCGATTCAACTATTGGAATTACTACAATCATAAACAAAATTAAGAAAGTGCATAAAATGATATGCGGAGAATTGACACTGGGTGTCAGTAAAATATTGCCTTAATAATCAACAATACTAGCAGTAAAACGTATCCTTCATCTGTGCATTTTGTGCTGAAGATTCATAGGATCCCGGGTGTCCAAGACCACATGTAGGAAAATACTTGTATTTAATTCTACACACAATTAAAAAATCGACATCATTTGATATGCATGGGAATGTATTACGTCCTAGTTTTGCAGTATCGTGCAATACTAGAAGATTCTTCTTTTTTACACTCATCCATCAGACACACCAGAGGTAACAAGGACTATATGGTATTAAGAACAGGGATTAGACATTCAGGTAGTTTAGGTGATGAAGCATTACAAAAAACTTTACTTTGCCTTGCCTCTGGGACTAATAGAAACATGGACATGAATCCATTATAACCATCATAACTGCAGAGTAAAGTCTTTAAAGTATTTTCTTAAATTTAAACCCAATAAAATTATTTCAAATGACTTTACATTCTAATTACCATCTTTCTTTTTCTACACCGGCATCTATAAGATTGTATAGATGTATCGCACCTACATTGCAGATCCGCATCAATAAACCTGTTGACGAGTGTCTCAAGGCGGTATCTGATCATTACCAAAACCAATAACAGATCTGGATGGACGAGGTAACTCGTCATTATCCGAAAATTGATCAGATCTTAATATCGTCATCGCCAACAAATTGACAGTATCTTGGTAACAGGATATATTAAGAAAAATTAAAGAAAACTGACCAAATCTTGATATCGTCATCATCAAAAAATCAATAACATCCTGAAGACGATATATCTCGTCGTTATAACAAATCTGACAAGATCCTGATCTCTTTACATCGTAAAACCAGAAATAACTTGATGACGAGTTATCTCGTCAGTAAAAAAATTCATCAGATGATGATGACCCAGATATCCCGTCGAAACCGCTTGGAGAGTAAGAAAGTGACAAGCTTTTAGAAATTACCTGACACTCGCAACAACACACCAGGACGTCAGGAAGAAAGGACTCAACAATTTCAACAACTCCCCACTTCCTTTTCCATCACACCACAATCGATCGGAGGATGATCAAACGCTCCTTTGATGATAACAGAGCGTAAATGGCACCCGAAGCCTAGTCCCTTTCGATAATTCAGTAATCCGGCTACTTCAGTTGGAGCACACCACTGGAGCGGACAGTGCGCCCGGACCTTCTCTTCAATCTTAGATTAGTACTTTGCATCAGAGTAAAGGGGTGTCCCGAATGCAATATTGAACAAACACCTGTTCGGCGTCTGTCTAATGACGCCAAGGCATATGAGGGGTGGAGGGGTGGTTATATTTGGTCTTCGTCAGTCACGAGTGTCAACATTTGTTTAAGGGCTTCCGGGATCTCGTCTCTGTGATACTGGGCACTGCGTTTCACGTCATTCAAAGTGTTGGTGAGATGACACTAGAGTCGGTTCTTCTATTAGATCGAGATGTAAAGGATTTCTCGAGTGTCGTACATTCTGGACCACAATTATCATCACTGTTAGGATTCATGAATAGTACATGGATATAATATTTTTACTGATGCAATAATACATACCTTGTTATAACTCCACTCATGGAATAAAGTAGATTGGTTCTTTCGATTTTTATGGTACTAGGAGCATATTTGGCCAAGCTTCAGATGGAGACAGTGTTAAGTAACTGTGAAAAGAAAAGATGGATAGAAGTAGAGAAATATCACATCGGCATCTCCTGGTGTAACTCTACCCCCATGGGAAAACAATAGGTCACTAGGGTATCTAGGTTTCGTAAAGCCTGTATACACCCGAACGCATGTGTATACACGAACGCCTGCCCAACGAAATGCCTGGAAAGCATGTAAACACTCAACGAAAATGTACCACCGAGGGCACAGTATAAGCTAGAATAATACAGAGATAATAATATAAATGTAAATGTATTTAAATTGTTTTTCTTTCTATATATTTGCATGTTACATATGTAAGACATTTAAGAAGTCAAGTACAAGATGAGCTTTTCAAAGTTTCGAATCTCAAGCCTGAATACCATCCGCATCAAATGTTGAACAAATTGTCATATGACTTGGTTTGCTTCAAATACACAATCTGTAATACTGGTTGAGATCAGGATTACCTTAATTTATATAATGGTTCAAATATTCTACAGGTTACAGTGAAGGCTTATTAAAGGGTGTTACAGTGAGATATACATTCTTACATTGATAGATAAGTACATGGACGGTATAAAAGGCATTTAATCATAAAAAATAATCAACTTTCCAAATTGACTTTCTAGATTCCCTAGAGTTTAATAACTGTGTAAGAATCATTTATATCCAGGAACTGTTTATGCTCTCGAGCATTCTGGGAATGTCAATTATTAAATGTTTGCCATCTTTATCCAACAATATTTAGTCAGTGTTGATGAAAATCTCTAGTCTCAGTCAATTTTCAAAAATGTTCGGATGAATGTCAATTTTTAATACACATTGCATACAATGATTGAAATATCATATGTCCCTCTGTTTTCGATTTAGGTATTTTTCACTCAAAATTTTATTTAATTAATTAATTAAACTTAAAGCAACGTGTGACACCTTCCTTCAAAGGTGTTATTATTTGACATTCTCTTTTTTTAAATTCTGAACTTTGAAATCAGCATATTGTAAAGGTTTATGGACCGTATCTAAAAGCTATTTTTATGTACTTATTCTGGAGGTAGTGGAAGTGTTAAAAAATACACTATCAATGAGCAAACAACCATATAGTTTCCAAAAATGAATCATCCTAATGTGATATTAGGAGCAATGTTATTTATGTTCCAAATATATGTTTAATGATATACCAGAAACTGCCAACCTAAACACCAAAAGTTAATTAGTGTACGTTATACATCCTATATCCTCAGATGCTTATACAAACTCCAAAAAAATAATCAACTCTCCAAAGTGACTTTCTAGATTCCCTATAGTTTAATAACCGAATTTTTCTCCAGTAACTTTTTCTGCTCTCAAATATTCTGGGTATGTAAATTCTTAAATGTTTGTCATCTTTATCCAACAATATTTAGCCAGTGCTGATGAAAATCTCGGCTCTCGGTCAATATTCAAAAATGTTCGGGTGAATGTCAAGTTTTAATACCCATTGCAGACAATGATTGAATTATGAACTGTCCCTCTATTTTCTATTTGGGTATTTTTCTCTCACATTCAAAAATGAATTCTCCAAATGTGATTTTAGAAGCAATGTTATTTCTGTTCCAAATATATGTTTAGTGATGTACCAGAAACTCCCAACCTAAACACCAAAAGTTAATAATTGTATGTTATACTTCCTATATCTTCAGATGCTTATACAAGCTCCAAAAATATTTCTACACAGAACTTTAGACTAACTTATTTATACTCCTCTACGCCTCATTGTAAAAGCAACACGTAATAAGCTTATTTTACTAACAAAATGTTACTTTTTCATTTAACGTATTCAACTGGCATTGTAAGTAAAATGATATTAAATTCTAAACAACATGATTTCAATTACAATAAAAATGAATTTTAGAATTTCCTCCTGGTCATAAAATGTTTGTTGCCAATTTTTTCTCAGCACTCCATGTTTGAGGTTCTTCCTTCCAGTTGGACCGCAGGTGCAGATGTGTGCATAAATTTCTGTCCAAGAGACTGCCCAAAGCAACATCTACCATCCAGCTGGATGAAGAATAGGTAACAAACAAGCATTTAATGTCTGAGAAGAAATTTCGAAGTTAAACTTATATTGTACTTAAATTGGTACTAAAAAAATAATTTATATATTAAATCCTTATTCCTAGAAGAATATACTCAAGGAAACCGATTCCACTAACTTAATAGTCACTACAAAATCACAAGCATGGACACCAAAAAAGTATTCGCGTTCCTTACCCATCTTATATCCTCAGAGGGTTTTCCCAAAATATTTCCACTCAAGAATGTTAGACTAACGCATATTTACTCTCCTGCACCCTCTTGAAAAAGCAACGCGTAATAAACCCACCACCCTACAAGCAGCAGCATCGGGAAACCGTTGAACATCCTCCCCAAAAGTGCACAGCTTCACAAGAAACTGCATTAATTTCCCTCTGTAGATAGGGACTTCCCAACGCACACATCTGCCGTCCAGCCGGAAGGGAGAGCCTCAAATATTTGCCACGAAGTATCAGTGTGACGTTAAGATTGTTAGTGGAATAAATATCTCTAACGGTTTCTTTTCTCTTGTCTTTCATCGTGCCATATTTATCTTTCGTGATACTTTTGATTTCCTGAGTCATTACTTCAAGGGCATATGGAGGAAGAGGACTCTGGGGAATTTTGCAAGCCGGGATTTTTCAAGCGGGTGTTTGTTATTAAAACAGATTGGATTGATTGCGAAATCGATCCTGGAGACGCAAACACTCCAAATGTGATGCGGATCGTGTTTTGAGTATATTCAAAATAATCGATTCTGCTTGGTTGTAGATTTGAGGAAAACTTATTCATTTAACACCCCAAATGGTTTGCACGAGTTATCTCATCCATCAAGATCTGAAAAATTTTGCTAATGACGTAATAATTCATTTTTACAGGAAAAACGTTTTTATCATGATTTACTGAATCATCTGAAAAGTGTGCATGCATAAATCCGTTTTGTAACCTGCAGTATTATTTGCATTACATCTAACCACACATACACCAGTTTTGACCTTCGTAAACAATATAATATTTTCAAAGATCCTTTCAACCAGTAGATTTATAAATCCAATATTATTTACTTATTTTGTGTATTGTTGGGTAAAAGCAATATTTCACTACTTGAAAATCTCTTGAAGAACAGAGGGTTAAGGTGTTGATTGCAAGCTTTTTTTAAATTTTATACTTGATTGTATGTTTTTTATTTTATACTTGCTTGTATGTTTTTTATTTTGTACTTGCTTGTACGTTTTTATTTTATACTTGAATTTTTTTTTATACTTGATTGTATTGTATGTTTGGTATTTTATACCTGATTGTATTGTATGTTTGGTATTTTATACTTGATTGTATTGTATGTTTAGAATTTTATACTTGATTGTATTGCATGTTTGGTATTTTATACTTGATTGTATTGTATGTTTGGTATTTATACTTGATTGTAATGTATGTTTGGTATTTTATACTTGATTGCAAGCTTTTTTTATTTTATACTTGATTGTGTGTTTTTTATTTTATGCTTGCTTGTTTTTTTTTATTTTATACTTGAATTTTTTTATTTTATGCTTGATTGCATTGTATGTTTGGTATTTTATACTTGATTGTATTGTATGTTTGGTATTTATACTTGATTGTATTGTATGTTTGGTATTTATACGTTATTGTATTGTATGTTTGGTATTTTATACTTGATTGTATGTTTTTTATTTTATACTTGCTTGTTTGTTTTCATTTTGTACTTGAATTTTTTTATTTTATACTTGATTGTATTGTATGTTTGGTATTTTGTACTTGATCGTATTGTATGTTTGGTATTTTATACTTGATTGTATTGTATGTTTGTTATTTTATACTTGATTGTATTGTATGTTTGGTATTTTATACTTGATTGTATTGTATGTTTGGTATTTTATACTTGATTGTATTGTATGTTTGGTATTTATACTTGATTGTATTGTATGTTTGGTATTTATACGTTATTGTATTGTATGTTTGGTATTTTATACTTGATTGTATGTTTTTTATTTTATACTTGCTTGTTTGTTTTCAATTTGTACTTGAATTTTTTTATTTTATACTTGATTGTATTGTATGTTTGGTATTTTGTACTTGATCGTATTGTATGTTTGGTATTTTATACTTGATTCTATTGTATGTTTGGTATTTTATACTTGATTGTATTGTATGTTTGGTATTTTATACTTGATTGCATTGCATGTTTGGTATTTTATACTTGATTGTATTGTATGTTTGGTATTTTATACTTGATTGTATTGTATGTTTGGTATTTTGTACTTGATCGTATTGTATGTTTGGTATTTTATACTTGATCGTATTGTATGTTTGGTATTTTATACTTGATTGTATTGTATGTTTGGTGTTTTATACTTGATTGTATTGTATGTTTGGTATTTTATACTTGATTGAATTGTATGCTTGGTATTTATACTTGATTGTATTGTATGTTTGGTATTTTATACTTGATTGTATTGTATGTTTGGTATTTTATACTTGATTGTATGTTTTTTTATTTTATACTTGACTGTATTTTTTTAAATTTTTACTTGATTGTATGTTTTTTTAAATTTTATACTTGATTGTAATTTTTTTATATTTACTTGATTGTATATTTTTTATTTTAATATTGTATGTTTGGTATTTTGTACTTAACTAGCTGAATAACCTGTCGTTGCTCGGGTTTCAAATATGACTGCGACAGCTAAAATATGAACGCGACATTTCCCTGTGTTAACTCCAATACACAAACCTTTTAGAACATGTTTCCTTGTCCATGTCTACAAATAAACTTTTGATTTTAAAATTTGGACTTCGAGGGGCACTTTTAGGTCTACCTGTATGCCAATTTTCATTGATTCAGATTGGTCTGAAGGCATGAAAGAAATACATTATGTTTTCCGCAGTGTTCCAAAGTATGTGTACCAAATTTCGTGTGGATTCGTCAAACGGTGTGCATTTGTATAAATAATATACACACACATACACACATCCTTTTTTCATACATAAATTGTATTGTATTGTATGTATATATATATTTTTTGAAAACTTTACGGTGTTTTTTGAACTTTGTTTTCTGTACTTTAATAATTTTTCAATTTAAAGTAGATCGATTTAACCGTATAATATCAATATATAAATCGATAAATTTATATTAGACATAACCTCTGTCAAGCAATAAGATTTGATTTAAACGTAATTAACAGATAAGTGAATTTATACGAATTCATGTATTTTGGTTTCCATCTTCACAATATTAAACCTCTTCTTAAAACCACACTGTAATACCACACATCATATTCAAAACGTTTGGTTAAAATTATGATTATTATCAACAATTTGTGTCCTTGCTAGTAACTGACTTACAAAAACATATCGCAATATGGGGGTAAACAAAGATAAATTTGTAAATTAAAAAGCATCATCAAATAGAATATTTATATATTGACTGCAAAAGAAAATAATTCACATTAAAAACTTTTCCTTATCTTCTAAAAACTATGCAATGAAATTATTATTTAAAAAATGGCAGTTGCAATCAACTGTGAACATACTTTGAAACTAAAGTTGCACTCCATCCCATTATTAATTAAATTTCAAGTGCATGACTTGAATATACAGTACCACACCATATGCCGCTAAAATAATTATTTTTTATTCATACATTTTCATAGGTGCCTGCAATAACATTAAAACTTCACGAGTGACACATTCGTTTAAATAACGAATACGAAAAATTTATTATGTTTTCTCTAAGTTGATTCAAAAGTACATGACTGATATTTGTCTTCCTTATCCACTGGCAAGGTTTAACAATACATCATGGCCTTGGAGCCGAAAGCATTAAAGGACAGCGTGCCCCATACCTAGAGTAAAAAGTTTCCCAGAATTCGAAAAACTTCCCTTCCGTTTCTAAAACCACGTAAGGCGTATTAAAGGAGAATGTGATCTAACCAAGTGAACTGTTTTGCAATACGTGACTCTAACAGGGGACTGGAGGATTTTGTTTTCACAATTGTCTGTAAAGTAATAAAATCTAAAATTATAGGGGGCACTTACAAAATTCGATCTATCCTAACGCTCTCGTTTTCAAGTGAGTCGTTAGTTGTACTCACTTCCCCGAAAACAAATATTTTCATAGTTATGTGTAAGCTCACGTATAATCCTATTATGCTATTTTAAGGGGGTCTAAAACTCGTAATATGAAAAAAAATCCAATTTTTTTATTATGTTAATACATATTTTGGTTTCTGGTTAAAATGCACCCGGGCTGTTTGGTTATTATATATATATATATATATATATATATATATATATATATATATATATATATATATATATATATATATATATATATATATATATATATATATATATATATATATATATATTATATATATTATATATTATATATATATTATATATTATATATATATATATATATATATATATATATATATTATATATATATATATATATATATATATATATATATATATATATATATATATATATATATATATATATATATTGCGTTTTATGTAGTTTTTGAACTAAACATTGAAAAAAAATTATTTTTTAATGTTTTAACCTAAAATCACGAAGACAGTTTATAGTATGGACTTTTAGGTGTTAATAAATGCAAAATTTAAATGATTTGTTATAAAATATTTTAAGATGTATCAATTTTGCCCTACGTGAAAATTTTGATAGTTTTAAATTTCAATAAAAAAAATTTAAAGTTTTAGAAATCTAAAATTGTTATTATAAATGCAAAATACAATGTGTATACCTACAAAAAAAAATTCAGAACAAAAACTTTCAAATTGAAGATTTTAGAATTTTGAGATCCGAACCCGAATAAGAGAACATGTACGCTGTGTAATCTTTTAAGGAAGAAAGAGTGGGGAGTGATTATACGTCTAAGTGGCCGTTGTGGTTTGAGATTTTTATCGGTGAACATAAACTTAGATGATAACTCGAGTTCAGTCCGCCTACTACGTTAACAACCTGCAGGTCGAAGGTGTGAAATTCGATTCCTGTAGTTAAACCTGGGTGCACATTTTTCTGATATGGCCATTGAAACCTTCCTTTTGTTCTAGTGTTTGGTACTTTCCCAAATATGGTCTTTGCGCTAGTAACCCCAACCTAACCAACTCTGTGTGTGTGTGTGTGTGTGTGTGTGTGATGTATGAACATTATGCAAAACAGCTTCCTTATTAACTACCTACGTATATCATCGCTTCACTGGGGATTTTTTTTTGTCTGACTACTTCCTATTAAATTTTGATTGGACTATGTGATTTAAAATTTGTCATTATTCCTGGACTTTTAAATATTTTTTAAATGTAAATTGCTTTTAACATTTATGGAAGATACCAATGCATCGGACTCGTGTACCAAGGTATACAGTGAGATATGAAAAAGTCAGCTTCAAGCACGTTGTATTCGGTGAAATATTTCTGACAGTCCTATGCCAGTGCCTACTAAATTACAGAGAATTATAGTGTGCAAAGTATATTTTGGTAATTTCCTTTCCAGCACTCTCTGAAAAAATGTTTAGACACTCCTTGTGAATTATAGTATATAGATATTATTCCGATTAATATTTAGCACTTTAATTAATTCTCTTTTTTCCAATATCAATAGGTATTTTACAAATTTGAAACTCAATCCAGCCAAATACATTCTGTACCTGGATGATGTCAAATCTGTCGAGGTTTAAAATGTCCCTATGTTGATGTGGTGTAGAGGTTCTGTGAGTGAGGAGGAGACAGGGAAGGTATTGACCTCGTCATCTAACTGTGGTTCAAAATTACGAGGTTGGGTCTTCGGTTATTTCCCTTCTGGATTGATCCCGGACCGTAGCCAATAGTAATTTGTGTAGTTTGTGATGAAAAATATACATCGCACAATATACAGGGTCTGGACAAAAATATGGAAATAACTAAAAAAAGTAAGCTTGCCTAATATGATGTAGGAAAACCGTTGGTATTCAAAACAGCTTGCAGTCATTTCGGAATGGATAAATAGAGTTCATGTATGCTTGACAAGGGAATCTTGTATCATTCTTCTTGCTAAACGGTAGCAAGTTCAGATTACGATGATTGCGGTTGATAGCGATCACGCACTTTTCTCTCCAGTGAAGACAACAAAGATTCAATACTATTGAGGGCTGGTGACTGTGGTTACCAGGAGAGATGTGACATATCATCTTCTTGATCAGAAAACCAATTCTAGACGATGTGAGCTGTGTGAACATGGTCTGTGTCGTCTTGGAAGACACCATCACCATTGGAGAACAAAGTTTGTACCATGGAATGGACGATCGGCCAAAATGTTCACATAACCCTTGGTCTCAATGTGCCCTTGCAGGTTATAATATGGTTGCCCAAACCATCACAGAACCTCCGCCATGTTTCACTCTTGACAACAAGCAGTCTGTATTATTGGCTTGGGTTGGTGTTCGCTAGACGTAAACTTGGCCAGAAGTGGGAAGCAGCGTGAAACAAGACTCATCCGACCAAATCACTCTTCCATTGCTCCATAGTCCAGGCTTTATGACTTAAACAACAATTTTTACTGTTACAGGCATTAACTTCACAGATGAATGGTTTTTGAATTACAGCTCAGCCAGAAATACCCTGCTTATGGAACTCCCTTCTTCTTGTTTTGGTACTTTAAGGTTTTGTGAGAACGATATTCTGTTAAGCAGTAACTTTTGCAACTGTGGTCTTCTTATTTTTACTTACAATACTCTTTAAGGATTCGCCTATCACGATAACTGAACACACATTTTCGCTGTGATTTAGAGGATGATGTTTTTCCGCGTTTCAAATATGCGGAATAAATCTTAGATACAGTACTTATTGAAATACTAAACACTTCGGCTACGTTGCTTACTGAACCACCCACCAGACGAGCTCCGACAATTTGCCCACTTTCGAAGTCTGTTAGCTCTGACATGATGCAATTACAACTTCACAGAACAGTGCCCCTACAACGTCTGACCTGCGCAGCATATTTACGACGCTGTATAGGTGGCGTCAGTATTCTAAAACACCAGCGCCACCTAAACATATAGCTAGAATAAACATTTCTCTTCAATCATGCATTTCACGAGGTGTTTCCATAGTCTTCTCCCCAACCATTGTCCTATTTTCTGCAATTTACACGTAATTCTCTGCAATTTAGTAGGCACTGGTATAGGACACTGTCAGAAATATTTCACCAACTACTACGTATTTTGGGCTAACTTAATCATATTTAACTTTACAACTTGGTACATGAGTCCGTTTCAGTGTGTGCCGGTCAACCGGTCTGATTAATAAAGTGTTAGCCTCTAGATCCGTAGGTTCCTGGTTAGAATTCGGGTCAGTGCTTGAGTATTTGTAAGGGTATGGTGCAGAGGTGACTGGTGCTCTTTAGATCTGGCTTGACCGAATTACGATTTATATAATTACTTGAGAAAGTATCAAAATTTGTTAGATTTTAAATTTCCCCGTCTGAAACTTAAGCAAAGAATCACATTAATATTATAAATTTAAACAACAATTTAATTTGATCACACATGCTTGAGAGTAAAAACATAAGAACAAGATTAAATTAAATTCAAATTTATATGCCGTTAAAGTTTTGTAAATACACAGAACCTATAGAAAAATAAAAAACACAAATCTATTCAAAATTTCACAAATGAAGTCAATTGTAATTTTCTAATAAATTTACTGTTCGTATAATTTGAGTATATTTAAAGCAAACGAATAAAATTAAACAAAAAAAAATGAAGCATAACACAGTTTATTCATTGTAACATAGTTCACCGCGTATTTAATATTATGTTTACTAAAATATTCAGCATATCTTAACACAAATAGTGATATAATTCGTTTGCTGCTGCAGAAGAATAAGACCATAACGTAATTTCAAACACTTGCCTCATGCTTAATGCTGAGCAAATTATTCAGGCGTAATCGAAAATTCTTCTGCAAGATTACTTGTCACATCGCGTATTATTCACTTTATTCTCAAGTGTTTATTCACCAGACAACAATTACTTAACGCAATTTCATTTCAGTGATTTTCTTTGCTAATTCAAATAATTCGTTTTAAAGTTCGCGACGATTTGTTTCATTCTACAATTCAAGTAGAGAAATGTTTTAGTGAAACTTCGAAAGCTGTGTTTATCACACTCTTAAAACCGCACTAGACTTTTTATTAAATAATGAACCTTAGAAATTCTTTTGAATATTTCTTATATAATCCAGGATTCAATCCTACGTGTCCCAATATTTCTTAGTAGTACACCTAATTCCGTTTTGGCACGAACTTTATTTGCATGAATTTGATGTAACACAAATTCAAAACAAAAATTGTTTTCTTTTTTACGTGAGTCCTTTTGATATAACGCGAGCGGGCCAAGCCAATTTCTAAAAACTGTTTTGCCTATTTTTTAAAGATTGTTTTTTATTTGATGCATAGCAGTATCATATTTATATCTTACGCTCTAATGAGGAACGCGATAGAAAGTTTCAACGTGAACTGACGTTGTTGACAACCTCTCACATAAGGTTACAGCCTTTTAAATTTGGTTAGACCGTTATATAATTATAACGGCCTAACCAAAACACGACCACATCAATTAATAGAAGAATTTGTTCATAAAACTGATGAAACGTCCGCAACAGAGAAGATTCGTGCAGAATTTGCTCAAGAAATCACAGAACGAAATTTATTAATATAGAAAGTAGACGATGTACCCAACATTTCAGCTGATATCAGTGATATTCTAGTCGTACGAAAACGTATGATCAATTTATTATCAGAAAGTGAAAATTAATAAAATCTTGTTATGAGTAAAAAAAAAAGGATTTTTTTTTTCTTATTGAGGAATTTTTTCATTTCAAATGCAGATTTACTTTAATACATTTTCAATATATATTATTACATGTGTATTTTGTTGAAATGAAGTAATAAGCTTAAACCGAATATTTTCTTATGATGTTTTAAATTATTTTTACATATATTTTAGATCCGGAACCAATCTTCTTTTCTTCCATAGTTACATATTTTTTGTATAAAATTCCTTCATGAACATATCTACCCCAAAAATAAAATTATCTTGTGTATTATGCAACACAACTTCAAGTAATTGCAATTATTCTGAAGGCAAGTTTTGATTCTTAATTTTGAAAACTGCAGTATTAAAAAAAAGGAGACGTAAAACACAATTATTGGCTAAATACGTATATTTTATATTTATAATAAAATATCAAACTTAATTAACATATTTTAGTTAGAACCAAGGCATACTTTCATAATTTGCGATTCTGTCGATAACTTTTGAAGTTAAATATTTTGTCATTAACATAGAATGTGTGCTATTTATAAAGTATTTGTGGTATTTTGGGTGGTGTAGTGAGGTTGTTCCGGAACTAGAAAAAAAAACAGTTTGGCAAGGATCGCGTTTTGTACTACAAACATCGTAAATTATGATTGAAAAAAAAAAGCCACAATTTTTATAAAATAATGTAAAAATTAATCTGCAAAGAATTTGTTCCCGGTGTATCTATCATGTGAAAACAGAATTGGATGTACTGCTAAGAAATATCGGGACGCGTAGGATTAAAACGTGGATTACATCAGACGTATTAAAAAGAGTTTATAAGGTACAATATTCAATAAAAAAATCAAGTGTTATTTGGAGAACATAATAAACACTAGGTTTATAGCATTGTTTTGACACGCAGCACATTCAATGACTAAATAACTACACAAATCGGTTAAAAGAAGCCATGGACCTCTAAAAAGATTCCATTAGTCATTTTCTAAAATGGAATCCTTTGGAGCTTTATATTAATCTTTGATTAGATAAGAATCATTGGGAAAGATTCTAATGCTGTACTCATTTCCTATCTGTTTTTTAGAACCACTTAGATAGACTCTATAGGTCAAGAATGTTACAATTACTTTTAATTCATCCATGGTAGATAGTACGGTTGCAAAATGCAATTCTGCTTGCGATTCCCATAAAGGGTTAATCACCAATATTATTAATATTGATATTCTTTTAGCTAACGATGGAAAACAATGAAAAGTGTTCCTTAATTTAATTTTGGAATGCAATAATACAAATTATTTCTGTGTAAGTGAGAGAAAATTACGTAAACTGAAATATTTAACCCCTTTGGGTACAGATTTATTTGAAAAAATAGTTCGGATTATCGTTTACACATTAGTTACTGTTATATTTTCGTATTATTGTTTGCACATAGGTTACTATTATATTTTCGTATAATTTCGTTTGATAAGAATGACAACAGTATGAGAGAGATCGCACAGCTTCTGATCTCCGCCTTCATTCCAAAAAAAAAAAAGAATGTCCGATAACGCAGAGGTGTTAATATTTCTATGTATGGAGTCAGATTAAATAAAAATAAATTAGTAGAGAAAGATTGAATAATTTGATTCAAGGAGAGTCCAGTAACACCAAACACTCTTGCCATGAACAAGAATGTACATGCTTAATTTTGTCCTAGTTTGATAGACGAATTGGACTCGTCATCCGTAACTCAGGCAAAACAAGTGCATGACGAGTCTTAGTCGTCAAATGTACCCAAGGCGTTAAACGAAAAAAATATAATTGTTTATTTTATTAAAAATCCGAAATAAGCTCAAACGTTGTTAAAGATTATACTTCAATAATTTTTCAAAACGTTTGGTAGAAAGCATTTTGTTGCAAGTAATCTCTTGGGTTTGTAGAACTTTTATTTAGAATTTTTCTCACGTGACATTCACCATACAAAAGTTTTGCTTAAAACAGCTCTAGATTTTAAGATATATTTTTCTGATAGACATCAAACGTAAAGAATATTTTTCAAAAGCAAGAAACTTCGATGTCTTTCTTTCTTGTAATGCAGTTTGAATACTTAAAATTAACTTTGATCGTACGACTAAAACTATTATAACAGATTTAAGCAGTATTTGAAGCGTTAAGGAATACTTTAAAAACTAAGATTTTAAAGAGGTTTATTACAATTTTAAATAAAAATATGGCTTCCTTAACTCAAGCAGTTTTAAGCAAGCTGATATGCATAATTATGGGTTTGAGATTTAAAGAATGTAAAATTAAACTAAATTAAATCCTTCAAATACAGTACTTATAGTGATTAGTTACAGTTAGGTGCTGATTTTTTAATTTAGTCGTATATAATTTAAAGCAATATTTTCAAAACAAGATTCAAGGAAATTTGAAGATAGTAAATATTGTTCTGAAGTAAATAGAGATGAAGTATTTGATACTGGCTTTAAATTTTCATGCAGGAAAAAAAATGTGTGAATTATAGGTTTAGATATTTTTCTGAAATACTTTTGAACTATCATAAAAGATAAATTAAACACAACTGTCATTTTGGTAAGTTTTAGAAATACATTAAGACACAATCTATTTGTCAATAATACTTTTTCTAAGAACATGCATAAGTAATTCATTTCTTTTGTAAAATGTAATGCCCTTTATAATAATTATGTATTTAAAATGTTTCTTTTAAGGAATTGTATATTTTGATTAATACGGTAAAATTTATAACGTATTTCTCAATTGTTTGAGAAAATTTGTATACTTAATATCCTGCTGAACATAGTTATTTGTTTATAACTAAATGAGGCTAGTATAACGTTTCAGCATTTCAATAAATTATAGAGGAATGTTTAATTTCAACTAGAAGAAAAAGAAGAATTTAAAATTGCATAAATGTATTGTGTTATATGTATAATATTTAATTTTTATAAGAGTAGTACTAAATGTTTTTGCATGTATAATACTTAACCCATTAACGACCAGTGTCCTCATTAGAGGACAGTGGATAAAAGAGTGTGTAGAACCTTTATATTTTCCGGAAACGATTGTTTGTTCTGTACAACGGTAGATGGTTTTACCAGAAATAATCCACACATTACCAAGTATATGTGGTTGTTTAGAACTCCGTGATATGGATCGCCATTTATCGTTTTTTCGGGTCTCACGCTTGCATTTGCTTTCTATCTAGCTACATCGCCTAAATTCTAGGTAAAACATTTTATTTTTACTAGTATTTCAAATTAGAGTACTATATGAACTTATAATAGAAAATTAATTTATTTTCAAAAATTTCGTTTTCAAAAATGACATCCAATTTTGCTGTCCTCAATTGAGGACGCTGGGCGTTACAGCCAATTTTTATACAAATGTCAAAAGTCATTACAATTTTTGTATTTTTTTTGTGTAATAATTTACTTAAAAATTATTTCGACTTTTATATGGTAGAAAGTCATTAATTTCCTAAAAAAAAAATATAAGTAGTTATAATAGCTCGTAGGTTCTTAACGATTGCAGAATCTCATGAATATTTATTTTCCGAACAAATTGAAACTGACATCATCGGAATTCCACCTAACGTAGATGAGCTTACTGATGAAGAGGATATTGAAGATGAAAAATAGCTTTAGCTGAAGTACGTGATATTGCAGGAACAGCTGATATCGAAATTTCCGAAGATCCTAATTCCTCTGAAACTAAACTCTGTGACTAGAATTGCGTTCAAAAATTGAAATTGTGGCGCTATAAGAGACAATAGAATAGCAAGATTTCCTCTGAAATCTCGGAAAGAAATATAAAAAGAAACAAGAGGGTTCTATAAGCATAAATTTGATAAGGAAAATGAAATTTTAATAGTCAGGTGGAACGACAATAAATCTGTTACTTTGGTAACAAATTCTGAACATTATAATCCTGCATTCCTTGTTTCCCCATATATCATACCAAACCAAAGAATTGATATATATTTTATGTAAATTTGTATGTATTTGGTTTATGTATCATAAATGTGCATCTGGTTTTCCGTCATTCTGAATAAAAAACTGTCCTTTTTAAAAACTGTCATAGTTCGCACAAAACTGAAATTGTAACGTTGAATATTACTCCGTTTGAGATAAATTGTCGTTAATAATAATAAATAAATAAGTTAATAATGTTAAATAAATAAGTTTAAAATTCATTTTATCTTAAAATGTAATAGAATACTGTAACTAGTCCGTTTTTACACCTATTCCATGTTGTTTTCAAGTTTTCTGACTGCACTGATTTTCTTGATTTTTTTTCACCGGAACGCTTAGCGTCCTCAAATGAGGACGGGCTGTAATTTAAAAATTAAATCACAAATTGTTTGAAATTTAGGTTTTTTGCATTCAGAGGGTCATAATTACATAGATTTGAAATAATCATAATAATATTTTGAGCAGAAATAATTCGGCCGGTAATGGGTTAATATTCAAATGTAGACTGTTTTTAGGTATAGTATTTAATGCTTATATACACTCTAAGACCAAATGAAAGTCGCACCTGGAAGGAGTAAACTGGTAGAAATGAAATTGGGAAGAGTGGTACATCTGCTGTGGAGATGCAAATGATAAAATTTTCAGAATTGTATGAGCATGCGCCACTTGCAGGGCAGCTCTCAAACAAGCTGTATACCATGACCAAAGAAAATTCACTATCGCAGCAAATTCATTTCGACATGCTGTTGTGTTGGTTACATCGTTTCTCATTGAATTCTGTCTCGAATACAATTTCGCAAGCACTTTAAGCAAATGGGAGAGTTTGAAAGAGGCCGAGAGTAATTGGCCTGCGAGAAGGTGGATGGTCTTACCGACGGATTGTGCCACATATTATCTGTAGTGATGTTACTGGATAAAACAAGGCACATGTCAGCGTCAACCAGGCTCAGGAAATCTTAGAGAAACCTAGCCGGCGTGATACAAGACATGCACTTGGTGACCCAGATATACAAAGGGCGATGTGAACCTCCCTCGATCATCCAAAAAGCTACTGCATCATTTGTCGACGACTTCACGACGTGGGATTAAACTCACTTAGATCATTACGACGACTATCTTTAACAGCATTGTATTGCCGTCAAATACTTGAATGGTGTCGTGCGAGACGTATATGGGGCGTAGAATGACATCGAGTGATCTTCACTGACGAATCTTGCATCTGTCTGGGTGGAGACGACAATCGAATCCGTGTGTGGAGGCAACGTGGTCAGCTCCAAGATTCACGGTTTGTTGTGAAGCGTCACTATTGCGTATGATGCCAAACGAACTTTGGTATACGTTACGGGTTCTTTGACAGGCAAGATATACGTACAAGAAAATTTTCAGCCAGTTACGCTCACATTCCTGAACTAAAGGTTCACCAGCTTTTTCAACAAGACAATGCTCGATCCCATATTTCTGACGTCTCTAGAGATTGTCTACGACACAACGATATCTTACCATAGCCGGCACTCTCACCGGACCTGTCTTCGTTCGCGAATGTATGGGATGCCACTGGACGAGATTTCACCACTCCAACGTGACAGAGTTCAAGCAGCATGGTATGGCTGTCGTAGGACTTCATAAAGAGCATGTATGACTCATTAGAAAGGCGCTTGGCATACTGCATTAGGTATAGTAAAGTTCATACGCCATACAGAATTATACCAATATTTTGAATTTTTCTCAATAAAGTTTGTATATCTCAGTATTAAATTTTAATCATTTACTCATTATTAGAAGCACTTTACCAACCTTGTAAATTTCATTGCAGTCTGACAATTCCATCTAGGTACAATTTGTTTTTCTTAGAGTGTATATGGTGTTTTATTTTTACATGTATTTATTTCTATACATATGAGAAATACTTGTTTATTTCAAAGTGTGTTGATGCTTTTATATGATCGCATAAAGATATCGTCGGTACCATGTTGATGAAAAGGATGCGCAAATACCTTGTTTCTATAAAAATGAGTTCATAGGTATTACGTTTTAGTACTGTGATTTTAAACTGGTAAGTCCTACAGATGGTGCTAGGTGTTTAAATTGTGTACGATTTAATTCATTTAAATGGTTTAATTTTGAACTTTTTAAGTGATAAAAAGATAATTCAAGTAATACCCAAATAGATAATATTGAGAATTATTTATGTTACAAATTGCATCTTAAACTGTCCAAATGATATAATAATAAACACATATTTTTGGTCCAAAACTTGTTGATAATTAATATTATGGTTTAGTAAATCAATCGCATTTATACCTTTTTAGCGAGAGTCACAAAAAATACAATATAGCTTTTGGTATTCTGCATAAGTTTAGCAATTAGTTCCTGTGTGACATGGGATAAAATAGGTTGAAAATTGCTGGTATAATAAATTGTGCTACATATTGATGAAGTTAGTGGATCTGAAGTATTTCGGTTATTAATATTAGTTTGTGCAGTTGGGGGGGGGATTTAAATGAAACATTGAATAATTGTGTTGGAGCCAATTTTCTGTCTAAAAATGTATTTGAATTATTTTAAATTGAAATTATTTTTTACTGAATCATTACTAAGCGTTTTAGCTTGGATTGAAAAAAAAGCACACATGCTTTGATGTTACGTTAAGTATAATTTTAGAAATTATTTCATGTCTGCCATGGGATATATAAAAAGTTTAAAATCACTTCTTAAGCAAATTATGTTACATTGACTAAGTTTGTAGATTAGGAGTATTAAGGTCACGAATCAGTTTGTTTACTAGTCCTTATCTATAATACTAAACGATTGTGTAGAAAAAGCATTAGATAAATAGTTGTAAAACATTCGGATGCGCGTATGGAGTGGCACCTTTGATATGCAATCAGAATTCATCCAATACCCATGAGTTTGGCGTGTTGCCGATACCATGTAATCAGAAGTCACACAATATACAAGAGACTAAGAGACAGACTAAGACGTTAGGGAACATAAAACAATTTTATTCACCCGCGATCGTTACATCCAAGGTTATTATCCAAAACAAGCACACATTCAGTCGGTTAAACGCGTCTCTTTCTGGACACTTGCGATATCACTCTGCCCACCAAATTGATCGCGACTTGTGAGGAGGGACAGCGAAAATAACAGAGAGAGAAATATTGATTGGTCTTTTTCCAAGAAGCCTCAAAGGCCCCCGGTGCTGTATGTAACGAACACAGAGATGCAGCTGCGAGGGAGGAATTCTTTCGAATCGATTCATTTGTTTTGTGTCCCTTTTTCGAAAGGATTGAGACAACTGGTCCGAACAGCAGAGGCGGACAGTGGTCCAGCTGGAAGGACCGTTCATGTCTCGGATTTTGTTCTTTGCGAAGGAAAGACCAGCTCACATCACTGTTTTGGAGTGGAATGATAGCGAGGGAGAAAGCTGCTGTGTATTGACATGTGTGTGTGTGTGCAATGTGCCACACAAGACTGGTACACTTCGACTGAGCTGACGTGTGACATTGTAATAAAGCTGTGTGGATACCGTTGGGAGATATGGGAAGACACATTGACGTCTTGAAATACATCTTCCGAATCTAAGCTGAACACAGTGAAGTACATTTATGTGGTTAACAGATTATTCATTCATATACATAAGTTTTCCAGTTAACCTTGCAATCAATTCAGAATATGTCACAAATTTCACTTGAATATGTAGAATATTTACTTTTGAAATTCACTTATTACAATTCCGAACTCACATTATATAAATCAAACAACACCCACATACTTATTACTGAATTATTTTAGCTCACATTAGGAAATATGACAAAGGAAATGCTACTAGTAATTGTGAATAAATAAAAAATGTAAAAAATTCAACTGAATTCGAATTTGACATCGAATGGTGTCTGATGACAAAATCCAAAAATAAGTGTCTTAAACAACTTTCTTCATTGCAGATTCTATATATATTTGGGGAATATCAAACAGATAACGCATAATACATTAGCTCGTGATTCTTATCGTGTTCTTTTGGTTTAATAATTAATACAACATGATGATAATTTGAAGTTAATTACTCAAATTAGTATAACAATTCGGAAAAGATAGGATCAAAATTTTGAGTTATAAGAGGTATGCATAGAAATTTTTGCAATAATTTAAGTACTAAATATGGTACTTTTGGTTTTGATAGCATTTATAAAATACAATTAGATGCGTTTAGCTTTATTTAACCTAATATGAAAGGCTGACGTTGTAAAATGAGTTCGCAAAATACATTGAAAGAAAAAGATAAACTATGGACACGTATAATTCTGAAGTATTGTCTTCAGAATTGGATTCTGAACTCGACCTTTGTTAAGTACATTTTCTGACATTGCAACGACGCATGTATTATTTACAGCAAATGTCATGATTTATTACAATGATTGTGATTCTTCTTGTTAAATAGTCAAATCTATTTTATTGCTAAGATTTCCGTCACTTAACAAAGCTCTTCTCACTGTCCAAAAAAATTTTAAATTTCCATCAAATATATATATCTATATAATTGTCACTCTTAAGAGATGTTATTTAATAGTACACATTTCGAAAGGACTTCACTTCAAAAGATTCAGATTTCGTTGCTTTGATCTTCACTCAAATTTGAATAGGAATAAACAGAAAAAATCTTATCAAATAAAGTTAAACTAGTATTCTAGTTTTAACTAGAATATATTGATCCTATGTTTTGAATAAATTATACATTTGAAGAAATCATTCTAATTAATGAAGCAGCAGTATTTTTAAGAAACAATATTTCTTTTCGTAATAATCGTACATACTTTTCATTCATTTCAAATAATACTTATTTAAGTGTCTCAATTTACAGCGGCACTGTCTCTTATTTTAAAGCACATATCACAAAACAAAACATACTAGGAAAAATTTTAATGAACAATTATTGGATGATAAGGAAATATATTGAAATTTGGAAATAATGTTTGATACATTTTACATCAGATAATATCTTTCTGAATAATTAACACAGTACAAATATTTCTATATTCCATTTCCAATACCATCATACAGAATCACTTTAATGGTCTTTCATTTTAATATTTTTCAGTAAACGCCTCATTCAGCCATTCTCAGGATACATACGTGAAATGTATTTACAATCCCTTGACTAAACTCCTATACACCCCCCATAAAACATTCACCCATTCACATGTCCCAATCAATAACTCTCAACAAATTCCGATACCCACAGTGAATTTGTTTCATTCCCGTTAAAATTGTGTGGCACATTTCGAAAGCACACACTAAAAATACTGCTACACGAAGCACACATATAAGGATCACATACATTAAGTACAAACAACGTGTGGCTGATATTTCACAGGAGAAGCTCAGTTCTTTTTATGTCAGAGTACAAATATACACTCATTGAATTCAAACTGAAAAAAATTGACACACGATGCATGTCTGTGATCTCACATTCAGAAGTTGCATAATGGTGACGCACGCTCGGATTTTTATCAAAATCAGTCTTGCAATTGGTTCATCGCGTGAAAGGAATTGGAATTATTTTCATAGACAATCGCGTTGGACTTGCACCGTATAGTTTTATGGCACTACACCGCATACAGGCACACAGAGATACAAGCAGTTTGCAAATACGGCTCCATACCCGTAGCTCGCTTGGTCCTTTGTCATGTACAACCTACAACAGAGAATTAAACTCTAGAACATAGTATTTAACAACATTTTGCATTGAACTATAACTTAAAAGAAACATTTTGACGCAAGAAAATCACAATTTTCTGTCGAAAGAATCAAATGTTTTGTGGGTAACTTTCCCACCACTATGAAAATCACCTCGGTTATATATTGTACTGGACACTGCGAGGCTAGCTCGACGTTGCCCGTGCACGTGGTGTGAGGTATTAAGCTGGTGTAAAATTTTCCCAGGATTTCAAATCCATTGAAGATATATTCAATTAAAATATTATTTATCAAATAAAATCATATTTTTAGGTATCAATCTAAACTGAAATTTTCCGCAGATTTCAAATCCATTGAAATTTTTACTCTATCTTTAACGGTCTAAGAGATAGAAAAAAAGAACTTTGACTTCAGTTAAAAGATTTATAATCTGGCTGGTAAAAAAATCGCTCAAAATGAAAGCGGAAACGAAAAAAATAATTTTCTCCGCGTTCTGCGAAAGAAAAAAGCTTGGAATGATTCCAAACCCTGACTGGAAGGTCGCATGAGTAGAAAAAGTACTCCGAGTTTGAAAAAGCGATGGAGAATAAAACTATTAAATTCATTTAAAAATCCAGATTTAATTTTAAAATTCGCTGCGACTCAAAAATTGCAAATAATTTGGACTACCTGTGTGCCAAATCTCACTGATGTAAGTGCCATAGAATCGTCAGGAGTTTGCGGCCTCAAACAGACAAACAAACACTCTCTTTCATAATAGTAGAGATTTAGTAGTGAAGTATTTGGGGTTGACCACAGTAGCACTATTCTTAGCACGTTCGACTACATCGATGACTGATTGGCGTGATTATGAGCACGCGAAAGACGTTTTCAAATGTCAGCTACTTGGAGCTGAATTTTCAATGCTATGCATATCACTTCCGAGAGTTGTTTGAAGCTCTTTGAAAACATACATATGAATTTTTTTTTTAAATTGTTGGTTAATATGATAATTTTCTGTGACGTTACAATTAGGGTTTTACAAATAGATTAAGCACTATTTACTGAATCTTGCCTACAATTGTACAGTAAAGGACCTTACATCTTAACTCTTCAACCCTATACCATGATGACAGTATAAGTACTAAACTGTACGATTATTTTAATTACCAATAAGAGCATGCGCTTAGAACCAAATCATATTCTGAACCTCTGTACCAAGTTGCGAGATGATAGGTAGAAGGGCCAAGATAATTAAATAACGTCGATGCCAACTTAGGTAGTAGGATTTTGAGTTCACATTTGGTCGATTTAGTTTGAGTTGCCAGTACCAAGTTAGATTATCCACCACTGTAACAAGTTAGTTGATGCTCTCAGTACCAAATTGGATAATGCACCTCAGTGCTAGAGTACCAAACGATAATATTTGCCTTATAAAATGCTAGATGATGCACCCCAGTACCTAATTAGGTGATATACCTAAGTACCAAACTGAACAATTGGAGGTAGCTTCCTACCATTAAGTTAAATAAATGGCTTCATTACCAATTAAGAAGATTTAGCCCAGTATGGGATAGATGATTATCCCAGTAACAAACTGAATAATGGACCCAGTACCAAATTGGATGATAGACCCTATTGGAAAATTAAGCAATAAAGTTTAGTACCACTTTGGATGACGGGGCCCACATAGAATAAAAGTATGTTTCAAAAAGTACTGGATGTTTAACTTGCTACGGTTCTCGTATTTCCTTTTTTAAATCAGTGACACTTTTATTATAATAAATGGAATGGATATGTAACTTTGAATCCAGAAAACATACTGCGAATTATCTTATGTAAAAACATTTCACATGCCATCGGTACACTTAAGGAAGATTTGGAAAGCCAATAATTTCGAACTATACTGCGAATTATCTTATGTAAAAACATTTCACATATCATCGATACACTTAAGGAAGATTTGGAAAGCCAATAATTTCGAACTATACTGCGAATTATCTAATGTAAAAACATTTCACATATCATAGATACATTTAAGGAAGATTTGGAAAGCCAATAATTTCGAACTATTTAAATACAGAAAGGAGTATGGTTAGGTCAATCTTTAAATGTGAATAAGTAAATATTAAATTGAATATCCATCCCCTATCGTTGTTATGATATTTATGCGCTGAGGATTTGGATTCATGCCCACATTCGAAGAAAAGGACACTTTATCGAATTCTACTGGTTTTATTCCTTCCTATCACCGCCTTCTTTTCTGATCGAGATTGAAGACGAATAGCCAGGACAGCTGAAAAAGGGCCTGGCGTTCAGTGGCTTTCTGGTTTTAAAACATGACACCGGCACCCGACAAGGTCGTAAACCGTTGAAGCAGTTATAAAAACAAAGTTTTTATTCGGTAATAAAACTACGACAAAGAACGAAATTTTACGCCCGAACACATTCCCCTCAGCCCATAGGAAGGCTGAAAAAATATCTGTATGGCTTTCCTCCGAAGATGACTGCAAAAACTTCCGATGGGGACATAAATTTGGTGGATTGTCCACAGGTTGTCTGTGACTGTAACTTTCGTCAAGGGGGAACAATGAGAACTTCTTAACACCAAGCGTAACATTTCTCAAGTCTTTTATGGCTTCTGTATCAGAGTTCAGAGACTATCTTTATCATTCATCGGCTCGTATCGCTAAATCTTCCTCGGCGATAAACCGGGAAACGTCTGAGGAATTTTAAGTTGAAAAGAAGATCACATTCTCTTGGTCAGTGTACCGTGTGTTCAGTACTAATAAAGTTTATTTTTTGAATTTGGAGGAATTTCGGATTGTAATTTCAGCTATAAGAGAGAGTTTGAACTTTTATTACAAATTGTTTTACTTGTTTTTAACATTTTAAATGGCCTGTACGAAATATACACTCTATAACAAAAAGATCGACGCACCAAGAAGGAATAATCCGATTGCTTTGAAATTTCGTATGCAAAAATGTTCTGACCAAATATACAAATGATTAAAATTTGGTGTCCAATGAATGAATAGTGCGATCTCCAGCGCATCGGAACAGCACATCCAGCAGATGTATATAAGGAGTTGTTCTTGAACTGTTGTTAAAATTTTCTGCTGCATTGCGATTTAGGATACCTTTCAACGACTGAAAAATTGCCTCGCAGCAGAATTCGAGCTCATTACGAGCAACTCTCAGAGTTTGAAAGAGGTCGTATCATTGGATTGAAAGAGGCATGTTGGGCAAATCGGAGAATCGCTCGTCATGTGAGTCGAACCGATGCGGCGATTAGAAGATGCTGGCAAGAGTGGGTGGACAATGGCAGATTTTAGCGTCATGATGGTAGCGATTAACGTAGGGCCATAACAGATCGCGAGGACAGAATGATTGTCAGATCAGCTGTCACAGCGCCTGATTCATCGCTATCAACCATCAGTCGTGCGACCCACACACGAGTGTTCACCATAACCATTCACAGACGGCTGAAAGAGCGAAATCTACGCTCGTACCGACCGTTACGCCACCTGCCACTCACGCCTGCACACTGTCGTGCCAGATTACAGTGGTGCTTGGCTCGATCAGGTTGGAATGATGCTCATTGGGGACGTATGGTTTTTAACGACGAATCCCGCTTTCAACTGTGTTCTGACGATCATCGAAGACGTGTCTGGAGACGCCCAGGGAAGCGTGCCGATCCTGCTTTCACTATTGCACGCCACACGGACCCTTAACAAGGAGTTATGGTCTTGGGTGTCATTTTCTTTGACAGCCGCATCCCTTTGGTCGTCATTAGAGGTACACTTACTGCACAGCGGTACGTTGACGACATATTGAGACCTGTTTTGCTACCGTTCCTTTCGCAGTACCCTGGGCTTATATTTCAGCAAGACAACAGCAAGAAAATGCCACATACGGCACGTGCTGCTATTAACTGTCTTGAAGCTTGTCAAACACTTCCTTGGCCAGCCAGATCACCAGATCTCTCCCATCGAGCATGTCTGGGATATGATGGGAAGGCGTATGCATCCGGTAGGGAATGTTGATGACGTAGTCCGACAACTGGAGTAAATTTGGCAAGAAATACCGCAGGAGACCATCCGGGAGCTTTATCGGTCTATGCCACGCCGTGTGGCATCTTGCATCCAGGCTAGAGGCGGGTCAACACCCTCACTGAGCTCGTTACTGTAACTCTGAAATAAATCATTCAATCGTTCTGGAATTTTAATCATTTACTATTCTGTACATAATTTTCCTGTCCACCAATTTTTGTCTCCATCGGACAACTTCTTCTTGGTGAGTCGATTTTTTTTTATAGAGTGTATATCGCATAAAAATATTGCTATGATAATGTCAACTTAAACATTTAATTTTTCATTAAACCAAGATTGAAATTAATTATTTGCGTCGAATATAGATTAAACTTTATCTTGATAGTATGTGACCATTTAGATTTACTTTTCTCATATGTCCTTTCGACACATCGTCGTGTAATTTCATTACATAAGAAATAAGTGAAACAGAGTTTACATGTATTTATTAAAGCTGCTCTCCATATTCAACACCACCATTGTTATTCTAAACGGGTACGTGGTTTCCATTTGAAAAAAACTGAGTTGAAAAATGTGCAGTGGTTTCAATGAGATACCTCTTCATTAAAAATTGGAAATTTTTGGTGATGACGATATCGAAAACTGGTAAATTTTCTACTGACGAGATTTCTCGTTCATCAGAATCGGGTTAATTTACTTACCACGTCTGAGGAACATCGCGTATATGATATATCTCGATCTTCAATATCTGTATATTTTTGCAAATGACAAGATACCACGTCCAGACATTCACTTGGAAGATTAAGTTTGAGAAATATAAAACACTTAGTGAACACTTCTCTACCTTATACAAGTCGATATATACAGTTAAATACGCTGAAATAAAACAAAAGTCCTTCTGCTCACCTTTAAGCACAAAGTTAAGGAAGGCTTTGTATGAATTTTACATAGAAAATTAAGCTGAGAAAATATGATTTATAAACTGAATTACATATACACAGCTGTGACAAAAAAATCAAACCATTCTCTTTATTCGCTTATGGTACATAGATTATAAAAATCAGTAACCTTATAAGTGGAAATTACTTGCTTAATTTATAACTATAAATTTCCTTATAAGATAACACCTTCATATAAACTTGCGTATTATATTACAATTTCAACTCGCAATTTCGACAGCAGGAAATTTCTAATAAAATAAAGTTTCAAGTAGATTGGTCCAGTCAATTTTGAAAACTTTGCAGCAAATAATGTGTAATTATACCTTCCCACTATTTTACATATAAACAAAGAATAATAAATGACAACAAAATTGATTCTAAAATAATCTTCCATTCAACTGAATTTTTCAATACGTTACTTTGGAAAAACACAAAATATTTATTTTAATGTTTTTATTTTTAACATTTTAATAAAATAATTATAAAATTTTAACTATAAAGAAATTGTTATTAGCAACCATTATCTACACTGAAGTGAAAAAAATCATGGGATAGCCATATGCAAATACACAAATGGAAGTAGCATCGCGTAAGAAATGTATAATTGGGCAGTGGATCGCCAGGGCTTTCATTTGTACTCAAGTGATTCATGTAAAAAGTTTACTGACATGATTATGGCCGCACAAGGGGTATTAACAGAAATTGAACAACGCAGAATGATAGTAAGAGCTAGACTCATGGGGCATTCCATTTCGGAAATTATTAGGGAATTTCAAAGTTCTCAATCGACATTGTCAAGACTGTGCCGAGGAAATATAATTTAAGGCATTAATTCCCACAATGGACAATGCAGTGACCGGCGACCAGTGACGTGTGCTTAGAGTAGCAAGTGTTACCAGGTAAGCAACACTGCGTCAAATAACAGCAACTATCAATGTGGGACGTACGGCAGACGTGTCCGAGCGGACAGTGCAGCTGAATTTGGCGTTGATGGGATCTGTCAGCAGAACACCGATTCGAATGCTCTTAATAACAACACGCCATAGGCCCCAGCGCCTCTGAAGGACTCGTGAACTTATCGGTTGAACCCTTAACTAACTGGAAAAAACGCTACTTGGTCTGATGAGTGACGATTCCAGTTGTTTTGAGCTGATGGGAGGGTTCAAGTGGGGCGCATGTCCAAGTTGTCAAATAGGCACTGTGCAAGCTGGCGGTGGCTCAATAATGGTGTGGGCTGTTTTTACAAGGCATGGACTGGGTCCTCTGGTCAAACTGAAACAATCATTGACTGGAAATGGTTATGTACAGCTACTTGGAGACCATTTTTAGCCATTCATGGACTTAATGGACCCATACAACGATGGAATTTTACAGGATGGCAATGAGCCATGTCACCTGGTTAAAATTCTCCTCGATTGGGTTGAGGAACATTCTGGACAGTTCCAGCGAATGATTTGGCCACCTAGATAGACAGACATGAATCCTACCGAGCATACATGGAACATGATCGAAAGGTCAGTCCCTACGGCTGTAACGACAACATGGCTGAATATTTATTCAGGGGACTTCCGACGACTTGCTGAGTCAATGACACGACGAGGTACTACAGTTAGCCGAGCAATAGGAGGTCCTACGCGATATTAGGAGGTACTTTTGGCACTTCAGTATATATATATATATATATATATATATATATATATATATATATATATATATATATATATATATATATGACGATAGGATTTCACAGGATGACAATACGCGATGTCACCGGGTAAAAATCGTTCGCGATTGGTTTGAGGAACATTCTGGATAGTTCAAGCGAATGATTTGGACACCTAGATTGACAAACATGAATTCCGTCGAACAAATATTGGACATGATCGAAAGGTCAGTTCGTACTCACAATCGTACACTGGAAACATTTTTGCAATTATGTACGGCTGTAGAGGGCGCGTTCTGACGACTTGTTGTCAATGGCGCGACGAGATACTACATTTCGCTGGGCAAAAGGAGGTCCCACACGATATTAGGCGGTTTATCATGACTTTTGTCACTTCTGTGTATTTTGAGAGAAATATCTTCAGGAGGACATGCTAGGATCATGCAAAATGTTAGCTTTTCTTTAAGTAGAAATTACTAATTTCATTTTCATCGAAACACTTGAATATTAGAAGTATTACGAGTGAAAAGAGTATAGATAAAAAAGTCCTAGCAATTTTGATGGGCATGAACAAAGTTGAATAATTAAATTTTTTTTCTATAGTTGTCCACAAAAAACTTAATAAACTATTACAATAGCTCAAATAAAATGATAAAAAATACAATTAGATTGAACCTTTTAAAAACAATACAAGTATAAGAAAAACATATATAGTAACGTATTCACACCATTTCATTAAAAGTTTTATTTTATTTCTAGGAATGAATCTGCTGATTCTACTACTTTTGATTGATAACATCAGCATTATTATTTCTTAAAATTAAACTTGACGAATCTGAAGTTTTATTTAGAGTATAAAATGTAACGGGATTTAAACAGCTCACTCTATTTGGGACAAATAGTGCATACATCACTACTGCCTTGCTTCAAATCCTTAAATCTAGAATTATTCGTCTTAGTACACTCAGTATTTCTATGGTGCAGCATAATATGAAACACATATTCAAGTGCGAACCTAAATTTCCAAAAGAGAGAGCATGCATAACGCACACAATATGCAGATACACATTCGTTATAGGATAACTTCATTCTCTCAGTGTACTTAACAATATATCACCTCATATATTTTAATATCATGGACACAGTACACCAAAACCGATTTAATTACTCTCTACAAGGGCATACCTACCGTGATAGAATTTAATAATATGCTAGACTAGGTGTTAATCTAGATTATATGATCTTGCCAAGTCAATCCAAAACTTGTGAATATGCATGGCATTATCATGACTCTTTATACGTGTCGTACACAATGACGTAATAAACAACGTAATGCCGCCATAATTTTGAATAGCTTATCACTTTCAGCTGTTCTATATTAAACTTCAGAATACGAAGGTTCCCGGGCGGATTCGGGGGAACATGGAGTTTACGAGTAACACCTTTTATGGCTTCATTCGGCTATTTAACGATGTTTTGACAGTTTTGGTCCATTAAGAAAGACAAGTTGAAAGTAAGAGCAAACAGCCTGGTTGTAATTTAAACTCTAAACGCCTTATTGTCCTCAACTGCCTCTGGATTATTAATTCAGTTTTGTTGGGGGATTATAATGTAACAGACTTTGTTGGCGGTTCAGAAACACGGCATTTCATGTCCCGTCGAAAAGTTATTTTGAAAAGTATAGAAGTTATCTATAGAAGGCACGAGTAGTAATCAATCGTCGATTTGCTTGTGCAAATGTAAAAGGCTTTGCAGTTGGTTCAAAAGAGCAGCACTTCATGTGCGTGCAGAAAGTTGTTTTTAAAAGCAAGAAACTATGAATGAAAGGGATGAATAGAAGCAAAACAATGCAAAACGGTATGCAGTTGGTTCATTGGTGGATGCAGTTGGTTCACTGGCTGATGCATTTGTTTTATTGGTTGGTGCATTTGTGCGATGCAGTCCTAGCAGAAAGTAATTTTTAAAAGTAGGAAATGTTACTGATGGAAAACACACGAGGTAGTTATCAAATAATAGTAATTTGCTTAAATTTGCTTGTCATTTCAAATTAAAACAATTACTAATCAATCAGATAATAAAAGAGTACATTGCCTGATACAACACTTTTAGATGTGCGGACTATATGTCCATTGTTTTAAAAGCGGATGATTGGTATATCTAGACTATTTTGTAAAGTATAGCGAAACAAGACGTCGCCTAACTGTATACTTTGTCTACCACTTTGTAGATCCTGGGATCTCAAGCTCACGGATGTTGATAATTGTACCTAATAGGTGTATCAACATATTACTCCTAGGTGCTCATTCAGTAATATCCGTCCGTTAGTCCCTTATAATGCTGAAGGGATTGGTGGACTATCAGATGTGTATGCCTGCTAACAGTAGTAATTCGTCATTTAATACCTGCGTTCTAAATGCTAAATTTAGTACACAGGTATGTAGACTTTAATATTAACATTATGTGTGAACAATATGTAAAGGATTGGTCCAAAAATTAACTCTAAACTCAAATTATGTTTTGTATAACTTTATTATGTATTTTTAATAATCAAAGTTTTGAGAGTCACTCACTACACATCTACCTGAGTGTTTAGCGGTTCAAGTACTTACGTGCAGTAAGTTCAACTATATTTATTTAAAATGCATTCGAAAACTTAAACAAATGAGTAGTTCTACATAAAGTAAAAAAATGCAAATCGGAAAAGAAAATTAAAAAAAAAACGGTTAGTTTATTTACAGAAAATTAAATACATTTTCCATACCTTTTACATGAGTGTGGTCCTTATTTCTGGTCCATACATTTTTTGTCATCCGACTAGTTTCCGCCCCTGTTGATTCCTATAAATTCCATTCGACTTTTCCATTGTAGGATCATGGTACACAAACTCATGGTCTGAAAAAAAAGTTGTTGCTTTAAACATTAATTGTAAGCAAAAGTAACTACAGGATTTTCGTCCAATCATTCCTTCCACACACACAAAATGAAGATTTCAATTATTGTTTTAATTTTGCTTGAAATTTTATCTTGTCAAAATATAATCGCTAGAAATATTGTGAAATTTTGAAACTTCACAATCAGTTCAACTTTTACTTAATCAAAGTGTCAATTGTTTTTCTATATTGTTTTAAATTCACGTATCTCTTGATAAAGTTTCATTGCTGGAAGCATAACTGGAAAATTGAAACCTTACAATAGTTCTGCCCAGTTCAACCCTTTTTCTTTCTTAATAAGTTTAAATTATATTTTTACGAGTTTACATTCACGTATCTGTTGTAAAAAAATAATTGATTGAAAAATAACTGAAAATTTAAATTTCAGAATACTTGTAGTTCTCTTGAGTTCTGTTCCCTTTGCACTACTAAAACTTCAAATGTCTTTAGTTTTGTTCTAAACTCCCTCTTATTTTAAAAAATGTCTTTTTATTTTTAAACTGCAATTTTTATAACAATGAAAGTAATTAAGAATTATATATGAGGAATAACATCAGGAATGAATTTAGCAAGAAATCAACAAAACATTTATTTAGTTATATGCGCTCTCTATAATTCGTAATAAAAATACATAGTTTATCCAACACAAACTTACTATTTAATTCCATTCATTACTAATAGAACAGCATATCATACGAAACATTTGTCATAGTTGATGCGTGTGTAACACAATTAATCCATGCATGAATAATTTATAATTTCGCATTAGTCTGCTGACAATTCAGTATATATTACCAGATAAACGTCATTACTAATAAAAGTCACTGGAGCCATAAAGTAAGTCTGATATTCGCGCATGCAGAAACACGTGATTTAACACAAGTACGTGATGTGGCTAATATCGTAGGACATCGAACCAGTTTGCTAACACTACAAACTTCACACACCTGGAAATGGCAATTTAAATCATTTTCTCTCTACAAGATATGCTATTCTCAAAAACACATCACAACCCGTTATCAAAACAATTTAAAATGATCGATAAAAGCGTTGTTAAGTAAAAATTGATGGCAAACTTTGTTTCCTAATGTTAAAATAATGCAAACGAAAGTAATAAGGAAATAGCATTTTTGTTTTAAAAGCAGATTGGAATTCTCTGCATCTATGCTTACCAGAATTTGTTTCGACTTTTTAATTAATTGCAGAGGAAATATTTCGCGTTTGAATACTTTTCTAAGCCACGGTAAACATTTTACATATATTCAAAGCACGTTCAGAATCATCTTATTCTGCTATTTTTATTGAGATTTGCTAGTCGTCACTTCAGGATCGGTGTACACATCTGGTTTTTCAACGTGCGGCGCCACTGCGGCTCCGAAGCATAACTATGCACACATAACCGTGAAATGACGCACGAACTCATTTCACGCCATTTGCGATAGATATTATATCGAAAGAATCCTGTTTATTTCACTTACTTGGTGTAAAAAAAGTATATTTTGAAACACAGTATACGTTACTGGATACAACCATTTATTAATTATTATTTATATTCCATTTTTTTATGAAAATAAGGTACTTCAGAACGAAGATTCATGTGCGGCGACCGTGCGGCGCCATGGAAAACTGCGGTGCAAATTGTACGCAAATTGGACGTGCGTCGCCCCAGCGGCGCTGGAGGCTTGTGGGCCCTGCTCCACTGGATGTAATAATGTATCTCAGACCGCACTTGCGTTGAGGCAGCGGCGTCGCACGTTAAAAAACCGGATGTGTGCACCGGGTTTTAAGGACAATGATGATTGTTTAGGAAATTAGGCATGTGTGCGTGTCTGTTATCAATGGAATTCCCTTAAATATTCCATTCAATTCTAAGTCAAATTTTGCTGACGGATCAAAAAAGCATAATAGATCATGAATGGTTGTACATGTGTAAGGCTAATAAGTTTTCTTTGTGTGCAAATACATCTTTGGCAAGAGAGCAAGTTTTAATCGCACATTTAAAATGAAAATTAAATACACAAACTAAAATCTTGAAAGTTGGCAGCTCAAAAATGGGTAATACAGATATAAGTAAGCCTATTTATTAAATTAATTATATTTTTTACAGAAATATATCTGATTACGGAAAGCAAAAATACGGAATCCATAAAATACAAGAAAAAAACATACAAAATGCAGTTTAGAAGTCATTAAAAAATATATGTACATCCTGTATAGAATTGTACGTTAAAACGCAGATTTGACAAAAAAATAATTTATAGTTTCTGATTATATAAAAGGAAGTTAAAATAAATACAATAAACTAAAAAGGGTGAATCAATTTTCTAATGACGGTAGTAAAAAAATTCAGCACTACCTCTACAGACTCTAATCTAACGAAAATTGTAACAATTTTGAAAAACAGAATAATATATACTTGACGATGCATTATTCTTAAAATGAATACGTCTAAAAATGTTGTTACGTAGTCTTTCAATATATATGTTATGACATTCGTGATAAGGATTCTAAATTACACTTACATATTCCTGTCCCGATATAACATAAACACTAAAAAATAACTTGTCTTGTTAGTATTACGAAACTTTCTTGTTTTTCTCTTCATTACAAAATAAAAGAAGAAAAATATGAGATAGAAACACCGCATTTAAAAACAATAAGTACTGTTTCATTATGTTCCATATAACATTACACATTAAACAGCACGAATACAATTTTTTGCGTATACCATGCGAGGCCTACTGACTTTTCAGCTCTTTAAAAAGAACAGAAGATTAAACTGTGGTTACTCTAATTGTGCAAGGGAGGAATCCAGACAAATTAATCTCATTTCGTAAAGGACTCAACGTAATCTCGTTTTGCAAATGACTAACCCTGAAGTTGTTAAGCGAAATGGAATTAAACTTGACACATGGTTTCCAGGAGGAAATTAAGTTAAATAAGCTCCAGAGACATGCATATTTGGTAATTATGACAACACAGTCGACAACCGTATTAAAATACAAAGACGCTGTGAAAAAGTGTGTCTGTTAAGAAACTGTTACATTCCTTTTGTAGATAACTGCTATTTCTATGCATATAAGGGACCTTCAAATGTATACGTTAAACAATGAAATATTAAAATGTTTTTGAAACTTATAATGTGGTTGAAATTAAATCGACTATGTTGAAAAATATATTTTTATTACTTGAATTTCCAGAAGAATATATTTTAATAGATCCATTTTTTTAATCATTGTGAAGTATTATTATGTGTACCTCCGATACGACTTGAAACTATGCAATGAAAGTATTTTTTATCAAAATCGCACTTCCTCACAATCTTACTACGTGTAAAAGGTTCATCCATTTAGGATTAATAAATTAATGGTCTTCGGATAACATAATAATTATACACTTTAAATTTTTCGACACAGAGCTAATTTCTAATTGCAAATATTTTTTTTTAATTATAAAATTAATATGGTTTATTCTCTAAACAAAAATCGTGTTACCTAAACTAATCACTAAACAAACAAATTTTGCACTCACTCAAGCAATGAGGAATGTTTCGATCCTTTGAATATTTTTTTTAAATGTGTTTTATTGCAAAACTTATATTGATGGTTCTTATCACTCTTGAGTAAATACTTTCAATTATCAAAAAATACATTATAATTATGTTTAATTATGTTACCAGTTTCAATACTTTGTCAAGTTTTAAAAGAGCTCAAGAAAATATGATTTTTTTCAGATATTATTTATTAATATTTCTGTTTAGTTTGGACACCTTAATAAGCAAAATAAGTATTTGATGCAGTTAAGGTTCACAAGAAAGCATTGTCCTTACGAATCAGTAGCAGCTCCATTGGCAGTAATGTTGCTTCACCTTACGTTCGATTTATTCTGATTTATTTCTGATTTTTTGTCAGTTGATTTTGTTTAGGAATGTTGATTATTAACAAACCTCTTCTTTTAACGTGTGTTTCGAGTTTTAGATCCGATTTTAATTCAAAATGTCAAAAATTGCGGGTAAAAAAGTAAACTGCAATAAGTCCCAAATGAAATAAACTAAACACACTTAAAAATACAGTTAACTATCGTTATCATACCACATAAATTAAATAAAAGATATTTTAAATCAATATTTTTTTACCGAACATGAATTTAAAATTATCACATAAACTGTCCTTGTTGTTGTTGTTTCTTATGCCTACACTGGCAGACCGGAGGAGTGCCAGGCCCGTCGCAGACGGCAAGAGGCGAGGGGGTGCGCCTTCCTTGTTATTGAGCCCCATTGGGAGGAAGTCCGACTTTGCTCGACATACATGGCACATCCGTTTTACAGGAAGTTCCATTCACTCACACATATCGTAATTTATATCCCAATCAGTGACCGATAACCCCCTGATCAGGTACCCCCAGAGGTATTGATTTGGTATGGGAACATGGGGGACTTTGTGACCACGGTCTATTAACGTGCCCCAGTCACCATTAGTGAACACGACGGTATTTAGTCAGGTCAAAGCGCCGATCTCGCAATCATCAGAATTGCAGGCTCCGCTGAGGACAGAACCCACAACCCTTCTGATGCAAGCCCGACGCTCTACCGACTGAGCTACCGCGACTCATTGTCCTTGTTTACTTCTGGATTAGAAATCGAAACTATAATTTTAGGGTTACATTACCTAAGAAACCTCTTGTAACTAGAAAAATGTATTCCAAATATTTGCACGATCTTAGTATCGTTTAAAAGCTAAGAAATTTGAAATTCTGGTGGAATTTCGTATATTTTTTTTCTAGTGTATACCTTAAAAAATTTTAGATTTAACTTAACTTTTGAGTTAGAACTAGTCACGTAACTTCGTCGTTTGCTTCTTTTATTATAGAACAGCAGCAGCAGGTATTTATCTCAAGTTTTATAATACACCAATTTACTTTTTTTCAAGTAATTCATAACAGCGATTTCATGAGATACATTTAGTATGGTAATCAATTATATTGTTTTATAATGCAAAATGATTAACTATCATATTATTCCAAAAGCGTACTTCATTTATTTCTAATCCCTTTTTCTCTTAACCTTTTGTCAACACTGTCGAGATGTTATACCGATAGACATGACATATCTCTAAAAAGACTGTCGAAAACATATCACGCCCTTTACAGTTTGGAAATAAAAATAATAAATTATGTCCATTTGAAGGGAATATTAAGTGTAAATAAACTAGACGGAAAGCGAATAGTTTACTTCTACCTACCAAATGTATTTGCCTGGTTACTTTAAAATATAGTTTATCAGGGCTTTTAAACTGAGTGGCATTTACATATGAACTGCAGAAGACAGATTCGATCATGAGAAAACCATTGCACCAGGAACGTTATATAAATAGTTGCTACATCGAACATTCTTCTTTCGGTTCTTTTAGGGGTTGGGAAAGGAAAATAACATTTCTACACATAACTACGTATACTCATTGCACAAATACACGGTAATTTTTAATTTATAATTCATCATTTAAACACTAACATTTTATAGTTCTCACGAAAGTTTCAGGACTGTAAATTTTCCGTGCCAGTTGTAGTGTCCAACAGTTAAGAAATAAAATTAATTTGCTGTGGTAAAAAATTACATTATTAATATTATGATTCATTTTGAAAGGACTTTCTACGTAATTTAGAAAGAATTTCCAATGTATCATTTATATAAGAAAGACACAGTACTTCTCAAAAGGGAATACAGAAAAAATGAGAAAACACAGTAAGCAAAGGGCGTTTAAAATAAAATAATCACAGCTATAATCATACATTGAAAAATTAGAAACATAAATCCACCCTACCAAATTGCAAAAAAATTTAATTAACTCCCAACCTACTTCCTTAGTTCAAATAGAAAATGAAAGCATTGTCTTAAATAGAAGTTCGTTCACGTGAACAAAATGACGTTCTAAGAAATTCAGTCACAACTCCAAAGAAAGCTGGAAGGGAAAGTAATTTTTTAAAGTAAACTTCAAGTTTTGTGGAAATAAATTGAAATTTCGTGAAGTGAGTGAGAAAAAATATTAATTTATTAACTTTCCCGGAGAAACGAATAAAAATAAAGTGACACAGAAATAGTGTGGCTAACCGGAAATACGAAAAACAACTGAGACACACGCAGACTTATTCTTCAATATTTGAATAAAAGCCAAACAGCAATGAATTGAATTACTGAGGCATATTAAATTTATCTTGGGACTCCGTATGGCAAATATAATTATTCGTTTCTGTTATTTAAACTAATCCATTCTAGTCGCAATGCTTAATGTACTATTTATTCATTCATGCGACATAAGAGATATTTATCAATATATTTAATGTTAGTAATCGTAACCTAAAGTAAAACGTAAAGCTATTAAGATGGAAAGATGGATATAGTAAGGCTTTTTTTTAAATACTTAAAACTTTAATTTTAATTGCAAGGAGTAAATTATGATTCATTAAAAATTTACCTAATTTAATGCCTCTGTTTCTAACCAAATGAGAATTGTAACATATTTAATGCATTTATTCATTCCTTGCTCAGTTAAAATATTAATGTCAATAATATGTGTACTTGCAATAGAGTAATAAATAGACAGATATAAATATAATTTTAAAATAATCCTTGGAATGTAGAAAGGCCAGTAAAAAATAATTTTTTTAAAATTTTCAACTCTACCGTTATTAGACCGTGTAGAGACCATTTCTTTATTACCACTGTATTTGTTTGAACTGCTCCAAAATTGTAAATTACAATCAATTAAGTTTTTCTACTGGAAAATAATAATTTTTATTTCAGCGATAATTTTCAGATACAATATACTATAATCTCTCAATTATAAGCAGTTTACAATAAAATAAAACTACGAATTGTAACAAATATAATAATTACCTTCCTTCAAAATTATTTATATATTTACTTTGAAACATATTTTACTTCATTTTTAATACTCGTAGGTATTTAATTGAAATTTTATTTCGCTATGAGAATAGGAACATTAGTATTTTCTTTTCTTGAAACAAACTCAAAAAAACTTTCTCTGGCAAAAATACTTTTTAATAAATTTTTTGGAATACTTTGAATTGGTGGTAGAATTAAACTACTCCGTATATAAATAAATAAATGTTATACTTATAACATTTAAAACGCTATTATCGATCAGCTATTTTATATAGTTTTCTTATTCAACACCAAAGTTTTTGTAATTTGCAGAACATTGAAAATTGCATTATAAATTCTACGATATAGAATAATTGTATTTATTACTACATTTTATGTAATTTCTCTGATATCCCCTATGATTATTAGGATATTTATAGATACATATAAGACTAATTCCTGCTTAACTGTATTTATTACTAGAAATATATTAAGATTAGCTATTTAACAAAAAATAAATTGCGTAACAGTTATATTCATTTATTTTTTTCAATTATTAATTCAGTCTAGAACTTAAGGAGTCGTTTCAAGCAAACAGTTGATATCTGGTAATGTTTCTTAAGCTTAACGTTTAATGAATGATGGCAATAAAGTTATCATGTTTAAACTGAAATTAATGAAATTTGTTTAAAATTGAATCATATCTAAATCACGTAGGAGAAGCGTTATAGTACGACTGAAGTATATAATTTTAAGTAAAATGCGTAAGCACGGAAATATCCACCACCTGAATCCACCAATCAGTGCACTAATTGAGTTAACACATATTTACAGAAAAGAAAAATAATTGCAGAAATTCCGGACTATTTAGCATATTGCACCACGGCAAGAAAAGTGACATAGCTCATTTGAGAAAAATCAACTTAAAGGATACTATAAAACGTATTTCGAAACAGTATAAGCTTCTTTTAAATTTCATGTAAGTATTTATGGAGGTAAATTTTATTCTATTCTATAGAATACTAGTATAAAACGCTGGGGCACGTCGAACATATTTTTCAATGACATGACTTCAAAATTTTAATTTTTTGAATTGTTTCACTTTTCTTGCCGAGGTGCGATAGGATAAAAAAATTATGCTTTTTGAACTTCACCTGAAGTTAGAAGAACCATGAATTCAATGTTTACAACTTCGGGAATGTATAACTCATAAGTACAGATACACATTAATATTCCATTCATATCTCCCTTTTGATTTTCTAAGCTATGTTTCATTTTTAAATTGGAAAATGAAATCTGAAAGCATTCAATTAAAACAAATTTTGAAAAATTGGAGACGGTGCAACCTAATTCTACACATAATTACTGTGCCAACTTGTGGCTAAGACATAAGAATCAACATTTTTAAAGGCAAAGTCAGTAAATAAAAATATTGACAGTGCCAAATAATAAATGCAATTAACTATTCTTTAAGATATTACTTTACAGTCATGTAGGTAATATGACATCTTAAGAGTAATTCGAATTTTGAAACAAATACTTCAATAATAAATTTCGCTTTTGGCCTTTACTTGCATGACGATCAAAAATGAACTTGAAGGTAGTGAGAATATTGTTCGGGCAGAATAACTTTGTTATAACTACAAGCAATGGCAAGCTATAGTTACCGTGACTTTCATTTGCACTCACAGTTTTATGTAAATTAAAAATTTTCAAAATGAGGATGAGTATCAGAATGATTTTCAGTGTAAACAAAGAAACCAGACAGTGTGCGAAGATTGACCAGATGCTATTTTATGATACATATCTGGGTTGCCTTAAAATGGGGTTTATCGGCACTTTATCAACATTTGGCGCATAATCTAATTTGTGTTGACCAATCAACTATCATAGATAAATTTGGAATTTGTTCTTTGGAACTATTACTGAAGTACTAAAACTATTTCGAAAAGAAAACCTACTGATGTCACGTTTAATCGTGAAGTGGAAACACGCATCGGAGTGCAGAAACACTACCGCAAACTAATGTATTTAGCGTGGTAGAAGAGTCCTACAATAGTTCGATCGTCACGACAAGAACAGGCTTTTCGAACGTCACCAATACTGGATTATCTTTCATCAGATAAATGCTAACAGAGCTTCAGCACGATTGGTGGGTTAGCTTTTGTGGTGCAAATATCATATTTGACCATCCTACGCCAAACACAAGACATACAACGTCAAGTAATGGTGCAAACGAAGGAAGTTTTACTGACACGAAATAGAAATACAACCAAAAGAAAATGAACCAGCACTGCCGACAACTTGTAAGTTGATATCTTAGTGGACAACATCCCTGAGTCACGATGGCCACTCTGCGGGATAGTTTGTAAATTCAATTTTTACGATCTTTTTTAACGAGTTTTGTTTCGACTAAAGGTGGTTGTTTACTTAAAAGGGTTTACCACAAAGACAGAAAAAAGTGGCTGGGTACTCTCATTTGCTACCTCACAGGGGCTCTTATCTGGACTGAAGGACACAATGGCTCAGCGGGTTTTCCCCATTACGCTAGCTAGTTTCAAAATGCAGGCGGCGCTGTTTTATCTTATGTAACTTAACAAGGATGTGTTTCTCTCTTCTGGTATGTGAACCTTTCTATGTGTGGTATGCCCTATGCCATTTATGTCTTAATTATTCGACCCAACTTCGTTATGTAGAGCCATTGTTGAGTGAAATGAACTCATCATAAGGAAAGCTACATATTGGCTTACTACCATCAGTCATGCGAACCTCAAATTGCCTAAAATGCGCATGCGTAATGACATTTCCAGGGCAGACACGTAGTACGCATGAGTGTATTGAATATTTTGTCGCATGTCCTATCAATTTGAGTAAAAGGCGTGGTGCCGAAGCCACTTCACATGATAGTCGGGCTACAAATGCCTTAGATCGGCACATTATTGGGACATTGCAGCTAACAGTTATTAAAAATAAAATGCTCATTTCCCCTTCGCATTGTGGAAACTCCACCAAAAAATATTGGATGTCAACACAACTTGGGGATCCTGATTACACCCAAATATCAATTGTCAATTCCAACCTCTAAGCATTGAGAAATAATTATCGTTATAGGTTCTCATTTAAGCTGGCTGTTTCCCATTTGCTGCGTTCCGGGTCATTAGCTGAAATTTAATCACCCTGATTGGTGTCAAAGGAATGAATCATCGTGATTGTCGTTGCTCACGAAACTCGAGATGACTTCAGAATCGTAATCAGCTGATTGCTGACAACTGGGCCCAGAAATCGTATGACTTAGTCGAAATTTTACGATTCATTAACTGGCCGAGCTCTTTCACTCCCTGAACAGTTCATACGCATAATTCCACCTTGAAATCTGCTGTTTTCCCTACCTCACTTCTAATCCGTTCTGAGTTTCTTTACCGAAAAAATCTATTTCATCGAATCTATTCTAAGGAGAAGACCAATAGTCTTTCTAAATGATTGCATTCTAAAGTTGTATTGTTACGGATATAGTTTAATAACCACTAGTAGTAGCAGCAAGCGGAATAGCTCCATAGAAACAGCCGTACTATTCACTAGTCCGGATATCTCTACAAAGGGTTCACCAGGCTATTTTACTTTCTTGTAAACAATCATGTGATCTACGATCTAGCATTTGGCATGCTCCCGCCACTGATCATAATATCATTCGGGATAGGGCTATCTAGATAATGCAAGCTCTTTCTTTTACGGCAATTAGTTGAAATAATAAAATGACTTATGAAGAAAAAGATGTTAAGTTATCATATTTTCTACTATATTAATCTTCAATCATAAATTATTCACAAAATTAACAATTGATTACAATAAATAATTGATTACACATAACATCTCCATTTAAATCTAATTCATAACTCTACCCAAGCAAAGTGTTTATTTTATGTTTATTTAAAAAAAAATGATTGAGACTGTGCTGACTATGATTCATGTTAGTATTAAAATGCTTTCTAGATTTCAAGGGGCTGGGGTATCCCCGTTGTAAGATTAAGATTAAGGGATTGCACACCGGAGGTTTGTGTGTTCGTATCAAAATACCACCTTGGACAAGGAGGGATGGTGCTCGTTATATAGGCCGTATTGCCGGCAGTTGACAAGTAATACCTGTATTATAGCAAGTGAATAAAAGCTATTATCTTTTGACTAAATGTAAACAATAGTTCAATTAATAGATCGATTAATAGTCTAGGAAATGCGCTTACAAGGAAACACCTAAAATTACAGGCAGGTTAGATCCCTTAATTTACCTGGATTTTTTCCTTCTGAGTTAATTAAACTCTGTTTATGAGTATATCATTAATTGGGGTATTCTCGTACTTGGTGCATCTTAGCCAAAAAAATACCTTCAAAATTTAACTTTAATACGAACTCATTTTTAATTTCTTACTCAACAATTAGATCAAGCATCATATAAATTGCCCCGAGAATAAAATTTGTAAATCGGATCTAATAAGTGACTACAGACTTTTATTTAAAAAAATAAATTTTAAATATGTTGTCACGTATTACATTTTTAACGAACGAAGATGTATTCAATCAGAAAATATATCTATTATAGGAGAACTGAAAAGACGTCAGTGTGGAGTAAAAAATGTGTGTAGTTACTGAACGACTTTGTAGATTAAAACTCAAAACATGATTACAATTTGCTCAGCGATTAAGCTTTGTTTTGCTGAACCAAACGAGATGTAACTTTCACCAAGTGCCAAGTTGTTCTATTATATGAAGTGGTTGTACTAAGCTGAATCTATTTAGTGGAAACATGGTATCCAAAAATCTATTAAATGTATCATGTTCTTGATTTTTGAGTTCTGTGCACAGAATATGAATTAAAAGGAAACGTGAGCGAATGTAGAGGGAACGGGTATTAAAGCTGTATTATATTAAACGTCTAAGTAAGTTTATGAGATAATAAACAATTACACAGCATTAAATATACCTTAGGCATCATTTATATGACTTTAAGTAGTAGTGTGTGGTTGTTAACTGAAATTGGTTCGTAGCAGTTATGCATGTCTCTGTAGAAACTTAAACATTTCAATAAACAGTATTTTGAGGATATGAAGGAAATATCTTAAAATGAAATTATAGTTTCCAAAAAGTTTGCCATACAAGGACGTTTACTGTATTCATACCTGCTATGTGCCTCAATTGTGATACTGTATTGACATGCAACTGCAATGCAAGGAAACTTATAACAGCAAACCAGCAACTATTATAAGACTTAGGGCTATTGATAACAGAAAACTAGGTTATACTGAATATCCTATTCTGAATCAAAATTGAATTTTTACAGTGACGTATTTTTATCTCAAAATTAAAACATGCAGTTTTTCTTCAAATAAAGAGACTTAGTTTTTAGGGCTGAGGACTGTTTGGTCGTATGAGAAATCAAGATAAATGACTGCAATGATCTGCAGATTTTCAACAGATCTTTTGTTACCAATCAGAGGTGTATGTAAATCGGACCCTCCAGTAGTACATTTAGGAATATAAAGTATCAGGTTGAATCTAAATTGATTAAAAAAACAGAAGATATCTTTCGATTGGAATCGGAAACATACTCAGTAGATTTCAATCCTACAGAACTTCTAAAATGAACGATGAAGTTATAAAATTTAATAGTGAAACTCATTGTAATCATTTGCGCTCCTAATATCCTTTTGGAGTTCCTTTTCATTTTCCCGTACCGTTGGAGATGTACAGAATACGAAGTCGAACCAAATCTAATACCTAAATCTGCAAGGGGTATATTTTTCTTTCTTAAATGCAAGAAACACATAACAATATAAAACATAAACATGCTAACCATAAATTCAGAGGTTGAAGAAAAACAGCATATTTATTAATACATGACAAAAATGAAAATGAATCAGAACAATAAGACGTCGGAATGATACAACAAGAAACTAAAAAATCGAGCTTGCAATTTAAACTTTGCACACCAAGGTGTTGCAGCAAGTAAAACTTACAATTCTCCAAATATTTCATTGTTTAACTACTAGTGATTATCTTCCTCCCATTTGATTAATCGCAAATAACCCATCATCTACATAAACAAAAATTTCTGGATTATTTAAGTTAGATTAATCTCTGTTAGGTCTCTTTTAAATACTATTTTGTATTTTTTTGTCCTTTTCTAATAATGCAACACCCTTTTCAAGCCAAACCATGATGTATATGTTTGATCCTCTAAAGACTGAAGCAGTTTAAGGAATGCAGTACGGTTGAACGAGTTGTCATTGATATAGTAAATCAAAAATGAATTCCCAGAAAGCAGCACCAAACTGTTCACCGTAATAAAAATCGGATGTTGTCGATTCTGAAGTAGACTAGTGTCACACAAGACTACCAATGGGCCATTTTATAAACTCATCTAATATTCTCTTGGCATAAACTTCTTGAAACAAAGAAAGTAGGCGTGGTGTGTAATCCGAGCATATTCATAGAAAATCGTTAGTACTTTCCCATCTTTAGAAATTCCAAATTCAATCAAGAGAAGAATCATTGCAACTTTATAATTATGATTCATCAGAGCCTGCAGTTAGCAGATCATCTCTGTATAGAGTCATTATTATCTCACTGAATTTGTTCCGCTTTATAACGAGACAACGTTTTCTATTATTTTCCTGAAAACAAAACCGAAGAACAAAATCATTGAACCTTTTCAGCCACTTAGGAACTTGTTTTAGCCCTTATAAACATTTTAAAAGCTCCACATACTCGAACACTGGTATCGTTATATTCCCATAGGATGTTTTATAAAGATTGTTGCATCCAGTTCACCTTTTAAAAAGCATGTTTTAGCATCTAATGGAAGGATTTGTTATTTTTAAAGAACAATAGCAAAATGTCTAAGTGAGTACATACTAATGACTGACGCATAGGTCTCAAAGTCATCAAAACTTTATATTTGCTGAAAACTCCGAGCTACAAGTTGTGCTTTCTAGACACTATCTCTTTTTCTTTGTAGCACACATGCAGGATATTGTTTCTTTTCCTTTTGGTAACTTCATAAACTCTCAGACTCATTTCCTTTTAATAGAATCCGTTTCTTTTTCTATTGCTTTTCTTCAAGAGACTTGCTCTTTTATAGGTAGTTTTTCTATTTTATTGATAATCATTTAGCTTAGAAGGTACTTTGATCTCTCAGGTATTGTTTTTTTTTCTCGTTTATTGCTATTGAAAAACCTTCCAGTTTCACTCGGCACAGATGTGGTCTTTCCTACCTACACAATTATCAAGTAATATATCTTTACCGTACACACTTTTTCTTCTCTTCAGCGATAGACCTTCGTGGCTAAGCAGATATGTCCAAAGCACAAGAAACCTTCGAGTGGTAAGAGTCAAAGGTTGGAATCCTGTAAGTGCATTCCTTCCATGTCGTATTTATCTATTTTGTGTAACATGTTCGCTCCTTCTGCAACTCCGATGATAAGTGGAAGTAAGGAATACGTGCAATGTAAGAAATCTATCCAAATTCTAAATTTCCTACATCAACGAACACATTCTCCAGAAAAATATTCTATTGTATTGTCACATCTCATTTTAAGAGACTTCAGGATTTGTTTACAGGATGTCTTAAGATTTCCGCAACGTAATTATTGTGTTTCAGTAAATAAACTTCAGAGAATCTTGACCAGTCATCGGTTATGGTCATAAAGTACCCTTCATCATTACTAGCTTGTGGATGAATCAGACTTCCTTACACACAACCCTACAATAATGGACAGGACGGCAGCGGATTTGCATAAAATCCGACTGTTTGTTTGGGGTGTTTTTCGTGGAATGACGATATTATTACAGCTTGATTGGACACAATCACTCACATCAGTGTATCAAAACCTTGTTGAAAATATGCACTGAAGGGTTGCTAGTGTAATAGCAGCACGTGGTCATATCATCCCCCTATTAAAGTATGTATTATTTCCCTTATACCACCACATCTGCTGGCGGTTCTATTCTTGTAGGGTAATGTATATTTGTGTAAACTGTTTTTATTGTTATATTATAACTCTATGCGGACCTTTTCTATTGGCTCGTTATCAAGTTTTCTACATTACATTATTCACAAAATTCTTCATTTTAAAATCCATTTTCTTTAAGAAGCATGTTTGATGAGCCAAATTTCGATGCATCAAATTTGCAACGAGCAGCTAGCAATTCAACTTTAATTGGTGAAAATTCACTTACATAGTTCCTATTGTAGTTCATTTTGCCAATTACAAAACATACTTCTCCCTTTTCTACCATTACTTTTTGGATATAAATGTAACACTATGTTGCAGCTTGTACATTTTTCACCTATATAAAGCCATAATTTAGTCCATTCACAAATAATACATTTTGAGACTAATATCTATTATTTACAATGTTGTGGAGACAGTTCCTATACCAACTTATTCTAGCTTTTCACTCTTAAGTACATGTTAAAGTTACAGAAAATGGTCTAAATTCACTGAACAACTCACACTTACCAGTCATATGTAGCCCTTAATTCAATAATAAACAGCACTTTTCAATCTTTACAACTGTAAAAGTCGATGCAGTTGATTCTATCTTAGTGTTTTCTTTTTACTGGTTTTAGTATCTTTTGAAATGATCAAAGCATCCACAATTATGAGAACATTTACTTTCCTACTTACTTTATTTTACAAATTACTTTTGTTTTAGCAAAATGGTCATTTCCTTTGAATATATAATAATGACACGTTATGATGCAATAAATGCAGTATTATCAAATGCTACTGAAACAATCTTACAATATAAATTACATTTGAATAAAATTTTATTCAGACCTTTAAGTAATTCTGCCATTTAAGAGTCTTTAAAAAACAAAATTCAAACTAAGATTTTCATTAGGTTTGCCCTCAATCGCAGTATTTAATACCATCAAACTCAGCAGGAAAGGACATAAACACATATGCATATATTTTCATGCAACGTTGTCATAAGATTTGAGTTGTACACCAGAGTCCCAAATTATAAATTCATCCAATAATTTATTAATAAATTAATGCATAGTGCAATCACGTCTTTTCATGATTGCAAGTCTTTTTCTTTTCTGATAGTATTGGGTTTACCGTACAATTTTAAATTCATAAACCCATATATCTGTACTTTTGAGTTAAAAGGACCAACTTCCAAAATTCCTGAAATCGAGATAATTACACTAATGAACCCTAAATAATAAACTAAACCTCTTAATAATGTAAAACTCTCAGCAAAAAACAATTGTATTAATATAAAAAGTATAAAAAAAAATGTGTACCAGAGCTTTAGAAATTAAAAAAAATTATTTTGGAGTTTACCGCAATTTGAATATTGCCCCTTTTAGATCCAAGGCAAACACACAAATATATATATATAACTTTGAACCAGCGTCTGGTATAGACCAGGAAGTAACGTGTACTTATAGTAAAGTGACCATGCTAATTTGAATGAGACAGCTTACAGAGCCCCTAGCGGCGAAATTAGGACCTTAAAATAAAAATAATTAGAAAACACTAAAGGAGATAGGGCAAAACGTTCAAAGAAAGATGTACACAGTACCATAATAAAAGCATAAAATTAAAGTTCCATCGAGTTATCTGTAAAATTGGTGAATATGTTCGCTATTCAAATTTAAACTATTGCATAACTAGAAAAAGGGGTCGTTCTGAAATTGAAAAATGCAGTTATCCGGTGTTATACAGTTTTTCTGAGTTAAGAAACCACGAATTTAAATTCAAACAGCAAATAAAGTTTAAAAAAAATATCTGAAAAAAACGCACTCCAGAAAAGAATTTAATTAAAAAAACTGATGATCCAAAATCACAATTTTCTTCGCAACAACTAAAGCGGTTTGGAAATGGCGACTTCCACTATTAGTCAGTATTGTGAGATGGTGCTTCTTTATGGCCAATGCCAACGTAATACGGTCCAGACTGCACGAACTTATGCCGTTCTGTGTTCAAATGGCCATCTTCGGCAACCATTGTTAACGTTGTTCAACGTCTCAGAGACACAGGTAGCACTAGATGTCGACCTCGTTCGGGCAGACCACGTATGCCAGTAGAATACTAGCAGAAGACATACTGACGTACGCTTTAGCCTATCTCTACTGCAGTACTAGACACTCGGCAACAAGAGTCACTTAGTACAAAGCAAAGTATGGCAAATACTTCACGACAATGGTGCACATCCCTACCATGCAATTCCGCAGCAAGGATTGTTACCGGGTGATAAACAGCAACTCTTTGAATGGTGCAAAAAAGCATTGAACAAATTGGAGGTTGTGCCAGAATTACTTTCCAACATAATATGGTCAGACGAAGCTGTTTTACCTAAGCGGGATGCTGAACCGACGCAACACCCATTTCTGGACACTATAAAAGCCCTCACGGGGAGTTTCCGTCCGACAGTAGGTCTAGTGTTCAACGAATTTGTGATGCGGTATTGGAAATATCGTCTAATAGGACCGGTGTTCTATGACGGTTCACTAAATGGACCGAAATACCTCCAGCTATGACAGGATGTGTGCATGATGGCGTGCTTGTTGGAATACAAATGTGTATTGTGGCCGATGGTGATCTTTTTGAACACGATATGTTTTTGTTTGACGATAAATTTCTTGCTTTTGCTCATCTGTGTCTTTTTTTTCCCATTATGCCACTCTGAATACCGCGCATCTGTTTCTGACATTTTCCGATCTGCTCAAAGTTTATCAGGATAATATTATTAAAAAGAAAATCTTCGTTTGTGCCTGCATAACCGAGAGATTTGAATCGTGTATTTCAGTTGTTGAGCGAAAAAATTGTGATTTTAGATCGTCAGTTTTTTTTTTTTTCCGGAGTGCATTTTTCAGATGTTTTTTTATTTAATTTATTTGTATTTATTAATTTATTATTACATAATTATTTTTTAATCTGCATTATTGTAAGCTCATTGTATGGGATTAATGTACAGTGACCCACAAAGCTGCATTCGAAGCACTTGATGCCACATTGAAAACCTCAGACGTAACAATACACAATAGCAGATGTCCCTTTGGTTTCGGCTGGAAATTTTTTTCAGACACTTCCGGTTATTCCCCAAGAGCTAATGGAGGCGGTGTTTCCAAATGCGGCACAGCAGCTTACTGATCATGCATGACTGTGACAAAATGCAATTGTTTCCCCAAGAAATGAAGACGTCGATGTCATCAAAAAGCAACTCTTGCAAGAATTGCCAGGTAGTGTTGAAATTTACAAATCTATCGACATTACGTGTGACACAGATGTGGCCATAAACTACACGACAGAGGTTTTGAATACATTGGAGCCATCTGGAGTACTCTCGCACATATTGGAACCCAAGATTGTGGACACCGATTATGCTTCTCACAAATCTAAATCCACGTTCACTCTGCAATAGCACAAAATTCTTGTCAAGAAACTCATGCCAAATATAATTGAACCCACAATCATGACTGGACATCTCGCAGCCGAAGACGTATTCATTCTTGGAATACCAATGATCCCTTCTGATATCTCATTCCAATTGAAAAACTTCAGTTCCCGGTTCGTTTAAGTTAGACTATGAGTATCAACAAGGCACAAGGACAATCGATGAAAGTCGTAGGACTCGATCTCATTAAACCGTGTTTCTCCCACGGTCAACTGCATATGGGGTGTTCCAGAGAAAGAGAGAGAGAGAGAGAGAGAGAGAGAGGGAGAGAGTTGGATGCCTCTACACTATTTATAAATATATATGAATTAAATTTCTTGCCAGATATGGTTATTTTAATAAGTGTAGAGGTATAATCTCTCAATTAATCAAGTACAAATGCTCATTTTTTAAATTTGTTTTTCTCACACATATGGGATAGATTTATTTCATTGAGTTTAAGGTACAGATACACTCAACGTTTATGAACGGTGACAACGAACTTGGCGATTTTTTTGGCTCACTTCTAGTAATGAGTTACGGTAGATTAAGGCAGCCCATCTGTTATTACGGTTGAAAGAAAAAGAGTTTGAAATAATTTTATCCTTGGCAACTTTAGAAGTGCGCCAGAAAAAAATAGCCAAGGCTGTTGCCGCCGCTCATAAACGTAGACTGCAGCTGTACGGAGTTTAATTAATTGTTTCTAAAGTCACATTTGACATCTACAAACATTGTAAATTTTAAAAATTCAGATAAGCAGTAAAATAATCTACTTCTTACTCAATAAAAAAATGACCTTTAATTATAATCTATTAATCTATTTCATTTAAATTTAAAAGATGTTAATGACCTTAATACTTAAAATTATTTCTATTAACCTATCTTCTAATTTTTCTATTTCGCTATTATCTAATTAATTTGGGGTTAAAAGATTCTGCGTTGCCCAAACCAACACATTTCATTGTTTGTTGTGTAAACATAAGAAACACATTTGAGTTGTAAAATTTTAAAAACATAAGAATGATATGTTCTACTTTTTAAGTAAAAAACATGTTTTCGTACTCATCAGTTATGGTTTAACCTCCTCTTACACAACTGCGTTCTTCAAAAACGTACCTCAAATTTTGATAATTTTTGAAAATACAGAATTGTTTGATATTGCTGTAAAATGTGTAAAAGATGCAAGTGTATAGATAGATTTTATAAATTATACAAGAAGCAACATAAATTCTACAATTTTTATTATTTTATTTTACGCTCTCTGACTCAGACGTCGTCTTTCGCTGCGAAATGTTACGTCACCCGTTCCAAGCGGTTGTAACCTTAGCATTGGTTAACCTAGGTAAAAAGCAAGTAGATTTTTAGATTTTCACCGAAAATCGGTTTTAGCGTGTTTTGTCCAAATGGTTGTTCGTAGTAAAAATTTCAACGAATTTGAAATCTGCGGAAAATTTATATTGATAACTTTTAATTAACGTCATACTACAGCAACAACAGTTTGCTATTAACAAAGGTCCGGGATCAATTCCTCAAGGGAAAGATCCGAGGTAAATTTTAATTAACGTCGTACTAGAGCAACACAAAGTGCTATTGACGACCGCTCAGGATCAATTCCCTAGAGTAATAGGTAATTGGTAATTTTAGTTAACGTCGTACTAGAGCTACACAACGGTCTATTGACTACGGTCAGGGATCAATCCATAACATGCAATTAACGACGGTCCGGGTAATTGGTAATTTTTAGTTAACGTCGTCCTCGAGAAACACAACGGTCTATTACCTACGGTCAGGACCAATCCCCTAAAGCTTTGGTTTCCTAAGAAAGTGGAGCCGTTATCTAACAGCCGTGATACGTCATGATTCCGCGGGCATAACTAGACGGCCGTCTAAACAAAAATCCCGACGTGTCAACTTAGACGGACAGAATACGTTGGAGAATGAGCAACACAGACGGCTGTCGTGGTTTGTTTTATTCGAGAAACAAAACAAAGTGTTTTTTTTTATTCTCTAGTTTAAAGATTCTAACTTCGGGATCGTTGAAGGTAGAGTAAAAATTTCAACAGATTTCAAATCAGCGTAAATTTCTACGCCAGATCGATATCAAAAACAGTTTTATTATTCAATTATTTACCATTTGATTATTTAATTATTTTTTAAATAATTATTTATTTATTTAAAGAAAATCACATTTAAGGTATCGATTTGGTGTCAAATTTTCCGCAGCTTTCAAATCCGTTGAAATTTTCATTCTGTGTTTAACGATCCCGATTTTACAAAACCGAATTGATCAATGGCAGTCAAAAATGTTTATTTATTTCGCTCCTCTCCGTTCGAATCGTTTGGAGCAGGAAATGAAATCTGGCCGCTACAAGAGAAAAAACGTTCCCCATCTGTTTGAGACCGCTATGACGCCAGTCATGGAAATGGCGGCTCCGATCATTTTTGTTACGCTCACAAACAACGCTCTCTAGGAAACCAACACCATGTGTTAGTATAAGCAACGTTTTAGTGACGTCACCCACCGATACATCACGGCCGCTAGATCACGGCTACCGTTTCTTAGGAAACCGAAGCTTAAGAGAAACATTCGAGGAACCACAGCGTAATGTTAAACCACGGTCAGAAAACAAGATAACACCTGAATTGGCACCCCACCCTCCAAGAGATTGTGACTTCACACCAATTGAATCTCTTCGCTATTCGAATTTGGCCGTATTTTACACTGACGACTAGTATTGAAAAAATATTTTTTTCTAAGTATGTATCATAGACCATTGCATTGCTCTGGTACAACGTTAATTAAAACTACCAATTACGAATCCAAGTATGAATCTAAATTATTCGCTACGAATGCAGCCTCGACAACTACACAGCTGTTAAAACTACTTCCTTTTAAATGGTTGTATGCTGAATATATTTTATTGTTTAATCCTCCACGTTGTTTCGACGATATATCTCGTCATTGTGCCTTAATGGTGCTCTTTTATGATGAAAAAATGAAGATGTCAACTTTTCTTGACCATATCAGTTTTGCTGATGACAAGAAAAAGATTCAGCCGGTTTTTCTCGTTCATTTTCACGTTCTCAGGATCTAGTAGGTTTGTTGATGACGAAATACCTCGCCGAGACAACCAGCAGGACCGTTGAAGTGCAGTTATCAGGACCGGGAGTGCGGTTATCGTCAACGAAACTCCAACCTACCTGGGAATTTTTTCCTCAGCAGTGGACTGTCATCTTGTCTGTGACCTGACAGCAACGGCGAAGCCCCAATGGGAGTGCAGTCAGCGGCCCTGTCTCCGTTTTCAGGACTACGGAGAAACAATACTTACTTATTAGTAAGCTATTTACTTATATTTTCATATAAAGAGCACACATTTTTATTAAATCTTGATTGAAAGAGGCAGATGAATGCAACTCTCAAACAAAAGTAGGAAGGAAACAAAATGCGTTCACATCTTTTCATTAACCCTCCAATTGGTTCGATGAGATATATCGTCTATTAAGATTTAACCAATTTTGTCATTTGCAAGATACAGTAGAACTCCAACTATCCGAACTCCAGTTATTTGGATCGTCAGTTATCCGGATCGCTTTGAGAAAAAAAGAAATTCGCAAAATACCCATTTTAAAAGTTTCTTATCGGTGAATGATAAAAACAAAGAGAACGATGTGTCAGTTGAGGACATAAAAAGCATCCTAGTGAAAATTCCTGGTGGTACTAAGTGCAGTGCAGAGGAGGTAGGCGATTGGCTTGTGTGTGATTCTTCGAACACTGAATTTATCAGTGACAATGAACTCATTCAAAATGTGAGAGAAGAACTCATTGATGACCCGGAAGATGACGACAACATTCCTATTATAAGCCAGACGTGGGACCGCCAGCTAGTAAGGCATTTGAGTGCCTTCACACATCGTGGTTAAAATGGATGGAGCGGCAACCTGAGAGAGTGCGACCATCTACAGCTATTTACAGTCAATAACATGCAAGACTTGACTACACGGAAACGAGTAACGACAGCAAATCAACTGACTTTGACCCATGTTTTGAAGTTTGTTTACATTTTGTACTTACATACAGGTACTGTATCAAAATGAATCATTGCTTGTTATCATAGTCATTAAATTGCAATTCATAATAAAGCAAAATTCATATTTTTTACTAAGAAATAACTTTTTTTTCCGTGAATTTTCCAATTATCCGAATATTTGATTATCCGGATGGGGTCTGGTCCCAATTGATCCGGATAATTAGAGTTCTACTGTATATATCATATAATCAAGATATTGTCCACTTTTTATAATGAAAGGATCAAGATCTGGTCAGGTTTTTTTCTAATGACGGAATATCTCGCCCATTAAGATATAATCAATATTCCAAATAACTAGGTATCCCTTTCAGATGGGGAAGTTATCTTTTCAAAGCTACCATTCGAATAGTATTGAGTTTTCTATTTTGAACTTTTAAGAGCTATTCCTTACATATATATTACTTTTAAACATTAACGCAGGTTTAAAATAGCCATTTTGTTTCCGAGTCACCACGTATTTCGAAATCTGATTTTTATTTTTCTATTTATGCAAATTATAAATTTGAAAAATCTGGCTATTTGCTACGATTTGAGATTTGACCCATTAATCCGATTGAGATTGAATAAGACTTTAAATAAAAACGGAAATACATACTTGTCAGAAAGCATATTTTATGGTCTTGTCAGTGATCATTTTAATTTTAAGGTTATTAAATTTTATTTTTGATTTTGAATTTTCAGAAAAGTGTATAACCTTTTTTCGATAGGTTAAATGAGCGTCCTGTTTTGTTACAGAACATCTTTTAAGATTCAAGTATGGATTCACAAAGGAACTATACACAAAGTAAAGGAATCCTAATTACCCTATTGAAGTCAAACGTGGTCTATTTTGTTGATAAATGCATAATCTTTCATATAATATCTGAAAATGACATGACCCAGAGAAAAAATGTTTTATTTGAAGATAATTCATTTTGACTTCTGACATTGGATTCCTAAAAAAGCGTACTTCTAATTTTGCGTCTATAGCAATTAATACTATCGTTTTTATTTTTAATTCATTTTTAGGTAGTAAATAAGTAATTAAGAGAATATATTAATGTATGGGACATAACACTTTTCTTTAATTTTTATATTGAAAGACTGTAAAGTTTCTTTTTCAATTTCAATGTGCTTGTTACTAAAAACTGCACAAAAAAAAAAAAAAAAAAAACGAATGTTTTTTTAATGTATATCATTAATGCAATTTTTCATCCAAAAATCATGCTTACTAAGCATGTCAATATATTGATTAACATTAGTTTTACAACACTTAAAAAAAATCAGAGAAAACTCACTGGTGTCTTTCTTGTAATGCTTCTTTGCTATTAGCTGAAATAAAAGAAATAGTTGCATTAAATGCTTATAAATATTTATTCAGTAAGTGGAAATAAAATCGAATTAATTTTATATTTTAGTCAGCATGCATAAAATATTTTTTAATGTATTTAAAAAAGTGATAACATACGGATCAGAGTTCTTTTAAAGTTATTTAGTAATTGCGAATAAAATTAAATATCTTGTCTTTTCCTATATTTTCATTCACATATCATTATAAATTTCGAAAGTTTGCATTTGCTTTCAAACTTAAACTTCCCACACACTGTTATTTAATTAGTATTTTAGTATTAAAATTTGATATTCCTTTTTTCATATTAATTAAATGTTTGGATTTTTATTAACACATATTAACTATAAATAAAGGAGAAATTTAAAATTAACTAGCATTGAGTAGAATATTAATGACACCTCGAAAACAAAGCAAAGAATTGATGAATAATTCCTCTATACAAAACGTTTCCATAAATAAATATATTGCTTAGAAATTTAGTTTTGATTCCTCTCATATGTTTCACACATTTAAAATTAAAATAATAAATTAAATTTAGATTTCTTTGATTTGAATAAATTATCTTGTCCGTTGAAAAAAAATTTATTTTCATTTATATTTGGTTTGTTAAAAAACTGTAATAAATGTATTTATGAAGGCAATATTTCACACTATCTGTAATTATGTTTAAAAATGAAACATAAACGTATATATTTAAAATACTATTTTTGTTTCAAAATCATTTGGGAGTGAAATTATTAGAATATACTCTGCAGTAGAAAATTTCTGTGTTTTCTAAAGTTTTGAGTATGAAGCTTTATTTGTAAAGCTAAATATAGGTAGTGGTAGTGTTTCAGCGGCGGAACTTTTTTCTTGTCAAGATTCCGAAAGTAATGTCATTTGACTTGTTTTTCGATAAAGATTTTATTACATGGCACATAAAAATTATAAAGAATGAATTTCGAATTTCATTTTCGTAGTTTACAGGTCAACACCAGTGCCATTAAAATGGCAATGTCATTAAAACATAGTATAACTACACATATATTCTCCCTCCTCTATGTACCCTATGCGAAGGCATTTGGGTAGCGGAAGTAAAATATTTGCTGTAAGTCTGGTTTGTAAAATTTATAGTGAAAATGCTTCTAGTAGTCATTAATTTTCCACTTTTATTTTACCTAAAAACTCTTTTCTCTAGAAGGGTTTATTCAGTCGTAACTGTACAAAAAGTTATATTTCTTAATTTTAAACTCCTCTTCATTTTTCAAAGTGAGTTTTCCATTTATTTCCTGGGTTCCATATGACTTGACTCTCAGAATACCGTATAATTAACACACAGCTGTTTTGATTTAAGACTCATGCTGCGGTTGAGAAAAAAAGTTAAAAGCGTCTTACCTTTCATTCGACGTCTTAGGACGATAGCCACTGCAGTTGTGAGAAGAATAATAAGCAGGACACCGATGCCTCCGGAAATTCCGGCAAAAATAAGTAAATTTTCTTCTTGTAAAAGCAACTGAACCCAGCCAGCTGGGGCTGAAAAATAAAAAAAACAACGGTGAGCATTCAGAAAAAAATGCGAAAAAGTCGAAATTCCTACATCAAATGAAGACAATCGTAAAACATGTTCTTTATTTCTTTCTAAGCCTCCAATGGCTCCCTACGATATAGCTCTTCTATCACGATGTGATAAACTTTTCTACTGACGTGATACTTTGTAATTGCAATATTGGGAAGTTTTTTGATGATAACGAGGTCATGGTGTGGTCATGTTTTTTTAAAGACGAACAATTTCGTCTAACAAGGGTCTGATCAGCTTTGTTAATGATAATATACCTAGCCGATAATAGCACCAAGAGTGTGTTTATAATTATAGAATGGCTAACTGTCCCTTTGTCGAGGGTTGAGCGTCCTTGAATGTTCCTGCTGAGTTCACCTCTCGAAACACGCAATTTTCGATTCTAAATGAAACAACTAATGGAAGAATTAGAAGTCAGACTCTGTCTGGTTCAGACGTCTCCTTCAAGTGGAAGTTTTGAAACGATTGTATGGATATTAATTGGTGTTGGTAACATGAAAGCAAACCTGCGAATCCAGAGCACTGAAATCCAGATCAAAATTAAATTCATTGGCAGAACTTCGTTTTACAGTTTTTAAAACCAGACGATTTTCCAAAACATTTTTTTCTTCCTAGAAGAAAAGACACCTCCTCGAGACAACCATCACAGGAGGGTACTGTAACGTCGTGGGTATAGGTTGCGTGGCAAATGGCTTGAAGATAATTAAAACGACATTTAAAATTACAGCACATTTAATTAATTAAAGAAGAATACATATATGTTAAATTTTTTTCGAGGCTAATAGATACTGTACAATTTTGGGTTTCAGTCCCGCGGCCTCAATCCGGAGCAGAGTTCCTGCGTCCGCTAACGTTCTGGTTTTTCACGATTCTCCTTTCCTCGAGAGAAGACCTCACACGTTCTTCCAAAGCCGCTAACGACCAAAGAGAAGGGGATACCCCCCATCCGGCCATAAATTCATGGACCACCATGAAAGCTGTGGTCAGAGAGACCTCCCAGCTGTAACGTTACAGTACACATCTAAATATATTCATTGAAACTATTTCATAACATATGTTTAACAAATTATTTCATTCATTTTTAGAAGAAGATTCATATGCTAAAACATGTATGAATACAAAGCACCTGCTGTAGTTGGAATTGTTAGTGTGTGTTCTACTCTGGTATGTTTTTTTTTCTCCAAATAAAGAAAACATAGTGTAAACATTGCACAAATAGATTAACTGAAATTTAATTACCGAAATAAAAATGCAATTTACAGTGAAATATTAATTCATGGGATTTCTGTATAGAAAACGCAATCTCTGCTAAGACAATCGACCTTAAATCATTAAATTTTTAAATTGGTGTTTAAGATTGTTATGAAGAAAGCTGCCAAACACAAAAACATGAATGGTGATGGCAGTGGGTGGTTTTTCTCCGCCAACTCTTTATCATTGCGATCGCTTACGGCATCGCAGGATAAAGTTAGAAATGAAAACCGTGCTAAATACACCAGTTGTAGAAGCTCGCTTATGTTCCAGCCCATCACCTTATTTAAAGAATAGACTCGTCTAAAACTGTGACTCGATCACCTTCTTGAAAGAGCAGCATTCTTTTAAGGATATATAAATTTTATATATGTAATGTACTATACTTACTTTTAATGCAGAAAGTGCGTATTTTTCTGTAGAATAAGCAAATAACGTTTTACGTACTTAGCAAAGTGTGTCTTCGAACTTAACATAAACATTTTTTTTCCGATTGTTAAATTTCCGTTCATTGAGAATTGTAATAAATGTACTGTTACAGTATGAACATGTATATTTTGTTCTTATTTTGGTTTAAAGTATTCAAAAGGACTCATCAGGGCCAGAAGTAAGCGAAACCCACGACCTGGAATTCTAACTAAATTTATTTTGGAACTACAAAGCCGTTAAAGACGCATAGACGCATACGAAGCTAGTTATCAGAGAAAATCAAAGTTTCGTGAAACATTTGTAAAACATACGACTAAATACGTCTACAGCCTAATAACAATCAAAAATCAATAGTGTAATACTTCGATAAATACGTGCAACAAAAAAAACATCAAAGCCTTTACTTTATCTCAATTTTAGTAATATTTATTTAATAATAAAACACAACTTAAACTTTTAATAATTCGGAAGTATTAAATTTTAAAGGTTAAATCCTCTTCAGTTTTTTTTTTTTTTTGTAAATTTCAATGTATAAGACTAGAAATAACTTTTCTATGTACCATAAAGAACTTGAAAGAATATTAAGTTCCTAAGCTTTTTATGCAGTATTAAGGTAAAATAGAGTACCTACTTACAAAAAGCATAAAGTTGAGGATTCGAGAGATGCTTAAAATTTTTGAGCTCCAAAGCTTTTACAACACTGACTTATTTATAAAAAACCCTCTCAGCGCTATATTCGTCAGCAAAAGAACGTACAAAGCACTTTTGCTATGTTAATATATTTATATTTTCTAGGCGATACACTTCTTATTGATTGTCTTAATTCATAAAATCTTTAATACGCACGTCAAACTAAAAATATTTGCCATTACCATACAAAGAAAGGAAAATTAAATGGTGAATATCATTTTGATTTCACTATTGCATAAAATAATGATCTTTGAATATTTTATTTTTACATCAAATAACTAAAACATATTTATAAAAGTCTTTTTAAGTAAATAAGGATTATAATATAGCATAGTAAACATCTTATAACGTCTCAGAACTGCCATTTCATCTTGTCTTAGATATAGATTTGTGCCACATATATATATGTTTATATCTTAAGCAAATATAAAAAGATATGACTAAAGCAATTAGCTGGGTTGACTACGATTTCTTATTTTTTTTAGCAAAACCGCATTATATTTTTTCACTACTAGCATATAAATTCAAAAGTGTCACCTAATTTTATAAACGTGTTTTTTAATATTCATAATGTGCAATGAAAACATTTTATTGACATCTTGCTGTAGTTTTACTGATCAAGAGAGAGAGAGAGAAGCTAGAATGAGCTTAGACATTGAATAAAATAATTCAAGGGATTTGAAGATTTTTGTTGGACGCCATGACCAAAGTCGACATCCGACAGATTTGTTACATTTATGTTGACGATCAATTGCAAACAAATTTGGTATATGATGGGATCATATGAAAAGTTGAAAAAGCAGGAACAATTTTATCAAGCCGATTTGAGAAATGTTTAAATTTTCAATGAAACTGAGATCCTGATTAGCATAGGAAAACCCTATTTTTCTGACACTTACAGAAACGAAACTGTCAAGTGCAGGTTACATTTATCTGGATTTGACGATTTTTCGATTAGTATATAGTTTTTATAGACATGCTTTTACAGGTACACTCCAGCTTTTACTTATCACTTAAATCTACATTTAGACTATTCATTGATGTACAGTAATGTATCGCCAAACCTTATGAAAGAATAGAATAATTCCGAGGTGTCGCCGATGGTCATGTCCAACCAGTCTTTTCTTCACCAAACCTCTCTGCAAAAGATGACAGATGTATATATATATATTCCTTTTTATTCTGTCGGATAGTAGTCGGCCATAATTACTTTTGATGTGATGAAGAGGCAGACGTAGATGTGTTCAATGTACATACCTCCTATCGACGTACCATGATTTTTTACATGAATATGATTTCAGGGAACTCTTTCTCTCTTCAAGAATTTTGGTGAATAACTTTTTTTTAATAATATTATTACTTTTATCAGATCAAAAATGAATATTGAAATTTGTTTGTATAAGTAATTGTTATATCATTGTCTGGGAGCTCTTGGTGCTCTTGGTGCTGGGAGCCTATTCTCTTTTGACTAAACATACAGATTCAAAATCACTCTACAAGTTTTTGTTTGATCGTGACGAATACTTCGAAAGTGGTTTCAAATTGCTAAGATAAAAATTAGCAAATTTAGAAAAAACTGATGGATGGATGATGACCTTACTGCGGATTTTGGAGTGTCTTTTAAAGTTTGGAAGTGGTGGGTTTTTTCGGCCAGTTGGTATTCAGCTTTGGCAAATGACCTGTCTTCGCTGGAAAGTGAGTGAACTCTTGGAAAGTGTAGTCTGGGTGCTTAGGTGTAACTAAAAAACGGTACATATCGTGCCTTCTGAAATGCAAACCTTTAGCTTTCTCAGCGATTTCTGCACTACCTGCAGTTACTACGCTTGTTATTCAAATGTAACACTCGTTTTTGCGTTACACATCGATCTTGAAATTCAGCGAATGTTAAGTAAACTTAAGCTTCAGACTTCAACACCAATCCCTATGTTTGCCTGTTTTAAAAATCATCATTACCTTTCTTTCCACCAGACTGTTCACGAATTTCATTTGAATGGCAAGTTCTCTACATCAATGATAAGTTCTAAAGTTTCTATAACATAAACTAAATCATATTTCAACAAAGCAGCAAATCTGACAAATATTTCGTTCGTCTGACATCACAAATGTACATAACATAAAAAACGTCATTATTCGTACATTAGCAAATGACAACAAACGAATTTTAACGATATAAAATTTAACCCTATATGATTATATATTCACATTTACATTAAATTTAATCATCCAAGTGTTTTTGACGAGATACCTCGTCCATAAAGATCTTGTTAATTTTGTTATTGCCGAGATAGAATGACAAAACTGCTCTCTAAATTCAAGCGGAATGAAGATCCAAATAGCAAAATGTTTGGTATTAGAGGCTCAACCACAAGGCAATATTCGACGCGAAGATAAACCACCAGGAGAGTTAGCCATACTTAGTTGAAACTAGTAGCTGCATTTTATTGCTAGAACTACACGGAATTGATCTCACCACTCTAATGAAATACCACAGCAGTCTGCTATAAGAAGACAGTGAGAACTTTAGAAGACAGGGAGTTTCAAGAAATAAAAATCTAAATCAACTGGAGACTAGTTAAGATAAAATATATGGAATTGCCTTTGAACAATTTTGTTTTATCTTAAAAAATAATATAGATATTACTGAATAAAATGACACGTAATTCTTGTTTCAAGCATCGCTAGAACCGGAAATATTCAACTTTTTACTAATAGGACAGCTGTAAATTAAACGAGCCGTCATAATTTTAAACACTCTTTTTCGCCATTTGTGTTAAATAGGATATTCAATGGTGAAAACTGGATATAACTTAAAAACTACTTTTCCTAAATGAATGAAATTTTCAACATTTACTTTCAAATATATTTATTTAATTTGTCTTCAGCAATTGTGTGTTTGTATAGTTATTTTTCTATATTTTTCGAACTTTGTATACTATGTGTTTTATGTATTTTTTGGACAAAAAAATTTTGTAATTTTTTCTAATTCTTTTAATTCAAAATCACGTAGACAGTGTACAGCAAGAACTTTTAAAAGTTAAGTAATGTAAAAATGAAGGGATTTGTTATAAAATGTTTTAAAATAAAATCAATTTTGCCCAACGTCAAAATTTTGATATTTTTAAATTTTAATAAAAAATATTTCAAGTTTTGAAAACATAAAATAGTTATTATAATTTCAAAATACAATGCATACCAACAGAAAAAATTTCAGAACAAAAGCTTTAAAATCGAAGATTTTAAAATTTTGTTTCCCAAACCACCTTTGGAAATAAAAGTTAACGCATGCTAGAGTACACTTTAAAAATGAAAATAAAATACTATTTAATATTTATGACTAGTTTTGTTCACATTAGACCTAATAAATTTGCTTATCAATGATATTATTCGTTATAAATGTATATAAATAAGGAATGAAATGTAAGCCACCACACTGCCACCAGGAATTACCATTTAAAAAGCATTTAACACAAGAAGCGCCGTTGGGTCATTTGGTCACTTTTTCCAATTTTCCATGCTTTATTTGACCATACAGTTGAACATCGAAGATCGTATTTTTTTACTTTTATTAAAATGCTTCCAAGTATACTGTGACAATTTTTTTATATTTCTATGTTAAGTATTAAATTAAATAAGCTAAGAAATACCTAGAACAACAACAACAGACTATCGCGACAGTTAGTGGGTTCGTTCTAAGCGCTCTGACTCTTCTCTGAAATGCGCTAGCATCCTAGCACCGCTGGTGTGCTACAGAATTTTTGAAGGGAAACCAGTCTTGCTACATCTGTTATCGAGAACGAAACTCGACGCCTCTTTTCTAAATTGTGTTCTAGGCGTTTTTGGTTTCAACCAGTGTGTAAACATTTTTCCGTATAAAAAATGTTGAGAAGATTGAGTAGACTGGTGGACCTTGCCCTCCTGAAGACGTTGAATGCAGATGTCAGTGATTGACACATATCTATCTGTCTATCTATCTATCTATCTATCTCTCTCTCTCTCTCTATATATATATATATATATATATATATATATATATAGTGCATAGTAATAAGAATCGTGACATTCTTTTTTGAATGTCAAAAAAGAATGTCACGATTCTTAGCACTATGCACCACATGCAAGTGCTTGCCTACAGCTCAATTGAACTGAACATTGTAGTTGTAGTAGATAAGATGCTAAGGAAATATACTACGAGATGTGGAACTCGCTTGAGGCTTCTTCATGTTTTTATAACGTCCTTGACATTGATGCACTCAATACCCCAACAGATGGCCCCAATTTTTAAAGTACGAACCCAAAACGAAATATACGTGCTTCTAACTTTGCAAAGGACAGAATAAGACTTCTGTCAGTTGTGAGGGATAACACACAGAAACCAATTTGTAGCAAATATGTCGATGTCACTGTCAAGCGCTCATATTGTTCCACCTGCCCTTATGTCTATTGAACTTTGGTACACATTGTGTTTATTCATAGTTTATGATTTTTGTAATCTCACTTTGAAATATGTTGTGTGCTAATTTCAATTATTTGCATTTGTATCTTTTGTTTGTATTCTAATCACGTACTCGTGCTAAAGAATATTATGTAATACTATACATTCCAATGTAGTATAACGTAATGTATAATATTGTATAATATAATGTATAATAATGTATAATATTGTGTAATACTGTATAATATAATGCATAATAATGTGTACTATTATACATTACATTATATACTGTCATATATTATCATTTTTTGTTGCCATTCCAAAAAAATAACTCTCTTTTTAAGCAAAAAAAAAATTCGCTATAAAAACTAAAAATATTATATAAAATACTAACTCTAAAAACTAAAAAAAAAACCTTTAAAAAATATTACATATTGTCATTTTAACATCCCTCTTCAATTACAAAAATTTTAGTTTGACATGCCTTACATTTCTTATGAGGGTCAAGTTGATTCCCAACGGCGGTTTTACGTAAGTTTAAAACCCGGCTGTTCTAGTGTTAAAAAGGTAGCTCGTATGTCCGGTCTAATAGTGTACACCGATTATATAATATGCAATCTATTATAAAGAATCAACTTTGTCTGTAAAAATGATGATTAAACTGATTACACTAATGATAATATGCTATCAATAAAACTCATAAATTAATATATTTTATATTATTACATGTTCCATTCCGAGAACATATCACGTTAGATCCTTAGTGGTTAAACCTGGTGAAATGGTAACGTTCAGAGAAACTAGCACAGCAAGTGAGTAAAATATACTTAACTTTTGATGTAAAATAACTTTCAGTAAATAGACTCATGGCCCTCAACTGTTATTTAAAGAAGCTTTATTCATATTCCAGCTATGGCTGCGTGCCAGAATCAAATAATAAAGCAAGTATCATTTGCATCGGCTGTCTCTTTTTTTATTTTTATACAATGAATGTTACATGCAACGAATGACTTAATGATTCCAGAGAATAACGACGTGAAGTAAAGTGACAAAAAACACGTATTCTTCTAACACCTCTTAAATTTTCTTAAGTTTAAAGAAAAAGGGTATGTCAAAAGTTTTTTTATGAAGAAGATAAAAAAATATCATCAAATGAATATGAATATAGATATATGAGTATAAAGTGTACAAAGAATGAAAAGCTTTTACAATCAAACGGAAATAAAAAATTGAATGAATTAGTATAAGGGAAGGCTATTCTTTTGTACTATAATCATTTTCTGTAAGAGTTCAGTGTTAAATGAATCGCAAATAATGCATAACCTACTCTGTATCCATTAATATATATTTCATGTGCCATGTAAGGCTTGGAAAAAATATGCAGCTCCTCATTCTCTATAAGGAATTATTTAGGTACCTTTATTTATCATAACGTAAGAGGTAATCGGAAACGTTCATTGAATAAAAGTATAATTATAGTAAAGAAATAAGAATTCCAAGATAATATTCTAGATAATTTTCTAGATAAGGGACACAAGTTTTGTTTACCATCTTCTTTTCGTTCTAAGGTTGAATAAGTTTCCAGTGATGTATTTAATGTTTCGATTAACCTCACTGATTCTCCTTAACTAAATTAATACTCTGTCTTCATCAATGAATTTTTCATAAGCCATGTAACGTTTGGATTAAATATGTAGGTCATCATTCCCTATGAAGTTAGATATGTACCTTTATTTATTGTAACGTAAGAGGCCAAGGAAAATGTGCATTAAATATAAGTATGATGAAACAAAAGAAATAAGTATTCTGCGATAATATTATAGATAATTTACAAGAAGAGAGAGGGATACAAGATTTGTTCCTCAACTTATTAAGTTATCAAGTTAGTTCAAATTTTATCTTGAAGTTTCCAATAATATATATACGGTATATAGATACGATCAACACACTGATTCTTCTAATTTTTTAGGAAAAACTCGATTAGCTATGAATTGGGACAGTTAAGCTTAAATGTTGAATTTCGGTTCTTGATGGTCGTAAAACTAAGCCTCGATGCAGTTGTTTTTGTCATTGTTCGCTACGTAAAATGTCACGGAAGCATTAATGTATGAGAAATAAAAAATAGAGAAATATATATAAATTGTAACTGTTTAACTCACTTATCACGGCAAATGTCGTGAATATATTACGAATATTTGGAAAAATCAGAATATAAGTTATTTTCTGCCATTAATTTTTGTTCCTTTAATTTAAAGGTGCAGTCATAGTGAATTATTTATCTTTTCAAAGTAATGTAAGAAGAATAAGAGGACCAATAAGCGATTATTGAAGTAAACCTAAAAAGCTGTGATTACATCTATCTGAGTCATTTTTTAAAACCCAAATGAATGAAATACATTTTACAGGAAGTTTAAGGCATATTTGTAGCTCGTTACTGTTGACTGTTCAGATGATTGGTCAGAACAGTTTTCACAGATGGCTTAAGATATTCGTAAGTGTCTTGCTTTTTCCAATGCATCGTATAGGTATATTATTATTAGATATACACTACATGAATGAGCATATTATAATTGACGAAAAAAGATCGGGAGTGCAGTAGACCTGTTGGTAGAGTAACGGATTGTCAACACAATGGTTGCGAGTTCTAAAACAGATCCAGTCAAAAACTGCAATGTATACGAAGGCTGGTGCGCTTTAAATATATCATATATCAAAAATGTCCACATGTTGTCATGGTACAGAAATTTGAAGTGAGTGCCAGCACAGGTGTTGGTGTTATCACACCTGATGGTGGTTAAAAATTACGTGGTGTTGTCCTTGAATCTTTCTCTTGGATTTGGATCCTGTATAGTAGCAAATAGCCCGTTCTTTTGATATAGTGCACTATTAATTAAAATACTTACCTACGTGACTACCCTCAGAAAATTAAAGTAAGTTCAGAGAGATTACAAACGTCCATGTAAAGACCTGAATTTAAACGCCGAGCATATTGCACCAATTGTTGCAGGTAAAGCCCTGAATACTTATTTTTATTGTCACATGCAGGATAATCGATGGAAACTAATAGACCGTTAAAATGCTCATTTTCCTGACTATGTAATAAACTGTCTTATTCCAACTCGAGCAGCCCCTCCCCCCACGTAGGTGCTAACCACTTGACTTCCGGGTCTGCTTGGGATCACAGCCTGAGGCATGGTTAATTATTTAGTACTCTTTAAATACTTGTACAGAATGACTGATGAAAATAAAGACCGATAAAAAAATATCATTTACACAATGGAACGAAACTCATTCAGAAATATTAACTGTTTACGTGTTATTTTCAATTTATCATATTGAATTCATTGCCCAGTTTCATACAACTTACAGCGTATAAGATGTTAATCGTGCTCTAAATTAGCTAATTCAGTGCAAAATTTTAACATTTGCGCAATTTTCATATTATAGTCCGTTGTCGTGTTATACTCCGATAACACAAGTTCATTTATGTAATGCACATAGTTAACTATCTTGCATTTCCAGCACGATGTCTTGTATTAGGAATCATAAATTCACTAAATTTCAATATAGGTCCCTTCTTACAGTTTTTCAATCACACAGTTCCACAACACACCATTTTATGTAACCACTAAACACATATTGTAGCGAGTTCCTTTCATTAACTAGCCTCAAAAAACTTCCAGCAGGATTTTTATAAACATCATCCTGTGTCTTAATCGAGCAAGCTTCGACACTCGTCACTCCACACACCGCTCCCATCACATCGCTTCAGCACAATTTCATTTCGCGGAGCCACTAAACACCTTCTGCGGAAATCCAGGAACCCGCCTTCTCTCAAACTAATAAATTAATCCAACTTTCCCTCACCGCTCTGGCCCTTAACTACACCGCACTCAGTTCTATTTGTCTTGGGAACGCGAAAGGAAGTCATCATCCCTCAGCAGATTTATTTCGACGACGCAGATTAAAACTTCACATTAACGTGGCTTTAATCGCTTCCTGATGAAACAACCGAAACGTCGGCTCTTGCGGGTGTGTCGGCGCATACACGTTCGGGAGCCGTCCCGGAAGCCGGAAACAGCGAATTTCTCAATAACACTATTATCCACGAGTAATTTGGTCGGCCTCAGCTTAATGACACCCCAGTGACCACTTAATGACCTGCCCCGAGATCAACTGCTCCACACTTTACAGGGAAGTCGTTAGAGCGCCTTGGGGATGTCAGAACGACAGAAGTCGCACAGCGAATCAAAAGCATTAAATGTATGGACTTCTACGATTTGATCTTGGACGAGGTCTCCAATACAGTTACTTGGATGGAAGTCGACCGGTTAGATCTCCTAGTCTACCGAAACTTCAAAGGCCTTTACATCGGCTTTGATGTAAGATGCATTGAATTGCTGATAGTTGCAATGATGTATCATTAACTATTGCCATCTAATGAATTGAAGATAGTAGCAGTTGACCTGGTGGGAGTAGTTTAAGTTAACTTCAACTACTCCGTGAAGAAATTACTCCTACTAATGATACTGCTACAGTGTGAAGAAATTTTCTGTGTTTCCTGTAAAATGACAAACGGCTCACGGCAAATAAAAAGCATTATATTTTTGTACGGACTACTGGGATCCGATACGATTAGAGCTTGGTTGGATGTCGACCGGTTCGTTCTCGTCGTCTCTCGACACTTCAAAGGCATTTGCTTTGGCTTTGATGAAAGATGAAGTGAATAACTGCCAATTACAATGTGGTACGACCAACTATTTTCATCAAATGAATTGTAGATAGTAGCGGCTCACCTGATGAAAATGGTTAAGGGGTTAGGTACCTTTTAAATGTCAAAATATGCAAAAAATCACTACATTTCGAATCTTAATATCTCCATGAATAAATTATTTACATAAAGGAAATTTTGTATGCAGATTTTAGCTACCTTTATCTTTTGTAAACTATTTTTTTTTTAAATTTCTACCCCTTAAATATATTGTAAATTGGACCAAAATGAAATGCATTGTTTTTGTTGTTAGAATATTATGTGGTGCATTGCGCGCAGTATTCTGGGCAAAATAATTATTATTCTGAGCTGAATTTTTTTTATATACTTACAAATATATAATATAATTACAATGACGAACTCTTGTATTTTTTTTTAAATTTTTTACACAAAAATTTTTTTTAATAAAAAAAAATTGAAATTTTTTGTTTTTTTCAACACAAAATTAACATTTTTTTTCAAAAACTTTCAACAGGATAGAGAAAAAAGTTGGTCATTTTAAACATATATATGGTTTACATAATCAATTAAAATTTCACGTAATTCTAACCAACCATTCCAGAGAAATCTTTCGCGCAAGAGGTAAAATCACAGTTTTGAGATATCGTCGTTAAAAACAATTCGCTTGTAAAATTCTTTCGCATTATAGGAAGGAAACAAATTAAACTAAAAGTAGAAGTCCAAGTACATTGTTCCCAGATAAAAAATAAAATTAATTAACCAATGTACAAGGAGATGACTTTAGCAATATAGAGCGTAGTCAAATTACATTTTTGTGATCACTGATAACGACGAAGTACAAAATGTAAACAAACCATTTGGCTCTAAATGTTTGATTTAGGGCTTCACTCTTTTAACCATAACTTCCGTTCTAGAGTGAAATTTTATACCAGGTTTGTTTTAAAACGTTGCTAAGAAACAGAGCATTAAAATTAGATCATAGTAATTTTTTTGATTTTTTTTGAAAATTTAAAAGGTATCTAACCCCTTAAAGTTATATAAGGTGTCCCCCCCCCCACAAACCTTTCTGTGTTGTGCAGTTTTGGTGAGAGGATAGATGATCTTGGGAAGCTCATTGTTCAGCATCCAAGCCACCATGCCTTCAAAAAAGGAAGGGGTGGCAGAAACATAAACAACAATAGAGGTAATACAAAACAACTTCCAAAAGATATGAAACGAAAGCGGAAATGAGCGTCACGCTTAACATGATTCAGGTTAGGTAAAGCATAATACACAAATCACCCCAGTGATTACTAAATCAGTTGTCCCAAGGTAAACACTGTTCAACAATTTCCGGGAAATCGTTAGAGTGCCTTGGGTTGTCAGAACGATATAAGTCGCGCAACGAATCAAAAGTATTAAATACGCGGACTTCTACGATTCGGGCTTTCGATCTTGAGGTCTGTGATACTGTTGTCTGGAAGTCGTCCAGTTTGCTCTTGTCTACTGGCACTTCAAAGGCATTTGCTTGGCTGTGATGGAAGATGCAAAGTTCCAATGCAATATCGTTAACAATTTCCATCAAGTGAATTGAATGTAGTAGTGGTATACCTGAAGTGTATTAATAAGTGTAGCAATATAACTGACGGAAGTAGTTAAAGTTATACAGAGTATTTCAAAACTTCATGTGTAGTGTAGCTTTGTTGTTAAGGCAGAGAGATATTTTCGGGAAGGTTCTTTTTGAAACCCAAGCTAAGCAGCCTAACATAAACAAATATAAAAGCAGAGTAAGTAACTACAACATTTTAATATCCTCAGGACCATGCGACCAAAACTAGAAGTAACGTAACCCTTCGATCCATTTCGTCTCCTGGGTGGAAACGATTATTCATCAAGTGATTGATGCGTGGAGTAGGGGAATAGCCCATCTACTGATTCATTATCTGTTTGTTACAAGCAACCGTTAGTCGACTTTAGCGATTTCACCACCTTTGTCGCCATGCTATAGAAATAAGCATTCACACACACCGCTCCTGCCATAAACTGTTATGTCTAAAAAAGTAGTGCTAAGGTGATAAATCGGTCAAAAAAAGTCAATGTTTCCTCGGATCAGTCATGTGCCTACTAGTCGACATGCCAGTCACACTTTTTCAAGATATTCTCAAACGTAATTCTACTAACGCTCGGTCTACTTATATTTTATTTCTGTGATAAAATTTCGTTCAAACTTAGTTCAATCCTTCAATACATCTTTCAGGTGAGCGTTACTGCTTGTCACAGCAACACTGAGTATCTAGTGCGAAACTTATGTGTCCGACTACTATTAAGTTGTTAAAAAAGTGCTGGTAAAAGTATTGTTTAATCATTTTCTTTCTTTCTTTCTCCTCGTGTTTCCCACTTACTTTTATCCACACTTGTTTACATTCTACATTCCTATCTACACCGTTGTTACAGCACATCTGTGTATCACTTTTGGACATACACCTCCACTTGATTATCCTTCAATGATGAGTCGCCCAATGAAGTAAGTTCGTACTGGAAGTTTTGAAACATTGTAGAATCTATGCTAGGTCAGAAAGTGTTCCTGTTGGGTGAAATCCGATGGAGGGAAAACTGAAAATTATGGGTACCTGTTAACTTATTTGTGAACAGTAAACTATAAAGGCTCATTTACAAGTGTATGTCTATTCGAATCCTTTCTCTTTTTTAGAATCTTTGATACCAACGAGCAGCAAGAACGAGACATCGATCGACAGATTTAATCATTGCACTTCAGTACTCTTCGTTCATTGATTTGACAAATCCTTATGCGAAGAGCGGATTTGTAAAGACACACCAGTGTAAATGAGCCTTTTGCATTAACCCTCTGAGGAACTGGAATGCCTACATCCGCTCTGAACCCTGCAGACATCTCTGCATGACATGTAACCAGTTTTGACTTTATTGACCAATTAAATACCTCCTAGGATTCATACAACCAATAGATTCGGTTATTTAGACATTGCCTGTGTTTAGTGGTAAAAGCGATTATTCACTAATAGGAAATGTCGTCAATCTCAGATAGAAAAGCTCTGAATTTATTTTCACATATTCCAGCTTTGTGGAATGTCTGAAATATACTGTCTAAATGTATTCAGTGAGCTCGTATGAGAATGTGTTACTTTACTAATCTGAAATCTCGTGACCCTCCGATGGTAAATCTCTGGATTTCTATTATTCACATACTCAAACGTTGTGGAATGTCTGAAATATAATGTCTAATTGTCTTCAGTCAGCTCATATGAGAATGTGTTACTTTACTAATCTGAAATAATGTGACCATCAGATGGTAAATCTCTGGTGATGTGGTAAATCTCTGGATTTCTATTATTCACATACTCAAACGTTGTGGAATGTCTGAAATGTAATGTCTAAATGTCTTCAGTCAGCTCATATGAGAATGTGTTACTTTACTAATCTGAAATAATGTGACCATCAGATGGTAAATCTCTGGTGATGTGGTAAATCTCTGGATTTCTATTATTCACATACTCAAACGTTGTGGAATGTCTGAAATATAATGTCTAAATGTCTTCAGTCAGCTCATATGAGAATGTGTTACTTTACTAATCTGAAATAATGTGACCATCAGATGGTAAATCTCTGGTGATGTGGTAAATATCTGGATTTCTATTATTCACATACTCAAACGTTGTGGAATCTGTGAAATATAATGTCTACGGCCCTTAGCTTTTAAGAAAATGTGCAACTACTTCAAAACGATTTGTAATTCATATGGTTAATACTTTTATTTTCCATTCGCAAGAGCTGGAAATAGTTAATATTATGTATCAGTATCGTTAGTAACATTCACAGAATCAAACAGAATCTATAAACAAAATAACGGATGTTTCGGCTCTATGTTTTTATTCTTCCATATTAATTACTTATTTGGAAAGAAAATTCGCTCAAATGGAAAAACAAAATGAGAAAAACATCTAATTATAACCCGCACGCTCTCTATACGTCCTATATTTTAGAAAAACATTTTCTTCAGAAATAGAAAAGTTCCACTGTAAGTTTGAAAAAAACATTGGATTCGGAATGGCGTATAATACATATTATGTTTCTCTTCCTTACTAACAAGCTAGCATAAAAAATTCTACTTCACATTGTATTACTATTGTGAAATAGATACTTTTTAGAAGAAATGTATTTTATAAAACGTAGAGGTACAAATAAACTAAACGTGGAAGCAAAATATACTTATAACATTATTTAAATACACATTTTTATATATTTATATTATAAGAACCGGAAGAAAATGTAGATTAGTTTTAAACTTATACTGATTTCTGCATACTTTCTAACCGTACAAGTGTCAATCGAGAATGTCTCAACCTTTCAATAATACATTTAAATTTCTCTCATTTGGCTGTTCGTTAAACTCAAATCTGAACAGTCACACACTGGCACCTGAAGAAAATAAAAGGTATCCTGGTGTCCTTAGATTTTTAGGTTTCAGGAGGAAATTAAGACACAGAGAAACTAATTGCAATATTAACAGTTCAAGGTGACTAAATATTTTAAACTCTCAGCTCCGGTAGCTTACCAAAATCTAGTTAATTACGTCTTAGGGCGAAGTACGACACACTCTAGAGCTGAAAATCACCCCAAGATCAATAGTTTCGAGACAAACTTTTCACTGGATTTTTAAGGCTACTTATCTATTGTGCACGTCCATCAATTTATGTCCCACTTACTCTTGTTAAAATGGATACTGTTTTAATTAGAATTATGAACTTCAAAACTGAAGTCTGAATTTTATAAGTGTTCAACTTTAAATAATTTACTATCGAAAGGCCTGTACTTTTCCTAGTTGTGTGAATGGTACAGTTAATAATACTTCATCCAAAGTGGTAAAAAGTAATATTTAAGTATTTCATACTGCTATCTTTAAAACACTTTTAATAGAAATAGTACTTTATAAATATAATAAGCATTATTTCTTTAAATGACAAACTAAGGCTGTTTAATATGGGAAAGAAATATCGTCTTTAAATAATTTGATACAACATACTATGATTTTTTAAGAAGTAGGATTTAGTTAGGGATCAAAATAAAATCTTCATCGAATTTTTCGAAGAAAAGCAATTCATTTTATCAATATAGCAAGTACTTAAATATTAACTGTTTAAAATAATTTAAGTTCGAGAGACCTGTAATTTACTTTCTATTTATCCAAACGTTTCATTATTAACTTATTATGCTATCAATTAACATGAATTGTTTTTTTTAATTACGGCGGGCACTCGATTGTTAATCATGGGCCACTGCAAGGCCGGGAAGCAATGGTCATTTGTGAAGGGGCACCCAATGGGCGACCATCACTACCCCTAACTAAGGACATCACAATTACATCCATGCCCTGACCCCGGATTCGAACCAGGAACCTTCCGATCCAGAGGCCGACACCTTAACCACTAGACCGGTTGGTCGGCTTAACATGAATTGTTGAGCTCACAACTGAGTGCAGATATAAGTTTATAAACATATCCTTATTAAAAAAAATGTAGAGATCTAAATAAAATCTATAAACATTATTAAAATTGCAATTTTTTCTTAAGTACTGCAGGTATCTACCATGCTACTCTAACTAAAGAAATATCTCATGATCTTTAAATCTTATCAATATAAAATACGCAACTGTTGATGTTTCCAACACATTAACGAACACGTGCATTCACTATTATTGGAATACTGAGAATCTTGATACTGACTTACTCTTCGTTACAAATAAAATGTAATTCCATCTCTTACCTTATCACTCTAACTATGAAACACGCATTAAATAAATACTGTTTCTGGACTCTTAGATCCAGAGCGTGATTCTCTCTTCCTACTATGAAATGCTACGAATCTTGTTTGGATTTACTCTTCTGAACATATAAAGAGAGTAATTCCCTCTTGCCTTCTGCCTCTTACTAAAAAACTCGTATTAAAGGAATCATATACAACGACCTATTTTAAAATCAATATAAAGTTTTTCTTAAAATCAATATAAATTTTTTCTTAAAAATTATGATTATAACATCTTAAAAATTATGAAATACAAGTACAATCATTATGGATTACTAATAATCTTGATCTGATTTAATTTTCTTAACAAATAAAGTAAAATGTTTTATCTTACCTTCTTCCTCTTACTATAAAACTCTCACTATTATACCACAAATACTACTATAATCCTATCGAATACTACAAATCGATCTGATTGACTCTTCTTAACAATTGAAATGTATTTTTTCTCTTACCTTCTATTTCTTACAATGAACCTCGCATTAATGAAATAATATTTCAGGACCTCTTTTTTAAATGAAAATTATTTCTCCTACAGTGAAATGTGTACTGTGGAATACTGTTAGTATGGAACATTATTATAATGGAATCCCGCTAAACTTGATAAGATTTACTTTTTTAAACAAATCAAGTGTAAATCCTCCCTCTTACCTACTCCTTATTACTATAAATCTATCCATTAAATGAATAATATATTTGAACCTTCTTAAATTAAGTGTAGTTCTCTCGTTATGGAATTCTCTCATTATGGAATACCAAGATGTTAATTTTATTTATTATTCTTAACAAATCAAGTGAAATTCGCTCTCTTATCATCACACCCTTTCTATGAAACTCTCATTAAAGGAATTATATTTCAGGACTTGAAAATCCTCTGAGGGTTGCTTACACCACTGTTGAGATAATCTCCACAAGAAACGAAGACGCTCCTTTCCTGAATGGAATACTAAGAATCGTGATCTGATTTACTCTTCTTAACAAATCAAGTGTAATTTAATATTCCTGTAATGAGGATTCAAGAAATTCGAGCTCGAGCGTCAGTTTTACACAATAATTAATAAAGACTTTAAGTCTCTCATAAAAACCAGAAGCAGACATAAAATTCTCGTGTCATCTCCCTTTAATTAAATTAATTGGATGTTTTCTTTGTCTACTGCATATGAAGCAGCGGAAACAATACCAATGGGCCCTTGTTTTTCTAAGCAGCCTGGGCCTCTCAAATTTTTCATACCGAAGGATGCCTACACGCAAAAAAATGCTAGGAAGGAGCATCTGCGATTTAGATAGGGAGTCTTAATTATCTGCTGTCCGTTCATTAGTAAAACGATGGTGGCTCTCTTTTGTATCTCATTAGCAAACGCATGGTACACAGTAAGCTAATTGTTCTTCTCTGTTAACTTTCTTAGCACGGATGTCTATGCAAAAATAAGGGAGAAGAGGTAATGAAGAAAACTTTGAAGTCAAGATGATATTTAGTCTTTCTTAATTGGAGATTTTTAATGAAATGTTGCCGGAGTTTTTTCTTGCTTGTTCAATTTTACTTCATTTGTGGATTTTTTACCGTTTGAGTTTAGTTAAAAGTGGAAGGGAGATTTAAAAGAACGTGCGATCATTATCAATGCTTTTGTGTAAATAATTCTCAAGCAGAAGTTATAATGATTAGGTAAGATTCATTCCTAGTTAAAAGCGTGTTTAAGTCCGGTGGAAGTCATTAGATTGCTTTTTACCAATCCTAATGAGATTGTGATATATTCGTACCAAAACTTCTTATAATTACATCGTTCTCTTGAGACTTTCATGATGGATCATAATGCTGCTTTGTTTTTAGTGTTGGATAATCTGGGAATATCACTCAGCTACCAAACCTGAGGCACTGGCTGCCAGGTCTTGTAATTATTTTTTCGTTTAAAATATCACAGTTGTTGGGAAATTAAATTTGTTCTTTAAGTTTGACTTCAAAAATAAATCTTAACGGCGTACTAAAATCCGTAAACAAAGTCCTTTAAACATTTATGCATAACTAGTTTAGTTTAGAAGGACATGTAAGTATTTATAAATGTATAAATATAAAGTAAAATTGATATACTAAGTGTTATTTAAAAATATGTTACCGGAGCTTAAAAAATCTATGAAGATTTTGAAAGGAATGAATAGATATGAAACAAGTCGAGTAATGTTTTATTAATTACCAAGTGTACCGAATTCTCTTATGTATATTAGAACCAACATCATTCAACGAACAAATAAATGATTATTATTAATGTTTACTTGCATTTTAAAAACTCCTGTCGGCTGTCTTGTCATTAAGAAAACTAACCAGATCACGATGAAAAAGGATTTATCTTCATTACAAGAAAACTAACTAGATCTTGATATCGTCATCATAAAAAAATCTGCAATAACTTCATGAAGAGGTATTCTACTATTAACGAAATGAGTTAGATATTTATGGACGAAATACCTCATTGAAACCACTTACAGGATTTAAATAAATTTAGTACGAGTAAAATATAAAATCTGAGGCGTTCACAGAAAACTGCTATATAGTAGAAAATGTGAAGTTGTTTTGTACGAAGATGGAAATGATTCTAACCCCAAAATATATGAAGGTCTATATCAAAGTAGATAACGCATTTATGATATCATCTAATATATTATAAAAACAGACTATTTTAAACTAAACATTTATGTTACATCATACTAGTTACTATTTCGATTTAGTTAATTTGTTGATACATTCATACATCTCACTTTTTTTAAATGTGTAGTTCCGCATTTCCTTATTTGCTATGATATCTATTTTTTATGTGGGTGTCCTTTGTGAAATATTTGAACCCCTGAATTTGGATATTTTCTTATAAATATGCTCTTCTATTATATATGCTGTGTGGACCAGTATAGTTCTATATTTTAGAAGCATGTTATTTCTTCAAGATGCTTGGTGTATTTCCACCAGAAATTCATTCTGGCGTTTTTTATTTTCTTACAAACATTGTCTTGACTTTAATATCTACTATGCACGCGCAAAGAAATAAAAATAAGATAATGTAAATAAATAAGAAGTAAATAAAATAATATACGAAAATGTAATTACAATAATCCACAAATAAGCTGAAGCCATTCTATGAAATGTCATCATAATATAAGAAATATAATGTATTGTATATGTTAAAAGTATTTTCTCCGTGTTTGTGTAATTTTTAATATTCTTAGTTTATTACTAAATTTTTCTATATTCTGCGAACAAGTGTTATTGTTTATGTGTGGAACAGAAACTGGGATTCTGTCAAAATGACTTAAACGTAGAGGTAAGTAAGATTTAATTAGTTATTTAGCCAGACGTTTTTCTCCTAACTTCAGAACTAAAAGATAAAATCCTCATATGGTACACCAGGTAACTATTTTACAGATTAGTGTTTGAAGAACAATGCTTCTTACATATATGCAAAAGGAAATGTTTTCGACTGAGATTTTGATTCCTCGTCAATTCTTAATGAAGAATCCAAACATTTACTGCAGACCTGTCTAAAATATTAAAAATACACGAGAATGGATCAATCATTAGGTCCTGTTACGATAGTATATATGTGCACCATTAGGTCTACAATGTATACAAACACCACTCTTGTATGGTTTTAAAAGTGTAGTCTCTGGTGTCAGCTAATTACTATCGATACCAACAGTAGGGTTCGAGGTACATACTAACAACACTTTTACTTTTATAGTTTCTGATAAGCTGTTGACGTTATATCTGGACCTAACTTTAATAATATTTCTATCCTACAGTAATAGATAGAAGACTACCTATTTCGTTTTTCCTCTTAGAGCAGAGGCACGATTTTATAGAAAAAGTGGTGACAGAAATAGCAGGTTTTCTGAAAAGTGTTTATTTTATCCTAGGTCAAAAGACATAATGTTATCTACTTCGACTCTTACCGTTTGGCAGAGGCACCAGTTTTCAGACCATTTCGTAAAAATGGTGGGCTCTACAATAGTAGGGTTTTCTGAACAATATGGGTGGGAAAATGTGTTTTCCTTTCTTTCCTGAAAGTAGCAACTCGCTGTGCGTTTACTGAAGTGTACCAACGAGGCTTGTGCAGTTGGACCTTCAATTTGTTTTCATCATTTAACCGTTATAAAATAGTTACCACTCGTTATGTTTTTACATTTATCCAAGTTACTTTCAGTGCGATGCATGACATTTTGAATACAGCTTGTTCTGCGGGTCTATTACTATCTGCTCCAGTATATAGAAATTATCTAAGAATATATTTGGAGTCTACACGAAACAGTTGTCGAAATTTGATGCCAAATTTGTCGAGATTACTTAATATAGAATGTGCTAAAGCAAACACGGTGACTTAATTGGCACAGTAATTGCTCTTCCACCGTGAGATTATATACAGGTTCGTATACAGTTAACAAACAGCAGTTGATGAAGAGATTTCGCATGTCAGATGTTATTTATTTTACCTTCTAAAAGACCTTTTTGACATTTTTAGACCTTTTTAGAACTTTTAAAATATTTTCGTGAGTAAGACCACTTGTCTTCGAATACTCTACTTCTTTCTCTATCGTAAAATGAACTTGCCATAATTCTAGCGCAATGCGTCGTGTGAATAAGACTTCGGCCATTCACAACGTTTAAAAGAATTATTAGTCCGTGACACAGTGTCATCAATGACTTCGGGGATGGTGAGCATAACTTTTGTAAACAGAGTGTAAAGGGGGAAACACACACATGATGAGAAACTAATTTGAATGTCATTTAAAAGTGATTATACCTACAGGGAAGTATCATTGCTAAATATCACAGGTACTCCTCTGGCCCCTCCCATTTTTCTAGATATATAGGTGAATATCACCGTTTTCAAGCTTAGGCAGTCCAAAATGATTAAAAACACAATAACTGCGTATAAACTATTTACAAGACTAGAAGTTGCAGCACATTAAATTCATAAAAATGAATTACAGGCTGTCAAACAACGCCCAAAACTCAGAGCCTGAACATATTTCTAGTGTCTAGTAATAATTTTGTACCAAATAATTTGCGAAGAGTGTATGTGAAAACAAATGTAGTCATTGAAACAGTTAAACGTATCCACACACATTTTAACTAAATATTAAGTGTGTGAGTATATATAGATATCACGTAATTGTAAAGGAAAAATATATAATGAATGATAACTTGTAGTTGACGTATAAATAGAAGTTTTGTGTTCCGTTAATACTTCCACACTACTGATTTAAGGTTGTTTTAACACTGTCAAAAGGCAGTTTGAAAAACAAATATTCAATTTAGAGTTTGTATAAATTCATTAAACACGTATATATTTAAATTTGAAACCCAAAGTGGCATTTATAAAAAAAACTATCACTTGAATGAATCATGTCTATTTAAGCCAAACGATTTATACCAAAATATGCTTACACATTCGAATTGGAACTAAAATTAATGAATTCTGTAAAATATATATTTAAAGCTCCCTCATAGAAGTTCTGATTGAAATACATCACTGCAATATTTATTCTCCGCTTGGAGAATATTAAATCTGTATTTCAATTTGTTCAATTCCGCCGAGTACTATTAAGATTGAAGTTGCGCAAAATATACTACGAGTTTATAACAAGAACTCACCGATACTTTTTTTCTCATTCAAATTTGAAAATGCCTAGTATAATTGCTTATCTTTTGCATTGGGAGATTTTTATATAAATTGATAGCTTTCATTTATTCTGAGAATTACATTCTACAAATCATGCTTGCACACTCAAATAAATTATTCCATGAAGAGAGTTTACGATAGAAAGAGTGAAATTTTTTTTTTAAGGTATCGATCACGGCTGTAGTTCCAGCTATTATGTCTAATAATTCAAGCGCAGTAAAAATATTTAATTTAACATGTGTGGAACCTCTATTAGAAACGGTTTATCAAACAATTAAATCAGAACGAATTAAATTTGTTAAATCCTTATTAATGCTAATAATAAGAGTATGAATTCAATTGTATTATATATCATTGAGTGTTCAATCAATTCTTCAAGTTTATTAACCACTTAATGACATGTATAAATAAAGTATTAATGAGTTACCATAATATTACTGAGTTGCTTAACATTTATTATACTAGTTTTTGCTGCACAACGGAAATAACGGTAATGACTAAGCTTTAAAGACATTACTTAACTTCGTTCACTTTGAAAAATCGTTCGTACGACGTATGAATTTATAACTTATTTAAAACGTTTAGAGGCCTTCAAAAGCGATGCCTGAAAAATAAATTAATATTTTTCTTAACTCTGTCATTGCTACAGTTATTGCGGGAAATTTAACAAAAGTAATAATTCATAAATTTTAAAATAGTTTTGAATTAATGGATCATAAAAAATATCTATAGTAAAACTTTTTGTAAAAATTAAAGTGATTTTTTATAAAATTCCGACAACCTAATTTCGATTTTTCTAATTCATTATACAAACCTGATTTTCGTTAAATTGATCTAACCTATATTAGCATGAACGTTTCACGACATAAAATATTTTTTGCTGATGCTTTATTTTGTTTACTGAAGCTACTAATATTCGTGGATTTATAATATATGTAGAATGTTCCTCAACTGTATTTCACAGCTGAGGTAAACTAATAAATATATGTTAAGCTTCTTATAATAAATTAAGAAGAATATAATTATTTTAATAAAACGTTTGCTTAGTTATTCTGACATGGCTATTACTATCGAAATTAAAATGTAAGTACTTATTAACGTTGAATTGGAGCAACACATCGGGCTGTAGACGTTCTGGGAACAATTCCGAATGAAAAGATACGTCCAAACTAAAAAGGAATGAACGTAAAGTGCTATTCTTACATATATAACTTGGCGTTGTAAAATATTTACTATCGTTTACTCTCTCTAAGACTTTATATGGTGAATTAATGCACGTCTCATAATACTCTCATATAAAAAATGTAAACCCGACGATTATTTACATACATCCACTTTGATAGTGAATCTATATTCTATTACGCTTCCATCCTAATTCACTGTACATTCTGCCAAGTATATTCTATCATTATAATTCAATGAGTTTAAAATAGTTTTCAAGGAATTGTTGAAATCAAGAGTTAAAATTGCACTGTTGAAGAAACATTTTGTGAAATTGCAAAAAGTTCTACTGCCTTAATTGTGTATCAAACGATGTATGTTCCTTAATTTGATAAAATTGGAATGCTGGAATGGTCCTCAACACTAATTTGTAGCCATGGTAAAAAAATAAATCTATTTTGAGCGTTATAAATAAATTAACAAAAATGCAGCTAATTTATTGAAAATCCATCCTTGTCAATCAACCCGTCACGAAGTAATGAATTCACAAGTCAAGTATGAGAACAAACGTTTTGAGTGATTTTCACACAGACGAATTCCCATCCTAAAATATGTAATATGTTTTCCTTAATCAAATGCTATGACCTTAAAGGGTGCATAAAAGCTTTTATGTAAGACACGTAAAATATTATACCCGATCATATTCACACATCCGTTTCATCTATATATTTCTATTATGTTATTTCTGTTCTATCTTTTCATTCTTCCATCCCATCTCATCTCATTGCTCAATCTATCAATCATATCCTATCAATCTTCCATCCTAATTCAATATATATTATGCCATTCCTAATTAATTGACTTTCAAATAGTTTTGAAGCAATGCATCGCTTATATCAATGGTAAAAATAGTATTGCCTTGAAGCAAAAGTCTATTAAATTCCGAAAATGTATAATATTTTGTAGTGTATCATCGCATATATTCTTTAAATTGATCAAACTGGACTGAAGTCACGGTCTCAACTATATTATGCCGCTATGTTAAAAAAATATATTTTGAGCCGTCGTAAATAAATTAATAAAAATACAGCTACTTTATTGAAAATCTATCTTAGTCATTCACCCCGTCCCAAATTTTCCGAAATTACTCACCAAACCAAAAGAGAACGAAGGCATAGAGTTATTTTCACACAGGAGAATTCCCGTCGTAAAATATTTAATATACTTTCCTCCCTCCAAGACCATGACGTTAAATGGTGCATAAAAACTCGTAATACGCTTACGTAAAAAATTATACTCGATTATTTTCACACATCCACTTCGTCAGTGAACTTCCATCGAGACAAATACGTCATCGTAACATTAAATGACGCTTGGCTGTTAAAGATATCTTCTAACTGCTTCCGCGTTCCGTTGAAATGATAAACACCCTATCCGAAGAGTCTTGAAAGCATTGCCAGCAGATGCTGTGAGATCGTTGAGAGCATCTGCTAGGGTCCGTACCATTACAGGAGGCACCAGTATGAATCGTTATCCCTTTCCACCAGTCCATAACTCACGTAATAGGAACTGCAGCCTGCATTTAAGATACCACTCTGAGAAGTGATGTATTGATGCTTCAAGAATCATTTTAAAGTTCGGGGATTTCTGACAACTATAGTTAAGATACATAACACTGGAGACGGTTGTGCTTTAATGTGTTGTTTTATTGTGCACGTCAATTAAAATATATTGTAGTGAGGGAATGTTTTTGTTTCAGCTTCAATAGTTTTTCAGTTTTATTAATGTCATTCAGGTCTTTTGCGATAAAATATATGGCTTATCACTAATACAGTTTTCGAAAACTTGTTCTTCAATCCAAGTAATTGGCACATATTGGACTATAACAAAGTTAGATAAGGAGACGATAACAATTAGTCTTCATAGCATATGTGTTCGTCAACGATTGGATCAAGAATAAAACATCTATGATATCATTGGACTGAGAAATAAGTATAAATCTAAATATTTTTATTATAGGTTATGGTGAACAAGTGTATAACCAAATCGTCAAAATTTTTATTTAAGATATTTCTGTTTTTATTTAATAATATCGTTTCATTTCTTACAATACACAAACATTTTATTCAACATATTTTGGAACCTCTTACATATATTTCATCTCTTATTTGCTCAACCTTTATGCACCGGCGCTTAGATTTTTTTCAATCGTCTCACAGAGCGGATCTTTCGCCAGACTCTCCAAGCCCCCTTACCTCAAACTAGAGTTATATAGTGCCATTAGTGGCATTTACGACTGACGCTTTCCTTTCATAGTTTTCTGTGGCGTGAGAAGAGATATCAAACGGACCGACTATATGCTTTTCCCGAAGCGTTCACACCTCACGGTTGGCAGGGTTTTGGGCCGCCGAACAAACGAAGGAGGTCAGCGACTGATCTCTAGAAAGTCGGTCGCTGACAGCTCGTAAATGGTGATCGATGTAAGCGGTCACTTAAAAGTGGGTAGCATCCAGAGTACACAGATCTATACCATGCTATTGGTGTAAACACAATTTAGTGGTAACAATTGTTTACCTGCAGCAGAGTAAAGGAGGTTAAATTCCTGTCATAGACACAATTAAAAAAAATACTTTTATGCTATTTAATGTATTTAATGTAATGCACGTGCTCCAAATATTTCCTACTATGAATTATTCTTTTGTTTTTAATATTATGTATTGTGAGTGGGAAAATACCATGTCATTTCATTCATACCTTTTGGGGTTCCCTTCATAAACACTTCAATTTCTAATCTTACCTCAATTTTTCTACCGAAATTCTAAGCACTCTAGATGTGAGATTAATCTAAACGATTTCTTCACGCATTCCCATCAGGTAACTTACACCGAAACTCGCTTACCACACTTTATCAAATCAATGTTATACTTCTTTCTTTAGCTACATAAAATAGTCTGATAATCGATATTAGTAATAGATTTTCAATATGATGTATGACTCAATATTTTTAATCATAAGGTTTTGTATAATTTACTGTTCGTGTAAAACACTTCTTTAAGTATTTTATGTTCAAATTTTAAACAAAATCTGTTTGTTTGCTTTTTTCTTATCGTGTATTCCAGTGATTTAAATGTTGTGTTTTAAATAAAAGCGAAATTTTTTATTTCCTTGTACTTTCCCATTTTAATAAAAAAAAAGTTAGGTATGTTAGTGTCTACTGCCAGATTTTCGACGCGCGAGGTCCCTTCAGTACTTCTTCCATTCAAACATCACTGTCGCATCGTTAGGTCTCTAACGAGCAGCAATTCTACGAAACGAAAATTCATCGTCATGTAGGTTAATCATTCATATGATGAGAAAATCGAATTCATTAATTAATATTGTAACTTTCGTCTTTGGCGAGGCATTATGACTTCTGGAGAAACTTATACAGTTTACTGTCCACCATACATTACTAGTGTGGCTCCTAAACAAACTAGCACTACGATTCTGAGGGAGCTTCTGAACTTAGGTATGCCTATTTTCTCTGTGCTACTAATCATTTCGATTTCATGCTCCATCTAAGTACTTGTGTGAAAACTCAGAGAGCATGAACAAAGCGAAAAACGAAAATAATGTATCTATTAGTTACCCTTATGAATCTATTAGTTTAATCTAGTGCGGATTTTTTTAATGCAGAAGTGTTCGTTAACCTAATAAGACAATGATCGTTACAATGTTAATTATTAATTGTTCTGTTAACGAGGATATTCCAGATAAGAAATATATTTTAATCAAAATTTATATATTTCTAGATATTATGTTTTTAAAAGGAATAAATACTACTCCCAAGCCTGCCTATACAAAATCTATCTATTATGAATAATTAAGCAATTCTTGAACGTTTAAAAGTTTTGAATGTGAGCTAACTAAATGTTTGCTTTAAAAATAAAAGTAATGTACAATTCTAGCATAAATAATTATAAGTATTCAAACTTTCGACAAAAATTGCAGTTAAAAAAATGCTATGCATCTAGTTTTTAGACAAATGTTTCAATATAATGATATACTTCCTTAACGAGTACCAGATGAAGAGAGCGAAAGACAAAGCATAAAACTTTCTACTATAACTATTCGCATACTTTATGGTTGGAAAATGATTACCATTATTTTGTGTTTGATAAATTCCTTTCTACACAGGATGTGCACGAGATTCTTTCACTATCCACTGCACATTGTTAAAATTTGCATGATAAATGTGATTAAATTCTTTGGATAACCTGTGCTAAATTTCCTACTGTGAGAGAATTTAGCGTGTAATAAATCTCCTGAGTATTTTAAAATAAAAATATCTGTCTGAAACTCTAATGGCATGTTTAATCTTTGAACTAGAATAAGATAAATAGTACATATAAAGCGACTACACAAAGTGTGTATTTGTATTTTACGAATAAATACGTTCCTGTTTGAATATTAACCTACATTTAATTTATTGTTCTATTCTTTTAGTTTTGTGCATTTAATCAAGGGTAGTGAATGTAAAGTTGGTGATGACAATTTACCTGTTTAAGTTATAAACAACATTTGATTTCACAGAATAAAGAGTGATTTGGGGAGAAATATATTCTTTCAAATGTTCGCAATATTTTTATGAAATTGTTGGAAAAGACGTCATTGCTGATGAAAAAGTAATTTTTGGCATCAATTGCATTCATACAATACATAATTAAAACACCCAAATTCAGCTACAAGCATGCTCTGGCCGCAAGATAGAAGCCTTTATAAGATTTCCCAACACCAAGGTTTTTACATACTAGTAGAATTACCCTACCTTACTAGGGTTGAATTGTTTAGTCAGATTGAAAAATTGGAAAATTGTATCAAGGAGACAAACTGTTGTTTTGACGTGGATAGTAGGATGGATTGTGGATTGAATGAATCATACATGGGGAATTTTAACGATTGTTTATCATGAATGCTCAGCAATTGAATTGCATTACAGTTTGAACGATTAAAAAGCATTTTGATAATAATATTAAAGGATATTTTACTGATTAAAGCTTTGAAATTGTAGCTTTGTTTAGTAGCTGGCTAATGACACAGCTTACGTAGTACTCCACGGAATCGAAGTTACAGTTGCCCATAACCCGTCCAGTATCGTAGAATGCCGACATATTTTGGACCGCCTTCACTTGCGCAGTACGCCAACGGACTAGGTCGACAAGTTATTGTAGATACGGATATCGTTTCTATACACGATCCTTTATTGCTTTGGATATTTCTTCTAGTTTTGATGTAATAAGAACGTGTACACTTGTGCACTCGTTTGTGTAACGCTTTTTTGGAATCCTCTACTTTTCATGTATGCTTCCATGATCGCCATACATGGTTTTGCTTGTTATAGCAATCCTTTGCCATGGCGATCTAAGAATTGGATTTCCTGAAAACCATCTACGCTCTCACTGAAGCCTTCTTGCATATCAAATAACTACATGTGAGAAATAGTTTGTGGAATCCAAAACCAAACTCATTTAACATACAGATAATATTCGAAACACTTTTATATTATTGGAGGAGACATAAAAAGAGGCACATTGACGTTTCTATCTACTCAAAGAATAAATAACAATGAGTGACTAGATGCATCCAGTTTAGTATTACAATCACATATGTCATAGATTCATCATATTAAAATGATGCATGAAGACCCAGGAAAAAAAAAGAGCTCGCATTTCTTTTTGACATTGAAATCAGTATAGTTTTGTTACAGACTGATTGTACCGACCACTTGTTTGCGAAACTAATACTGACTTATGGCGATCTACATACCTAGCATGGGAGCGCATTTCTTCTAGTTAGTTTACAATCTCTCCGCAATCGAACTTCTCAAATCCTGTGGACACTCACAGGAGCCTCACATACATCAAAACTCGCTATTGGAGGAATAGTTTGTGGAACAAAGAACCAAGTTAATTTAACTTAACCCTTCTTTGCATGATTTTTTCTTTATTGGTGAAATAAATCAAGGTGATATAATTCATGTTCAAAGTTAAAGGAAAAATGGTTTAAAAAATCTTAGTATTTATTTATAGTATAAATTTAGCAAAAAACAATATGATGGTATCATGTGGTATTTTTTAAATTCAACGCAAACTTTTTCAGAAATTGCTCTAAAGATAACAGAAACACATGATACAAACCTTTCTTCCGCTCATTTTCACTTTTTTAGCACAATAGAAACTCAAATATAATAAAACAAAATTAAAAACGAAAGCATACGTTTATTGCAACTACAACAAACAGCAGAATGACAACTTCAAGCTCGTTTTACTGATAGTGACACTTGCTTATTTTTGACAGCTATTGTTTTTTTATGCAATGGTCATTAAGAAGGTATCCAGACACGATCAACTTAAAGTGAACTTGTTCTTTTATATAATTTTTAGGCATTCAATGTTATGATGGAAATTTCCACCACTATGCAAAGAAGGGTCAAAAATATTATTTGAAATACCATTACCATCAATAGGCAACATATAACCAAAGGTAATGGCTTGTCATTGCTCTTTTAAAGATTGTTACGAGATGCATCCTGTTGGATGTTACCACGAGCTATGTCGAAGAATCCGAATCCCAAATAATGTAGGAAAAATATCCTAAACTCCCATTTCTTTTGACATCAGGAATCAGCGTATGAAATCCCGTTGAAGTGGCAGCGCAACCACAACACCCACCCTCACCATAAATCCGTGACCGATCTAGGCATTTGAATGCAGCGCATTTCTCTTTCACCAGCCGCATTTATTCAGCGAGTTTGAATGAAAAGAATCGACAAATACTACATCCTGGAGATCCAAAGTTCGAATCTCTTATTTCCGTCCAGGCGTAGAGGATGATGAAAAGGGGGAGATTGTTGCCCGCCGGACTATGTTTCCAAGCTCATCTGGATGATGGATCCGGTTTGATTGCCAGGGTATAGCACACTTAAAAAATTCCCATTTTTTATGTCCATGTTGTCGAAAGCGCGGTGTATACAAACACGCTTTCGTTCTTCTGGCTCATTGAAAAATATTTCCCTTCCTCCTGGTTGCTGGGATGTGCGAGTCTCTCATAAATCTTTCCGGATCTTTTTGTTGTGTGTGCTTTTCCGTCATATTTTTCCCCTGTCCGTTGCTGGGATGTTGCTTGCTTTTATTTATGGACTTTGATTTAGATGTTTTCCTTTTTCCTCTGTGGGAGGATGGACGATGTAAAATAATCGTACGCGGAGTAATCGATGTAGATTCCGGACCACAAATCATCGATATGAAAGATTTCTCTGACGGGGGAGTAAACTTAAAGAATGTACACGGGGATGGTTTTTTTTTTCGTAGTTTCTTTTCATTCTGTGCGTGTATCGGGCCTTTTGACAGGCTATGAAGCGGGAAGTAAGTTTCTGAGATTCCCTTAAGGTACGTTCGGGGTAGGCCGCCACGAACTTCCTATTTTACGACGTTCGTAAAATGAAGTACTATCGTATATTTCCGAATTTCAGATGAGGCATTCAATCTTCAAAATATATTTCTGTCTCGTAACATTTCGCTTTCTAGAGAAAAGATTGCGGTTTTTTAGTGTGTAAAAGCATGGAAATGAAATTTCTCTTAAAATAAGAATTTCAAAACCTCAAAATGCTGTCCGCAGCGAAAGTTTCATTTATACATACAGGAAGTAGACAGTTCATGCTTTGATAGAAGTTACACTATCAGTTCCTACCTAAGAATTTTACGAAACTCAATTCAGCTTAGCATTAAATAAAAATTCAGTAGAACCTTGATAATCCGAACTCAGACTAACCAAGTGTCCACGTTATCCAAGTCGTATTTTATACCGAGTTTGTGTATCTCTCTCTATCTTTATTTAAATCTATCTTTAAATAAAGCTTAGAGCATGTTACATTTATCCGAAAAGGCGAGAAAATGCTGTAAAATAGATGGCCTCAAAGAACTTTTTAAGAGAGTTAGAACTACTGCTCGCATTCATATTTATTGTAAAATTATCACAAAAAAATACGTGTCGTAACACAAATCATATAATAGGTATTTGAGTTGCAGTATCCTAGTAACATGTACAGAAAATATTTCCTAATTTTCGTATCGGTTGTTTCGTATTACCCTAGATGGTCCCGGTTCATATTACATAACATAACTTCTTCTGTTATCGGCCTTTTATAAAAAAAATTTTACTTCACTTATATTCACTAAGATTTTATTTGTATACACCCTACCTTCCCTCTTATCACAACGGTTTTACGCCGAGATTATAGTGGTATACTTAGGGGTACTTGGAGAATTCCAGTATCCCCATAGTCACTACTCTCGCACCAACTCCTTCTGCGTTGTTCAATACAATTTAAATTATACTAACTTTAAAAGTTTCCAATATTTGCATTGTACTACTGTAATAAAGCTGATGAAATGTGCTAAGAGAAAAATGAGCGAATTTCTTAAATTTAGATTGGATTGTTCCGCAATTTGAATCACATTTTATTACTTGGAATACGAATTCAAGTATTTGTAAGAGTGTTTACATTTGTGTACATAAGAATAAATCATAACAAAAAGAAACAGTTTTGTCAGTACGAAGTTTACAGTAGCATTTACTTAGTTAAACTTTAAATTGTAACCAACTGTCTTAAAGTTACATGAAAACAGACTGTTCCTTTTGTCATTGTAATGAGAATCTACTGTATATATTATTTGTAATTTTTATGTTTGAGTCCGTCAATATGTATGTGAGGGATATCCAGTTTAGATCCTGAGTAGTTAGAAACCATAGGACCTAAGAACCCGATATGAGTTTATTGGACCGCACCATTGAGAATCGCTCGCAACACGAGTTTATTGAACCAAATAGCTGAGAACCGCATTGGAATAAGAGTTTATTGAACTGCATAGCTGAGAACCATATCACAATGAGAGTTTGATAGTGTTCGGGACAGGTAACAATCTATATATATAATTCTCTTACGTGGCACGCAAAAAAGACGTTATTTGTAATCGCGTTTTGGCAACACTGTATGATTGTTTGTTTATCGCGAAGTCTCGCGCTTCGATTGAATTTATAGCGTTATCGGATGAAATTTTATTGAAAAAAAAAAGGAAATTTTAATGAGCTGTTGCAGTTAGTTTATAATAGAAATCAAAGAAAGCGGAGGATCTTTTCAGGGCTATTTAAAAAACGGTCCTTTTCAAGGCCAACAATTATAGTTCAACAAAACGCTTGCACTACAACTTTCGGCAACAAACTCAATGAAAAAGTGTGGGTCGTTTGAGTGCTGGGAAAAAGTACACACAAACAACATGCTGGGTATTCAATTTCCAAAGCAACGCTCACATTTCGAGTCAAAATTTGCACGAAGTTTTCATTTGAATTCTGATTTTAGAGATACAGTATATATTTTTTCTGTAATACAGCAAATTTAGATTTGAAAAACATTTTTTTGGTAACATATTTTGTAAACAATCCCTTTTGCTAGGACACATGTCTTCATTGAAGCGAGCGAAGCGAGCATAGGTTCGCGCAGCGAACCAATGAGGATTGCGAAGCAATCCTCCGGGAGTTGGCGAGCGTTAGCGAGCAGGGGGCAGGCACCCTAGTAAGAGTTTATTACGGTCAATCCCGAAGTTAGAGCGCGAATGAGGTTATTTCAACGGTGAAATTCCATTGTATCAGAAAATGCCTTATCAACAACAGATTGAACCATTTGTACTTAATGCACAACTGTACACCTATCAATCTTCCCTAATTGCATGCAGGGTATGTATTCGTGTATTTATTATTTGCCATCTAATCACTATAACATCATGAAACGTTTTATCAATACGACTTCTGTAGTGAAAAATCCTATTTACGATCAATATTTCGAATACAATTTCGAAGCACAATATTGTCTTTTATGGGCAGAGATGTGCACATATTTTAAGTTTAAAAATGAATAAGTATATTACACCAAAGGAAACTAATAAAAACTGAATAGGTCACACAAAATTATTCACACACACATTGTGACAAAATATATTACATTCTTAACATCAAAATATTTTAGATATTTTTCAAATACACGGTTTTAAGATCAAAAACACTTTTATTAACTCAAGGACTAAAGTAGAGCGAAATTAAATGCATTCGCTATGAGATCTTTGAATTCATTTCTTATTTAAAGTAGTTTGAGAGATACTTTCAGCTAAATAGATAAAAGATCCCTGAAGAAAACAAGTTGCTTTTAAAGATTTAAATTAGTAGTGTTTTTCTAGTTTTTCTTTGAATGCTTTTACAATCTCTTTAAGTTAAACCACATGAGATGAGAAGAGGCTTTGAAACAAAACTTCTTTCGTGAAGATCCTTTAATTAAGAAAAATACTTTAGGACTTGTTAAGCAAATTTAATATGATAATGTAATACAATTTGGGAGCCAAACACTTAATTTGAAAACCTTCGATCTAAACATAAAGAACATTGCAAGAACGGTTACACAATGAATTAACATCAACATTTCTTCTTCTAATTTAGAAATATTCTCGGTGGACTTTCACCAAATTTTAAATAAAAGAAAGATCATTTGACTTTGAATTGGCAATAACTCTCTTCGTAGATTTTTTCTGTGATACATAAGTACCTACTTATTTCTTGCAGAAAATAATTTATATGACTTACTGTAATGTCTATGGGTACACAGGAACATACACTGTTGTAACTCTTTTTTCTAAAAAACATTTTTTTACCTAAAAACTAATATCAGCTAGATCTGTATCACAAAAAAAAATGTATGTTTATGCTTTTCCTTCGTTGATGATATGTTTGAAACAAACTAAAAATTAATATGCTACATAAAAATATTTAATTCATTTCACATTACAATTCCATTTCCTACCTTTGTATTTCTTTGTTTAAAAGTATAAATGCTCGATTACTTAATACGAAATCGGTAAGTTTCCTGAGGTAAGATTTCAAAAAATGATTTGTTTAATAACTTTTACAACTACTGGTATTCAATAATTTCCGTATCACAAGTTCGTGAAATAAAAGAATACGAGTCAACTGTAATTATTTTCGTATTAATTTTTGAATTAATTAAATAAATAAAATGAAATTCACGAAAACTAATATATAAAATACAATAATGTAGTCATTTTGACTCGATGGACACGTAACCTAAATCGCCATGTCAACTTACTGGTTTTAATATATCCTCGTGACACGGAATCAATAGATTCTATACTTAACCCAAATGTCGAATATGAAAACAACTCAAGATTCAATCACATTATAGAGTAGATAAAGAATTCAAAACAATATTTACTCACATGGCAAAGCTGTCAAATCCAAGGTACAGGGATCCGAAGCTCCGATGTCATTCGCAGCGATGCACGAATATTTCCCGTATACATTTGGATTGCTTCCAGAGAGTGCAATAACACTCTCTTGACGACTGGATTCTCTGGTTTCACTGAAGATGGAGTCGTTATTGCGGTACCAAGAAAAGTTGAAAGCTGCTGGGTTGGCTGAAGATCGGCAGCTCAGAACGACATTTCCTTCGTCTGTGTAATCCTTCAGCATTTCGCAGAATGGCCGGTCTGAAATGAGGTATGGAATATGAATGGAAGAATGATGGTGGTTCATGCTTTTGGAAAAATAGTATATCCGCATGCTTTCCAAAATTAATTTCAGTTTAGAAATTTCTCAGAACCTAGGAAATACTTCGCGATAAAAATACAATCATACACATATCAATTACTAAGATAATAATTCATAAATATCAATTTAATAAAGTTATTTTCAATGTGATCCTACATTATATGGATGTATACAATTTTATCAAAGCATCTAGATGTGATAAAAAAATAGAAAAAAAACTGTACTTTCGTTATTTCTGATTCGCTAAAACTTTAATCTGACTAATGCTGCAGTTATAAGGCTTTTAACTATTAACAACATTTAAATTTCTTAAATTCTTAAATTCGCATAATCTTTAAGTGCAACTTTACAACAATTAAATTTAAACCTTTGTTATAAAAATTTGTTGACTCGGTAAGCGAAATAAAATTATAAACATATATTTTCTTAACCCTCTGAGCGTTCACAAGCACATGCGTTCGCAACACTACAGTCTTCCTTGTATAACTTCATGCGCCTGAAACCCCAATATCCTTCCTTCCCTGCATGCCTTCATGTGCCATAAACCCTGATATCGTTCTTTCCCTGCATGATTTCATGCGCCATAAACCTCAATATCATTCCTTCCCTGCATGACTTCATTCGCCATAAACCCCAACATCATTCCTTCCCTGCATCACTTCATGCGCCATTAACCCCAATATCATTCCTTCCCTGCATGACTTCATGCTCCATAAACCCAAATATCCTTCCTTCCCTGCATGACTTCATGCGCCATAAACCCAAATATCCTTCCTTCCCTGCATAATTTTCTTTAACATTAGTAAGCTTTACTATGATTTTTTCTTCGTCATTATAGGTCAGAGATTCATGGATGAGATATCTCTTCAAAACCCCTCAGAGGGTTTACAAGACCCTACCATACCATAACTTTTACCCTAGAAAGTTAAACGCCAAATCTAAATCATATCGATTGCACATCTTTTCAAAGGAAATAGTCCTAATTAAATAAGCTGCAATGCCAATACTATTCTTTCTCCAATGACAGATTATGAACTATAGTCCTCAAGTATTCAGTTGAATGTTTTAGTGTTAACCGGGAGCAACTTGGGAGGTTCTGCCACATTCCGTCTACTTTGAAGTGAAGGAGACGCGCGTCCCTTTAGGACTTGGAGAAGTTTGTCCACATTTACGCATCGTCGTGTAGAAACCAGGAAACTTGAAGCAATATACTCGATTTTAACATCATACGAGATTCCTAACTCATTACAAAGATCTTCAGCCAACCAGTTTCTTAAAAGCAATGCCTTCAGCTGCCCATCCATTAGTAGGTCAGAGCAATACTACATACTACAATTTACCATATAATGAAACATTATGTATTTTCTAAAGAAAAGGAAAAATATGTTAAGTGAAAAGGAAGAATAAGTTGATAAGTGAAAAGGAAATATAGGTTGTTAAATAAAGAGAAAGGTAGAGGTAAAGTAAAAATAAAAGTAGTGGTAAAGTAAAAAGAAAGGTAGTGGTAAAGTAAAAGGAAAGGTAGAGGTAAAGTAAAAAGAAAAGGTAGTGGTAAATTAAAAAGAAAGGTAGCGGTAAAGTAAAAATAAAGGTAGTGGCAGAGTAAAAAGAAAGGTAGTGGTAAAGTAAATAGAAAGGTAGTGGTAAAGTATGAAGAAAGGTAGCGGTGAAGTAAAAATAAAGGTAGTTGTAAAGTAAAAAGAAAGGTAGCGGTAAAGTAAAAAGAAAGGTAATGGTAAAAAGAAAGGTATCGGTAAAGTAAAAAGAAATGCAGTTGTAAAGTAAAAAGAAAGGTAGTGGTAAAGTAAAAAGGAAGGTAGAGGTAAAGTAAAAAGAAAAGGTAGTGGTAAATTAAAAAGAAAGGTAGTGGTAAAGTAAAAATAAAGGTAGAGGTAAAGTAGAAAGAAAGGTAGCGGTAAAGTAAAAAGAAAGGTAGTAGCAAAGTAAAAAGAAAGGTAGTTATAAAGTAAAAAGAAAGGTTGTGGTAAAGTAAAAAGAAAGGTAGTGGTAAAGTAGTGTAATATATAGTTTTCAAACTAGTTAACTGCCATGTAATCGTACTTTATACTGATGTTATAGGTACGGCGCTTTAACTAAGAAATCTTGCAAAGAAATCGTGAGTAAAACTAATTCCTGAATAAGCAATTCAATATCATGTTAAAGAATTTTGAAGCTAAAAGAAGCGTAACATTTGATTTCTTTAATTCAAAAGTTGTTGAATATTTACATAAAATAATTTTTACAATTACTAAACTTGAGTTAACGAGTTTGCAAAACTTACAGCTCTTTTTTCATAATCTGCTCCGAAACGTATCCTGTATGAACATACTGAAAATTAACAAACGTACTGCGAAGGAGAATGCTCCCTAACTTATTAAAAATTAGTTTTTAATACGACTCCCGGAATATTAACTTTTATTTTAAACTTCTGAAGTTACAAAAATTAAAACAAACCCTTACATTACAGCTTTAAGCTCCCCAAGAAACTTTCCGTCGAAGAAGAAAACCCGGCGAAATAAATGAGCAAAAATTCATCGCCACTAAACTTCCATGCAGCAAACTAGAAAAAAAACACCATACCATCCGGTAGAAAAATAAATAAGCAAAGATAGATCGGGCCTGAAACTTGAAAAGAAATTTTGTTTATTTTCCCTTCGCATAAAGAGAGACTGTAACCGAACTCGCTAATGCGTAAGCTCTTGCAGTGTCTTTCCGAACTCATGTAAGCCTGCCCGAGTTTGCAGCCAGCTGGTGCTCTCTGAACAAGTAAGGCTGTACTTTCTGTAGGAGCTGCTAATTCGATTTATTGACCTATAGGAACTGACGGAAGGATTTTCCCTCGTATATCTGTATGAAAAAATAATATAATATCTGTGTATGTGGGGCCTTGCTGAGTATACAGCAAAGTATGCACCAGCCTGCAATGATTGCTTTTCTTTTGGGTGGCAAGGTAGAAGACAATAGAAGGTCATGGAATAGGGATATAGGAAGCATCTTTTATTTGTAGTTATACCGTTAGAACAGAACATGGTAGATTTGTTTTTCTCCAGGTGTGGTCAGAAGGAATAATAAATCCTGGTCTTCAATAACTTCTTATCGAAAGACCCCAATTATTACCCATGCAAACTTCCTTTTATATCTATCAGAATATATGTTACAATAATTTCATATGAATTAATATACTTTGAATTTCTCGTGTTTGTATATGTATTTGTGTTCCATTAAAGATTGATTACATTTTATAATTTAAGGTTGTACCAATTGTGTTATCTATTACATATTTGCTTTCATTATTTTTAATTTGCGTATCTATTTAAAACTTGATTTTATTACAGATAATTTGGCGCACTTGTCCAGACATGTGAACGTTATACCCCTTTTAAACAATCAAACCACAAACCAATCTTTAACTACCACATTAGTTTCAGAAACATGTATCAAATTAGATTAGTAGGTAGACATTTCAATAAACGTCCCACTGGAATAAAACAATTCACTATTGATATTAAGTTAGGATTGACATTATGAGGAGTTTGAGAAAACGTACTTCAACTAGAAACTAAGATTAACTGGTTAAAAATGTTTCATATATAAATATGTCTTATAATAATCTAAATAACATTGATACTAATGCAATATGCACTTACTATCAAATATGTATATGAATTTCGTAGAATATTTCATAATCATGCTCTCTATAGTACTACTCTGTATTTGTTCAGAAAATATCAAGTTGCAATAATGTTTACTTTTAAAGAATTATATGCATGGGTGTGTAGATGAACTGTACGTAAATATAAATTTTTGAGCTCCTCTTAAACGTGGATACATATTTGAAATTTGAACAGCAATAGGGCCATGCATTAAGAGTTGAGCGTGACAAAAAAGCTTCATAGCTATTTTATATTATGATTTTAGAACTAGATAAATATAATATGTTTTAGACCAAGGATATTCGTACCTGACATGAGGCTTTCGTACCAAATACTCAGGTGTACTGAGTGCGAGGACGGGGTCCATATATATCGAAATTCTACTGTGCTGAGCGAGCTATAGGCTAGTGCGAATTTTAAATTGGGGGATTAGTATGGATTACGTAATTAGCAATATTCAAAAGCTACTACACTATGCTACAATTTAGGGCTAAATCAATAAAAGCATATTTAAAGATTACTGTCAAACATCACTTTAATCGTTCAAAATGTAAATTAATTGATCAATATTTACGCACAGTTAAAAATGTTCAAACTTCCTATGCTTACTTCATTAATCCCTCAATCCAACGTCAAATCCGAGTATTCACGTCAAAACTACGTTCTGTGTCCTCGGCACAATTTACCACTTTATCGTTATCTCCGACTGTACAGGAGAAATGTTGTTAAGTATGTAGATTTAGTTATTAGTGGAAGTCCTCGACAAATCGTAATCCTGATTGGGCTCAAAATATCATAGACGTTCAATTCGCTCATCATCTGATAATATGTAGAAACACACCTATTAGAAATGATGGATAATTTAGTTATTAAATTCGAGTATTTCATTTCCTCGAAGAAAAAACATTATCTTCGATATTATATTGAGTATGTTATTTAGATTTCGAATTGAAATTTGCATATCATAATACATAAAGGATAAGCTTGACTATGACGTACGTTAATAATTTATTATATTCGCTCTAATATTGGTTGAAATTATATTTAAACTGTCTTCGCTATTCCATGGATTAATATTTAACAAATATTAAATCATAGTAGATCTAAGTAAAAGAGTAATTTAAATGAAAGAGTATTGCAAGGCGATAATATTTGTCATAAAATAGAATGTGTGAAAGCAATTCTGGTACTGAAACTTTAACGAAAAGACTTAGGCGGTAGTATAAGTTAATATATACACAAGTTAATAAGAGTATGGTAATTTTCTATATATGGCAGCTCCAGTAATATATTAATTTATTTGAAATCCATTTAGAATGATTAAATGAGTCGTAGCTGTGAGCTCTGAGTTTAATTAAATTCCAAGGTTTTGTGATATTATTACTGACACTGAGATATATTTTTTAATTGTGAAATTAATTAATTGATTTATATTCTCTGAGTACTTTGAATAATAAGACTCCGATTTTCCATGCGTGAACAATGAAGGATATTAAGGATTTGTTTGAATGCTCACTCATTATTTATTGTTACTACGCGAAAGACGACAATAAGCACTTGAATTACATTAAGTGATTTATAAGAACCCGTCGTAATCTCATTTCAACGTGCCTTGTAGTTAGTCAATGAAATATTATGTGTACTTTAAGGATTAATTGATGCGTATGGAATCATTCAAAACAGTTCTTGTATTGTGATTAAAGACAAAAATAGAACATATAATCAGCTGACGAATGAAAGTGTCAAAATTTTTAAATATGAGGTTGTTGAGTTTTCTAAGTCAGAATGTGGGGATCTTTTACTGGTAAAATCCACTAAACATTTTTCTGTGCTTGCAAAATAGATTTCTTCTTGAAAAAAAGACTTACGAAACAGACGTTAGAAACCCTCAAATAGGAATAAATGTGCTTTATTTATTCACATTTTACTAAGCTACTATAGCAATCATAATAGAAGTACTCTTCTCTGAATTATTGATAAAATGAGAGTATTCAAAGTGCAACAAATTATTTTTTAAATTAAATATTTCAATTTTCTTGTTGCTTGAAAATTAGAATTTAAAACTTTCGTTTTCTCAGAATTACGTTTCTCACAAAGCATGTTCTACTTGTAAGCAAATATATGTGCCTAATATTCCGTGTAAGTAAGCTATATAATCTCATATGAACTCCATAGTTAATCGATAAATTAAAATTGCTCTGAATTTTAGTAACTTTGATATGGTTGTCATATTATGTTCTACAATTGAATCAATTTATGTAATATTTACATGATATTAATGCCATAATATAGGAATGACTAATCTCATCAGCCTTTTCTGAAGAAGTAATATCTCGAATTTCAGGCATTTCAGACTGTAAACCCAAAATTTAAAAGACACTAATTCTATAATGTTATATTTTAATTTTACCATACTATTATTTTAGCTCACTAGACCTAAAATTTATTTCATACTCCATTTACTTTATTGTATTGTTTTCTTTATTTGAAATACACTGAGTGGAGTTAATTCATTAGCATATGCCGTGAGAAAACTAATCATCAAGCAAAGTAGATTACATCACGACGACCTGCTAACGAACTAATATAGAAACACATAAAATATGAGAGAAAGTTATGAGGTTATGTTGAGTTAGATGAGAAAAAAATTATTTAGTCTCTTATAGAAACATTACTACAGATCAAATAACACGAAGTCACGAGAAAAGTGTATTGTAAACCCCGTTGGAAATAATGACTCCTATTAACTACAAGGAAATTATTATGTAAAAGAAATCCCTTCCTCTGTGATATTGATTTGGATGAACATAAAATAGCATATCGATTCATGTTGGACTGTAATTGTGAATTATTCTAAAGTAAGAAAAGTGAAAGTTGTCCAAATTGTATATGCAGTTTTTTTAAATGGCTTTTATAAATTAACTGTATGATCAGGTAAACATATTTTTATTTTCCCTTAAAATTCATTCCGGCAATTTAAGTGCGATAGTTTCAGAATTAAAAGTATGATAGAAAGTATTAGTGTGTAATATCTATTTCAATCAGAATATCATGAATATTAATAAACAAAGAAATAAAAGTGTTGTTTATTTAGTATAAATTTATTATTTATTTACTGTTTATTACATAAATCACGATACAAAGTAAAAGGGTTACGATTCTAACATTAATTTTTTTTAATGTTTAAAATTACACGTGAAAATATAAATGGAAAATCAAATTATTGGTAAGCTAACAATTATATGTTTTATCGGAATTATGTAAGATTTTCCTTCCCAAAATTAAAATGTAGTAATGAAGAATTCATAAAATTACTTTTGTCTCAGCTATCGTTTAAATATCCACTTAATTAAGTGTCTAAAATTTTCCGAGTCTCGTAACTATATTGATAAATAAATTTTTTTTTGACTAAAACTCTGTCATCAATTTTTAACATTTATTTACATTTCAAAATAACCGCAAGATCTCACTAATGAAGTGGGTTTGACACAAAGTTCCTGAAATAAATCTTCCTCTCATGGAAAAAAATGTTTCCGAGAAATGAAAATAAGACAAGTATAATATTTATCAATGGGGAATGAAACTAGATTTTGAATACTAATTAAATTTTTCGTAAGATAAACTAATTAGTGCAGCTATTTATGAGGTTCGATGCTAAGACTTTTCATTCTGCCGTCTTGATTTTTTATATAATAAACTCAATGACTTACTTCATTAGATCCTCGTCGGGTTCTTCACAGGAAAAATTCAAATTAGCTACCCCATTTTACTATATTCTGACATTCACTGCTAGAAATGCGTACGGGAGAAGGACAAAAAAAACCATGTTTCATTAATTAACTTTAAAAACTTTTAAGTCCTATATTTTCTCCCTCGTTTTCTTTTAAACGTTCGACAAAATAATTCAAATAATGCAATCAAAAGTTGAAGGCTCAGTAAATTAATGGTTTTCTTGGAAAGGAAAAGTACGTAGCATCCCCAAGGAGCAGGTAAATTAGTTTTATGCAAATCAAGTGTAAAATTAAGCGGCCGGCACTAGAGGTAAAGGTATTCTGCAGTCGGGAAAAGCAAATGGCTGAGTAAGAAGAATGGGGTTGAGTTGCATTCTTCCTGCCAGTTTTTAACTCTATTCCATGCAGAAATAAATTACACTGGTTTGTGTTGCACCCTTTGTTCAGTCTAAATTGGGTACCAATTGTAGAAATAAATCCGGAATTAGACTGAAATTGAATTGAATCGTTCTACGATCAGATTCAATGAATTAGAGCACGGTTTTATACCGTTTTCATCTAATTGAAAGCATAAACTAATTAGAAAAAGACTGCAGCACTGAGTTATACCTTTGTTGATTTATAAAAGAACTTTGTAATTATCTACCCTCTTTGCTCTTTAAAAAAGCTGAAGAGCTTTCAAATCATCTTTATAATTTCAATACTAAACCTTAGAAAAAGGGTCATTATCGAATATGTTTCTGAAACAATTTTTACGTGACATCTGTAATGAAAACTAGCACTAATTTATTTAGGTAATACTTGAATATATTTGTCAAATCACTTATCAAATGTGCAAAAGCCGTTGAAATAAATGTATTTTACACAGTTTAACGTTTCTAGTGTTTGTCGTGACGAGAGAGAGAGAGAGATATCATGTCATAAGCAAAATTGACCGGATCTTGATCTTGTCATCATGATAAAAGGCATTATCGTCAATTGATAAATTGTTCAGATATTTATGGATATATCTTGTTGAAACCAATGGTAATGTTTACTCTCTGACGTCTTCACGCACACAAACGTTCTGCAACCTAGAGTGTTCCTGCATGGCTTCTGCCCAGTTTCGACATCTTGACTAATATATTATTTTCTAGCATTCCTTCAACCAATAAATGTAGTTATATAGTCATTTTATGTGCTTTGATAGGCACATCTGCAGTACAAGGTACTCTACACTGCTTCGTACTGATGTACTCTAAAATATGAAAGGGCTTATAAAATTTCCGCGCAGTTTCTTTAGTGGTGTTGGAACAACACCGATGTACATTTTAAGGTAACAGGAGTGCATATTGTTCTATTGTTAAAACAAAATAATAGCAATTATCACCAGGAAGTGTTTAAGGATAATTTTATTTCATGTGTTGTAACGTATCAAAGCAGATTTATCTCTGCAAAGCTAGGTATACGCTTCCCAATTTAAACGTAATAGCAATTGAAGCTTCCGTTAATAGTCACTAAGATACACTCATCTCAAGTTACACGAAGTTCCGAAACTACCAGACCCAAACACGTTCACTTTAAATGCATTTAAAGGGAAGATGTGTGTATTCCTCCTCTCGCTGTAGTGCTTACATCCAATACCGAAACGTAGTCTATAATTGATCACGTCATTTTGTCACATGTCATTGAAAGTGCTTTCAGTCCGATCGTGATGTAGACTTACGGTTAAAATCACGGTGTACCTCTAAACAAAGTGTTGGATTGGACACTAGGGAGAAGACACTCTACCAATCACATGAGACTTTGTGATAAATCTTCGTAGACAAAAAATACTTTCTGTCATCAGTTGTTTTGTTTGCGCATCGAAACTAAATATTGGCATAATGTATAGGTTTTTATCACCCACGTTAGTCTTAGATTTTGAGATATTATACTGCTGCATATTAGTTGTACATATTATTCGAAACTCAAACAAGAAACAAATTACTGAATCGTATACATAGAATACCAATATTTGAACTCGTATAGTCTATCAAAATATATTACAAATACTTCTTATTATTTACAATATTTTTCTCCCTTTCCTGGAATTATACCATAAAGCCAGAAGTATAGTAAACATTAGAATATTTCCTTCGATAAATCAATCCATCATGCCAACAGTATCATAAAAGCTTGAATGTTTCCTACGATTAATCAATGTATATTTTATGTTTCTTAGAAGTCTGTACTAATATTTATTTTGATATTAATTCAAAAGATTAAAATTTCAAAGTTCTTTCTTTAATGCTGTTAAAAATATATCAAATGATAAATAATGATAATATGAATGGTGCAATTTTTATCATAATTGCAGGACATACAGAAGAAAAACTAGTTGTGGTTCTTCACTATATTGAAAAACATAAAATAATGACACCTGCTCGTTGGATATTGTGTATTTCCTTGTCTGTACTCGATTCTTCGTTACTTTAACATTTTAGTCTTATTTTTTGTAATTCAAATGTCTGATTAACATTATTCTAGTTTATTTATTCGAAAAGAAAACAAAAACACACTAGGCAATAAAAAGGAAGAAATAATTTGCTTTAGTAAAAATATGTTTGCAGTAATTTTGATTAGGCGATATTTTGCAAGAAAAAAAAAACGAACTAAAATAATATTTATTTTAATAACTTTTTGTTTTTCATATTTATTTCTTACACGGAATAGAGTTACATGAGTCATGCCTATGATGTTATGATTATGTCTTATTAATTGCCTTACAGCAGAACTCTTGTCCAAACTTAATCACATTGGAGGTTTTTCCTACCAACTGTGTGTATTGTTTGATTATGCCTAATACGTGTGGACCTTCAATTGGGTTGTCTGCTTCATTTTTAGGCTACTTGTGGGATTCACAGCAGTCAACTTTATGAACATTTTGGCCCTATAGGAAATTCATTTCCATGATGTACAATATTCCCTTGTACTTCAATTTTTTTAATGAATATAACACTTGTTAAATTTATCAAACTCAACTATTACAGTACATTTTAGCATATGTTTGTCTATATAGTAATAAATATGCTCACCCACGTTGTGCGCAAATTATCCGTGTAAATATTTATCTTGTGGATTGAGCAAACTATATTTCAACATAATTTTACTTTATTTAAAAGTAATTAAGTACGGTGATCGTTCAGAAATTAATGAGCGTTTGAGCACGCGCACCACTATGACATTAGCAGGTGTCAAGGTCAGCCAGTTTTAGGAACTTGTCTGCCAGCTGTTCACTGAATTGCATCACATTATAACTTTAATTGTTGCTTTGTTAAGCAAACAAACTGTCCAAGAAAATCGAGCATGCCGCCAAACGTGAAGTGATATCTGTGAACCAATTTTTAAACGAAAAAAGTGTGCGATCAAGCGAAATGTATCGTGAAATCAAAGCAGTGTATGGTGATGTGACGGATGAATAGTGAGTGTGTCGTCGGTGCCGAAATTTTAATGAGGGAAGAGAGAACGTCCATGATGAGGAGTGATGTGGTAGCCCAAGTGTCATTACGGATGAGCTAGGCAAGTCTGTCGACAAATTCCTCAAACAAGATCGGCGTGTGGCTTCGGATGAAATTCGTGATTCATTTTCTGATGTGTCTTGCACTATCATTTACTAAGTGATAACATATGACCTCAAATTCAGAAAATATCGTACAAAGTGGGTGCTGTGCATGCTCAATGACTATCACATACGCTTAAAGATGTTGCTGCTTATATCAATGGACTGGAGGCAGAGAAGAATGACGCTGGTATTCAAAAGCTCGTAACAAGCTAAGACATATCTTCAAATTTTCGAAGGGACTATATAGAAAAGTAATCTAAATGAACATGTAAAATAAAGAGTGTGGTTGAAATATTTTAATTGGTTTGTATTTTATTAAAAAAAAAATTTAAAAAACGTTTATTACTTTCCGAACGACCCTTGTATTTTTTTTTGCGTTATTTCGAATAGAGCGTATATGATCAATGCTTAAAATTTCAGCCTGATACATAATAAACATTAGGAGATACATTTCATCGAAATGTCTACCTATCTTCACGACTTCTTAAAAGGTACTGTTCCTCTTACATGCTTTGCTGGTAGGTTGAATGGCTCGGGTCGTAGAAAAATTACTAACACTCCAAATATAAGTAAATTATATTTGTTTATAACAATAGAGCAGTTGAATTTAAAACTACCTTTAAGTCTTAATTCCTTGTCTATTAAATGGACTACTATAGGATAAGACTGGATCCAAAATGTTTATAGGATATTTAATTTTTTTAAAAAGAAATATGAATTAGTATTGCACACATACTATAAGTCACTCGTACGAATCGCAATAATCTTCTTGTATTTGTAAACAAATCAAACTTTAATTTCTTGAACCCTGAACTTACAACTCTATAAAATTCGTCAAATACATACGAGAAAATGAATTTTCCTTGATTGCAATAACAGTATCTTTGAATATAAAACTTCATATTCCAGTCTTAGGTTCTAGTCAATTTCCAACCACACACACACACAGTTGAACCCTTACTTCTATGATCTCCTTTACATATAATAATGAACATACAGTATTTTAAAACGAACTATGCCTATTAAAAAATCGGTTGGTTGTTTTTAGGTTCTATGGCACTAGAGTGTCATTTGGTCAAACTGTGCAAAACAGAACGTGAAGTAAAATATGTCGTGAAAGGGAGAGAGTGACTAGGGAATAGACTAGTGTGATGAAGGTAAAGAAAGATTACTTGTGAATCTTCGGAACCCCCTTCAAATGCTTCCTAAAGACTGAACCACATGGGCAATTCGATTGTCACTATGGTACCTAAGGTTCGTGAAACTCGTACACATGCAAAAGAAAAAACCGCCTTCCATGGCACATCCCAATGCGATAAAATTTCACCTTCATGAGCGTATATATTTACTACGGATATAAAAGGCATCAAGACGAAATAAAAACTATTGAAACAATGAAAATTATACCCACCTGCATACTTCTAGACTTGGTATTACACATTGAAATTATTTAAGTGAAATGAATGTTTGGTGAATGAGGTGAACAGATCATTGAAGGGATCTTGTCATCTGCCTATGGTTCGTTTCGTATTGATATCGGAATGAAGGAAAACCCGTTGTGTTGCTCCATTGCGATGTAAATTCAAACTCCAACCATCCATATCAGAATTAACCTTTTCAGGTCAACCGCGTTAGTCCGGTAAGAAGAAGAGCGGATTATAGTTGCGTACAAAGAGGCTGGCGGCCGTTAAATCTGCCGTGGCCTCAAATGTACTCACGTTGGCGTGGTGTTGGAGAGTAGGGTACAAGTTCATTTTTTGCAGCATCATTAGGTCCGTGGTTCTAAATTACGTGTTGTCATCGGTTCGTTCTCTTTGGGATTGTACCAGATTGTCACCAATAGTCCATTGTGTTGCTCCAGGGTAACGTAAATTAAATACCTTCCTACCTTTTCAATGTAGATGAGATTTACTCAAGATGAAAATATATGAACGTTAAAACGAAATTATCCATCCTACCAAGAACAGTCTTTTTGGATAGAAATTCCCCTTTAGCTTTATGTCCTAGTTTACTTAGTCGTCACGCAGCAAGAGCGAGAAGTTAAACGAGTAAATAAGCAAACACTTACGCAAAACTGTTATGGAAACTGTTGCCCTCGACGTGCCATGGCTGTTCATGACGACGCAGGTGTAGTTTCCACCCATAGCTCTCGATAAGGACGAGTTGAAAGACAGGACTGGACCATGAGCCACGACGGCACCATCAATCCTCCATTCATAATTCGCTAAAGGGTGGGCAGAAGCACTGCATACCAGATCGTCTAGAATCTCGCCTTCCATCACCTCCAGTCGAACTGCAGATATCTGGATGTTTTCTGGTGGATCTAAAAGAAAACCAGGAAAGGTTGTTCTTCAATATTGGAGTATGTGAAGTCGGAAAGAAAAATATTCCTTTGCTGCATATATTTGAGAGATATATATTTCGAGGATATATTCAATCCCCTGTTATTTCTCAATGTTTCGGTCATTATTTTTTCTATTTTCACCTTAACCCTCCATGTAGTTGTCTCGACAAGATACATTGGCATTGGCAAATATGACCAGATCTTGATGGACGACAATCGACAATACCTTGATGGCGAGAGACTTTGTCATTTGAAAAATTAGTCAGATATTGAAATCCGAGATATTTCTTTCGTAAAGATCTCGCCATCATCCCAAAATTGACAATAACTCGATGACGAGGTATATCGTCATTTGCAAAATTGATCAGTTCTTAATGGACGAGATATCTCATAAAATTAGTTTGAAGAGTTGAAGGGTAGAACATAGTCGATCAAAGTAAAATGGCAGTCGTTAAACTTAATTATAAACGAAAATAAAGGATGATTTATTAGCATGTTGACATGCACGAACTATATATAAAAATGAATTATTACACTGAGAATGCGATTGCGGTTACTGAATAAGTCACATATATTCAAACAATTTAGGATGAAAGTGGATTATTATCATAGAGGCATATGGTTGGCTTGTTCGTATTACGTCTACATCAACACTTGTGGAAGCCGTTCGTGTAAGGAGAATAAGATCTTCCTGATATTTAGTGAGACGGAAGGTTTTATCTTGGAATATTTTGCTACTGACCCCAATCAATTCCAAGTAACGTATTGAACTAACATAATTTATTAAATTCCTGGAGGTTGTCTTGATGTGGTACCTCTTTGGTATCCATACCCTTATTAGGTATTGTTGGACGATATAACTCTATACTAGAAGAAAAGGGACCGGATATTTATCTCATCAAAAAATTCATATCTCTGTGACGATGTATCTCGTCTTAAGCAAACATTAGTCAGACCTCGAAGGTGGAGATATATCGACAAAACCACTTGAAGGTTTAGAGCAGCATCCATTTTAAAATAACTAGGACTACTTGCACAAAGAAGAATTTTAGCTAGCTGATATATGAACATATATCCAGATGTACACAATATACTTATAATATTGCCGTGTACAAATTTTTATCCAACCTGCATGCACTGTATTGCCACTTCCGGCACTCAACCATAATATATCCTGATCTCAATCTAATAAAGCATGGGAATTTTTTATCCCATAATAAATTACACTTAAAACTGATAATCCTTGTATTTACGAAATACATCTAAAAGCCATTAAATAAAGACAGGATAGTAAATGATACAAATGTAGGATATGATCTTGGGAAATATAGCATTTCAACTCTCACACACGCTGAAGCAGTGAGTGTCGAAATCATATTAATTCTTAAACCAATTTACAGTAGTTGATTTCCGACTACAACTAGTACACTGCATTGGTAGAACTACCTGGATCTTATTACAAAATAAAATTTTGACTCCTTGAAATTTCTTCCACACATATTCCTCAGTTATAATTTGAGACGAATAGATTAAACCTCAAAATTTGATCAGTGAAGCTTAATATCGCTCTCAGTAATTACAGCTCCTATTAAATTAATTCAGCGAATTAGTTTATACATGTTGCCAACCTGTGCTTAATGCAAATGTTCGGCTGTTTCAACTCCATTCGTGCCAAATTTACCCTATTGATGACTTTTGGTGCTAGAACTTTTTTCGCGGACTAAAATTTTCCATTGTCTTCAAAAGTCTCAATTCAAAATTTGGTTCAATTTAATCTAATCGATTTATCTACATATACGTCCAGAGTAAAAGTTATTTTATGATGTAAAAGTATTTCTTATGTCCCACATTCAAAAGGAATCTCTAAACGCTTCATTTCCCAAATGTTTTTATGTATTTGCACGCCTATATACACAAGTGTCCATCCAGGTGTTCCATAGACACGATTACTTGACCAGCATACTTTCAGGATTAAGACCCCATATTTCAAACATTTTTAAGGAATATAACCCAGCATATCTACATTTCTTTCAAAGTTCAAGTGCTGCAGTGGACAGATATTTTTTTATGATTTATACACGAACTCCAAAAGACGAAGAAGTTCCATAGATTTTCCAAAAGCCCCTCATATTCTCAAAACTCCTGAAGGGAAAAATATTTCTCAAAGCGAACTTTTCCTCCAAGTCTTATGCTTATTCAAAGGAAGCCATACTGAATTCAATACGCTTGGATTATCCAACATAGAGGGATTCTTCTGGTTCGTGGATTAAAACCACCAGGTTCCTCTCCGAAAATTCTATTAAGTGACTTTCTGTAAGGCCATGAACAGTTTCTCCAAAACTTTCTGCATCTATTCACGTCGTATGAAAAGTTCCTTTGAGAATCTACTCTAGATATACGAGAACATTAAACTAGAGTGATTTATAATAAGTTACGAACAAAACAAAATGTTTAAAACGGCCTATAATAGTTAACTATCAGAGGGGTTGACAAACATAAATCTACTTTGAAACCTGAAGTATTTCTTCTGGGTTTGTATCTCAATTTCAATGTCTTTCCCAGTAGAATCTTATGAAAGTCCTCTATTCTACGGAAATAACCCCTATAATCTTTTCTAAGAGTTATATTCTGAGTAAACGAGCAATATAATAGCTCCAAAATATTATATTCTAAGGAAATTACCAATATAATCCATCCAATGTCGTTTATTAAGATAAAGGACAATATAATCGTTACAAAAGATAATAAATAAAGCGATAATCGAATCTTTTCAAATGATTAAATACTAAATAAAGCGACAATCGAATCTTTTCAAATGATTAGATACTAAATAAAGTAGCAATATAGTCTTTTCAAAGGTTTATATTCTACAGACTGGGCCAAAATAATAGGTCCGAAGGATTTTATGCCACAAAATTGGTAATTAGAATGGTTACTAAGGATTCTAAAGAAATCACAAATACAATTTTTTAAAAGATAAATTGGAAATAATTGATTCTTTCAACCAGCTGATATGGTTACATAGACATAAAATGTACTGTGAGGTAAAAGCAATAATACACTACTCGAGAATCTAGCGAACGTCAGATGGTTGAAACTTTAAATTCAACAAGAAAAGTTGTAAAACAGCCTTTAAACAGAAATATGAAGAAGTTACATTCTTAACTAATTTTCGAATAAAAAACAAAAACAATTAATTTCACGTAAATTTAGAAATTAATTGCATGATTAAAAACTTTCTACTATCGTAACATGTTGGACACGTCGTGGCAATTCAAATCCAAATGTAATGAAAAATTACTTTAAATCGACGTCACAAAACTGATATGTTTTAAATACAGAAGATAATTTTTATATCAGAAATTGGTAACTTGAAAATGTAGAAGAAATTAAGTTCGTGAATTCTTTTAAACAATGCAATTATATTTAAATTTACTTTGAACACTGGGTACTTTAAATTCGAAATAAATTTTTTAGTTCATATCAAATCACGGACACATATATTTAAATGTGCAATAAATATATCTATGAGATGTTTGGAATATTTACTTACATTATATCAAATTCTTCAATATCGAATTTATTTGTAAGAAATGTATGCCTTAAAAATCAACATACAATTAAAATTAGACACACACACACTATATATATATATATATATATATATATATATATATATATATATATATATATATATATATATATATATATATATATATATAAACTGAAAAGACAAAACACTATGACCACCTACTCAATAACGCGTTGCGCCTATTTTGGCCTGCAAAACAGCTGCAACTCGCCTAGGCATAGATGCCACACGTTCTTGGGACATGATAGGAGACAGGTTGTACCAAATCTCAGCAGTGGTAACGTAAAGTTGAGATATTCGGACATGGAGGTGTTCGAGCTCTGAGCTTCCGCTCCACAACATCCCAAATGTGCTCTATCAGATTAATATCCGCCGTGTTAGGTGGTCAGAACATTATGTGGAATTCATCAGTATGCTCATCGAACCACTCCAACACAATCCGAGCCTTGTGACATGGGGCGTTGTCCTACTGGGCGTTGTACCCCAAAGCATAATACCGCCACCACCAGCCTGTGTATGACCTGCTGTACAAGAGAGGAGCAACTTTTCCCCTGGAAAACAGAGTATCCTGACACGACCATTGTCTTGATGAATGAGGAATCGGGATTCATCTGACCAGGAAACTCTCTTCCACTCATCCATGGTCCGGTCTCGATGTTCCCGGGCACAGTGTAGGGGTAGTTGACGATGACGCTTGGTCAACAGTGGCACACGAGTGGGATGTCTGCGGCACAGTCCCATATTAAACAGTGACCGTTGAACTGTGTGTTCCGAAACACTTACTCTTGGACCTACATTGTTTTGGGCTGTCAGCTGTGGCACTGTCTCGCGCCGATTTTGCTTTACCAAGCGGGACAGTCTCCGACGTTCTTTTTCTTTCATGACGCGTGGACGACCAACACCTTGGCGTCTACTACTTGTGTCACAGTCATTTATCTACTTTGCATGAATACTAACAACAGCAGATCGTGAACAACCTGCCATTCATGCAGTAGGGGTGACACTCGTTCTGAGTCTTCTGGACGTTACGATGTGCCCTTTATCAAATTCACTTAGTTTAGTAGCCTTTCAAATTAATCGCAAAAGTAAGTGCAATAATGATTATTTCCCTTCCTCAGCAGCAGTTAAATACCAATCTCATTTAATCACGTGCTCTTCACGTCATCCAGATGAGTTCATTGAAAAATATGGGGATGATCATAATATTTTGGCTCGTCAGTGTATATACATCATTCCACAAAAAAAAAGTCTTGCTTCTTTTGTATTCTACTAGTGTTCAGATTAATCATCACATCAATCATAAATCATAACAATAGTACTCTGAAATCAGAACTTTATGTCGATATATGTCCTAAACAAATTTGGAAGAATATTAAATCTCGATCAATCAATGTCTTATGCAAAACCTCTTATTTTATTATTCTTGAGCTCTACCAGTACATGCGTCTCAGAGTTGGTGTCAGAATGTTAAAAGTAGGATATGGTACCATTTTTTTGCCTAAGCAATTTTTCTGTTTAATCTGCTCTGTATAAATTTGTTTTATTTTGATCAATTGATTTTGGTTCAGGATGTGAAGTCTAATTATATGCAATTTTACATTTGGGTTTTAAATATACTATTGGAGCTCAGGAAATATCAAGTGTAACTCCCGACTTACTATTTTGATGAAAAAAATTTCTTGAACTTCGATGTGTTTTGGTGGAAATTATTTTTTTTCTATTTAAAGATTCGGAAACAAAGTCGACCTTTGTGTGCCTCAAAGTATTGAATGAGGTTCATTGAATCAAGTTGAGCAACAGTTAAATATACAAGCAAGTTAATTTAAGAACCAAACAAATTTGGAAAAATGACGATATCGTCAGTTTAGGGGATGAGTTTGAATTGCCTAACAGATAAAGTGATTTCTTAAAGTTTACCAGGTTTAAAAGAACGAAGGTCAAAATATAGAAATTTCGTATTTTGTGTATTTTATTTACGCATGTTTTTCTAGAGTATTTAATTTAAGAATAGTTATATTCCTGAGTCAAGTTGGCTACAGGGCATCCATGGCGTCCGTGGTAACCACAGCGGCTCCCTTGCAAGGTGTTTCCGACAAGATAACCGGTGCTAAATGTGTGCGAATTCTTAGACAACACTATTGTTGCGGTATCGGTGCATATGATCCCGTTGTCTGAGTAATCTGTCTACAGTAGACTGCGATAAGATATGATATGAGGGAAAGTCGTAAGCGTTTTTTCGGTTTACCGTCTGGAAGTTTTTACTTAAGTAACAAGTTCGACGTAGTGGTTATGAAGGTCACACTCTTGAGGTCAATGCAGTGAACAGTATCGGTAGCTTTTGAGGCATTTCCTACCTTGAATGTGGAACAGCTAGGAATAACTCGTATGTGTAAAGTGATATCTCCTGTTGAGGGCTTCTGTCCTCCAACGTAGCCACGGCCTTGTCTTACCGTGGCCTATACCGGCTTATCGTACGACCTTCTCATACCGTGACCTATATGCTTCTGCTGATATCCACCAGTATCTATTTGTGTGATGCAATGCATACGTTCTACTATCCAGCTGCCTCGGTATGGGTCACTCGACGTGGTTCACAAGCAGGTGGCTATAATGCCGTTACATACTATCTACGATTCAAGTACTCAAGTCAACCATGATTGCTTCGAACCTCAAATTCAAAAATACTACCTACTTACCATCTCCAAAAACGATTTGGATTATTCAACATACTTAAACGCTTAACACTCCAACTGGTTTCAACGATATATCTCGTCCATTAAGATCTGTAAAGTATTGATCCTGCTGATTATTTTTATTACAAGATCAAGCTATTGCCAGTTTACTTATTAATGGCGAAATACATGGTACTGTAGCATCAAGTCAGATTGATAATGGCAGTATACCTCATTAGACAACCACCAGGATGGTTTAAGTTTGGTCATTTAGGAAATCTCTTAAATTGTGTGTCAAAATCAAACATGAACTCATATCACAATTTAGTCTTGTTCACTGCAGAACACACATATCGCACCCGGCAAGAAAAGTAACACAACTCAAAATTGCAGAATTTGAGAAACTTCAACTTAAAGGATACTATAAAACCTATATTGAAATAGTAAAAACTTCTTTTAAGTTTAAGGTATGCATTTATGGGGGTAATTTCGATTAGATTCTATAGAATAGTAATATAACACGCTGGATAAATTCATACATATTATTCAATGATATAACATCATTATTTTTATTTTTTGACAGGTGTCACTTTTATTGCCGGGATTCGATATTTTCCCACGTTGTTTCGAAATCCCAAACGCAAAAGCAAAAACTACTTTTCAATAACTACTTTCAAATTCAATGTTAAACATTCTGAAACGCTTAACCTATTAACTGGATTCTCGTCAATTAAGATCTGACCTGATTAAGAATTTGAGAAACTTCAACTTAAAGGATACTATAAAACCTATATTGAAATAGTAAAAACTTCTTTTAAGTTTTAGGTTTGCATTTATGGTGGTAATTTCGATTAGATTCTATAGAATAGTAATATAACACGCTGGGGCACCTCATACATATTATTCAATGATATAACATCATTATTTTTATTTTTTGACTGGTGTCACTTTTATTACCGGGATTCGATATGTTATCACGTTGTTTCGAAATCCCAAACTCAAAAACTATTTTTCAATAACTACTTTCAAATTAAATGTTAAACATTCTGAAACGCTTAACCTATTAACTGGATTCTTGTCAATTAAGATCTGACCATTTTTACAAATGACGAGATACTTCGTTATTCTGAATTGCGGATTTTACGACGATATCAAGATCTGGTCAGTTACCGTATTGATAAAGGAAACATATCGTCCATCGAGACTGGTTAGTTTTGATTAATACAAGAAACCTCGTCTTGGAAACGTCCGAGAGGGTTAACTTCTGCACATTTTGGAAAATTTCAAAATTGTATGTGAGATAAAGAAAAATGAACCCAATACAAAATTCAGCCTCATCCACTGCACCACATATACTTTACCCCATATTGATTCCCATATGAGTCCCTCAAATGCAAAAGCACGATCTACTTATTCATTACCAAACCGGTGTTAAACACACTTAAACGCTTAACCCTCCCTCCAAATGGTTTCGACGTGGTATCTTGTCTATCAAATCTGACCGCTTTTTCTAATGACAAGGTACCTCTTCGAGACAACTACCAAGATAGTTAATTTTTGATAATTTAAAAACTTTTAAAAATTGTGTGTGATAATCAAAAATGAGCTGAGTGTCCAATGAGTTCATTCTTGTTCACTGCTCCACACATATTTTTACCCCGCATTGTTTCGAACCCTCTAGTCCAAAAGAACAATCAAAAAATTTATTCCAAGTGCGATTTCGATGTTAACCATACTTAAATACTTAACCCTCCACATGGTTTCGACGACGTATCTTGTCTATCAAAATTTGAGCGATTTTGCTAATGACCAGATACCTCGTCAAGACAACCATCAGAAGAAATAAATTTGTGATAATTTAGAAATTTTTCAAAATTGTGTGTGATAATCAAAAATGAGCTGAGTGTCCAATGAGTTCATTCTTATTCACTGAACCACACATATTTTTACCCCGCATTGCTTAGAACCCTCAAATCCAAAAGAACGATCAACAAATTTATTCCAAGTGCGATTTCGATGTTAACCATACTTAAATACTTAACCCTCCACATGGTTTCGACGACGTATCTTGTCTATCAAAATTTGAGCGATTTTGCTAATGATCAGATTCCTCGTCAAGACAACCATCAGAAGAAATAAATTTGATAATTTAGAAACTTTTAAAAACTGTGAGGGATAATCAAAAATGAACTCGATGCCCAATGAGTTCATTCCTGTTCACCGCACCACAACCATTTTCGCCCCGCATTGTTTAAAACCCCCGACGCAGAAGCACTACTTACACTCCACTCTGAAAGCCATGGTGCTGGACACTCCGGACCCAATCTCGTTGCCGGAGCTCCTGCAGGTGAAGGTGGCATAGTCGAAGCTGTTGACGGGCAGCAGGCTCATGTTCCAGGTGAGCACGGAGCTGATGGAGGTGAAGAGGTTGCGACGCGGGTCGGGTCGGTGGCGGGCCAGCTTGCTCTCGAACACGATCGAGTCTCGGAGGCTCTCGTTGTTGCGCAACCACTCCAGCTCGCACAGGGGGTGGCACTCCACTTGGCAGAACAGCTGGACGTTGGTCGTGTTCCGCAGGACGCCGCCCCGCTCCGGCAGCTTCTCCACGAAGGCGGGCGGTGCTGCGGGCAGAGTGGGAAGGAGACACACGGTGCGATTAGATTCAGCTTGGGATTGTCCAGTCATGCAAAAAGCCGATGGGAAGTTAGATGGGGACGTTTAAAGTGGGTTTAAGAGGATGGCGGGGCTGCATTCGAATTTCCTCAAAACAGCGGGGTGAACCGTAAGTGTTTAATCCGCTGAGGGGACCACTTCCACATTTGCGTTCAACAATATGCATGACTTCTCAGCAGTTTTGGACTGATATGAACCCTCAGGAGTCTCATTTTGCCTTTTAATTCTAATTAATCTTAGGGCTGCGGTAGACAAGTTGGATAGTGAACGAATTAGCAAAAAGAGTGTTGCGCACGCGGAGGCTGGTGTTCGTTAAATCTGTCAAGACCTCAAATGTCCACACTTTGGCGTAGAGTGGAAGTTTGGAGAGTGAGGTGCCAGCTCAAAGTGTTGATCTTGTGATCTAACTGTGGTTAAAAAATTCGATGTGTTATCATCGGATCTTTCTCTTTGAGATCGATCCACCAATAACCCGCTGTACTGCTCTTGTGCAACGTTAATTTAACTATCAATCAAACATTTATTTTGACGAATCGAATTCTTATAAATGTATCCTTTATTAAACTGATGCTGTTATTTAGTCATAAACTCTCTCACCGTGTCAAGATTTTTGAGTAGCGTAAGCATCGCCGTCACTCTACATCACATTTAACTTTCCGAGTGATTTCTTCTGTCAAGATATGAATAATTTTGCAAATCACGATATGTCTCGTCTTTTAGGTATTTACTATTTTGTTATGAAGACGAGATCAAAATCTGTTATGTTTTCCTATTGTGATTAGAATTTCTTCTGACGACGAGATATCTCGTCCAACCAGACAAATATCTGCAATCTGGATCGAAGATCTGCTCAGTTTTGCTAGTGGCGACATATCCCGTCGAATTAAAACAGCAAGAATGTTATTGAACTATATGGTAACATTCATTAAATTGAAGTTATCTTATGGATTACATTAAGAACTCAAAACTGATTTGGAAGGTGAGAAGTCGTGCAAGGAAAATATTGTAGTGTGTAGAACGGATCTATGCGAGTAAATCTCTCATAAGGTTAAATGTGATGAGAAGAGGGTTTTAATTCCAAGTTATAAATACAGGTGGTTGAATTGTTTTTATAGTGGGATCGTGTATCCTGTCCGTATTATGGAAGTTAGTGTCACTTGGCTCGTTCTTCGAATACTACAAGTATTTAAACATGTTGCCTAAATAATATTTTAAATTCCGAATTAATATATGATAGTTAATTGGTCAAAGCTAACTATAGATTAACCCTCTGAGTGCCACAACATTTTTTGAAAGTGCAGTATGTTTATATCCCACAACCCACATACTGGTTAAATAACCTCATATATTGGAATAAAAAATTACTAGGGAAGATTTTCATCAAGATTGTAGAGAAGGTTAGAAGATTTGATGATTGGTAGCAGAAAATTTGAAAGTTGGGAAGACTGCAGATTGCTAAACGGATAATGCCTTTGAATTTATCAGATGGTTAAGGGTATGATGGACATCCCATTAAAAATTCGAAAACAGTGAAGAGAAATGTAAGCACTTCTGAAATGGTTGCTTTGTTAACATAAATTATAAAACAATAGTAGCAAAGTTATTACTCTTTTAAAGGTTATTTTGGTAAGAGTTTTATTTGCCCACTTACGAAATGAATCAGCAGAAACACAAAATGTGCTAATTAAGAATGAAACAAATGGATAAACACTTAAAAGAAAACTAAATTGAAAAAGAAAAGCCTGAATATTTTCTAAAGAAATTTAAATTTTCAAAACTATTAACTGGCACAAACGTTAATGACACAAGGCGGTGGATCGCCAACTTTTATCATTGATTGCAGTTACCGTAATAATTCTACTGTTCTTCGTGATCTAAGTCAAGGACTGCATTTTATCGGTCTATTTACTAAATTAACAAACTGACGAAACTTTGAAATTCGGAGATTTGGGGACGATTTTACTTTAAAAGATACACCTAGTCGTCAAGATTTAAAAAATTAGCAAAAGTCGCCTTTTAGTCACTTGTGACAGCCCTTATATAATTACAACACTCGCGTGGGACGAATATAAATCCTGTTAATACCCACGTCTTAGGTATCAATATAAAATTGTTTGAAGATTTTTAATGTTCCTGAAATTCTTAGTTTGTTTACATTTCTCAATGAACACAGAAAATCTCAGTAATCCTATTTGAAAACATAGTTTTCCAATCATCAAGATCGATACTTACATCATACAAATTCGAATAACAGTGTAGCAAACACCAAGAGCCATTTTCTTTTATTTCTATGTCGTAATTGATAATCGTGGGAATGCTTAGCACGAATACAGCTCAAAATTATTATTTTTTTCGTTTCATAACGCATAACTACACTGTGATCATGGTTATACCCTGGTAATATCTGCGCATGAGACACATTAAAAAAAATTTATTTTTGAAATTATCTGAAATTATTTGATACAAAATATAGATAATTTAAATAATCCTATTTGAAAACATGCTTTTCCAATCGCATCTTGAAGCTCAATCCTAACTTCCGCGATACAAATTCACATTGGAATGTCGCAAGCACATAAGCGTCATTTTATTTAACTCACGTGTCCTAATTAATGATCGGTGGGCATTTTTACCACTAATAGAGCTCAAAATCGTTATAATACACTCTCGCATTAATCAAAATTTTGTATCGTATAGTTATTAGGTTCCAGTTCAAAATTAAAATTAATGAACTTATTATAAGCCAATGCTTTGGAAAGGTGGGAGTTTGCGTTTCCAGCAAAAGTGGAAGGCACGGGAAAGTAAATGATGATGTAAATGACTTTATCTCTGATACGATTTCTGACAACCCATCGAATTCACCGGGCGGAAAACGTAAGCTTTTAATCCTCAAAGATTAATTTGCCTGGATTACGGCGTCACATATTACAACTGAACGCGTAATTTGCCGTAATATCCTCCCCATTCATATTCAAGGGTCGCTTATGATCTCAATAAATATTAGGGGATGTTTAATTGCAGCGCAGAGTGCTCTTCATACCGGGAACGTCTTAGGAGTCCATTCAAAGGAGTGAAATACAAGTTCTTTAGGAAGGGAGATAAATCAATGGGTTTTGGAAACTAAAGGAGGATTTTTCCATTGCTAATTTCATTTAAGGCGTTAAAATTTGCATTTGTGCAATTCTGTAGTTACTCTTCATTTTTCATGATCGAGGTAGTGTAATTATAAAATAATAGTAGGTTAGGTGTAAAATAATGGTATATTATTGTAAAATAATGGTAGTTTTTTTGTAAAATAATGGTAGGTTATTTGTAAAATAATGGTAGGTTATTTGTAAAATAATGGTAAGTTATTGTTAAATAATGGTAGGTTATTTGTAAAATAATGGTAGGTTATTTGTAAAATAATGGTAGGTTATTTGTAAAATAATGGTATATTATTGTAAAATAATGATATGTTTTTTGTAAAATAATGGTAGGTTATTTGTAAAATAATGGTAGGTTATTGTTAAATAATGGTAGGTTATTTGTAAAAAAATGGTAGGTTATTTGTAAAATAATGGTAGATTATTTGTAAAATAATGGTAGGTTATTTGTAAAATAATACTATGAAAACATGAAAAAGCATCAATGCGTGTTGGAAGCTAAAACTAAATTATTTTCGTTAAATAAATCCGATGAAAGACTTGCATTTCTACGATCGTGTAGAGTTACTTTTAATCATCGCTATCCAAGTGTTTTTATTTCACACTAGAACGGATATTTATAAAGTAATACTATTAAAAACAATTAAAGGAACTGGTTTTTGGAAACTAAAAGATTAATTTCTCAACATGAATTTCATTAAAATATTTAAATATATACACTTTAGTTTGCAATTGTACAGTTGCGATGTGTTACAATACATTTCATTAACTGAGCGCTCTTATTCAAAATTAATGAATGTATTTCTAAAGTAATATGATACAAAACTAAAAATAAATGAATATTTTCGGAAACTAAATTTTACAATCAGTAAAAAATTATAATTTTTTTATTTCAATTGAGTAAAAAGTCATTATTTGTTTTCATTGTTCAAATGTTTCATTCAAACACAGTGACGTACTGTTTCATGTCTCATGCAAAATAATGAATCATTTGTTTTAAATACTCCCATTAACTGCTATTAATTTGAAACTACTTTGATAAGTTTTAAAAACAAATAATACTTAATGTAAAGTAATGTATATCATCTGTAACTATCTGAAACTATCATCATTTTGCAATTGACGAGCCTTGCATAGTTGTTTTATTTTAGATCTTTACCTTACGTTCATAGGTTGTAAACTGATAAATTCATGTGTACTTATTTGGTTATTGTTGATATTACCACACTTTCCCACACAGATCTTATTAAAATAGTACCAATACTTGCTTAACCTTGGATTATATATAACTGCATGAATTTAGGTTTTTGTTTACATACGTAAAATATTGTATTTTTTACATAAATTTAAGCAAAAGAATAAATGTGTAAAAAACAATCCGCTGCAACTAAAATATCTTTGTTACGTATAGATAAACTATAACTCTCTCTCTCTCTCTTGTCAATTTTTTCATTAAAAAAATCATAGTAAACATATGTTTGAAAACTATTTTGCTATCACAAATTTTGGTAAATGCGTTCGGAAATTACTTTGCGAAAACTATTCTTCAGCATTCTACAAGTAAACACAGCGAGCAATCCATTTCAAAAGCAATGCAGAACCAATTATGGAAAGTACAATAAAATGTGTCATTATACACTGCTGACGCGACCGATGGTCGAATCTTATTAATTCTAATCACCTCACCCTTTTAACGCTTAATGACCCAATCTAGATCCATTTAGCTGTTCCATTATAGATGTATTTGACAACGTGCGTTACCTGCACGCTCGATACGTTACCGCCACGCCGCTTCCCATACCAACTAAGGGAATGTCCATTCAGTGTGATAATAATAGTGATGCATTACGTGTGTCACGGGTCTATTACTAATGCGGGCCAGATATGTTAGTCCTGGTGATTGGCGAGTCGGCTGATGCACTGGAACAATAGAGGGCACTAACCACTATAGACATGACAAACACATAGAAATTATATATTGAATGGAACACAAACCTACGGCAGATAGAGTGAAGTAGGAGGGTGGGCCCGGGCCTATGTCGTTCACTGCTGCGCAGGAGTAATTTCCTTGGGTCGCCACGGTGACGGGCTTCAGGTGAAGTAAGGGCCCGGTCTCATTCAGCGGTTTGGTCCCTTTGTGCCATTCGAACATGTTGGATTGTGGGTGGCCCATGTCTAGAACTCTACACTCTAGGGTTACTGTTCGCCCTTTTACTGCCAGGTCCTGCTGCTGGAGGATCGTTGAGGGTCCAGGCGTGTCTGTAGAAATGTAGACAGTAATTATATTAAGTTACCGTAATGAATTTTACCTTAGAAAAAGCATTATTGACGTTGATGTATGGTTGTTAACAGTCTCGTCGGGTCTATGTTATGCAGTTATACATTTCAAACTGAACTTAAGCATACACTTGTATGCACATGGTATATAATTATGTGAGCTTGTGCGGTAATTTAAATGTGAAGATTTTATTGGTAAATGTCTAAACCCAGCCCTAGATTTGCTACATACCAATTTAGAGCTAGGTCAAGCTGCTGGAAGATCGCTGACTGCCCAGGAATATGCATATAGTAACTGCCGCGATTTATGTTAAGCTTAGCTGTCGTAATGAATTTTGACAACATACTCAATTTGGAAATACACTAATAACAGTTCATGAAAGAATGTGGTCAGTCTTGTCAAGTCTGTTAATGCAATGTCACATTAAAATCGAATTAAATTTATGTAGCGTAATAAATACAAAAAATATATTTAAACAGACAATTATCCATTGCCCAATGTATAGCACTCCTTGGTTACTTATTCATTCATATCCAATAGCAAGTTCTAGTACGAAGCGAATAATAAATTAAATTGGATTTTTAGAAGTTTAAGTACGTCTGTATAATGCATTCGTATTTAAAACTGAAATTAAACTTACGTAACAAAGTGAAATTTAAAATAATTTAATCAGATAAATGTTTAGCCCCTATATAAAACCCTTTGATCTATACGCACTGGTATGAGCTTGATTGCTACGTCCTGTAGATCGACAGGTAATGAAGGTCCAGAAGTATCTAAATGCATTTAATACTTAACTTAAATGCATACAAAGCTTAGCTATTCTAATCAAATTTGAATAATATATTAAATACAGCTATTGTGAATCGTCATTCCGATGCTGGAAGATAGTTTGTAGTCTAGACACGTCTTTTGCACGTACAAATCAAGTTGAACTATACATTATATGCGATTTAATTATCAATTTACGTGTAGTACTGTTGATAATCTAGATCTAAATGTAAAATTATGTGTGCTTGTATTCGTACATAAATTAAATATGTCGCCTACCCACTAAGAAACTGAATTAATCATTTTCAAGTACACGTTAAAACGTATAATTATCAACTATTTTGTAAGGGATACTGTGCAGGTTTGTCTGATATTGTTTGAATGTATGAAGGTTGTTGTGGTATGGAATATACTAATGGTGCATAAAATCGGTTTACTATAATTTAGAGCTCGTCAGTCAAATTATATCTTGTTAAAAGATAAATTTAATTGCAGATATAGATTATAATATATCCAAAACGAAATCATCTGCGTCGAATGTTTCCGGGGTCAAATACGGACTATGATATGATTGCATTTCCGTCTGGAATAAATGTGTGATATCTATATAAACGGTACGTGACTAGAATGTGCTTTAGTAAATTAGATGTAACGTGAACCCACATCCTAGTTGCACCAGCTTAGATAAAATTGGGTGCATATATACCCTTTTGGTGCCACAATAAATTATGTTCAGTTGGCCGAATAATTGAAAACAAACATATATACTGTATGAATATATAACTTTCTCTGTGGCAGTCATTTGTTTACAGTTTACAATGACTGTATGAACAGACTGTATGAACTAAAAAACGCCAGCCAAATTCAGCTCGTACAAACACTCACTTTACTTTGATGTACCGACACGGAGCGGATCACCTTTCCGCGTAGTCGAAACTGCACAGCACTGCGCATTTTATAGTCCACAATGAGCGCATTTCATCGTCCACAATGGTCGCGTTTCATCATCCACACAGGCCGCGTTGGCCTTTCCACACTGGCCGTGCTGTGCTACGCCACATAGCGCAGCACGTCCAGTGTGGACAGGGCTTTACACTACTCTTGACTGCCGGAAAGAAACATGCATTCATCATCTGATTTTTCACGGGAAGAATCAAGACGCCCATCCATTAATCCATCATCTGAGAGGTCAGCTCGACATAGTGATAGACCTTGGCATTTTTAACCTTTTAGTCATCACTCTATAGAATTGCGCATTTCACGTTCAAATGGCAAAGACACACATCTATTCTGTCACGAATGATACAGGGTGTCCTAAAAGTTCCCATACTGACGATTCCATAATTTATTATAAGCAAACAACAAACTTTAAAACAATTATTTTTATGCTAATGGTAAAAAGCACTTTTAATATAACGTAGGAAAAAAATTTGGACTTACATTTACAATAAATGTTTTAAATTTTCGCCCTATTCTTGGTGGCTAAGATGAAGTTGTTTGCGCAGATTTTTAGAAACACGTTTCAAGATGCTGGGAGTGATTTCTTGTATCCTTTGAGTAATGGCAATTTTCAGATCACCTATTATTTGGTGTTTGTCTTCATAAACTTTGTTTTTTAAATATCCCCACAGATAAAAAGGCAGGGATGCGCAGATCAGGGAACGAGCTGGATAAAAGGTTTCTTGAGATGAGTCGATCGCCAAAAAATCTTGAATCATGCCCATGTTTTCATAATTTGTTTGGCAGGTTGCAACGTCTTGTTGGAACCAATAGGTTCGTTCAGTATTTTCTAATTATGTAACCAATTGTTGAATAAGTTGATATAGCGTGTATTTACTTGGTATTGCATTATTTGGAGATTTATGTCGCCAAAATTCTTTACATTTTTCAAATGATTTATATTCAAAATAAGCCTCAAACAGCGCAATTCTCTGAATGCGTGATAAATTCATCTTGCACTGAAGAACAAAATGGCGTGGAACTTTATTACCGCACAACTTGAGTGCGAAGAAAATCAAACGATAAAAATTAGAGTCCATAAAACTATAGCAGACGATAAAATTCAGTAATTAAAAAAAAACACGGGCAATATTTTTTTTTTTTTTAAAGTTGGAGTACGGGAACTTTTAGAACACCCTGTTTATTGCTAAAGGAGGCGCGACAAGATGTCAAATAAGCCAACAAAATCAGTTTTCAACAGACCATTCACGTTACAACTAGTCGTCATGTAGATCACACCTTTCTTCTATCTCTTCTCAGTAGCAACGCACAGTTCACTTATATTTCCCGTCATTGATCTGCACCTCCCCCTAGTCAATCAAACGGTGGCATTCAGAACATTAAAAGTGTCCTATACTTACAATGCACTACCAATTCCTCTGACTTCGGCCTGTGACTCCATCCCGCAGTGTTCCTCCCTTCGCACGAGTAGTTCCCACCATGATGCCGCGTCGCATGCTTGATATGCAGAACGGGTTCCGAGGTCTCGTTCACCAACACATTGCTACGATACCAACGGACTGTTGTGAAATTCCTCGGATTGCCATCGATTGCCTCGCACGTGAGACTGACTGCAGAGTTATCGCCTCCCTCGGATACTACGGAGGAGGAAATCAAAATGCTGACCACTTGAGGATCTGAAATTGGATAACGGATGTTTATTTATACTGTCATACAAAAAAATTATACGATAGTGGAAAATATACAAGACAACGTAATAAAATACAATCCATTATAAAACAAGAAAGATAGGTTGGTTAAGGTGTATTACCATAAAAGTGTTTAGGTATTGAAGCTATGCTACTACGTAATTTATCCCTTCTGGTGTGGTACATTTTAGCTTCAAGAACTGTCTGCAGTGAAACTTCAGTTCCAGGTAATATAGTATCAGCTAAATCTATTTTAATATCACAAAACCTATTAAAATCCAGGATGGTGATGTACTTCAGAAATTTTAACAGCACCACGATAACTTTGAATTAATGTGACAGTCTACTCACATATCTTACTCTTATAAATGTGTTGTGTCTACAGTGGTAGAATTTAATTTAACAATGCTCCAAAACAACAGTCGTTACGAAACTAATTATTTTCGGGTCAAAAAATGTATTTCCTTCCTTTAAACGGGATTAAATTTTAATATTTTGAAATACCTGTTGTTTAATCTGTATTTAAAATCAATTTATTATTTGTGTTGAACAAAAGTATTACTATTCGTAGCATAACCAATTTAAAACATGTGAACCAAAATCTAATCAATCAGATTTACTAAAGTTTAAGAATAAGTAGAGATCAAGTATAGTGTGTGTGTACATCCACTAATCTATTATTTCTACTTAATTAAACGAAATATAGTTTCTAATTAGGTAAAGCATAAAAATAACTCAATGTGAAAAATATATATATATATATATATATATAATTTCATCAAAACATTTTCATAAACACCATTAAATATGTTAAATGAAACTACTCTGATGGCAGGTGTTTCGGGGAAGCTAAATGTAGAGGGAGATCATTGTTTCGTAACTTTGCCATAACTTGCAAGTGACTCGAATGCAATTACATCATGTCACTCATATTAAAAATTAATACAAAACATCAAACCAGAGAGAAATTTGATAAAATCTTTAACGGAATTATTTTTCACCCCGTAATTTTCTCACACGGAAAAACTATCCTAACTGTGTTGCATCGAACATGGATGGTTTGGGATCAATTTCCTACACAACGCACATAATCACTAAATAACCACATCTATTGGTTGAAAGGATTCGGGAAAATATTTCATTGATCAAGAAGGACAAATTGGTTAAAGTCACTCATATTAAAAATCAATACAAAACATCAAACCAGCGAGAAATTTGATAAAATCTTTAACGGAATTATTTTTCACCCTGTAATTTTCTCACACGGAAAAACTCTCCTAACTGTGTTGCATCGAACATGGATGATTTGGGATGAATTTCCTACACAACGCACATAATCACTAAATAACCACATCTATTGGTTGAAAGGATTCGGGAAAATATTTCATTGATCAAGAAGGACAAATTGGTTATATTCATAAATGGAATTTGATCTATTGATAGTAGATGGAATATACAAGGGTGAACTCCTCAGAGGTTGATTGACAAATTTGCTTAATATGTTTGATAGTCAAGCCCACTCTAAGTTTAATACCGAAACTTTCTATTTTTATCTAAAAAGTGTAGTGTCACTTTTTTCCCACAACGCTTATAATACTAAATTACCACACATACTTTTTTGGAAGAATCCTAGAAAATATTTTATCTGTCACAAAGGTTAAAATTAGTTAGTCATGTAGAGCATATTTCATATTGCAGTACGAGTGTGGACTCAGAAATTAATTGACAAACTAATATAATTTAAGTTTGCTACACCAGTTCTGTCTACTCTAAGTTTAATCCCAAAATTTTCTGGCTTTGTTGATAAATAAAATCCCTTGGGTGCTTTTATAGAATTTTCGAAGAGCTACTTACAAAGTACATTTAGAACCGACATCGTTGTCGAATTTCCTCTTCCAAATGCGTTTCTCACGTGACATGCATAGACTCCTGAATCTTGTCTGGACAGGTTATAGAGGGCCAATACTGCGGATAACGGATGCCGAGTCGTCTCCAGCCTTTGGGTGGTGTCCCGTTGTAAAAGACTGCCGTCTTTGTACCACACAATTTCAGTGACATCTGGTGGGTTAGCGTCAAATACGCAAGTGATGTTAACAATTGTTGTTTCTTGCACAGTCACTGTACCATCAGGTGTAACAAATACTGCAGGTGGATCTAATAGGGGAAAATAATAATACATATTGTTTATCAAACTCAAAATGCATAAATCTAGACTATACTCTAGTTGTCGAAAAATTGCAATCTATAAATAAATTGTTATGGGTATAGGAATTTCTTCAGCTTTGAGCAAAAACTTATTAACTGACAATTTTTCTGAAACACTAAATGCTGATTTTTATAATGATAACTACATTTGCACATTGTAATTTGCTTAAAATATACATAACGCTATAGAAATACATTTTTTACTAAAACGAATATATATTTAATCAACTATACTGTAAAAATGTTTCTATCCGTTAACCCTACAAATGCCTTCTACCAGATATCGCAGCCGTCCAAATTTGATTAATTTTGATATTGTCAACATACACTACCATATAATAATGGAATGGACGCCAGCGGATTTGCATAAAAGTTGCATACTTGTTTGGGGGTGTATTTCGTGGTATTGCCTGGGACCTTTGCATTTCGTTCCTGGTAAATTGAAAGTTGACACCTGCTTGAACATTTTGGACAATCAGGTTCTTCCTGCGTTCTGGCAATTTTATGAAACGGACGAATGTTAGTTCCAGGACGACAACGCTCCATGTTTTGTTGCATCTTCTGTCTAGCAATGGTATCAAGATATGGATATAAAACGTTTTCCTTGGCCTGCTTAGAGTCGCGACCTAAAACCCAAAGAACATTTGTGGGACAAGTTAGAGCGATGCATACAGACCAGAGAACCACGTCTGAAATATACAGTTGAGCTAGCGACATTCTAGTAGCAGGAATGGACACAAATACCTATAGCTGTGTATCAAAATTTTGTTGAAAGTATGCCCAGAAGGCTTACCAGTGTAATTGCAGCACTTGGGAGACCACCTTCCTAATAAAGCATGTATTATTTCCCTTATCACATCGTACTGTCCAGTCCTTAATGGTAGGGTAGAGTATACAGTCATTGGGATAGGTTAACGTGCTAAACTCGTGATTACGATATCAAGATCTAATTAAAATATTCTTTTAATGACGAGATAGCTCCATCAAGATTTGGTTCCTTTTTTCTAACTGCAAAAAATACTATCTGCAAGATACCTTGTGGAGACTACCACCAGGATGGTTTACGAGTTTCTACTCTAAACCGATATGTAAGATGCAATAGAACCTTGATTATCAGAGGTAATCTGGATTGAAACCATCTCGGATAAATGGAAGTAGAAACAGAAAATATCATAAAGGAAGTACTAGACCTACTACATCCACTACTCAAACATTCATTAAGTAATGGATAAGAATAATATCTACTCGGATTTGTGTCACTGTATTTATTTAACCTTTAATCAACTGTATTGTAAAAACTTTTTGATCAGCAAACCCTTCAAGTGATTTCGACGAGATATCGCTTTCATCCAGATCTGATCAATTTTGCTATTGTCAAGATCTGTCGTTATTAGGATAGTGGTAAATTATTGATTATGAGATCAAGATCTAATGATCATGATCGTATTCTTTTAAAGACAAAATAGCTCTATCAAGATCTGGTCAGATTTACTAACTGCGAAATATGATAACTGCAATATACTCGTTGAGACTACCACAAGGATAGTTTACGAGTTTCTACTCTAAACCGATATGTAAGATGCAGTAAAACCTTGATTATCGGAGATAATGTGGATCGAAACCATCTCGGAAAAATGGAAGCAGGAACAGAAAACATCATAAAGGAAGTACTAAAACTACTGCAACCACTACTCAAACATTCATAAAATAAGGGATAAGAATAATATACACTCGGATTTGTGTCACAGTATGATTTATTCTAATAATTTTAGAATAAATATGAATCTGAGTACAAGAGTTGTAAATTCACTTTAAAAATCATACCGGGATTCTGTTTTGCAGACCTTTTACACACGCAAACTACATCATTTCATCTTTGAAAAAATGCATTTTAAATACAATTTGATTTTTCATGATGAATATATTTTATACATCGGTTCGTTTCTTTTATATTTTTGAAGTGTTTGTTTTGTTTTCTTATAAATTACTCGAAAGATTAACCATGCTTTTAATGTTCGTTTAAATGCTATTCTGATGTTTAAAATATGTTTTTGATTAATTATATTTTGTTAATGAAATTTATTCATTAATTAACAAATTAAGAAATATTAGATTAATCAAATAACGCACACAACTTCGATAACAAAAACGTATTTTTATTTACTGCAATAATTTCTAAAGAATCTAAACATTACATGAACTAACGAACATGGAACATTATTTTTTAGTAAGTGAAAATTATGTAGCAGTTGGATATATTTACTGTCTCCGGAAAGGAACTGTAAAACAAAATTATTCTCATTTCCACCTTTTGCAAGAATGTTATTGTAATCCTAAATGTGTTTCATAACTCTTTTTGCAACGTCATTCACAAAAACTTTCTACTCACGTTTTTCAATTCCATTTTAGTAACCAGGATCATTTTCTATGTGGAAGAGTCTTTGTCGAGGAAATCGGTGCTGATAGAAACTCTCGTGTAGAAATTTTTGTTTCACGAGTTACAGAAAATAAAACCCGATGTTTGTATAAAGGAAGACAAATCTTAAATAGTTTTTGTTTTCTTCTTTTCCACAATTTGTCTGCTTCCAGCATAATATAAGGCATATTTCTCTAAACCACTAAGTACCAGAGATAGTCTAAAATATTTTCTTTGTAGCCTTACTCATTTTTGGATCAATATATGATAATTTATCAGTTGACGCATGAATACGAAATCATGATAAGGTGCTTTAATTGTTTCTGTTGACTGAAACCATGCTAGAAGTTACATTCGAGCAAGAAAAATACATATTCTTCTTAAAAAATGTAAAAAAATGTAACACCAGGAAGGAGTCATCAAAAAAAATTAAATTTAATACACAAACGACTTTTATTAGTACAAATAAATGAATAAATTTTCAAAGCAAAAAAAAAAACAATACTAAGTGTCCGAAATCAGTATTTGGTGTAGCCACCACGCGCTGGAATAAGTGTTGCTATACGACGTGGCATGGAGCGAAACAGAAGTTGAATGTCTGCTTGTGGAAGATAATTCCATGTTGTTTGTATGCGCACCCGAAATTCGTCTTTTGAAGATGTAGGACGCGGAACAAGAGTGATACGCCGACCAACCAAATCCCACACTTGCTCAATAGGCAACATATCCGGCGAATAAGCAGGCCAAGGAAAAGGTTGCATATGTTGGACTGAAAAGAAGTCTCGAACATTCCTTGTAACATGTGGGCGTGCATTATCCTGTTGAAAGCTCCAGGTATGCCTTGAAGGAATGGAAGTACTTCGGGCTCTAGCACTTCACGGACTTATCTGTTGCTATTCATATTACCCTCAATTCGTAGCAGCTGAGATCGTCCATGATACGAAATCACACCCCAGAACATAACTTCTGGTGTTCGGCCACTATGACGTTCGATAACGCACTCTGGAAGGCAGATTTCACAGGCATAGCGTCTAACACGAATGCGGCCATCATGGTTCCGCAAATTAAAGCGAGATTCATCAGAAAATACGATTTGTTGCGAATCAGCACTCCAGGCTCTGTGCTCATGAGCCCATTGCAGACGCATCCGTCGATGGTTTGGCATGAAAGGGATCCTGTATAAAGTAATCCTTGCACGCAGTCCACGGTACAATAGATGACGGCGAATTGACGAAGCCGACATTAGTACACCCGTAGCAGTAGACCAAAGTGCTGCCAACTGCCTGGAGGAAACTGTACGGCCATTCATCGCCTTGTGCACCAGGTGTCTATCATCGCGCGCTGACGACACCTTCGGTCGTCCACTCCCAGTTTTTCGAGTTTTCCGATGCTCGTCGGTCCACTGCTTCGAAACTAGCATCACTGTGGAACTGTTCCGCTGCACACGAGCTGCTATTGCGCGAAAGGAAAATATTCCTTTACGAAGGCTGTTGATTTTCTCCTGTTCAAATTCCGTAAGTTGTTGAAATTTCACCCTATTTCGTCGTGAAGGCATACTTAGGTCTCACTAAACATTCACCTCTAAAAAATAACCATAAACTACTTTGAACGTCCCGCTACAGCCCTCTATTTATACGCTTTTAGCTACAGTTCAGGGGGCTCTGCTCACACTACGCATGCGTGGTGGCTCTGAAACTTTACTACTTTGCATAACATCCTATAATTGACATGTGCTGCAAATTTGATTTTATTCGATTGATTCCTTCATGATGTTCAATTTTTTACAAACATCAGTGTAAGTATCAGTTCTAAAATTAAGGAAAAAGCACAAAAATGATAACTCAAAAAGTTACATCTAGAATTTAACAATACTGAGCCACAGTATACAACATATAGTAAGGAAACATGAAAAATAACATACCAGACAATTATGGTGTTTTAGGAATTAGCAGATGTATAAAATTAACAAAGTGAATGTGTCAGTTTGGTATAGGAAAAGTACTTTTAATATGAAGTATGATCCCCTAGAAGCAATATAGCATATACAGCGATGTATGATACTATCAATTATGCATTCGATGAGTTCGCTTGGAAGTGTGAGCCATTGCTCTTGCAATGTAGTTGTAAGCGGGCAAGGGTTTGAGGAGGAGAATTGAGAGCAGCAACACCTCTTCCTAAAGCATCCCAAATATGCTGGATATGTCCGGTGATCTAGCTGACCAAATGATACCTCGAGGACATTATAACGAATTGGCTATCCCATATTTCGTATCTCACTATCACAGTGATATCTGCAGCCTTACTCTCTAGCATGCAGATTTTTTCTCCTCACAGATAACGCAATCCGATTGCAGAGCCACTAATTTGTATTTTACAACTTTATTCAACATTTTTTTTATTTAACAACATACATAAATTTCATACGGATTGGTTTCTTTTTTAACGAATCATCGCTCTTTTTGTGATTTTTCCTTAACTTTTGTATATATATATATATTTGTACAATCCCTGTATATACAGGGGTTGACAAAATAATGTGAACACCTGTGAAAATATAATTTTTTTTATTATAGGTCGTTGATCCTCCCTTTGCATGAATTACAGCTTGTATCCGACGTGATATTGACAAATACAAGTTACGTACAACTTTCAGTGGGATACGTTCCTATTCAAATTGCAAAAAAGTCCCAAATTCAGAAAGTGTCCTTGTAAGGGGGAAACGACTGCGCATCTTCTTTTGCAAAATACCCCACAAAGATTCAATTATATTGAGATCAGGGGACTGAGGGGGCTGGATGAGGTGCTGTATTTCATCGTCGTGTTCATAAAACTAGTTTCGGACAATTCCACAGATGTGAAAGGGGGCATTATCATCTTGTAAGACTGGTCGTTTATCAGGAAACAAAGTTTGCACCATTGGGTGAAAATGGTCGGCCAAAAGACTGATATACTCCTCTCCTGTAACACGTCTATTCAGAACAAGTGGGCCAAGAACACGATGTGATATTGCACCCCAGATAATCCGCCATGCTTAACCGTAGGCCGAAGACAGTCAACTTGATAGGCTACTGGTAGCGTTCTCCAAATTTAAACACGTCCATTTTTCGGGAATAATGTGAATGACGATTCGTCTGACAATATTACATTCTCCCATTGTTGTTGTGCCAAATTTTTATGCTCGCGACACCATATTCGTCGCCTCAAGGCATTGCATGGTGTAGTAAATGGTTTTGAAATAGCCGCTCTACTATGAATATTTGTCATATGCAGTTCACACCGGATAGCTTTTGATGAAACTGCTTCCTGTAGATGTGTGTTTATCTCCAATGTTATCTGGGACGCTGTTGTCTTGTGTTTTTTTTTGCCACAATCCGCTTTAAAACCCTTTTGTCTCTGTCATTCAGCTTCGATTTTCGACCACTGTTGTGCTTTTTAGATGATGTTTTTCCCTATTCCAAATATGCTGACATCACAATCGACACTGTACTCCCAACACTTAGAAGGGTGGCCGTTATCGTTATTGAGGCTCCAGCAAGACGGACCCCAACAATCATGCCTCTTTCGAAATCAGAGAGGTCAGGCATAACGCAATTTTAACACAGAAATATATTTTGCATCCGACTTCTATCACTGTTAGTAGCAGACTGATGTGTGTACTTTCTAATCCGCTGGGTGGCACCCTTCACCACTAGAGGGCAGGAGTATACGAGAGGTTTCTTTCGAGTGCTATTTTTTCACAAGTGTTCATATTATTTTGTCCAACCCCTGTATATATATATATATATATATATATAATCCATCGTGATCTGGTCAGATTATTCTTTCAGCACATTGACAGTAAAAATTACAAAGGATGAATTCCGAACTGATGTACGATAATTGATTGGCCAACTATAATTACATGGAATACCAAACGTCTGGTTGCTCTGCTTTACAATGGAAGTCTATCTCAACAAAAGAAATAAATGAACAGTTTAAAAAACATTTTAATCAGGATAATGAAATAGTTGTAAAAATAAAGAATTGATTCCTTCCACTGAACACTGTTTGGATCTGATTTAACAAAATGGAAATTATGATTTCAATGTTATAAACTTAAATTTTAAAAAATACCATACATTCTCTTAGACACGTCATAAAATCGCATGCATTCAATACCTACAGCCTTTTATTCAGAATCGAATGCACCAAGGCACAAAAGCACCTACAATTTCTCCAGGACGCAAATACAATGCTTCTTTACATATCCAGTGTGATTAATTTATTTCTCCCGAATTAAAACATAAACCATGTTCAGGTTGCAGAAACTTGGTCGTAAGAATTCAAAGAAACATTCTTAAAGCGACATGATTAACAGAGAGAGTAGAAAGAATACTTCTTTGTATGTTTTCAAACATCCAACTGCTTTTCTCAGGAGGCTAATCAAGCTAGGTTTAATTAGAATGTTGATCGACATAGAAAAAACTGCGATGAAATAAATCTCAAAGTTGGAGAAGAATAATAGAGGCCTTTGTGTAAAGATCTAGCGTTTTTTTTTGTCTTGCTCTCAGAAATGACAGTTTTTGCGAACAAGGGGATGAAGAACAAAGAGCATTTAAAACAACTGTAAGTTTGAATTACTTATTTCCTAATCTTGAATATTTACTTTTACGGGGAAGGTTTTTTTTGTTGGAATTTATTTTAGACATTGGAGAGAGAATTCTGTTTCAGGGAAGAAGAGAAATGTAATTTTTTTAGAACAATTGTTAAACACTTGTGAGAACGTTGTAATTAGCGATAACGAAAACTGTTGGGTGAAAACATTTCTTTTGAAGTAATGAAATTGAGAGAAATGTACGTTTTTGTTAAAAAGCATGCATTGAATATAATTCTTGTTTTACTTCTTGATTTCTATATAAAAATTTAAAAATAACTTAAAGCAAAGTTTTATTATTATGTCAAATAATTTAATTTTTTAGCTTGTTACAGTTTCACTTTTAAAGATGGATAGTTTGTACTTATTTTACACTCATAGCAACATGGGTCATATTTCTATATTAAAATACAAAATTGCACTTTCATACTTTTATGTTGCCTTTATGCATTGCTCTAGTAAGACCCAGCTATTACGACTCGTTAAAAGGGTACACTTGAAAACATGTTTTGTTGATTACTTTGACATGTAATAAGATGAACTTGAATGTGAATTATGACAGTGTAAACTACATCCTTATGAATGTGTATCCATGTATATCTAGGAACATGTGCATATTATTAAAAAGGAACACTTTACATCGTAAAATCAATTACAGTTGGTACAAATCAAAAGAGAAGATTAAAAGTGTGTGTGAAAGTGTTAATATCTAAATCAAGTGAAAATCCATATCAGATTAGAGCAATGTGAGAGTGTGAGTATTTGAAGGCTGGTAAGATGGTTTTTGAATATTACTTCAAAATGGCTTAGACATATTACTGTAAAATAGCTTATAGATAAAAGTGTAAGACGGCTGGTGTTGATTTAGATTAGCCACAAGAGGACGCCACGTGATGAACATTCTTATTATGCATTTATTTACTATGATAATATGAGTGAGTGCGAACTCTCCGTGGATTTAATTTTATAACGCGCTCAACTATTACTAGTATATTTGCAAACATTGTTGCATTTTGATATATTTGTTATGCATCGCACATGACGATACTGTGAATGTATTTTTAATCATGAAAACTGTAACCATTATATCATTTTAAAAAAATTAGAATTCCGTCTACGCACAAAAAGGTCGCCTGCGCATGTTTGTCTTATACTTTATACTTTAAACAAAGAATCGCATTACACCGAAACTAGTGTTCTGTCTTTATTTCGTCCACTGATGATAGCTCTTGGGGAACAAGGTGAGTCAACCTGTAATCTTTGTAGTCACCTAATTCGTATAAATTCAATGCTCTAAATCTCATATCCGTAACTCTGTATACTTAAACTTTCATTTGGTCCGTCGAGCCGGAGTTCCGCCGTGGAATTATGGCACCTAAAAATGCGAAAACTACGCAGAATTTTGAAATTCTGTGTAAAGAAATTGACAGAATTGGGGAGAAGATCCAACGATGTCAAATAACTGAGCAAAGTATGGTACAGGCGCTAAAAACTAAAGTCAATTCATTCGATACACGGCTATCCAATTCATTTTCCGGCCGACCAACCGGTATAGTGGTTAAGGTGTTAGCCTCTAGATCGGAAGGTTCCTGGTTCGAATCCGGGTCCGGGCATGGTTGTTTGTAAACGTATGGTGTAGAGGCGGCTGGTGCACCTTAAATCTGTCGTGGCCGATAGTCCTCACGTTGGGTTGGCGTGGAAGTTTGGAGAGTGGGGTGCCAGCTCAGGTGTTGCTTCGTCATCTGACCGTGGTTCAAAATTACGAGGTGTTGTCCTCGGATCTTTCCCTTAAGGGATTGATCCCGGACCGTCGTCAATAGCCCGTTGTGTTGCTCTAGTACGACGTTAACTAAAATTACCAATTACCAATTACCAATTCATTTTCGGAGTTGTCTTCGAAGGACACAGATGATTATTTGGATACGTATCTTAATTATCAGGACATACTTCTAAATTTATCCGTTGATTTGGAAAATAAAACTGTCAATGATAAACATGAACAAGTCTCAACAGTGGGAAGTGGCAATAATGTTCAAAATTCAGCTAATAAGTCTAAAACAAAACTGCCTAAATTGGAACTTCCACATTTTTCCGGTGAACTGGAACAGTGGATTACCTTTAGGGAGTTATTTCAAACCTCTGTTCTCGACAACACCGAGTTGTCGGACATCGAGAAATTACAATACCTGTTTGCATCTACACGTGGCAATGCTGCAAAATTAATTCGCGGATTTCAAATGCAATCAGGGAATTTGAGGCATTGCTGGGAGATATGCGATAGGTATGAAGACAAAATTCAATTGGCATTTGTCCACATAAATAAAATTTTTGGCATGAAAATTAACAAAGCCAATAACACTAAAGCTTTGTTGGATGTTTTAGACAATTGCAACGAAGCAGTTCGAAATCTATAAACCATAGGGTTAAAATCAGATTCTTTGAGTGAGTTAATCATCATTTCTCACATCTTAACGAAAATCGACGACTCAGTTAAACAGCGATGGCATTTGACCTTGAGGAAGGACATTTATCCCGATCTCGAATCGTTCCGAACCTTTTTGGAGTGTGAAGCTCGTTCTGTTTCTTCTTTTTCTGCGTTGCCTAGCGGGGGGAGTGAAAGGCCAGGGAGAAACGCTAATGTAAACAGGTTCGGGGGGAGTAAAAAACCGGAAAGGAGCAGTTCGTTTGCTAGACCTCTAGTAGCGAGTGCGGTCGCTGTAAATTGGAAAGCTTGCGTTCTTTGTGGGCACAATAACATCCATCCTCTTTATAAGTGTACATGTTTCAATCGCATGTCCGTAACTGATCGGTGGAAAGTTGTAGAAACGAATAAACTCTGTGCAAATTGCCTGCGTGGGCACACTGATCCCTGTCGGATAAAAAGTGGGTGTAAAAATTGTTCTTCAAATGAACATCATACCTTATTGCACATTTATAGAGTAGGAAATTCTGAAGTAAACAACGCGATTGCCCCTCCGGAACATCCATCATCATCCATTTCTACAACTCTCCAATGCCAATCACATATACCAACAAGTAATGTTTTATTATCCACCGCACAAATAAAAATAAAATCAAAAACTGGGGAATTTTTTCAATTTAATGCTTTAATTGATGGATCTAGCCAAAATTCTCTCTTGACTCGTGAATGTGCGGAGCGCTTACAAGTACCCTTGCGGGAAACTACACATCGATTAATGGGAATTAATGGGGTCACGGCGGAAACATCGTTGCACATCGCCAACGTTGTTTTTTCTCCTCACTTCTCGTCAGATTCTTTTCACATTGAAGTATTAGTAGTAAGCAAAGTGACTCCACCTCTCCCTAACTTCTATATTCAGAAACGTAAATGGACACATTTATATGGACTCATACTAGCCGATCCAGACTATACAAGTCAAAAACCGATAGATATTCTTCTGGGAGCAGACATTTTCCCTCTGCTACTAAACGGCTCTCCAATTGTTGGACAAAGTGGTTCACCAGTTGCCATTCCTACAAAATTAGGACATTTACTCACCGGAAAAATAAACTCTGCCGTACACTCGAACATTTCTATCGGCTGTCTTTCTGTTAATGCCAGTATTGATAGCACACTGCAAAAATTCTGGCAAATTGAATCGATTCCGTGTGAAGAACTGGTAAATAATGAAGAAATTCAGTGTGAAGATCTTTACACAAATTCATTACAACGAAATAGTGAGGGAAGATACATAGTAAAACTCCCTTTTCGTAATGACAGAGACTTAGGTGAAAGTCGATCGAAAGCTCTCAACCGTTTTCTTTCATTAGAGAATAAACTTGCTAAAAAGCCAGATTTAAAACTCAAATATAGTGAGTTCATGAATGAATATCTAGCCCTAGGGCATATGTCACCTCTACCTCCTTCCACCTTGGAGATAGATCAGAACCACTATTATCTTCCTCACCATGGTGTTGAAAATCTTCATTCAACCACAACTGCTCTTCGCGTTGTTTTTGATGGGTCGAGTAAAACATCCAATGGGCATGCAGTCAACGACCTTCTACTGAAAGGTCGTAAATTACAAACCGAAATATTTGACAATTTAATTCACTTTAGAAGTTATAAAGTTGCAGTGTCTGCAGACATATGTAAAATGTACCGTCAAATCCTCATTGCGGAAGAAGACCGCGCGTTCCAAAGAATATTTTGGAGACAAAACCCGTCCGATCCATTGATTACCTACGAACTAAACACTATAACTTATGGAATGTGTTCTTCGCCTTTCCTCGCACTTCGTACGTTGCAACAATTGTGCAAAGACGAACAAGACAACTTTCCGAACGCCTCTAAAATTGCTGAAAATCATTTCTACGTTGATGATCTTTTAGCAGGTGCAGACACCGTAGAAGCCGCAAAATCCTTAATCGATGAAATGCTACGTTTCATGAATGCAGGATGCTTACCTCTTCGGAAATGGTCATCTAGTCATGAAGAGGTACTAAGCGAATTGCCTTATTCGTTAAAAGCCAAAAGCCTTAACCAATCGTTCAGTGATGCTGAAGAGTCTTCACAAAAAATCTTGGGACTCGTTTGGAATCTTCCAACCGATTCGCTGCAAGTTCGGAATGTGGAAGAGCCAACCGTCTCCACCAAACGTGAACTGTTATCGGTCATAGCGCGTAGTTTTGATCCTCTGGGACTAATGGCACCTGCCATATTGCTTCTGAAGATTATGCTTCAGGACTTGTGGAAGTCAAAATTGGCTTGGGACGATCCCGTTCCACCAGACATTCTAGAACGGTGGAATAAATTCCAAGCAGAAATGCATCACTTTAAACAAATTAAAGTTCCTCGCTACATACATACTTCAGAGGATTGTATGCTTGAACTTCATGGCTTTTGCGACGCTTCTTTTAAAGCTTATGCTTCAGTAGTTTATTTAAAGGTCATTTCTGAGTCGACACATGTATCCTTACTCACAGCAAAAACAAGAGTTGCGCCTGTTAAACCAGTAACTCTACCCCGGCTGGAGCTTCAGGGTTGTTTACTGCTAGCCGAGCTAATTTCAACAATTCTAAAAGTAATCCCAGTTCCAAACCCACAAATATTCCTTTGGTGCGACTCAACAATCGCATTGAGTTGGATCACAAACCCTCCGTCTTCAGGAAATCAGTTTGTACAACATCGAGTGGGAAAAATACTTTCCCTGACGTCATTAACTTCTTGGAACCATATTCCTGGCAAAGAAAACCCAGCAGACTGTGCTAGTTGAGGACTTTATCCTTCACAGTTGTTGGCTCATTTAGAGTGGTTCACTGGTCCAAACTGGATTGTTGTCAACAATAAATACGGAGCTCTCACTTCTTTTGAACTCTCTACTTCTTCAGTACTTATTCGTGACGAGAATAAGGATTTGGTTCCACAAACAGTTAAAGAATCACCTCCAATCTCTCATGCTATCTTGAAGTATTCTTCATACACAACATTATTACGTGTCACAGCCTGGATCTTACGTTTCATTCACAACCTCAAATCTAGAAATAAGCTTAAAGGTACTCTTCAAACTTCTGAACTGACCGGTGCACGAACGGCTATTCTAAAAATTGTACAGCAAGAAGAATTCGCTTCCGACCTTAAGCTTATAGCAAAAAATAAACCTCTCCCTAAATCCAGCAAACTACTGTCTTTAAATGTCTTTCTTGACGAAGTAGGACTTCTTCGCGTTGGAGGACGTTTATCACATCATCAGACATTAGCATTCGATCATAAATTTCCTATTCTACTTCCTAAGAGACACCCAATTACTGCCTTAGTGATTCGACATTTTCATCTTACAAGTCTTCATTCGGGACCCGAACTTGTCTTATCGTTGATCCGTCAAATCTTCTGGATTCCGGATGGCAAATCCACAGTACGCAGTGTAGTGCGCAGTTGCATCACATGCTTTAAATCATTGGCCAGGCCAGTATACCAAAAGATGGGTGATTTACCTATTGCAAGAATCATGCAGTCACGCCCCTTCGACAAAGTTGGAATTGATTTCGCTGGTCCAATTAGTACAAAATGCCAGCACCAGCGAAAAGCGACAACATTCAAGACATACATTTGCCTTTTCATATGTATGTGTACCCGTGCCGTACATCTGGAAGCCGTCTCCAGTCTCTCTACTGACTCGTTCTTGGCTGCATTGAGACGATTCGTCGCACGTCGAGGATTTCCCTCGGAAATATTCTCAGACAATGGTACTAATTTCCGCGGTGCGTCTGCCTATCTAAAAGCACTTTTTAAACTCACAAAAGAGCAATCCGTCCAGAACTTCTCATCGGAAAGAAACATTCATTGGCATTTTATTCCACCCTATGCCCCTAACCAAGGTGGGTTATGGGAAGCTTCAATTAAACTTGCTAAGCGGCATCTCACAAAAACTTGTCAAGGCACACTTCTCAATTTCGAGGAATTCTCTACAGTGTTATGTCAAATAGAGGCTTGCATAAACTCAAGGCCTCTGGTACCTTTATCCTCGGCAACTAGTGATCTTCGTGCACTTACCCCTGGACACTTCCTAATCGGAGTTCCCCTTCTGGAACTTCCAGAAAACACTGACAGTTCTACAAACACTAATCGAAAAATTCTAAGTCTCTCTTGCAGATGGAGACTCTTATTGCAGGTTAAGGAATCCTTCTGGCGCCGCTGGACACGAGACCTCCTGCATACACTCCAGCCTCGTCAAAAGTGGAATTCAACGAAACAACCTCTGCAAATTGGAGACATGGTTCTTCTTCACGAGGCAAATTCTGCTCCTTGTTCCTGGACTCTTGGTCGCGTAACCAACATCTTCCCGGGCAAAGATCAGATCACCAGGGTAGCCAGCGTGCGGACCAGGGATGGAGAAAAGCTTCGTGCTCAGAATCGACTGGTGGTCCTTCCTCTCCCCTCATGCCGGCCCTCGCAGGATGTTGATTTAGATTAGCCACAAGAGGACGCCACGTGATGAACATTCTTATTATGCATTTATTTACTATGATAATATGAGTGAGTGCGAACTCTCCGTGGATTTAATTTTATAACGCGCTCAACTATTACTAGTATATTTGCAAACATTGTTGCATTTTGATATATTTGTTATGCATCGCACATGACGATACTGTGAATGTATTTTTAATCATGAAAACTGTAACCATTATATCATTTAAAAAAAATTAGAATTCCGTCTACGCACAAAAAGGTCGCCTGCGCATGTTTGTCTTATACTTTATACTTTAAACAAAGAATCGCATTACACCGAAACTAGTGTTCTGTCTTTATTTCGTCCACTGATGATAGCTCTTGGGGAACAAGGTGAGTCAACCTGTAATCTTTGTAGTCACCTAATTCGTATAAATTCAATGCTCTAAATCTCATATCCGTAACTCTGTATACTTAAACTTTCAGCTGGTATGAATTACTGTAAGATGTCTGGTACGAATTACTATAAGATGACTTAATATGCTAAGATGACTTAATATGATGATATATACTATAATATGGCTCATGTATATTACTGGACTAATGTTCTCATGGGGTACAACACATAAATCTATAATCAATTAAAATGTATAAGTTCGTTTAGAAAAATAGAATTTCTTTACATAACCAAAATTTATTATTTGATTTAAACTGAAAACTTTCCTTGAATTTTCACATTTATTCAAAGCAAGTATCACATGCTAGTAACCTAACATTCGAAATCCATGTACGCGAGTATTTCCGTTAGCTTACACTTCCGTGTTACTGTAAGTCGTTCAATACCCTCTATGGGGAGTCACACTTTTGTGTGTAAGACGCTTCCAAACGAAAATCCTGCTTATCATTTTGATGAAATCCGCCAGTGCCTCTTCTACGCTCAAAAGGTACGATGACGAAGAATAAGAGAAAGAAAAGCCAAGTTTTAAAAGTTGGGAAGTTCGTTCTGAACATTCCGGCACTTATCTCTGACAGTGATCGAGTGTTTGTGGTTCGGCCTCAGCTGGGGGAATTGAAAAATGGCCAAGGTATCATCTTTCAATTCTCTCCACAACCCTAGTCAAAAGCGAGGAAAAAACCCGGGGAAAAGATTTTTGAAGTATTCCCTTCTCCAATAAAACTGTTATTTTAAGCTTTCAATCATAATAGGCAGTGGTGAGTGATTGTGGTATCTCTGAGTTTAATCTGTAAAAGTTTCTCCCCTTCAAATTATGGCAGTGAATCTCCAAAACCTTTTATAGGTTTATTGCCGACAACGATGCAGCTCGATGACTGTAGAGTATTCATCGCTTTATCTGTACAATTCCATTTGCTGAAGTAATATTAGTTTCTGTTTGGGGCACACTCTGCTTTTAGAAACTTCAACGGTGTATAAATATAGAACTATAGAATCGAAAAAGGTTTTTAATATGGCAGAATAACGTACTTTTTCAGAAGAATACTCACCTGAGGTTATTGAAACGTGTACCTTAAAATAGACTATGACTATCACTTATTTGTAAATCTTGGAATATTCATGTCTTTCTGAGATAGTCCAGAATATTAGAATTTTTAGCCTTTTTCAGGGTAAATAGGAAGAGCATAACTATTGCTTCCATAGGACTGTCGTCTCTGTCAATAAAACATTTATTTGTGTAGTGTGTGTGTCCCTTAACTTGCAGGAAAATAAATGCTTGGAACAGCTTGGCTAAGTCTGGCAAAAACATCTGCCTCTATCCAATCAAGCAAAATTGGTTGGAAATCAATGTTTCTCTTGACTACGAACATGGGGCACAAATTACGACTCGGTGTGCAGACGAAAACTTTCAGGTAACAATCACCTTATTTTGTCAATTAACTCCGTTCTTAAAAATGTTATTGTTTCTCCTTTAATCTTTCACTTTCCAAAGTTTCCCCCGATAACTTTTCCCAAAGTTACACGTTTTGTATAGAATGTAAAGTGCCACGATCCAATTCCTAGGTATCTCCACAGATTTGTTGATCACAAACAAACCAAAGTTGCCGGACTGTGTTTTTTTCGAGTTCAAGAGAACTTCGATACTCTTTTACCACATAATATGTTCCATCAGAAACTCCCACCATCCAGTTTTTCTACTTCTAAAAAGTACAGCAGAATGATACTAAATAGAGAAAAATATGAGAAATAATATACGAAACTATATGACACCCTAACATCACACGGCAACAGTGTACATAGGAACTACATAAATAGCTCCTAAATAATCACATGGTAAGTAACAGGAACTGAGTCTGGACAACCTACAGTCAATATGTCCTGTATAGAAAAGGCCCCACAGCAACATCTACAGTGTCACACTCCTTAATCCTCAATCTAATAAGGATATTTTGAGTCTGAAATTTTTGTTTACTGCTCCGATTATCCACTTAATTTATATTAGTATGCTGTGCTTTTATCGCTTCCGTATTTTTCGCTAGCCGTGTTTTTCAAGACTGGATGCTACAGAGGACTGACAACTTCAAATTACAGACTTATACACAAAATGTGCCGCGGTTCCCCAGTTGGAAGAACATCTGACTAGAAACCGGACGGTGGCGAGTTCGGTACAGCCAAAGATCGAAGCGTACATGGGGGTTGGTGCGAGCTAAATCAGTCGTGATCTTAAATGCCATCACGTTGGAAAAGTGTGGACGCTTGTTTTCAGCCCAGGTGTTGACCTCGTCATCTGACAGAGGTTCACAATTTTGAGGCGCTGATCTTGCATCATTCCCATTGGGATTGAACCCGGACCGTTGCCAATTTCCCGTCGTGTTGTTCCGGTGAGTCGTCAATTAACTGTCTGACACGAAATGAAATTTTTACTGGCATAAACGAGATAATCGTACCTAGTATACGGTATTGGAATCAATCTTGGGCCGCTTAGAAATCAGTATATTTCTGCTGCAGGTTGCAGTGGATATGCGTACTGAATCACTGCGAAAACTTATGAATTCGTTTTTTTTATTAAAACTAAAACGCATGTGTCTTCCGCTTATTATTCTAAAATACAAATTGACATAAGTGCATTCCAGTACACGTCATGCAAATAAATCCATAGCGTTTTAAATCAATTATATTTATTTTCCTGAAAATAAACAAAACAATGGCGCATACCGAAAACAATTGCAATACCAAATCTGATATGACTTAAAGCAGCACTTAGAGAATTCTTATGAGAACGCACCAAATGATTAAAAATCTTAGATTACACTTTGTTGCTGGAAGCGATAAGTGTACATTATTGATTTTCAAAAGCAAAGAGATCGAAGGAAAACTTTTAAAAGAAACTTTTACGAAACCCAAGCTCTCAAAAAAGAAGAAATCCATTTTCCATTTAGAAACGTAGATTAAAACGACTTAAAAAAGCTCCTACTAAGTATAGATGTATTTAGCTCCTTTCAGTGTATGTCAACACATCGGAAAATAAAACGCAACAAAACCTACATCCATTCTTTTACAAAAGCATCTTTTGTAGACAGAACTGACTCTCCCTAGCAATGGAAAAAAGCTATTTGATCAATACTCTGGAGCCATTAGACGAAAAATGACCCCTAGGGTGATATAAATGGGATTTTGTTGTTAAGTCCACACATGTACTTTTCACAAAAATATAAAACTTACGTTTCAGACATTTTATAGGCTCTGCTTCGTCCTTCGGTTTATTATTTGCTTTCCTGTTTCCTTCACACTTAATACGGTCTAGGAAGCATTTGCTAAAATATTTCAAACGAAACAGATGTAGTAGAAAATACGTTAATACTCTTTTATGTTCTGAAAAGAAAAGCTTTAAGAATCCTAACTGGCAATACGGACCTTCAAAATGAATTGTCTGCCTGAATGTTGAGTGCAACTCACCGATCATAAAATCATGCAACTTAAATTCAGAAGCATTCATTTAATTGTTCTTGTAGAGAGAATAGCTACCACTCCAAAACATAACTTACAGATGGGTAGTATAAATATCAGTGTAACCAAACTCTACCATTACGTACTTTTTGGTAGATAATAATTTACACTGGTTCATTCGCGCTTGCGATATTGTCGACCAACGGTAGTGATTTGAACACACTTAAAATAATTTACAAATTCGATGGATATCTCACGATGTACAGTAGAAATCACCATGGTTGATACTAATTACCTTTCAACCACTAGGGTACGCTGTGACAGCAGAAACTGCTAATGTTATATCATATCCTCCATCCCTGCATTGCCGCATATATAAAATAACATGTAAAGGCAACACGGCAACTAGGATCTTAATACAGTGCTCTCACGGTCTAACCCAAAAATGGCAATCATTCTATTAGTGACGTCATATATCGAATTTCGGCTACTGCTAAAATTCTGGGGGGGGGTGAGTACTGTAGCGAGCGTAGCTACCACTTTTAAACTTAACTTACAAATGGGTAGTATCAATACCAGTGTAGCCCAGGCCTCGAAAAAGATTTTTTAATACAGGTGCACTTTGTGCAACTAAGTTTTTAAATTAGGTGCACATATTATATTTTATGTGTACATTAATAAAAACGCAGTATGAGATCATTAATGTAATGCAAACTACTTTATTAGTTGGGTATGTTTGGATATGTTACAAGTAGATAGTAAATAAATATATTCAAACATTTTTTTATCTGCGAAATTATTACTTACAAATATTCAGTCATCATCAGACATTGGTGAGCAATCAGAAACGTCTACGTTTTTGGCAGATCTTTACCCATAAGGTTTAGTGTCCATCCTTCTTTTTGTATTTTTACTTCATTGCAACATAGTATTTTCTGAATTAAAGTTTTCGCATAGTGTATTTAGTAATTTTAATTATGTTCCCGTAGAGCGAGAGAGGTCGTTACTAATATTTTGTTCAGACATCAAAATAACATAAAATACGTTTTCCCCATTTTTTTAATGATAAGTGCACTGTGTGCACCTAGAAGGAAAAAATTAGGTGCACAATTTTATTTTCAGGTGCACAGTGCACCTGTGCACCCGGGTATTTTGAGCCCTGGTGTAGCCTAACTCTACCATGAAGTACTTTTAGGTAGATAGTAAGTCAAGCTGAAAATCTGCCAATTTTCTCGTAGAACGTTATACCGGTTTGAAGAATAACGGAAAAATAACCGGAGGGTTGTGAGTTCGAATCCAACCAAAATGGCTGGTGCACGATACATATATCGGAGCCTCGAATGTCCTCACAATGGCGTGATGTGAAAGTTTGGATAGTGGGGTGCAAGTTCAATTGATTCACGTCATCTGACAGTGGATCAAAATTACTTGGTGTCGTCTCGGATCTTGATTTCTCTTCGTGTTTAGATAACGAACTGTCACCAATAGCCTGTTGTGTTACCTCAGTGCGACGTTAAGTAAATTACCAACCAACCAGACAAATTTTGATTCAACAGAAGTCGATGAAACATTTAAAACAAAGTGCATAATAATATCTCCCCTCTCTGTTCTTGAGTCAGATTTTCTCCTCTCAAATGAAAATACAACTTCCTTAAAATGTACTGTTAATGATTCACGTAATTGAAATGACAATTCATTAACAGCAAGAAAATCAAGGTCTTTTGTATTCGTGTCCAATTCTATAAGATAGTTCAAGGTTGGAATAATGCAAACTATATTACTTTATACATTTCATCATACATTACTTTATACATTTCATACAAAAGTGACTACCTTTGTATGAAACTTAGATTGAAAATCATTTTCTATCTAAAGGACGTGTTTCCCAAACCATTCATTTTCAAAACCTTTGGAGGTCCGAATGTACAGATTACACTCTGAAAATTAACTTTATATGACCTACAATACACATATGTTCTATATATGATTAAACGGTCCGCTGTGTTCATAATTAAAACTGTGTTCATAATTAAAAATAATATTAAGAGATTGTTCATTATATTGTAAGATGTAAATAAATTATTTTTATTCAGATGTATGGTTGGTGTTACATATAAAGCAAACACATCGATACGAAATGAAGAAACGTAAAGACAAGTATGCCTCAAATTACAGAATCAGAAAATATTTTAGTGGCTTCCAAAGTAATAGTTTGCGTGGCGTGGAAGTTGGAAGAGTGGGGTGCCATCTCAGGTGTGACTTCCTCATCTGACAGTGGTTCTAAATTACGTGCTTTCGTCTTTGGGTATTTGGTTGGATAAATTAAGTTGGGGATTAGTCCTGGACCGTCGTAAATATCCAGTTGTGTTGCTCCAGTTAATTATATATCTACATACCTTACATAACAAAGTAATAGTTATCTATTTAACTAAGTTATGACGTTAAATGTTATAGTTTATTAATGTTATATTTTAACATTTACTTGAAATGAATCTGAAATAGACATCAAAAGTTTTTTCCATCTGCCAACTTCGGGCAATGTAATTTTGATTGTATTTAACTCAGATTTTTTAGTGTCAACAAATTTTTTGCGAAGCCGTCAATTAACTAAAAGAATCCCATTTAGTTTTTAATTTGTGCACTTGAAACTTCTAAATTTCAAGCAGCGCTCACTCTTTAGAGGATTCAGTTATGTAAATGTTAATTGAATTGAACACTAAGCCTGTTTTAATCAAATACTGCAACACGAAAATATAAATTATCTCTAAATAGTCAATTTGTTATAAGGTAAATTTTAAACAAAGGAACAATTCAGTTAAATAAAGAAATGAAAGCATTAAATATTCAATAGGACGTCTTGTAAAGTACTTGGAAAACGAAGATTTCTTCTGCAACATGAGCTTGATTCATAAGAAAAAAATGTCATTTATCAGCATAACATATGTATTATGCATTGTTAATTTAAATGTTTAAAGTGTTATAGGATTACAAAATTTTTTTGGTATTTTAATCTGGAAAAGACGAAGTAATCCACTGAAATATAGAAGAAATATTTTTTTTTGTGTGTTTAAATCTTTTCTTTACTATGAATAAATATATATATTTGAAAATAGGACTATAAAAATGTATTGAAAATTTGAAAATAAAGCATTATCGAATGAATTAATTCGTTATCTAACTTACAGAAATTTTAAAATTTATAACACTATATGTACTTTATTTTAATTATTTCGTTGCTATTCACACATTTCTCCATTTAAATACTTTTCTACTATATTAGATTTTTCACAAAAGTGTAATTATCATCAGTTCACCGCCTTTAGCAATCGAATTTTTGTTTAAATACTTACATAATTTTATATTTATAGATTGTATAGTGTTTCATAAAGTACTTTTTGGAATGAATTCTTTACACATTATTTTTTACTAGAAAACACGACTGCAATACTTACAGAGAAACGTTTGTAAAACACATAATGTAACAGAAAATATGATTAGTGTATGTTCATTGTCTTTTATTTCCCTTCATACATCATGCTTCAAAATTTATCCCCCTTATGAAATCTATAAAAAGGAGATCAGTATTCATTCCGTACGTTCAGAATAAATGTATTCTCATATAAAATTTAGTATTCATATATTTCGCAATGAAAATTTCAAAATGTCTACAATGTTCAGGAGACGGGTATTTTATAAAACTATATTACATAAAAAAATTTTTTTTTTAAACTGTAAGGAAGGATGAATGACGTTTCACAAATAAAACATGTCCTACTTTTGAGACAGATGATGCAAGCATTTTCAAAATCCTTCTAAAATAATTGATAGAATGATATGTGTGTACAATTCTTATATCCCTTTTAAATCATGTATGAAATTAATGCCGGATTTTTGTTACACAGCTGGCTATAAAATTGTCATCTCATATAAAGTGTGCGCCGACCAACCGGTCTAGTGGTCAAGGTGTTGGCCTCTGGATCGGAAGGTTCCTGGTTCGAATCCGGGTCAGGGCATGGATTTAAATTTGCTGTCCTTTGTTAGGGACAGTGATGGTTGACCCACTGGGTGCCCCTTCACAAGTGACCATCACTTCTGGCCTTGTATAAGGCTACAATGACTTCGGTCAATTCTGTATTGTATTTGTCTGTGCAATCTGTACCCAGCCTTGCCATTGGAAATAAAATAATATATATATATATATATATATATATATATATATATATATATATATATATATATATATATATATATATATATATATATAAAGTGTGCTAATTCAAAAGACATTTTAAAATCAGGCTGATTTACTTTCACTTAGCTTGCATTAAGCTATCTAGTAAGCACCTTCAATTTAATCAAAGTTGTTACAACATTGTGAATTTTGTTGTTTATAAATTGCAGGCTGAACTGCTCCAAAATTAATTACTTAATAATCAGTAATGCTTCAAGTCCGCTTATACTTCAGCTGATTTTAAGCTCTTTGTTTTAAAAGTGTTTCATATTACTATGCAGGTATTGAAATGCAGTTTTATGGAGGAATTGAATCATTTAATATTGTTTTTGGTACTGTACAATACCTAAGTAAGACAAATTTATGATCGAGTTATTTTATAAAATATAAATATCAACACCCTAAGGGTACTCTGACGTCTCATATTATAATATTTTATATATGTACTAGCAGAATTACCTGGAGTTGCTCGGGTTGAATAAATTAAATGTTGATTGAAAACTGGCCAGACTAATCAGTCCTTTTTCATGAAAAGAATACAAGCATCAAGTGAACAGAAAATAATAGTTTTAACATCATTTGAACTTTTTATAGCTGAGGCACATTGCAAAGAAACTGTCAGTTGCCTCATTGAGGGTGGTGGTGAGATTGTTCTCTAATGGGTTCCTAGTCACTGTGGGATAAAGGGTAACGAGGAAGCTGACAGATTGTCTAAATCGGCCCTCTCCCTGCCCCAACTTTCTCCACCTCTCCCTTTGCGGAACTGCAGGACTTACATAAAATCTCAGTTCAAGAAACAAAGAAAACTGCAGTATCAGAGGGATATACAGGGAAGGAGTTGGGATTGCCTATTGAGTAACAAGGGAAGAATCCCTACTGATCTACCAAGAGGGATGAGAGTGGCCTGTTTCCGCATATTAACCGGACATGACTATCTCCAACAATACCTACATAAGATTGGGGTGGCTAACTCCCCAATCTGTCCGCTTTGTTGCGATGGTTTTATGAACAGACAACACCTTGCGGGGTGCTCTAGTTTACAGGACATTGACACCAGGAATACTTCTCCCCAAGGACTTTATTCGCCATATTGGACGGCAAGACAGCGTATGGCCGAAAGGCCTTGAGCTGGGCGAAGGATAAAAAAAAAACGTTTTATAGCTTCTACAATTTACTTATGGCCCAAATACGTACACATTATATATCAATCCATACACTCTATTTCATATTCATCGTACTTCTGCTATACGACAAACTACAAAAGTTCTTTTTTCTATGGCATCTACTGCTGAGAAGTTAATTTTGAGTTTTGAAGTGATTAAGGATATTCCCTTACACGTTCATTTTCAGTAAAAATGGCAAATCTTTTGCGTATAGATTTTTAATTAGTTCTATGCATATCTTTTACTTGTAGCATTATTGCACCTCGTAAGCTATGTTTTCGAATTCAATCATCGATACGAGAGGATTTTGAATTGATGTTGTTACGTTATACGTGTCTAACGTAGTTTGAAGCAAACCCATTTTGTTTTGAAAATTTCATACATCGGTAATTGGAGTAACAGTGCTTGTGTTAGAAATACCTGTTATCAGTGTAGAGAAATTAATCTCAAACGATTAAATTTTTTACTAAGCAGAATGGAGATTTCTCAAATCACTTCTTTCAACGAATGATGCACATTTATTTAAGTTTCGTAAGAACAGCTTCAATATGTTCATTTACTAAACAACCTCAATCTTCTGTTAGTTAAGACAAAAAATTTCAATTTTTCAAAATGACTAACTGTGATATTAACCAATATCAACAAAGTCTTGATTAAAATGTCCTTTGCTCATACAACAGACATTCAGTTTTAAATCGAATCCTTGTGGTATTTTTTAAATTCAGAGATTCGGCTTTAAAATGGAAACTACGAACCTAATCACGAATAACGTTGATATACTCCAAAATTTCAATTTTTCAAAATTACTAACTGTGATATTAACTATTATCAGCAAAGTCTTGATTAAAATGTCCTTTGCTCATACAACAGACATTCAGTTTTAAATCGAATCCTTGTGGTATTTTTTTAAATTCAGAGATTCGGCTTTACAATGGAAACCACGCACCTATGTAGAATGATAGATGTATTTACTTGACTATGAAGTACAACTGCCAATAATATCCATGGAACATGAAAAACCAGTGTACTTTTTTTTTATTTTAATCGTCTTTCAATGAAAGGCTATATTAAAATTTTGAACTATATTTGAACTACAGCATATAACTATCCGTTTTAATTTAACGTAAACCAACTAATTTTGAAGTGATTTTTTTTAAATTTTACCGGTTATTTTAAAATAAGAAAATACACACAGTATTTAAAATTAAAAATGTTTTGATTGGTACATTTTATTTATTTTTAAGAAACCCAATATTCAATCTACTGCGTATTTAACGAAAGATAAAAGAAAATTGGTCGAAATATACATACAACTCCAAGAAATTACCCATGTCTAGTGATATTATTCAGGAAATAAATTATTCGTTAAAATTTAAATCATCAGTAATATATTTCCAATTTTTAAATATTAGAACACGTACATACAAACATTAACTAAATTCAGGTCATTTTAAAATAAGAAGTTACACGCCTTACTTAAAAAGCTTGTTTTGCAAATTTTATTTACTTTTATGAAACTGAATTTTACAAATCATTACGTAATTAATCGAATATTTAAGGAAAGTTGGTAGAAAGATACACGCACCGTTAAGATATCACCCAAGTCAGATACTTTGCGGGAATTAAATAAGCCATTGAAATCTAAATCCTTAATGAGGTGTGTCGCTGTAAAAGGAGGTATATCCATTTTCGGTTGAAAGTGAGTTGAACGGTGTTTTAACAGCTGTGCAGTTCGACGCATATACTGGTAAATTGTTGATGCGTCAAAGAGGGGTTATATTACGAGTTGGTAAGAATAATTCAAAAGAGTTTTACAACTAATACTACTTATAATTTATTTGCAACAGCTTTTCGCAAGTACTGGAAAATTATGGGACTGGTTGTAGGCCATTTTGCTGTGACACGAATTAAATAATATATCAGTAATAGGTAATATACTGGAACGAGTAAATCAACAGAAATAAAACTCCAATCCTTGAAAAAATGCTGAATTCTGAAAAATATTTCTGTCGAATTTCAACTTCCTGAATATATTCTGAAATACACGCATGCCCATAATTATCTTTACATACCCAAAAATAATAATATTCCATGGTATACCCACTCTATGAAATCCATTTTTGCAGGAAATGTGTGAAAGAAATTATCATTAACAAATCAAAAGTGATAAACGGTTTATGATATACAAATCAAGGCGTTTCGTTCTCAGGCCGTGATTCTAGCGCTTTGAGCAAAGCGAATATCTGAGTGAATTTCTGCAATACAGCGTTTGATTTCAGTGTGTAAGGGCATACAACGGTTTGTTATGGCTACCAAGAATGGTGAATCTTTGAATTGGCGCATTATAGGCCGTTTTGAAGAAAGGCGTATAATCGTGGAAGCAGCGAGATGTGTGATTATTTCATGACAGACGGTCTCTGGGCCATGGAAACATATTCAGAACTCTGAAACTGTTGTAAGGATTCCTGTACAAGATCATAAAATTATAACAAATGCTCGTCATGATCAATATATGACAAAACCTGCCCGTTATAACAGAAAGTCTACTGCTCAGCAGTTAAGTTCAGAGCTTGCCAGCCACCATGGAAACTGTTGTAACGCAGCAAATTGTATACAGAAGGCTTTATGAAAAAAAAAGGCTATGCTAAAAAACCTAGGGTATATGTTTCACTGTGTTCACAACACAAGAGAGATAGCTTTAATCGTTGCAAAGAACATCAGAACTGGAGTCAACACCAATGGGCCCATGTTCTCTTTACTGATGAGTCTAGGTTTAGTTTAACATCTGAATCCAAAGTTTTTACATCGGAAGGAGTATGAAACGCGAATCTTTCTTCGAATTTTATGAAATGTATCCGTTTGGTAGTGCAGGTGTAATAGTGTAGAGAGGAATAAGGATCGATGGACGTACGCCTCTACACGTTTTCAATAGAAGATCTGTGACCAGCCAGAGTTATTGGTATGGGGTCTTAGAATGTTATGTAAGACTTTTCAGATGTTCATATGGATTCGATATTTTATTAAGGACGATAACCACACACAATCGACCGCATCGAGTAAACCTTGTTGACGAATTCAAGGAAAATGAAGCCATTGATAAAATACCTTCGTCAGCAAAATCTTCTGATCTGAACACTATAGAGAAGTTATGATACTAACTAGGAAAATCAGTTATATGGAGGCATCCTGCTCCAATAGCAATTAATGCCCTGAATAATACACTGGTGAAGGAGTGGGATTTAATTCCCAAAATTGTGGTTAACAACATTATTGCAGCATGAAATCACGTTGTGATATGTGTGTAAAAGCCAGAGGTGATCAAATTTTGTATTAAGTTCTTGAGCATTGATTATTCTCTGAGTAATTTTTTTTAAGAACTCTCCTTGCCACATATTATTGCCATTTTTATTCTTTCATACTATAGTTTTATATCATACGCAGTGTTCTTCCGTTTTTTTCATTTGTATTTATGTTTTTTGAAACTAAGTAACATTCTACACAAATACATAAAATAATAGCTCACAGTGTCTGAGATATACGCGATTCTGTGCATGTAAAGATATTTTTTACACCAGTATAGAACAATTCGACAGAAGTCTTTTGCACAGTATTGATAAAGGCAATAACGATTCATTTACAAAAAGAACGCACAGATTTATAATACTTTAGAATACTCAAATGTGACCGCAACATCTCTATGTCAACTCAAGTAGGCAGACACAGAATTATAAATCACATTATGAGCTTAACATAAATTATGTCGTTGCCATATACCGAGTTAAAAAATTACGTTTTTATGATCAATGAGTTTTTCGTTTGGACTTTTCGTGTTCCATTACAAAGTGTAAGTTATGCTAAATTAATATTTTAAATTTTTTATATTTTCATCAATGAAATATTTATAAATTATTTACATCATAGGAAGAAATAAAAATTCAATTGAAACATAAATATCATAATTTTATTTGTTTTTGACAAAACTGTGTTTTTAGAAATATTGGTAAAATAATATTATTGACAAACTTTATTTTCGATCAACACTTTTAAAACAGTCTGTGCTGCTTACAGTAATCTTTTTATTCCCAATGCTATTTCTAAGGCGACCTAGGACATATAGAACGGGTGTTAAGAGTTAGACAACTGTTCCAGCAGTGTTTCAAAATATATAGTGTACCAAATTTTTTGTGAATTGAATTGACGATGTATGTTTGTATAGAGAATAGACAGACAGACGCTAACTATGTTTTACATATATACTAACCGCTGTACGGCGTTGCATACACGGCCAGCACGGAGTTGCCCGTGAGAGTTCTTTTCGTGGGGTCAGGTGTGACCACTGCTCGCTAACTCCCGGTGATTGCTACGACGCAAACCAAATGGGAATTCGTAGTCTATTGGATAATAGCCATACTGGAGTTGCATGTAGTGTTGCTTTGCTTAGCAAACCAAATAGGAACTCGGCGTGACGTTACAATCTCTTGCGAAAATATAGTTGTTTAACTGAAAAATTGTTTATTAAAAGAAAATCAAATGTATAAGGTAAATATCTGGCGCAGATTTCAAATCCCTTGAAATTTGTAATTTATCTTTAACGATCCCGATTTTACCAAAAAGAACTAAACTATGCCAGTCAAATTTTTTTGTTGGTTTTATTTTCCTTCGATGGAAGCGTTTGAGCGCAGGAAGTGGAATTTAATTTCTCGATCGCGAAGGTCAAATGGGAAAAAATACAAAAGTTACAATTTAAAATTATTTATTTAAAGAAGATCATACTTCTAGGTATCGATAAAATGTGAAATTTTCCGCACATTTCAAATCCGTTGTAATTTTTACTCTATCTTTGACGGTCTAGGAGAAAAACTATATAGCTCCAGTTAAAACTTTATTTGTTTTTTCGACAGCTGAAAAATCGTTCCTCCGCACAATGAAACGGAAAAATTAAATTTAGAATCTGTTATCTCTTTATGGTGTTGCCATATATATATTCTAACGAATGCAATAATAAATAAATTCCATTAAAATCGTTTTAAAATTGTTCAAAATTATATTTTTAAATTCTGGCTTCGCACAAAAACCGCAACAAATTCGGACTACCTGTGTGCAAAGTTTCATTATTGTAAGAGTCATATTTTCGTCAGGACAGTGCATAGAGACACGTAGAGATAGAAGACACGCAGACAAACACTTCAGTTTTAAATAGTTAGAGATAGATGATTGTTAGCAGTTTTCATACATTGCTATCCACGTTACATAGATATAATATCTTTTGAAAGTAACAAATTCAGTATCATCAGATTTTTTTTTCACAAACCATGATGCAAATCATTCTAATTATTTTTACGTAATACCCAAACCTAACATCAAAACCAAATCGCCTTTAGAGACACATATAGCAAGAACAAAAATATTGCTCCTAGGCCCACATATGCGAATTAAGTACATCTAAATACAAACGCGTGTGAAGCAGAATTTGGAATCCAAAATGTTTTTATTCTTCGTGAGATATCTCTCTCCTTTCACAGCCAAGTCACGTTCTAGCGAAGTATGATTTGTGACTGGAGCACAGAACGTGTTTCCATGACTAGAGTGCACTCATTGAGAGGAAAAAGTTAAAATATCTAAGAAAGGGTCAACTCTAAGAGTGTTTCCTTTCAGGTCCGGAATACGGTGAAGAGCCAAACTTGCATTTGATGAAGAGTGGGAGGAAATTCGGAAACCTTTTCAAATTGTCTATTCAGTTTTCTTTGTTTTATAAGATCTAGCATGCTTTTGGGAGCAGGGCAGAATATGTTTTGGTTGGTAGAAACATTTCAATATGTAGTTTGAATTTCGCTAAAATGGAACTTCTTCATGATTTAAAGCACGTAGAAGTTACTTCAGAAAGAAATCGGAATTTAAAACTATTTTATTAGATTTTCCGTCTCGGGAAACAATATACAAAGAATTACATCAAAAATTAAGCTTGAGATATCTACAAAAGACCGTTCAAGCAATAGCTGTTGAATATAATTCATTTTATTCTACAATTATTGCATCGATTTTATATAAGAGCTAAGGAATACGAAAAAAAATTATTAAATAAAGATCGACCTGTATCTTCAAGCTGAACTTCGTCCATTCAATTTATCAATATTTAAAGTAGGCAAGGAAGGTATATTTTAATTTAATTACAGTTTAAAATTTTTGCTAAATTAAATTATTAGAAATATGGTTTTAGCGTAGTTTTTAAACTCATTGGAAATACTGATAACGTTGATTTTAAATGTATCTTCTTCTATTGTTATTTGATTAACTTCTTAAAACAGCTACTAAGGCTTGACATAATAAACTTTATCAGATGAACGTATATTCAAATGTGGACTATAATTACGAAATTTTGAAAAAAAATATATAGTTTCGGTACTATTGATAGCAAGTTTTCCTTAATCTTCTAGCTGATTCATTAATTTCCAGAAATGATTGATAGTAAACTTATTATTATATTGATTCAAATCCAGCGTTCCTATTAATCTAATGAATCTCAAGCCTTTTCAACATTCATTTGTTATATGTTTGCTGCGACGTATAAAAATGTATGTACTAGCACTATTAGAGAAACGTCTAAAGTTGTATATTTTAATTTTCTGTATCCTGCAAAAATAACTGTACTCAAGTAGCTTTGAAAAATATAAAATTTTTAAATTATTTCAAAGCATTCCCTTTCAACCATGACTTGATTGATACAAACCATTTTCGGATCATATCCTTTCAATAATACTGAAAGTACATTCGAAAGATAATAATTACGCAACTACGGTTTGCAATCCAAAACGTATTATAAGAGTAGTATAAGTGCAATGCATAAACTCCGATTTTGCATAAAACGCAATCTTGCTTGATATTGTCAAGAATAAATTTATTTTATGTAGTTCAACGTAAACTATTTTGATTTGAACTTAAACATGCTACAGCTAGACAACAATAATAGTCTCTGAGAGGGCGATCCGTACTTCAAGTGTAAAAAAAAACAAGTCGACTATAAAAAATACTCTATTATACCCTATATTTGAATGTTATATTTGTTTAAATATCACTCATACTTAGCAATATCTGATACTATTTTTATGATTAAATTGTCCACAGTAGTACAGCATAATTAAGTTATATGTATCAATTTGAAATATGTTTGATAGTTTATCATAAAACTGCAATTTATCATTTAAAGCAATCACGTTGAGCGATGATATGTGAACAATTATTAAATGTTACTTGTCCATACCCTTATGGCAGCTCAAACCTATTATCCAAAAGCCAGTTAAGGTATAAAAATTAATAATATGTAAATGAACAAATTACTATTCCTCTCCAATGAGTACTTCTACTTGATATCAATTTAAAATTAAGGCTTAATTGAAATGTCGGTAGATAGCAACTTCCAATCTCTTTTCAGAGCTTTAGCTTTGGTTAGTAGCTCTCAAATAATCAGAAAATTAATTTAGAAGATTCGATTTAAAAGCTTTTTTATTAATTTCCATTAACGTATTAGTGGGGATTTTTTACGAATCCTAGTGCAAAAAAAAGCGTAAGACAATTATTCCTTTGATATCTTCAGCAGTACAGATCTGCATATCAAATCACTTATATTTCTAATTGAACTCATTTTACTAACTTCTTTTTAAACAAAATACATTATTCCAAGAAATCATTAAAAGAGTATTGAGAATGTCAAAAAATTACGTAAGTAGTAATTTAAACACCACTAGGTTTTCAACCCTAGGTAAATATCATGTAATTGGTGTCTAACGTTTCTCATTTATATAAAAAATTGTTTCATTAAAAGGCGTCTAAGCGACATGGCTTATTGCATGTCTTATCGTTAGTCTTTATTCAAAATCTTGTTACGCCGCAACTTAATAATGAAATTTCTTCGCGAATTTGCATTTAGATTTTAACTATGCTCTTTATACTGGAATAAAACTTTCAGTCGACAAAAGACAAATATTTGTTTTCCAGATATCATAGGGGGATATAGTATTTGGCTAACAATTTTGCCATATGTTTCTGTGTCAATAGTCAGTTGTGAAAAAAACGTTTATGGTAACAAATGGAAGGAATCTTTTTTTTTTTATTCAGTGAAATATTTAATTTACTGTGAAGAAAATAAAATTTTTAGTTAACCCATATAAAATTGAATTGATTCACCACGAGAAAGGTAGAGTAATCGAATTTTAGAGAAATTTAGAACTTGTATCCGAGGTATAAAAAAATGTGTAATTATTTTCGTCTTGAAAAGGCATACTAAAGATTGTTTATCAGATTACTTAAAGCCAATTGCACCCTTCACTTTTTTATACTTTTCTCTGTACTCTTTTCATTTTTTATCTAAATGTGTCACTATCATATAGCTTTTAGAGTATAATATTTCTAGGAACCCGTTTCAGGGATATGTTGTTTTTTAGTTTTAGAGGGATGAGTAAATATTATAAGTGTTAATATCTGTATTTTACTACACTTTTTGTAGTTTGATCGTTTCAAAAACAGCGTAATTTTTAGAGAAAAATTTCATTTCTTTGATTTTACTTTCAAAATACGCAATTTGAAATTTTACAGAAAAATTTTAAAGACCTTAAAAGGAAATAAGACTCAGTAACTTAGGAAATTGTGCTTTTGACAAAAAACGAATTCATTGTATATCATACCAAATGTGCAATTTAATTTATTGGAGTATGTTAATGTAAAGCATTGTAAAAGAGTTGACGCTATTGCTATCAAGACAAAGAATGAACAATACATACAAATCATTCAATTAAAAATATTGTACTTTATTTTTTCACACATTCAGAGCAATATTTTCTTGTACTCGAGGTATATAAATTAAGATTCGACTTTAATTGATTTACTCAAAATATAATTCGCAAAACGTACCAATGCATATTCACTAATTATGACTGGAGGCTAAAGTATAAATCTCATTCGATGCGACTTTAAAAATATTGAAGAGTTTCAATCAATAACATTGAAAAGTTCCATTTTTCCAGATACAATAATTGGATCAACGATTCAACTATGATACCTGTGCTTATTTTGAATTTTTATTCGACTTCAAGTATATTCTTATTAATTATGACAGATATTTACGTTAATAACAGTGTTATTCATATATTAAGTGTAAAAACGAAATGAAGTTAGTACAAAAATCAGTAAACAAATCAAATACCTTTACGCATCTTTTTACGTTAATAAAAAAAAATTCAATAATAGTAATTCGAAACTTGCATTACTATATTATTTTTCATCTTTTTTAATTATATAAGATAATAATTAAATTTCTTTAACGAGACACAAAATAATTCAAACATAAAAAAATAGATTTTTCAGTTTTAGTAAATTTAAAATGTCTGAAATGTTTTGATTCTCGAAAAAAATCACTTAAAAAATTATTTTGCATTAGTTTGTTCACAACTAAGAATTTTCTGAAAGCGCCTAATTAAAAGTTTACCTCTTCAGCTTAACTTTATTTGCTTTATTTTCAGAATTATAATTTTTGACACAAAAAGCACACTTTTCACTATAACTTAAAATATAGAACTTAGACACAAAATATGGAACAAATTTGAATTAAAATTTGAACTCTTCAAATAAAATCAAAATGTGGCACAAAAGTAAGAAATTTATTCAAAAATGTAAATACAATATTCGAATGCTATTAAAAATCAACTAAATGAAATAGTAATTGATTATTTCTTATTATTCTTAATTGAGTATATTTGTATTTAATTTTAAATAAAAGTATTCAATTACTCATTTCATTCATCAATAGTAACACTTTATTGTAGCATCTTCATTACTCTTAATCCCATACGTTGGTCTTAATCTTTACACTACGACGCTTAGATTTTTTTCAATCGTCTCCAGTAACGGATCTTTCAACTGGCATGTCCAACACCCCCCCCCCCCTAACTTAACTACTTAACGAGCGATAGAGGCTTGAGTGGCATTTACGACTGACGTATTCCTTTCATAGAGTTGTTTGGCGTATCGTTTGTCGCAAGAGAGATATCATACCAGAGCGATCTTCTGCCTTAGCCCCAAAACGTTCAAGCCTGTCGATTGATAGGGTAGGGTACGAACAAAAGGAGGGATCTTCTAGAATATCAGTCGCTGACAGCTCGTAAATGGTGATCGATGACAGTGGTCAATTAAAAGGGAATAACATCCACCGTACACCGATCTATACTATGCCGCTGGTGTAAACGAAATTGCAGTAATAGCAATTGTAAACCTGCCGCAGCGTAAAGGTCGAGGTTGATAGGATGAACATATAATTTATTCCATTATTACCTTAACAGTATCATCATAAGATGAATAAAAATTATATATATATACGTCATAGCAAGACATGCATATATAGACCAAGGTATATAAATAATATCATAATTATACTAAACATTTATTATTCATAAAATTCACACGCGACTATACAATTAAGTCGAAAGGTTGTGACGAAATAAATGAAAAAATTAGTTGTTAAAAATATAATAGTAATTAGGAATACATTTCACTAAAAAAACAATTGTTTTCCTACTGTCAAATTAATAGATAGTTTTATCGCATTGGTACGATTGTTCAAAAAAAAAAAAAACAATTCTTCGTACACTTGTTTTATATATATCCTTGTGAAGTATGTTAATCAATGCAAGATATGTAACAAACTTTTACAGAATTTTTAAATTTAGCGTTAGACCTGGTAGTATGAGTTATGGTATATTTAATGACTCATAATCTGAAACAGGGATTATAATTATCTGTTCGTTGTCAGATATTCATTGGAAGGTTCAATTCAAATAGTCAATAGTACGAATGAAAATATATACCAATTGGACCAAAGAGCTCTCCAAGACATTATACTTCTTAATTTAAAGTAATTTAATAAGTTAGTTACTTTAGTTTTAAAAGCCAGGAGAACGATACTAATACATGGTGTATACGGTATATAAATAAGATCCATTATATTTAATTTGTTAATTAAATTTAAAAATCTGGAAGAGTGATACTACATGGTGTATTTCAATGAGATTCCGGATTTTCAATGAGATTCTGGATAAAGGGGTGTAAAGACGTACTTCCTGCACCCTGTGATTCTAGACTGGTAAGTGATCTACGTCTCGATATGCGTTTCCATGGCCCGAATTTCGGACGTCATCGCAAGACATACATACATAGACCAAGACAGTTGATGAATTTGTTAGAAATTAATATACACTTACATAATACTTCTAGTGTCGTAGCCTGTAAAAGTGGCGCCTCCAGCCTCTTTCTCAGAACTTCGTTGATTCCCTTGCAGAAGAACTCTCCCTTGTGGTCGTATCGTGATGCAACCAGGACTAGAGAACTGGCAGTCCTGTAAGTGCCGTCACTCATTAGATCGGTCGCGGTCATCGGCTGAGGTTCAATCACTTCTGACCTGTTGTACCATGTGATGTTGGCTGACGGACGAGCTCCTTCCACTGTACAAGTCAGAGAAACCATTTCACCAGCCACGACTGGAGTGGTCGGCCCTCGCACGTTTAGCGAGGCTGGTCGTACTATAATAGAGATTAAACGTTAATTCCATTACATAAATAGATTCATGTCATAAATACACGCATAATTATGTCATGTGGTGGTGTTTTGAATAACTAAGATGTGCACAAGAACATTTTTTTTTTAAATTTTGAACTAAAAATCGAGTTTTTTAACAATAGGTCTTTGATTTGTGCTTAAAACCACTTCAATGTGAAAATATCTAATTAAGCTAACTATCAATAATCTAATTTAGATCACTTAGCCAATAAGCATGTTTTTCAATAACGTTATCTCAAATTCTAATTTGTCTAGGAAGACCATTTCTGTTGAAAATTGTTTCTGAAATTATTATCCATGTTTTAATCCTTAAATTGTAAGTATGGACAGTATTTTTTCAATATTTTAACCAATACAGCAAAAAATAAATCAGGATTTTTTCAGGGATTTTAATATTAAAAACCAACTAAAAATTCATTTTTACACTAACTCTGATTACGAGTCAAAAGATCCACAATATTCCATAGATTGTAATGATCAAAAAATTATAATAGTTTATTTCAATTCTGAGTTGTCATTGTTTGAACAAAGATTCATATTTCAAAAATAGAGTTCTTCAGAAACTGAGTTCAAAGTTTTGGAAACATGTTTCTACATGGTGACAGTACCTTACAATAAACCCATGTAACTTGAATTTTTGAAAGATCTTGAAATCACACTTAAAATCTAAAGAGTTACTCTTCAAAATATTTTACATTTTGAAGCAATAAACAAATTGATATCTTAGTTTATTTTTGTGATTTCTAGTGTACATACGTACTTTAAATTAAGTGTCCTTCAGCCGAATATGTATTATGCCCCTTAATGCTACTTAATGATTTTCTCTTCAGCTGCTTTTAATAAGGATAAATTAGCTTTGTTACAGTAAGACATCGTTAATCTGAAGGAAACAATAATGTGAAATCAATGACTTTCTCTTCAGTTGCCTTTTGGGGTTGTAAATTAGATTTTCCTTACGTTAAATAAGACAAATTTTTATTCTGAATGAATAACGACTAATCTAGGACTTACTATTCATCAATTTTAAATAAAAGTAAATAATTTTAATTAATGCAATAAAGCAAACAATCTGCAGTTCAGATTATCAATGAAAATAACGAAACATTTTTGAGGAAGCACGTTTAAAGCTCATTCACACAACTTCAGCTAAATTATACATAAAAAACTGACAAGAATAAATTTAAATGCAATGAGAAAAGTATTTAAGAGTATTTAACTTATTTTAAAATTGTATGGTTGATTCACAATTCTTCTGATATAGAGTTTACAGAACCCAAATATAACCTTACTGATGATGCTCATGTGTACTGTATTTTACTAATTTTAATATCTTAATTAGTACGTATGATAATATTTTTGCATACTATAACATGTATTTATACATTCTTTAGCCATAAGCAATCGCTTATCATACGAAATAGCTTTGTTCTAGAATGATTTCGTAGTTACATTCCAAAAATCTTATTACGAAAGGAAGGAATGCTGTAAAACATTTATTGTGCAAATTATTAATTTACTTTTGTAAGCACGGAAACACAGCCCTCAAAACCATTGAGGACTTCGCTTCTGTGAGTTAATACATGATGAAAACATAATGGATATATTATATACAGTACTTTTTCATTATGTATAGTTGTTAGGTATTATTTGAAAATGTTTTAAATTTATGGATTAATTTGTGTTTGTAATAGAAGGTAAGGAATAACTATTGAAAACAAATTGCACAAGAAACTTTAGATTTCACTCGTAACACTTAATTGTAGCTTTTCAAAACAGCCCACGAAAACGTTTTAATATATTTAATATTTAATCCTACACAGCAATATTAAACTGAAAAATGTACTTACTGTTGTATTATGTATAATTGATATGTATAATTTGAAAATATTTAAAATTGATAGATTAATTTGTGTTTGTAATAAAAAGTAAGAAATAACTATTGAAAACAAATTGCACAAGAAACTTTAGATTTCACTCGTAACACTTAATTGTAGCTTTTCAAAACAGTCGACGAAAACGTTTTAATATATTTAATATTTAATCCTACACAGCAATATTAATCTGAAAAATTTACTTACTTTTGTATTATGTATAATTGATATGTATAATTTGAAAATATTTAAAATTGATAGATTAATTTGTGTTTGTAATAAAAAGTAAGGAATAACTATTGAAAACAAATTGCACAAAAAACTTTAGACTTCACTCGCAATAATTAATTGTAGCTTTTGATAACAGTCCACGAAATCGTTTTATTATATTAAATATTTAATCCTACACAGCAATATTAATCTGAAAAATGTTCACTCTAATATATTTCCCTATGTCATTTCACAGAAAAAAATTACACCAAATACCAACTGTTACTACTAATAAATCTACAAGTCTCCAATTTTTTCTGTGCAATGGTAGTCAAACGTTATCCTTCATTTCAATACCAAGTTAATAAATATTTTCAAATGAAATACTTTATGCAGTAATGGGAAGGACAGGAACACGCGTAATGCATTTTCAAACTATGCCGCTCCAGAGCGAAATTAAAGATGGAAGAAAAATTTAATCAAAATTTGCATAGATATTTTCTTTCGTCGCTCAAATCTCTTCACCCTAACGATTCCCGGACAGAAAATGACTTCCCATCTTACATCTGTCAATCTCTAGAAGTAATGTCTTTTTTTAATATAGCGCGCAAGGTAATAGAGTCGGTACGACCCATTCTCATTTCTGTCCAGGTCTTTTTTACCACGCAGAATCAAACCTTCTTTTGGATCCCACCAATCGATATATATGGGATTTTTACCACTTGAGAATGTCAAAATCAGGAAGTAAAGGCAGGTGGGGAAAAAAGCAGAAGAAACTTTCTCAGAAGAGCCAATGTTTTAGGTCTTTGCCGGAGGCTTTGTCAAAATGGCTTAGCGTTCCTGTACTAGACAACCGGGATTCCCTGCCTCCATGGATTCTCAATCCTTTTTTACGATAAAATGAGATTCTCGGGCACTTGCTGCTGCAGTGAGTTTTTTGGTAAAGTCTTGTTAACTAGAATTCGATTCTGGAAGTCCTAAGGTCATGGCGTAGACTTTCGGAATGCTGCGATCAAATGAGAGATAAAAGGGCTCAAATTTGTAGTGAAAAACAATGATCCGAAGTGTTTCTCAACTTTATGGATCAAAAGTTTGTACGATGTTATGTCTTCAACGAGATCTTTTTATTGGAAACACATGATTTGGATTGTAACACGGAATATGTTTGAGATGAGAGTTCTGATATGTTTGTGTGAATTACACCGGCCATTGTATGGCTGATAATTTTGTATTCATTTTATTTTTATTCGATTCTGGAAGTCCCAAGGTGATGGCGTAGACTTTTGGAATGCTACGATCAAATGAGAGATAAAATGGCTCAAATTTGTAGCGAAAAACAATGATCCGAAGTGTTTCTCAACTTTATGGATCAAAAGTTTGTACGATGTTATGTCTTCAATGATATCATTTTATTGGAAACACATGATTTGGATTGTAACACGGAATAGGTTTGAGATGAGAGTTTTGATATGTTTAAATTACACCGGCCATTGTATGACTGATAATTTTTTATTCGTAATGTTTTTATTGCATTGTAAATCAGCAAGTACATTCCCATAAGGTAAAACAAAAAGTTAGTTCACAAACTGGTAATGAAATATACATGTAGCGATGAAACCTTAATCAAATTGCAGTAAAATTTTAAAACTTCATAATATGACGAATAAAAATAAACCATGTAAAAAATGGTCAGTTTGTATTTCAGTCGAGCAAAACGTCCACCATCATCAAGGCAGAAGTGACTGTGGTATTCTTATGATGTTGGTTTTAAAGTCATAAATCTTCCGAGATCGGACTTTGGGAACCTCCGTGGTGTCCAAGCTAATCAGAATATTACATCGGAAGATTATATTTAATCGACACGGGAATTTTTACCGTGGGGTCCACGATTCAAAACTAAAATCAGTAAGGAAACGAATGGCGCACACACAGAATTAGAAAAAAAAAGGTCTCGACAGCACACTGACTTAAACAATATTGTCATATTGGACCCTCATATGTGCAATGCACTAAATATCGTTAGACACTTTCTTAGAATGTTGTTAGGAAATAGTTCCAGAAGTGTACTAAAGACCGTGTTATAATAATTGTTGCCGATAATTTACTGATATTATGGATTTCCGAAATTTGTATTATTTTACTATAGTCCCATCTATCTAACATTTCCTGGAAAGTAAATTGGGTCACATTGAAGTAAATACTCGATCCTCTTCCCTATTGTATTCACCTATATTCAAACATCTACGTGAGCTTAATACATATAATATGTACAATTATATATGAGCAATTCCTTATTTATTTCCCCAGATTCCGAAATTTGTATTATTTTACTATAGTCCCATCTATCTAACATTTCCTGGAAAGTAAATTGGGTCACATTGAAGTAAATACTCGATCCTATTCCCTATTGTATTCACCTATATTCAAACATCTACGTGAGCTTAATACATATAATATACACATATTCCCTATTGTATTCACCTATATTCAAACATCTACGTGAGCTTAATACATATAATATACACATATTCCCTATTGTATTCACCTATATTCAAACATCTACGTGAGCTTAATACATATAATATGTATAATTATATATGAGCAATTCCTTATTTATTTCCCCAGATTCTTAGTGCAATAGTACTTTAATACACATGAGTTACTTTTCTCAACAGGATTATGACGATCTGATGGGAATATATAAGTTGACGTTGTATGTCATGACTATAAGGCAGTTTGCCCCAATATGGGAATCAAGTCATAACAATCAACCCAACCAAACCACTGATGGAAATCTATGCTCTACTTATAATACACAGTTGGCTTAGGTTTCATTTAATAACAAATCAATTTGCAATAGAAATACCTTTCAAAGTCATTATTGAATATGAAGCATGAAAATTGGTGATTTTGTAAAATATTGTAAGAGTATTATCTATCTGAAATAAATGGAATGCGTTAAAATCGTAATGTCATCTGGTTTATTCCTGTATCGGATCGAAACGAGGGAAAGTTTGAAAGATTGAAATCATCCATTGAAAGAATTAAACCCTTCTGATGGTTTGAACTACTAGGTTTATCGTCATTAGTAAGACAGACCAGATCCATGTTGGACTAGAAATTTCGTCAATCAAGACCCAGTCACCTCTCGTCATTATAAAAAGTATGACTACATCCTAGTGTCGTCGTTGTTAAAACATCGGCAATATTTTGATGACGAGATATCTCGTAATTACAAAAATTTGTCCGATCGTTACGGACAATATATCTCGTAGAAACAAATGGGAGGATTAAATACATTTAAAAAGTTTATCTTAAAATTAATTTGAAATATTAATACGTATTAACGTTTTGAAGGACAGTTGTTTACGTTAACGTTAGGGCTCCCTGCAACGTTTTAATAAACGTTTTTCATTTCGATTCTTATTATGTAAAAAGGTATCCGAAATGTGCTCCAAATAGAACTGTTATTAAATTTTATAAAACCTTTCCACGAATGTATAGATAATAAAAAGCTCGGAAATTTCAAGAAATATGTTACTAATGTCAAACAATACTACACTACCAATCCATTAAATTTTTAAGAAGTCTTTCAGTGATATTAAATTCCTAAATTAATTTATTTATTGAAAATTAAATATCATTATATTCAATTTAACTACCGATTTTTATGACTACCATGAATTATTTTCGTCGCATTCACCGATTAGTAAAAGCAGTTATATTATTATCGGTTTTAATCATTAAGTATGTTACAACGAAATGCATTAAAGAACTACACTAAGTAAGGCTTGGGTCGTACACTTAACACAATTACTTAAACGAAAAACCTATGCATTTTTAATCTAAACATGCTTTACAGGTGCGTTACGTGATTAAAATTAAGGATATATTTTCACGAAATTAATCTAGAAAATGAGTTTTAAGTCTCAAATAGATAAGAACTGGGCTCACCCTAGATTTTATTGAATTAAAATATTATTTCGATTCTATAAAACTGATATGTTAAAAGCATTTCTGACGAAGCAAACGACCATTTTTATAAATAACGATAAATAAACGAATTATGTATCACTTGAATAAAGGTACCATTCCAAAACGTTAAAAAGGCGGCCTTTTTTCGATTTTTCCTTCTGAGCTTCAATTCTTATTTTTTAAACTTTTCTTCCACTCTTTTTATTTTGCCCTGGGGAATTGTTCCGATCAGTGTTTCAAACCGCACATACCCAAGGGATATGTAAAGGCTTTTTTATTTACTTTTTTTCATTCATTTTTAATTTCGTGATCTCAAAGAAAATTGCACGAAGAAATTCTATTGTTTAAAGTTTCTGATTCTGCCATTAAAAATTCATTTTTAAATCAACTTTGCTTCTAACTCGAGTGCAGCCGCATTTCAAATTAATTTTAGAAGTTGATTATTTTTTGGGGGGGGGATTGGGTTTGAGTTTGCGCACATATGCTGTCGGCCATGTTGAGCAAAACATTTTTCTACTTCTAATACAGTTGTATACAAATGTACTTCTAAAGAAACAGCAGTGGCTAACTAGCATAATTTCTTATAAATCATTATTAGTTAATGTTATAAAGTGAAGTAATTAATTAAAAAGTAGTTTTATTATATTAGTATTTATAAAGGGTGGTTTTCATGGCTATATTGTTTACGCACTATTTATAGTTCAAAGCATATTCAAATTTGAGACCAAAAATGAAGAAAGTGTGGGCCGTATTTTATCAGAAATGTTATATACAGTTTGCATACTAGTATAGCATAATAGTATAGTACATTACAATCACACTCATTTTCATAAACATGTTGTAAAGTTTTAGACTTGCAAAAAAATAAATTATTAATGTATATAGTAAAAAATTCAAAAGTCAGTTTAAGTATAACATTTAAAATAAAACATTATTAAATAATTTGTTTGTTTTTTTAATATTTATTTTAATTTCATTTGCTGATAAATGGTCTTCACACTTGCTTGACTAATACATAAGTACAGTGGTAACTGTACGTAGGTAGCTTTGAATAAACTTTGAACTGATACAACACAATGGGCAATTGGCGACGGTCCGGGATCAATCCAGAAGGGAATAGTGCTAGGATATTAATGATATTTTCTGACTAAGTCGCCCTTGACACAATGCATAAAATATCTGCTTAAATCTAATAAAAATATGCACCGTATTCTTGAAAGAAATTGGAAGCTCGGAACGATATGTGTTTTAATATTCGATTTATTAATAATAAATTTACTATTCATATTCGAATAATAGTAATTGAGGCTGCAGATGATTTCACTAAAGCAGTCAGGCCTCTGATCAACGACACTCCAATCGTCATATCCTTTAATGATGCTAATATCGTGGTGAACATAATAGATACATCAAATAACAAGCCATAAAATCCATAAATTAAATGTGAATTGAGCAATCACTAGACTTTTTATAAAATTACAACTGGGTGTCTTGGAGAGGGAGCAAAAATCAAATTGCAGAAATTGCCCTAACTTTACACATTGCAACATGCTAAGCCATTCCGTAGACTTTGAAGAAGGTCCTAGAGAATAGTTGTATTCTAATGGTAATTCCACAAATAGTTAAATGGTGTTATCATGGTTCAGTATGCATACTATAATACACGACATCATTGAACAATCACATATAATCTCCCTTAAGGGTACCTAGCTTCTTAAAAATGACAAAAATACACAAAATTTTCTTGTTGCTTAAAAAGTTGTCATATTGTTTAACATGTTGTCCTAGACAATCCAACCTATTGCTGTATTTTTTTAAAGTTATAAGGAGTTTTGTGAGTGCGATTACAGTGCTTCAAACCCAAAACTAACTGAAAAACCGATCTGACCGAACTCACCTCATTACCTCGATAGTTATTTTCGATTAAATAAATTAAATAGCTTAGAAGAAGATGAAACTTTTCTTTGTAACTGTTACCGATATTAATGCTTGTCAATTGTTAACAAAAAAGAAGGCTCTAGTTTTGTTTTAATGTTTGATATTTGTTATTCTGTTGTTTCCTTTTCTGTTTATACGTTATTATTAATTATACCTAAACATAAACGACAGAGCTATGATTATAAAGGTAAGGTTCCCCCCCCCCGATATACAACTTTACTTTCGGATGGGGATGCCAAAACATTTCATAATTTGTCTGGTGTTTCATAATTTGTTTGTCGTGATATCAGTATAAAAAATGGAATGTGTCAATCACATTAGTAAACGTTTGGGAACACAGTTGAGAGCTGCAGCAAAAACTTTGAAAACTCGTGGTATAACATTGGGTGGAAAATCTCGTGGCAGTTTATCTGAATATGACTATAAAAAATTAACTCGTTATTATTAAAATGCAATGTTAGCAAATGAAGCTGATAATAATGCCATGAAACTGCCACATATGCTACTATTTACCATAACGTATCACCAGACAAGGAAACACAGACCTTCATGTGTCCCGAGGGTTCCAATTCATGTTGCTTTTACCAGTCTGCGAAAGCCAAACATTTTCACCGGGTTCTTAAAATTGAAAGTTGGGACACCAATTAAAGATGAACATTTGATAAAGATTTTGCCAATCAAACTATTAGAACGATGTTCAAGGTGCATGAAGCAAAATGCAAATTAAAGTCTAGACAGCATGTCAAGTGTCCAAAGGAGAATATTGTGGCAAAAAAAACGTGGCGAAATGGCCACATCAGAAGCAGTTTGTGAGTATAATATACGGTTACTTTCAACTATTCAACACATTCAAAAAGCTGCTGGGATTACGTTAGGATCTGATAAAAAAACATGGACAAATAATTGATGCTCGAAAGAATCATCATCGAATGAACCGTTTAAATGCCATATTCCAAATTGCTCTAAAGTTAGTGAAAGAAAGGAATCAAACAAAGGAATTGATTTTAAAAAAAATTATCACTTATGATCCATGGAAGTTTTAAACTTCACGCATATGAAGAAAGCAGCTATAGTAAAAATTTCAATCATTTTTATTTCTAATTTTTTAGCAAAATTTTAATTTTAAAACAATTAACTGCTTTTGCTTCACTTTTTGTATACATCTTACAATTGAAAATGCAAAGGCTTTTTTTAATTTTTAATCAATCGACTTCAAATTTTTTGTACATTGTATATAGAATTTTAGTATGAAATACAGGTATGTACTTGTAATTATTGTGATTATAATTTTTTTTAATGTAAATGTGCAGTAAAGTGGCGTTTATTGTGATATTTTACGTAGCGTTTCAGGTTTTATTTTTTATCTCAAGTTCTCTCTTTTTAATGTATTTTCAATTCCATACCTGTAAAATTATATTATAGTTAAATGAATATTATAAATAAAATCAAGCTTAAATCATAAAAATTACAAAAAGAAGATACACTTTAAAAATTCTTGAATTTTTCAAACTTTTATTTATTTAAAAAATTTGTAACACATTTTGAAGAAAATTGATGGTTTAAATTTTTATGTACACTTCTCTGGCATAGGAAACTAAAAAAGGTTTGTCCAAAAGTGTTGTCAGTAAGAAAAAATCTTTTTTAAGAACAATGTAAAAATCAATTTAATAAAACCATTAGATATACTTTCTTTATATTAAGCTCAGTCTCTACTCAAAATAATTTGAATTATTATTCACAAAATATATGATTGTATTTAAAGTAAGCGAATCATGGGGTTTCCGGGTATCAATAAAATATATAAATTACGCTTTTCATGCTGTTTGCATAAATGTTCGAAATGTTAACGAGAAAGATGTTTCCTTTTCATTAATTTTTATAGCTATTAAAATAAATTTTATAAAACTTTATGCGATACGATCATTAACAATCTATATGATTATAATTTTTTCCTTTAATCATTTTTGACCTGAGGTGTTGACCTCATCAACTGACCGTGTTTTAACATTATAAGATGTTCGGGATTGATCTCGGAATGCCACAAATAATCCGTTGTTTTCCTCCAGTGTTATATTAATTGGTATATATAGGGTGACCTGTAAAGTTCCTTTAAGTCCTTTAATTTTGAAACCGAGTCTCGTAGAGTCAATGTAGTAACGAGTACCTACAGTTAAGTGACCATGCTGAATTCATTGAGACAGCTTACAGAGCACCTAGCAGCGAATTAAGGAACTTAAGAAAAATAATTCGAAAACTAAAGGAGATTGACCAAAAAGTTTAATTAGAAAAATGTACGCAACACAAAAATAAAGGCACACAAAATAAATTTCATGGAGTTATCTGTAAAACTGGCGGAGATATTCTCGATTGAAATTTGAACTATTCCATGTGTTGAAATAGGGGCCGTCCTGAAATTGAAACACGTGTTCTCCGGTGTTATCATTCAGTTTTTCTGTGTTAAGCAACGACGAATTAAAATTCAAACAAAGTAATAAAAAGATAATTAAAAAAAAGATATGAAAAAATCACCCTGGAAAATAAAAAATACTAACGATCCGAAATCACAACTAAAATACAAGATTTTAAACCTCTCGGCCATACAGCCAGAACGAAGATTTACTATTTAATAATTTTATCCTGATAAACTTCGTAGGCCGTGGTAAACCGATTGATGACGGACTGCCAACCTGAGGGTTGTGAGTTTGACCCTCGTCTGTGCAATCCAAATACCGACGGGTAAAAACGGGGCTGGTGCGCGCAAAATCCGCCGTGGCCTCTTAAGTTCTCGCGTTAGTGTGATGTGGAATTGCAGAGATTGGGATGCAGCTCAGGCGTTACTGCGCCATCTGACCGTGGTTCCAAATTACGCAGTGTGTCCTCGGATCTTGCATTCAAGATTGATCCCGCGCCGTTACCAATAGAGGCAACATCAGTCTCTGTTGAGCGCAGTTTTTCAATGTTAAAGAAATTACTGGCCAATGATCTTCCGTATTTAATGTTGTATTATAATATTGTTGTACATGACTAAAATTATTACTAAATTTTGAAATTTGTCATTGTTTACGAATAATTTATTTTAGATTTTAGTGTATCAAAAATAAATGCAGCTTTATTTCCATAAATGCAACTAGAGGGAATGATAAATGTAACTTTTTCCAGTTTTACTGCAACAAAAAAGTCCAAAAAAGTCTGCCCTAGTCATCACCCTTTACGTATCATATAAAAACCGCACGAGCCGGTGTTCTTACTTCATACCGTACGCTGTGAGGAAATGGCGACTTTCACTAATAGTCAAGTATTGTGAGATGGTTCTTCTCTATGGCGAATGCCAACGCAATGCAGTCCAGACTACACGGACTTATTCCATTCGTTTTCCAAATGGTCGACATCCAACTTCGGCAACCATTGGAAAAGTTGTTCGACGTCTAAGAGACAGGCAGCACTAGAAGTCAACCTTATTCGGGCAGACCAGGTATGCCTAGTAGAATACCAGAAGAAGACATACTGGCGTACGCTTTAGCCCATCCTTACAGCAGTTTTAGACAAATCAGCAACCAGACTGGCTTAGTACAAAAGCAATGGTGCACATACCTACCATGCAATTCCGCCACAATAACTATTACCGGGAGACTAACAGCGACGTTTTGACTGGTGTAATTGGGCATTGTACGAATTGGAGATTTGGCCAGAATTTTTTTCCAACATATTATGGTCGGACAAGGATAAATTTCACCGAAACGCGATGCTGAATCGACACCACACCCATTTCTGGGCACTAGAAAATCCTTCATGGGCAGTTTTCGTCAGACAGCAGGTGCAGTGCACCATGAATGTGTAGTGCGGTATGTGGAAGGACCGTCTAATATTACCAGTGTTCTATGATGGCTTGCTAAATGGACCGAAATACCTCCAGCTGTTACAGAATGTGTTATCTGACATTATAGATGATATTCTTCTGGCGTCCCCTGTGGTTCCAACATGATGGCACCCCGCCGCATAAACCCCACGCAGTGCGACAGTTTCTTAAGAACAGATTCGGCCAACAGGTAATCGGCTACGTCGTCTGAGTTGAATGGCCTCCATGATCACCAGATTTTATCCCACTCGATTTCTTCCTCTGGGGTTACATCAAAGATCGAGTATATGCAAGTCCGTTGACAAGTTTTCTGGATCTGCGGTAGCGTATCATCGATAACTGCGCTACTGTCACACCACAGATGATAAAAGGAATGTGCATGCCGGCGTGCTTGATCCAATACAAATGTGTATTGTAGCCGATGATAACCTTTTTTAACACTGGTTTTGTTTAGCAATAAATTTCTTGCTGTTGCTCATCTGTGTCTTTTACTTTTCCAAAGTGCCACACTAAATAACGCGCATTTGTTTCTGACATATTCGCATCTCACTCAAAGTTTATCAGGATAAAATTATTAAGGTATCCGGACACGTTGAAGGTCGTTATTTTTTTTAATGTGATATAGAAACATTTTGATGATATTTTTATGTTTAGTTTTATTGAAAAATAGCATTGGGCTATAAATATTTAAATTATATATTAATAATTTTGTAAAACCTATAAATATGTATGAAAATTTAAGGAAATTTATGAAAAACTTCAATTGTGCTACAGAAAAATCTATTCAATTAATTTGAAAAGTAATGCTTCCAAAATAAACTACATGCAATTGTCTAGTGAATGAACTACAATCAAAAATATATTTAAAAAAACAAAAATTCGACAAGCGATCGAAAAATGAATGCAAGATTTGTGACAGTTTTACAGTCAGACTTCTTAAATAAAGAGCCATAATTTAAAAACTCTTCAACTCATCATAATTATTATAGTTCATTCACTAGACAACATTATGAAAAACAAATTCACAAATTTTTACGAGAATCCATCAATAACTTTTTGTGTTATAATATTTGAAGTGAAGAAATAATGCAAAACTATTAATTTGGAGTAAAAGCAGTTTGAAGTGTATCGTTTGCTCTCTCCTTGCTTTTACTGTTTGCGTAAACAATTTTGTTCTTCACTTCTATTTCAAAATGTTCACACTATTTCCAAAAGAAAAACCATTTAAACACTTAAGAAACCTTTCTAAAATTATATTTGCAAAAAAAAGTAAGCTTTAAATTGAAATTTTTAAGGTTTTTGGTCTTTTTATGTCCACTTCCGATGGTTTCCAAACCTACTTCCGGTTTTTCCGCCTTGATTAAAATCGTAATATCTCTTCAACTAATTAACTTAGAGAAAAAATAAAATATTCTTTGGAAAGTCAAATAAATACTCTATCAAATAAGATCAAAAACTGCTTTTTGAATATTTGGTCAAAAATGACATTTTCAACGTGTTCGGATACCTTAAATAGTAAATCTTCGTTTGGTGGTTGTATAGCCGATAGGTTTTTAATCGTGTATTTTAGTTGTTGCGCAAAATTGTGATTTTACATCGTCATTTTTTTTTTCCGGAGAGCGTTTTTCAAAAAAAAATTTATAATATTTTTGTTTCACTTTTTTTGTTTGAATTTAAATTGGTCACTGCTTAACTCAGAAAACTGAATTATACCAGACAACACGTTTTTTAATTTCAGGTTGGCCCCTTTTTCAAGGCATGGAATAGTTCAAATTTCACTCGCGAATATCTCCGCCAGTTTTACAGATAACTCCATGAAATTTTGTCTGTGCCTTTATTAGTGTATTGCGTACATTTTTCTACTTGAACTTTTTAGTCAATCTCCTTTAGTTTGCGAATTATTTGTTTCAAGTTCCTTAATTCGCCGCTAGGAGCTCTGTAAGCTGTCTCAATAAATTCAGCATGGTCACTTTACTGTAGGTACACGTTTCTACATTTACCCTACGGTACGCGGTTTCAAAATTAAAATGCTAAAAAGGACTTTTCAGGTCACCCTGTATATACATTCCTTCAATTATTTTATTTTGAAACCATTCAAACTTTCATTATACAAACCAAATTAGTAATATTATTATTAAAGTATATTACATTTTTTCAAATCTGACAATACAAGTAGGTATAATTTTGATTGATTTATGCAAAGACAGTAATAATTACCTTTACATTTTGATCCTAAATGGGTTTTACGGATCTAATTTTTAAACACAAATTTTATGATAATTTGTAATAAAATAATAACTTTCATTATTTTACATACGGTTATTAAAAATCATGATATCTTTTGAAATTATGTTCTAACTTTTCAAATTCTAGAAATTAAACCGCTGAAATAAAATAGATCTTACAATTTAAATCATTTCACCATCTTCAAGGCATATTGTTTGAAAATCTGTAAGATACATCTCATTGAATGCTAAGGAAAATTAAACAACACTGTTAAAATTTGTACAAAAGGTGCAAGAATGTATGAACTTTTTAAATTATTGAATCCAATTAGGAATGGTAATGGTAATGGTAATTTTAATTAACGTCGTACTAGAGCAACACAACGGGCTATAGACGACGGTCCGGAATCAGTCCCTTAAGGGAAAGATTCGAGGACAACACCTCGTAATTTTGAACCACGGTCAGATGACGAAGCAACACCTGAGCTGGCACCCCACTCTCCAAATTTCCACGCCAACCCAACGTGAGGACTTTCGGCCACGACAGATTTAAGGTGCACCAGCCGCCTCTACACCATACGTTTACAAACATCCATGCCCGGACCCGGATTCGAACCAGGGACCTTCCGATCAAGAGGCTAACACCTTAACCACTATACCGGTTCCAATTAGGAAACATTAACAACATATGTTAATCCAGTGTAATAATTATATGCTTTCGAGAGTAGTTTTGTAAGATAAATTAATGATATTCATATTTAATATAGGATACATTATATAGGATACATATATAATATAGAGAATAATTTATGAAGGATAAATAAGTATAGGAATTGATACATTATTCATAACTACTCTCTTATGGAAATAGAAAGCTCATTTAAATCTTATATTTACATCTAAACACATGACGAAACAGTGAGTTTGTCTAATAAAATTACCTCTTTTCTCCTAGAATGTAAAATATATAAAAGCTGTTCAGTGTCGTTTTATCACTATCAGTTTCGTATACTAAAATCCCCTTTAACGTTGTTAGTCAATTTTTACGACCCATGTGCTTCGACTCAACCAGGAGCTATTTCGCTACTTACGCGTCAAATAAATCACATTATTCTCTGCGATAATTCAATTACCGTGCCTTTTTTCAAGGGGAGAGAATTTTGTCAAGTCCAGTAAATTACCGGACGTGTTTATGGGCAGATTTTTGGGAAATGATAAATTTTTGAAATATAAAAGAATTCTAAACAGTACTCATGCGTTATCGCTTGGCGATGCTGGTTCTATGAGGGATATAACAACAGTTCTTTGTATTTTAGAACGGCAGGCAAAGGAGATAAAGATAAAGTAATAGCTTTGCACCCTTAAAACTGCGTTATGATATCCTTTCAATCATAGACAGTAAATCACGAAATTTTTCCCGAATGCTTTATCTACTTCGAATAATAAAACTTCTTTACCCCACTAAATCACGTTTTATTTATGCCGATAAGAATTTATCTTCGACGTAAAGCTATCGACGGAGTTAGCTGTTTAGGGAACGCTATGATTAAAATGGGAAACTTTAAAAACAAGAATGTTCTGTGCAACTACGCAACTACCTTCAGTGGATGACGATATGTGCAAACTCGAAAGGAAAGTAGAAGTATGTGTACTTATGAATGATCAAGTACTTTGTGTCGTAGTCACGTATGCAATCGTACTATTTCCATTGTACTTTTCTTCCGATTTTTAATATTGTTTAACAATTCAAAATTCCTGGTGGTTGTACACAAGACATTGTTGTTGTTTCTCATGCCTACACTGGCAGACCAGAGGAGTGTCAGGCCCGTCGAAGACGGCAAGAGGCGAAGGGGTGCGCCTTCCTTGTTAGTGAGTCCCATTGGGAGGAAGTCCGACTTTGCTCTACATACATGGCACATCCGTTTTACAGGAAGGTCCCTTTCATACATCCATTCACTCACACATACCAATAACCCACTGATCAGGTACCCCCAGAGGTATTGATTTGGTATGGGAACATGGGGGACTTTGTGACCACGACCTATTAAACGCGCCCCAGTCACCATTAGTGAACACGACGGTCTTTAGCCAGGTCGAAACGCCAATCTCGCAATCATCAGAATTGCAGGCTCCGCCGAGGACAGAACCCACAACCCCTCTGATGCGAGCCCGACGCTCTACTGAATGAGCTACCGCGGCTCGCATAAGACATTTGTCCTCATTAACAAAACTGACCGAGAATTTGATGAGCGAGATATCTCGTCATTAAGAAATTGATCAGATCTTAATTTCTTAATCATCTAAAAATCGGCAATATCTTATTGACGAGGTTTGTCATCAGTTTAAAAATTGGTCAAATCTTGTTGAGAGAGGTATCTCGTGTAAGCCACTAGGAGGTACAAAATTTTTGAGAGTGTAGCAGTATGGATTTTCTGATATGCACAATTACTAAACTACTAGATAGATTGGTTTCAAAACCATCAGAAATATTTTACTGGTCGAAAGGATTAAATCTGATTTGAATTCATATACAGTAGTAGGAGATTGCAGGTTACATTACATACTTGGTTTTAAAAAAAACTTTATATACTTTTATGATCTAGTCAACATTTACACCATTGTTGAACAAGCTTCTAAATGTCTATTGTCCAATGTTAAAATCAACTCCGGATAGGAAGTTTCTCTAGTTGAAAAAATTATATTTTGCCGATTTTATCTATTACAGTTAATTGATTACGAAATTTCCCATAACCTTTCATCATGTTTTATCTATTTGGTACTAAAATAACTATCCCATACTTAATATTCACAGTTTATAGGCAAGTATTTGTTTACATTGGTCCTTGAAATTTCTGAAAGTTCAATTATGCAATGTAAAAATGTAAACTCAAGACTTCTATTTGGATAATTATACAAGGTAATTTAAAAGTTTTCTCCCGAGATGAAACATGTCTCTAAGAAAACGGATAAATAATTACACAATTCTGGGCTGCAATATCACATGCATATCTTTACATAAAATTTAATTACAAAATGCTGTACGGGGATTTTCAATGTTACCAAACAAATCAAATGGTCTACAAATATTTGGCATCTTTTGTCCAAATGCTCTAGCATCATACATTTGATCAGGTTTACCTTAAACTATTCCATTTTTGGCGATGTTTGACTTTTAGTGTAATTGGTATTGACAAATCATATAATACTTAAAAATTTATTATTTCAAATTGTTATTGACGCTGCTGAAAATGATTTCGTAAAACAAGGCAATTGAAGTCAAGTTCAGAATATGCACACAAAAAAAATGTATCACCGAAGAAATACTAGCATCCTCGCCTTCATTTTTCTTGACAGAAAATGCTTCTCTATGGTGACAGTTTAAAATAATACGACCGCAAACCATTTGAGAAAATTCTACATCGTTCCAAGAAACTGGTTAATGAAATACAATTTATTTAATATATATTTGTGAGAAATACGATGCATCAATAAATATTTGACGTTACGCAGATTAACATGTCGGTTGACCCACCATCCCACCATCCATTGACCTGTTCGTTGAAATCTTCTATAAATGTAAATGTATTAATTTTCAATGCATGTGTATTAAAGTGTGACTTTCACTTTGCATTTTTGATCTTCGCATCCAGCATATCGGAAATAAGCTAAAGTCTATTTTTTTTGTGTGTTACACTTCGCTGCGTGCATTTACGGCAAACGCCAAACGATTAACATGATCTCTCATTGGATAATGTGGTGACCACATACCATAAATTCAAATCTATTACGTTGCTAAGGGTCTGCAACTCAAAAAGTGCCGTTTTTCGCTAAGAAGTCAAAAGAGGAATCATTCAAAATGTGTTGAAGCTATGAAAATATTGTGAGGGATAGACTGTTACTGGAGACGGATGTATAAAGAGGTAGTTGTTGCGTTAAAATCATGATTCCTCAAATATATATTAAAACTGATTCACGCACACACAAGAAAACATAGCTGTTTTCGCTGCCTTTGCGAGAAAGAGGATTGGCCCGTTTCTACCTTGGTGAGAAACAATTTGTCTGGTGGTCACAATCCATCAATTGCTGCTTTAGCTTCTTTTTCCGTCGATGACAAATTGAAAATAGTAAGAATATAAAAATATTTAACAACAAAAAGTTGTTATATTTTAAAAGAGAAAAGTTTCACTAGCTGATGAAACGTAATCCACGTGCATATCGGTGCTTGTTATCGGGAAATGCAACAATGCCGCTATAAAAGTTATGCTTCTGTATGTGTCTGATTCAGTTTTTATATACATTTGAGGCATTATGATATTCACGAAACATCTACCTCCTTACTACCTTTTACAGTATTTTCATGAATATTATGTGTATTTTTATGGATTCCTCAACACACTGTGAATGCTTCTCTAAGAAAAACGGCAATTTTTTGAGTTGTAGACCTTTAACAGCGTGATATATTTGAACTTATGGTATGTGGTCACCTCACTATCCAATGAGATATCATGTAAATCGCCAAATGATACTACGTCAAAATGATATGAACACATAAAACTAAACATCGCCAACATTAAAATAGGTGCTAGGTTAGGTTGTATGTGGTAGTATCATACATGAGTTATTGATGCCTGGTTAATAATATGCTGCATGGAATGCAAATATGTAATTACATATGCGCAAGCACTTATAAATATATATTAACAAACAATTAACTTATCCTTCCACATTTTATTCATACAATATTAATTAAAAAACTTGAAATTGAGCCTTTATACTCTATGAAAAGTGTACTTCAATTCAAAGCAAACACATAGCATTCAGAAAGTAGGTAGTTGAATTTACGTCAAACTAGAGCAACAAAATGCGCTATTGTGACGCTCCGGGATTAATCCTTAATGGAAAGAGACAAGCGTAACGCCTCGTAAATTTGAACCATACTTTCGGAAAGCATAAAATTATAAATAGTACAAACACAGCTGATTTTACAAATCACAAAATTGGGATTTTAGTCAATTCAACATGATTCATATACTGTCTTCGAGATCCAAAAAGTTAGTATGCCATTATAAAATTATTTCTATGCAGTAAAGGAAATACATATTTACATGGAACTGAAAGGATAATTCCTTATAATTTTAAATGAAAATCCCCACAAAAAATGTATCATATTTGCTGTACTCATAAATTTTGCTTTACAGGATGGTGCATCAACCTCGCTTCCGGAAAAATAAGCACATATTTCAAATTATAACTGCACATTTTCTTGAGATGAGTAGTTAAGTTATATAAGGGTAATTAGGTAATAATTTATTTGACACGGGAAAATGGTAATATTTTACAGGTCGAGGCAAGCACAAAAACACTTGATATATACAGCCTGTATGTACATTTGCTATCAAACGAATTTGAAATTAGTAATTTTTTTTTATTGGTAGGATGTTGAGAGGAATGAATTGTCTAAATAGTTTAGGGCAAGTTATGAAGTGATCCTTAAAGAAAAGTATCATTTTTGTAAACAATAAATGTGTGGCGCAGATTCACCACATGATACAAGGTAGGCCATTCATAATCGTTCCAAAAAACTCAAAATTAACTTTTTGAGGTGAACATGTTTTTAAAAGTAGTACTGTGGGGATGCATGCAATATTGAGCGTTACAACTATTTGTCTGGTGATTTCAGAATTACAAGAAATGTCAAGGATATATGAAATAGCTTGGAGTAGACATATGATGTTTGTTCTCGACATCATTCAACGTTACGTTCGGACCGAGTACATAAACCTAATGAGTACATAGAGGGTAGTTTGCAATATGTCGAATTTCTCAAATGCTGGACGAACTTTGGGTCAGAGTAACTTGGGATTGCACAGCGTGGTGTCAATCAAATACTACCAAACTAATCAGAAATGAAATTTGGACAAAAACAATCTCTGACACAGCTTGAAGATTTAAAAATTCTTGAATATTCACTTTAAACAATCGTTTGAACTTTCTGGCTGCTTCATTTATTCAGAAATCCCACATCAGGGTCGAGTATTTGCTTCAAAACTTCAGTTTGTGTTCTCGACATAGCCTACCATTTTTGGATAAAACATTGTTGCAAATGGTAAGTATTTTAATTAACGTTGCACACTGGAACAACAAATCGGGATATTGGCGACGGTCCAGGATGAAACCTGAATGGAAACATCCTCGGACAGCACCACGCAATTTGAACCACGGACAGATAGCGAAGTCACAACTGATCTAGCTTGAAAGTGAAAATGAGCCACACTTTCATTCAATTAATACACAATTTTATTTATTAATCGCTTCACCCACTATCCTGGCGACCGTGGAGTGATTTGTTTTTTCCAATTCTTTATATAAATTAGGTATCGCCAGCTAGCGTTAATCGTTTCATCGACATCCAGATGGGGGAATCACCTATTCCATTTTGTATTCTTTGTATCACCTTCTCCTACACTGGCGTAATGTAGTTCTCTTTGAGTGTCGATTCAAAAGGAATTTCTTTACTTGTGTACTTCTTCAAAAAGGCTTTAAAATGTTCATTCTCCAACTTATAAAGAGCAATATTGGATTTCAACATTGCCTTGATCTTGATACATCTCGTTCTTCTCCGGAGATTGGGACACTGACTCAGAGTTTGACGCGATGAAAGGATGTTGGATATTCTTACCTATTTGCGCCGTTTCCACTTTTTGTTTGTGAGTCATATTTGATTTGAATTTGATTCCTTCGGAAAACCTTCCTTCCAAACGCGCTGAGCAATGTTCTTTAGAAAATTTTTTTTGTAAAAATGTTCAAAAAATAGGGGAAAATTGTCCATATATGCACAAAACATAAAAAAACAAACCAAATATGCAAATTCGTCCCAAATAAGCAAAATCTTGCAAAATAAATTCGGGCTTTTTTTGGTTGCAAATTGCTAAAAATCACTCACTACGGATTTCTATCAACAATAGAGACTAAAATAAGACTGAGCTCTAATTATAACAAACTATTATAGACACTGGAACAAGGTTAACATATCAGATGGTAAAAGATTAGATATCTTAAAAGGATTCTAGTTATACTACTTTGACAATCCAATTATTGTACGTGACAGGTAAAGTGAAGCGTGAATATATGCTGAGGAACATTATTCCTACGAATTGGATAATTGTTTTCTCGAGATACGAGCTAGTAGAGCAAGTAAGTTGATTCCAATTAAAGATTGCTGTAAGTAAAATATACCAAAGTTATAAAATCTTGACCTCACAACTTCTGTATCAGCAAAATTTATGTAAATCCATTACTTGAGAAGGACTGTCATGGATGGTTAGCATGTCACTGTGCTTGCAACATACGAGTTGTAGGTGGTGGAGTTTAGATTCCTGTAACTTACCCTGAGAGTATTTCTATCTTACATGTCACTGAAACCTTCCTGGTATGTTCGTCTATTGCTTCATAATATTATTGGCGTAGTGAAGCCAATAATGTCAGTTGGGCTATAAAACATCCATCTAAACATGGAGTTGTTGAATGTCTTGTGTTCTCATAGCTAGCTTAAGTCTTGTCGTTTTGACTAAAACCTCAAGCAACCAATACTACACATAATTAATCTATTAAACCAACATGTTATTGCGACTTTAATTTAACACACTCTTACATATTTATGTAGTTTGTTTGAGCTTCCATTTGGCTTGTTTCTCCTGTCGGTAGATTCGGAGATCAACAATAGAAGGATTACGATTCTGAAATTTGATCCAAACATTGATCATCGTGTACGTTCTAGATCAGCATGCAAAACGTGTTATGACCTCTAATGTCCTAACGTTGGCCTGGTGTGAACGATTATATAATGGAGTGCAATCTCGGGTATTGGCTTCGAAAGCGGAGTGTGGTTTAATACAACATGGTGCTTGCATCATCTCTTTTTTATCAGAATTGATCCCAGACCAACGGCAATGGATTGTTGAGTTGCTCTAGTTGCTGCTAGATGTTCCATTGATTCAACTACCTACAAAGCACAGAAATTTTGAGCCACGGTCAGATGTCGAAGTCAACACCCGACGTGGCACCTCATTTTCCAAACTTCAACACCACGCCAAACTAACATTCAGAAAATGTATTATTGTAGTAGTAGTAATATTAATTACATGGTTTCAAATTTGCTTTTAAATAACTAATATTACTCAGCATGTACTGAGCATTATTTATCGTTTTAACCCTCCTGATTGTCTTTATTCCAGTCAAAAGAACTCCCTGTAGTGGCTATCCTCAGATACAGAACCTGTGGCAAACTGTCACCAATTTTAGGCACGGAAAAACTTGTTTGGGACACTTGGATATTTATTTTCCCCTGGAGTAATGGGACAGGTTTGACTCGCCGTTTTATTCCATCATTCTGAAAACCTATCAGATCTTGATAGACGAGATATCCTTTAATTCACAAAATTGATCATATCTTGAACTCAATATCATTTCGAAACCACTTGGAGGTCTAACAACAATATTTGGCAAGCAACAAAAAATTGGACTTCATGATGTACGTTGTTCAATTTATAAAATAATATATTCTGTAAATATATTCATATATGACGCACATTAGACATTCATCGAGGTGCTACAAACCCCACTTTATCACTATTTGACGTTTATTCAGAGAAATGCACTCTTTAAAAGATTTTAATTTAATTATTCTGCTTCAAGCATAGATGATCAGCTTCTAGTGAGTATAAATTAAATATCCATCTTTTAAGTCTTGGCTATAAACGGAGTTGATTAATTTAGAGGAGAATCAGAATACGTGAATAGTTGAGGGTATGTTTGTTCAAGATATAGGTAGTACTTACAATGTGCTCTAATCAATATTATTCTGTTTTAGATTATGTAAATGTTTACTGCGTGCGTTTAATTTCAGTTTCAATGTGTCCCTAATTTAATAAGACTGTTATTCTTCAAATTACTCTTAAGATAAGACTGGGTGATTGGATCACAAAATGTAATCTATTACATTTTAGGTACTGTTTCATGTAATAAGGATATCATGTCTGTTTCGTTCATAACACCATGTTTCTGGAACTAATGCTTTTCAGTCGTCTAAAATGTACCGAATTAATGCATGTAAACCAACTCGAACTCTTGATTTGTGAAAGAACGTGTGAAGCAAAATGAAATCTACGAGTAGCCATGAAACAGTAATAGGTTTCGCCCCGCAATATGAAAAGTGTTTACCATATGACAAAAGACCTTCCACTTCAGATGAGGATTAGAGACAGATACATTTTCTTATAATATTTATTATCAAAAAATATGTGAAAAAAATTTATATTTTACAAATTGCCGAGAAGAAATATTTAAAATCCAGCCAAGCTGGATAAAAACATTCCATAATCTAAAATAAGAGACAGTTACCACAGCTGCATTACTTAGAGAAAACAATTAATAATTCCAAGGGCTAATGAACTATGATAATTATTTACCTTAAATTGTATTGTTATTATTTTCAAGATGTTTTTTAAATTACGATTTTGTGAAACACTATTTAAACTAAGCACATTAAAATTATTGTAACTTCGGAAAAGAAATGTTTGAAAATTGTCAAATGTTGTTCCATTCTACAATCAGCAGGTATCGTTATGGTAATATGTCCGCAGACATAATCCAAGACATCTCTTTGAATTTTGGAGGAATAAAAAGTGATGAGTGGCAGAAATATTTTAAAGATAAAACTATGAAACCTGCGTAGAAAAATGAAATTGAAACAAAACACAGTTCATAGTCGATACATATTATGTAAAACAGCCAAAAGCTCTTACCCCTTAAATCGCCAAGATCGAACATTGCTTAGAAATTTGAACCACGATCAGATGACGAGGTCAACATCTGAGATGGCAACATGTCTTCCAAACTTCAACACTACGCCAAATATACATTCAGAAACAGTAGTAGTGGCTAGTATTTACTCAATGGTTTCATACTTTAAAATAACTAACCTTACTTAGCATGTACTACGAATTTTTGGTCGTTAGCATTTTTGCAGACTCCTCTCCTACACAGTACATGGGCAAATATGGACCTTGCCCGTCCAAAAAAACACACAAAGCCAACCATTCTATACAGTACAAAATTCAAAAACGGAGTCACGTCAATATCCGAGCGATTTGTACATGTCCCCCGATGACTACACATACTTTATACTGTCGTGTTTCTTGTCCCAAGTGAACATAGTTTTCACTACTTGTACGACCATTTTATTCTTGTACTCATCATTGTGAGACAAATACTGTGTAAATTCTTTCAAACATTGGCATTATCAACTATGCGTTTCATATTTTGGGCCCTCCAAGCATTTTTGACAAGTTATCTCCTCCATCAAAATCTGACTAATTTTGGTAATGAAGAGATACATCGTTATCAAGATATAGACGATTTTTTTCAAGATGACGAGATCAAGATCTGATCAGTTTTCTTCTAATGAAGAAATATCATCCATCAAGATCATGAATCACCACACACACACACACACACACACACAGTAGTGTTAAAATAAAAATAAACAACTAAATACAAAACAAATCAGATGGAAAATTAAGCACGAATCAGAAGAAATACGAAGCGAAAGCCCTGTAATAATTTTCTAATAACATTCCTGAGAAAGCAATTTATCGCGGTAAAACCAATTCACAGCAAATCTAATAACGCAAGTTTACTTCTTCACATAGCTCAAAACCTAACAAAAAAACTCTCGCACTTTGGGTACGTCCCCTGAGGGCAGTACACAATTTGCATTGTTACGTTGGCGACCGCCAAGTGAGCATAATCTTGATTATTTCTACGACTTCATTTAATGCCCCGTAGTAGGAACTAAGAGGCACTCTAGCTTACTAACGCGGGCTAATGACATTACCTCTTTAACACATGTTTTCTTAACTGCATCAGAAGAGCGTCCGCTGCAGCATTTCTGATTATTGCAGGGCACGAAACTGTAGGAATCTGTCTCCAGAGAGTTCCGAGAGAGAGAAGAATGGAAGAAAAAAAACCGTGTTTCCGTTAATTCATTTATAAATCTCAGAGAATACTTTTCGGAAAGCATATTCCGCCCGGAGAAAATGCACTTTAATTTCCGAGGTGTCGCCATTCCCTTGAAATGTAATTGACAGTGAAGTTGGTGTGCTGCATAACTTCGAGGTTGCGCTGGATCGACAGTGGCAGAAGGGGAATCTGATTACTACCAGGAAATCTTATTTCGCGTTCGTAAAGTTTCAACCGCATGCGGAAAGAAATAGAGCATTATTATGTATTATTTTCGTGAGATGGACTTGCGATTCCTGCAATGGAAAATAATAAGTAGCACTTTGTTCCAAAAAAGGTATTCTCTTGTGCGAAAATTGCAAGTTGAGATAATGTCTTAAGTAAATTAGTCGTACAAACAATGCAAGAAAACAGGATGTTATTATGTATTGTTTTCTTGAGATGTGTTGCGATGCCTGTAGTGGAAAATAATAAGTTACAATCAGTTCTGAAGAAGTATTATCTCTTAGTAGTAAATAAATTAGTCCTACAAACTTTGCAAGGAAATATGGGTTGAATATGTATTGTTTTTTTAAGATGGCGCGTTACGATTTCTGTAAGAATAAGTATTATTTTTTTCGAACAAGTATTTTATCTTGTGTGGAAATCGTAAATTGAGTGAATGTCTAAATAAATTAGTCCTACAAACTATGGAAGGAAATATGGGTTTAATATATATTGTTTTTTTAAGATGGCGCGTTACGATTCCTGTAAGAATAATTATTATTTTTTTCGAACAAGTATTTTATCTTGTGTGGAAATTGTAAATTGAGTGAATGTCTAAATAAATTAGTCCTACAAGCTATGCAAGGAAATATGGGTTTAGTATGTATTGTTTTTTTAAGATGGCGCGTTACGATTCCTGTAAGAATAAGTATTATTTTTTTCGAACCAGTAATTGTTAGCTGAAGGAATGTATCTAAATAAATTAGTACAGCAAACCTTGTAAGGCAAATAATCATAAATTCCTATATCAGCTGATACCTTGATCGATGTAATTGACAAATATATTTTATAGACCATAATTATAGAAAGAACATATTTCATAGTCATAATTTTGTAAGAACAAAATCTTCAAAGGGAGTATGAATGAAAATAAAACCATTTGATTGTAAATATCACTAAACACTCATTTTTTGCACAGGAGTTTAATACTTAATTCATGACAAAATATGCATGTCTTTTTCTTAAATACAGGAAATGTCTCAAGGAAATAATAGTTTTTACTTCAACGTTAAACTCCTTAGTGGCTTTTGATAAAATAAATGAAACTTAGTGTTATAAATAGCTAATGGAATTGTTTAATAACACTCTAACAACAAAAACGCACAGTTTAGCCATTAGCAACTAAGAATAAATGAATGTGGGGAACTGTTTTCCGTAGCAAAAGCTTAGACCGTAACACGTACTTTGAATATTTTAAATACTTTGTGTCCCATTTGTCTTTGATATATTTCCTCCTGCTGATTTCCTTTATATCGCAGTTTCGAATCTAATTAGCCGTCTTGTAACAAAAAAATGACCGCAGAGTAACATATCTCTTTATTTTCACAGTAATTGAATTTGTGGCAGACAAGATTTTCGTTTGGTAAGGTCCAGGGGGAGAACATATTGAACAATACATGTTATTCTATAAATTCCGTGTGAACTAATTCGTTGTCTTGACTAATTTTTTTACTGAATTATAACCATAGTTCTTAATAGCTGATTATTGAAATCGTTGAAAGCTATTTTATAGGAATAGATTAATAAACAAGTTATGGATAAATATTTTATTGTAGCGTATAAATCAAATATGGATTTCCACTCTTTATTCTACTAACAATATTAAAGTTGTAATTTTATATTGATAGTGGTGCAATTACACTTTATACTTTCTTCAACACTATGAAGGTATTATTTTTACATTATCAGTTTTGAAACAATTTAATTGTACCTAACTATAAAAAGTGCTAGTTTTACATTGATAGTGGTGCAAATCGACTTCTTCCATCTTAACTTTATGAAGGTGTTAGTTTTATATTGATAGTGGTGCAACTCCACTTTATTCTACTTAACAATATTCGTTTTATATTGATAGCGGTACCAACTCCACTTTTTATAAAATATCAATTAACCACATTTTTCATACTCCATTTCCAGAACACAACTGTACTAGAAAAATATAATTACTTTCAACTCAGAAGGAGCATTATTTCTTTAATGTTTCATCTGAATATTCCAACTTAACTTTAAGATCCAGCATCTCAAAAAATATAAAAAATAGTTGCATCAATATTACAATAAGACCATCACACAGATTCTGGAGATTATATGCTTACTGTGTTATTGCCGATATCCTTTCAATTCACGATTCTCCAAAGAAGCGTCTGTACTATTAACTGAAGTAAGGGGAAAGGTAAATTTATTATGCATCAAACTCCTTCAAAGATTTTCACTACTGTAGCACAACGCATGCAGAATCCAATCATCATTTCTTATTTATAAAGTGTTTCTAAATTTCCACTGCTTTACAGCCTTTCCGTATTAGCTGCTATTACCAAACTTTACGTGTTCCCAGTCCACCTTTGTAACTAGCACTTTGCACGGAATGTCGCAATGAGAGAGTGAAAGATTTATAGCCCCGACTCGAGCGTTCCTGTTCTGGTTGCCATAAATTAAATCGTAATTTCCACGCCGATAGTGTTTCTTGCTACTTTGCCACGAGGAAGGTTTAATTTCCGGAAGTATTTGGTGGAGTGCTACATATATCGGTTGGCGAGCCGTAAATGTCAAGAGCAAAAGAACCGTGTTCTACAATTTAATCGCTGTGTCAAAATTCTGTAGATTATACTTCGACTGTTCAACAATGCGATTAATGTGTATAGAGGAGAGGTTGTTATTTTTAAGTATGCTGAGTGTTGCACGTCAGCTTTTATTTCTGAACAGATCGATCAAACATTACAGCGCCTTGCATAAAGCATGCTTTATAAAATCTGTAGGTAATGTCTGTGTCATGGGTTTAATTTAAACAAGGAAATTGGAATTAATGCTTAATAATTTAGGATAGGCAAATAGTTTAACTTATTTCATACTGGAGCAACACAAAGGGATACTCATGACGCTCCGGGATTAATAGCGAAGAGAAAGGTGACGAAGTCAATACCTGCACTGGGACACCACTCTCCAAATTTCCACAAAACTCCAATGTAAAGATATTTAAGGCCATGGGACGTCTGACGTCCACAAGCATCCCCCCCCCTCCACCACCACGTATACGACTGTGTGATTTTAACCGTACGGTTGTATATTCGTGATTCTACTAGCTGGGTCATCGTGTTCCCTTTATTAATTCATATATTTACAAAGAGAAAAGTGTTCAACCTAAGAAAGTTAAAAATAAAATATTGATTTTAAGACAAGGGTATGTTTGTTTATAATGTGGCTTTTGTGTATGTATGTATGTACTTTTTTTTTGAATTATTTTTTTTTGTTTTTGGTAAATTTAAGCAACGAAGAAATAAAAAATGAGGCGTTTTCAACAGTTATTTTTGATTTTAAGTTTACAACAAAAGGCTTTAGTGTACCATTTTTTGTTGACACGAAATATATCTCTCTATATTAAAAAAAAGTTACCGCCGCCGCCGCCGCCGCCGCCGAAGAATTGAAATTTTTGTTGTTTAGCTCCATTCTTAGACGGTTTCCCGAGAAAGTACTGATCGGAAAAATATGAAATTAACATGCTTTGTTCTTCATCGTATTCCCTGGATAATTATTAAGATTTTTTTCCGATGCGGCTATTAGTTTAGGTTTTATTAAGTGTTAAAGTTGAAGAAGTGAAATTTCTTCCGCGAGTGAGCAAAACACATTCAAAATTTCAGTCTTTAGTCGTGAGTTTTTTTTTAAGAGTACCTCTCAACGTAAATTTTTGCAGCTCGTCGAGTTTTTTTTGAAATTTAAATGTGGTTCTTGATAATATTTTTTTGAAATTCGGGAAAAATCGGGACATTTTTGTTACTTTTTTTTAAAACTGCCGTATCTATATCTAATTACTATTAGTTTTTAATTTTTAAAATATCGCAGTATACCTCAGAATATACTCTTTCTTACGGTACTATTATTTTTGAAATCGGTTAATAATTAAATTGGATGCGATCAAAAGTTCGTGATACAAAATTCGGAATCTTCGGATATTTTCGCTACGTTTTGTTAAAACCGTTATGTCTACGGCAAAAACCATTATTTTTTAAATTTGAGAACATCACTGAATACACTACATTACACTCTTTCTTATGGTACAATTATTTTTCAAATTGGTTAATAAACAAAATCGATGCAATTAAAAGTAGGTCATACAATTTTCGGAACTTTCAGATCGTAACTTCCGATACAAAACTAAAATGGTCATATCTATATAGTATTACTGTTAGTTTTTAATTTTAAAAATATTGCAGTATACCTCACAATGTACTCTTTCTTACGGTACAATTATTTTTAAAATTGGTTCATAAATAAATTCGATGCAATCAAAAGTTGGTGACACAAATTTCGTATTTTTCAGTTCGCATAGCTGGTTCGGCAAACAGCAGTGGGTTGCATTTTCTACTATCGGGTTTGCCAGATATCAAATTTATCGTAGCAACAATTGCCATAAAAACGATTTCTTTTTATTTGGCGAGGAAAAAGGCTCGCTTTTTTCCCTCTGTTCTCAAGACAGTTTACCGACAAAGTACAATGTATTGATATTAACACTGTTTACTTAAAATTGTACAGGGAACAAGATACAGAAGATTTTTTACTGATGCGGCTATTAGTTTAGGGTGCATTAAGTGTTAAAGCAAAAAAAAGTGAAATCAATTGCGAAAGAAGTATTGGTTTGAGAAAGCAAACCAAACGGGATTGCGTAGCAATCCCCGGGGTCGGCGAGCGTAAGCGAGCAGGGCGCGAAGCCCTCGCTGTGACGTCATGTACCGGAAAGTGAAATCAGCATAATACGAATTATTCAGATAGTTTCACTCTGTGAAAGGAATGTTGGTTTGCGAAGCAAACCAAATGACATCTGTGAAAGGAGTGTTGGTTTGCGAAGCAAACCAAATGGGATTGCGCAGCAATCCCCGGGGGTTGGCGAGCGTAAGCGAGCAGGGGGCGGAGCCCCCTAGTATTTGAAAAGAAAAATCTTATTTTTATAAAAAATAAGTAAAACATTCAATTTTTCAAACACTATTTCTATCTTTTAAAAATCCTATTTCTGTTAATTTTAATTTTTTTAAGCATCGGCTTTAATTTCCTTGTATGTTTTCCTTTTTTTGCATGTACTATGGATAACTGCTAGTAAATATTATTTAAAATTATATTTTTAAAAAGGCCAAATATACCCTCAACTCATATTAATGGAATGATGAATATATCTCAACTTCTATATGAAGGCAATTGTTATTTTCAAATTTAAAATTGCATTACATCAGTGGTTTTCGAAATTTTCAACCCAAGAACCTCTAAGAACTTCATCATTTAATTACCCTTGGGATTGCAAAATTAACGCTGATACTTTCCAATTTAAAATTGCATTATATCAGTGGTTTATAAAAATTTTCTACCCAAGGACCTCTTAAAACTTTAGTAGTTCGTTGTCTTTGGAATTGCAAAATTAAATAAGGCATGTTATAGACCTGCATAAAACCTTTGTGATCCTAATTTTATATCGTAATTTAGCGCGTAAATAATTTATATGTAAGATAAATAAATTATAAAATGTTAAAACTTCATATTAAGTACTAGGAATGCCAGCTTAAGGGGATTCAGTACCCTGTATACACGCAATGTTAAATTGCTCAATTTCGATGTACCTTTTCTGAAAAACTACTGTTCGTATCAACTTGAAATTTTTTTTGTACATTACATAAGTCTTGTATATTACTTTAAGGTTATGGTTTTTTAAAACAATTGTTAGATTTTTTTTTTAATTATACGTAAACAACCAAAAAAATTTGTAATTTTTCAAAGTTTTTTAATTTAAAAAAAATAATTAACCAAATAATTTGTAAAAATTTAACCTCAGATTAAACTATGTTATACAGTGCATAACTGGAAAAAAGAATTACACATAAATATGCAGTAGTTTGGCAGAAAAGGTACATCGAAGTTTGAAATTTCATGTTTTGAGAAAACCGCATTTAAAGATTAAAGTCGTAATTTATCAAAACATGCCAGCTCCATAGACATTGTTTTGTGGTTTATCTAGGAGCTTATCCTCTTCCCTCTTCCTTTTAAGCCTTTTTTCTTTCCTTTTGTTTTTTGTGTTCTGGGTGTGGGCATATCTTGCTCGCAAAAGACGTTCCTGGTCGAGACGTTTCATGGAGTTTATCATGAACTCTCCTGGCACAATCGACAATTTAGAGAGCACTTTGACTTTTGTCACATTTCCTACATTGAAGCAGGCAACAACATCATATACGCCAAAGGATAGAGTGTCTATGTGAACAAAAGTCGATTTAGGAACTCTCGACCAGATAACATTGTTCAGGCTTTCATTTGGATTCTGGGTGTTACCGTGCAAACACTTTTTGAGAAGTTCAGGGTGGGCCAAATCTCTGAAAATGGGACGCAACGTTTCCATCACAGCAACAGGCAGGCTATTCTTGTGGAAATACGATTCATTCTTGGCAACGGCTTTGTTGTATTTGCACCAAGAATCATCGCCTTTGGGGCAGAAACCATGCTGTGGATTGGCATCAGTCGACACTTTATGCAAGAATATTGCCCACACTGCTTGCTTCATGTCGTGAACACTCTGGAGGTTTCTACGGATTGCCAGTCCATAGTAGCTTTGAATAAGCTCTATTTGGGTGTCGGTCAATCTGTTTTTTCCAGCGAGACGTTTACTATCTGAAAGATTTTGTCCCTTCATGCTTGATATTAGCTTGCGTAGCCTTGTGCCCATTCGTTTCTGTACATGGCCTATGCACTCCAATTTTTCAATTGGGTACTCGTTGCCATATACAGACTTTTGGCTAACAGTATTGTATGCTTTTGAGTCCCCGTCACCCAAGTATTTTGTGTATCGCACATCATATTTTTCAGAGGATCGTTCAAACATTGAAAGAGCGCCACGCACTTCCATCATTCCGCTGACGCCATTGAAGTTTTTCTTACAGTTGGCAGAATGCACTCGTTTGTCCTTGCACATACAATGCTTGGACAGCACTTCAACGTCTAACACTTTGCCAGTATCTACACTTGTGATACTGACAATACCATTCAGAGACGTGTAGCCTCGTTTGTGCCATGATCCATCAACTGCCACAGCTAGATTCGGGGAATTGTTTTCGGCAACAGCTACTGCAGCTGCTTCCACCATGGTTTCTTCGCACACTTCTTTCATAACCGTTAGAAGTTGAGTCGTGTGTCGGGCAAACCTTGACGGAGGATTTGGCAAATTCATAATGCCCGCAAAACATTCTTCCTGCCTCAGCACCTTTCCCGATGGATCGAAGCGCATACACAAATCGAGTGTTTACAACGTGCGTCTTTGAATTATCTGCCTGCCTCTCAGACGTGTCGAAATCCAGGGTAAAATTACACTCACTGCATTTCAAGTGCAACTCTATAGACAAGCCTGAATTTTTGCCAAGAGTCAGATCAAGTCCATTTTCGCACACTTTGCATCTCATGTGCTGCTTAAAAACTCCAGCTAGAATACCAGCATCTATGATGATATTTGCCTCATAGTATGAAGAGTTTGAATAACTCTCATTTAAATCAGGAATCTTTTTCTCGCTGGTAGATGTCTTGGTCTGTGATGAACAAGTTTCTGTTTCAGTAACTTGTTTCTTACCATAGTAAGCACCCTTCCTCTTTCTAAACACTTTGGTGGTTGATCGAGGCATTTTAAACGCTATTATAGCAAACTAAATATTTATATTTCAACAATGAAATCAGTGAAATAGTAGCAAAAAAAGTTCAAAACAAACTTGACAAGCGAAATATAAGAAAATAATCAGTAAAAGCAAATTACGAATCTTGAAAAAGACAGCGCGTTTGAATTTAAACTGATTGTAAATAAACAGGAAGAATCATACAGTCAAAGTCCCAGTGAATGCATATCCCACCAGCAAAAACTCAAAATTAAATATTAGTATAATTAAATTTAAAATAAAACAAAGTTAAAGATTAAAACATGTGGGTTTGTTTACGTTTTGCCTTTCAAAAGAGGGCGTTTCCTTCAGCGAAATTATTTGTTTACTTTTTGAAAACGAAATTTAACTTACTTCCAGGCCGCGTAGAAACAAAAGCAATATACCAATAGAAAGGTAAGAATTCAGAGAATAATATGCACTAAAAACCTTAAATACGATTTTTTTTCTTCCGATTTTTGGGTACTGAAGCCCCTTAAATATTTCTGAAATAAAGCAAAACTAGAGTTCTAGAGATGGAAGACAGTTCTGCATGTACAAATCAAATTTATTTAACACTGTTATTTGCAGTCTTGTAGGCATTTAGAGTCTTGCTACAAAAACTTTATTTTTATTGCCTGACCACAAGCCTCTTGGACATTCGGCGCGGGAAGAAGAGAACTCACTGCTATTTGTATTGGACCACGAAGTGGGTAAAGCACCGTTACTCTGAATAGATTCAAGAACCAACATCTATGCTTTTACGAACCACATTTTGCACCCACGACCTGATGTGTTTTAGAAAGAGCCTATGACCATCATACCATTTACTTTTTTAGTCATAACGGTATTGCATTTGAGTCCGATCGTGTTATCATCATGATATATCATTCCTAGCGCATAATGCGTTCCTTTAGCTATTCATTGTTCAGTTTCTCAGTTTTAGAACACATAATAGACATTTATTGAAAACATGTTTTGTACCAAAATGTTTCTTAAAACATAAAAGAATCGGAGAAAAAAATGGAAATTTCTTTTGAAAATTCACTAATAGAGTGAGATATAGAGTGCTTGCCATGTCCTCCACTAACGGTAAACATTGTGCCATGTGGTCTGATTTACAGATCTGATTCGATATAGTTTAATATGCATACTTCAAGATTAAAAACAACGCCACTTACCAGAAAACCTTGAAATGACACCTTTAAAGCATTTGAGAGTGCGATTTCTGTGAAAACGCTAATGCACTTCTCGTGACTCAATCGATTAGCACATGCATTAAAGTTTTGTAAGTGAAGTAGATAAAGTTCATTTTCCACAAATCAGGAGTACAAAAAGTGTAAAATAAGCTAAAGAGGTTTCGCAAATTCATGCATTGCAAGAAATCCACCATTTACCTCAACTTAGTCCATTTTTACAAGCACATTCCAGCAGTCATAAGCGAAAAAGTTTTTGAAAGTTCTTAAATTGAAGAGTTTTAATAGTTCTTCCAAAGTAACAAAAAAAAACATTTAATTAACTATTTAATACAGAAACCTTTTACAACTACAATGGTTCTAAATAAAGTGTTTAATAAATGCGAGGACTATTTAATTTTCTAATTTAAATTGCGTTCATCAACTGAATTGATTAGCTTGCTAGGGAAAGTACTTTGTATGAACACAAGAACTGTATGCATACAATTTATTTTTATCACTGCTTCAAAGAAAAGTGTTTTTGACTAACAAAAGCATTTTATTGAAAATTTTTAGCTTGAATTAGCAAACTGAACATTTTTGTCAGTCTAGAACTATAAAGAACAACTAAATCCACGAGCAGATATTCAAAAGATTACTTTCTATGGTCTGTCCACCTACGCTAAACAGCTCTCTTTTACTTCTACGGAAACTGCACACTTTTTAATAAATTACATCACTTTGTCCAATCCCCTGCAGTTTATCCGAGAATAATTTTCATGGGTTAAAAAATGGATTTTCAGGAAAATTCACCCAAAAATCCTTTTATTTTAATACACCAAACTATGTAAAATACTGATTCAAAAATAAAAATAAATGCCTTATAATAAAAACCTAAAAAGAACTAGTTTCATTAAAAAACACAGTAAATGTATGAAAAATGTACTAACAAAGCCACTTCAATTAGTTTAGTTTACTATAAAAAATAACTATATATTCGTTGGAAAAATGCTTTAATTTTGTTATAAAAAAATCGAGCATTAATATGTAGATGACTATAATTAAATTTGTTGCTCTATAATAGCAATTGCACTGTAATATCTTTTACAATGCCCCCGAATACTCCAGTTTTATAAAATTCATTGAACCGAAACCTATTATCTACGTCAAAAATTAAGTTTGAGATGTAGGACTTCTAAACATTCTAATACAGAATAACAGCTTGCGTTTAGCTATGATAAGTTTGTTTCGGGATAGTTTCTAAACCAACAATTCCAACTATATTTATGTAGTTAAAAATTTACTTTTTGTTCATGTATGTTAAAAGTTATAATAAATCAAAAATGTTAGCGATATAAAATCGTTCAATACTAACATGCTACCATAAACTAATGCTATAAATAACGCTACGTCAATGAATAAACTGCTTTTATTCCTGTAATTACTACTTTCAAGATTGAACAAATACCTACAATAAAAGGCATTTACAGAGTTTTGAGTATATCATAAATCAAGATTATGGTTAGTGGTTCTCTATCCTAAATATTTAGAAACTTTAGTATAATTTTTAATCCATATAGAACTCGATATTTAAATGTTCATTCTTATGCTATATACTGATACTAATATTGTTTGCAGCATTTTATTCTTTTGCTTATGATTTACGTAAAGCGAAAAATTGATAGCAGACAATATATATCAGAGTATACCTCTAAATCAAAACCGCATCTAAATTCCTTTAAATTAGTTTTGCGTGGCATTGAACACAACTTTAAACTAAAACATATCCGTGTGCAGCAAAGTCTGCAATTACCTAGTTTTAAATAAATATTAGTCAATAATTGCTATTTGTATGGTTTTCCTTATAGATATTCTGTGATGTTTTTTTTTTGTCTCTTGGAGATGAGCTTGCTGAAGTGAATAGTGCCTTAGCAAGTTAAAAGCTGTTTATAAAAAGGATTCTTATTTTTTTTATCTCGAACATAAGTGTTACGTTGGCGTGGTATGATAGTTTGGTGAGTGGAATCACAGAAGCGAAACTGCTATTGGGAGAAGCCTTATAATGCGTGTCTAACATGAGAACTAGTAATTACATGACTGCTCTGTAAAATATTGATTTGGTTGATTGATTTGCGATCTTATGGTTAAATATAAAATGTTTTGACAAAGTAGATGTGTGAATGCGCATTTTCATAGCGTGCCGACAGTTGATAAAATTTGCAAAAGTCTAGAACTATGACGTGCAAATAAATCAGTTGATTAATCGATAGATGGTTGTCTCGTTCCGTCCCGAGGAGAAATCAGATAATGAATATTTATTTTCACACGAAGGATAAAAGTAGTTTAAGGGGGTCCGGGACACAAAAATCGTCAAATTTTCGAAATTTTTTTATTATTTAAAATAATTCTCTCTGTTTTTCTGCTTAAAATGACGTCTAACTCATGTTTCTATCTTAATTAGAACTAGAGATATAATAATTTTTGTGGTGCGTTGTTTTGAAAATCTAACACTCTTGACAGTTGTTGTCATGGCAACAACATCTGTTCTTAAAACTTTAAATGCGTTTTTCTCCATGATGCATTTTTTCAAGATTTCCTGTATTCAAATTGCTATAAGTCGAAAACCGATAAAGTTTAAGGGTTGAAATTTGGAATATATCTTTTTCAAACATTATACTTTAATTTAGAATCAGAAAATTTAAAACAAATATTTACTTTTAAAAATATGACTTTTTAAAAAAAAAGTACCTTAAAATTTCCAAAAATGTTCATTCAAATATTTTTCATTTTTTATTAAATTAATATTTTTTAAATTCCTGAATCAAAATTAAAGTTAATAAATTTGTGAATAATTTAATGCAAGAATTTTGAAAATTGATCAAGAATGTTTTGAGCCTTAGCAAATTAAAATGACCCCTCTTTTTTTCAAAAAATTTTAATTTAAAATTTTTAAAGAACTTTTGGAAAATTTTTGTGTTGTGATTTTGATTATTAGTTAGATGGGTAATCAGTACAAAAAAATTCTAAATTCTAAATTAATTAATAAAAAAAAAATTTCAATGTGTCCCGGACCCCCTTAAGGGTAAATTTATTAGTAGTTTTTTTCCACGCTTCCTCTGCGAGTGCCACCTGAGTCGTTGACTTTAACATCTGACCTTGGTTCAATATTGCGAGGTGGGATGGAACCTTGACCGTCATCAATATCTCAAGCAGTGTAGCTTAAGTGCGACGTAAATTATAACCCCTACATATCAAAAGCGTAGAAAAAACTTCGCTTAACCTTTGAGTCGAAAATCTATCAGTAGCTGCCAGAGTGGGATTCAAAACTTGTTTTAAATTATCGCCAATTCTAAATTTTCTTTCTTAATTTAAATCTTTTTTATTAAGATATTCATTCTGCTTACAGAAAAAAAGGGAAGTTATCTATAACAGGTCTCTTCAGTTGCAAAATTGACCAGATTTTGGACAAGAGGTAGAATTGGAGGATAGAAATATCTATCTATAATTTCTTAAATGTGCTTGGCATATCATCAAGTCCACGGCTTTGCTGTAAAGCCTCCAAATGCGCAGCAACGCACGCAATCTGAAAAAGAGCCATTCAAGTACCAGGGCGTAAAACACTTAGAAGAATCAATTTACCGTGGATGTCCAGCTTGATCCATTGGTGAGTGGGATGCGAGGTGGCGTTGCTGCGAACACGACACTCCACTTTGCCGCCCAGATCCCAGCGCGACAAAACGAAGCGGGCCGTGGACGTAACAAAGTAGGTCCCGTTCCCTTCAGGCAGCACCGTGGTTTTGACCGGAAGCGGCTTCGTGCCGTTCCACCAGGTGACTTCCGGGGCCGGACGCCCGCCGGACGATTTACACTCCAGGACGAAGGTCGAGCCTTCAGCGTACGGCCCCACCGTGCTGCCGTTCTTCACCTTCTTCCCCTCCACCTCCATCTCCGGGTCCGTGGGCGTGACTGCAAGGGAAAAGAAATGGACTTTAATATCTCGATGACTTTATACACTAAACAACCCTAATTTGTCTAGGGCACTTGTCTTTTCACTTACATACTGGATTGTGCGGAGGAAATGAGTGTCAAGGTACAGGAAATGGTTTATTCAAACTTTTATTCATAACGTCGGCTTGGAGCATGAACTCATTGACTAACATAACAAATTAAATGTTACAGCTCAATTGATAAAAGCCAAATGATTAGATTTAAAGTCAAAAAAATATCACATACATTTTAATAGTGTTATATCTTCTTTCAAACCGAATTCACGGTGATAACCCATTTCCTATCATCATGAAACTAACAATTTAGTGTCAAAAACTGCCTTTCCAAACAATGTCAGTCAATGAGTTTCTACTTTGAGTCAACAATAAGGGTTTTTTTAAACTCTCCACAAGAGTGTATAGAGTATGGAATACTTTTTTCCATATTTTCTATTCTTACATTTTTTTTTTATTTCAAAGAGCATTAATTTTACAAATTTATGCATAAAAAATCAAACGTTTACTTTCTGAATTTTTTTTTTTTAATCTCAAGAAAACATAATTTACCGCTATTGATAAATATTTTACATTGAGCATAATGTAATTTTTATTTCTTTACCACTTTTGATACGTTAACTCTGCAAAAGGTTTCGACGAGATATCTCGTCTATGAAGACGTGGCAACTATGGAAATGACGAAATATCTCGTCATCACTATATTACGAGTTTTTATAATGATGAGATGAAGATCAGCTCTGTTTTTTTAATGACAAGGTATTTTGTCTATCATGGTTCGGTCAGCTTTGCTGCAGATAATAATTCTAGTGATTGCAACCAGAAGTGGGGTTAACCATCTTAGCAGCATGGCCGAGTACAGTTTCACGATATTTCATCGTAGAGGGTGGTGTACCCAAAATATTTCGTGGAACTAGATGTCTTGGGGTTATTGAGGTATAGCAGAAGATTTAGGTGGTATTGTTTGCTGGATTGATATTTTCTCGTGTATTAAACTGATGACAGTTCTGAAAGTTCGGGCGTGGAGCTTTTAAAATTAAATGAAATTTCGAGAAAAACCAATGATTAATCAAAATGCTTTCTTTTTTTACTATTAAGTGATCAACTAGATAAAATAATAACCACTGTTAATAATGTCTATTAGTTACAGATGCATAGTAGATATCTTTTAATTTTTCCCTCTGGTGCCAATTCTGATAACCCGCCTTCTGTCGAGCTTCATTGGTTTCGGTGTGGCACCGATTAAAACTGCTGATTAAAAGGTTACTTGCAATGCAATTTTTGCCATTACTTATTTCAATGCAACAGCACAAGCTTCGTTAGTATCACGAATAAGCAATTTTAATATTTGATTTGTAAAAAGATATAACAGTAGAAAATAGACATTCTCATCTAGGGATTGATCCAAAGCCAACGATACTACAAACGATCAGTGTTTCAGATTCTTATTACGTTTAAAAGTGTAACTTGAAAATTAATATGTAACTTTTATCCATATTATTTTCTGTAATATTTCAAAAGAATAGTTTGAGTTAAACACACATTTTAGGGTATTGGTACTTAATCATATTACTAACTACGAATAAATCTCAGTATTTTTCAAATACTGAAGTATAAAACGGAACATTAGGATTAATCCATTTTATTATAAGTAAATGGTAATTTTAGTTAACGTCGTACTAGAGCTACACAACGGGCTATTGACGACGGTCCGGGATCAGTCCCTTAAGGGAAAGATCCGAGGACAACACCACTGTCAGATGACGAAGCAACACCTGAGCTGGCACCCCAAACTTCTCCAAACTTCCACACCAACCCGTGTGGACTTTCGGCCACGACAGATTTAAGGTGCACCATACGCTTACAAACATCCATGCCCGACACAGATTCGAAGCAGGAACCTTTCGATTAATTATAAGGAACGCGGTAGCCCAGTTGGAAGAGCTGCGGAGTAGCAAGTGGTGGTACCGAGTTCGAATCCAACAAAAGACCGTCATGTACTAGGGGGTTATTGCACAATAAATTTGTCGTAGCCCCAAATGTCCTCACTTTCGAGTGGTATAAGTTTGGAGAGTGAGTTACCAGCTCAAACAAAACCTCGTCATCTGACCTTGGTTCAAAGTTACGTAGTGTTGTCCTCGGTCCTTTTTCTTCGGGATTGATCCCGGACCATCAACAATAGCTCGTTGTTTTGCTCCAGTGGGACATTAATTTTAGAAAAAAATACCAAACCAGTGTGATATAAACTTGAATATTACTCTGCAGAGAGAAGTGAATAGTCTAAACTAATAATGTGTACAATTGATTAAAAATGAACAATGATAAGTAGAAAAATATGTATCCCAAGTTTAAACACGTATTATTTAAATGAAGTTACAAAAAATAGCCAGTTTGATAGAAAAAATGTACTTCGAAATAAATTACAATTTAAGACGCATATTACCAGCTACCTAGCCTATTTATAATATTAAGTATCATTTCTACAAAGTAATAATTCCTACTACCAAAATAACATTAAGAATGCATCGAATCATTACTATTAAGCAACTTTATTATTCCACAAACATTACTACTTCAACTAAATAGTAACGTATCGAAACCTCATTATTTAGATGAAATTGAAAGGTACCGTAATGTACTCGTATTTTGATAGCTTTAAGTGCGTGTTTCTTAAAATACAATAAAAAATAAGTAATACATTGTGCTTACATAAAAGATAAAAGCAAAATAAACGAATATTTCTACGTTTATTAAAAACTAGGGGAACATTTGATTCATTTCATCATACATATATATATAAATGTGTATAAACAAAATTATTTCTTGGGTACTGGGGTAATTTTGAAGAGAATAGCCACGTACTTACAAAGAAAAGTATTTCCTTATTTAAATTTTCTCTCTCTAACATAAACTAAGCCCTCACACATTCTACTGTAATGGAGGCAATGCAAGGGATGATGGCGAAACTTTGCTCTCCAAGTAGTTATATAAATTGACGACGGGCAACAACGTTTAAGAAAATACCCTCAATACACAGCAGACGATTGCGAAAAGTACGGTTAGAGTTTTTATGTTAATACTTTTATTTTCCGAGTTTATATTACGTACTCTAATTGTCTTTTTTAGTAGATTCTCAAATAGAATTTCTTAGGTTTTCTTTTTCGTTTTTTATAGAACGTTTGCTCGAAATATAGCACTTAAACTGCACTCGAAAGAATTCTGTGATTCTGGAATATTTGTTATGAAACTAATGTGATATGGACGCTAACTATACATGAAGACTAAATATTGGTAGTAAATGATGTTAACAGTTGGAGGTATGCTATTAGCCAAGCAATGTTCCCATTAAATATAGATGTACCATAACTTCACAACCCAAGTAGTCTCGAAGAGAGGTATAGCTACAGTCTACGTCTCGACTGGTGGCAACGTCCGTGGTGTGTTATTTGGCGCACTTTTAGTAGCGAGTTATGGCTGGTTAGAACCGGTGCACACATCCGTGTTTTCAACGTGCGGCGCCGCAGCGGTACCGTAGCGTGAAATGACGCAGAACCCATTTTACGCTATTTGCAATAAATATTCTATCGAAGAAAACGTGTTTATTTCGCTTACTTGATGTTAAAAAAAAGTATATTTTGAGACCAAATAGACGTTACTGGATACAACCATTTATTAATTATTAATTATATTCCATTTATTTATGAAAACAAGGTATTCGAGAGAGGAGAAGCGTGTGCGGCGAGCTGTGGTTCAATTGGATATGTGGTACAGTTGTGATTGGACCTGAGTCCCCTCAGCGGCGTTGGAGGCATGTGTGCACTAGTCCATTGAATCTAACGTATCTCAAACTGCACTTGCGTACCGGCAGCGGTGCCGCACGTTGGAAAACCGGATGTGTGCACCGAGCCTAAGACAACCCACCTGAATTACGGTTATTTCGGTTTCTTTTACAACCTCGTCAATCGGAAAGTTTAAATTTTCATATTGATTATTTTCTTGAAAGTGTTTTTAATATCCGTTTTTTTTTTTCAATGTTTTTCTCTAGTTGAGAAATTTTTTTCATTTTCATATAAATCACGGCAGTGTCGTGACCTCAGGTTGTATTATTTCTTGCTTTTTTTTCTTTTGAAAATCTTTTTCTTTTTCATATTTCGTATTGTTGATACGTTTCAGAGTATTATTTCCCAAAATTTCCTGCTTAGTATTTTTGCTGGTAGGCAAACTTTTAGAATTGTGGGAGGGCCTAATCGTTTATTTTGTGTAAGTTTATATGTGGATAAGCAACTGATGCTGGATTTACTAAAGGCATCAGAGTTACCTAAATAGGTCCTTTAAAGCTCATTACTTTCCGCTGTAAAAGAAAAATCTATTTTTAAACTTTCACAAACTTGTTTTGAAGCCTATTACTTTCCGTTATAAAATAAAAATATTTTTTTTAAACAAATGTTTTCCTTGATTACATTAGAAAAGCGCCAACAAAACGTGCCAAGGACGTTAACTCCAGACGAGACGTAAACTGTAGTTCCACCCAAAAATACTATAAGACGTTTAAAAAGATATCATCAATTTTGTTAATGATATATATCGTCATCGCGATATTGCCGTTTTTTCGATGACGACAATATCAAGATCTGGTTAGTTCTGCTACCGACGATATACTAAATCAAAACAACCACCAATTGGGTTATTACCTACTATTTGCTCCATTATGGAGATTTAATATTTATCTGATAATTCATCAATTGTTTGTTACTTTTCATTATGTTACGTATCAATTATTGAAAGACTCTGTGAGAAGGTCTTCAACATGATTTTAAGAAGAACGTTATTGCATTCAAGAATAGCAAATCAACGGCATGAAACCAACTTTGATAATTGCTCAGTTTAATTTTGCTGGATTGGGACTAGCTCATTTCTGTAACAAAAACCATGTGAAGGTGAGTCGTAAACGATTTATACAACTCATGATTACTTTTAAAAGTGAATGGTAACATAATAATGCAATGGACAACATATTCAGGCTCTACATACATGGAATCAAACAGAAATGTGGCTACAAAGAAACAAATTGTTAGTTAGGTTATTCTTGAAAACAATTTAATATGTTGTAGTGTTCCAAAATTATTGTTGAAGAGGTATAATAAAAGAGGTTATGTCGCATGGGATATATGTGTACTTTATTCTAGAAAACTGGAAATCAAGATGAAAGTGAACCATCCGTAGCTATGTGTGTGTGAACAATACTTTTATAGTTTCTAATGGAAGAAGCTACCTCCGAATGAAGGTATACTAAACAGGGTTGCATTGAAATTCGTTTGATCTTTTTTCATTATTATGTAACAATAATTCAACTAAAGAAATATTTTTCTTTTTGCGGAAATTTTTCTTATCTGATTGCAAGGATATTGTCTAGGAGAATTATTGTGCCCTCGTCAGAAAAAGTTTCAGTTTGCTCATGGAATTGATTTCATACATATATTGTGTACTACAATGTTCTGTGTTTATTACAACTGAAGGTCAGCATTAAGAATTTTAAAACACCTTTAAATTATTTTATCACCATTAAAATATAAGAAGAAGGTAATTTATACATAAATGAAAGCCCAAAAGCAATCACATTGATGCAGAGTTTCTAGAAGCACTACGAAGAAATACGATTCTAACCAAATACAGTCGGTTTAAAATGTGTTACTTCTTAGATGAGACACGCTATTTCCTTGAACACATTTAACAGGTAAATTCCAAAATGGTAACACAGGTAGTAGAAACTTTCTTTATGACTGCTCAGACATTTTATATTCCAAGAAAGAATTGAATGGTTTACTTACATTACCTCCCATTTAAGTGTTCATTTTAAGCTACCGTTAGTTACAAAAACACATCCACTCGTTTTCCAGTGAGAAATGGGCTTGGAACTATACCAACGAACTTTATATAGATTTCCTTTCAAAGATAATTTTAAAGTAAGTGCATTAAACAATTCATCTCTTCATCGCATTTTTATCATCGCGTATGAAATATGAAGAAAGTAAAATAAATGAGCTCTGAAATACAAATGCAGCAATTGACTGCCTTTGCTAGATTATGCATCGTCGTAATTTTCCTGCAACTTAATAAAACGAAGCAAAAAACTTAAAAAGTAGCATCATGTTTCCAAACCTATGTGGTTCATAAATTTTCATTACGCAAGCTAAGTCATTAAAATTTATTTTCTTTTCCGAGGTCAATAATTTAAGAGAGTTTATATTTTTGCTCCAAGAATTACGATTTTTTTCTTCCTCGAAATATAGGGCTATAAATATAGATTAGAGAAAATTTAAAACCCAATCGGGGAAAGAGAAGTGTTATGCTGTTACTCAGCGAAAAAATTGCAAAGTAATAGAAAAAATCAGAAGTAAGAAAAGATAAAAAAAATATATCAAGGATGCTTTACTACTGTTCTTATAGCCCTATAAAAAGCTCTTTGAGTCGCTCGTAAAAACTGACAAACGGTCTCTTTCCATTAGTTTTACAACGTTCTGCGTGAAAAACACGTTATGCAAGATTGCTTTCGATAAAAACTGGAGTTACTCATACTAAACTGAAGTCCCTTTTTCTAAGGGAAACAGAAACACATAGTATGCAAACTACTCCATCAAGAATCTTGTGGAGAAATGTTATTGAATTTTTTACTTTAAGTTTGAGATACAGGCGCACTTTCACAAAATGGGAATATTCTGCAAATCATTAAAATTTTTCGTGCTAAACTGCTTTGGTGCGAAAATTTAGATTGAAATGCTTCTTGTATTTTCATCTGTGTAGCTAACGTAATTTGTCTGCGAAGGAAAAACAACTAATATTTTTCTATATCCCGTTCATACATTTCTCAATTTTAAAGATATTTTTTGTGGAATGCGAATCGAAAACGAGATATAAATTGCAAGAAATCTTTGAATGAAGTAAATATGTCCAAATGCGTCATTTCGAAGAATCGTTTGTAAGATGGAATTTCAAGAATTTTAATATCGTAAGACCAGATCTAAGAATATAATATAAACTAACTCCTGTGCGATGATTTATAAAGCAATATATAAAAAAATGAAAAATAAATATTATATTAACTTAATATTAATTCTGATAAATCTGTGAAGAATGATGGAAGTCATACTGCACATTCGCTGTGAAAGATTTAACAATATTTGAACTAAGGTTGTGCTACTGTATTGTACTGAAATCTGTACCCAGAAACAACATGTATAATTTTGAATGGGTACGTAGTTTCCATTTAGAAAACGAATGTTTGAAATTAATAGGCAGAAAAATGTAACACAAAAAAGTTAATTTAAAACTTCATGCTAGTTAGAGTAAAGTCCATTTAACTAAACCTTTTAATCTTGGAAAATATCACTGATGTGAAGTATCCTAATTAGAACATTTGAAAAGCAGCTGAAGCAATTCTCATGCAACTTTCATACCACAAATATTCACTGAAAACCTATTTATTTGTTTTAATTCTCTAAAAATGACCTTCTATTTTTTTAAAAATGATAATGTATTAATTTGTTTTCGTCTGTAGAGAAGAAGTTTAATTTTAAAACAAGCTGTTATTTAGCATGTGGTATAGTTTTCTATAAAATAATGTATTCGCTTAAAATTAAGGTATTGATATCAAATCAATATGATTTGTCAGCCTTTCATAATGACGCTGGAATTCGAAAATATCGTATTTCTGTTGCACGAGTGCAGCAAGTAAGAATGTATTAATAGGGAAACAGGCTGTTATAATATGCTTCATATATATGTCTTTTGAACAAGTATTGAATTCACAATCACTTGAACACTCAAAATCGATTTTTGCAATTCGACACATTGCTGTTAATTTGTGTTGATTGTCTTTCACTATATGTTTGTGAAATGGATTATATGGACGGATAATGCAAGCACATTCATTTCGTCCGAAATAAATTGTAATAGCTATAAAAATGTTAAACTTGAGTTTCTAAATTACTTTTTCCCTCATTTATTATTTTTTTTCAATATTTGCACTTTGTTTTTTTTCTCTATAACTTAGAAAAGTGGTGTTGGGGATTACTTTCAATCAACGTTTAACCAATTCAAACCGAGTTAACGCAAAGTAATTATGATAGTTTTTATAATTAAAACACATGAATACGTGGAACATTTAGGTACTATGAGACTATTTTTGTGGCTAGTGACTACACATTAGAAGCATAGATTGATAACTGGGTATTATATATATATATATATATATATATATATATATATATATATATATATATATATATATATATATATATATATATATATATATATATGTGGTTGCATCAAAAGCAAAAAATACAATACTTAGTTTTTGACATCCTTATTAGTCTTCGAGATGCGTCTATGTTTCTAATCCGAAGTTAACCCACATGGAATACATCACGCCACTAACAAAACAACAGATTCTGATGGACGAGATATCTCATCACTAGAAGAAAACTGATCAGGTAAACTAATATTGAACTCGTCAACATGAAAGATCTTGATTTCGGAGTGTTTAGTTTGTTATTTGCAAAATATTAGTGTGATCTTGATGGTCGAGATATATCCTCGAAACAATTTGGAGGATTAAAAAAGAGCCCCTAAAGCGTAAGTATGTGTACTTCTGGCACCTTTATGTGGAAGATCCAAACGTCGTCTTAGAGCTTAATGGGCTTACTTATCCACTCGGCATATTGTCTGGATGCTAGCTTAGCTAGGATGTTAAGAGGAGAATAGCTTCTGTTGAAGGTACTCATTTTGCATCACAGAGGCCATTAATTAATCATAGTTTGGAAAGATTTGATGCTGAAAGAGCGAAGTATCAGCAAATATTGGTTGGCGTTTGGTGGCGAAAATAAAGGACATTAAACCTCCTGGAGGATTTCTGGACGTGATAACTCGTCATCAACAAAACTGACCAGGTCTTAATGAACAAAACAACTCGTCATTAGAAGAAAACTGACCATTTCCTGGATCTTGTCATCATAAAATTTGCAACCGGATAACGAAATATCTGGTTGTAAGCAAAATTGGTCAGATCAACCACTTGTATGAAGTAGGGATGCGACATCGATGTCGATGTTTTCAAAACATCGATGTATAGGTGACGATGTTTTATTAACATCGATGTTTATACTTTTCGATGTTTTTACGTTGTCGATGTTTTATTTTTAAATGAAAAAGTACCATTAAAAACATTACAATAAATAACCAAGTAGCATAATTTTCATAGTTAGTAAATTGAACATACGTTTAGACCAAAGTGGCCAAGGGTGAAGGGTCTGAAAAGTAGGGAACCGACATCAATATCGATGTTTTCAAAACATCGATGTTTTATAAAAAACATTGATGCATTTACCATCGATTTATTGGAGCCGATGTTTGTTAAACATCGCTGTTTTAACATTGTCAATGTTTTTACGTTGTCGATGTATTATTTTTTAAATGAAAAAAAAGCACCATTGTAATAATTAAAAATTATAGCGTCGCAACTAAGTATTTGTCAGTGATGGTGACATATGTCCCATTAGAAAGAGTTTTTCCCTAACTGGTGGAACAGTTAGTGAAAAAAGAAGTCGGCTTAAGGTGGAGAAAGTGAACAAACTTATTTTTTTTACAAACTGTAAATAACAAATATTGGGGCAGATATATATAATGATTATAGGCCACAATATTTTTATATACAGTACATTAAAAATATTGTTTGTTTCCCTCCACTAAGTTGATAAATAATGAATAACAACAGACAATTATTATTGTTACGTACCTACCTAATTATACTTATAGTTAGTCAATTCGTCACTATGTGAATTTGTTGTAAATATTATTTTCGTTATATTATTCAATTTAAAAATAAATTATTTGGTAATTCTTCTTATTATATTTTTTACTTTATTTTGACAGTCAAAAAAGTATTAGCTATAAATTAATAAACACGACAAAGGACAAATTAAATCTCCCCACTCGGCGAACATTAATGTTTGAGGTTTCTAAACCATTTTTAAGAAATTGGGAAAAAAGTTTAAATACACTAATGTTGAAATACATAGATGTTTAAAAACATCGATGGTTTTTGTCGATATATTATCAACATCGATGTTTTGCTGTCGGAGTCGCAATCCCTAAAATAGAAACTGACGTTAAAACAGCCCTTTTTCTGCTAGGTTTTATCAATTTTTTACACTAAATTTTAATTTTGCGAGTAGAAATGCCAGTATTCTGGGCTTGCATGGATGCTACATAACTGTTACTCATAAAACAGATTGGAAACACGATTCTGAAACTAATACACTGAATCAAACAAGTGGTAACCCATTCACAACGAACTCCCAAAAAGACGCCCACGAAACTCCGAATTCAAAAGAATCCCATCCCCCAACACAATCTAATCCGTCCAAACTTTCATTAAAGCTGCGATATCTTCCAAGGCGCGTGAATCTACCGAGACGCTACCTGGAAATGAGACGTCTCTGCTCCATTATTCCTTCGCAAACTGATCCCCCGGGGGCTTTTTTTGAGGGGAAAGAGGTGCGATGCTATCAATCTCGCGAATGGCTACGCACCGTGGGGGAGTGGGACACTCGAAATCCGCCATGTTTTTTGCTCAATGAACGCTTACCTGGCGATTTTGGGCCATCCATCTTCTCGCAGACAAGGCTACCGGAGCGATTGCTGTTGTTCTCCCCTGCTTGATGGATGTCGCGCAAATGTTGATAAATATTTCAGTTTACGGGGATGAACTGAGTTGATGCCCATTCGGGGAGCTTTCGTTTTGTTCTTTTCGGGGGCATTTGTGTGTGTTATGTGAGGGAGGATAGGTGTCTGGAATATAAATAAGAGGGTAGGTGTTTTTATGAGGGGTGAAAATGACTAAATTGGCATGTGTTGGGATTGAGGAGCGGGCCCATTTTTTTGTTTTGTTTGAGCTGCTTATAGTTTTTATGTGCTCTTAGGGGAGTGGATATAAGCGAAGGAGATTACAGGTGATACTAATGTGCAATTATTAGAATTCTGCTGGTTGTTTGGATGGTTATTTATATGATGCATAGCACTGAAAAAATTATTTGTATTGTATAGATTTACTTGTTTCTGATTGAAACAAGAGTGAACAATAACAATCCTAGGGGACAAGGTTAGAAAGTTATAGCTGATGTTCTTTTCCGTTTAATGGGGGATGTCGTGATGTTGATAAATATTTTAGCAAAACTGAGTTCATGACCATTTGGAGGAGAGTTCTTTTTATTCTGAGAGGAGGGATTTGTGTGTGTGTACCATGTGAGGGAGGAGATGTGTCCTAATATAAATAAGGTGGCTGCTATTATTATGAAATCAGGTGAAAAAATAAGGTTATATATGAAAAAGGTTCTATAATTTCCTTCGGTTGATTCTCCAGAGGAACCACTTATAAGTATCAAGAGTGTTGCATGATATCGACCGCCAACAGCCCATTGTGTTACCCATGCACGACTGCAATTTAACTACCTATCAAACAGCCGGGGTGCATTAAACCAGAATGCGAAACTCAAAACTACCCATGCTAGGCCGCTGAAACTGCAGATATAGCATAGAAAGGAATATAATTTCAAGCACACAGCAATTTCCAAATAATTTTGGTGTTTTCTTCTTGTTTTTCTTGCTCTTTGGTGGTGTTTGAGAGAGTGTATAAGCAATTTTTTCAGCCTAATGCTGCTCATATGTAGAAAATATCATTTTATGTTGTCTGGGTCAGGCCTCCCTGATGACGCCTTGATCGACTAACATTTCATCATTTTTTTAACACTTTTGTTGTAAATTTTAGTGTTTTTGAAATTATATATATATTAAAAAAAGCTACCGCCGCTGCAGGATTGAAAACTGTGTTGTTCAGCTCGATTCTTAAACGGATTCAAGAGGGTTGGCGAGCGCATAAGCGAGCAGGAGGAGGAACCCCTTGATATATATATATATATATATATATATATATATATATATATATATATATATATATATATATACACACAACTAGAAAAACCTAATTCTTATATCCAAAAACTTTCAAACACTCAGTTTGAGAAAATTAAAACAATAAAATTGCGATGATACTTAAAAACTGAATATGTGTGACGGACACGCTTCCATTCGGAAATAAACTAAAAATTTATTAATATTATTTTAAAAATGGATAAAAATCTTGAAAACAGAGTATAAACTCATTAAACTATGTACAATATAGGCACAACAACAATGATTAAGTTTTACAGTTAGATGTCGAACAGAGGAGTGGAAACTAGTTTGATTCAAATGGCGAAACGCTAGCATACTAGAAAAAAGAACTGATAACTCAACTATAAACAATAAAATGTAAAATGAACATTTTCCCACTATTTGAAAAATTATTGAATACTTAGAGCAAAATATACAATTAAATATTATTGATTTTAAAATTCCAAAATTTAAAATTATTAAATAAAAAGCATATTTTAAATAATGACAACATATCCGTGTTATCCATCTTAAATGTCTTAAATAAAAACCTCACAAGAAGCAGTGAGAATGAATAAGTGTACCAGACTAAGACGTAAACGCCAGACTAAGACTCAAATTGCCAGACTTTGTATAATTTAGTACAAAAGCATTTAAGTAACTCATAATATAAGATCAGTTAAGTGGTTACGATTTCAAAATTTTAAGTAATTGACAACGTTTCGAGAATTTGTTTTACTTCCTTCGAACGAAGTTTAACTAATTCGATGAATTTAAACTTAACGAAACTTTCAAAGTTGAGTAATTTACTTATAAAAATAATTGCGTAACCTCTCCGATTTAACTAAATATGATCAAAGCCCCACAACATAATTACTAAACCTAGTCTATCAGTTCATGGCGAAATTAGCATAGTTAATTACAAGTATTAATAAAATGTTTATCTATTACTCTAGATTCTAAAAATATAATTTCTAAAACTGTCATTAGATTACTAATATCAACAGTATTGATAAATAATTCAAAGAATATTTTTCGAAGCTACTAATGCAGTAGGGTATTTTTTTTTAATTAACGTAGAACTGGAGCAAAAAAACGGGCTATTGTCGACTATCCGGGATTTATCACAACGGGAAAGATTCGACAACAACAACACGTAATTTTGAACCTTCGTTAGATGACGAGGCAATATCTGAGATGGCACCACAATCTCCAAACTTCCATACCAGCCATAGAACATTAGAGACCATGGAGAATTTAACATGCATCAGCCTCCTTTATACACGAAGGTCTTTCGTTGGATTCGTACTCACAACCATTCGGTTCCTAATACGATGATATTTCAACCAAGCTATCACGGCTTTCGAAGACACTAAATGATTTGTAAAATTAGAAACACTTAAAAATAAGTTACTTTTAGATGTGTGCTGATAGTGTAACAATGGTATTATTTACTTATCTAATCCAAAGCTTGGCAGGTTAATAGATAAATGGAAAAGTTTACCACTTCTTATCATCATCTATCGCCGACCAACCAGTCTGGGGGTTAAGGCGTTAGTCTCTAGATCGGAAGGTTCCTGATTCAAATCCGTGTCAATGCATGGATATTTGTAAGCGTATAGTGTAGAAACGGCTAATTCTCCTTAAATCTGTCGTGACCCAAAGTTCTTACGTTGTGCTGGTGTGGAAGTTTGAAGAGTGGGGTGCCAGCTCAGGTGTTGTGTCCTCTTCTGACCGTGGTTCAAAAATTACGTGGGGTTGTCTTCGGAACTTTCCCTTAGGGGATTGATCCCGGACCGTCGTGATATATGTCACGCCGTCTCTTGCAGGTGAACGTTATCAGGCTACCCTTGACGGCCATCTGCTCCCGTATGCTTGTTTTCGACAGCTCACTACAGAGATTGTCTTTCAGCAAGGCAATGCACCATGCCATCGCTTCCGAATTTTATCCATATGGTAGGATGAACATTACATAGGCCAGCTCGTGCTTTCCTAACCATTTAGGTTACTTGACCTCAATCCAATCGGGCAAATATGGGATGCAATAGTTAGGGATGTCCAAACCTCAGACCACCTTTTAACTAATCTGCATGAATTGGGGGAGATTGTTGAGCAATCGTGGATACGCATGGCTTCCCATCGCTTCCAGTGTCTAGTTCGAACCCATGCCAAGACGAATCGCCAGTGTTATTAAGACGAAATAAGTTGTTATGCGCGCTACTACTCGTGTATATATATATATATATATATATATATATATATATATATATATATATATATATATATATATATATATATATATATATATATATATATATATATATATATATATATATATATATATATATATATATATAGTGAATTCTTTTGATTTATCGTATTTCAAGAGACTGAAAAGAAAAAACGTTAAATACTGGAAAACGTCAAATCGGGGTCGGAGAAAAACAAAACATAGAGCATGAAATATAAATAAGTTATGTAATATACCTTTTATTTCTTCCTTTACAACAATTTATTGTTTAAAGAAATCTGTTATTGTGGTCTGAGTATCGCTTTTACTACTAAATCATTAACACCGTTCTCCACAGATATGCGATTTAATTAGTTTTTTTCTTGCTCTTCTCTTCTTGAGAGAAATTATTTTACTATAGTCAAAGCCTGAATGGCTTCCGTTGCAGTTGAAAATTTATCTCTTTCGTCATCGTCTTCGTCTCTGGAACTATCTTATTCTGATTCTGATAAAAATCACATAAATACGGAATTTTTGATGTCACAGCGTTGGTATCGTAAACTATATAACCCTCGAACTCTGTATCTGAGGTAGTGAAGAACTCTTCCTTTTCATAAGAGTCTTCAATTTCTCTCTCCTCGCTTTCAAATTCATAATGTCTGACCTCCAGAAAACCACCTTTTACAAAGGAACACGAAATACATTTCCTCCATGCTTTCTACCTCGCTAAAGAAATCATATGAAGTGCTTCTACCACAATTACCGACTTTCTCTTGTCTAAATTCCAGAAGACATTTTTTCAACAGCTATTTTCAATATTTGACTTTAAGTGATCGTACGATTCCTAAATGACACATGGTAAAACTTTGATTGTACAATTGATGGGGGAAAATTCCACTCGTGCGTTTTTAAACTTTAAATGCACAATATGGGGTGTGCATTGATCAAACCAACAAAATAATCTTGCATTTATCTTGCTTTTGCCTGCCCAATTTGCGGAGAAAAGTTTCAAAACATGTTCCTGTTATCCAAGTTTTTATTGTTTGAGTCGCATTCTGTAGGAAAGCTCTTTAGATTCTTGAAACACCTTGGTTTTTTTTTCAATAATTAATGATGTTTTTACGATCCCGTCTGAGTTAGTAAAAAGCAAAACAGTCAATCTGATTCGATAGTTTACCACCATGACAGTTCGCATCCTTTACTGTAAAAGTCTTTTCAATAAGAAGATTGTAATATAAATAATAATGCCTATAATAATAATCATTATAATATATACCAGTATATCAGCATTGCATGTGTTTTTAGGAGCGTATTCTTTTATCAAAGTCGGCAAGGTATCGTCCAACCAATCTTCACCTGTCCATTATTAACTCCAGCATACTCGCCACAAATAGACTTCTACGATACATTGTGCCTCTTCTTAAAACGGTCTATCCAACCGTTTGAAGCTATGAATCAATCTTAAATTACTAGTTTAGAAGCGATTTCTAATGCGTCATCTTTCAAAACGGGGTCATTCAATGCAATGCTTGTGCAGAAACATCGTAGAACCATTGGAAAAGTATATTTTCCCAATTCCACAAACAGTGTTGATTTCACATTTTTTAGCTTTTTAGCTAGTTTTCCTATCCTGTCGTATTTTTTTTCTGAACATCTGACTGCTGTAAAATTGTTTGTGAAGTGGACTATGGGGAATTCCAATAGATTTGGCAAAATCAGTTTAAGTTTTATTGTAAATTTGGCTTTGCTGATTATCTCCGTTCCCTTAAACAAGGAAAATTTCAGCCTCTCTTTTTTTGAAGACGTATTTTTACCTTGCTGAGCGACAAAAATTCTCTACGAATGCCAACTTGTACTGAAACTCTAAATCGTCAATAAAAGAAACTTTGCAATTGACGAGTTTGTTTTATAATGTGAGAACAGTGGAATTTCATAAATTAATACTGCACCTGTTTGCTGGATATATATATATATATATATATATATACTCTCTCTCTCTCTCTCTATATATATATATATATATATATATATATATAGAGAGAGAGAGAGAGAGAGTATATATATAGCCTCATATATATAGCCTCATAGATTCGTCCCCATAGGTCTGAATACCGCAAAGCACTTCCTTTTACAGTAATAGAGATCATGAAAAAAATAATCTTGCAAAAAAGACAATATTGGAATTATTACACCCTTCTCTCTCTCTCTCTCTATATATATATATATATATATATATATATATATATATATATAGAGAGAGAGAGAGAGAAGGGTGTAATAATTCCAATATTGTCTTTTTTGCAAGATTATTTTTTTCATGATCTCTATTACTGTAAAAGGAAGTGCTTTGCGGTATTCAGACCTATGGGGACGAATCTATGAGGCTTACAGTAACGAAATTTATCACACAGATAGTTTTACTCTTATATCAACTTTGTGTGAATACCGAGTTTTAAAATTAAATCTAGAAGATTTTTTAAATTTATTTTTATATGTTTTCCTTAGAATGGCAACAGTACCAAGAGACCACAGATTCAAAATTTTTTCCCTTTTATTATTCCTAAACACAAACGATTCCAGCGAAGCATACTGAAACAAATAAAAATGTTTGACTGGCGTTTATTTTTTTTATTCTTTAGTAGAAGTCCCAATTTTCACCATAGTTAAATATATAGTAAAAATTTCAACGGATTTTAAATTTGCCGAAATTCTACACCAGATCGATACCCTGAATGGGATTTACTTTAAATTAATAACCTTCCTGTAACTTTTATACTTTCGCATTTGACGAAGATATTCATTACGAACACAAAAAGAACTATATGAGGATTTCTATCTTCGAGATCGTTGAAGTTAGAGTAAAAATTTCAACGGATTTGAAATATGCGGAAAATTTTTTTCTAGATCGATACTTAAAGTAGTCCGAATTTTATACGAATTTATGACATACCTGTGTCCTGTCGGGTGGAGGTAGGATTAATTCTTTAATTTATTGTTTTCATTTTTAATGTGTTCAGTATTAGGAAATAACTTTTACGGGCAACGTTGCGTGCCGTGTTGCAAGTATTTGACAGTATTAAGAAAATTGCTTTGAGTTCTTCCAGCTGAAAAACGTTAAATGCGAGAAATAATTTGAAGTGATAATGTTATATAACGGGATTCTTCAACATTGAAAGTATAATAATTTGTTTGCTACCAATAAAATCGACCTTTCAAGAACACAGAAAATTCAAAATATCACAGTGAAAGTGGTAAAAAAATATAGAAATGTTGGTGGATCAGGACAGCATCAGGCAGGAGCCTGACCCAGACAACATACAATGTACTGTCCTAAGCACACTAACAATAGTAATACCTTACATACACATCGAACTGCCGTATACTTGTCATAAAAAAATGGTTCATGAAACAGAAGGCTGGCGATATATATATTTATATTTACATATATATTTACACTGACGAGCCAAAACACTATGACCACGCCCACATCTTTCGAAGAACTCGTCTGGATAAGGTGGAGGGCACGTGATTAAGTGAGAATGGTATTTAACTGCCACTGGAGAAGGTAAGTAATCATTCTTGCACTTTTGCGAGTGATGGGAAAGGCTGATGATCTAAGCGAATTTGATAGAGGACACATCGTAATGGCCCGAATACTCGGTACGAGTATTATATAAACAGCACGAATGGTAGATTGTTCACGATCTGTCGTTGTTAGCATACATGCAAAGCGGATAAATGACGGTGGCACCAGCAGTAGACGCCAAGGTGTTGGTCATCTATGCGTCATCAAAGAATAAGGATGGCTGAGACTCTCCCGCTTGGTAAAGCACAAGACAGCGACTCATCTGACAGCCCATTACAATGCAGGTCCAAGCGCAAGTGTTTCGGAACATACAGTTGAACGGACACTGTTTTGTGTGGGACTGTGCAGCAGACGTCCCTCTCGTGTGCCTCTGTTGACCAAGCGTCATCGTCAACTACGCCTACAGTAGGACCTGGAACATCGAGACTGGACCATGGATGAGTGTAAGAGAGTTGTCTGGTCGGATGAATCCTGATTTCTCATTTATCACTTCGATGGTCGTGTCAGGGTACGCCGTCTGCCAGGCAAACAGTTGATCCTCTCTTGTACAGCAGGTCATAGACATACTGTTGGTGGCGGTATTATGCTTCGGGGGACATTCCCATGGGTAACTCTGGGACTCATAGTTGTAGTAGAACAGACCATGAACGCTGCGAGCTATCTGAACATCATTGCGGATCAGTTGCACACGTCAGTTACATGACGTCTGTTTTCCCAACTGGAAATGGAATCTTCCAGCTGGACAACGCCCCATTTCACAAGGCTCGGATTGTGTTAGAGTGGTTCGAGGAGCATATTGATGAATTCCACTTAATAACCTGGTCACCTAACTCGCCCGATCTTAATGCGATAGAGCACATTTGTGGTGCCATGGAGTTAAAGCTCAGAGCTCAAACACCACCATGTCCGAATATCTCGACTTTGCGTGACCGCTGCTTAGTCATCCAGTCATGCACCAAGAACTTGTGACATCCATTCCCAGGCGATATATATATATATATATATATATATATATATATATCTTGTTGAAACCACTTGGAGGGTTGAATTGGAGCTAATTGAATCCTTAGGTTGTCGCAATGACTTTATAAAATAGAACAATATTCGACTGCATACATTTCTGACATTTGCTAACGAATCTTTCAATGTTACCATGTGTAACGAAATACATATATACTCTCCATACCATAACCCATAATAACACTCTTGCTATAATATTGAAAACTTTACAAATTGTATTAAATTACCGAAAAAGTGTCCGCACCTTCCAAAACATCTCGAATCCTAATCCGTTACCACAACTTCGATCACGTTGTTGGTCGAGAAAATAGAATGAATTCATCACCCTCCTTGGTGAAAGAAGCTACTACAATGACGTTTAATAACTTTATAATTTCTGCTCATTGACTTCATAGGTAACTAGTTGTCGAAATAAATTCTATATATTAAATCAATATTCTACAACAGATTTTCGACCTGTGCTAATGAATCCGTCAATATTATCTTGAGTATCAAAATGAAGAAAACACTTCACAATAATAATAAACAACAATAATACTCATTGGGAGCCATTTAAAAAATGTCGTTTTAACTTTTCAAAAAAGTGTCCAATCTCCAGAAAAAATCTCAAATCCAAATGTCCCCATCGTCACTGAAGTAATTGATCTTCAAAATAGAATGAATTCATCACGCTGCTTAGGAAAAGAAATTATCTCTGAAAAAAGCAGTGGTATGTGCGACGGGAGAAAATCAATTTTCTTTTAAATTATTAAAGCGTATAAGAGATGAAAAATAATAGAAGCCTGACCAGGAGGTTTCATTTAATACCCTTAACGTATCCGAGGAAGATCGCTGCTATCAATCACATGAGAAGGATTCTTATCCCGGTCGATAACGTCTTTTTTATGTACATTTTCCCGATCCTCGAAGAAAAACCGGAGTGTGAGAATGGAATCGAGTGAAAGAAAAACTAATGTCGGAGAACTAGTTATAAAAACTCCGGAAGAAATACCCGCTCTTTGTCTTAAAGGGCAGTGCAAAAAGATGGAGATAAAGACCGAGCCACTATAGTGGACATTATTTTTTAACGTTGCATGTTTGATGTATTCAGATAAAACGTGTATTTTTTTCGCTGGAATGGTTTATCCTATGCATTTATGTACTAGATAAATATTATACTTTATAATAATCTTAAGTATGTATTTTGTGTGCAATGCGTTTAGATATACTGGGTGTTCCATGTAGGACAATTTGTTGTATATAAACTATTCGAATGATGGGAAGTGCATGAATTTCAAGGTACAACTGTTGTAACGGCCGTTGTCGAAATTCTTTCTTGGCACGATCATGGTACAACTGTTGTAACGGCCGTTGTCGAAATTCTTTCTTGGCACGATCATGGTACAACTGTTGTAACGGCCGTTGTCGAAATTCTTTCTTGGCACGATCATGGTACAACTGTTGTAACGGCCGTTGTCGAAATTCTTTCTTGGCACGATCATGGTACAACTGTTGTAACGGCCGTTGTCGAAATTCTTTCTTGGCACGATCATGGTACAACTGTTGTAACGGCCGTTGTCGAAATTCTTTCTTGGCACGATCATGGTACAACTGTTGTAACGGCCGTTGTCGAAATTCTTTCTTGGCACGATCATGGTACAACTGCTGTACCGGCAGCAGTCTAAATGTTAAGCTAAAAAATTGATGTCTTGTAGAGTTTTTGTTAAGGTATTCGGATTATCTGAATATATACCATTAATATTGTGCCTTCAGCTGATGAACGCGACATTTTGATGTGCCCGAAATAGAAATTGTTTCCTTCAATAATCAATAATTCACAGTAAATTAATGCTTCGCTTATAGCTTTCAGAAAAAAAAACAGATAACAATAGAATTTGAAAATTTTATTTCCTTTTCCTGTTAATTTTAACAGTGAATCATATTCTTTATTAATCAAACAAACATATTGTAGGTATAAATGCGTTATATATGATACCAGTAGCTTTGCTTGGTATCATATAAGTTTTTCTGCATAAATCCTTTCTTAATTTAGATTTCGTATTTTTGTATAAACTTATTTTGTGTTGTTATTAAATGTATGTGTTGAAGAAATCATGGTTTAAAATATTCGGATTCATTTGAAAATTCTATATCATGTGAAAATTATCAACTAATTTCAAAATTACTTATTAATTAATCATGTAATTAGTAGAAGGAATAATATTTTGATACATGTCTCTAGAAAGTTGAATTATTTCATTGAAAATTCAATTAGTTTTCATCAAGAGTAAATTCAGTAATTTTATGCAAAAAAATTGTTAGCTTCAGTTTATTATATTAGTTTTTAATAACTATGTTTACAAATGGAAATTAAAATCTATGTATCCAACTCATTACAAACTATTACATACCTGAATTAAGGTAAATCTAAAACGAAAATGCCAAAGAGATATACATATGAAGCAATGCTTTTCTTTAAAAAAAAATATCTGGTTAAAATTATTTCTTCATAGTATTTTTTTGAATTAAAACAGCCCTGTATAAAAACTCTCACTAACACATTTTAGTTTATTTCGTCTTCACACACACACACACACACACAAATTTTTCTTCCAATTAAAAAATACATAATCCTAAAGTAAAATAATGTCTAAAAAAAATTTGGGATTTTTTGCGTTTATTTAGTGAAGTTTTATTATACGAGGTTTTTCCATTACTTAGTCTCCACAAGATGTGTTTGTATGTAAATGTGAAAAATTGGGTAAACAAATCTTGCTTTCGCTATTCTAAAACTGTTGAGATGTATAGTTCACAAAGTAGTTTTTACCTTTAAAAATAGTTTACGCTAGTCCAATTGGTATTGCGAATTATCGACCGCAGGATTTCGAGTTCAAAACACATTCCAGTAAAACACCACCGTATATTGAGATGCTGACGCACTTTAATTATGCCGTGGACTCCAGATTTCTCATGACGGCGTGAAGTAGTAATTGTTTGGAGAGTGGTATGACAGCTTATTCGATGACCTCGTCATCTGAACATGGTTCAAAATTACTTTAATTACGGTGTTAGCCCAATATCTTTCGTTCGGGATTAGTCTTGAACAGACGCCAGTAACATGTTGCGTTGCTCCAGTGCGACCTTTTACTCAGCTACCTACGAACTCATTTGGCTTATTTGAAAGCACACGTTCTCATGTCTAATTTTACCAGTCAGCATTGAATTGAGCAACTACAGAAAATACAGACAGTACAAATTCAGATTCCAAATTTACACTTCATGATTAAGATTGACTGAATTGATTGGTGTTATTTATGGTTTATGTGTTTATTTGAACACGTGCAATGTTCTATTATTCTAATAATCTGATAATTGTATTTCAATTTATTATTAAACGGTGTAATTCATTGGTATAGCCTTTCTACTGAGTTACTCGTTTAACACATATTTCTGTGTGATCCCTCTAGATATCTAGAATATTCCATGAAGAAAAATTCCATGTAGAACATTCCATCCAGAGTATTCCTTGTAGAATGTGTCATGTAGAATATTCCTTCTAGTGTATTTCTTGTAAAAATTCCATGTAAGGTGAATTGTGACAGTGAAAATAAACCGACTACGACAATTTACTAATACCAGACTATTTATTACTGTAGTGGTGGATAATATTTATTCGATGGTTCTATATTTACTTTGAAGTAACTACAACCAGTAATACCAAACTTATAACTAAATCATGAGTTGACAAAATATACTTGTTCCGCAGGATTTGCAGGCGTTTCCGAATAACTTGTTTCTCAACCACATCGCCAAAACAGGAAGAACAAAATAGTCACGAAGTAGGTTGTCCTCCATTCTCTATCTGAAACGACAGTATCGATGAAAATCCTTCCAAAAGTGAAACTAACCCCGATCGATTGGCACAATTACTTTCCATCGAAACAGTTTCATTCCGGCTCCACCAAGTCTCAAAACCCTCAGCTCATTATTTCCTGATTCGAGTTTGCACGGTACAAAAACACGTTTCTCTCACTCGGTGGACACCACTTGTTATTTAGATTATGACGCAGGTGCTGTTAATTTTTTTGACACTCCGAAATGTTCGGGACGTTGCATCGATTTTTCTTTCCAGCACTTCGGAAGAATAGAAAAACACAGACCGCTGTGAAAAGTGCTTCTGTCTTGCTTTCCCTTTTTTCGCTTTTTGCCTCTCAGATCACATTTTTCAACACGTATTTTGGATAGACGGTCGTTTACACTTGCGTGCCACACCTCATTAGGGGAGAAACATGTTCGCCAACACTCTATAAATTAGGCTTTTCGTATGAGCTTCAAGAAGGGTAAAAATGAAAAACATGAAAAGTCATATGAAGCGTTTGTTTTACTTTAAAATAAATAGTATTCTTTTGGGAAAAGGATTACGTTGTTTTTCTGTTTGACATTAAGTTTTCCAAGTAGTTAGTTTAACCCTACAGGTGGTTTCGACGAGATATTTCGTCCTTAAAGATCCGACGAAGCTTGCTAATTGAGAGATAGCCCGTCATCAAAACTTGGGAAGTTTTTCTAACTTCAGACTGCCGATTCTGTGATGATGAATTCTACCAAGATCTGTGTAGTTGTTTCTGAAATATTGCATCTATCAATGCCTGGTCAGATTTATTCTCCTAATAACGACAGATCTCATGTATTAAAATTTGGGCTAGTTTTGCTAATGACGATAAACTTACTCCAGATAACCACGAGGTGTGTAGGTCATATGCTTGGACCAACGTCTATAAAAGTTAAACATAGCATCCAACAAATAATATAATTTTCATAGCATAGAAAGTACAGCATATGCAATTTCCATTTTAAAATTACTCCTGATTGGAGTATTAGCTTAAAGTGGGGTAGTAATGAAGAATGAAAAGGCATAGGCCGCGCTTGTTTAGTTAAGAAGTTATATTCTTCAAAAAAGGATTGCAATGTTCCCATTATATGTGTGTTCAATAAATGATTTGTGGTTTTAACTTTACCAACATTTAAATAGAATTTGGTACTTAATGATTTCATAAAATCACGAGTGGATTCCCAATAGGGTTTTAAAGCCCAAATCTAAAACACGTCATATAGGTTTTGGCTTCTAGTCATTCCAATACACAAATTTGCCTTTCTTGTTACAGATATGAACCGTCCTGGTCATTGTCTCGCGTCATTAGCAATATTGACCATATCGAGATGGACGATAAATCTTGTCATAAGATGAATATTATTCCTATCTTGTTGCAGTCATCATAAAAAAATCGGAACATCTTGATGACAAAATATCCAATCTTCAGCAAAATTTGTAAAATCTTGATAGACTAGATATCTTGTTATAATCACTTGGAGGGTTAAAATATAATTGTGATACAAATCCGTTATTGAATTCAGTTTTATGGTTTCGTAAGGATTACTTATGTAGTAAATATATATATATATATCACTGACATAAAGTTTAAATAAAAATGTCTATCATTTCTTGTAAGCCTAACTTATCGAGTCAAATACGATCCTGAATTATCTTCTCGCCTAATTATCTGAAATCATCAACCTTTTAATGATATGGATGGATCACTTGAATGTGCTTGAACTTCCATGCAATTAATCCAAATTCGTCCTTACGAAGATATCCGGGTGAATGTTTTGTATTGGAAGAAAGCCAGGATCCTACTGTAGGACTCTCGACGAGGGTAAAAGTAGATTACCAATCCCACGTGACCTTCTTACACAGTTAGACAATTTCAATATAAGATAGATGTCAGGAATAAAATATCCGTACAATCCAACAAGTTGCTTAATGCAGAGGGTATTCCATAAAAGATTTGAAACTAATTTTTTCAACTTTTACATCACTTATCCAAAATTAAATAATTTCAGTATTACTAAACGATTCCAAAACATTCCACTAATATTGGTGGGTTGGTTGGTACTACGTGTTCTATAGTGCAAAGGTCATATTTGGACTGATTGCACCAAGCACAACACAGACCACAAGTTATGAAGATACTGATACTAAAGTTTTAATGGCACAGGAAACGAATGATACGGGAAAATTTAAAAATATTTATATTCGTCCTTGAAATTTTTGAAAAGTCTCTTAACTCGAGATATGTACACCAGTGTTTTTTTCTATTAAAATTTATAAAGCTGTTTAAATAAGATAATTTAAAAAATATCACAATATGTATGTTTATATATATATATATATATATATATATATATATATATATATATATATATATATATATATATATATATATATATATATATATATATACTATAGCAAGTATAGATAAAAAAAGACTTTATACAGTTGTTTATAGGCTGTTTCTCACATTTTTAGACGATTTTTGTTAGCGGTAATAAAAAATACTTTCCTGCAAAAGAAATAATTGCAGTTGTACTATGTTTTTAAAAGTCAGAATTATAAAGTAAAAAAAGAAAGTTTGTTTTTATTCAAAATGGCGTTTTTAACGAAGCAGTGGTTCGAAGGCTATATTTATGCTATTTCCAAAGAGAAATATTCATATTCCGTTACCCAAAAATGATGTGAGAATCATGGTTTTGTGATATCTAAAGCGTCGATAGGTATTATCGTCAACAAGAAAGGAAAAAACCGTGAAATTGGAGCTTCACGTGGGACAAAACTTCCAAATAAGTATCCAAGGAAGAAACGGACATCTTCGACTATTGCAAAGGTACGTTGTTTATGTTAAAAGAAAATCCCCATATTCAAAGGACAGTTGCAAATTCATTAAAATGATCGGTGTCCACTGTAAACAAAATGATAAACGTTGATTTAAATCTTAAGAAAGCGAAAAAACGCAATGTGCATCGTCTTTCTTCAAAGCATATCACTGAACGCAGGACACACTGCCGAATTCTATATGAGAAACACTTATCTAAAGAAGAATAGAAGCGAATTGTCGCAATACTGAATCATGGGTGTATTTAAATGATTGCAGCAAAAAAGAGCCATTTATTATCATAAAAGGGGAGAAAAAAATTTAAGTACATGGTTCACAGAATCGAAAGAAAGTTTTCCTAAGGAATTCATGATTGTTGCTGGTTTTTGATATAGTGGCAAGTTAAAAATAAAGAGAGTGGAAAAAATGTCAAGATTAACTCCAAATACTATCAGAAACATAGTTTTCGCCAATTTTTCTGAATGAAATACCATCGCTTTACCTACAGTGACATCAATCTGTGAAACTCTATCATGACAAAGGTAGCTTTAACACATCAAAATCCACTGTAAATTTCCTAAAAGAAATGGAACAAAAAACCGGTATCAAGGCCATACCCTTCACTGATATCCCTACTAAATCTCCCGATGTATGACCTATGGATTTTTGTGCTTTCGGACTTTTAAAATCTGCACTATCGAAACGTCGTCCCACATCCCTTACAGGACTCTGGAAAGCTGTTCAGGAGGAATGGAATATAATACCTCTTCTGACACTTTAAAAGGCAATATTATCCTGGAAATTACGGTGTCGAAAGATAGTTCAGAATAAGGGCTATCAAATAGAACATTTAAAACACAAGAATTTTATGTAATTTATTGTTAATACAATATACATTGTCCAAAAAATGTGTGAATAGCCTCTAATGTTATATAAAATTGAAATGTAAAAATGTAAAACAACTATCTCAATAGTGCTTCCATTAGGTTTATTCGTGGGTTGGGTCCTATGACGCAAAGGTCCTATTTGGACACGTTTGCCATACACAGGGCATACCACTTTAATTAACGAATATACACACGCAAAAAAATGTTATACCGAAAAGAACCGCATCTGGGTAAAGCACCGGGCAAATCCATGGAGCCAAGGTAGCCCAGGCTCATTTTAGACACGTTTAAAACGAACCCACTAAAGGCAAGATAGTTATATCAATTGAGTCAGTTTGAACTGAAGCAAATGCACACCAGCGCTCAAGGATAAAACGAACATTAAATTAACACCTTCATAGTCTCTTCCAATACCTCCAGCTGAGTCAAATACGTGTACAATAGCGGGTTGTCTTATCGCGTCACCCAACAGAATAAAAAACCCACTTTTAATATTGCGGACTGGGGAAATGCTGAAGTGTGACTCCTCCAGTCACATTGGAGCACTGCCAGGAGATGCTACTGCCTTTGTAAACGGAAGCAGGCTGCTGCTTTCCGTTTGGACGTCCCTTATTTTTGTTTGGTGTGCGCCTTTTTGCTAAACGAGGAAATATTTCTCGGGAGAAGGTAAACTAGCGAGGATTTTGTTGACTGTTGTGTTGCTGGTGCTCGAGGGGGGGGGGTGTAGAAGGGCGGACCCAGCAGGCGTTATTTAAAACTTCAATATCCGCCCTCCTTTGATGTCTCCGTCGAGTCGCCGACTGGAGTGAGGAATTCGGGCAGGTCTGGCTGCGTGTGTACTTTTCTTGCTGGGTTTCTTTTTTCATTTTGTGTCGGAAAATAAACGATACGCAAAACATTTTCCGCTGAAGTCTTAGAAATTCCATTAAAAACCCAGGGATGAAATGTGTGGCGAAAATAAATTCTAGCTTTTTAGGAATTGTGCTTTCTTGGCTTGGAAGTATGAGTACGGGGTCTTTAAAAGCAAGATATCAGGGACGGTGTTCATAATAATTCTCTAGAGACTGCATCTAGCAGGTTTATCTGGTTCCTTGTCTCAACATAGCATATAGGCAGTAGAAAAAGCTGACCAGATCTTGTTGGACACGACATCTCGTCATTACAAGAAAAATGAATTGGTCTTGATCTCGACGTCATCAAAACATTGGTGATAACTGGATGGACGAGATATCAAATCGAAACCACTTAGTGGGTTAAAATTATAATAAGGATACTAATCCGTTATTGATTGAGCATCAAATTATAGTTTGTTTTCGGTACAATGATAATGCATTGGTATTATAATGTATTGTACTAACTATGTGATACTCAAAACATTTTTTTGGTTGGTGGTGGGGGAAATTCCTTTAAAATGCTTAAGGATAAAATGTGTAGCCAAATTAAATAATGTCTTGTTTGGAGTTTTGCTTATCTTGAGTGATAAAATTCAATGTAAATTGCCATGTTGTACTTCAAAGGGGCTTTAAAAGTATAACTATTCCTTACCATTCGAAATGCTTCTCGCGTTGAGCCATTTTTAAAACTCGGAGATTAAACTTTGGACTTTTATCGAATAGAACGTATTCTAATCGAACCGATAACATAGCAATAAAGGTCTCACTTTCATTCTTTACAGCGTTAATACCTTCCTTAGATAATTAAAGCAGTGAAGATTAGAATGGATTGGCCGGTTAGTTTATAAGACGCAAGGGAATTATTTTCCATTCAAAGGCAGAATTAAAATAACTGATAAAACCATTACCAAAACAATTCAATTTGAAAAGGTGTTTGGTCCTTTTTTTAGCAATATAATGTATTCCGTCTCTCAAAAGTGTCTAAAAGTAAATATAACTATTTCTAAAACGAAAAATAAAATCAATTTATACATTGTTTTTACATATAATTTCATGCAAATATCACTTTCAATTGGTAGGTATGACACAAAACTGGGCTTGCTTGTGTACAATTAATTTATCGTATTACAGAAATAAAAGCAATAGGAAAAGATAGAATGTTTACGATTATTATTAAAACATCTGTTAAATATATTTTTGAGCACGTAAACATAAAATAAAGTTGGCGCAATTTGATTAATCAGGGTGTTGTTACACCTTGCTACCACGCAAGACTCTTGAACTTGCGATTATAATGTATGTACATCGCACCTACACCACTATGTTCTCTAGAAACCCAAAAAATGACAATCACTTACTTTATTTGAGACAAGCTGCTGATAGAGTTGCCAGCACATTATGTTTTTTGAGTTTTAATTAAAGTTAATTAATACTTTTTATCATTGGTTATGCATATTAAAGGTCTTCGTCTTCTTGTGGAATCGCCTCAGTGCGACGGAGAATATATTTATTTTTCAGCCTTCCTTTCTTCGGTGTATTCTTAGATTGTCTTTACCGCTGCATTTTTTCAATTCTCTCCTCATGGCCAAAGGTTCCCATGGTGGTCGACCAATGCCCCTTAGACCCATGGTATCTGCTTGTGTGAACAAGTGATATAATGTGTTCACAGAGTCTGTGGGGGTAAATGAATGAAACAAATACTGGTACTTGACTTATGGAGAATGATGAAAACGTGAATGTTATGCGTCCAGGATAAACTCACAAAACGATATAAATTACGAAGCAGGATAATTATATTTACTGTAATATAGTTAAACATTAGACTTCAAGTGCAGATGTTTAAAGAAAAAGGTTTTTTGGTTGGTGTAACTAAATTAACATTCCACTGAAGCAACACAGCGGACTACTGGCGATGGTCCCATCAATCCGGAAGAGAAAAATCCGAAGAAAAGACCTCGTAATATTGACTCACGATCAGATAACAAGGTCAGCACCATGTAATTTTGAACCACGATCAAATAAAGAAGTCGACACCTGGATAGGGACCCTACTCACCAGAATTCCACACATAGCCAAATTTAAAGAAAATAATTTATGCATAGAATGAATAGTGTTCTATCGATTGAAAAAGTCTTCTTTAAATTTGCATTTTATTGTAGTGAATAACCAAATCAATCGAATTCATATGAATATTAAAATAAAAATTATTTCAAAATAGATATTCTAGTCTATAGTTTTTATAAAGCCTCCCCAGAACCTTAGATATTATTATCCTGATCCAAGCAGCCAACGCACGTACACTAAATTTTGTGCTCAGATGGCAAAATGTTATGACACTTTTTTTAATTTTACGTGACAGCAATTTTAAGATTCAAGATTCTTCATGTGTACACACACGTACACTAAATTTTGTGCTCAGATGGCAAAATGTTATGACATTTTTTTTAATTTTACGTGACAGCAATTTTAAGATTCAAGATTATTCATGTGATTCTGTGGTTTTTGACTTATTAAAAATTTTCCACCTTTGTTTTGTCATAAACTGAAAGAAAAAGACTTACGACATTTTGCCACCTTCTGAACATTCACAAACCAGACTCAAGGATGGGACATACTCAATTTTTCGGGAATAGTGACTTATAACATTTTGCCATCTGAGCAAAGGATTAGTCTTAACACAAAAAACATGATATATTTCAGCTGTGTATAGTACTTTTTCTACATCATTTCGTATCACCTATAAATTGGACAAAACCAAAGCTTTTTGGCTTCTACTAACACAGCTACTGACAGCACTTTTTCGCAAAAAAACCTTATCCCATTGTCCCTACCTACCCCTCCTCCATCATACGTCCGACTTCCATCCACCACCACCAAACTACACACCAAAAGAAAATTGTTGTCGAAAGTTCCACGGGAAAAGTGCTAGAACTTTCATTTTACGCGACACTTTAAAGTGCGATAAACTGGGCAGGAAACGCCTATTGCTTGCGAACAAGCCTCTCTTTATTTATTATTGTTATTATTTTACCTTTTTCCTCAATCCTCAACTCCCGTCCAAGTATTGAGATAACGATCGGGCTCAGGCAAGATCGAAAATCAGATAACACCATTCCTCCCACCGGATAATGCGGCGTTTAAGCCACGACAGGCGCATGTAAAACAAATTTCTATCACATTGGACATGTAGAAAGTGATTGGATTTATCCGATCGGCACAGGCCTCGTGACATGAAGGCCAGGATTTCCACTGCTGCACCACGCCACTCTGCGATTTGAATAATTCGATTTACGCAAAAGGAAATCGCTTGCGAAATCTTAAGCCCTTTGCTTCGTGTCGCGAGGGGTACGACTACTCTTCCCGAGGTTCTTTTTAGCCTTTGCTCGTCTTCGACAAGTCGGGTAGGAGATGAACGGCGAATAAAATGCTGAGGGGCAAGTTAAATACACTTGGCTGTATCAGAGACGATGTCAGCGACAACTTAACAACAGATCCAGGTGCGATGGAAAGCGCAGCGTGTTTGGTTAGCATACAATTTACGTGAATGGATTTGGAATTGGAATTGTGAAGGAAGAATGAATTTCATTGATGCTGATCTGGCCATTGCATACCATTAGGGTGTCAGAAATTGAAGATGATGTTTGTCTTCGTTCAATACACTTGTCCCAATAACAGTCTTTAAATTGTTGCTAGAAATATATTTTTGGGAATCTTAGATAACATTTATCTTTAAACTTTTATTCGAAATATATTTTAAATACAATTGTCTGAACTCTCTTTGTGGTTGGCTCGACGAGGTATCTCTTCATTTATTAGATTAGGTCAAACTGACCAGGTGTTAATGGACGATATGTCTCGTCATTATAAGAAAGTTGACATGATCTTGTTCTTGTCATAAAAAATACATGTCATAAAAACATGATATTTCGTCAGTAACCAACTTTTTCATATATTGACTGTGAAGATATCTCGCTCAAACCACATGGAGGTATAAGAGAGTAAGCATTGGCATATTATTAATAAACATGTGATAGAAGAATTAGTACTGTGAATAAACTACTACAGAAATGGCCTCCTCAGACCACATTCTGGACTGCCTTCAACTTTCCTGGGAAGATCTGGCCAAGGAGCCCTTGAGAGTTTTGGACTTTTTGCGTGTTTTTAACCTCATGGAATTTGTCTAGCTGTCGCTAGCTTGGAGATTTGTAAAAAATAAAATAAACTGCAGTATACGTACCCAAGCTAATTCCTTAAAATATTATTTTCAACCCAGAAATGTCCCTTAACGATCGAGATTAATTTCCCCTTTCCTCCTCTTTTCATTTTTAAGTTTGTTTCATTTCTACCACCACATGCCTCTCAATTTATTCTGTTTCCGCATACACCAACTTTCCCACCACGCTGACCGTTACTTTAAACAGACCCGCTCTCTTAAGTTCTTTGTTTCTTCTCCTATTCTGATCACCGATATATTCCATCATAACATTAAGGTTACACGTATGACATTATACAAACTCCGCCTCTGTTGGCAATAAACTTTCTTAATGATCCGTAATATAATAAATTCACCTTAACCTAGTGGACTAATTATAACTTATCATTCTTTCCCGTGGTTCCTTAGAATAAGATTACCATAAGATGAACAGATTAGCAGTTCCAAATATCATACTACAAAGACACCTCCTCGTATAGATCACAACGGTACCAATCCTGTAATCACAATGTCCACGCCTGTGACAATGGTATCTATTAGTATGACATGTATTTATACTTGGTAAAGGGAATCGAGTTTTTATCCCTTAGTAATATCGATTTGCGCTTAAAGAGAACAATAATCAATGCTTTTCTATGGATCTCATTTTGGAGAGTTTTACAATGAAAATATTCAAATTTAACGAAATATATACTAAGTTTCATTTTAATAATATCTAACATATATTTTCTGTATTGACTATTATTTTTATAGGCTAAAACTGTTATTTGGACAATAACCTATTCAATTGCAAAATTATTTCTTGGTCCAGCTGGCAAATTTAATAGTAGTAATAGTAATTCAGCAGTCTAAAATTGTGAATTAACCCTGAAAGCCAAAGAGATTTCACCGAGATATTTCGTCCATCAAATTACAATTAATTCTTATAATGACGATATATCCCGTCATCAATATTTTACCGATTTTTCGACGATGGGAAGGTCAAGATCTGGTCAGTCTTCCTGATGATGACATATCTTCTTCATAAAGTTTCGCTACTGAATTGATACTTCATCGAGACAGCCACTGAAGCAATATATTGAATATAGCGTTCCAAAGTTTCAAAGAAAGCAATGATTTAGAAGAACCTATGGTGTATCAGTTATTTATTTTTTAAGCACCTAGAAGGATAAGCGTACAAAAAAAAAAGCTGTTGGATCAAAATAAATACCATAAAAAAACTACTTTTTCTACTGTCTGCGTGACTCAGACACTCAGAATAAAATATCACACTACGCCTCAGAGACAGCTATACCCTGATTCACAAAAGAAAATATCACCACACCCAGATACCAGAACGAATTTGAAAATTCAGAAATTTTAACCTGAATCCCTCAGAACTTGGTCTAACTTATAGAAATCAAACAACTCAATGGAAATTAAACATCTGTTTGACCTGATGTGTTTTACACTGAGTTATTCCTTTATATGTACACTTGCATTTAATGTTTCAGAAAAGAAAGGAATTAAAGGAAATTATTAAAAAATGAGTAGAATTATTTGTGCATTGAATAGTCGTGAGAAATTGAATTTATTTTAGATGAAAATTTATTTTACGATTTGAAGGTTTTTTAAATAATGCAAGCGAAGCTAATTAACTATATTTTATCTTATAAAGGCTTTTAAAAACCAAATTGAACCAATGATTAATCGAAATAGAATCTGTAGATTCACTCATCTTAATTTCTGAGGTCACATAAAAATTTCTCAAAACTCATTAAGTGTGATCTAAGTAATTATCTTAATAAAGTTATTTTTCCATTCCTCATTATCTTCTACGAATGGCACGATTCCCCCTGATTTTGCAATGTAAGGAGATAATTTAATTCACTTCTTTCGTCGTCTGCAAGACTTAGATACAAAAAACCTGAATCACCTTTAGTCTCAGATAGGCCCATAACCCAATTTGCAAGGCAAAAGATCTGCAAGCCCAAATACCAAATTCGAGGACATTTCTGTGCAAAAAGAAGCTTCGAACAAATTTGCAAATTCGGAATATTTTAATCTGAATCGCGCAGATTCTGGTCTAACTGATTATTTACGCAAGTGAGCATCGTCATTGGAAAGCCTCCAGGTCACTGTCCTGGGTAATTGGTGCAATTAGTTCTTCCACTATATTGCTCTGCGTTGATCACTTTTGGACTTAATGAGATTGCTTTGTTTAAGGCAAGCTGACTCGACCGAAGCGAGACTTTTTCTGCCACCATCTCAATCTTATCGCATCCGCCAAGTCTCAGCTTCATCGCGTGATAAAAGGGTTGAAAAGACGTCTCCAACACAAGTGGTGTTCGTGGTTGGGGGTTTTGTTTCCACTATCTGAGCTAAAGATCAAGTTTGCTGTGCATAAAGGAGTTTTCTGCTGAAAGCTGCAAATTTTGTGGTGGCCGATTGTGTGAAGGAGGTGGTAATTTTTTTTTACCCTTTTCTGCTTTATTTTTTTTTCTCCCATCGAACATATACTTTCAGACGTGATAGAGTAGGAAATGGGAGATGTAATGAGAAACTTCAGCGAAAATGGTATAGGTTAGAGTTGATAAGATTAGGGAAAATGTTCGGAACTTTTAAGAACACTCAGCGAGGGTTTCATTCAAATGAATAAAAATGTAAAAGCTGAAATAAAGTATTCTAATCGCTCTAGCCTTTAGAAAATGAAGACTCTTGAAATGAATATGTCTCATGAGTTTTACGCAATCGTGATAGGAAGTAAGGACTAAGATGGTTATCTCCGAGCTATTCTTTGGGAACATAAACAATCGTTTGCCAAAAAAATGGGTCAGTCGCAATTTGTAAAATTAATAAGTGAGAGTGTGATTAATTTTTTTGTTTTGAGATTTTAAAAGAAAACTTGTTATTTTCTTAAACAGCATTACTAAAACAAATGTTCAAATAAAAATGTTTTATTTTTAAACGCTTCCAATTTACTCTTAAATAGTGTTTTTCTGTTTCAAAGTTTTAGAATGCATGTATAAGTATAATTAAAAGTAGTTTTACATTTGTGAACTTAAAATAACTAGCCATAATTTGAAGGGACATGTATCTGGCATATTACATGTACTTCCAATTGGTACTAGTTCATACATAAGTACCATTTTCGGACTATCTGTAATAAAATCACTATTTACAGTTAAATTTTAACACTTACAATAGGGGTTAATGAGAATTTTTTTTCAATCAAATCAATGTATAAGAGCAAATGCTAAATATATTTTTTAGATGATTGAAAACTTGGAAATGAAACGTATCTATAATAATTATAAATAGTATATTTCTTGGAATTTAAAAAATTGTGTATTCGATATTTTAACTATTTAAAACATTAATTACAATTTACGATTATTATTATTCTATTTTAAACACAGCAATTATTATTCTATTTTAAACAGTAAGCAGCTCACATTTATGAATATTGCTATTATAGAACAAAAACACAAGTTAGCATTCATTTTTCAAATGTCTTTCAAAGAAAAGAAAATTAGACTACACACCAACATGTCTAGAACAGATCAATTCTCTTGGTTGTTTATCATGCGTCGAAAACTGCCATGTAGTGTCTGGTATCTGGTACAAACACCTGTTCCAAACTGTCACCAGTTATGGACAGGGTATAATTTGGTATTCCTACTGGGATTTCAATTTCCCTTGAGTAAAAGGGCAATTTTATCGCAACAAGATATATCATTCTAATATAATACTTTTTATAATTTTCCTTTGAGTAAACAGGGTAATTTTATCTCTACTCAAGATCTAATTCTAAAATTTTTTATCCCTCTCTCTATAACCTATAAATTATTCTAGTGGTTTGTATTTGCGTCGAAAAGTGTCTAATGCAAAAAAGTGTCTGTCCTTCAGTGTCTAGTATATGATGCAAACATCTGTTTCAAACAGTCGCCAGTTCTGGGCAATGGATAGTTTCGTTTTCCTACTAGGATATTAATTTCCCTTGAGTAAAATAGTAATTTTATCTCAACAAGAGATCTCATTCTAATTTTCTTAATTTTTTTTCCCTTGAGTAAAACGGTATTTTAATCGCGACAAGAGATATCATTCAAAAAATGTTTTATCCCTTTGTCTATAACCTATCCATTCTTTTGATGAGTAATCTTTGAGTTGAAAACTTCCCTTCAGTGTCTAGTATTTGGTGTAAACATCTGTTCCAAACTGTCACCAGTTCTGGGTAAGGGATAATTTAGTTTTCTACTACGATCTTAATTGCCCTTGAGTAAAAGGATAATTTTATCTTGACAGCAGATCTCATTCTAATTTTTAATTTTTTCTCATTTTTCTTGACTAAAACAATAATTTAATCGCGACAAGAGATATTATTCAAAAAATGTTTTATCCCTATATCTATAACCTATCAATTCTTTTGGTGGTTTATCTTTGCGTTGAAAACTGTCATTCAGTGTCTAGTATCTGGTGTAAATATCTGTTCCATACTGTCACCTGATCTGTTCAAGGGATAATTTTGCTTTCCTACTAGGATATTAATTTCCCATGATTAAAAGGGTAGTTTTATCCCTCGACAAGAGATCGCATTCTAAGGAAAATTAACCAGATCTTGGAATAGTTATTTCGTCAAAAAATTTAAAGGGTTAAGCAGGGATTAGGATATATAACTGCATTCCAGATTTATTACTTAAAAATAAGCACTTTTAGACAACAATGATTACAAAGAAATAAAATGTTATTAACTTAACAAAACGAAATTCATAATATCATGATATTTGGTATTGAAATACAATTCGAATTCGAAAACAATGAATGTAACATGTAAGTAACTACCCGATTATGAAGCAATAGATATGCCGAGTGTGAAAATCTGACACACTCATTACTTTAAAACGCAAAAACACGAAATGGTGACAAGGTACAAAACGTTTATTTCATTGCAACTTCATTCCAGTGAAGCGTTTATTTCACCAAGACAAAAGGCAATTAGTTTCACTCCAGTTCACATTATATTTTTTCGCCCCTTTTTCATGCTGCCTTTCACTCAAAGTTTATTAAGCAAAGTGCAACTGCATTTAGATTTCAGCATTAATATTCGCTTGGCTTCATGCTGGAGACAAATTTAGAAAAATGCAATTTGTTTCCCATTGTAAACGTCGGCCATTAATCAAACGACACACCTTGCTCTTCTGGAGCCGAACAGAAAAAAATAACTTTCTTATTAGTCCCTCTCTTTTTGAGTGGCGTCTATTTTAGTCATGCAGAAAACCGTTCATCATTTTGGAGCGAAGCCAGTCTCATGGAAAGAATTCCGAGAGTAAATATGAAGCTGGGAGATGAAAGAGGAATGAGTGTTTTCTTTGGTTGTCCGGGCCATGGTTTTATCATTAATTAGGAAGCTGAATGCTTAACACAATGTGGTGAGGCGTGAATTCCTTTTTTCTGCTGCGGATGTGACAAAAAATGTGATCAAACAGCTATTGATGGCTGAACTATTCGTCCCTGTGTGGAGGTGTGATGTTTATAACCCTACTAAGATAATGCAGTCAAAAGAGACTAGTTATGGCTTAAAATAGTATGGCTTTTGTACATTACTATTGACAATATGGAGAAGGTTTGTTATGTTAATTGATCACTCGATGTCTGTATATTTCCACTGAGTTTTATTTGATAACAATTAGCATCCTGGTGGTTGTCTAAACGTCATTTGGAAAGCTGGAGAGATCTTGATATAATAGATATTTTGCCACTAGGTAAAACTTACCAGATCTTGATATCATCATTATCAAAAAAGTCGGATTTTTTTATGACGAGAGATATACCTCGTCAATTAGCAAATCTAGTCATATCTTGTTGGACTAGATATCTCATTGAAACAATTTGAAGTTAGAATTGACTAATGTTTATTTCAAGTATTTAATACAATATTTAATTTCTACTGGGGGGATTTATACAGTGAAATAATCTTGAATACTCTAAAATAACTTGAATGCATGTTGTTAATAAACACTATCTATGTTAATACTAATTAATAGAACCGCATATCTGGTATAGCGTTCAGAGTGTTTGTCTGCCACCTGGCACGTTTTGGGTTCGAAAGGTGCATTTAAAAGGTGTTACTCCTATCTAAAACACGATGACTACAGCTTTTAATTGGATTAAGATTTGCGGTCTTAGTGTGTGTGTATGGGGGGGGGGTGCCTAGGAAAACGTGGAATAGGCATCAGGAAAATATCTCTTAAAAAAATCTCTAGTAAAATTTCGATGGGTACAAAGTTAACATCTGAATGTACAAAACTAATTGGTATCCTGAAACATTTTCCACATACTGTATATTTTTCAGGAAACAAAGAAAAAAGTTATAATATTCATTAGAAAAAAAATTATTGTAAATTGGTTAATGTAAAATGCCTTAGTTATGGTCACCAGCCACATTATTTGCTAACTTATCAGAAGAAGCACTTGATATTTTGGTCTAAGAGAGTTCCAGATCATTAACTTTATTAAAGATTCAGACACATAATTGCACCTTCCCTGTATGACTACCAACCATCTTTCATGTATTCTTGAGAAAATAGAATATTTTCAAAGAATTATACTCTTAGGAAAAGGATAATATAATTTTTTCAATAGATTCTATCCCATGGAAAGAAGTTCAGCGGAATCTTTATAAAAGATTATAATCCAAAGAAAGATAATCAACGTAATCCTTAAAAATGGTTTTATTTTGAGGAAAGGCCCAATTTACTATTATAAAATTACTATATTCTAAGAAAAGAGCCGATTGAACCTATCTAAAGATTGAAAAGAATTCATGCATTTTTTCAAGCAATATATGTGGTTATTTAGTCATTAAGCGTTATTGAGGTGGTATAAAAACAATTCTACACTTCTAGGGAATCTCTTGAAGCACAGAGAGGCTCAAAATTTTCCTGTGAGAAAATATTTGTTTTGATTAAAACAATGAATTATTTATTTAAATTTTAAACGTTTTACTTCCATGTGTATTAGTGGTATGTGGGTGTTCATGATTTTTTGTACGATTTTATTCTAAGTTGTATAACTTAGTGTTACCGTCAAAACTACGACTCAGTACAGCGCTCTAGATTTAAAAAAATTGCTACTATGTCTTGGAAGAATTAATATGAAACAAAGCCTTGTAAGTTGGTGAATTTATCGCTCGTGTCATAAAAAATGACAGTAGACAAACTAAACGAAACAATACATTGAAAAATATTAACTTGTATTCATTTTTAAGCATACGATTTTTTAAAATATGTTTCAAACAAAGTTGAAAACTATCAAAATTTTCAAACTCTATCTCCTTACGCGTCTCATCATATTTAAAATAATGCCAGGCTAATCATTTTCAGACTCATATCACATTTTCCACTGTTGCTATCATGCTGCAATGCGATTTGCCAACAGAACAAAACACATCTGAGCTTTTATTGGATCACTAAAATTATAAATAATTCCGAGTGAAATACCTTTACAAAATAACAAAATATTTTGAAGTTTTCGAATAACTGCATAAAAACAATCTTGAATTTTGAACAGATTAAGGTTATACAATTCTCAAACACGTATGGTGACGGGGAAGGGTGTTAATCTTCAAGAAAAGGTTAAGAAACTTTTCTAAGGAAATTAACCTTATTTAATCTTATAGTAACAAATTACATTATTTCCATGAGGCGTATTTTAAAAAGAAGGATATAAAGACAGACGGCCACTTTATCGCTGCATGATTAAATTTTTGCATCCCATTTGGTACCTCCCATTTCATTATTTTGTACCATTTTCTTGTCTACTTTTACATTGTTAAGTTACATGTATTTTAAACAAGTGCTTAGTAAAATTAAATTTTATGTTTTCCCATTTAACTTCTAGAGTAATATTTCAGTATACAGGGGTGTGCTCCATGTTTAGAAACGTTACTTTTTAATATATTCATACGATAAAGGCATAAAGCACAAAAGATAGTATTTTGGATGAATTCTTGACTTTTATTTATGAAAATAAAGTTAATTAGAAACAAAATAGTTAAGCGTATCCATTTACGTTTTTTTTTTTTAATATTTGACTTTTGTATTTTGTGAAGGAAGAAATTTGGTAATAATTACTAACCAAGAATAATGCCTCACAAATAATTTCATGCAATAACATGCACATTTGCATGGCGTTTCAGATTTGAATTTATTAAGTACTAGGGAAATTAAATGGGAGAAAAGGTGCTTTCAGAATATCCCTAAAATTGAAATGCCCTAAATGTACTTATCATATCAATTATGTAGTCTCGTTAGTCTAGTTGTGAGTGTAACGGTTAAGCAACTGAGGGAGTACGAGTTGGATTCCCAGTTCAACCAAAGACCCGCGTGCATGGGGCATGGAAGTGATGCACGTTAAATCTGTGGGGACATTAAAATTGACGTTGTGCTGAAGTTTGAAGATTGGGATCGCAGATCAGATGTCCCAGATCCCAGATCATCTGACTGTATTTTCAAATAACGAGGAGTCCTTGGATTTTTCCCTTTGGAATTAATCCCGGAGGATCACCAATGGCCCGTCATGTTATTCCAATCTGACATTAGTATGTACCCTACTAAACAATTATAAACATTTAATTTTAAATTCCTGGGATATAACTATCCCCTTTTTGCCTTTTTTCATTCTCTTGTTTTGCTTTCTTGAGTAGATTTAATCAGATGTCCAACTAGTCAAAGTTTGAAATTTAGTAATCCTATAGTGCCGACCATCCGGTATAGTGGTTAAGGTGTTGGCCTCTAGATCGGAAGGTTCCCGGTTCGAATCCGGGTTCGGGCATGGATGTTTGTAAGCGTATACCAGCTCAGGTGTTGCTTCGTCATCTGAACATGGTTCAAAATTACCAAGTATAAATTGTTAGGGGCAATGACAGTCCTCCCACTGGGTGCTCCTTCACAAGTGGCCATCACTTCCGGCCTTGTAGGTGCTAATGACTTAGGTCAAATGTGCCCGCCATTAGAAAAAAAAATAATAATCCTTTAGTAGAAGCATCTTTACATATCCCCGAATTCCTTGTGGAATTTGTGTTTCTGCTTCTGTAGGGATTCATATAGCTTATCTTCTGAATCCTGGTAATAACATTATTAATTAACCAACGAAAAAAATGAAATTAATGTTAACTCAGACAGGAAACCCCATTAAAATATAAAACAATCAAGAAAATTCATGAAGCAAAAAATGAAACGACTAACTAATTGAAAAAAAAAACTACAATATCAGTTAATCCCAGAAAAATAAACGACTCTGTATGACTTTCCTGACTTCAAAGGACGTGATTTTAAGGGCTACCTTAAAAAAAAAGAGCTTAAAACTATAGAAAAACTATTCTGGAAACAGAAACTTTTTTAAGTAGTTAATACAATTAGTTTTGAAATCGAAAAAATTATATTAATTGGGAATTTTTCGTAAGTTTCTTTAAATTAATTCTGCTTGATTATAATTGTTATTTGATTCAATCAACGAAGGATTGTTCCTTTGTGCGGAATTTTAGGATAACCGAAGTTATTTAATTTGCGTTAAAGTTGCGTATAATTACTCAGGTCAAGGGGTAAAATGAGCAGTCTTTATCCATGATAACCATGTAAAAACTTTATATTTGGCTTCCAGCTCGTTTCGTATTTGATTTAATTGATTACTTTTGTTTTTCGGGCTCTCTTTTTAAGTTATTGAAGAGGTGGTTATTTTTATGAAATCACTTCCCATAACTATAACCTAATGTGTATAGTAGGATATGTGCGGGGAAATCCTGTGTGTGTGTGTGACTACTGGAAGGACTTCCTTCTAGAATTCGAAGCATGTTGTACTATACCTTGTTCTTAGTTTTTGTTAAACCATTTTACCTTACATGTAGATATTGCACTGTGAGAGTCTTCGTCTATGGTAAAATATATGTGTATTGGACAATACAAAGCTCTTTCAATCTTACATCGTGCATCATAACAACGAGTCAAATATAATAAATCAGTGAGTTCATTATTTTTTATTTTCTGTAAACAGTAATGTACATTATCAATTTAATTTTAATTTTTTCATAAATCAACATTAAGACCTGACTCTGCTCAAAATAACTTTTTATCCTGTTTTATCTGGCAAAAAACCTATTTCAAATTTCTACGTAATTAAAAATACGGTAACAGCGTAATTATATTTACATTTCGCTCAAAATAACTCATTAAAATATAGAATTAGTTGTTTCATACTTAAAAGCACTTCTAAAAACTAATCTTACATAAAAAAAGAACACATAATAAAGAACATTGGCATGGAATGCTTGAAGATGAATATTCTTGAAGACCATAAGACTTCTTTAAACACCATGATGATATGATCATTAAAGAAAAGATATGCAAATCCCGCTTGTTACATTAAAAAATTTGAATAAAAGTGAAGCAATTTGTGTTTAATCAACTGACTCGAGATGGCTTTTTAAAATTCGATTATTCTAAAATGGTAGTTTACATTTTTTTATTTGATACCGTCTGAATGTCTACGTACTTCTCATAAAACGATTAATAATAAATAATTTGATGAAATAAAATCTAGTGAGTATGTTCCTACTTATGTTTATATGAAATTAAATAAATTTTGCTTTAAGAGTTAGTATGTTCTAAACTGTTTGGTATGAAGTACGCTTTTTATTAATTGATTGACGACATTCGCATGATTGTGCTGTTGTAACCAACAAATTCAAGGATTTCAGATTTGTATTATTTTTCTTCCGATCCTGAGAAATAATGGCATATGAAAAATGTTTTTCTTAAAATATGATATAACACGCATATCCTTGTTAGATAATGTGTTTATTAACATGTATCGTTTGATTTTTTTTTACTATTACATATACAGGAGACATGTGTTTGAGATAACTATAGCAAAATTATTACTGTCACAACTTTAACATTTTTATTCTCGATTTAATACTTAATTTATATGAATAAACATGTAAATTATATCTTTAATCACCTTTCATATTCTAAGAATCCATTAATTTATTGCCTCGTTAATACATATCAAAAATTCGTTTAGTTATGCTACAAAGCAGTTAAGACGGTGGTATTACCAATATTAGTACATTTGTATAAACGTATTAAGGTGTAGCGTTTATAACATCTGATATTTTTTCATGTAAACAGTAAAAGCAACCAAACAATGCAGTTTATTGGGTGATACTTTTGGAATCTATTGCTATTAAATACATGAGCTATTTCGTCATTAGCAAAATTGGTCAGATCTTGATAGACGAGGTATGTCGTCATAATCAGTAGGAGGGTTAAAAATACAAAATTTGGAACTTTTATTTATTAACTACTTTATGTAGCTTATTGTTATTTGGGACAAGCATTTTAACTTTAAAAGCAAAAGAAAATTTCAGAGACTTTATATGATTATAATAAATTATTTGATTGACACAACGTTTACAAAAAATGATATTTGTACACTAATGTTTCATCATATGCTTTGTAAACACATTTTTTTTTATTTTAGAAACAAATGTCCCGTTGTTGAAAGAACCATGGTTAACCGAACACTTAAAAGTAGTTATTTGCAAATAGATAAACTCTCCTTAACACATCCTTAACTACTTTATCGAATGAATTTTTAAATTTAATAACTAAGGAAAATTTTACGTTTTGCTAATTTGAATAAATATTCTTTTCACGAAACTATTAAAAAATACCGAAATAAAGCGTAGTTTTCTAACAAAATCTTCATTAACGCATTTCGTCAATTTCGAAGCATTATATGCCATTCATTAAGCTAGTGAAGGCTTGTAAAACATTTATCAGTGTTTGGAACAGTGTTCTTAGTTAAAATACTTTTCGTCTGAAATTATCTTAAACTTAGTAAACTTTTAAATTTAGAGGTCTCTCTCATTCTAATTAACCTTTAGCTTGCGGAAACAACGATGAGGAAACACAAAATGAAAAGATTTTCTATTAACCACCTACAATAATTACATTTATTATTCCTTTCTTTAATCAATTAACATATTCCCGTCATTAAACTCTTCAAAATCAAAACACTAAAACACTTATTAGCTCTTGAAACGCCCAATTCCTTGGTTTGTGATGAAAATACTTCTCCTAACTCCTTGTAATCTATGAAGCTTTAAACTTAAGAAGCTAAGGTAAATTTTAGAGGTTTGCCCCATTTTATACAGTCCAAATGCCGAAGCAACGATTAGAAAACGCTGAATTAAAAGCGCGTTTTTCCATTAAACGCTTCGAAAGTACATTTCTTCAAATTAGAATCATTGCATTTCCCCGTACTTAAACTCGCCAAGGTTATCAAAACACAAAAACACTTATTAGCTCTTTAAACCCCCAATTCCTTGGTTTGTGATGAAAATACTTCTCCTAACTCCTTGTAATCTATAAAACTTTAAACTTAAGAAGTTAAGGTAAATTTTAGAGGTTTGCCCCAGTTTATAAACTCTACTTGCCGAAGCAACGATTAGAAAACGCTGAATTAAAAGCGCGTTTTTCCATTAAATGCTTCGAAAGTACATTTCTTCAAATTAGAATCATTGCATTTCCCCGTCCTTAAACTCGCCAAGGTTATCAAAACACAAAAACACTTATTAGCTCTTTAAACCCCCAATTCCTTGGTTTGTGATGAAAATACTTCTCCTAACTCCTTGTAATCTATAAAACTTTAAACTTAAGAAGTTAAGGTAAATTTTAGAGGTTTGCCCCAGTTTATAAACTCCACTTGCCGAAGCAACGATTAGAAAACGCTGAATTAAAAGCGCGTTTTTCCATTAAACGCTTCGTAACTACATTTCTTCAAATTAGAATCATTGCATTTCCCCCTCGTTAAACTCGCCAAGGTTATCAAAACACAAAAACACTTATCATTAGTTCCTGGAACTCCCCACTCATCGGATCTTAATTAAAATACTTCCCCTTAACTTCGTTAGATAGCAGACTCGATTAAGTGAAAATAAACACTTCTAAACGACCACTTACTTAAGGTGTAGAGCCTCGTAAAAGACAGCGATGGGCACTTGCCACGGACATAAGTGACGTCGCACTTGTAAGTGCCCTCATCTTGGACAGTCAGACCATGGAGTCTTAAGTGGGCCGAATGATTGTTGAGAGAAAAAGTGGCCCGTTCTGGGCCTGAAAAGTCTCCCATGGCCCTGGCTACTCCGTCACTGTACAGGTATTCTCTTTTCCACTCATTGGAGACGTTCTTCGTCCAGGTGATGAAGTACACCTTGCCGCAGGAAGGGAGGTCTACCTCGCACGGCAAAACAGCGGAGTCCCCGATGAAGCCGGACACAATGTGTTCGCGACCTGTAAGAAAAGAATAAGGGAGAGGTGAGTGTTTGGATGTGGTTTTGTGGTCACGCCTACTCAAAAAAGGAACTTATTTGAAAGGAAAACTGAATTTAAAGGGTAATTTCAATAGGTGAGAATACTAAGTACTGTTTTTACCATAAAACACACATAATAACTCAATAAACACTTCAATTGGAGAATAAATGAGAGGTGATTGTTTGGATGTGGTCACGTCTACTCAAAAAATGAAATTGTTTTAAAGGAAAACTAAATTTAAAGGGTGATTTTAATAGGTGAGAATTCTAAGTACTGTTTTTACCATACAACACATAATAACTGAATAAACACATCAATTGGAGATAAAAAGATAGGTGAGTGTTTGGATGTGGTTTTGCGGTCACGTCTACTCAAAAAAGGAACTTGTTTCAAAGAAAAACTGAATTTAAAGGGTGATTTTAATAGGTGAAAATTCTAAGAAATGTTTTTGACATACAAAACACATAATAACTGAATAAACACACCAATTGGAGATGAAAGGATAGGTGAGTGTTTAGATGTGGTTTTACGGTCACGTCTACTCAAAAAGGAACTTGTTTTAAAAGAAAACTGTATTTAAAGGGTGATTTTAATAGGTGAGATTTCTAAGTACTCTTTTTACATTACAACACACATCATAACTGAGTAAACACATCAATCGGTGGAAATAATTTTAGAAAATATTATGTTAGTCTCGGAGATTCAAGCTTGTTTGAAGTAGGAGGAGTGACAAGTTCTAAAACGGTTATGTGCGTGTGTGCTCCACAGAGGGTTAAAATAAAGTTTTTTTCAACTTTCGATACTGGTCTGATAGAACAATAGTTAACGCTATGGCCCTTGGTTCAATACGTTATTGGTTTTGTGTGAATATGGATTTTTGTGGTGGCATGTAACGAACGAATAGTGATCTTCTGTTTTATGATTTCCGAGGTAGTGATGTATTACTTTTACCCTATAACGCACATAATGACTAAATAACCACATCTATTGTCTGAAACAGTTATATTAAGTAGCGTGTTGGTCAAGGAGGTCAAGACTGGTTTGAAGTGAGAAGACTGATGGTTGCAGATTGGATATACAAGTGTGTACTCCCCAGTGGGTTTAAACCCCTTCCCTTTTCTTTATTTTGGTATAGTAGATAACGCTTTGGCCTCGGTTTAATAAGTTATTGGTTAGAACTGAGAATTGAGAGTAAATTAGTTATTGATTCCAAACACCTCCACTGAAACTTGGGTATCTGCAGCGGTATGGCACTAGGGACGTTAAATTTCTGAGCTATACGTGATTGTCGAGTACTGTCTTAAAGCATTTTCACAACAATACACATAATGACTTAATACTACATCCATTGGTAGAAGGAATCTCAGGGAGTATTATATTGATCCAAAGACTGTCAAAACATTTTAGACATCTGCAAGAAAAGCTCGAGGTTACAGAACGGATATAGGCGTGTGAAACTCTCATAGGGTTGATCCGTAGGTCAATCTCTCATGAGACTTGGCAGAAATATTACCGTAAAACGAAATTTCACTCCTTTTTCGTTGTCACGTCATATAAAAACGAGAGATAAATAGAGAAATAACGATCCACAAGTAGAGGTATTTTGCATTTGAATTTTAAATGCAGTAAGGACATAAATATCTATACATATAAAAAAGTATGTGTATGTGAATGTGTGTGTATATTTTGTGTATGTGTGTGTTTATATTTTCTATACAAATGTACACCGTTTGACCAATCCACACCAAATTAAGTTCCCTTATACTCAAGAAAACTGCGTAAAAAATAGGCTATTACTTATCTGACTTCAGACCAATTTGTAGAACTTACAACCATGAAAATTGGCACACAGGTAGTCCTCAAAATGCCTCTCAAAGACCCAATTTAAAATATAAAGTTTATTTTTCTGCATTAAAGAGATATGATCATGGAAACACGTTTTACAGGAAACTGAAAGAATGCGATGGTTCTTATATTGGACGCGCGTTTTTTTCTATAAGCATAATTTTGTCACAGGGAACGCTGTGCAGGTAATATTTAAACTATCTAATTTTTCATAACTTACATTTTGTAGTGGAAAACGAAAAGCTCTACCGAAAATGAGTTAACAATTAACACAGGGAAGTGTCGCGGTCGTATAATTCAGCATTACTAAATTTCATACACAGTATCATCCTTAACAATATGTTTCTAATATATTTTATCGAGATGCTCTATTTCAGCTCTGGAAGTCAAAATTTCACACATTGCACATCTTTCGTTTTCAGAATTCTATATTTTTATATCGGAATTTCGTTTCTGTTTGTTTTTGCAAATTACAATATATTATTCAGGAATTAAACACAGAAGTTAATAAGCATTTTCCGAATAATCTGAATGATTGAAGTTGAAAAGTATTTTCCGTACCAATTAAATGATTCCTTTTTTTTTTCTGTAAGAAAAGTGAATATACTATTTTAATTTTCAATCACCATTTATATATATATATATATATAATATGTGCTATAGTTTATTGTTTTTATGGCAATTCAATTGAAGTTTACGCGCGTGTCTGCACTTCTGTAAGCAAAAATGCATTTTTATGTATTTCTAGAAAAATTGTATGATTCAGGGATATTCTAATAATCTTTTTTATACATTATGCACGACTTTAACTTAATGTGACACTTTACCACTTTTTTAATTCTCTCTCCAAAAGAAACAAACACTGATCCAGGTACTTAAACTGTTCAAACTTCTAAGACGAAATTTTGCATTTATCGCAAGTTTACTTTTTTCAGCTCATCCTGATTATTTTACTTAACGGATGATTAAAGTTTTCAGACGAAATACTCTGTACAAACATTTCAGCTGCGAATGAAGGCATAGTCTTCTTCACAAAAAGAGGCTCTCTATGGACAGATACTTAACTTTTCGAAAATTCTTATTTATCGAAGATTATTGTTGCTGAGTGAAAACTTTTTGCCTTGCTTAAATTAACTCGGTAACTGTCACGATCGTTACGGGTGAAGTAAAGAAAAGAAAGCCATCAAAACAGTAAAAAAGATTGATTGAATGAAGAATAACTTAAGAAACTGCCGCTAATTTAAAAATTTTCCCTGAGTAAACGTATCATTAATCAACGAGTAGTGCTGCAGGGAAAAAAAGAAAAGGAACAGGGAAGAAAAATTCACAAATGATTTAGTTCGATTTTAGATTTAGGTTCGAATATGCTTCTTTGGTGTTTTTTGGAAACGCCCTTAAAAACTGAGAATCGTGACTAAGTACGCTGTTTACACAATCTCATTTTCTTATCAGTTGCGTTTGTGTTTTCATTTGGAGTCTGATGATATACGTCGATGCATTTAGCTGACAGATAAATTTTATTGTTTGGCATTTGTTTGGCACACAAATTCCATTCTTGTCGATTACCGATATTTTAGAGGCACGACTTTGGTATACTGGATCAGTGTATTGTTTGTTGAATTTTTGTCGATTAAAATGGATTCGACATATTTTGCCTATGGAGACGAACGCAACGGTGTAAGAGTATATAGTTCTGCTCACATCAGAGGGCTTCGGAATAGTTGTAAAGACGCTTTAGGAAAAGTTAGCCATACGTAAGAATATAAATAGCGAACACCATCGATGGCTCTCCCTTCTAACTCTTTTTCGATACTATCGCTTTCCGACTGATGTACCTAGAATTAAAATACGTTCTAAGGACGCCATGTGAAAAGAATTTCTGTAAGTTAACCCCAGTCCCCTAACCTAACTATAATAGCTCTTTACTTAAAATATAAGCATTGTATAAGCATTATCGCGATTGAAAGCGAATATAGGCACAGTTACAGGCACTTAACGTGACTGGAGTTCCATAAATTTAAGAATGTTTTTCTTGTGGACAGCTTTAAGTGGATTTGTTGAGTGTTATGTCAACACGAAATATTTTTCTGTTGACACCAAATGGAAAAATGACTGATACAGTTTACAAGGAACTTTTGTACGTCCTCGTTTGAAGAAATTCAAATTGCCATAAATTTAAAATTGCTCCCGTAAAAATCTGGAGTGTGTCTGACTTAAAAACAAAGTTAAAATACATGTTGGTTCCTAATCAATATGTTTTTGTCTAAGCTAAAGTACTCTGTGGTTCTTTCTATACAGCTGTTAGTTTACAGCATATATGGTTATAAATTTATTTAACAATTTCTATATGCATACACATATTAGTACAAAATTCATACGGAAAAGCCGTACAAAAGTCATGCGGAAAAGCCGTGAGAATAAATGAAAACATGATAAAAATAGTGTTGTGGCTTATTACTAATATATCCCGTTATCAACTTCGCAACAATTGCTTTTGGATTTCATTCCCAATACATTTTTCCGCCATATATATGCTGCACTTTCTAATTTTGCAAACATTACATAAAATTTATTAAAAGTTAACGGACGTACAAACACCGATTGTGTACTATTTCATATCTAAAGTACTAGTGTAGTCAAAAATATATATAACCTTGAGTTTTATTTGTTTAACCCAGACGCCAAAAAACCATTTGCACAACTTTGGCAGAACGAACAAAAAAATAACATTTTGTTGTCTGGTAAGGATAAATAAAGACTTCAAACCCCCACTTTTTTATCGGAATCAGATTTCGATATTTTACGAGTTGAATAAAATAAACCAATGTGAATATTTTTTTCAAAACACAAACGTGTCTGATTTGAAACAAAACCGAACTATTTGTAACAAAACGTTCAACACAAAGTATAAAAATCGAAATTCGAAGAGCAATTTGAAAGTCAACTTGTTAATCGAGGACATTCCAAACGAGGTCAATCATCATCAATCACAGACCCCAAAGAATTTTTTCTATTCGTGATTCCAAATTCAATAGACACTAATAATTTAACTTACGTCAGACATTCCATTCATATTCAACTCTTAACGCCTTCTTGAATATTTTATACCATATAAATTGGTAATATCTATTCGAGATGAAAGACTTTGCTACAATTGAACTATAATGATGGAGCGTTAACCCCTTTTGCGTTGGATATTATTTCCTTCTTTTTAATTTCAAGCAATTTTATATCCTAGCTACCACCCCATCAATGATTGATGAACTGTTAATGCTTTTGTAAAATATAAAAATAAGATAAGTGTTAGATTAAGTGTGAACTAAGTGCAGTTTAATTGCTAATTGCTTTGGCAGTAAGAAGTTCCTGTAATCTTAGTAGTGAAAATACTCCATTATAATATTTTCAATGGAATGAGTTTATCGCTCTCTTTTCCTCTTCTTTCTTTTTACACTAACGTTCATCGAAAACTCTGATGAGCCCTCAAATGATTCGCATTAATTATATAATTATATATTTATAAGTAAACAACATAAATTAATTTTTAACGTTTTTTTTCTATCTTGTCTACATTCAAAAGTGCATTTAACGCGAAACAGCGTAATTAAGAAAATGATAGTTTCTCCGTAAATTTTACATCGTGTTGTATTTACATCTAAGTATCTTCCCGTAAGTAGCACTACGACAGTGTAATTTTTATTGTTAACCACAACAATGAAGAAAATCTAACTTGAAAAATGTCTTTAACGCATATACTTCTGTATAAAAACTCTAAAGAACTACAATTTTATTTTATTTTGGTCAATCATGTCTTAAAAATTTAACAACCATGTGTATAAAAATATTTCTGCAAGTATTGTTACTGAAATCCTCAAGTTTTTAAATTAACTTTCCATTACCTAGCTCTAAAATGCCGTGCATAAACTAGAATAAAGATTGAAATATAAATTCATATTTCATAAATTTGAGTAGTTAATTGGCATAAATATTTTAGTTAATTTTCTGATAAAAACACTTTTTAATACGAATACTTACACCAAACCTATTTTATCTACGCTATTTCTACTATGATGAGAAACTTAAATAATGAAAAATGTTTGTTCTTAAGGGGTTCCGAGACACAAAAATCGTCAAATTTTCGATTTTTTTTTATTATTTTAAGAAATTATCTGTGTTTTTCTGCTTAAAATGACGTTTAAACCATGTTTCTATCTTAATTAGAACTAGAGATATAATAATTTTTGTGGTGCGTTGTTTTGAAAATCTAACACTCTTGACAGTTGTTGTTATGGTAACAACATCTGTCTTTAAAACTTTAAATGCGTTTTTCTCCATGATACATTTTTCAAGATTTCCTGTATTCAAATTGCTATAAGTCGAATACCGATAATGTTTAAGGGTTGAAATTTGGAATACATCTTGTTCAAACATTGTACTTTATTTTTGATTCAGTAAATTTGAAACATATATTTACTTTTAAAAATATTACTTAAAAAAAAAGTACCTAAAAATTAAAAAAAAAATTTCATTCAAATATTTTTTTATTTTTTATTAAATTAATATTTTTTAAATTGCTGAATCAAAATTAAAGTTTATAAATTTGTGAATAATTTACTGCAAGAATTTTGAAAATTGATCAAGAATATTTTGAGTCTTAGCAATTTAAAATGACCCCTCTTTTTTTCAAAAAATTATAATTAAAAATAATTTTTTTTAATTTTGGAAAAATTTTGTGTTGTGATTTTGCTTATTAGTTTACATCGGTAATTAGTACAAAAAAATTCAAAATTCTAAAATAATTAATAATTTTTTTTTCAATGTGTCCCGGACCCCCTTAACGGTATATATGAATTGTGCATCATATAACTACACATTTTAATACATTAATCATGACATAAATTAATTTCAACTATACAATTACAATAATGATAAAAATTACAGTAATAGAAAATAATGATTAAATTATTCTACGAATTTATTAAAGTATAACGTTAAATATGATATATTTTTTTTAATGATGTTTATAACAGGTTTGAATATAGGAAAATCTATGGAAAAATTTTTGAAAGGAAAAGAAATGTTAACTATATTTCATTCATATCATTAAGAAATTTTCTTCTTATTGGTTATTAATGTATTCAGTCATGCAATTAACTTTAAATGTACCTCCATTTTCATACCATTACATGGGTGCCTGCGTATAAAGGAATTTAAAAAAAGTTATGTATGTCGGATTTGAGTAACAACTATAAAAATTTCCCGATCGTTGTTTCGTTGAAAAATATGCATAAGTTGGCATTTTATTCTTTCTATATTTCAATCATTTAACTGAAATATTACCTTGTTTGACGCAACATATAAGAACTTCTTAAATTTCTGTAGAAATCGTATCATGACTAGAACACTTATGTGCTTTAAAAAAAAAATCGAGCTGTGATATCAGTAAAATAAAGAGTAAAATTGAATGCTTAATATATAATTTATATCTTCATTGTAGCTTTATGTATAATTAAGTATAACCATCTATATAACACATTGAGCAAAGTTTGCGTTAGTCTATATGTTCTCTATGAAAATATACACTGTTTGAGACAATCCACATATTTTTTGATACATTTATTCTTTAGAACATTGCAGGAGTTACGTAGTTTAAACAGTTAATGTTCTTTAACAGTTAACAGTAGTTAAGTTATTTTGTTTATTCTAGGTGTGCAGAGAGGGCACCAAACAATTTGATGTTATCATCAGAATAAAATTGATTACAAAAGGAATGCGATAGGCAACTCATCTTATTTTTTCGGTATTGATGGGAAAACAACTTCAACACACTAAATTAGTTATATCAGTATCGCTCATAAAGCTATTCTTTTCCTGAACGTGTGTTTTAGCAATTTAAATTCCAATATTTATCTTTAAACGAATTCGTTATTTCTTTCCATAAAATAAATAATTTATTAACATTTGATAGGTCACATAAATATGTTAAAGTTTTTAATATTCAGAACTTACATTTTCTTCTTAAAAAGACGAAAAGCCCATGTGGAAAATTCATTGATTATCGAAGTGTAATTTTGCTACTCGGTACCTGGCAATGCTGGAATTTATGTATTACTTTTTAAATATGCATTATAATTTTCTGTTTGTGTCTTTGAATTTTAGGATAACGAAACGTTGCGGTCATATTGGAGCATTTGGAAATATTATAAATATATGCTTCTTTTTGTAAATAAATAATTTTTGTCTAAACGAATATTGTCCAACATTTTTTTTCTTGAAATATTCTCTTGAGGAAATCGAAATTTGGCAGGCCTGCTCGTAACTAATTTTTTAGAAATGCGTTATTTTCAATGCCCAGAATTTCACTTATGTCTGTATTTATATGTTTCAATGTTTTATACATCGTATATACAGGGTGGTCCCGAATTCATGGTACAAACTTTAATGGTAGGTACAGGACATTGTAACAATGATTTATTGTATAGGAATGTATAGTCGCAAGTGACGCGGTGAGGCGAAAACAGGGGAAATAATGGCCGAAAGGAAAAACAAAGATTTTATTGAAAGCGTTGTTGACAAGTGTCATGTTTACAGTAATTGTTCAAAATTGCGTCCACCAGTATCGATACATGCTTGACAGCGTCGGTGGAGCGATTGGCGTACACGTTCAAAGATGCCTGGTATTTCACGCACACCTGCAGCAGCTACAGATAAGCGAGCGACGAGATCCTCATCTGAGTCAACTGGAGTCTCATAAACAAGATGCTTTAGATGTCCCCATAAAAAGTAATCGAGGCTCGATAAATCGGGAGATCGGGGTGGCCAAGGGACTGGTCCACCACGCCCAATCCATCGAGTACCAAACGTGGCATTCAGGTAATTCCGTACATCAATGCTGAAGTGTGCTGGCGCCCCATCGTGCTGAAACCACAACCGATGCATCATGTTCAACAGCGGCTAGACATCTACTTCCCTCTACCGGCAATGATACCAACCGATCACTCCATTTCTCTTTCCTTTTATTTCCCCTGTTTACGCCTCACCGCGTCACTTGCGACTATACATTCCTATACAATAAATCATTGTTACAATGTCCTGTACCTACCATTAAAGTTTGTACCATGAATTTGGGACCACCCTGTATATATTCTTTAGGGGTTATATTATTTTATGCCTATATTATTAGGGGTTATTTATTTTATGCAGAATATCATTACACATCTTATCCCTGATGCAAGAGGGCCACAATCAAAATCTATTGATAGGAATAATAAGTGCAAAATAAAAATTTCTTAATGCTGGAAATTCGCAAACTTTGAAATGATGATCATTCAAAGAATATATCGGGCATTCGTCATCAGTCCTATTCTAAACTCAAAATCGACCGACGTGTGTAGTAGTCATCGTATTGTTAACTTTATAGCTTGTCTCAAAGGACGAGTGCAAGGAATTTGAAATTGATTAAACGGATGGATGTATCGTAAATACATATTTGCGTAAAAAATTCAAATTGTTGTAGTTATTAAAATTCTGCTATACATACCACATATATACGGTGACTTTTTTTTAAAACTGACACTATTCGGAGCCACCTGTAGCCCGTTCTAACTATCGAAATAGCACCAAACTCGGTATGAAGACTAATAATGACATGGAAAGTTGGATTCCGTGTAAAAAAAAAATAGTTCCAAAAATCGCCGATAGTGGTATTTATGCCGCTGTTGTTGCTTATTAAGCCGATCATTAGCATAATACAGATCAGTTGTAGTGAGCCAGCTCAAGTAAATATGCGACTCGCATTTCCAGAAAGCGCATTATTAGTGAAGCTGTATTATCTTAATCAGTGCAATGCATCACCAGATCTTCGTGAGCTTAGAACATTAGTTTGTATGACGCCATAAATACCCCTATCGGCGATATTTGCAACTATTTTTTTTTCACTGAATCCCACTTACCATGTCATCATTAGTCTCCATACAGGGTTAGGTGTCATTTCAATTGTTAGATCGAGCTACAGGTGGCTCTGAATTTTGTCAGTTTAAAAAAAAAATCACCTAGTATATAGTATATACACTACCCTACACTATTGGATCGGACATCAAAGTGTATATATATATATATACATATACCGGCGTATGTAATTAACAACACTAATAAAACTGCATTAAAGACTGGGGAGACGAAACACGCGGAAAAAAACGACACACACTTTTGGAAAGTATTTATAATTAAATAACAATAATATTTCTGAAAGGCAGCCCTAATGGCCTGATAGACAATAGTGACCAGGGCCGCTGCACCCCCCCCCCTATATTCCCCACTTTACCCAAACAAAAGGAGTTTAAAAATTTCGTCTTACACAATAGTACAATATTTTAAATGGATTGTGGATGAATAAAGTAAGGTTATGTGTTTTGTATAAAGTAAATTGAGGTTCAAAATTATGTGGTGTTGTCTTCAGATCTTTCCCTTGGGGGATTGATCACAGACTGTCATCAATAGACCCTTGTCATACTTCAGTGCGATATTATCAAAAATACCTACCTACCTACTTAAGTAATTTGCAGAAGCTACGGAAATAGCATAATGGAGTTTGACTTTTTTTTCCCGGTTGAATAATAGTTTCTATATTTGCATTTTGTACGACATTTGCATTTTTCTTTGGTAGAGAAAATAATTAAAAATGTAATTTAATATTGAATATAGAAATGTAGTTTTTCTGTTACCTCACTAGTATTAAGAAAGTATATTCATATTATACACTATTTGTAGATAATAATATATTCATATGATATTAACACGCTTCTATTTGTATAGCAATATAACTTCTGCAGCCTATGACAAGAATTAAAATTAAGAACAATATTAATCTATTTGCATTTATAGTCATGTACTTCTTATGTACGAATGATTAGTTTGAATTTGCTTCTGTACTATTTAATTTGTATTTGGTTTTCAGATAACCTTGCAGTGTGAACATTTGAAGTATTTATTTAACTCTTTAATAATAAATGCCTATTAAGTGAACCGGAAGAGATTTTTAACATATTCTAAGCAACAGAATGCCATCACAACCCGTTAAGATTTGAAACATGCAATTCTCTTCTACACACATTTATGATTATAACACAAGCAGATATCGAAAGAATAAATGGTTTTCCTAAATTAAATAAAACTCATAAATCGCTATAAATTTATTTCAATTTTAGGACAGAACTTTTTTAAAGCTTCAAGCACACAAACGTGATTGGCATTCCTTGCAAAGCATTGTTTGTCCTTTCGGTCTTCCTGACATGTATGTGGTATCAGCGCATAACTTAAGAGAGCTCCATCATTAATATCAATGAAGGATGAAGAGGTAGAGATTATTAAGATCCTTATGTCAACGACTAAATGGCTGTCACTCAGCATCGACTGCCTGTTCTTCCGTGAACAGGATAAATCAATATTAAGTTCTTGTTTTTTCCATCCTTGCTATCCGTTATTACTCACACACGCTAGCAGGAAACTCATTTTCCCCACCTTTTGTCTTGAAGAACGGACTTGTATTTTTTCCTCCTTTTCATCCTATCTGCGGTGGTAGAAGTACATCATCTTTTATTATAAATAACTTTTCCAGAACAGCCGAGAAGTAGATAAATGTGTCAGCTGCGACTGACGGCATTCCCCAGGAAAAGGGTTGCCAGCGACGAAAAATATGAAAGGATGGCGGAAAAAAGTTTAATTGATGACTTGTAAATGAACCTTATAAATCGCTAATGATAAGACGTTAACGAAAGTACGGCTGTTATCCACGGAGGCAATTTTTCACGTTTTCTTTGTTTTTGTGCCCGGTTTTTCGAGTACCGTTCGTGTAAGTAAACTTCAAGAATGATAAAAGGTATGTTATGGTAAAAGCGGGTTAAAAAATTATGGTGAGCAGTTCCGTATAAATTACTTCGATTTACTGTGTTTTTCGTAAATATCTGAATGATCTCTTCAAAATTATGTATTTTTGATTTTGGTATCATGAGTAATCACTTAAAAACAAAACTGTGTCGTACAATTATGAAGCATTATACTCCATTCATTTTTTCTGATATCTGAACATCGAACAATTCTTGAAGCAATAAGACAACTTTTTGCAACAAATGCAACTTTTTTTCACACGTTTTACGCTGCATGTAATGTACTAAAACTAAAATTCCTCCAACCGTATAAATGCAACTTTTTGCATAAATGCAAACACCTGCAAATTTTAAAAATTTAGCTTAAAATTAATTCATATGAAATTACTATTTCATTTTTTGCTCTCTGAACCAACCCTTCGATCACGTGTGTATGATTTTGAGAGTATTGCGGATCAAACAAGAAGTTCATAGAAAGAAGCTATTTGTCCTAACAGTCGAAAGTGAAATAAATGGCAAGAAATACTTTTAACACATTGGTTGACACTCTTAATAATGCAGAGGAAACTTGCGTAATTGACTGCAGAGTTGGCGAGTTGAGTGTCGATTGTAAATATGTTGTTTGCCTTGCAGATGACTTTTTAAAATCTCTGAATGTTGATCAAAAGGATTTTGCGCTTCTACTATCCAATACAGTACATTATTGACTGCGGCTGGCGCAGTTTTTTAATGTTAAAGAAATTACTGTCCAAGGATCGGCCATTCAACGTTCTTCTGTATATAAGAATGTGTTATAATAATGTTATACACGAAAAAAACTGTCAATATATTTTGAATTTTTCATTTTTTTTTTTTAAATTTGTTTTATAATTTAGTGTACCAAAAATAAATGCAACTTTATTTCCATAAATGCAACTTTAGGGAATGATAAATGAAACTTTTCACATTTTTATTGCAACAAAATGTTGCCCTTGTGATCAGTGTTCACATTAATCAGCTCAGTATAGTTTCCATTAATTAGATCTTAAGTCATTAAGCGTGAAGTGTTTGATACATATCGAGAATTTATTATTTATTCAGAGCCTGTTAAACCTTAATGGTGGTACTATATTTCTCTTTTGCTTTTATTATTTTTTAGATCCACTTTACCATGTAAGTTCCATGTTAGTTACCCTTTTTCTGGGTGGTTGGTTTTAATCTCAAATTTTTCGATTTAATTGTTTTCTTCTTTAACCTTAGGAGGAGGATATTATATGCGTGCTCCAAAGAAAGTTTTATCCCAGACATAGTCAAAGCTAGTCCTAAAAGAAACATGTAGGAACCTACTTATATACATCACCAGCCACTAGCATTTAGAACTAACATTTTATTGAAATTAAACTAAACTATAACCAAAAAAATAGGTATGTATGTTACAAATTTCAAACAGTCACAAGACCTTATTTTCTGTTGTAGGTCTACCTATGAGAAATTATCTGGTCATATATTTCTATATTGCCACATTAGTGGCTATTTTTAATAGTGAGGTAAATGTGATAAGGTAATGCTAATCAACTCTGAAGGAGCGTTTGGATGTTTGGCATCGAAGCGTTTCAATTTCGCTACGGGGAGCGTTTTACAATTATGAAGTATTTTATCGGTTTAAGCTCACCCCCTAATAAGTAATTACATCACCAAAAAGCATAAACAAATAATTAATAATACTTGCGGTTAACTTGAAGGTGCGTATATTCTCTAAAAACCTGATCAGATATTGATGGACAAGATATCTCACCATTAGCAGAAAATTGATCAGATCACGATCACATTATGGTCAAAAAATTGGTAAATATCTTGATGACAAGATATCTCGTAATAAGCAAAATTAGTAGGACCTTAATGATATCCCGTGGAAATCACTTTGAGGGTTAAAATAAAGCATCTTGTTGAGAGAAAAGCATAGAAACGAATGTAATTGTCGACCCAGGTAGTCTTCAAATTTTTTGTCAATTCCCTTAATTGCACACAAGCATTGGTAAATTCTATATCAGTTCTATAATATCACAAATGCACCTACCCTGATTTTACAGAAATCCCACTTCGCATATTTGCATAATAAAACTCATATCTCAAGGAAAAGATGGTAGAAACGTGAATAGACCCGTATTAGTCCTACAAGGTCGTCCCAAGTCCAACCCACTGTATGTGGTCATTTAAACTAAAATTGAAATAAGCTTAGCTTTGATGTTTGATACTCTCCAATTGTACTTCCTAAATTATTTTGATAGCTTCTACGACTGAAATCCATTGTTGTACATTACTTTAACACTGTATGATTGACAGAATCTTTCACAGGAGACGTTTCTGGTGGCTTCTTTCCGTACTGCCCAAACGTCAGAATTAGAAAAAAAATTCATACACCAGTCTCTTCACTGAGACACTTTTTTTAATTTAAAATCTTAACAGATGCTCATATAAAGCTGAGTAAAAACGTATCCCATTGGAATTTGTTTCGTCTTAATGCGATTGTTTCTACCTATTCGAATGCACAGCCGCCATGATTCACACAAAATGTTGAAATTTAGTCACACATTTAAGATAATTTGCGCAAAATCCGAAGTTGGTGTTGTCGAACAAAAATTAAAATTTCCCAAACGATGCAGAACCAATTTGTCCCATAAAATAAAAGATCGCCACCCATTGTGAGACCAATGTCGAAGTTAAACGAACATGTTACACGGCTATCACCAAACGCATCTCAACTACACCGAAAAAAAAACGTAGCACCGCAATTCGCAACGCATTACATTACATCTACAGTCGCGTGACACGATATTCGCTTTTACATAATAACGCTCCACAAGACCCATGGCAATTGTTCTATTTTAAAGCCCTCGCAATTGCCAACGATTGGAGTCTTTTAAATTCGGTCACGAAAATGGCGTTGCGCACTTAAACGAATGAAATTAGACGGGAGTCAGGGAAAACACTGAAACGGCATCCCGAGTCATACAGAGCGGGGGAACAGATACTCATATCGGTGGCAATTTAGAAGAATTGGGCATTCGAGCGCCTGTCATTAGGTACCCAAAGAGTTGAGAATGATGGGCTTCTACCGTTGTGGCATTTCCGCACTCTAAACGATTGTTCCGGTTATCTTGTGGGGAGTGCTGGTTATGGGGTAGAATAAATGTTGGGAGGTATTTGTGATCGTGTTCCACGATGAAACACGCTCTGTGGTTTTGTTTGGATGCGTTTATTTACGAGTAGGGAGGCAATCACTTTAGAATTCGTGTCTTTCTGGATCTGAATTTTAAACCGATGGCGGGAGGTTTATTTCGGCAATCACTAGAATGTGCGTGTGTACTTCGTGAATGCACGTTTGTGTTTCCTATGAAATCGTTGGAATGGATTTCAGGAACAATCTGTCATTAAAGTGATCACTTCGGGTCTTCTATGAATGAGAAATTTTACTTACACACGCATATTGAACGATCGCACGAATGGCAAGATGTACTCGTATTTTAATGAAGTTTCTACTTAGATCCTCATATGAAGAAAAGTAAGTAAACTTACAAGCGCATAGTGTTACATTTTTGACGTGTTTCCACGAAAAATAAAAGGATGTACTAGTGTAAATAAGTAGGTTTTAGTTTGAACGCCTATCGGTGTATTTTCACCTGATTCCACTAAGGGAAAAATGCTACTTTCCGATACATTTTAAACAGGTTACATAGGACCTTATATGAATATGTACATGTAACATATTCCTGATCTGAGAAGAAAAAAGAGGAAAAAGTTATATTAGCACTAAGGGTAAACGAATGTTTTTAGGTACTAATGCTGTTAGGTCCTCATTGAAATAGTAGTTTTACTGTATATTTTAGAGCTATAAAATTCACTTTAACTTAATGTGTGTACTTTAATTATAATGGAATGAAACTATCGGAGCAATAAGTTAAATTCTAGAATTAATAGAATCTTATCGTGTTATTTCAGAACGTTCAGATGACAACCATCTATTACTTAAAGTGATACATTGTGTCTTAATATGTTGGTGTGTGTTATTTCTTAATCCCCTATTTACAATTGTTTTAGTCATGTACAATTTGTACAATATAAAAGATTGTTATCGTGATTACAGTTGTCAATGAACATTCTTTATAAGAACATTTGAATTTTTATGTGGTCGATGAAGTTGGTGGAACCTTACTAATATTTTACAGTAATTAATTCCCCCATACGTAAATAGAAAATATATGTGAGAAAATAAAGTATCTAAACTGATGAAATTAAAAAAAGTGATATGGTTTTTCTCACTTCGCATAAAAAAAGCTATTTACCCGTGAGACGGGGACTCTAGAACCTGCTCAGAGATGTTCCTGCATTAACATAAAATCATATTTATCATGAAACTTTTATACTGAGGATAAAAATCTCATTTACCCCTGCAATTACGATGTACCAGCTGCCTCTACACCATACGCTTACTAACATACAAGCACTGACCGGAAACATACCTGGAGCCTTCCAATCTAGATGATAACATCTTAACCACCATACCAGTTGGTCGGCAGTTTTCACTAATATATGATTTAACGGCTTTAGGTATTGAAAATATTTGTAAAATGATAAACAAGAAAGTGTAGAACAATTTGTCAAATTGATGTTTTCGCATTTAGGAGATCTGGAAACACACAAATGATATTTTATTCAATAAAACTTTCGTTCTGTCCAAAGAACTTGAATCTGATTAATGTTTTGTGATGATTTATTGTTTATTCATTCATTCGTTAAAATAATATCTTATTAGATCACAGTTGTACAGCCCGCGATTTTCATGCAACTCCGGGTTACAGCCATGCGGGATTACAATATAGTAATTATTGTTATCGTAAACTTTTAATACTATTGTGTATTTTTAGTGATATTTTTAATATTAGTTATTTTAATTTTTAGTGATATTTTTAATATTAGTTATTTTAATTTTTAGTGATATTTTTAATATTAGTTATTTTAATTTTTAGTGATATTAGCTATTATTTTAATCCTATATTTTTAATATAACGAAGTGATTTTTTTCGATATTTTGTGTGGCTCAATAAGTTTCCAGAGAAAAATGTCTCTCGCTTCTCAATCACGCCTTATTCATGTCATCACTTTTTGGCAGTATAAACGTTTATGACTATTTTAAAGGTGAAGCACCCACGAAGATAAAATTGAATCATACTTTTTTGAGGAGCCCTTTGAGAACCTAATGAAATGTTCAACAACTTCAATCAAAACAGACATCGAGGCAGTAGTTTCCCAAACGAGAGATAACGAATTTCGCTAGTTTTATGTTTACATTGCTCATTTCGTAATGTGTTAATGGAAATATTTTAAAATGTAGGACATACACACGGTTAATTATTGATAATCATTAACTACAATATATTTTAATGTTGGAAAAGATAATTCGTCTTCACGCAATGTGGCCCAAATAAGCCAAAGGGTTGGACACCCTTTGGCTTGTATATCGCACTCCGGCAAGAAAAGAAACACAAGTCAAGAAATAAATATTTTGATGTTATGTCATTGAAAAATATGTATGAGGTGCCCCAGCGTGTTATATTATTATTCTATGAAATGTAATATAAGTTACTACCATAAATACTTACCTAAAATTTTAAAAGAAGCTTATACTACTATTTCAATATAGTTTTATAGTATCCTTTTTAAGTTGATGTTTCTTAAATTCTGCAATTTGGAGTTGTGTCACTTTTCTTGCCTGGGTGGTATACGTTTATGCATAGAGATTCATAGGTAATACATGATACATTTCAAAGAGCTAAATTTCGTTATTTAAATGTTGTTTCGCTACATTAAAGTATCCAAGTATAGAAAACAATACAACAAATATAGCTAGGAATGAGAAACATTGAAACTGATTGATTATTGAATTCCGATCATTAAATATATAGCAAGCTCTGAGAAATAATTATGCTGTTTAAAAATTATATTTGTAGGAAAATTATTACGTCCATTCCTTTCAAAGGCTTAACAAAAATTGGTTTTCAGTATCTGGTATTAACTTAGAAAAATCGAAAGAATTTGAGAGTATTACATTTATGATATTTTAAAATATGTAATTTTGACTAATAAAATATTTCATTTAAACACCATACGTGGTTAAAATATCGAATTAAATACTTTTTTTATTACCTACCTTAACCTTAGTACACAAATACCATCGAAAATTGCTACACAAACATATGGCGTATTTTATTTCAAAGAGAATTGAAACTTGTGAGTAGATGAATACAGTTTATTCATTTAAGACTTCATCTCTTAATTCATTAAGGTCAAAAGAAAGATTAAAGACGTTTAACATTAAAACAATGCTACAGACAAATTATAAAATGCAGTCGGTTCATTAACTGTTTCGAAATCATTCATCATCGCAGTAAAAGTTAAATGCGCTCATTCTCAAAAGTCATCTGTCTCAAACCACACAACAAAGGATTCCCTTTCTCCGAAATACATTTCTTGAGGGGAAAAAATAACACACACGAAAGAATTACACTTCCCCAAAAAAGTAAATGTACTTCATGACTTTTAATCACTATCTTAATATACGCGCTATCACAAAGGCGAGATGTAATCAAGCGTTTTGTTGGGTTAATAATATTTACACATCCTGCGGAACCGTGGGACGCATTCATTAATTGGAATCCAAGACAATAAACCCAAAGAGCGGTTCATCAAAAATGATGATAAAAGACGAGAAAGCGAGCCGAAAAACTAAAAAACAACGTGCACTTCAAAATGGCGCAGTTATGGTTATTCATCCGCTCTGTGATATAATTACACGGCTGCACAAACCGAGCGCAAAAAGAAAACAGTCCGCACAAACGACGAAGTTTGGTAATTAAGCGAGTTCAAAGCTATCGCCCTGGAGATAAAAATACTTAATTCACTTAATACAAATCAGTGGTCGCCGTTATTCTAATCAGCCATTTCTGTCCTCTTTGATGATACGGTCTGACATCGTTGAACAATCGGCCATGCAGCTGTTAATCGCTGTATCAGGCCGGGTGTTAATCGTTGCAAGCGGCGTTGGGTTTCGAGGGTTTTGTTTCCTTCGCTTTTTGATTGGTCCCGAGGTTGCACATTAAGGGGGAAGTCGGGTTACCTTTTTCGAGAAATCCCGAACCAAGGGCGGGGTGTCATGAGTGAATTCGAGTGACAGCCAACGCCCGATGAGCTTTGTGGAAGGTATAAAAATAAACGTGAATGACATTGGAATGGGTGCCTAATAGGTAGCCTGGAGGATCGGAGAAAGTACTTTTGATTTCTCCCTTACTTAATTAAATAAGCTGGAAACATTGGCATTTAAAATATTATAACGATGTTAGGTTGTTTTGACCATACCATTTTAAGCTCCAGGAATATTTCTACCTGGACGGTTGATTAGAACTCTAAGACAAATTCAGATTCATTGAGCAACTGCATCGTGAAAAATTGGAAGTAGTGAATAAGTTCGAGAACATTAATGATAAAAACATTTCGTACTTTAAGATTTGTCCAACTATTGATAGATTATAATTAATTATTCTTTTATTTTATTTTTTTAATTATTCTAATTATTCTTCGATGAATTTAAGTTACACCGGACCAATACAACGATTTTGTGGTGACGAACCTGGATCAATCTTCAAGGAAAATACCCAAGGATTACTCCTTGGAACTTTGAAGAACTGTCAGATGACGAAAGAAATACCTGAGCTTGCACCCCATACTTCAAGTTAACAATTCCTTTCCAAAGTGTAGACATTTAAGGTCACAGCAGATTCAATGTGACACGGTTGTCTTTGGTTGGATCGAGTTTTAACCCACAATCCTAGGGTTGCTAATCTAGAACTCTACCAATTGGTTTACTATCAAATAACCCCCTCCCTTTTAAGAATTCATATCTTTGAAAAAAAAAACAGTTTAAGAGAAATTTTACATATTTTATGTTTTTATAAACTGCGCATATTACATGAAATCTAAAACAATTGTTAACATTTATAATATAATCATTTAAGTATTTATACGTGATAAGGGATAATGGTGTTTTGCTTACATGAAATAAAATTTCCGAAGAAAAGCAATTTTTGTAGAAATCTCCAAAGGTCAGTTTGTGATACAATTTGCATATTTTAAATTTTATAAACAGTACATGTCACATGAAATCTATAACAATTATGATAACATTTATAATACTATAATATCATTTAATATCTATACATTATATGGAAGTATGCTTTTTTGCTTGCATGAAATTAATTTTTAAAATTGATTTCAACTCATTTTATAGAACGAATAATTATAACGAATCCTAAAGACCACTGTCTAAAGTTTGTACTGAACAGCTATGAACATCTTGTTGTACTGACAACTGAAACATTAATACTTGCAAATTGGAAATTTGCCGTCATAACAGATTTGCATTACATCCTGTGAGGTTCGGAGGTTCCCCTACCAACACAAAAAGGAATGGGTGTTGAGGGAACGAGACATCCCTATGGCGGGGGTGTAAGTGAAAGGTCAACCGGGTTAGGAGGAGAAGGGGGGAGAGCGCAAAGAAAGAAGGGATTCGACCCTCGGAGACGGCAGAGAACGAACGATGAGGGGCTCACTGCTGCTGTTTTATAATATGTTATAATGTATTCATATCTAACCAAGAAGTGTCCAAATAAATAGATGAAATATATCTATGAAGTGTTGCCCTCTGCACTAGACAAACGAACCATTCATACTCACCAGAGATATAGATAGAGAAAATGGTGGGATGTGACACATCCTATATCAATGAATATACTATAATGATATAGTATACTATTTTGAACAATTTCATGAATTTATCTTTCTTTGGAAATGCTTGGTAAAGTTAAGGTAACCAATAGCTCTGATGTTATTTCCTTTTCAAAATTTGGGAAGTTTTAATAAATTGCAGCATTTTTGTCAAGTTACAAACATTAATTAACACAAAGCAATTAATTAATTAAGCTTCATTTTACCAGTATTTGCTAAATAATCAAATGTTAATGGAATTATTCTGTTAAGCCTTGCAAAGGCTTCGTCTTATAGTCTTTCGAAAAGATTGATACGAAAGTATGTTATAAAGGAATACATAAAACCACAGAAAAACCCCAGTGGATTGAACAAACCCTTTCAGAACTAAATCAAAACCTTCATATATGGGATTAAAAACGAAGGTTATTCATATTTTCCCCCAAAAAATGGATGGTTAGGAAGATTTTCCAACGAAAGGTAAGCGATACCTCTACTATAACCAGATAAAAATATTGACTGGAAACCAGATGAAATGAATATGGGCACCACAAAAAAGCACAGTATCTAAAGTTTTGGTCGAATTATAACAAAAATTACTAACAAATTTTTAATTAATTCGTCCACTAGATAAGCATATATTGAGCTAATATCACGAACAGCGAAATACCTAATGCTTAAAAGACGGTACGCAGCTACACTTACAATCATTACATCACTTATAGTTAGACATCCACATCGAATGTTCTAAACAAATGCTGGAACATTCAACTCAAAAGGCTCCAACTTTTATCAAATTTATTCAGCCACGTCTTACAATTTCAACTCAATAATTTATTTTATAAATATTCATAAATATAAATTTCATAAGCATTTATTCTGTCCTTAATGCACATACTACTTTCAATTCTAATTAAGTTATCATGTACTTAAAATTAAAATTTTATTCAATCGATATCATCCGAGGGAATGACAAATTTATGCGGAGCCACAACCAAATCTTTCATCCAATGATAAATAGTCCAATTAATTCGCGAAGGGAGAAGCATTAGTTTGTGTTGACAATCAAAAATTCGATAGAAGATACTGACACCATGAGGAAGTTTGGAAGGGAACTTTCAAGAAAGATCTTCGTCCTCCTAAGAACTTTGTCTCTCCTGTGTATTGGTATCGAAGTTCGATGAGTTAATCCTAAGAGCTTCAAGAAGTATTTAATATATTAAATTTGCTCTAAGCAGAAGGTAATAGAATGGATCTCTATTTGAAAAGTACCTCGCGTTACAAGATTTAGAAGGTAAACCTATATTTATTTATCCTGATTGAGTAATGTAAATATAGCTCCACTTACAAAATATATGCATACCTGTACAAAAATGTAAGAACTTTTATACATATTCTGATTGTTATTTTTAGCATTTGCTAATTTTTGTCCACTTTAGATTAAAAAGAACTTTTTATTAAATTTATATCTATGAAACTATTACTTTCATGATTACCAGAAAATATAAGAACTTTTAAAATTTAATACTTTATAGAACATATTTTATCCGTATAAGTGTCTTCAACGAGAAATCTCGTTGTTGCACAACTGTCGTAGTACTCTAAGGGGTATTGAGATCCAAGTAGAAAAATAAATTATTTCATGCATTGAAGGGTTGGAAATTTGGAGTATGTTTTTTTCATCAAAAGCAGACTACTAGTTTTTATAAGATAAATCGCCAAGAGGGTTAAGCAACGTGTTAAAATATTGTAGTTTCATTCAGCCCGTTAATATTTTAATATTTATATAAAACATTTATATATTTATGTTTAGTAGGTTTTAAATTTACCATATCCTCTAAGTTCAAAAAATAGTCTCTTTAAAACTGAAATGCTATGCTGATCGAACATTCGTTCAACGTATTCTATGGATAGATAAGTTATTTACGAATACTACTTTGCATAAGAATAGTACACGGAAGGAATATACATTATTTTTCAAAAACTGAAACGCTCAGAAATGTATTCAATGATAAACATAAAAAAAAATGTTGTGAAAAGACTTCCGCACAAGACATTCAGATGATTAAAACTTGGGCTCCAAAGAACACCTGGGACGTTCCCAGGCACATGTGAAATGCATCTCCTCAGTTTTATTGAAGAGGTAGCAGACGCTTGCTTTGAACACTCTGGTTGTTAAGTTGACCGTTGAACTTACAGCATTGCCGAAGAACTCTTGGACGACTCACTCAAACGCTGTATGCTCAACTCGAGAACTTTGAAAAGGGATGCATTTCGGGGTGATGGTTGATGATGTCGACAAATCGAACTTCATCGAGGACACACACCGAATGTTGTCTTATGGTGCTGGTAACAGTATGTCAGTGAATTTCACATGAAAGTCACGAAGACTGGTTGGTTTAGACGGACAAATGCGGGAGAGGATAGGATGATAATGAGACACATTGAAACACTCCAACAGCACTTCCTTTCCGACGATCGAATGATTCATATCATCCACTATAAAGCCTTCCGTAGCCTAATAAACCATTTCCAAAGTCCTGGTAACGGCAGGACTGCAGATTACCCCCTAACACATAAACGTTTGACTACCGCGTACCATCGATTGCATCTGAAAGGTGCCGTGCACGAGAGCGTTGGACAAGCATGGAATGGAAGAGTATAATCTTTAGTGATATTTCCTGCTTCTAATTCTATTTAACTCCTCTCCATTCCATATTTCGGAATATATAGTCAACTGACGGGATCTTCTAACTAATTTTACCTTACATATTGTCTTATCACCACATTCGCTTATGATGAAGACCTATCAGCGCCGCCCATCCTTCATTACTTTCATTCAGTTGACAATACAATAACGCTTGTCCACACACGTATCCATCTCTCTCAAGAGTGCCACTGTGGTGTTAAAAGCCTTCCTTAGCCAACACGATCCCTTAATATTTTCCTCATGAACTCTATAATTGATTTTGACGAGAAATCTGGTTCATAAACATATGGTCAGCTTTGCTCGTTGTTTCGAAGTACATCGTCGTGACGACCACAAGGAAGATAAAGCATTTAGAGGATAAGGTAGGTCAGTTTGACCTATGCTGGGAGCTTTTTGCTGATGTTGCAGCAGCTGCAAAAAGGTTAACATGATTTGTTGCAGTACTTTTGTTCCCATGCCACGCCAGGTATTGACTTATTTTGAAACATAACGTGACTATACAACTTTATTACCTTATGACTGTTCTGTAGTAAATAATTGTGTAGATTTCTTATTTTGGCAATCGATAATTTTTTTATATATCCATATAAACGTGATGATTTTCATTTTATCAAACACTGGATTAAGGGTATTTCTATTTTTTTGCATAGTGTTGAACTAATTTTACTTTTTTCACTTCGTATCCTTCATTTTAAAATATTGTTTTATTTTACATAAATACATTTATGTAAACTGCAATCAGGGATCCAAAACACAGAAAATTTACAATTTTATTATTTTTCGGTAATACAACACATGCATCATTTCATTGTCAATTATTAACTATACCGAAACGTTGAAATATATTCGCTAGCTTTAACATTCAAATTAGGTTTAGAATGTAACAGATCGAGGGCTAGATTCAGACCATATGGAACACTCCAGTACGTTGTTCAACAACAGTATCTGTTAACTCTTTCCTGAAATAGTCACCTGTTAATCTCATTTAGTAAGCAGTAATGGTGTAGGAATGCAAATTAGTGGCGGCCAACCAAGTTGGATTCCCTTGCGTTCTAACCCGTTTTACATCACTCATCAACGTAATAGAAAGTACATGTATTTTCCTGCGTCAGCAACTAACAGTTGAAAATATGTGCAAATAGAACAAGAATGAATAACGTACATCATTCTTTTAAACTGAAACTTCAGTAAAATTTTAATGGTTAACAAGTTATTATTGTAGCTAAGATGTATCACCATTTTCGTGTTTTCATTTAAATAAACCACACGTATTTGATACATTAAGTAAATGAAACAAAATGCACAAAATTAAAAAAATATTTTAGTGAATTTCAAGAAAAAGAACCCAGCATCTTCAGAAAATTATGACAAAGTATGTTAGACACATTTTTAGTGTTTTAATCAATCACTTTTAATTACAAATTTATTAAAAGGTATTTGTATCTTTTTAAAAAGAATTGAACTAATTTGGTACTTATTTTGTGTTGAAAATCAGAAAGAGAAGGTAAACGCTTTGTTTATTCCTTCAATTTATTTATAAAGTATATAGATTAATATTCGTTTTATATAACGTTTTTAAGCTATTTTTAAATTAATGTAGATAGGACTTAAGTAGTATATAAATGGAAATAAGGTAAAACATTATACATAACAGCATTGCAAATTTATTCAAACAACTCTGTGAAAAGCACTCTATACTATGTTTGTTCAAAATAAATCATATATTTGGTAAGACCAGCTTTATAAATTTGAATATCCACTATAAATCACAATAACCATGCCCCTAATTCTCTTTTTGAAAATGTGGTGATATACTGTACTGTTTTAATCGTATTGCTATATTTGTGTCACAAGGACTGAAACTCCTATGGCGGTTGTAAGCAGAATACAAATTTAAATGGCCTAGAAATTTATTTTTCTCTAGCTATTCTGTTTAAGACGTATCCATGCAACAAAAACATTTTTACTATAAGTTGGTATTTGAAATTTTTTTTAGAAGGAAAGCCTATTCCTACAAAATTGCCCAACGATCCAGTATCGAACCCGCTGGAAAATATCCGAGGTCAATACCAAGTCATTTTAAGCCCCGATAAGATGACGAGGTCACGCCTGATTTGGCAAACTCTCCAAATTTCCACATCAAAAAGCTGAGCTCCACTCTCCTTACTTGCCACATCAAAACAACGTGAGGACATTTAAGGCTACGACAGATTTAAAAGGCACACCAATCCACTTTGTACACGAGGGTCTTGGTTGGATACGAACTCAGAACCCTTCCGTTGTTAATCCGTTACTCTTCTAACCGACTCCATTTTAACGAAAATCGTTGCACTTCGAGGGGGCCTACAGTTTCGGGTGTGTTAGGTCTGCTAGCGTTAAGGGGGTCCAGGACACATCGAAAACTTAATTTAGAATTTTGAATTTTTTTGTACTGCTTACCCATTTAACTAATAAGCAAAATACCGACAAAAAAGTTTTCCAAAATTTTTTTTTAAATTTTTAATTAAAATGTTTTGAAAAAAAGAGAGGTCATTTTAAATTGCTAAAACACAAAATATTCTGGATCAATTTTCAAAATTCTTGCAGTAAATTATTCAAAAATTTATAAACTTTCAGTTTGATTCAACAATTTAAAAAATATATTAATTTAACAAAAAATAAAAAATATATTAATTTAACAAAAAATAAAAAATATATTAATTTAACAAAAAATAAAAAATATTTGAACAAAAATGTTTGAAAATTTTAAGGTACTTTTTTTTTAAAAAGTCATATTTTTAAAAGTAAATATTTGTTTCAAATTTGCAGAATCAAAATTAAAGTAAAATGTTTGAAAAGGATATATTCCAAATTTCAACCCTTAAACTTTATCGGTTTTCGACTTATAACAATTTTGAATACAGGAAATCTTGAAAAATGTATCATGGAGAAAAACGCATTTAAACTTTTAAAGACAGATCTTGTTGCCATGACGACAACTGTCAAAAGTGTTAGATTTTCAAAACAACGCACCACAAAAATTATTATATCTCTAGTTCTAATTAAGATAGAAATATGATTTAGACGTCATTTTAAGCAGAAAAACACAGAAAATTTCTTAAAATAATAATTAAAAAATTTCGAAAATTTTACGATTTTTGTGTCAAGGACACCCTTAAGGTATTGAGTTGATACAAAGTTTCGTTCCTTTGATGGCGCTCAATGGCAATGCATCGAGAAACCGAAACGTTGTCTACTTCACAGGTGTCAAAATTCGATTCTTGAAAGAAGGAATTTCAGCGAGTACTTAGGAAACAAGTGTGTTATTGGGTTGTGATTTTTAAATTTAGTTAAGGATTTAAAAGGGGGGAAAATAAGGACACATTTCGACCTGCTATGCTCTTTCGTATCCGAAAAGACAAGAATGCCTAGCAGTCGAAAGTGAATATGCGTGTTGTGTAGGTTGGGGATGGCGTTGACAATTCCGCGGGCCTTAAGGGATTGGGAAGTTTCGTCAACTAAATCCATTCTTTAGCCAGAAACCTCAGAACGGCGCATGTACTTTAAAGACGAAGAAAGGTCCGACAAAAGACATTCGTTTTCTGAAAAATTAGAATAGATGATTCCTTTGATTTGTGTATGAAAGGAACTTATACGAAGGAACTTATGTGAAATAATTTATAAGTTCTACGAAACGTACGATAATTTTACTTCATGTTGCACAGTAGGAAATATCCACAGAAAATACTACAAAACACTTGAGCCTCCAATAAAAATTTAGCTTTTTAGAAAAGTCTCCCACGTGTAAGATTTTTTATTTTAAAACAAGTTTATGTTATTTCACATTCAGTAAATGGTGTATTTTTGAGTATAGTACTTGACTTCAAAAATTAATTACGAATATAGTAGTATCAAATCAATATTTCATAAATTTCGTAATGATGGTGAAACTCGTAAATATCGCATACCTGATGCAAGGGTGCCACAAGTTATAAATATTGGTAGAAAAACTGAGTAAAAAATTATTAGCTGTAGCTCGTCATATCAACCCAGGTAGTGTTAACATTCAGCTATTTATAAATAATTAGTGTTACAAATTCTTGATAATCTTCATTGTTCATGCATATAAATTAGAAAGCATTTAAAAATACTCAGAGAATGCAATCTTACGATTCATAAATAAATGCTCATAAAAAATAGATAAACAATTCATAAATAAATGTCTCCCAGTAATATTCCCAACAAATTATAGTCAGTAATATGCTCTAGAATTTAATTAAACTCACAGCTCAATCTACATCTCAATTATTAATTCTAAATATAACTAACGAAATAAACATTTAAAGTTTCGAGATATAGAAAATTATATATTAATTAGTAATTACATTATTTCCTTGACGACTTCATTAAGCTTCTGTATTTCTTAATATAGCTTACTCGTTTTACTATTTTACAGTATTATTCCCTTGCAATATTAATTTCTTTGTATCCATATCGGGATTTAATATTTGTTTACTGCAGGGTTCGAAATACCCGGGTGCACAGGTGCACTGTGCACGTGAAAATAAAATTGTGCACCTAATTTTTTCCCGCTAGGCGCACCTGTGTACCTAATTTAAAAACTTAGGTGCACCTTGTGCACTTGTATTAAAAAATATATTTCGAGGCCTGGTTTACTGTATCTAAGCGATTTCTCTCGAAGATATTTATTACAGCTGTAGTCAATTTCAGAGATTGCGGTTAGTTCAAAGATAACTTTAACTAATGAAAGGGAAGATTACAAATTCAGGATTTGAAGACTTTTTGTACTTTTTGTAGATTGACACAAATTATTCATAGGGCACATGTTCCTAGGAGGAACTTTGCATCATAATAACTTTGCTCCCTATTTTTATCTTCTACACATCCCCTCTAAGAATGAATGCATTTTAATAGTGCGTTACACCTTTATTTGTCAGAATGAAATATTTGACAGCAAACTAAAATACATATACAAAATACAATTTGTGACCACTCTTCGCAATTGTTTTCATTCAATTCCAGTGAACTAGTTTATGTTTCACCAGTAAACTTATTTTAAGAATGAATAAACGTGATACTGTATATAATTGAATTATCAAAATAGTTGAGACAAATATATTTTAGAAGAAAAGTTTAGATTTGCAAGGAAATGTTCAAGATTTAATAAATGTATAAAGAAACTTAGCAGTTAGAGACAAATAAGATATAAAGCTACGGATGATTTACTCAGAAAACAGTATGGCGGAATTATTGAGGTTAAAGTCCTTGACGATATTTTACTTTTTGATATATTGTCTATTGGCTTTTTCCCATATGTTTCAAAATTTACGATTAGGTATGTATACTTTATTTAAAAATAGAATGATCGAGTCAATTTGGAAAAACTTTCTTAATGAATTGTATCTTCTTTTTACTTTTCACAGCTTCTTTGAAATGATTAATTTGGTAGTTGATCATGAATTCGTTCATATCAAAAGTAATTCTAGACGATGCAATTTAGATTAATCTTGTGAATGCGATCTTCAAATTTAATCATGGTATTTTTTTTTGTTTACATCCGGAGTAAATTTGTCATTTGCAGATTTGATTCATCATGAGAGGTATAACGGGATCTTTTAGTTTTCACCATACATCAAACACAAATTAAACCTCTTTCGAGTCACGCGATACAAATCTATCTATCGCATTTCAATTGTAATATCACCGTAACTAAAAATATATATTTATAGTTTTACGAGTAGAAGGGCTGTACATAATAGGATGACATCGCTCAGAAGGTTTGTCCACTACGGTATTAACCTTCGAGTTGTAGAAGGCACCTCGATTCACACACAAGAGACCTTGAGTGTTGTCTCGCATTATGAATCACAAAAACCTCCCTTGGATGCATGCCCATTACTTGATATTTCTGTCATGACTCAGCATGTACAAATGTAGTCATTGAGCCCTAAACCAACTAAAAATTGCTGTAAATACATGCTTCTCTGTGTGCTGAAAAAGTGTCGCAATTGTCATGTACTGAAGAAATATCAAATCTAAAATTTTGACATTTTTCCGGTTGCACTTAGTCTATCTACATATTGCAATTCTATTTTTAATTTATGCCGGTCTTGTTGCCGGGTTACGATGTATACACTTTTGAAAAAAAATGTTATCTGGACAACCATACTCCTAACCACATAAACTTTAAAAAATACAAAACATTCATTATCTGAAAAATTTTAAAAAGACAACGGCTTGCAGAAACTTGCATTTAGACATTGTATCCATTTAAACAAAAATTATAATTCTTTAGCTATGGCAGTTTTGAAGCAAGGTTACGTTTTAAACGTAAATACTTAAAAAATACTTTATGCTCAAATTTTGCTCCCAGTCTTGGCAATTATATTCTTCTACAGTAATCTCATCCGTTTTAAACGTAAATACTTAAAAAATACTTTATACATAATTTTCAACCAGACACCGACATGCAAAAGACGTGATTTATTATTCCTATTACACATCACCGTAGAAGTTCTATTTTTTCTGCTATGATGGTATTTCATCCAGAGTACGATGCATAGATTTTTGCACACACTCAGTTCAGATAATCCTTGACGTTATAAACATAAATACTCCAATAACACTTTAACGATAACATTTTTAGCCAAACACCGGCTTGCAGAAGACTACATTTATTCTTCTTCCACACAAGACGTTAGAGATTCAATTTGTTTGGCTACCATGGTAGTGCATCCAGGGTGCGATGCACATATTTCCGCACGCAGTTTACACTATTCTTTACGCTATAAACCTAACTACTACAAACCCACTTTAAATAAACAATTTTCAACCAGACAAACGCTTGCAGAATATTACATTTGGTCTTCCTATACATATCAGATTAGAAATTCTATTTTTTACTCCGTCCAGACAATACATACACTGTAAACTAATAAATACGTGAGGAAGGCATTAAACGAGCCATTTTTCAAGCAGACACCCCTTTACATAACTCAAGTCCCTCCCACAATCGGAAATAAGTATCTCAGTCTTTATCCACCTGTTTCAGGCTCGTTGGTACGCCACCCACGGGTAGGTTTTAGGAATGACCGGGGTTGGCCGGAAACTGAAAGGCACGCTTGCCTGTCCGGGAGACGCGGTTCCCTGACACCCGGAAGTCAGTTCCCGCAGAGTGAAAAATGGTCCCAGATTTCGGGACGCGGCAGGACGGGATGTGTTAGGTAAATCCGGGCATTCGTCAAGGGGAGGAGACGGAAGAGGATGAATACGGGCAGGAAGAAGGGAGTAATGGTCGGGTTTTGAGGTGATCTTCGGAACAAATCGTCCGTTATTTCATTAGTCACACGCTCACCGCATCCTCGTGTTTTGTACTGAAGGGGCTGTGTGGAAAGCGTGTCCCAGAGGGCATGAGTCACTCGTTTTTTAGTAGAATGCATTGGGACAAAAGCGCCTTGTCTCATCGTATTAAGCATGATTCATGTCATTCGAATTATTTGTGATAGCAAAATAATATATTGTTTTTATAATTTAAGGCTCCGGGCGTTGTTGTGTTAAGCCATATAAATACAGAATACAACTATCCGAGGTAGTATGGACCGCTTTAGATGACTAGAATCTCAGATAATACTGATACATTAATATTTGGAAAGTTTGGAAGTGTAGGTAGGTAGCCAATAGTAGTTGAATTAACCCTTCTAGTGATTGTATCTGCGAAGTATCTCGTGATTAGCAAAGATGTCCAGATCTTGAAGAACTATATGTTTTGTCGTTGGAAATAAATATTGATCAAATGTTCACCTCGCTATCTGTAATAAATCGGTGTAGTCTTGTTCACAAGATGTATTGGAGGGTTCGCGTTGCATTGAAGCTATTAGGAAAAGCTAGTAAAGATCAACCCCGAAAGGAAATATCCGATAACATCTAATTTTCAACCAAGGTCATATGACGATAGTTAGTAAGCGATGACGTGTCTATAATGAACAAATTATACTCAGGGTATTTAAAAGCGTGAACACGAGAGAAAATAAGTAAGGAATAAGCAACGTTAAAATTGTGTTACCACATTGCAAAGGGCTTTCTATAAAAACTAAGAGTAAAAACATAAAAAATCTAAAAATAAATTTACAGAAAAAAAACATCATTCTTTTTCAAAATACATTCCCTCAGATTGATATGCAACGGTCCCATCGTTCAACCTACTTTTCAAAACAAGTAGAGAAGCCTTTTTCTGGAAGCTGCTTCAAAGAACCCTGCAGTGCTGTTATAACTTCAGAATCTGTATTAAATTTTCTACCACGGAGCTTCTCCTTCAACAGCCAGTAAACGCATGGTGCGAGATCTGCACTGTAAGTGGGATGAAGCATGATTATAATATTGCATTTAATAAGGTATTGCTGAACAGAAGTAGCGACATGCGGGCGAGCATTATCGTGATGTAATGTCCAATTCCCTACCAGTTCATGCCGCTTTCTCGATATGTGTTGTCGTAAAATTTTTAAAACTGAAATATAATATTCACCAAATACAGTAACTTTTTGGAGGCACAGCATGCTGATAGATTACACCTTTATGATCAAAGAAAATAATCATCACGACCTTTCCAGCAGATTTGGCTTGTCGGATTTTTTTCGGAGGCGGAGAATCGGTGTGTTTCTATACATATGTTGCGGACTTTGTAACGGGATCCAAATCATACATCCAAGTTTCATAACCTGTTATTACAGTCTTTAAGAGATTCGGATCATTTTGAAACCTCTATTTCTACTCACGACATTGGTGAATTCTGGCTTGCATTTGTTCTTTATTAAGGTGATGAGGGACCCATCTGGAACATAAATGGCGAAGCTGTAAATTGTTGCGTAGAAAGCAAAATATCGACGTTTTCGAAATGTTAGTTGATGCCGCTATCTCATCACATGTCATTCGCCGATTTTCTTGCAAGATTGCCCACAAAGTGTTAACATTTCGATCATTCAAAACACTTTCTGGTCGGCCAGGCTTAGGAGCCAGTTCTGAAGACAAACGTCCTTTTTTGATATCACCATGCCATCTAAAATTTATAGACTCACTAAAACATTTGTCTTTGTGAGCTTCTTTCATAAACTTAACTGTTTCTGGAGCTGTTTTGCCAAAACGATAGCAAAATTTTATAGCAGAACGCATTTCGTTTTTTAACTTTAATTCAATCACCTCCATTTCAGTAGTGCAAATAAAAACAGTCCATTTAACAAGCACGAAACAAGGATAATAAAATCGTCTGCTTCGTTTAGAAGATTTATAATTGTACATTTAACAGTTTGAAAAATTTCACCTGCACTTTTATATTTCTGTTTCGAGGTGTTGCCATTATGTAAAAAATTAACTCTCATTTTTTATGGTATGCAATTTGTATATACACTTTAATTTAATAACATAAAAGTTACTCTTCTTTATTCTGCCCAAAAAATAGCCTTTCGAAATACGAATTAAATTTACTGTATTAAATCTTACTACAGTGCTACCGTTACTATTAAGTTTCATAAAACTAGGATATGGAATAATATATACTTGTATTTGTGTCACAGTATGTATTTATTGTGATTCTTGTTCACTAGATAGTCATGTAAGTTATGTAGTACGTATAAAATGTTTTGAAATAGTCGTTAACGGCCTTTTATTTATTAGCATATATCATGCTTTAAGGTTTATTTTTAAAAATCAGTATCCGACGAAGAACTTGCACCAGTGAGGAAAAGGCTCGTTTCTGTGTTTTATTATTAGATTGATCGTCAAAATGTTCAAAAATCACAATTAAAACCCATAAAATTGACTTAATTACTTAATGTATCAGGTTTTAAATTACCGAAAAGTACGGGAAAAGCACATGACCTCAAAACGCTACGTGATGTTATTTTACACTACAATGTAATGTTTACGTTTGTCTAGCGTGTTGAAATTTCATATTACTTGCTCTTTTAATTTTTAAACAATCAATTAAAATTTTTTTCTTGCTATTTCAGCGTGTGCTGAAATAGCAAAAAAAAACCGTCATAGTACATATTGACGTCACAAGAAACGGCGTAGGAAAACATTGCGAATTTTAATTTTTTTTATTTTACCTTTTCGGACTATAAAAGTAAAAAAGAAAGTTACTTAACATCACATTTCTTCATTTTCTATATTATAAAAATATAAACAAAAACTTGCAAGTTCCTCATTGGCTCAAGTAACACACAGAGACTCTGATAATTTCGATTCAACTGTGCATCCTTGGTTTAAAGCTGAACCTCTTTAAATCACAAAACATATTTTTACTGTGTATGTGTATAGTATACTATAGTATGTGTATATTACCCATTAACTATTAGTTTTAGGTAAAAAGATGTAAATTATAAATTTTGGACGGTATTATATATCTCTTGTGAATAGTTTAAAATTAAAAAAAAAATTTATTTCTCATAGTCATGAAAATACGTATCTGGTGTTTTCAATGAAATGTTAGTTATTTAGGTTATGATCTGCGCCCAAGACATGAACGGAAAGAAAAAAACTATTTGAGATGATCACAGAATAATTTCAAATTACCTGTATGAGTCCATAATATGACTTACTAGCAAAATACCCGACCTTACTCGGTTCGAATTGGTTTACTCTAGATTGAAGAGATAATCAAAATATATAATGACTTACGTTTTTTGTAGAATAAAAATTTATTTTAACATCTTTCGCCATCTTTATATTTTCTACAACTTACTTTGGACACAAATCCTACACATGCATATCCATTCATGTAATACATTTCACATACATCGCACAATTGCTGTATGACAAAGCTACAAAATGACGAAAGGTGATACTAAGGTTACTACTATAAAAGACGATTTATAGGAAGATTTGGAATTCCCTTTCTTAAGTTCTTTTCATGTTCAACTCAATTAATTAAAATTACGATTTACGGCGAGTGCTCTCGCACTCATAGTCAACAAAACAATATTTTTTTACTTGTGTCACTCTTGCCTCCGGTATGCGACATTGTGAAATTTTGCAATCTTCTCCTGTCATTATTACAACAAATTTTTTAATGTTGGAAAAAGTTCCAGTTTGGATTAATAAACATTATTATTCTTTCAATAACGGCATTATTCTTTCAATAACGGCATTATTATATAAATAACGGCATTATTCTTTAAATAACGGCATTATTCTTTCAATAATGGCATAACTACACTTAAAATTTACTGAAAATTTATACTGACTTACCAAACATTTTTAAGTCTAATACTTTGTGGTGCTGTTGCGTGTGATGAGAAGGAAAACACATTTATTAAAATAATAAATATTTAAAACAGGAAACAGCGAAGTAAAAAACAAAATAAAAGATGTCGCAAAAAATTGTTCTAAAGATATTAATTTGTGATTCAATTTTATCTCTTGATCTCGCACAGTTGCCACAACTTACAACTAAAAGTGTACAAAATTTAGAAATGTGAAATTAATTCAGAGCGAAAGAACCAGAAAAAATATCACTGCTCGCGCGATCTTGTTCAATCTCGTTTCATTAAAAAATATCGTCTGTCCCAAATATTCGGAAATCGTTTTCATTGCGCAAAGAATAAAAATAAGACTCGAAATAAATGAAGTATCAACGATGAAATTCCATAAAAAAAAAAAAAAAAATTTGAAGAATAATTACTTTTTTAGCAGTACTGGTACAGCAATCGAAGTAATCGTAATATTCAATAGACATTCCAATTTTTCCAAAACTACCAAATTATGGTTGATTTAAGTATACTTACTCAGGTGTTTTAGCATGAAACTCAACTAACTATAACAATAAAGAAATGTTTAATATTGCATTCACTAAACTTATAGATAATGTATAAAATAAAATACAATGCAATCAAATATCTGGAATACAATTCATGTGATGTCTACACAAACACAGAAACACAAAATCGAGCATAGAACTGAAAGACGGACAGACAGACTTTCGCAACCAATGTCACTCACTAAATGAAGATAAGTACTCACTGTATGCAAATTTTCATGAAAATTTCTTAAACCGCGTGGACGTGTATAGGGCACAACATACAGACAGACAGACGGACGGACAGACAGACAGACAGACACCAAACGAGAAAAAGGCGGATTCGGCATCAGAAGGGTCCAAAACGGATAGAAAACTTGAAATGGGTCGAAAATATTGAATGTACAAACAAACACTCCATTCTTATTTATATAGATTGAATAGTGTTGCAATATATTAAAACTTTCTCTCGTGAAATATTTGAAGTTATTATCATTATGTGTGTTCCCCGAATCTCTTCAATTTAGTTTACGAATCAAACTTATGCATCGTTGTTTAAGAAAAACGTTTAAAGTCATACGTAGTGAACTTTAAAGGATAAAACCAAACATGAAGAGAGTTTGGTAAACTTAAACGTCTTTCGCTTTTCAACTTGAAATTCAAAGACAATTCCAACATATATTTACTATATTTTACAGCATCTTCCTTAGCTTTATTTCCATGGTTTCTTCGAATTCAAAATAATTAAATACTATTGTAAATGTAATTTTCTATTAACTCATAATTTTTTAAAACGAGGAAAATGTTTATGCTGTAAAAATATTAAGCGTGTTTACGTACCTCTATAAACGCACAGTTTCGTTACAGTTCCAATTTGCATTTGTGAATTCGTATTAATTTCTATATCTTCACGAGAATTTATTTTAAAGTCCTACAGGAATCTATTTGAAATCTATACTAATATGTTTCAAACATAATTTTCAATAGCATCCCGAACTTATATAACATGTATATAAACGAAATATATTAGTCACGAAGATTCTGCAAGTGTAGCAAAAAAAAATGGGGAAGAGTATTTTCCGGATTTGAACGGATATATTTTAGATAGTGTATTCTAAAAAACTAACATTTTTGTCTTTAAAAACATGTCTTCAAAATATGTTGATATAATTTTGATAGAATATCTTAATATGATGTCAAATAAACATACATCTTATATCCTGTGAGGGTATATCACGAAATATAAATAAATAAGTCCTAATAATATATTACCTTCTATTTATGGCTTAAAATAGAACAACATTCAATAGCCTAATTTCCAAACATTTTTCAAAATAAACCCATTTTCAGCGAAAAGCATAAAGTAATGATATGCAATTATGCAAATGTATTCTGAGTTACACTTTCAATTCCTTATTAAAGAAAGCAATTTCAATCCAATTTAGACCGAGAAACTTCTTCTAAAACCTCTAAACAAGACTGCATAGCTTCGATCAAATATACCAATGCCAGGAATGAGTAATCTAAGTAAAACACCACACATCATTCGGCGTGTGCACTTAGAGACATACACTCTTCAACATATCATTAACATGGTTATTTCAGTACCATGTATAATGAGCGGAACATCAGAATGCTGATGAGATACTCGAAATCTATTCTTTCAGCGTCTTCGTAATTAGAATGGCATTCTTTTTTAACGATTGCCAATCTATTCTGATGAGTAATTTCAGAGAAACCATATCCGTGTCATAGTTAAGTAGTAGGAAATAGCGAATCGAAGCATGACCAATGGGTTCGTCATAAATAATATATGCTCAAGAACATGAACGATGTAATAACTGAGGTTCATATTGATTGCTTGAGGAGGGTAATTTTGTGAAGCATATAATAAAGCAGATTTCCGATGTTCGTATATGTCAGAAAATTGAATTGATCCGAAACATACGGCGATATTGATTATTTTCAGTGTTTCTAATTTTATTTCGTAATAATCGTAATTTATTGTACCATTCTAATGATTCAATCACTATACTATTTTTATAAGACAGAATACTTTTTAAAAAATGAAATACCTTATTCATATAATTGGAAAAGTAATTTAACGTGTATTTTAATTCAAATGACAGTGTTATAAATCGTAAAATTTTCTCACCATTTCGTAATTTTTGTATTAAATTATTACGTGCTTCATTTTGTACTTTTACTGTCATATTATAAAATAAAGTTTCACTGTAAGTTAAGTAGCATAATTTAATTGTGAATTTAATAATATTTTAGTTAAAGCGAATACATTCATAAGCTTAATTCTGAATCAATATATAATACATAGATTAAATTTTCTGATCTAGAAGTTTTACAAATCTGCGTAACACGAATAGACATCTGATGTAAAAGTTGTTTAAATAGGTCAATATTACCTGATGATAAATGTCTAATAGAATACTTAGAATCCACGCATAGGAAATAAAGTTAATGAACCATAACACTACAGATGCTACATCATTACTTATCGCTAGAATATTCATTTAAGAATATATTTAAACATTTTTGTACGATTACTATTACTGGTGACTTTTAATGTTTTCAAGACTAATTTCAATCAAGACTAAGACAAGGGTCTGGATATTTTTTCCCAAAAAATTTTGTCAGATCTATGGGAACGAATGGCTAAATTTTTCGAGCTAGGACAAAAGAATTTCGAAAACAAAAGCTTTTCTTAGGCCCACCTTATTGTATAAGATAAATAAGAATGAGGAATAGAAAGCATGCAGGTTTACCAGTATATACACATCTGAAAAGTAGCTGCATAAACTATCCGAGTTAGTCTGAAATATAAACGTAAACGCAGGATGATAAATATTTGAAGTGTCAAACAAATTCAATACTTAAAATATTTGCTTTCAAAATTCTTTCACGCATGCTTTGACAGCATATCAAAAACTGTTGGTTTAGCCAGAAAGAGAGGGGAAAAAGGGAAAATAATACAGGGAGAAGTTTTTCGTATTCAATATTTCGGCATATAAATCTGCTGTCTCTTTCGTAGTCTCTTTTTTTAATGTTTATGAACTGGTCTTCTAGAACTGATAAACACATCTTTGTTGTTGTAGGAGTTGTAAGATTATCGGGATAATTAGAAATACATACCTATTGGAAAGCCAGTGTTACATTCAGATGGTAAATATTCTATCATCAGTTCATCAATTTTCAAGATGAAAGTTTTTAGATTTTGTAGACCAGAATTTGGTGATCTTTAGACTGTTGAAGTGTGTGTGTACATAATGTTATTTTTTCATTACACTAAGATTATATTTTTTCATCAGAAACACACTTAGGGAGTGCAGCACAGTGAGTAGAATGTTTCCCTTCATTTTTTCCGAAATATGTTTTTTGATTTAGTGCGTTTCACTTGTAAGCAAATATAACATTTATGTAATATTGGAGATGTATATTTTATGGTAGAAGAAAGTTCATGATCAAGTATATTTAAATGTATCTAAAAACGAAAATTGAATCTCGATGAGTTGTTTTGTAATTAATGTTTCAAAAGCAGGTTATAAACTCAATCAATATAGCATTATGGTTAATAATATATTATATTCTATTACCGATTTAAGGTTATATTGTAGACTTGTAAATGACCAAACACTAGCTTTATCAACTGGGAACTAATATGTATTCTAATTGGAAAAGTTCAAAGTTACATTTTGTGATATACCATTAGAATGTTGGATTGTCTTAAAGCTGCATAGAGAAGAAAAAGTATTTATCCATCCATTGTACTACATACCACATACACGTAATATATTAGTTTTACAAGAATTTACAGAATTCGTATCATTAGAAAAATACAGATCGATTAATTTTTTTCAATTATTATGATTAAGCCTGTTCAATTACAACTGCAGAGCATGCGGTGCATAAAAGTTTATTAAATTCATTGTAAGTGGTGTTTTATCAATATTTTAAAGAACCTTTCTCAGATTTACAGTCCCACAATGATTTTTGAGCAATGCCTATTATATCTCCATTCCACCAATGCGGTGCATAAACTTTGTACGACAACTCCTGTTGTCTTTGGTTTAGTATGTAAAAGTCCCCAAAGCTTACATTCGCTGTGTTGTCAGCACAATTAAATGAACCTTTTACGATGATATAAAGGTCTCGTCTTAAGCTATACTGACTAATAAAACAATCCGGAAAATGCAGAATACCCAAGTACCCAAACACACAGTCATTTAATAGTATTAAATAATTATGACTCAGCATGATCGATTACCATTACAGTATACGAACGTCTGAAATTTTAATAATACAAGATAATGTCGGATATAAGAAAAATAATATTGTATCCGACATCCAACTACTCATCTTAACTATCCAAATGTGATTAAAAGTTTATTTCACTTAATACTGTTGATTGTTGTCTCAATAATGTATCTCGTCATTAGATGAACTGACCAGATCATTAAAGACGAGGTATCTTGTCATTGGAAAACATAAGATCTTGATAAACGGGGTTTCTCGTCACTAGAAGAACTAACCAGATCATTAAAGACGAGGTATCTTGTCATTGGAAAACATAAGATCTTGATGGACGAGATATCTCGTCATAAGAAGAACTAACCAGATCATTAAAGACGAGGTATCTTGTCATTGGAAAACATAAGATCTTGATGTACGAGATATCTCGTCACTAGAAGAACTAACCAGATCATTAAAGACGAGGTATCTTGTCATTGGAAAACATAAGATCTTGATGGACGAGATATCTCGTCATAAGAAGAACTAACCAGATCATTAAAGACGAGGTATCTTGTCATTGGAAAACATAAGATCTTGATGTACGAGATATCTCGTCACTAGAAGAACTAACCAGATCATTAAATACGAGGTATCTTGTCATTGGAAAACATAAGATCTTGATGGACAGGATATCTCGTCACTAGAAGAACAAACCAGATCAATAAAGACGAGGTATCTTGTCATTGGAAAACATAAGATCTTGATGGACGGGATATCTCGTCACTAGAAGAACTAACCAGATCATTAAATACGAGGTATCTTGTCATTGGAAAACATAAGATCTTGATGGACGAGATATCTCGTCACAAGAAGACTGACGAGAAAACCTTATCCTGTCATTATCAGAAAATTATCAAAATTTTGTTGACGATACATCTTGTCTTTTGTAAAATTGATTATTTTTAATGAACGAGATATTTCGTCTAAGCTACTTGGAGGGTTAGACATGTAACCGAAGTTGTACCATTGAACAATTGTGTTCTTGGATGAGCCAGATCAGATAAACAATGATCCGATGTCTTTTTCCGAGCACAAACCCTTTGTCCGGTTACCGGAGTTGTCTTTTGTCTAATATGTGAACATCCCCTGAGCTTTTCATTTCCTCAATTTCTCAGACGACTAGTCTCACCACCAATTGGTACGCTTCAAGACATCCGAGACGCTATCCGCCTCTTTCGCAGTCTGACACCTGAGCAATGCTCTCCTCTACCGACCTCCCTAGAGAAAGAGAGGGAGAGGCAGACATTTTTTGTTACCTCCTGCATCCCTTACCTCCTTTTTTTTCATCCCCTTTATCCCATTTTACTTTCTTACTCAGCTGCTAACGAACTTGCAGGATCTAAAGAGGGGAATGCTGAAAAAAGTACTTGCACGTAACTAACTTTTGAGGGATTTTTTTCCGACATAGGTTGGGGGCGCAAAAAAATAAAAGGTTTGAAAGAAAATCTCGCGAAGGTTAATGATAGATGAGGGTGTTCTAACGGGGCTCAATTTGCCTGCCTCAGTTCTAAGGGTCTTTTGTAGAGAGTTGTTGGTGATTTTTCCCCGCTGGCAGCCATTTAAGCAGTTAATTCGGGTTACAAAAAATGCGTTTTAATTTAATTTTTTCGCGGGGAAGAAAGAACTTTTTTGCTGCGAGAAGATGTAGTAACAGATTATATGTATAAATTTGTTTATATGCACTGAGTTGGTGTCAAGATTGCTTACATGATAAGCACTCGAGTTTGGTTTATTCTCAACTCCTGGGAGGAGAGAAATTTCGCCGAAAATGACTTACTAAATTTTTCATTTCGAAATATTCGAAAATATAAATTTTTAGGAAAGAGTTGAGCTTGATAAAATAAACGTTGATTTATATTCTAAACTTTCCTAAAACAAAAAGTGTAAAACTAATTTGCACACACCAGAGAGAATTGATTTCAAAGTAACCTTGCAAACAAAAAAGATTACCACACTTCCTTTAAGTATCTAATAGCAAGTGATTTTTTATATTGTCTTTTACAATCAAATGAATAAACAATAAGACTTAAATAAAATGCAAATTATTTATTAAGCACAATGTACTTATTTGCTATGTAAATAACAAGCAGAAATAATTAATAAATTTTTGATAGAGTTCTGAATGTAATTCGGGGAAATGCATGGTGATCAGAGTTGCTTTCTAATACACCTGGAGATGATGACTATGTCTATCCACTTTACGTGTTATTAGAGAATGAATGAAACTACGTTAAATAATTGCATATTATCTTTTCGGTTGCTCACATTGAGACAAACATTGTTTGAAAAATTTCGACATTTATTAATTGAACTAAGGACGATACAAAACTATAGAGAAAGCAAATAAACACACTTTTTTTTTTACTTTTGTGTGTGTGTGTGTGTGTGTGTGTGTGCACTCCTCCAAATTCCAAATTTTTTTAATTAATTTTTTTATCACATTTCATATCAGGGTTGCAGTTTGGACAAAAATAACCTGAAAGGCATTCACATTCACTAATATCATAGTTTGATCTTGCTTATTTAATGTAATATCAAGAAAGAACAACGTGCGTTTACAAGTACCCCATTAGCAGTTGCTCGCGAAATAATAAAGATTCAATTCACCAACTGCTAGCACGCGCTCACAGTGTGTTTAATATCTTTAATACAATACATACATGTAAGCTATTACAATTTTTTTTACCTTTAGTCATTGTTAATAATATAAGATGCTTTAGTAGCTAATGTGTGTGTAGCAAAAATCCTTCTGGAACTAATTTTAATTTAAGGAAGAATTTTTTTAAGTTCTTACAGATTACCACTTATGGAGGAACATTTTTATTTTGACTCGTATATTATTATTACGCTCGTAGCATTTCAGATTAACATGTAAGAGACACGTTGATAACTTCAGCTAATGAGTGAATTTTTGCTTAATTGAAGCTATGATTACAGATACGTTTCAGTCGCATTTAATACCTTAAAATAAAGTGCTAGAGGCATACGATCTGACTAGACCACGCCGGTTGCAACACGCTGTATTAAATGTAAATAACATCAACTACTAAATCAGCGGTTACTAAAAGTCGTGGATCAGACAATGTCCATCTTTCTAACAATGTACGGAATTAAATAAAGCAAAAAAAATGTTTTTTTAACAATATTGAAATTTGTTTTCAATTATCTAAACTTTTATGTTAATGCTACGTTTAATATTGAAATATAAAGTTAAAAGCAATATAATTCTTTTTTATACTCCAGAAGACGGATGGCTCCCCATTTCTGATTTTGTTGTAGAGAAGTTTTTTTTGTGGAAGAGTTTTGCAGACCATTTGATCTCATCAATATAATCTCAGTCTTTTTCAACCCTACGAGTGGTTCCGTCAAGATATATCTCCCATCAAGACATGAAACGTAAGCAAATTACGAGAAATCTAGTCCACCACGTTCTGGTCAGTTTTGCTAATAACCATACACCTCATCGAGACACAACTGCCTTATTACTCCAAGGCAAAGAAGATCCTAGTCAGAAAACGAATTTGTAACAGGAAAGAGGCGGACCACTGCAGAGCAGTTTTCGACCCAAAGTTAAACCACTGGGATGGTATAAAAATAGGGAAGAAAGAGAGATGGAGAGGGAATATGAAATCGGTCTTTATTCTTGCATTAAAGTCACAGAGAGGACAGGATGCAGTGTCCATTATTCCCATTTTATTTAGATGTTCATGCAAATAAAAGTGACCTGTCAACAATCTAAACTTTGCTTATTGGGATCCTGTTGAAATTTATCCTCATTACCAGTTGCTCCCGGAATTTTCCAGCAGTCTTTGTCCGATTTTTACTTTTTACAATTCATTAATCATATTAAATTATTTAACATGTGACTTATCAACAAGCTTTAATGTAGCTTGTTAGCAAGTTACAGATTTAAATATAATGAGGATGAAAAATTATCTAGGGGAACAAGTGGGAACGTTATGCGAATTTGATGACCAATACATTAACAACATGATAAAATTCAAAGCCCTCTAGGAGTGACAACTTCAAAGATAACTATATACAGAGTGTTTTGAAACTCATGGACAAAAATTTAAGGGGTGATAGAAAACGTCTAAGCAAGCAATTTTCACCATACAATGAATGGGCGGAGAGCACGCGGTGAACCGCTAGACTGCTTAGTAATTGAAATCATAAAATGCGAGTTTTCTTACGCATCGTCATTTCTACCGTGGATTTCAGAAGGCATGGCGACGTACAGTAACCAGGTAAAGGCGGACATGCATTTTATGTATGGCCTTGCAAATGGGAATGCTCTGAATCCAAAAGATTGTTAAGGTAGGGTTTCCGGAGAAGGCACGTGCTAGATCGAAAAATGTTCGAGCGATTGCATCAGTGCCTGTGCGAAAAGGGATACTTTGTCACCGCCATGCAAGATACAGGGCGTGGCAGGAGTTGCGGACGTCACAAGTTGCAGAGGACATTCTGCAAAGAATGGAAGATCGTCCGGATAGTTGCGAGCGAAAGGTTTTCGGTATGCCACTCTCTATTCTTTGGCGAATACTACTGGACGAAGGATGACACCCTTACCATGCACAGAAAGCGCAAGCCTTGATACCTACAAATTATGCGCCACGTGTAGAGTTTGCACGTTGGTTTTTTCAACAGCTAGCAGAGCAGCCTGAGTTTAGTGCACATGTGTTATTCACTGATGAATGCACCTTTAATCGTGAAGGTATTTCTAATACACACAACTCTCATGTGTGGGCATCTAACAATCCGTACGACACATGTCCTCATGCGTATCAGAAGCGATTCAACGTAAATGTTTGGACTGGAGTTGTGGGTGACCATCTGATCGGCCCATACCTTCTGCCATTTCGACTCTACGATAGAACATACCTCACATTTTTACAACAGGAATTGCCAGACTTACTTCAAACTGTTGCAGCCAACATACAAGCACGTATGTGGTTCCAGCATGACGGAGCACCATCCCATTTCAGCTTGGATGTGTACAGCGCTTTAGACGCTAAATTTTGCTCAGGGCGATGGATTGGTCGGGGTGAGCCCACACCTTGACCTGCACGCTCACCCGATCTCTCCTGTCTGGACATTTTCCTGTGGGACTATGTTTTGAAAAGTCTCGTCTACAAAAACCCCATCTACGAGGACTTAGATGGCAGGATTTCTGTTGCTGCCGGTGCCATCAGAGACATGCCGGGTGTGTTTGAAAAAGTGCACCGCTCGCAAGGTGTAACGCCTGCACTATCGCATGTGGTTGCTCTTTTGAGCAGTTTCTGTAATTTTGCCGCACATGCTGTCAATAAATTTATTTAATACCTCCTCTATCCGTTTGGTGTTTCGTTCTTTCATGTGACAGTAACTGCGGATATCTCCTAGCGGTTCACCGCTTGCTCTCTGCCCATGCATTGCACGGTGAAAATTGCTTGTTTAGGTGTTTTCTAGCACCCCTTAAAATATTTGGCCATGAATATTGAAACACCCTGTATATACTTGTTGTTTCGTAAAAAAGAGAACCAATGCAAGAATTTGTTTATTTCGAGGTGGCCACAAATTTTTCAAGGTACACAGTGCGATAATAGAAAAAAATGCCAATGTCCACCTTTTCAACTCATTAAAAAATAATCAAATAAATTGAAAATTCTTCCGTACAATATTAAAAATTTGAAAACTGAATTTTCTAAATCGGTTACTGTCCAAAGCTTTCAAATTTCTATTTGTTTTTTTACTACCAAGTGACAAATACATAAAAACATGCGACCCGTTTAATCATCTTTTTCTTGAAAAAAATACCATCACGTGTTTAATATAGCATTAGGTGCAGTAAATAAGCCATGTGGAGTACGATCTCTTCCTTTATTCATCTACTTAACATAGAACCAGCCTTCCACTTCCCGATTTATTCAATCTTCGTCAAGAGACTGGATAGTATTCTGTACAAATTTCTGCGCCCCAAGGGAAATTTCTGAGCGATCAACCTCGTTCCCTTGGATGGGAATACATGGAAAATAAACATCTCATCGCACCCTGTGGAAAGTTTGTCGAAGATTCTGACAGTCTGTTTACCGCTTTCCTCCCATCCTATTGAATTTCACGTTCTCCAGGGATGGACCCACTCCCTCAGGAAATGCAGTGGAATGACTGAGGAACGCTAAAAGTCTTTTAAATTGATATAAATCCTATAAAAATACAGTTTAAAGACTATTTTTACGCATTTACGAAGCTGCTGGAGTTTTAGTTTAAGACTCCGATTTTCTTTCCCGAGTGTTTTCATTCCTAAAAGCATCCTAAGAAAGCAGTTAAGTGTAGGACATGTCTTGGGATAGGATGCCGTAGATTGTACAGTGGAGGCTGGAGGCTGAACTGAGAATCGGAAATTTAGATTCGGATTTGACCTTTCAAGATGCCAGCCCGGATGGCAATACTCAGAAAAACTGAGTTAAAAAGAGAAATACTGGATGCTTGTTAAGCAGCTTATGTTGATTTTCAGTTCAGGCTTACTTGTGAACCGGATATTATTATATAAAAGACTAGATTATCCTGTGTTTCCGTTGCTATTGAGATTTTGATTGGTTGTTTGACGTCAGGTGTAAGCAGAGTTTCTAATTTGTTTGACTGGTTTTGTGGATCCCTTCAGCAAAAAGAGATAATTCTACCCGAAATCGCTATGGAAATAATATTGAGGATAAAAGCATTGCCGTAGGAAGCTCATTATTTTATCAGTATTGATCAAAATTAAGTTTTCCGATAATTTCGTTTTACTAGTATTGCTCAAAAAACACCACCATACGAAAGCAAAGCATGTTGACAGATAATGGTGGAAAAAGGTGTATGCATAGTCAACAAAAGTTGACAGATACTGGTAAAAAAAGTTTATTCACAGCCAGTGTTTTGCCAAAAGTTTATTCACGTACCGTCAAGTTTTAATCAAAATATATGAAGGAAATTTGAAAAAACTAAATAAATTATATTATGCATCATTCATACGACGGGCCACTTATTCTAATATTATGAATAGTAGATATAATCTTTTTTTTTTTTGCGATGCTTCTAACAATAAGAAAAAATCCATTCTTGCTTTTAGATTTAATTTTAACCTCCAGGTGGTTTTCATGAGGTACTCATCTATAAAGATCTGAAATATGTATCGAATGACGAGATATATTATCCATCAATACATCAATGATTTATCGAAAGAGGAGATATCTTGTCATAGATATATTTAATATTGCATTGATAGCACAGAATCAAGGATAGTGTTTCTTCTAATGGCGAGATATCTCGTTCATGAAGATCTGGTCAGTTATGCTAGTGAGGACACACCTCTTTAAAATAACCACAATGAGGGTTATTTTTAAATAGTAATTTTAATAGAGTTAATTGTGTTTTACAAAAAATTACTATAACATCTCATCTCTCAATGAATTACATCATTGAATTGGACATCTAGACCCCATCAACGATCTTGTGATTGACCACTGAATTCTAATATTGCGATTCACCCACATAGCTCTATTCAGTAAAATACGATTCGTTAAACTTCCGAGTGATTCACACGTATATTCGACTCCCCACTTGAAGTCTGTGACCTATTTTTGACCTTAGTCGGTCCTACGAATCGTCCAACCAATGATTGAAATTATTTAGTTGGTGTGTGTGTAGTTGAGGAATGCAATATCGCACTTCTTGTTAATTTGGTGACCCTCAAAAAGTTAATATTCGGAAGAAATGATGTTTGAAAAAAATAATATAGAATAAGTTTGTAATAACAAACGACGAGGTGTCTAGTCATAATCAAATCTGAAAATATCTTGATTTTATAGTCACAAAAAATCGATACTATCTTGATTAAGAAAGATCTCGTCAGCAGCAAAACTTGTCAGATCCTATGTGTTTAAATCCTATATTATCGAAAATATATATCGTTGAAACAATTTATAGGGTCACATTTAAAGAACTTACACGCAGTTTTAGCTTAATTACTTAATAACAGTGATGATATTTCACAGATAAATAGTGATGTGATTTACACTAAATAACCTCAATATATGCTAGGTATTATTTATAACAGATAATTTTGTATGCATTCACATAAATCTAAACTTTATTCGATCACACTATTTTCAGATTCATATTGCATTCTTAATTTTGTTTGCTAGAAAAAAAAGCACTGTCTTTTGAATAAAACAATCTCTAGTAATGCAATTTGACTCACAGGCAGTCCTAATTTTATGCGAATTCAGTGCGATGCCCAAGTTTTAAAGTATAATATAAAAAATGTTTTACTGAATTTATTTGCATTTATTTATTATTTTTTTGCCTTAGAATACCAAAAGTGTGAAGAGATCACAGTTTCTAAATTCGTTTTTTTTCTTTTCATTTCCTAATGGCAGACGATTCCAGCGAACAGAAGACAAAAAATTTGACTAACGTTGATTTCGTTTTTCTTCTTCAGTTCAAGTTTAAAGATATAGTGAAAATTTCAACGGATTTGACATCTACGGAAAATTTTACTTCGTATAGTTAGCTCAGGTGACATGCCTATGTCATATCGGGTAAAGGTGGGATTCATTCTGAAAATCAGTATTTTTTTTGCAATGTGTTCAGTAATCAGTAAGGTCACAGTAAGAACTGTTACAAGCAACGCCGATCTGGCCTGCTAGCATTGTATAAGTCGAAAACAGCAAATATTTGTGAAGCATTAAATAACGAATTGGGAAATATGAATATTTCAAAAAAATGAGTTTAGTTTACATCCGATTTCTTATAATGCTACCAACTTGATATTTTAAGCATTATTGAACTTCTTAAGGGTAATTTTCTCTTTAACTTAAATATTTCTTGAACAAAACGTGGCGCATTTTTGACTGTCTGATAACTTCAAATTGCCCTTATGATCTTTTTGAACGGCTGCCAAAGTCAGCGAATCGTAAACAACATAAATGAAAAGAATGTCAAGAGTTAAAGAAGTTTCTGGACTTTTCACAGGTTTTGTTTTTCGTTATCATTGCAGCTCACTTAATCTTATTTTAACTTCTTCATGTCAAGGAAGTCATTTTCTTTTCCGGTAATTTATTTGAATTGTTTCCACCGATAAGCTCAGGAAATAAATTAATTGGACATGAATGAATTTTGTAGGTCTGTACAAACTTTTATCATCATAATTTTTAATATAATTAACTCAAAATTGGGAATTCCTCATTTCTTATAATAGTATGCGGTTTTGCTTACATTTGTTACTTAAGTATTTGGTTAAAAGTACTAATTAAGTTTTTTTTAGGAAAAATACTAATAATGTGTGTTAGGCATTCCCAAATTCAATTCAATTCGTTCATATTGAAATATTTACATTGTCATTAAGTATAATTTATAGTTAATTTTTCATGAAATATTTGTAAATTTGTGACTACCGTAATATTCTATATTCCCCTATTCTATATTCCATGAAATTTGTCTCGCACATCAAGATATATGTCATAACAATAAATTGTCTGAACATCATAATATGGCAGTGAGATATGTAAATTTATGAGTATTTGGATACATAAGCGTAAAAAATGAAAGTTATCATTTACGCACTTGACACATTTAGTAGAATTAGACTGAAGAAGATTTAAAATATTATTTTTGAAAAACTAATGTTAAATTGATTTTCAATTTTAGGTCAAAAATACAGTATAACAAGAATTGGTAAAATAAAGATAGTCCCTACAAATACCAATCTACTATTATAAACTTTGTAAACACATTAGTTTCTAGATTTTTCAATAATTTTTTCAGCTAAGTACAAGAGACAAATTTGCCTTACTAATATTTCGATGAGTGCATATTAAGCAGACAGTCTAGTTTAGTAAAAATATCGTTTCATAAATGTAGATAAATAGTTTATATTCAGCACTCATATAGTATTATGCACACCAAATGCTATAAAAATTTTTGTAAATTTATGCATTTAATTTTAATGTCTAGGTAAACATGCATTCAATAATTATTATATCTCTAAATAGTCTAAGTAGTGTGCTAACACTTTAGTATTAAGCTGTTGCTAAATGTAGTCAATGTGTACGTCTTATTAAGGGGATTTAAAAGTCTTGTTCACTTGCTTTGGTTAACATATTTCTAGTTCTATAGGTTGTTACTACATTTTCGGAAAGAAAATCTGAAAAAAGTTTTAATGAGACTACTTGGATGGCAAGTTATGTACTAAATATCAAAACAGGTATATTTGAATACCTAAAATTAATGAATGTAAGAATCGTATTACTAAAGAGTTAATAAGTAAAACAATAGTTAAAATCTCTTAAGTTTTTGTACAGAGATTTCAGTAAATAATTCTCGGAAAGTAAAGAAATAAATACATAACAGTACAATATATGTGAGATTTTTCAATTAAACTAGTAGTTTTACTTAAGAACCGACACACACTATAAATACATATTACAATCTGAATTTTCAAATAAAACAACTTCGAAATATGGAAAACGCATTTAAAAGTATAAAGGGCAATTTATTGCCTTCAAAATATTCCATAAATTTGTCAAATATGTTTAATATAGCTATTTTAAAAATAAGTCTTTAGGAAATTATTAAAACAAATAAATCATTGACACGTATGGAATAGCATCAATGTGTATTGGATCGCAGATCGCCATAGATACTCAGTGAACAAAGGAAGAACAAATTTTCAACTAAGAATTTTCTATCTGTGCTATTTTATTACGGTTTTGTATGTTGTTAGAAATATGCTGCTATGTTAAAAATTTTGAAGCTAAGATGCTCATTTAATATTGAAGATACATTACATTAAATAATTTATTTCCTGAACAGAAAATTACTCAATAAATCACGTTTCTACAACAACATTGCCGGTAAATTATGTTTGTGATAGAAATTCAATTATATTTTAGCTGTGATAGAATTAAATTAGCTTTGTGGTATCACCATTGATATAGAACACTGTTCATTTAAACTTCACCTTAATAAGGTACCTCGTAATTAGCAAAATTGAAGAGATGCAGGAGGACAGAAATATATGGATACCTAAAATAGATAAATGTTTAGTATTTATAACTAAAATGCTAGTTAGAAAAACAATGTCAAAATATCTTGGAATTTCAGTGTATATATGAAAAATAATTATCGGAACATACCGTATTTGGACAGTGAATAAAACGTTCCAGATCTTGATCTCATCTTTAAAATATCGGTACTAAATTGATAACGAGATTTAAGCAAGTTTGATGGATCTCTGTTATTATCACAATTGATTAAATCTTCATGGACGGGATATGTCGTATAAACCTTGAGGGTTAATTATTTTTCTCATTTCGTAGCCTATATTTTAGGGTTGTGGTGCCATCGCCCTAAAAACGGTAGCATAAAAACTATACGAATCGGTACACAAAGAGCAAACAACCAACAACTAAGATAATTATGCTCTTATTATTCCAAGAACAAGACTATACACAATGTTGACATCATTGCTTTAACATATTCCAATACATCAAAGTATGTATATCACAGGCCAGCGCGAGGAACAACCTCACCCCTTGCTTCTCACTCTCTTCCTGTCGTCTCCCCAACGGCCTCTGCCGTAGATTTTAAAATCGCCCTACGGCAAAAGTAAAAGCCCAATCAGAGATCATTATGGAAGAACACCAACTACAATGGACGTTTCTAATTTCACCTGCCCTTCTAAAGCCGTAAAGCTCACAACATAAGAACAGCGACTGGCGACAAAATACAACCAATCCGAATACATTCAGCATTCCGAAATTCCGATGATTGTTTACTTTTTCCGGTCGGATTATCTCACGATGTCATAGGGTTAACATATCTTCAGGTGCCAAACTTGTTGTGGGGCATTATATGTTTAACTTTGCAACACATTCCAATGAAATGGATTCTGAAGCAAATGAAATGTAAACAAAAATGCATTGGATAATAGATACAAAGGCCTCTTGGATAGTAACACAGTCTAATCTATCACTCCCTATCAGCTCCAGTGAGAACGTGGACCGTATCTCACGATGTCATAGAATTAACATCTATTCATACCTGCAAAACTTGCTGTGGGATATTATCTTTTCAACTCTGCAACACATTCCAATGAAATGGTTTCTGAAGCAAATGAAATGTAAACAAAAATGCATTGGATAATAGATACAAAGACCTCTTGGATAGTAACACAGTCTAATCCATCACTCCCTATCAGCTCCAGTGAGAACGTGGACCGTATCTCACGATGTCATAGGGTTAACATCTCTTCAGGTACCTGCAAAACTAGCTGTGGTATATTATCTTTTCAACTCTGCAACACATTCCAATGAAATTGTTTCTGAAGCAAATGAAATGTAAACAAAAATGCATTGGATAATAGATACAAAGACCTCTTGGATAGTAACACAGTCTAATCCATCACTCCCTATCAGCTCCAGTGAGAACGTGGACCACTAGTGCATAAACCAATCGTATCCCAAACGGATATTTTGGTTAAGAGGGAATGAAATTTTCGTTATGGTGGAATGGGATCTGATCTCGTATGTCGTCATTAGCCTATGCTTCCCGGAAAATCATTTGCATAAATAGCGAGGCAACTATTCTCGTCTTAACCCCGGAGATTTAGAGTGAGGCCCCGCTCTTCTGATGAATGCAAATATCTCCATGAACCGATTGCCGAATCGAATGCCGCGACATGTGCCCGAAAACTCGAATGTTGTTGAGAGGGACAAAAGATGTTATCTCGGGGTATTAAAAATCGATTTGCTTCTGGCGGCTTGCCTCTAAATTAGTTCTCCGGTAAGTAATTTTGTGCGCAAATGAATCAAATGTTTGCATGCACTTCGAGTGCTAATCTCCAAGGAATTTACCTTTCTCCCTCAGTCGGCAAGGCCGCTGATTCGGAAGCCAATCATTGCTCGCGTGTTTGGGATTTCGGTGGACGAGTCAACTAAATGTAGGTAGCAATAATGCCAAATAGAGTTGTTTAAAATTGCAAATACCTTATGAGCACGAAAGTTCTTGTTCGATGTTTAACTTAAGAGTTAAAAGTGCTAGTGTTTTTGATCGTTTAGTAAGTTCTAGAACTTTATAATGGCCGTGGTTTGTTATTTCAAAGGACAAGTGATGCTTAATGTTTCCCTTGATCGGTTATCTGGTGATTTAGAAACGAATCATTGCTTCCTGTTTGAGATTTCGTTGAACGGGTGCCATAAATGTACGGACGAATGATATCAAATGGAGTTATTTCGAATATTTTATGACCATAAAAGGTCTTGTTGAATGTTTAAACTAAGAGTTATAAGTGCTTGAGTATTTTTGCTAGTTCTATACAAGATGATGTTAACTTTCTCTTCGTCGGTTAGCTAGTGATTTAATAAACAATCATTGTTTCCTGTTTGAGATTTCATTTTACGATTATAATAAATGTAGGAAGAAGTAATGACAAATAGTTAGTTCGAATGGCAAATACTTGATGAGTATAAACGTTGGACGTTTATCTTTAGTTATAAGTGCTAGTAATTTTACTATTTTTAAAAAAACTGCTAGCATTTATAGTGCTTCCTTCTCTCTTTCAGTATTTTGATAGTACTGGCAATAAATGTTCAATTTTCCTCTTAGTTGGCTATCTGGTGATTTATAAAGCCAGGCTCCTGAAAAAACCAAAGTGAAACCTTAAAAACTTATTTCTGGCTCGTATATTCATGTGTTCCATTTAAAGTCAATTTTATATTCATATATGGATAAGCATAATTTCAAATATAATTAAATAAAATTATATCTAAATTTAAAACGCATTGCACAGCTCATAACACTTCCATCTTTCAACACCTGGACGGAGATTAAAAATTAAGCTGTGTCGTCTTCCTTTCGGGATTGATCCCGGACCTTCACTAACCTCCTACACTACTTTAACTAGCTTCCTACCAAACTCTCATCTGCAAGTTGTAGTCTGTGGAGGTTAGATTCCCGTAAATTATCATGAGTGCACGTCCATCTTTTGAGTCAGTAAACCTTTCCTTGTTTTAGTTAAGTTCATGAAATCAAGGTGAAATAATGAGGTTGAAATGAAGTCACAGTCAAGTAAACATATATCATGCATTTATCGTGGTAGCTTGTTTAAGTACCCACATAATCAAAACATTTCGGTTTAGTGACACTGATCAAAGTTACAGCTGTTTCACACAGTAGCAATTTATAGTGGTTGATCGTATCAGTATTGTTTTCTTCCACGGAGTCATTGTATTAATCATCTTTAACGCTTGTAGTATGACTGACAAGTGTAAAGTTACTATTGAGACTTAATTTTGCGTTGAGTTGAATCTTTGCTGTCCCACGAGAAGCTTTCAAATTTGTGGGAAATACTGAATCAGTCAGGTCACAATTAAATAACATTAAGGGAACTGAGACGTTCTCGACAAAGCAAAACATGAAAATTTGTGGTGTACAAGACCTCCTTATTTTTCAATAAAAAAGAAATCCCTCATCTAAAAGACTATATTTATAAAAACTACATGCTTCATTCATTATATTACAGTAAAATTATATTCATTCTTTGCATTATTTTTTTTAAATATGTGGAATCGAATAAGTACTTACAATAAACAGCCTTCTAATACATGGTGATATATAGGTAAGCTCGTAAAAAATTCTATTCATATTAAAGAGGTGTAATTTTTTATGAACCTTTCTATGGTAATAACTCATCCAATGAACATAATTTATTTCATTTCTTATTGATAGTATTTTTTATTCACCAATTTTATGAGAAAAATCAGCCTTTTTTTCAAAATTTCAAATTTTTTCGATTCAATTTATTTTTATAATTTTTACATTCAACATACTGCAATAAAAATTAGTTTACTTCAATACATATACATTTGTGTCAATATTAAAGCATACATTAGGATTTTCCAAGCAGTAGAAAAATTTTTAAGCGTACCTATTCATCACCATGTATTAGAAGGCTGTTTATTGTAAGTACTTATTCGATTCCTCATATTTTAAAAAATAATGCAAAGAATGAATATACTTTTACTGTAATATAATGAATGAAGCATGTAGTTTTTATAAATATAGTCTTTTAGTTGAGGGATTTCTTTTTTATTGAAAAATAAGGAGGTCTTGTACACCACTAATTTTCATGTTTTGCGTTGTCAAGAACGTCTTAGTTCCCTCAAGCTTAGACATCGTGATTACATTACAGTTCATGGTGACACTTAAATTAAGTTGTCTTCTTAAATTAGCTTACTCTTATATAAATCGTCTCTTATATAAATTAGGAAATATGTTTACAACAGTACACCAAATCCTCTAACGACAAGATATGGTGTCAGAAAATTTGAGCTTAGAGTTTCAAGAATTTCTACTTCATTGTAACTATTTCCATCCCCCTACGTCATCTCCTTAGAATCATAAAATTAAAATAAATTATTTCGGGAATAATACTCAAGAAGAGACCCATCTACTCAAAATGTCAAAATCTGGCAAGAGAGGAGCAATCGGAATACAAACAAGAACGTGAAACGAAAAAAGCTCATAAAACTGTTTGACGAAGCAATGAGATTACTGAAAAAACAGGAGGAACGACTTGGTTTGTCTGAAGACCCCAAAACGCTGTGGAACAGCCAGCAAGGAACATCGACTTTGCAATGAAATAGACAACCTGTCAGTGGAATCGCAATCGAAAAACGGATAAATAAATTGAGCTTAGGAATCAATTTGGGACAGTGCGTTATTAAAGCGCAGACTAATGCATACAACCAAGATGGATAATTACTTGAGCCAATAAATATTTTGTCCCAATTAGAATTCAGAACTTTTCCCACAGTCACCAGAGATACATCTTCAGACCCAGAGATCGGAATAAATAGCATAAAGCTGTGCACGCATAACTCCATCTATTTGATAAGAGGGTCGATGGACGGTAAAGCTAGTGTTGAATAAAATTACCTTCTGTTGCATAAATGCAGTGTCTGTTGTAATTGTAAACACTTATAAAAACTACTAATTGAACGCACCGATACAGTGTAGCCAAAAACACTGTACCCTGAGGGCGAATCACTGAAGAAGCAAAATGCGCATTGCCACTTTCAACACCATAAGCTATTTTCAAGCTAATGACATCAATTTTGAACAATTACATCGCGTTGCACATGATTACGAAGCATTAACGCTCCGGACAAAAACCAAATGGCAGCATAATTAATATCAGACCCCCCACGTAATTTGCTAATTTAATACCTTGATTACAAAGAAATCTTTTTGACAAAAACAACCGCATCCCGAACCTGTCCCCCCTTCCGCTCCATTAAGTAAATAAATCATTTAGTAAGTGTAAGATCAAAGAACACCACTGCACCAAAATTGTTAGAAAAACACGTGATAAGCTTAACACATTAGGAAATGAACGGTAAACGCTCACTCCTCGCTTTTCTCACCTCGTCTAAGTTTCCGCAAAGAGAATTATTTGCGATCTAATTTACACCTTTTGTACGAAAGTTCTTAATTGAATTACTGAAGTCTGAGAAAATCAGCTTACGGTGAGCGTTTTTTTATATCGCTGATGGGGAAATGAGTTGTTTAGTCTTTGAACTGATAGCGACGAAACAAAAAAAAAGATCAGACCTTTACCAAATTATTGAGGGACTTTTCTTATGGCTGCGCGGAATGGAAGTTTAATTATTTTCTTCCAAGCTAAGTTCACTGAAAAATAGGTAATGTGATTTGTGAATAAAAGTATTTAAATTTAAAGGTTGAAAAAAGCACCTTAATGTGTAGAGTAATTTGCTGAAAAAGGCCTCCAACGAAAGTTCTTTGAATATTAAGTGTTTCATGGTGTAATATCGTCACTCACTTCGACTTTTATTCTAACATAAAATATCGTCAGTGGGTAGATTTTAATTTATTCGGGTTGACAAAGTCGTTTTCAAATGTTTGAGCATTATTTTCTTCAACGCACAAGATGGAGAGGGAAATGAGACATTCGAATGTAAAAGGTTATGTAAAATTCTTATTGATTCCTTCTATATTATAACAAGATGGCTTTTCATCCAAGTTGTTAGCATTGTTTAACACTCTGGTTTTGAATCCTGTTTCTTGGAATGGGTATTAATAGTTCAGAATTAACTTCAAATTGTATATTCCATTTAGTTAGCCTTTAAGTAGCAAATGATTATCGAGAATTTACCAAACCAATTTCCAAATCTTTATTATATACTAATTTTGTACCATGTTCTTTTTAACCCCATACCACATTCAACGCGTCTTAGATTAGTTGTTGAAGCCTTCACTAATAATTGGGGAAATCGGAATACAGTGTGTTACTCTGAAAGTAACCTGCAAGTTGTAGGAGTGAACAGTTTAGTGATTTCTGTAACTTAATCGGGATGTTTTCTCTCTTTTGTGTTGGTAAAATATTCCTGGTGAATGTAAACAAATGTACCATTAGACCCAACAAACCTATGTTCTAATGAGCTTACTTGGTAGATTAGTGATAAGTGCTCTGACTTTTGGTTCAATGACCCATGAGTTCTAATCCCGGATAAGATTTAGATGTTGTAGGGGTTCGGAATCTACTTAAACTCGTAGATCTTCGTCTGATTAACCCTCGTCCAGCAAGTACAATGACAATAGAGGAATAAAAAGCAACCCAAATACATGTTCCATCATAATCTAGTTATGATGGAACAATACACCGTGAACACTGTCTATTGATACACCGTTTCAATACACCGTGAACTTTCAAAACACATACCCCATTCTACGTGCGTTATATTTAACGACTTGGTCTACTTTAATAATTAGGTCCACCGTATACCAGTGGTTTTGAACATTGCTCTATAGTCCGGATACCAGGAGAAAGCAGTAGAGTCAAGATGTTTTGAATAAGTATTTTCGTTAAATTTGTCTACTGATGGTATTGTTAGTAAAGCATTTTCACAATTTATTCTGGTTTAAGGCATTTTCACAATTTATTCTGGTAGAAAGCATTTTCACAATTTATTTTGGTTTACAGCATTTTCACAATTTATTCTGGTTTAAAGAATTTTCACAATTTATTCTGGTTTAAAGCCTTTTCCCAATTTATTCTGGTTTAAACCTTTGAGATCCGTTCAAGCAATTGATGTGACAGTGAGGTAGAAAGGGGAGAAACGTCCACGGCATCGTCTTTTGAGCTTATGCGTAATGTAGCCTTTTCGTAAGCCTATTTGTACACACATCAATTTCTGTCGTACGATAAAATAACGTAACAATATTTTATTGTGCGTTGCTTGCACAAACCGTGTTTTTTTACTGTCATAAGTGAAATCGTTTGTTAAAAGCTCGTGATTACTCATCTCAAGTTGTATGGAAAATGAATCCCAAATGTGTTTTTTGGCTTTTATTAGCAATTAAGTTAAAATATCGTTTAATTTTTTTAAATTTCCTCTTCAACATTTTATTTACAGCCAAAATTCTTTACTTTTATAACAATTGACTAGCAAAAAAAAAATTTCATACTAAAAAAAAAATGTTTTATATGGGACCTTGGTTGGAAGAATAACGGCATAGCTTCCGGGGGGTTACCGGTTCGAATCCAACCAAAGACCGTCGTGTACAAAGGGGCTGGTGCACGCTAAATCTGTCGTTGCCTCAAATGTCCTCTTTCTGGCTTGGTGTTGATGTTGGAAAGTGGTGTACCAGCTCAGGTTGTCAGAACCTTGAAGCAAGCATAGGAACCTCGTTATTTGACAGCTGTTCAAAATTATGTTGTCCTCTGATCTTTCCCTTGGGGAATTGATCCCGCGCTTTCGTCAATAGCCCGCTGTGTGTCTTCAGCACGACGTTAATTAAAATATTTACTTACCTGTTTTTTATAGTTAAAAATGTGAACACTCACCGAACTCATTTTTTCCTTGTCCTCCATATCTGCAAAATCCTTACTTATTTCATCTTCCTAAACATGTCTGGTAGAATTTTTATCTTTGTACCATTCTAATGTTTTTCCCATAGTACTGGTCTTATTTGTACCAATTACCAAAAATTAAATCGAAACATTTAATTTCATTATTATCTTGGAAATATATTTTCAACATTCAGTTTTGTGAACAAAATTTTATATCCTTACTTATTCAAGTTTCTGTATTTGACAGGTCATTTAAAAAGCTAGGATTTCCATGTCATCGAAGCTATATTACAATCGAAAGAAATTTAGACATATTTTCCTCTCTTAAATTATTATATACAATACGAAAACTATATTTTCCATATTCTATTTTAGGTAATTTACATAATTTTTAAATCTACCTTTTTAAAACAAAATGATTTTTATACCTTGAACTAATAACATTTTTTTTTTACCATTACGCGTTTTTCCTATGGTATTTGCAAACAATGTTTGCACATCTAAGCTCAAATTAAATTTTTATCTGTTTACTCTAAAACTTATCTTAATTTTCTTCAAGTAACTAGGTCTTTTAAGTACCTACTTAACAACCAATAAATACATAGATGACAGCACACATCAGTCAATTTAACTACTATTAGACTAACAAATTATAATCTTTAAACCTTTTTCTTCCAGGGGATTTGTAGCACAAATGGAACCACGAATTGTATAACGACTGGGGAATATTTCAACAAAAATGTGATTAAAATCCACGATAATACGCGAGAATTATTCTAAACTTTAAGAAAATCTAGTGACCAAAAAAAAAAAGAGGTCTTCAATCCAATACGATAATATGTATCCTATTTTGAATAGCATTAAATATAAAACAGTAAATTAAGGCAACTAAGTACTCCATTCAAGTTATATATTTTGTATAAAACGAGATAAATTGTACTTTTTATGTTCTTAATGAATATATCAGTCAAGTGCGGCCACATTAGTATTGCGAAAATATAAAAGTTACAGCTGAAAAAAGTATTTATTTAAAAAAAATCACATTTAAGCTATCGATATGGTGTAAACTTTTCCACACACTTGTGTACGTACACCTTAACGATAGCGAAGATAGAAGCTTAGACTAGAGAATAAAAATACCCTGAGTAAAATAAACAACAACAATCGTCTGTTGTAGTGGCAGTGGACAACAGTAAAACGGAGATCGTGTTGTGTCGTGTCGTGTCGTGAGTAGATCAAACTGTGTGCAAGCTTTTGTTTCAAGACTGAAATCGATGTGTATGAAAGTAGCCTCATGTGCTTTCAAACCTATTCAAAAATCGACTGATCCGAGGTCGACTGCCTTTTAACCGTAGAAACATTATTAATAACCTCTATTGTATCCATTGAACTATAAACTACGAATGAATATTCAAAATGGCATTGCTAGACCTAAGAAATTGCTAGTCTTCAAGCTAGTCTGAAATCAAAAATCCTGTGATGATTTTTATATCTAGGTGTTGTTGTCTGTTAACGACGTAGTTTCCAATCATGTAACTCTCATTATTGATGTATTTTTTCACTTTTGTGTCAGCAAAATGTCCCCTTGTTTGTATGTCTATTACTTTATCTGCCTTGTATCTTGCCTGGACAGTTTATAAAATACGACACTCGTGCCTGAAATTCGCAAACAAGCACTAACAATTGGATAATATAAATGGTATTTGAACTAACATTCTCTAGAGAAACATATCAGACTGTTGGAGATGGTCCATTCTGGAAGGAAAATATGCCGAAGACTACATGAAATTGTGATGAACTGTCATATGACGAGGTTAACAACTGATCTGGCACCCAAGACGCTAAACTTCCACATCAATCCAACGTGAAATAATTTGATAGGAACTGAGTATTTATTATGTGTTAATTTACGCTACGTTGTTACACACATTTAATGCACATAAAGAATCAATCAAACTGTTTTCCCAAGTTGAAACACCCCAATACACCATACTCCTCTCATCTCAATAAAAAAAAATACACGATCACGTGAACATAATGTAAGCTTTCCTCCACACACAGGAACATATTGGTGATATACCCCATCATAACTCTTCTCCACTGGGTCTTTGTCCCACCTGTGCGAAAATGTCACCCTCGTTCCATGAGGCACTGCTGTAATAAATGTCCAAAACGAAAGAGGCGATCAACTGGACAAGGCTCGAAGCAAGCGTACGTTGCTGTATATCATCGATTTTCATGTAACATGCCGCTTTTTTTCCCTCTATTCCAAGGCAATTTTTGTATGTATCCTCGCAAGTGTTCCTTCCGTTATCATGACCGCTTTTTTCCCATGTCTTTCTTTTTTCCCGTGGCTTTATCTCAGGAATAGAATTGGATATTTATGCCCCCGTTGTTTTCTTTCGCACCAGGTTATTACGGAGCTTGTTTCTTTCATGAAGACGCAGGGCCCCCTTATGTGTGGACGATGATTTATCGCACACAGGGCCGGGAAGAGCCTCTGAGAGAAGTCATATTTTAGGTACAAATGTCGAGAGGTGCTTGGGGGAGTTGTGGTGGTGGTTGCAGAGGACAGACGGAGGCTGCGAAATGAGTGTTTTTTATAGTTGTACGGCAGTTTATAATTTGTAACAGAAAGGTAGATTTATGAGAAAATTTCTAGTAATAATACTTCTATAATAATAATACTCTGATTATTTTGATTATTTTATGTCATATGGTAAATTCAAGAAAGTAATCGCATATTCGAATCACAAACGTTAGCTTATGTTTTTTAATAACTAAGGCCCAATCGCTGATTTATCTCATCTTTGGAACGTGTAAAAAATGGAGGGCGCCAAATGGGAAGCCTGAGTTAATCGTAACCGGGAGTATCACCCAAATCATTGCTCTCAAATAGGGCCTGTCTGTAATCAATGTACTAGGTATACGGTAATTAGTTAGTACTAAGGAGCCCTCCCCCTGATCGCTAACGCTCGCCAACCCCCGGAGGATTGCTTCGCAATCCTTATTGGTTCGCTAAGCGAACTTATTCTCACTTCGCTCGCATCAATGAAGACATGTGTCCTAGCAGAAAGGATTGTTTAGAAAATATAATACTCCAAAAAAAAATAATTTTCAAATCTAAATTTTCTGTTTTCCAGAAAAGATATAAACAGTACCTCTGGAATCAGAATTCATATGAAAACTTTGAGCGAATTTTGACTCGAAATGTGAGCGATGATTTGGAAATTGTATACACAGCATATTGTTTGTGTACATTTACCCAGCACTCGAGTCGCCCAAACTTTTTCACTGAGTTTGTTGTCGAAAGTTGTAGTGCAAGCAACTTGTTGAACTATAATTGTTGGCACTGGAAATGACAGTTTTTTTTTAAATGGCCCTGAAAAGATATTCCGCTTTCTTTGATTTCTATTAAGTGCAACAGCTCGACTAAAATTCATTTTTTTCAATACAATTTCAACCGATAGCGCTATAAATTCAATTCAGACGCTTGGCTTTCTGGTAAACAAACAATCGTACAATGTTGCCATAATGCGATGATAAATAACGTCGTTTTTGCGTGCCACGTAGAAGAATTATATTAATTAGTATACGATAAGTAAGATTTAACACTATTCTTAATGTTCAACCTTTTAAGAGGTTTCGTAGAGACATCACGTCCTTCCAAATCTTGTCAGTTCTGCTAATGACGAGATACCGAGAATAAATTTTCCTCCTATTCATTAGCCACGGTGGTGAGGTTGCGTAATTCAGTGTGTAGGGAATTTAGAGGCCTTAAATAATTAAACTTGACATTTATTATCCTTAACAGATTAAATACATTGACTAAAGAAAAATCTATCAGCGCGCTAACAGAGCTGGAACTACGAAACTTCGAAACTGAAATCTCAAGAACGGCTTGAGATAATTAAAGCGCAAACACATGAAGCAGCATGCGCACGTCAGAAGTCTCTTGAAGTGGAAATAGAAGTAGTGTATAATTTGCTAAACACCACAATTCCAAGGAAAATGACGATCCCAATACGAAAACACAAATCATCACTTGCTTAGAATCGGTCAATTTCGAACTGGTTTTTGCATCAGACGCTGGTACCTACGTGGAGGTTTTTGACGCTTAGGTAAACCACTAGGGCGGAATGATAATTCATTTACCAAATTTCTCTATTTTAACCCTCCTGTTGTTATCCTCGGAGAGTAATTTCATCATAAGCAAAACTTATAAGATCCTTATGGACGATATATCTCGTCAATAGTAGAAAACTGAGCAGGACTTAAGAATGTCATCACTACAAAAATGGTGATTTTTGCATTACGGAATCGGTATTAGAAAAATTGGTTAGATCTTAATGGACGCATTATTTCGTCCAACCCGTTTGAAGGAATAACACCAAATTACAGTTATGAATGAATACGGCAAAAACGATTCAAGTATCTCAGATGGAACGGGATTTATAACGCTCGTGGAAAGTCATAACTTTCCGTTTCTGCTTTTCACCAGGATTTTATGTATTTAATATATCAAACTAAAATTTAACTCTCAAGAGTAAACATTGGGTTTCGTAAACACTTTTAAAAGCTTAAAGATTTGAAGTTAAGCTTACACTTCCATTTGCTTCAGTTACCAATATAATACCTGCAACCTGACAGGAAAGTTACATCTGTAGAAAGACAGAAAATGCCCCATAAATATCTCCGGTTTACAGTGTTACTCTGTATTTGTAGGAGAATAATCACACGTTTTCTTGTTTATTTATGTCGTTTCATTTGAATTGTTTTCGATTTTACTAGGAAGATGCTGAGATTAACTTTTTGTGTCTGGGACTGCTGACGCGAGAAGCGCTATCTGTCGGAAAATTTGTAACTGTTCTGTAAGTGTCAGTGTGTGTTCTGAGAAGCCATCGAAAGGTGTGAGATATTACAGCTCCCAGATTGAGAAATGAATAAATTACAGTCCAAATGAGGTGTTCTTCCTAGTGTTGAGTATCAGGAAAGTTATTTTGTGTAAAGTGGGTTCGAGAAACAATACCTGGACTATCGTGCGGATCCAGGGACCATTTAAATTTCATATAGTTCTATATTCATCTAAAACAATTCAGTGAGTCGATAATATTCTAAAAATAAATCCCTTTGAATCAATAATCTAAAATAATTCATTAATTTTATAAAATTATAAAGTATTTCATTAAATTGATGATATAAAAAATTCATTGAATCGATAATATTCTAAACTACGTAGTTCCTAAACTCGATGATATTAAAAAAAATTCATTGAATCGAATGTCTTTAATTCTATTGTCAGTTTATAACTTAGAGTGCTCATGCTTTACACGTAAAAATTTGTATTTTCTTCGAGACCATAGACAAAATACCATTAATGTAAGAATTTCGTACAAAATATTATACGTTTAGATTGTAACAGTAACTTTCAATACTATCTCAATATATACGATTGCCTGAGGCAAAAACGCTTTTCTAAAGTATTAACCGCAAATTAATAACCAAACTGTATTAAGTTAACATTATTTCACTTCTATTTTACTAATTACATTAACTTTTCTTTGGTTCCAGAATTTTTTTTTAATAAATGCTTGATTTCAACTGTTATTACGATGGTAGAACTTTTGGAAAATATGTATCTGGGTGTTTTAATGAAATATTTTTTTAATTACGCAGTTCATCGTCGTTTTTAAGAATATTATACTGTTAACTTATCAGATGGGTAATGTCCTAACTTGGCCAAGAAACGCTCTTGTAATAGTGTTTTCAGTCTTTTATAGTAGCTCATTTTAAATCTAGTGTACACAGCTCTTACTCCTTTTTCTATATTTACCATACATTCGAAATTTAGTCAAGATATTACTACACTACTGTTTGTGAAAATTGCAACACCATGAAGGAATCATGCAAATTAAACGAAACTTGCAGGAAATGCAAAAAAAAATATTAGGTTATGCAAATGATTAGAATTACAAGACGATCACGCATGTGTGGTCCGAGAAACACACTCTAAACTTCCAAGTGAGATGTGTATAAAAAAGCACTGTAAAGGTGCGTTGAAAGGTGTTTATTGTCGTTTGACTGTTGTAAATGATTGATTAGAAATCAATATGCCTCGCCAAAAACGCAGAGTGCCATACGAGCAACTACAGAGTTCAAACGGGAACGCATTATCGGCCTCCGTGAGGGTGGATTTTCGTATCGTGAAATCGACTCTAGCATGGGGCGTTATGCCACAATAGTGACATGTGTATGGAAGAGACAAACCAAGTCAAAACACCGACAGTGGCCACGCAATATAACGTCCCCACGGAACGACACAAACCTGGTGACGGACCGTACAGTGTCCTCTCGTGCGTCGACACAGCATTTTATCGTCTACAGACGTGTCATTTTCTGCCCTCACTGTTCGTCGACGTCTGCTGCGCCATGGGCTATGTGTATGGACTCCTCTGCTCAGGATCCCTTTTGCCCTGAACTACCGACGCCTCCAGATACAATGGGCTCACCAACACAGCCAATGGCGTGCCGAAGTGCAACAAGTTGTCATCTCAAATGAGTCCCGATCCAATCTGAACTATAATGATGGACACGTACTCGTCAGATGCTACAGAGCTGAATGCCTTCTCCCGGAATGTCTTATACAGTGTCCTACTGAAAGAACACCTGGGGTTATGGTTTTGGGCTCTATTGGATATCATGGATGATCCCGCGTACTTCAAATTGTGGGGACCCTGTACAGCGGTCGCTAGATTTGTGAAGTTGTGGAATCCGAGGTCCTACCTCTCCTGCATTCCCGGAGCTGTCCGAAGACAATGATCGTCCACATGTTGCTCGGAATGTACTAGAATTCTTAATTGCACGACAAGTTTCGCTTTTCCTATGGCCTTCACGTTCCTCGGAAGCAGGAAGCAAGTCTTCCATTAAGTATGTCTAGGATTAAACGGTTGGCGACTCAGTCGTTCCGCTCGTTGAGCAGAGCGTACGGTTAAACTTTGGCATTGGATAGAGGAAATCTGGAATGTCATTCCTCAGCATGACATTCATAAACTGTATGATTCTAGGCCACGACGTGTATTTGCTCTCATAGCTCCGCGTGGCACCTGTTCGTTATTTATTTTCTGCATTTGTTTGTTTTATTGCTGTAAATTTGATCGTTTATTTAAACCACCATAGGTAATTCCTGGAATAAATTTCATTTATTTCTGATGACTCTGTCATAGTTGCAACTTTCACAAATAGGGGTCTGTTTGATGGGTTAAAATATTATATCGCTCAATTTTATGGAAATAAAACATTTTAAGAATTTAAAATTTGACAACTAAGAAATGCTCTTATATGTAAGTATATTATATAAATAAATTATTTAATTATATTTTTAAAGTATACAAGATAATATATTGTGACTGACTTGAATTCAGTTCGAATATAAATAAATAAGATAATCTATGTTAAATAGAGTTTATAATAATATATAGCATAATTTTAAAGAAACCTTTATCAGTTGTGTTTATTACCTTTTTACGATTCAACAACGATACTTCCATAGCAACATCATTAAAAAAGGATCTTTAAAAATATCTGCTTTAAATTATGCTTAACTACCTAAGTGATGTTAGTACTTTTTACTGTATTTAATAGCAGCTTTCTAAAGTGCGTCTAAAGACCTTAAATTAACTCATGTAATTTTGCATCTGAAAGTATATAATTATATATTGTGAGTTATTTTCCTTGGCATGGAGCCACAGCCTCATAATAAATGGTTGGCCTACAAGTTAAATCTTTAAAAATATTCTAAATCTTCAAAACTTTTACATTTCCTCGATGCGCTTTCTTTCTTATTTTTCGGTTTTTCCGCCCCCTTCGATATTTTGGAAAGCGTGTTTTTGTACATTCCAGTCAAGAGTCTTTTCAAAATCGCTGCTCTCTCACAAACTTAATATCTGGTGAAAATTTTTACTCTACCTGAGTTTTACCCTTTAAGAGGCCTCCAGGTCGTTAATGCAAACTAATTGAGTTCTCAAGGGTGTTCTTAACGAAAAACGAGGAACATGCAGTTTAAAGAAAACTGCAACCAACTGTTGCTGATGTCTGGCTCTACTCTTCCGACTTAATTACGGCACTTAACAATTTTTACACAGCACTTAATTATCTTCGCGGTTCCGATAATGGCACTTTCATTCAAGTACGAAAGGGTGATTTTATAACGCCAACGCTAATGTGTTTTAAATTTAAAATACACTAAATTGAATTTTTTTTCCTCTCTGCTGGAAACTTACAAGAATCAAGTATTAATGACACAAAAATTTCACGCTTGGAATATCAAGCTGAGGAATAAAAAACTATTAAAGGCTTTTAATAAAATATTTAAAAAAAGATGTCAGGCAAATATTTTTTATTTATACAAACCGAATTATACCATCGATTTTTAATGAATATTGCAATGGATGGTTTTTGCTTAAGAAAAGATCATATAAAAGGCTCTCGAGTTGTTGTAAAACTTCTTTCAGATTCTGATTTGGACCAAGATAGTGGAACGAAAATAATAATTCATAAACTCATTGATTATTAATTTGTGTTCCAAATAAAACCTACGGTTTAAAATAAAATTGGATTCATTCTTTAACTTACGTTAATATTTACATTCATTTGCTTGAGATAATCACGTTTAACTTAAAGTTAGGAATAGGAGTCAGTAATTTCATGTTTCACGGGGTGAGGTCTGGTCATACACCGTAACCTTAAAAATGGTAATAGGCATAACCCTCAAATTGAATTCTTTCTTCGGCCCACTTTACCCACTTCCAAGAATGCATGTGCTCTGGTACTTGTATGGAAAAGTAAGCTGGCTGATGAGGCTAGAAACTTAGTTTTTACTGATGCAATTTTGGAAAAGGAAGATTTAACTCTATTGCATTACATTTTTTCACCAAATTACCAAAATTTGGATTTATACACAAATTGTTAGTTGTCTCCACAGAAAAAAGGTACAGATTAAAAATAGTAAACTAAATTAAATTTCATAGATTCATTTCAATTTCATTAAATCTCTGGAAATCAATGGTCTTAAACAGTAACCAATAGGGAGAATCGATATAAAATCATGGTATTCAGAGAATCAAACGTTAGAACAATTTCATGATAGAAATCGGTAATCTTTTACTGAAAATAGCACATATCTTTAATCTAGGGTACCTCAGCTTAGAAACTGTCCTTCATGCAAAAATATGCACAAAACTTTATTTTCCATTTTTATTGTGATTCTGTGCAAAATAATCGGTTTGTATATTCATTTTTGAACCTAAAATTTTCAAAATTTGGCATTTAAAACGTATTTTGTAAATTATCATAGGGGAAATAGAATGGCCTTTTGGCTTAATGTGTATTTACCATTCTTATAGAAACTAAGTTCAAGTTTTCTGTATTGCAGTTTTCTCAAGAAATCTCTTCATAGCATTTTCTAGATTTCGGGTGCCAATGTAAGTGCGATGCAAAAAAGTAATTCGTTCCTTTCATCAAAAAGGTTAAAGAAGAAAATTTTTTCAAAACAAAAAGAAATTCCATAGGAGCAGAAAATAGTACTAAAATATCACGGCACATCCATAACGTTGTTGACACATTTCAAGCATCTCGAGATATGGAAGCTTTAAGGACCCACAAGCTTTTTTTTTCTCATAATTTACAGACAAATTTTATAAAGCTTTAGAAGAAAAAAGTGATTCATTGACTAACATCTTTTTACTGTATGTACTTTTTTTAAGTGAACGAATGATTTTAATATTTATTCTTTAATTAACTAACTATATTCCAATTTTTACTTGAAAATATTTCAGTTAGTAAAAAATGAATTTTTCGAATGCCTATTTTTCTATGTAAATTACAAAAATAGATTTAAACCAAACTTTATCTTTCAAAGTTAGTGCTTCTTTAGTTTGTGTTAATTAATGTTAATTAAAATATGTGTAATTAATTCTCAAATCTACTTAATTAGATTATCTTATTTTTAATGTTTATACAAAACATACCAATACAGATTTAATTATACGCTATCGTCGTTAAACGCATCAACTGAAGGATGTCGGATATTTATATTTTTTAATGTTTTATATAAAACTTTTACTCCATGGGGTCGTAGAACTGAAATGATGAATTTAATCTTATCGGATATATTAGTATTCATTCAAAGAATTCATATTTTAATAATACAGGTATGACAATTTTAATTGCGTTATGTATAGTCCATGACACATTCTAAAGTTCCTTAAATATTACATTTTGTTTTTATAACCAACTTGATACTTTTGTTGGGGCGCTATTGGGAGTTCCTAAATAGCGTGTGATTCCTGATTATTAATAATTTTAATAAAATGTATTAATCATATGAAAGTGTTTGTAGAATGGCAACTATAATTTGAATGACAGTGCGTAATTTTTATTTTAAAATTAACGATACAAATGATTTTAAAAACGTGAATTTCATAAAGTCGAATTAAAATATTGATTCTAGAATTAAAAAAAATATTAATACATTTGATGAATCCAGAAATTTTTGTTTTCCAATACTATTTTTTTGCGATGACTGTCGCGCAGTGTTACATTCTATTGACTTGTATAGAAAGTTTCCAGATAATACTATATGTGAATATTGCCCATATACAGCGATTTTAGTGTGACATACGCTTCTGAGTTATCAACCTCGTGATAAAATAGACGGATCGTGTGAGCGCTCAGCTTCCTTCTATTTCTTCTAGTTGCTCGCTTTGAAGATCTATCATGTGGTTGTGGTAAATCATGCATCGTAATATACGATAAATTATAGCTTAACGTGATTATCCAGAGCAGTTAAAAACATTAATCTGAGTTTTGACTGTCAATCATCCTATGACTGGCAATACGAAAGCCCCCTTGTGTTGCCCTTCTAAGATCTTAGCGACTCCGCCAACATTCTTTGTCTTTTTCATATGGAGTTCGATGTTTGGATTACTATACAGTTAAGTAAATATCCAAAGAGAAATTTCTCACTATTGCAGTGAAAACTAGATTTGTATAAGTAGCCATACGATGGAGATATCCACGGATTGTGTTGTATGTAATAAAGTTGCGGAACTTTAAGGGCGTGAAAATTACCAAAGTGCTTGGAATATTTCAGACTAAAGTAGATGATTGCTGCACTGCAACACGTAGAATTGGAAATGCTTGAGGCAACGCATGACAACACTAGAAAGGAATTCCACTGTCAGGTAGAAAATCACACACATATTGTATTCTTAATTATGGATAAATTTGTATTCTTATTTATCAATTCAAAATATATTTTACAATTAAATTAACTTCAATCAAGTAAGCTCATCAAGAGTTTTTGGTATATCAGTCATTTATTTTTTATACAAATAAAGACGGTATACCAAGCTGTCAGCTATGGGATATTTCAATGCGACCATAGATGCGCGATAAGTGATGATTTGATAAAAGATCTTTTTATATCGAAACATGTGAAACAGCTACTAAAGCAATTAGGATGGTATTGATTGAAGTGAAGATATTTCCAGTTAAAAGATGTTTGATTAATAAAGAACTTTAAAATGCAGCCACATTCTCATGACTGAAATCTGTGTGCGATTGCCACATTCGTAAAAAAGAAAACCTCTTATAGAAGATATTAAGAACACTCATGTTTTCATCAACCTCAAATTTTGGATGCTAGGATACTACTCAAAACTGTGTAGATATTACGCCTGACTGGAATAATAAAGAACGCTATTCCATTCTAACTGAAGTGAACTAAGCAAATCATAGGCGTTTTTTTGTATTGCTCAGTCATGATTGGAAAAATATAGTAAACCCACGTTATTGTTAGAAGAAAAGGAGACTGTACCAAGCAGGAATGACTACTAAGGTCGCCAGCTCCTTCACAAACAAAACGTGATGCCGAATTTTTGTAGGAATATCAGTGGTGCAATTCAGTGTTTATCTATACAACGTAACGAAACCCAAACAGAAGATTCATGCATACATTAGTTCCTAACTGAAATATCAGAAAATTGTCCAGCGGTTATAAAGTGATATGGAGCTGTGTCTCACATCTACAAAGTTTGTACACACCTTGCATTACAAAACCAAAATAAGTTTCAAGAACTGAATGAAAATTTTTTACCACACACTCTTATCATTTTGCCTTTTTCATGTGATTACTTCTGATGCGGCTTATGGAATTAAGACCTTTCTAGGAAAGGTATGAAATGTCTGCATGACTTCTTTAACTGCTACTCGTCATTTAATTTTCGTAATGGAGTATTTCAAATAATAGATCGATGTCACAAGTTCAAAATATCCCTATAAAAACAGACTGGGCAATAAGGCGTGCTGTGTACTATTTTGTAAAGTCTGACTTTATATTATTTGAAAACTTTCTTTACAACTGAGTTCTAAAAAAATGTTTTATCTTCGTATTAAAAAATATGTACAAGGCTTTGTGAATGTACCATTATACATTTTCCTCATTTAATTTTTTGAAACTTTTCATTTTATTTAAAATAAATAATGTTTATTTGTGATAATGACTATTAAATAAAAGAATCCGTGTATCAAAATGAATACTCAAGCGTCCATTTCATATTTGTAATCTTTTACTGCATTGCTAAGCAGAAATGCATTGCTTTATTATTGTGCCCTATTTTAAAGCTTATTCCATGATTCGTATCTTTTGTTCAGAATACCTATTCCTCCTTACGTTATCCCACATAAGCACTATTTTGATCGAAGAGCCACAGCTGTGATATCCGTGGTGAAAGAAATGTTTATATTTCAAGATAGTTCCTCTTCTGAACCTTTACCCGCAGAAAAAAACAATATTTTTATTCTTTGTGGTTGCAACAGCTCAGGAAAATACAGCAAACAAAAATATCACTTGCAGACCTTTTTTTATTATTTTTTCATGGTATGCAAACTCAAGGGTTAGGAGATAGAAACGTATTTTAACAGGTGCTTTAGTTTATATATAAGGATGAGTGCCCTCTATTTCAACCAACTAAAGGATTCATGAAACGACGATTATTTTTTGGATGTTTAAAACTTCAAATCAATAATCTGACAATTCAAAGTGTAATGTATTTTTTCGCATATCAACACATAACAGATGAGTATTTTGCTATTATTCATTTTGCAAATTAGTATTGTCATAGGACAATTTAAGTACAAATTTGAAGTCATGCGATGCAAATTTATAAGAGCATACAATATTAGGACATGAACTGAAGTGCTGTTTTGTTACCAAGTTTATATACTAAGGATGCCATATAAATTATATATTTATCATTTAATTTATGTAGAGAATGAAACGCTTTTTCACTTCCCTATAATTTCTGTATTAGACGTTTTCACCACCTTTGCTAGAGAGATTTTTGTATCTGAAGCTTTATTTACGTTTACAAAATAGTATATCAATTTGTAAATAGGTACAAGCGAAAATGGAATGAATAATTGAAGAAATTAGATTATGCAGAGTGGTCAAATACATATGTCTTGGCCTTCAGCTTTATACCCAACCCTTGATGATTCAGGAACACTTCAAAATGAAGCTTCAATCCTATTATTTCTGTTCTGTAATTCTATATTGCATCGTTATCCGATTATCATATATTTTGCACATTCATATTCTTTCTATTAATTTAGACAAACGAATCTTATTAACAACATTATCACAACTATGTGGTCTGTAAGGATTTTAAAGCATTGCGTTTTATTTTTAGAACAGTAGTATATGTAAAGAGAGAAAATACGATGCAAATACATAAAAATGCCCTTCGATAAACCTCAATTTGTTACATTTGGCTTATAATAGAGATAAGACTCGTTATATTCATGTCCAGCTTATGTCACTTTGGTATGCATAGTAAAAAAAGAAGCGTATCACTTTGTTGTTGTTTGGAGCACAGTTACTCCAACTTAAATATAATTTGCCTGTCCATAACATCAAGAGGCTTATCTGCTTGTCTGTCAAACTAATATTTTCAAGCTAAAAGGGATGATAGAAATAAATATGTTATTGAGAAATGAAGGTCGCATTCCAGGTTTTCTGATTCTGAACTGTTGGAGTCGCTGGTATTACACTTTTATCAGACATGACAACTTACAAAGACACTTTACCGTATTTTAATATATATATTTCCCAAGTTGTCGAAATGCCTGAATACTAAGCTCAAGAACTGTCCAAAATACATTGACAGTTCAAACACTTGTGCAAATAATATATACAACATTTTTAAAGGATATTTAATTGCTTCAGACCTTCATTTGGCTGATCGCTGACGGATGATGGAGAGAATAGACTAGTTTAATATTTTAAAAAGCTTTTCTAGTATTGCCAACACATACTTCTTCATCAGCTTAGATCAGAACCTCATTAACACTAAACTAACTGAATTTTTACATTACATTTATTTACAGTCTAACAATCTGTTTTGGGGTCAAAAATAAAAGTTATGGACATTTCAATAGTGCTATATCAAAGGAAACAAAAAACAAAATGAACTAATGAAACATTAAGTGACATCAGAAAAAGGTCAGTTTACGAATCTGCTCAAATCCAATATTATATCAACTAGTTATCGACATGTCTGCATATGTTATTTACCTAAGCCTTATTGCACATGTAACTCATATATGTAACCGTATTACTAATTTCAAATATTTATGTTGTGGTACGAGTAAAAGGGTATTGAGTAATTATTAACACGTATTTAAACTTAGGTACTCAAACTCAAATGACTCGATTTATCCTGATTTTATTTACAAGCAATTCTTTTTGGGAGAGCAATAAGATTCTTTATTATGAGTACTGGCCATACAATTCCCCGTTTCTTTCTAGCCATTAAGTAATAACAGTGAGCACACATAAATGCCATGTAAAAATTAGCTCATCTAAAAAAGAAACCGTGTGTTTGGATAATGCCTAGGAGTTATTACACGTATTTTGAATTGACGAAAGTAAACATATGAACTTCAAATATTTATGTGGTTATTAATACGTAGTAGCAGAAGACATCAAGAAATTTGTAACACGTATATAAATTTAGTGACCCAAACCAATAATAATGTATTAATCCTGGTTTGATATACACTCTCTCGGAAATCTTAATAAGGGAACAAGAAAATACTTTATTACATCGATCAGCCAGTTTCTGATTCCTTCAAAGAGTTGAGTAACACTAATGAATAACCCCGACGTGCCGTGTTATCGTAAGATTGATCTAATAAAATAAACTGGATAAAGCCACTAACCTAGGTATTATGGCATATATCTGCAACTGATGGTAATAAACCTGTGAATTTCAAATATGTATGTAATGGTTGGAGCAGAATACATCAAAAATTTTGCAACACGTATCTAAACTGAGTATCCCAAACTCATACGAATTGAGCAATCTTGATTTAATATTCACGCTATTCTTTTCTGGTGGAACAAGAAGCCGTAAGGTTCATATTTTTTGTTACACCACTCGCGACCACAGTTCCCCCGCTTCTATCAAAGCGTTAAGTAATAATAATGAATACCCCCTACGTGCCATGTTAACGTAAGCCCCATCTATAAAAAGAAACCTTGTGTCTGGATAATGCCATTGACTGTGCCAACAAAAAAGACTGAATGCACTGTTACTGAATCTTACTGAAGCCTACTTCCGACTGGCTTGTTATGAATCTAATTGTTTTCCCCTGGACTAACGAGCTGGGGGCCAGTGGATAATTGATTAAGCTAATGACAAGTAGCGGTAGGACAGGATAAAAATAGTAAGACCTTGTAATTAACGTTCACGCTTTTTCATTAAACTGGAGTGATCCAGAATGAGTATATATCCCTTTCCTTACTTACATTAACGCAGCTTTGGCAACTTAAAAGCCGTAATGCATTAGATACCTTTTCTTTTCGGCAACTTTTTCTGTTGTTTCGTTCACTTCTGGATTTTTTCCCCTCTTCCACAAAAGGTTCGAAGTTCGCTTCAATATAATTTCATTACACTCGGAGATAATTATATTTTTTCGTTAACTTTGGGGAGCTATTATTATTTATTCCGAATTAACGAACTGACGGGTGACTGAGATTTTGCTCATTTGGGCTAAGGTACTCAGGGTGGTGGATGGAATATACTCACTTAGGTTTCGGACAGATTTAAAATTTATTATGGCGGAAAGTGTTTTTTTTTTCTTTTGAAAGTTTCAGTAGTTGTTTAGCAAATCAGGATTGATTCATCAAGCAACAACAAAAAAAGGCTGAATGCATAGGTTTGTATAAGTTTAGAAATTCCTATTTGTTAGACATAAAAGTATAAGTCAAGTTCATTTTTTATCAAAGATTAATTTATGAATTTTCACTATATTCTACTCAAAGATTTTATCTTATTTTCTAGTATTACAAGTAGAACTCGCCGCTATTGATCCCGGTTCGGCGCAAATAGCCCGGTTTGTTGCTCCAGTGTGACATTAATAAACTACCTTCAAACGAAACAATTTTGCATAAGTCAGTATGTTTCTTAAAGTTTATTCTACTTTCTAAAATATAAAATTTCAGGAATATTTAATTACTCCTGCTTCAAGGAACTTGTCTGTATCATTCGGTTTGAAGATCTTCTGGTCAAGGTCACGTTATATTGGAGGCAAGCACGAATCCTAATGTAAATCAATGATGAATGTGATTAAAATAATAATCTGCACTTTGGCAGTCAAAGGTTTGCATCGAGACCTAAGTCCACGTGACTTATTTTAGGGATTTAATGACGATGACTCTGTACATATATTCGGGACATATACATTCATTGGACGGTTGATGGTTTAAAGCTGAATCTTTTTGTTTATACCCAATGTTGTATTAGTTTCCATAACCAGTTTGATTTTGCTTTATTGTAGAAACACCTGAACGCGTAAAGACCCCCCTACAAAAGAATCAATCAATATATTTTAACTCTTCTGGTGGCTGTCTCGACAAGGTATGAGAACCTAAGCCACCTTTTGACCCGAAATTAACTGACGAGATATCTCGTCGTTAGCTGAAAGAAGACCAGATCTTAATATTTTCATTAAAATTAACAATATCGTTGACAAAGTATCTTGTTATTTTCAACAGCGATCACATCTTGATGATCAAGATGTTGCGTGGAGGCCATTTAGAGGGTTTAGCAGTATTCACATAAGGATGCATGACCATATACCCCTTCTGGATTTGCTAGGTGGCGCTGTTCGTCAGTGTTGCAATTGTCCGGTACGCGCCAGCAACATAGGTTTAGTCTTATTCATGTATCTGTTTATAAAAATGATTTGATCTTGACCTCGTCATCGTAAAAAAAAGGCACTCTCGTGATGATGAGATGTCTCGTCATTTGCGACAATGATCAGATCCTGATCGACGATATACCACGTCAAAACCACACTGAGGTTTAATAATGAAAACGTTGATTTATAGCCTATGCATTAATAGATTCGTCTACGGAAAATCACATCGCGCAAACTGAATCTGAATATGAATGCGACAAACGGGACATTGACGAAGCAACGGGGAATATATTTATCGACGGGAAAAGCCAAGTTCAATTAAACTTGGAATATCAACCAAAACTGCATTTACCATCCGAAATTAGACGCGAAAGCCCAACATTAAATTCTCACCCATTCGGGACGAATCCGAAAATTACAAATGACCGTCCCATCGGCGAACCAATAGACACCCTTTCGCCGTTTGCTCTACACGTACCGGGGCAACCATCAATTACTGGACTCCGTTATACGTAAACCAATTCTCCGTGACCTACGACGGTACGCATTATTCAGTCCCAAATTAAGCCGTGTCACTCTTGCGGTCCGCTAATGTTTCATTTGTGCCCGCGCCGGGGAACGTCAAAACTCGGCTTATCATTAAGCTTAATTACACGTGGCGTCGCTGCTGCGTTTTAAACGACGTGCGTTTAAAGCCGCGTTTAAGAGCAGAAAGGGGTGGATTTGTCAGAAAGGTGCGCTTGAAGAACTATAAATCCAGGCAACTCAGCGGAAGCAATATCTACCCGAGCGAGGATTATTAACGGAATTCGATCAAAACACGTTTCATTTCGCGTTAGTTGTGAGTTACGCACATAGCGATTTCTCAGAAAAAATGTGTCCTTCGAACAGTTTCCCACCTCCTGTTTCAAAAGGTTAAATTATACCTTTAAAATATAACCATTTCGCTTTAGGCGGAACTCAAAATTTGTTCAGAAACAGTTCTTCTTCGAATAACTCGTTATTTATTTAGTAACACTACAAAAATAATCCTATTAAAGTTATCACTGATGATCAGAAAGGAGAATGTCACACATAATATATTTATATATTTTGTTCATTCATGTTTATTAACAGGCCCGTGGTATCCCATCCAAAGACGTCCATTGGATTTGATTCACTTTAACTCCGTCGTGTCCTCAAATGACCCCATGTTGGCACGAAATGGAAGTATTAGAGAGGAGTGGCAGATCAGGTGTGACCTCGTCATATGACCGTGATTCTAAATTACAAGGTATTGCCTTCTGATATATATCATCTGGATTGCTACCGGACTGTTGCCAATAACCCATTGTATTGCTTTAGTGCGACGTTAATTCAATTACAAACCTTCCTGTTTCAAAAAAAAAATTTATGTTTACTCTTTCCTTTCTTAAACGAAATCCAGAATTAATTTTGTAACGTGTTTTTCCTTGAATAACTAATTATTTATCAGTTTACTTATTCAGTGACACTATAGAAACAATACACTTACTGTGCATCGATCAGGAAATAGAAATGCACAAAGAACACGTTTATAAAACATTTTTTGTCATGCTTGTTTCAAAAGTTTATACTGTATTTATTAGTTTCCTGATTTAGACGAAATTCTCAAAATTAGTTTTTAACAAATTCCCCTTTGAATAAGTAATCCTATATGCTTATCTAATTTGTGACACTACAAAAATAATCCAATTAAAGTATCCACAGTGAAAACAAAAAGACTCGCATGACATATTTATAGTACATTTATGTCATTCTTATTTAGTACGGTTAAATTACATTCAATAGTTTTCAATTTTAGACAAAATTCAAAATTAGTTCAGCAATGAGTTCTCCCTTTGGAGAACTAATCATTTATTCAGTACAGATTATCAGAAAGCAGAAAGAAACAAATAACACATTTATACAATATAATTGTAATTTCTGTTTTAAAATTTTAAGCCTTGAGCTTATATTACTCCGATAAAAATATTTTTGTAACTCAAAAGTATAATTTCAGATTTTTTAAGCAACAATATTGTAACAAAATCGGTAAAATTGCATTTAAAATTTCCTATAGTCTAACTTGCATGTAGTTTTAAATAAAATATTTTGTGAATATTTTGCATGTAATCAATATGAATCTTAATTTATTAAAACAAAAAATATTCATGAAATTTCAACCACCGAAAACATGGAAAAAAACTCAAGTCTTCCAGAAAATATTGTTCTAAACGTATTATTTTTTATCTCGTAATCACGCATAGTTGGGAAAACATACAATGAAAAATAGAACACAATTTAAAAATATATAATTAATTATGAGTGCAGAAACAAGAAAACACTATCTCTACACGTGATTAACCAACACAATTTCCCATTTTTTAAAGCGCACTCTACACCTTTTTAATATACTTTTTTCATTTAAGATATTTAGTTTTTAATTGAAACCACGTACCTGTTTATAATGAGAATGATGGTGTTACTTGACTATTGAGTGCAGCTTTCAATAAAACCAATTAATTTTATTTGTGGCATGTAATAGAAAGGCAGGGTTTAATGAGATTAAATCGTTATATCAATTCCAAATAGTTGGAATATATTTCATTTGTTACGAATCTTGCTTCAAAAGATTTTATGTTGCATATTTTAATTATTTTTATATGACGTAATTATACAACAGCGCGTGTTAAATCAAAGAATTTTTGAGAAACGTTGTTTGAAATGTATACATGCTGTACAAAAATAAACATAGTCTTTATCAATATTGGAATAAAGAATTTCTCATAAAATCTTGTTAAAAATTGAATAATTTATTTTCTTTATATCATATGTCCCCTAATATTTGGAAATTATTCTGTTTAGCAAAGAAATGATGAAAGGTAACTAAGTAAAGGTATTAGAATTAGGCAAAGAAATGATGAAAGATAACTAAGTAAAGGTATTAGAATTAAAATTGTACCCACAAATAATTTTTGGTAAAATAACAGTTTTTTCAGTTGTACTCGTAAAATAATATGAGTTATTACAAAGTTCAATATACATCCCATCAATCTTCTTCAAAAATGTGAAATTAAGATTGATGTATTTAAAGTTATTCAGCTGTTTTACAGTAAAATTTATCTAAAGATGTAAATAAAAAAAGTTAAATCATGTGCTTACGAAGCTGAAATATGTTTTATAAAATACTTAATGTTAGGTGAAATTTTATGTGATACTTGCACAAACACATGCACATAAACAGACATCAAACAGTAAGACTGATTTACTAACACGTTATAACTTCAGTCTCTAAATTACTGTAAATACTCACAGTATACAAAATTTAATGAAAATATATACAGTCGTTAGGATGTAGTTTGGTCACACACATGCAAAGAGACAGAAACGATGGGCAGAAACCACTTATTTGCTTTCAGAAAGGCGCACAATGAATTAAATAACTTACTTTGTGTTTTGAACGAAACATTGACTTTCTCAACCTTCAGCATTTATGGATAAAACTGCGAGTTGTTCAGTCAACAGAGTATCCAGATGTATTTTTAAAATATAAATTACTTTTGATTGCCTTAGATATTTTTTTTTTTTAATTCGCTAGATCTACCATTTCTTCTCAACCATTTGAAGGATATATAAATATGTTTTACGGTTCCCTTGATGTGGCGTTGGTTTAAACTTATTGCTGTTAATTTGAAATGAATTATATTAGAGTGAAATGTCAATAAGTATTACCATATAATCATATTTATATTTTACGTATTTAAAACTACGTCATGAATATACGAGTTGCATTTATCTTTCATAAAACCAGGAATTGGAAAAGCATTGATGTAACTTTTGCAAGTAGTACGAATCGTTTACAATTTTGCATATAACCCTTACATTTTTAGCAGACTATTTAAATAACTATAACAGCATAAGAAACATAAAATATTGTATTAATGTAAAAGGTAATCAAAGTGCTTTAAGTTAATGTTTTATTTCTGATATTAATTAATATAATGCGTCTGCTCAAAACACACAAAATGACAGATAACAAAGTAAAAATATGTGAGACTATAATGTCATGTTCATGAAATGTCCTCAGGTTAAAAGATAGAAAAGGGCTTAATCAGTAGAAATGAATAAAATGGAGATAATTCTAGTTTTGTTCATTTTAAATTACTTGAAAAAGGTAAGAATTCAAAAGGCAAGTGATTTGCAATGTGTGTATCATTTTTTAATCCCTCGTATGCTTTATGATAAATTTTAAGATTAATGCTTTCGTTTGTTAAATCCTTGTAAATAACATTTACATATTATACTTTTAAAATATAAATAAACGTGTTTTATGTGCTTAAATTCATATTAGCTCAAGAATGAAGCAACTATTTTCCATACTATCATATTTTTAAGGAATCGAAAGTGCAAAAGTGTGCTACACTATGATAAAAACTTTGAATTCAAACACTATTTTTACTATGAACTTTCTTCATTTCAATTATTCAACCGCCCTTAAAGAGAACAGAAATTAAATCATTTAGAAATAGTAATCTAAAGAACAGTTAGTAGCATTTAAAATAGGAACAAGACTATGCTTTTTAAGTTTAATGCAATTTGCAACCAGTCTTTAACCTAAACTAACCAGACAACGCTAAAGAAGTATTTTATTTCAATTGAACGAATTTATTCCCAAGCACATGTCACACACATTAAATACAAAAGAAATTCAAAACAACCACATCAAGAGAGTATTAGTCAATTCTTAATGTTCCCGAGAGACAAAATGTTTATCTACGAGTACCTCCAGGAGGAAGACAACACATCTTAACTCGATCACACACCATGTTCCTTCCTTGGTGAATCGAAAGAATTAGAATGAATACAAACAGAGAAGAAACAAGAACAGTTTTTATTTCATCTTACTTTCCCGTCTTTACAACGACCAGAAATCGAAGTTTGTACACCAGAGCAAACAGGACGGAGCAGCATTTAAAACAAATGAATATACGTCGTTTCTGTGACGTCAGGTTTCTTGAAAAAGAAAATATCTTAATTCATCCCGGCCTCTGAAGCAAGAGTAATATGGTAGCGGAATCATTGCGTGCCAGGGAAGCTGTACTATTGGGGAATGAACAAAAGGTTTAACAGTTGGATCTAGTCAGCCTTGGAGTTCGTCATAGCTGCTGAATGACAAACTTGGCAGGGATTCCATAAGTAACCACCGCTTTTGCTAAAACCGTATATGGTCGATACTTAATAAAAGATACAAGGGATTCATGCAAACTTTAGAGGAACATATGAAGATGTTAAAGCGATAACATAGATTATTGTTAGAATGTTACATCTATAGAATGTGTCTAAAATTTACTACATAACGCCAAAGAAGTATTCTATTTCAGTTCAACGAGTCTATATACAAAGTAGTAACTTAATTATTTAAATTTTCTTTAATTCGAATTTTTAAGTTTTGGACGATTTTACTAGAAATCCATATGAAGTCCTAAATAAATATGAGTAACTCTCCATGTAATTTCTACAAAATATATTGTCCATCAAGATCTGGTCAGTTTTCTTCAATGACAATATACATCGTCGAGACAACCACGAGGAATGTTGATAGCACATAACTATAAGACAAACATTTCCCTACTTTTGATTACTTGTGGTCAATGGTATAGATTTCATAGGCTTTGATTGGGATCCAGTTGATCCCGGGTTCAAATCTTCCTTTACAATGAAGGTTGGAGATTGTACATGTAAGTAGTACCTGATCCTTTACAAATAATCGCCAGTTTAAACCATGTAGTGACAGGGCCATAGATCAGTAGGCCGGTATTAAAAATATGTGTGTTAAATAGCTTCCAAATTTAAAAATAACATATCAATATGCTAATAAGTGAAAAGGCCCTAATTTTAAATTTTAGGTTCTTAGTAATTATCTGCTCTTGACATAATTTTTTATACATACACAATCCATATACATTCTTTAAGAAAATGCAAAGAATATGAGTGATAGTGTTAAAAGTGTGCATCGTGGTATTTTAAGCTGATGCATTTTCACAATTTAAAGGTAAGGATTTAAGAGAAGAATAAATAGTATCGTTTAAAAATAAAAGTGTCGAAACATATGTGGGTTTTTGGATTCTATAATATCTACTATTATAAAATGAAGTTAGAGTTCACGTGTATCTCTGTGTTCCTGACGAACCTCTGGCACTTACAATAATGCAATTTAGCACACATGTAGTCCGAATTTTTTGCAATTTGATAGTCCAGTCCGAATTTTAAAATGTAATCTAGAACATTTTAAAGTTAATTTAATGCAATATTTAATTACTATTGTTTTTCTCCGAATGACAACAGTCCTCAATCAGTATTGACTAAATCCGTATTTACTGTGCGTGTGAAGCCGGCCGATTACTGGACATCCTTTATAAAAAATGTATTGCTTTTTTAAAAGCATATTAACTTTTAGTTAACGTTAACTTTTAGTTTAGGATTATTATAAACTATAATATAAGTATCGTAATTTACTGTGCATCCATTTTTGGAACTGGATCACGGTAGTGAAAAACGTTGTTTGTTATTGTTTCTTTTTTAGAGTACGATAGTTAGGATTTTGATTTTTTTTAAACATATTAACTTTTAGTTTGGATTATCAAAATCTATAATATCTAGATCACGGTTGTGTAATTATAAAAATCCCAAAATATCTCTTTCAGTTTTAAACGACTTAAGACCTATTTAATGTAAAATTATGAAATTTCTTTTTTTTACGCTATTTAAAAGTTATATTCAAGCGTTGGAACATTCTAAATTTACATATGGTGTGTGAATTACAGTTGTATCACTAATCAATAGGATAGAGAAAAGAGTCAGTGGGCATACTTGAATTTTTCATACCATTTGCAACCAGTATCCTTTAAAAGAAAGTAGTAATTTATAGTAAATGAAAAGTTAAGCATGGAAAACATAATTCACGAGTCTGTTTTAAAATGGTAGTAAAAAATTTAAGAGACTGCTAATAGTTAGTTTATCTATGTTCCAAACCCCACTAACCTTTTGGGTAACCACTACTTAAAATTCACAACACCCCCAAGCTGGGTAACTATTTCTTCATTATATTTTCTTTTCTCTCGCATAGCATAACACAAAATTCATTTACAGTCCATCTCATCAAACACAACGAAAGAAACAGAACATTTCCACAGCGCAAAAACACATTAAAAATTCATTAATGATCTCCCCGTGGTTAAAAATGGCAGACAGGGGGTGGGTTTTTAGTGGAAATGAATTTTCCAGTCACATGCGTGCAAACAGGCAGTTCATTATTTTACGTCAAATATGGTGAAAGTTCGCCTCACTTCACAAGTATGTTAAATAGAATATCGACCCCCCCCCCCCAACTTAAGAGGGAGTAAAAAGAACAAGGTAACGCGTAAGAAGAAAAAAGAAAAGAAAAATGCGCTTGATGATTAAAACCAAAACCCGGTTTTTTGTTAATGTTTTTGTGTTTTTTTACCCTCCCGCCTGTGCATCTAATGTGATGTTCTTTTCTTTTAATTTCTTGTTTGTTATTTCAAAATTTTGTGCCTCCACTGCCCCCCCCCCCCTTACGACGTTATTAATTTACTGGAGGTTTAATGACGAAATCCCCGCGAAAAGACGAGAGAAGATGAAGAGGGGATAAAAACTGCTCTCAGGTAGGGGAAAAACAATACAGGTACGTGGTAGATTTTTCCCCTTCTCATATTTGTGGTAAAATTAAAGAAAGTTCCTTTAACTTTTAATGATATTTTTTATTAAAAATATCAAAATGGGTGCGTTCATAGATGCATCGCTAACACAGGATATTTCATGGGATTTTTCTTGGAAGGGATTTTTTTTATGCCCAAGAGGGGATTACTAATTTATTGATGCTGGGACATTTTGTAAAATCGTGCCCTCTTAAAGTTATCGTCGATAAGCGAAGGGTATTTCTTCGCTCATGTTTCCCTTTGTTACTCATTAAGAGTTTTATAAAGAATTTTTTTAGAGGAGGTGTTTTCTTACTTTCTTTCCTTAGAAGTTTAATGTAAGGATAAATTTCAGATATGTTTGAATTAGAGCTTCCCACTTTGAAAAAACTTTCATTTTATCTGATCAACAGCACAGTATCTTCTTAAATTGATTGGGAAATTTGTGTGGATTGTAATTGTAAAGAAAAGACGAAGATCGATGATTTCACTTCCGCTGCCCAACTGCTCTGTCATAATTCACATCAGGGTTACCTTAAAATGTTGGTTATCGCCATTTTGGCGACTAATCTAACTGCGTTGACAAATCAACCTTCAAATATTAAATTGGAATTTATTGGCAAAATGCCAACATCAAAAAAGAAGCTGAATGACGTCACGCTCGGAATACGCTCAGAAAATACATTCCATCGCAGAAACTATACATCCAACTAAATTTAACTTGACAGAAAAGTTTTGTTTCCTACAACAAGTTAAACTGCTAAAATTTTCGCAGGTAAGTAAAATAATTAAAAAAAATTATGAAGTTAGGTTCACCATACGTTGTATTTATTTCTATGAGTTATTTCTATGGAATAAAATTTTATTTATACGGTAGTTAAATCAAATATTTAAACATAAAATAATTCAGTATAACCCTAATTGAAGGGAAATATGTCTTAATTTGGTTCTAAACTTTGAACTAATCCTTTTTTGAACAAATTGTGAAAGCGGTATAGCTCTAATTTCATCCAACATTGGATACTTAATACATTTCAACAGTTACAGTTAAATATCTCCAAACTATAAGAGAAAACATTGTATAATTGGAAACAATAAAATAAGACAAAAAACGAAAAAGAACTACAAGCCGATTAAATGAAATAAAAAAATTCCCATTGCGAATTTCTCATATTGAAAAAAGGTGCTTTTAACTTACTTCTGATGATGTTGCAAAATATCAAAGAGAAATCTGTGTACTATAAAGTGCATATCTTGCCGAACTAATTGTATGGGATTTTCCCCTTAATTAGAGCCAAAGCGGATTATAACTGTCTCGATAGTAAACAATTTCGTAAAATTGCAAACAGCTTAAGTTATCGATTTGAAGATATGAACGATTTCATCTTTTGTTTACGCTCGTAGTACCTCCTGATTTTGAAACATTATTTTTACTATTAATGATTATTTCTATAGAACTATAATTAAGTGGTAGTACTGTGTTTTTGTGACGAAATGTTTCCTGTACATATATATCACGCTTCGTCACTAGGCTTGTTTTTAGAACATGATTCCTGCATGTCGCCAGTAAAAATCCCAAAGGATGCATTTCGAATTTAGAAGTTAATTGATTGACGCCAGTTAAATTAAACACCAAACGCCTAAAAGTGTGTGTGTGTGACGATAAACTACTTTTGAATTTAAACTCGCTATTTACTTCACGAGGGCATTTGGGTTAGGGAAATTAAATATTAAGAATTCGTATGCTTTGTCTCTATACACCGGAAATATCTCTCATAAGAAAAGAAAATTTGTGCACGTAACCAAACAATACTTTTTTTTTCCAATGGCAAGGCTGGGTACAGATTGCAAAGACAAATATAATACATGATACAATACAGAAATTCAATACAGTACAGAATTGACCGAAGTCATTGCAGCCTTATACAAGGCCAGAAGTGATGGTCACTTGTGAATGGTCACCCAGTGAGTTGACCATCATTGTCCCTAACAAAGGACAGCACAATTTACATCCATGCCCTGACCCGGATTTGAACCAGGAACCTTCCGATCCAGAGGCCAACAGTTTGACCACTAGACCGGTTGGTCGGAAACCAAACAATATCATAAACTAAAATTAGAATATTTTACATTGAGTGAACTGAATAAAGCTTGGTTTGTTGTAATTTAATTTCAATATTTCGTCTATTTTAAATTTTAGAGTTTGCATCAAATCCTATTTAAAAATATTTGCTTCATAAATTCTTAAATTATTTTTTTTCTAATTATATTAGGAAGGTAGGTATTTTAACTAACGTCACACTGGAGCAAAACAACGGCCGATTGGAGACGGTCTAGGATCAACTCCTTTAGGGAAAAATGTGAGGATGACATCTCGTATTTTTGAACCACGGTCAGATAACGAGGTCACACCTGAGAGCTGACACTCCTCACTTCAAACTTCGACACAAAGCCAACGTGATTTCTAATATGGAGTTCAGTTAAATAAAATATAAAATGATGAAAGAAATCAGGCTTCCTCTTAATCTTCTATAACCTATCTTACTTTGTGTACTTAGTTTTCCTTTTAGTTTTTAAAGCAGTATTCATAAAGAGCCTCATTTATTATAATTCCACACAATTTACTTTGAAAACGCTCAACCTTAGGTTTAAGTAACTTGAATTACTAATATTAAAAAATTTTAAATATCTACCCAGAATGAAAACTAAAAACTGTAGGTTGATTGTTAATTAACGTCACACGAGGGTAATGTAGGTCAGGCCTGGAAAAAAATATTACTACAGGTGCACCTAGTGCACCTAAGTTTTTTAATTAGGTGTACAGGTTATATTTTTAGTTCATATTAAAAAAAAGAGTAATATGAGAGCATTAATGCAATGTGAACAACTTTATTAGTTTAGTATGTTTATATAGGTTAGTAGTAGATAGTAAATAAAAATATTTACACACCTAAATTCTCAATTCTCTCTGGCTCAAGGCTGTTGCGACAGTCGCTTCAACAGAGCCATCTGGTAAATGTTTCGATCATCGAAAACTTCTGGTGGCAATGAAATAAGTAAACCCTCCTAATGTACAAACCCGTTAAGGCTCTGCGATTTTGTTTTGAAACAGAGTGTATTTAGGAGTTTTAATTATGTTCGTTTAGAGCGAGAGAGGTCCTTCATAATATTTTGTTCAGACATCAAAATAAGATTTAAAAAAAACACGCCCCCTCCCCCTTTTTTTAACGTTAGGTGCACTGCGTGCACCTATCGGGAAAGAATTAAGTGAACAATTTTATTTTCATCTGCACAGTGCACCTGTGCACCCGGGTATTTCGAGCCCTGATGTAAGTGGTTCCAAATTACATAGTGTGGTAATCGGATAGTTTCCTTTGGAATTTATACCGAAGCCACGTCAATAGCCCGCTCTGTTGCACCAGTACGACGTTGATAAAGAATACCATTCTATACCAAAGTCAACATATGTTAATTTTGAACCGTGATCAGAAGTGAAGTCCAAACAAGAACTGGTACTTCACTCTGACAACATCCACACCTCACCAACATGAGGGCATTTTGGGCAACTACGGATTTAACGTGCACCAGTCCCCATGTTATTGGTTTATCTTTAGTTTGGTTCGAGTTTCTAATTGGTAACCATACGGTTGCTAATCCATTACTATTGCAATAGTGCTACCATGGCCTGGAAATAAAACGTAAAAGAATTGACTATAATTGCAAACTATCAAATGAAACTAAACTTTTGAAAAAATAAATTCGCACAGCTTTATCCCTCATACCAGTAAAAAAATTGACAAATGATCCTTCAACTGTTAATTTTTTTATTACATAATTTTAATAGGGCAAATGGGACGTCCACCGATGCAATTCATTCACATGATACTTCACAGAACTTTCTTACCCTTTTTATTTATTTTTTTACCAAAGCCGAGTACTAATTTACTGATGGTTGAAGATTTCGCGAAATCGTGCCCTCTTACACTTATCGTCGATAAACGAAGGGGAATTTCTACACTGATATTTCCCTTTGTTACTGATCATTAAGAGTTTTATAAAGAAGCTTTTCGCAGGAAGTATTTTCTCATTTTCTATCTTTAAAGCGATAGTTTTAAGGGCAGCTATCATGGCCGTTTGAAATGCCTTTCGTTTAGGAAGCATTTTCTGTTTTTTTTATCAAAAATATAATATCTCAATGAAACAGACTTTTGCTGGTTTTGCACAGAAATGTTCAACGAGCTATCACTTCAACGTTGCTATTTTTAAGTTTCGGGTAACAGTTTGTTGGTTACTTTCATGAAAAGTTCAAGGATTCATGATAAAATTAAATCCGCAGAGTTAGAAAAAAGTTTTAAGTGTGATGAATACTTGAAAGGAAGTGAGTTTTTACTTTGGAGAACAGATAAAACATCGTTTTTTGTTCTTAGAACTTTGTGAACACTTGTGTTAAATTAATGGAATGCCTCTTTTACAATGAACCACCATACGTTTCACATGTAAGTAAGCACTAATGCTAAAAAATTCTGTTTTATGGAAAGGAAATTTTATCCTTAATGTCTGCAACATTTATTACGTATTTTCAACGGATAAATAATCGATTTTAATTCCCACGCTCTTTTGGTACTTAACAAGAATCTGAGTTTGATTTAATTGTAAAAATATAATAATATCTAAAATAAAATATGCGTTATGTACGTACGTTTATTTTAAGTATCCATTAAATGAGAGGGTTTCCTTTTATGAAACATACTAAGCGATCTGTATTTTTACTGTATTATAACAGATGCATTTTTTCTATTATTTACTACCTGTTTATAATATCATGAGAAGTTAGTCTGCTCAGTATATACTTCGAAAGGGTATTAACTAATTAGGATCCAAAATATGAAAGCAAAAATGAAGTTATTTTGAGAGAAATAGAGAGAGAGCACAGGAAATAAATTTAAGCTATTATGGATTTATTTTTTAAGTAATTATTTACCCTATGATAAATATTTCCACTGCAAACAAACAAACCAAACGATCTGCAAAAATTTTATTTCTGCTGTTGAAATGGTCTGGCATGATATTTATCAGAATTTCATTATCTCTCCAAGTAATTACGATATATATCTCCTCCATCAAGATATAATAAATTCTGCTAATAACGGTATACCTCGTAATCAAGATATTACCATTATTATTAGGATGACGATGTCATTATCTGTTCAGTTTTCTTCTGGTGACGAGATATCTCGTCCATCAAGGTCTGGTAAGTTTTGTTAATGACGAGATAGCGCGTCGAGGGCAAGCACCAGAAGGGTTACAATGTAAGTTATTTACGTTCTGGTAACGTTTAGCGGTTAATCTAATAATTATAATTGATAATGATGTTGACCAATCAATCAGAATATATCAACTGGAAATTCATTCTTTGGAACTTTTTCTCACGAAATATTAAAATCGAATTCAAAAAACAAGTCACGTAACGTCACATCCGGAATACGTACATTAAGCACTTCCTCCACCTACATTTAGTTTGACAGAATTCATCACAGCTTTTATGGAAGATGTAGATAAAATATCACATTCAAAGTGCTATTTAAATACACTAAATGACAATTTATGATTAACTGCCAACGAGAGAGGGAAATATTTTGCTTTTCCCAAGGTAAAAATCTTTTGTGTAAACTTTGTATCCCGTACTAAATAGACTATTAAGTATTTTAGCACATCGATATTGAATGGATTACACATATAAAAACTATCATATTAGTATTTGAATACCATAATTTAGTGATGGTACAAAAAATTTTGTTGAATAAACAGATTCAAAAATATGTTATGGTTACAATATATTTTGTAGATAAAATATGTTCCAATATAAAATATTGTAATTCAGGAGCTATTTTTAATATTTTACGGTATAAAACATTTTGCATGAAAGTAGAATTTATCAAAAAAAATAATAATTTATTTATGTATTTTTACATTGAAATAAAATTTATTTCAGAAGAAAAACAGAAATATTTTTCTACAAAACTAAGACTATATTATAAGATACGAGTTTAAATCAAAACTATAATGACTAAAAATACTTGTATCAATTCACTAAACAAATAATATTAATAACAATAATAAATCATGTTTTAATACGTTTGACTTTATTGAAATATTTTAATGTGTTTGTTTTTCTTTGATATAAAATTTATCTCAGTTCAAAATTAAATATTTACTCCACAAAACTCAGACTGTGTCAAGAGTTTAATTGTGAAATGCAACAGTAAAAATAGCTTTAAGTATTATAATAAATAATTAAATGATTATAATTATTTTTCATATAATAAATCATATAATAAATTATTCATATAATAAGTTATTCATATAATATATTTTTCATCTAATAAATTATATGAATAACAAAAAAAAATAATAAGTAATTCATCTAACCTAAATAATAAATACATAATTCATAGTTACTAATAAATAATACGCATAATATTATTAATAATTGATGATATTAGCAATATAAATATTAAAAATAGAATGTAATAATACTTAATAATATATGATCCCAATATAAATATAAAATAATATGCATGCTTTTAATGAAATGGTCAAAAAAATACCATTTGTTTTCACGATTCATTCAAAGTTAACTGACAAAAATTATTTTTATATCTCTCTTATAAAAAAATGCAGCCCTTTTCCTCTGAAATTCCTATGCCCTCTACTTATCCAGTCCTTTTGTTCCAGCGTCATCAAAAACATTACCTATGCGAGCGGTGCATTCGCCGAAATAACCCGAAACCCTTCTAAACGATGCTTCCAACAGCTGTGCTCCAAGATATCCGCTGCGGATCTATCGAGATAGACTACTTGAGGAATAAATCTATATTGACGCTGACTTCCGATCTTTTTTCTGGAAAGTGCTTTGGCCGAGGAGAGGAATTGCGGAAAGCAATCATCATAAACACTCGAAGGATTGCTGCAAGAATTCTTTATTTCGAGATGTTGATCATAAAATTCAACATTCGCAGGATGGATCTATGAAGGCATGAAGGAAATTTAGGATTCTGGAGATCGAAAGCTGGTCTATAAAGAGATGTGTTCAAGAAAAATGTCTTCCAGAGATATAGATAAGATGTGAGAGAATTCGATTTTATGTGCTTTGCTGGGAGTTTGGAAATTAGATTTAGTTGCGTTAAAAAGCTTGTAGACACTTCACCTTTAGCCATGGTGTATTTTTTTTTGTGAAATATGGCTATTCGAAATACTGAATCATGTTTAATATTAAAGTGTAATATTTAAAAACAAATTTAATAATTTAAGTCCAACTGGTCCAACTGTTATATTTTTCTAATTTTTCTACAGTAGATTTAAAGTGTTATAATTTTAAAAGTTACAACATATTTACAGTAAACAGTATTTATAGTAAGAACTATTGACGAATTTACTATAGTATGTATGCCAAATGTGTCGAATTAAAATGGTCTTGTAAACAAATATTTACTAGCGTAAGTTCTAAATTGTTTAGACATAACGTAACAAACTTGGAACGTGAATTATGAAGAGCAGACATATTGGTCACCCGTGTGATCACCTTGGAGGTTAATGTCAAAATAAATGAGAAAAATAACACGAAAACACAATGCGAGAAAGTTGTAATCAACAAAAAAAATTTCAAACGCGAGATTTAGGCTATTGAGCGAGATATTCGATGGCATCGAATTAATAACAATTTGGTGATGGAACTTCATATAGAAATAAATAGCAAATATGTTAAGAAATATGTTTTGGATTTTCGCCAAATATGTCGTAAACTCTACAACAGTAATATGTTTAAAATATTATTTAATGTAATCTATCCTAATATTAGTTAATATTTACATAGATTATTTAATAAAATTGTGAAAAGAAAGAACTTGATTATTTCGGTAGAAAGGGTATATATATTTAGGTACTAGTACTTTATACAAGCAATGAGCAAGTATGAAATCTAAACTACATAATATTGTAGCGAAACTTATTCAATTCGTCTGAAAATCGTGGCTCAGTCGGTATTACACCTTACTGCGAATCGGAAGGTACGGAGTTCCAATCCCACTAGAGGCAAGTGGCCTAAAAGTAGATTTAATTTTAAAGTTTCCTTACTGTTTGTTTCTCACTTCTTCAGTAATATACTTATGTTAATTTCTAGAACTTTCGAATTCTCGAATGTTCTATTCATTTTCGGAAAAGGTATAAAAGGAGACGTATCACTCAGTTCAAGTCGATAATAAAGTATCGAGTTGAAATCAGTAATCTTTGTCCTCAGTTGCCTTTTGCAAATATACACGAAGAGGTTAGCTTACCTACAATAAATCTACACGACAATATAAGTAGTTTAATCAAAAAAACTAAATAACTAAAGGGTTGAAAGATATTTGCAACACAGATGGTTAAAATCATTAGATTATGTTAGCTAGTTAATTAACATCGCAATGGAACAGCACAGCTGGCAATTGCCGACGGTCCTGGAATAATTACGAAGAGAAAAATCCAAGGACAACACCTCGTAATTTTGAACCACTCTCAGATGACGAGTTCAACACCTGAGCTGACACCCCACTGTCCAAAATAACGTTCACACCACACAATAAAAAGGACGTTTGAGGCAACTACAGGCTTTTCGTGCACAAGCTCTCGTGTACACGATGGTCTTTTTCTCGACCGAGTTTCAAACACGCAACTCTCAGATTATTAATTTGTTGATCTTCTAACTGGTCTACCATGGTCATTAAATGGATTGAAAGAATAGTGTTCAAAAGAAGGTTTTTTACGTGTTCATTATTGTTTGGTATCGTCCTTTATTTATTTATAAATACTTATATTCATCTAAAAACTGCTAAAGCCGCGGTAGCTCATTCAGTAGAGCGTCTGGCTCGCATCAGAAGGGTTGTGGGTTCTGTCCTTGGCGGAGCCTACAATTTTGATGATTGCGAGATCGGCGCTTCGACCTGGCTAAAGACCGACGTGTTCAATAATGGTGACAGGGGCACGTTAAATACGTCGTGGTCACAATGTACCCCATGTTCCCATACCAAATCAATACCTCTGGGGGTAACTGATTAGGGGGTTATCGGCCTCTGATTGGGAATTAAATTACAATATGTGTGAGTGAATGGATGTATGAAAGGGACCTTCCTGTAAAACGGATGTGTCATGTATGTCGAGCAAAGTCGGACTTCCTCCCAATGGGCCTCAATGACATGGAAGGCGTACCCCCCTCACCTCTTGCCGTCTTCGACGTGGCTGGCACTCCTCTGGTCTGCCTGTGTAGGCATAAGAAACAACAAGAACTGCTTGTTTCAAGAGATGCAATCGACATTTTGATCTCTACAAATACTTAATGTATAATTACTGATAATCTTTGTTTCCGGAAATTTGCCAGAGAGAACCTTTATCTCCAAGTAAATTAGGAGCAGACTCGATTCACACACACGCTACCATTATCATTTGATAAATTTATTTGACAATTTATGTACAGATTACGTGAGAAGGAAGTACGGCAGATTTAACTTACACAATTCCCCACGTGCACGACAGTTGGGCCGTCCTATTGCTAATATGTTACTCAACAAGTTAGACTACCTCAGCCTAGCTTCGTTTTAAAATTAGATTTAAAGATGTTTTATAGCTTTGATAACTTTTTCATCGTTATGAGGAATAAGTTTTCAATGTTGATTGTCAGAGATGATGGATCGACAGGATATTCTTTAGATGCTAAATATCTGGAACAATCGTATAGAAGGTGTTTCGTAAACCCTTTTACGTTCTAGTCCTTTAGTATACGTTTGCTGTTCGCTCTCCTATAAGGGAGTTTTTCTGTAATCTGAATACAGAGAGTTAGTGTGTTGATGACACGAGTATCGTAAGTTATGGTGAGATTTGGCATGATACTTGAAAGCAGTTTCGGCATGTCACTTACATAAAAAAATGGTTCAAAACATAGCTAAATTGGCAAAAAAAACCTCAATTAGTTTCATCCGTTAGTCTCCAGTAGTTTGTTTATGTTTACAGAGCATCACTCTCTCATAGGATCAAATTAGTAGTCAACGTTGAAATACCCGAAAATCGTCGAGGATCCTATGCGTATTTATTAATTATATTGATTGGTTTCCTCAGCAAAATATCTCGCTATCAGCAAATATAACCAGATTTTGAAGGCACCAGACACCGCTATTAGACAAAACTGACCAGATTTTGAAAGATGAGACACCGTCATTAGATTAAACTGACCAGATTGATTTTGAAGGACGAGACACCGCCGTTAGAAAAAACTGACCAGATTTTGAATGACGAAACACCGCCATTAGAAGAAACTGACCATATTTTGAAGGAAGAGACACCGCCATTAGAAGAAACTGACTACATTTTGAAGAATAAGACACCACCTTTAGAAGAACCTGACCACATTTTGAAGGACGAGACACCGCCATTAGAAGAAACTGACCATATTTTGAAGGAAGTGACACCGCCATTAGAAGAAACTGACTACATTTTGAAGGACGAGACACCGCCATTAGTAGAAACTGACCAGATTTTGTTCTTATCATCATAGAATAATCTGCAATATTTTGATGACCAGATATATCGTCATCAGCAAAAATGGTCAGATCTTTATAATCGAGGTAACTCTTGGAAACCATTGGAGAGTTAAAAATTAATTTAGTCACTCTTTCTAACTCAGTTGCATCGTAGATCCTACGAGATTCAACTGAAGTCGAGCAATTGTCAGAGTTAAAAAAATACTTTTGTGAAGAAGCATTAAAATTAACAGAGAAAAAAATAGACTCATCGAAACTCCTTCAGGCCGCGGGTTCTTTGAACATTTGAATATTACATACGCGAGCGAGCATTTGTCGCGAAATCTAGGTTAAAGCATTTTAATACACTTCTTTGAAAGCAGTTCGAAACGTAACGGAAAAGCCCCGACCGAAAAGAATAAAAATAAACAAAAAACCCGTTTATAACCCGAGGCCACATGCAAAAACATCCCTGTCGTAGCACGAGCCTTCACGTACCCAGATCATTCCTTACAACAAAAGCCCAAGAGAAAAAGAAACCGCTACGTCTCATCTCAACTGGAAAAATGGAGGCCAAGAGGGAGGGAGAGAAGGGCCAACGAAAAAATATGCAAAAACTAATTCCGCTAGAAAAATATATATTAAATTTCTCGGAACCCACTTGAATAAATGATACTCAGTGCGCGGCGATCAAAGTTTCAATTTGCATGTTTCTCTTCATTTATAATGGATTCGTCCAACCCGCAGCGGGTAAAATGGCCCGCGACCTTCCACCCCTCGGTGCCTAATCTCCGGGCAGTTGAATGATCTGCAGTCTCGAATTTCAATAATTAACAGAATGTGGTGCAGTATTCCCTCCCACCCCGATCTACAACGTGCCCCAGAGGAAAAAAGAAGGGTTTTCCCCGCTTTTAATGGCGCCCGTATATTATCGGGCTGTATTTATTTCCCCTTCCGCGCGATACGGAAAGGGGTAGGGAATATGCACTTAATTATTCCCCTTTCTTTATGTATTTGCGCGACGAAATATTTATTCTCAATGAGGGGTTTAAAAGGGGGAGTATGCTGTGAAGGAGAAAGTTAGAGGGTAGGGCTCGGAGGAATATCGTTTTGTTTCACGGAATCGTTGGATAGGGAAAAGTAGGGGAAATCGATTGTTGAACAATTAAAAGGGAAATGCTCCAATTATCGTTAGGTAAGAACGAGAATAGTTTGGAATAACCAAAGGATCGTGGACTCTTTTGTTAGCAAAGGACTGAAGGGGAAAGGAAGTAGTCTCTCTTTAATGAAATTCCTTGAAATGAGCTTTTCTTTGAACGAATCTTGTCTCACTCATCAAGAGTCGTTTTCAAATATAATAAATAAGTCAGTGGTAAAGAACAAAAGTGGTGTATAAGGCCTTCCAGATCAGTTTGAGATAATTACACATTAGGCTCATTTCGCTGTTCTTCTCAAATTGAGAATTTAATTCAGAGATCATTTGATGAAATGAAATGGTAGCGGTATCTATTTAATTAATGTTAAAACATGCTCTTATCATGCATAATACCAGGATTACATACAAAATGACTTTACGACCAACCTAGTTCTATACTAGATAGATGCAAAAATCGTATTAATCGTTAGGCTCATACGGAAATGTTTCTTCCATATATGCCGTTCCTTAAGACACTGATTCATGTAACCACAAATTATATAATAATAAATGCTAAAAATAAAATTTTAATGCTGTCTTTTCTGTTTCATTAGAAACCTTCTTTTGCATTTAAATTTAAGTGGCTAAATAATTGCATATGTAGCCCCCGTCAAAACATATTACACAGTTCATTATCAGTTTAGATAAAAGTTATTATTCCTCTATTTAAAATAGTCTCAGGGAAAATATCCATGAAATATGCAATATATTTCATTAGCCCTAACTTTAATGTAGTGTTTATTGTTCTCATTATTAGATGTTATGTACTCCTATATCATAATATTCAAACTCGTAGTCCTTTGTCGCATTTCATGGCAAAATGAAACCGATAGCTAAATATAAAGTTGTAGGTACTGTAGAATAAACAGTTACTGAATTGTAATCATGGATTTGAAAAGGTCATTAGTTAACATCTACATCATGTCCCTTTGTTTGCATCACGTGACCAAAAGATGGAGTCTGGTCCTTCTCAAAAGTCCATTGTGACTGGACTTCCTATGTTACGAATAGTTTCATTCGTTCCAGCTAAATATGGCTTGTACACATTACCACATAGATGTGAATTAATGAACAATAAAGTGTGTAAGTAATTATTTAGTTACGATAACCAAGTTTTAAAACAATTTTCTATTCTACAACGTAGGCATAAATAAATTTCCTTTATATACGAGTCCTAGCAATCACAATTTCAATGAATCAGGAAGCCTGAGATCTGGAGATTTCACGTTTCCAGTTTCGAGTCATTTGAATAACAGGAATCGATCTCTCACGGATGGTATTCAGTTTACAAATTTCGTAAATTGCGAGTAACAATTCCCACTTCGCTTTAACATTGCCTTTGGCACATTATTAAACCAAGTTGGCTTCTAATTTCTACCTTTAGATCTAAATACGACTACAAAAGAACTGTCAGGGATTAATGTGAACGAATGCAGTGATAGCGCACACAATGTGCATAAGTCATAAGTAGTTAACATAGTGTTTAGTCCATGACCAATTCACAACCCTGTTTAACGGTAAATCATTTTATTCTCCCTTCGTGGGCATTCTACTGATTAACCCTTAACTGCTGTGTCACGAACCGTCTCGTAACTAGTGTGGAGGGGTCTCTCAGACCTATCTCACTAAAGTGCGTATAAAGTTGATTAATATAATGTATTAATGAAAGATTTTTTTAATAATCATTATTTATATATTTTATATTCATGTAAAAAAAAAATCAATTCTTAACACGAAATACATTTTATATTACTATATAAGTTAAATGGATTTCATATCTCTTCAGGCTCAACTTTCGGACCTAATTTTGCAGGATGTCTCAACCCTGGAAACTGTAAAACTATGTTGTCTTTGGTGTTCTAACGGCACGATTAGGTTCCCCCAGGACATCTCATTTGAAGTTATTTTTCCCGAAGAAATATTCTTCTTGTGAACACTCACTTGAAATGTCTTCATCTTCATCTGCCTAAATTTCCGAATCCCCGTTTCGTGTTCGCTTTAAATAATATTATCCGAAATTTTACTATCCCAGTACTATATTTCCGACCAATTATCAACACTATCCTGAATTTCTTTTTGTGCAAGATAAACAGGTAGTTTTTTAGTAAAGCTTGTTGTCATTTCAGGTTCTCTGCCGAAATTCCCTACTCCAACTTCGACGATTTCATTCAACAAGAGCGGTAACGCAAATGCTGTGAAGGGGGTCTAAGAGACCACGCGAAAAATGCAAATAGTGTCAAACTCGAAATAGTTGGGGCAGCCAAACCAGTCTTGGAACGTGGCTTCTTTTGGACGTAGTAGTAAGGTACTGAAAAGGACAGGGATCAATATTCATTTTAAGATCTGGAAAGGACTTGGGGTCTGTGAGACCCATGACAGCAGTTAAAGGTTAAACTTCCATCTGTGAATGCTATTGCTATGAACTGGTAGCAAGGAATAACAAACGTTAGTTGGAAATTGGCGTTTTATGACAAATGCTTGTGATGCATGGACGGCTTAAAGTTACCGTGGTGTAAGTCACTTTAAAAAAAAATGTCTTAGATACCGAAACCAGATATAATATAACCACATTTTACTAAAGATAATTAGAGAGTTTGGCACAGAAACCAGATCTAGATAAGTCAATCTGTTAACTGAAAACGTGAATTAAGTCTTTACTCGAGGGCCACCTTATGGCAATGGAAGTTCTTTTATTTTTTCGAAAACGTGACTTACACCACTGTAACTTTAACCCGTACATATGCAAATTACGTGCTTTACCATCTTTCTTTTGTCGTTCACATTTATTATTGACAGTGCAGTTGCTCAATAGTTTTTAAGAGCCGCAGTAACCTGGTTGGAAGTTGTACCTATTGGAACTTGAGTGCTGCGAAATTGAATCCAGCCAAAGACTGTCGTGTACAAAGAGAACTGTGCACGTTAAATCTACAATGGCCTCAAATCTTCTCAATTTGGGGTGGTGTGGAAATTTAGACTACCAGCTCAGGTGCTATCTTGTCAATCTGACCGTGGTTCAAAATTAAGAGGAGCTGTCCTTGGATCTTAAATTTGGTGGATTGATCCCAGACCTCGTCAATAACGTTGTGCTACTTCATTGCGATGTTAATTAAAATACCTATCTACCCATTAGTTTTTAGATATAAAGTTAAAATTTCAACCCCATTTTAGGTTTTCAAATGTGCCTACTACATTGAGATTTAAAAATATAAAAAAATGGGTATTGCTATTTAAAAATTTCGAAATTTTTTAATAGTATCGTAACTTAGCAAGCTTGATTTTTGTTATTTACATTACTCTCGAGCTCATTCCTTGAAATCTAATTATCAAGTTCCATTCCAATTCTTTGAAAACTTGCAAAGACTAAGAGTTTGTATAAAAAAGAAGCTATTTTATGACCGCCTGGTACATGACTTAACTTACATACTTAGTTTTTTCATCAGGTTTATGAATATACTAGCAAAATACCCGACCTTACTCGGTTTGAATTCGTTTACTCTAGATTGAAGATATAATCAAAATATATAATGACTTACGTTTTTTGTAGAATAAAAATTTATTTTAACACCTTTCGCCATCTTTATATTTTCTACAACTTACTTTGGACACAAATCCTGCACATGCATATCCATTGATGTAATACATTTCACATACATCGCACAATTGCTGTATGACAAAGCTACAAAAAGACGAAAGGTGATACTAAGGTTACTACTATAAAAGACGATTTATAGGAAGATTTGGAATTCCCTTTCTTAAGTTCTTTTCATGTGCAACTCAATTAATTAAAATTACGATTAACGGCGAGTGCTCTCGCACTCATAATCAACAAAACAATATTTTTTTACTTGTGGCACTCTTGCCTCCGGTATGCGACATTGTAAATTTTTGCAATCTTCTATTGTCATTACTACAACGAATTTTTTAATGTAGGAAAAAGTTATAGTTTGGATTTTTAAACATTATTATTCTTTCAATAACGACATTATTCTTTAAATAACGGCATTATTCTTTAAATAACGGCATCATTCTTTAAATAACGGCATTATTCTTTAAATAACGGCATTATTCTTTCAATAATGGCATAACTACACTTAAAATTTACTGAAAATTTATACTGACTTACCTAACATTTTTAAGTCTAATACTTTGTGGTGCTGTTGCGTGTGATGAGAAGGAAAACACATTTATTAAAATAATAAATATTTAAAACTGGAAACAGCGAAGTAAAACAAAATAAAAGAAGTCGCAAAAAATTGTTCTAAAGATATTAATTTGTGATTCAATTTTATCTCTTGATCTCGCACAGTTGCCACAACTTACAACTAAAAGTGTATAAAATTTAGATATGTGAAATTAATTCAGAGCGAAAGAACCAGAAAAAATATCACTGCTCGCGCGATCTTGTTCATTCTCGTTTCATTGAAAAATATCGTCTGTCCCAAATATTCGGAAATCGTTTTCATTGCGCAAAGAATAAAAATAAGACTCGAAATAAATGAAGTATCAGAGATGAAATTCCATAAAAAAAAAAAAAAAATTTTGAAGAATAATTACTTTTTCAGCAGTACTGGTAAAGCAATCGAAGTAATCGTAATATTCAATAGACATTCCAATTTTTCCAAAACTACCAAATTATGGTTGATTTAAGTATACTTACTCAGGTGTTTTAGCATGAAACTCAACTAAATATAACAATAAAGAAATGTTTAATATTACATTCACTAAACGAATAGATAATGTATAAAATAAAATACAATGGAATCAAATATCTGGAATACAATTCATGTGATGTCTGCACAAACACACAAACACAAAATCGAGCATAGAACAGAAAGACGGACAGACAGACTTTCGCAACCAATGCCACTCACTAAATGAAGATAAGTACTCACTGTATGCAAATTTTCATGAAAATATCTCAAACCGCGTGGACTTGTATAGGGCACAACATACAGACAGACAGACAGACAGACAGACAGACGGACAGACAGACAGACAGACAGACAGACAGACAGACACCAAACGAGAAAAAGGCGGATTCGGCATCAGAAGGGTCCAAAACGGATAGAAAACTTGAAATGGGTCGAAAATATTGAATGTACAAACAAACACTCCATTCTTATTTATATAGATATAGTGATCTAAAAACTTATTTTTATACTTTTAAAAAGTTTCAGATATTAATTCACCTTATTCACCTAATTGTGAGCCTTGTGTTTGGCACAGTTTGGTCAAATATGACTCTTGTTCTACAAAACGCTACCAACTGAATTCCATTAAGGTCCTGCGATACCCCCCAAACTGATTATCTTATCCTCCTGGTGGTTGCATAAAGGTGATATTTCGTCATTAGTAAAACTACATAGATCTTGATGGATCTCGTGATTAGAAGGAAACTGGCCAGATCTGAAACTTAGCCATATTCTTAAACATTGTCAATATCTTGATGACGAGATATCACGTTATTAGAAAAATTGGACTGATATAAATGGACGAGATACCTCATTGATACTGGACATTGAGTGTTAAGACACTATGGGTATACTTCAAGAAGTAAAAGAGAGCTCAGGAATATCCTTCCATTTACATCAATAAGATCATCTTTCAGCAAAGCACTGGGAATAACAATAAGATAGTGATTTGATATAAATCATGAAATGAGGAAGAAATACGCTCTCTCGCGCAGTCATAAGCAATTTATGTACACAACTCAAAAATGTGTACTTGATATGAGTCCCCTCCAATTGAAGTTTGTTTTCGTTCTGATTTCAATGCTTTATGCAAAAATCATCATCAAATGCATCAAAATATTTACACATTCTGATGTAACAAATACTTTATAGTATAATATAAACAAATACTTTATATTATAATATAAACAAATATTTTACATTCTCGTGTGAGAAATACTTTACACTTTACTGTAAACAAATACTTTAATACAGTAAAAATACTATAATACAATCGCAGTCATTTCCTATTAGAGCACTGAGAAATAAAATGATGCATGCGAAAAGTAGGCAGCCAATCAAGCATCCAATTTCAGAATATAGCTCAATATGTAACCACTAACAGCTACCATTAAATATATTCTGGAACATAGACATTCCTTTCTTCAGAGTATAATTCTCATTCAGTCCATTTATTCAACTCGTTTCAGAAAGACGCAGATTAAAACTAGTATAACAAACACCAGACTATTACTTTAATTGAATTCTGCCAAAAAGAAAACCAGAAGACACCTGTTCTCTGTATGAACCCACTAAACAATATCGCGATACAAACCCATTACATCCTTCTTCGGGATAGTAATTAACAGTAACATAAGATCTAGTTTTATTAGGGCGACGATTGGATTGCAAAGTGTCGCATTTACTTTAATTGCCGTAAAGGAGGTTTTGCTAGATATTTTTTTTACTTTCATTCTCTCTCTCCCTCTCACTGTTTATCATGAGGGCTAGGCTTCTGTACTTTGTACCATCGTCTCTATCTTAAAGAATATTTATCGCTTTTAGACAGTGATCTAATTGAGTCCAATTAGACTTCCATTAGCAATATTGAAAGTACAGTAACCGAGTGGACGTTACGAGCTTAGTGGAGATGCGACTAGTTGAAATAGGATTAGTTGAACGAGGAAGGCATGTTCAGTGCATTAGATCCACGACATTTTAAGAAATTAACATATGGAATAAGGGAATTTCTGTTCTGATAAAGAACTATTTTATTATTAGCAAATAAAAACCTAGTACTATCTTCTATTTTAGAGAGTTTTATTGTTATTTGCAAATTAATATCAATAATTATCAACAAATTATGAAAATTTATCATTGCCACACAATAACTGAAAATTGCTGTTACCGTTACTAAAAGTATGAAGTTCTTTAGCTGTCTGAATTTCTTATCACATTCATTCTTTTTATAACACTTTTAAATACAAGAGATTATTACGATACACATTATTAATACTCATATACTGTTTACTAAACACAATGTTTAGGACATACGAAAAAGCATTTATAAGCAAAGTTCCTTAAATTGAAATCGTCTCTATGCATAATTATTTCTTCGCATTATGTTCAAACAAAAAATACATTCTCAGATGTAAGTCTTGTTTTCGGGTTACTAGAGTAATTGTATCGTTAAAGGTTGAGGAGTCATTGATGATTATTATTTGCAATTTTTGATACACAGCTGTGTAATGTTAAGAATATGAAGCTCATATTGATCCAAAATCTGTTTGGAGAATTTTGATATGTATCTTGGAAGTAATATTTATATTTCTATAATTGTCCTTTTACATTGACTTATTAATTTTGATTCGTTATATATGGAGATATAATTGCTGATTGTACGATACTTACAACTTCCATAAAACACAAAAATATTTCATGTTATTTTTTTTTAATGTAGAAACTTCATGGCAAAATTATATGCCGGATATTTATCACTATCTTATTTATTTTCTAGACGATTTTTTGTTTAATTCTACTCCTTAGATATATGAGAATTTAGTGACCAATGTAAAATGGTCTTATGTCATTTATATTATACAAATCATTTTGATGTTTACGACGAACATAATTTACAGTACTTAAACGTAATTAGCTTTGGCCGCAAGATTTTACACTATAAGGATATATTGTACTGGAATTATTTTTATTGGCAAAAATTCCTTTTTATACATAACTGTAAGTAACTAAGTTTATCTTTAAATATTTTTTGGGTATAAGAGAGAGGTTGACTTTTATGAGGGCCTTAAGATTTTAGTTTTAGGGAAATAGCTATCTTATGTTTCGTTGTACAATGATTATATTTTATGCCTAGAAAATTTTAGTAAAGAGTTATTAAACGTTAAACAGTTTATCTTTTAACACAGAAAATTGTTTCGAAACATAATGCTTTCATGATTCTATATCGTACTCTTAACCCAGACAAAAATATGGGGGACAGTGGATACCAAGTTACAGATAGAAAATTTACAAGGGGATTTTGATAAGATATCCGAATGGGCTGTAAAATGGGGTATGTCATTTAATGTAGGGAAATGTCAAGTTCTGCATATGGGTTATAGGAATAGTGGAGCCGAGTACTGTCTGCAGGGAGTAAAGGTAAAGGAGGGAGAAACAGTCAAGGATCTTGGGGTGATAATTCACAGGGATTTTAAAATGGGTCACCAATGTTCAGCTGCGGGTAAAAAGGCTAATAGGTTATTGGGGTATATTAAAAAGACTGTAACTTCAAGGGATAAGAATATAATCTTGCCATTATATAAGGGTTTAGTAAGACCACATCTAGAATATGCTGTACAATTCTGGGCTCCATATATGAGAAAGGACATAGAATCAATTGAAAGGGTTCAGCACAGAGCTACAAAAATAATAAAGGGGCTAGCAAATTTCGACTATAATGAACGTTTAAGTAAGCTAAACATGTATACACTGGAAAGAAGAAGAAGGAGGGGGGATTTGATTCAGCTTTTCAAGTTTGTAAAACAAGGGGACACAGAGGGCTTAAATTTCAATAGGGATAACAGAACAAGGGGCCATGGGTATAAATTGAATAAGACACATTTTAATCGGGATTTAAGGAAAAACTACTACTTTAATAGGGTAATAGACAGTTGGAACGCGTTGCCAGAAAATATAGTTAATTCAAAGGGAGTGTACGAATTTAAGACACAATTGGATAGTCAGTGGGAATTGGAGAATTCATAAACAAAGGACCAGCCTTGTTGGGCTTGAGCCTGTAGCTGGTCGTCAATATTTGTATTTGTATTTGTATTTGTATAAATGTATTATAAAAGAAGCTACATTTTATAAAAGAAAAAGTGATTGCATTCCTATACATAACATTTGTAAAACAGTATTTATTTCAAAACTCACCAATTTCAGTTTTATGTACACTATTTTTCACAACTATGTACTGCAATTTCTAATTTTGTCAACCTAATACTAGTGCATCAACTTAAACAAATGACATTGAAAATCTTTTTATGGAAACATTTATCTCATTTTTTGTTATAAGTTGATCACACAGCTTTACTTTTGTGTCTACAACATTTCATCAAGGATGATAAAGCATTAAATATTTCACTGTCAAGCGCCAAATAAAGTTTAGAAAGATGTGCATACAAATTAATACTGTATTCAAACGTTACTACACTTTTTACGTTAGCAAACGCTGTTATCGTTTTAAATGTGCAACATTTGTGAGACATTTCTTCTAAGGCTGTCCCCAAATTCACATAGTACAGTTGAAATATTTGTCAACACTGCCAACAGCACTGCGAAGTACAATTTCATCCACCTAATACTAATGAATCCATGTAAACACGTAGCATTTGATTTCTTTTATTCCGGACAAACAGCGGAAACGAGAGTGAGCGGAACTTAATTGATGTTACAGCAACTATCATCAGAGTCACGCAAAACATACGAATCTGAAGTGCACAAAACTTTTACTCGGGAGAATCGCAAAGTTCAGGGCGGAGGAGCATTGCCAGGACAATTAGAAAGCAAGGCAGTCAGACCCCTTAAAATATAAAAACAACAACCCCACAGCGCTGATTACATTAACGCTCACTGCTATTGGAAACTATTTGCATAAGCATAATTATCGAACGCATACAGCCCGCAAATAACTTCCATTTTTCAGTTTCATCGCACTACAGTACCATGACATAATCATCGGCTATTTCGGAAAATGCACAACGCTTTCAACCAGTTGAATGAAAGTCTTTTTCTCCGAGTAAAATGTAATTACGATTTCGTGAACAAAATCGCCTGATAACGTTCGAATCGCGTGAGGACTGTCCCCCTTTCTGCCCCTTACCGGCACCCTTCCCTGACCCATGACGGTAAGACTGTTAAATAGCGCGAAACATTCAAGTACTCCCTGGAGAGTGGAGGTCGAATGTGTGGGGTCACGGGGAGAGGGTGATTTAATATGGGTGCTTTCATTGGGTGGGAGAGTTCAATTGTACTCGACCGCGTTGTTGAAGAATATCAGCGAAATGCGTTTTGTTGATAAAAATGAAAATGCAAGAAACAGATTTCGAAAATAATTGATAAAATATTGACCGGTAATATTCTTTTATGGATCTAGTGTATCACGTCATAGAAACTATAATAAATTAATGGTTGTTGAATAGAATAAAAGATAATGCTCACAAGTCGCAAGGTGGAAATGCATGCATTATATCAATAGTAAAACAGGGAAATAAAACTATCGATATTTTAAATTGAACAGAAAATAAGTCGTAAACATCGACCACAAATGAAGAAATATTGATCGTTTGAGCTAATACAATATGCTGCGATATAATCATTAAAGGGTTCGCCACTTACAAACCTTTTTAGTATGCAAAGGTGGCACTAGAACAAAACTCATATTCATAAATTTATATTCCTTAAATTATTATTTATTAATAGGAAAGATGGGTAAGACGCATATACTTGTCACACATTTTAGCAAACGTTTTAAAATATACGTGTTTAATAGTGTGGACTGTGTTTGTTAAACACGTAGGAATTTTAAGTGTGTCATGATTGGCAATTTAGCTATTTAATTGTTGTATCCGTACAGAAAATATTCGAGAGAAGTAATATACACATGATTGAAAATATACTCGAAATATACAAATACAAATGAATGAAATATTTCAGGTTCATTCAAACAACTATTTAAAAACAGCTAAAACCAGAACAAATCATTGGAGCAGGTTAATTATTGTACTGAAATCATTAATAAATAAAATCTAATTTATTTATTTGTGAATATGTGTTTGCTTCTATATTTGATTGTTGTACGAAAACCAATTATTGAAAAAGTGTCAAAACATGCTAAACATTTCGTATGAAAAAAAGTTGTACTTTATAAATACATTGAATAAAGAATAAAATCTAACACCAAATAGAATAAAGAAATTATTTGATTTCAAACTTAAATTGTCAACTATAATTGGTATTTTGCTGAATTAAAATAAAGTCAAATAATTGAGAGAGATAGAGTAAAAATTATTTATATTTTTATTCCCTAATATTGCTGATAAGATTATTTCCTTATAACTTTAATTGGAATTAATTGACTATTTCCTTTTCATAATCAGTGAAAGGCAGTTTAGAAAAACAGCCTTCTATTCAATGTTTTCATTACAAGTGGAATGGAAAAGTGATTTATGAAAATTATTCTATAAGATTTGTTTCCAGTGTGGCAAACCATAATGAGTAAAAAATAAAATAAAATCATAGTAATTTAAGTATTCTGAGAACTTTAATTTAAAACATTCGTCTAACTAACTTTTAAAACTTTCAAGAGAACTCAGCAATAATATAATTTTGATTTAATTTTAGAAGAACAGGTAACTAAAATATTAAGACAAAATCACTTTTAAATGTAAGGCTAAATTAAAGAAGGGTTGTAGATTATTGTGTGATATAGCTCTTTAGAATAAAATTATATTCTTAAATTTATTTGGAAGGACTTGAGGATTATTGTGTGATATAGCTCTTTAGAATAAAATTATATTCTTAAATTTATTTCAAAATACTCTTACACACATGTAAATTGTTTTTATTGGATGAATTATCTCATTAACTTAATTTAAGTATTATAGATATTGTTCAATATTTAATTTAATATCTCTTTTCTAAATCTATAATATTTTAAATGCTTTCTTTAGGTATTACCTGTGACCGCTTCTTCATGTTTATATATTTATCTGAATTGATAATAATTATTTAAGTGTCCTCGACATGTTAATTAATTTTATGCAGTGAGAATTAGTTTTTTCTTCAACACAAAGACAATATAGATATGCAAAAATGAAAGATTTTGAGAAGCGTGCTTTATTTTAAAGTAATATTTGACTATTTCTGCTATCGTTGAATTATGAAACAAGACGCAAGATTAAGTTTTGTAATTTAATTAACAAAAACTGCATCCGCACTTTAAGGGCTTAAATTAAAAAAAAAATATATATATTCTTAATAAGATTGTAGATGCAGAATACCAAAACAAACTGAAAAAATATATTTATCTCAGAATGGATTAAATTCACAGAACTAGTAAATTGAAAAGAATATCTTTAGCATATCTTGAAGACACTATAATGCCTTAAATCCTTCAAATAAATCATGAATATAATTAGTCATAAAGGATTATCGTGATTTCATTCACAGAAAATGGATTTTATCAGACATTACTGAGGAATTAAAAAGTTCGTTCCTCAAGAATTTATTCCGCCTTTTCGATTATCCGCAGCAAGTTAATTAAAAATTCTATCCGAAAACCGTCTTAAAAATGCATGATACCACCACCGATAACTTCTAATACTCAATTCTGGAGCGAAAACACTAAAATTCCTGGCTGCGTGTAACTTTCAAACGAGACAGTCATCACTGCGAAGAATTCAAAAGAGTGAAATCCATGTCATTCTTGAATTTTTAAAACTCCAGATTTACGTCAGGAATAAATTGAATTTTCCAAATCACTCCGTTCTCTTCTTTGTTCGCTCCTCCGAAATAACCTGTCTCGTTTCCCGTTCGAATTATAATGCAACCGGAAATTATTTCGTAGCTTGTATAACACGCTTCGGTTTTTATTCTTGCTTTCTTCCCGCGCGTATATCTATCTCCGTTAGCTTATCTAGAGACAATGTCACATAAAAGCGAAATTGCTTCATTGATTTGCATAGAAATCGGAGGCCGACGCCGCGGTTTTATATTTACTGCGAAATTTAACGCTAATTACTTCATTTTTACTGCTGCTTTCCCCACGCGAAAAGCGATTGATTAGATAAAAATTGAAAATGAGAAAACCGAAATTGGATTTTCTTTCGGTTCGTAGCCTGCAGATTCGCTGAATATTTAAACATCTTATGAATACAAAATGCAATCTTTAAGCAAGTTAGAGAGCAGTCCCTTTAGCAACTGAATCATAATTTTGGACAGAACTTTTAACTTGGAGCAGTTCATTTCTAGTATTTAAAATGAGAGTTAAGGACACGATCCTGGCAATGAGTAATTTTATGTTAATATTAAATCATTGAGCAGTAAATGCGTTTCCATTAAAGGCATGTTACGAAGCTAAATTTATTCCTTGTCTATTATTTTTATGCAGGAATACATTCAAACGAATAAGAAATTCTTTAGAAATAACAATTCGAGCTGTGATATTCTAAACAAGCATTCTAAGCGAATGTCTAGATCTAGTTTATTCTATTAAAAGTTGAAAACAATAATATTTTTGTTCAGTTATTTATGTAATTTAAAGAACTAAGGAAATATTATATCAGTGTGATGTTCATATAATGTATTAGAAAATTAATCATAGCTAATTAATTTAAGTAAATATGGATTGAGTACATTAAACAGAATTGGAAGTTTTGTAATCCATACTAGTTTCCCGAAATTGATGTTTCTTTTTTCAATAAATATTATCATACAAATATCATAGAAGCATTTGCATTAGTGCCGTTTGTACAGTGTCTAATTACTCAAGTTAACTAACACAATTTCATTTCTATGTACGAATTTTGAAATAATATCCAGTACTTTTTCTAACATTCATACTGATGTGACGATCAAATTAAAACAAAATCATTCATTGATTTGCATTGAAATCAAAGCTGCTACCAAATTTTATGTTACCCGAGAATTGATTACTGCTACATTTATTATCAATGAAAGTTACATTACCGAATAGGTGTTCGAATTGTTAACTCAAGGGTATGACTCACTAATTAGGTAATACAAAATACCTCATTAGCAAATCAATTTGAAACTTTAATGTATTAGTTTCAAAGATAAAGTATATTAAAAATATATGTTCATTCACTTTTTCGTTTCCCACCTTACCAAAGAAAGCAATCCAAATAAAACAAGTATATTTGTAAAATTATTCACCCAATCTATCAAGTTCAATTACACAGACATTACAAAGCAAATATCTGATTTCTTTAATAGAAACTCTAATATCATAATAAATATTTATAAAAAACAGATATTTACTCCATATCTCTCATCCATTATTTCCGAAGTCAATCCCAACAAAAAACCTTTCTGGGAATGCTCCGTTAATCTCCACTCCCCACACTAACCATACCCCACTGAACATCCCATCTCTCATACAACAAGCCGAAGATTTATTAGTCTTAAGAGAAGACAACAGTGTGCGAATAAAAACCAATAATTAATCACGTACAGAATCCAGCGGGGAGATAACATTCCGATTTCCGATAAACAGATTTCCGGTTCCTCGTCTGTGTATGGATATTTGTGAGGACATAATATCCCAGTGCATTGGCGATGGGGTCTGGCTTTGGCCCGATGGGGAATAGGAAGAAGAAACGGGAAAGAAAATTATTATTTCTGTTCTCTTTTGTCGTTGTGGGGGAAGTGTTCGATCCATTTTCCTTGATCGCGGTGGGCGTTGTTTTGACGTTCTGAGACGCCTCTGGAACACGAAGTTTGCACACCCTTTATCACAAAATAATTTATCAGCCGTGAATCTAAGGCTGAGAACAGAAGAAGGCTCGGTGTTTGTTTTGCATGCATTCGAATGACGAGAACTTGTGGGAGAGATACGATAAAATCGAAATGCTTTCGCCGAAATATTGGGGAACGGGTACTTGGTTTCTAGTATTTTTGTGCTTTCAGAAACGTGGAGTTTCTGTGTTTGTGAGTAAACTGCTTCTTTTGTGCACCAAAGTAATAGGTTTGTTCGCTGTTTGGGGTTTTATGACTCAAGAGCCTTACTTGGGCGAGCTGTGCCAAACGCAAGACCAACTATCTCAAGTAGAAAATGTTATGAAAAGGGGGAAAGAGGGACTAGGGAACATTAGTGGGATGAAAAAGAAAAATATCACATAGGTATCTTGGGAGCACGATCATATATTTACTAAAGATAGTAAAACCTATGTGTATATAAAAAATCTCTAGAGTACGACGAGTCCTTATAGCCCATGCACATCCAAAGGATATATGCCCATGTTGAAATAAAAGATCTCTATAGTACGACGGGTCCGTATAGCCAGTGCACATCAAAAGGATATGTACCCATGTGGAAATAAAATATCTCTAGAGTACATCTGGTCAGTATAGCCCGTGCACACAGTAATTATATGAGCCCATGCTGACCCAAATCAAATAGGTATCACTGTCCTTACAAACAGTGAATATTCTTTATCGGTGTGTTTATATTTAAGCTTTTCCCTTCAAAGTAAAATTTGTTATTCCTTTGACAAAAAAAGGTAAAAAAAATAGCAACTATTAATTTTTTTTTGTTATTGTTAAATATCTATAAAGAGTAAATAATACCTGGAACTTTTTATAAAGGTGGTTTATAATAATTGATTTCCATATTATTTCATTTAACTAAAATTAAATGATAAAAAATAACTTTATAAAAAGAAGCACAATGCATATATTTTTCTGTTTTTTACAAAACAAGCATGTTAATAATTTTAAGTGATAGGAAGATTTTTTCGAAAATATTAGAGGTCTGGGAAGATAATTTAACATTATCTACCACTTATTTTTCTAACTGATACTAATGAAACTTATGAATTAAAGGACATGGAATTTAGTTTTCATTTAACTTTGGTATTAAATTTAGATGTAGATTGGAAATGGTTGATCAAGTTAGAGTTGTGTTCTCATATTAAAGTTGTCAAGTTCATGCGCAATTCGATATGAAAGCAGTCTTTTATATGCACATGCATTTATAGAAGACATAATCCCTTAAGAGACGTGGTACATTTAAATTTACTCTAATATGAAAACTGCGTATATAAGAGGGAATTTTTATATGTTTTCGGCAGAGTTACATCTGAAATTTCGTGCTATAAATATTTATCGATACTTCTCATTAATGCAAATTCTATCACGGTTCTAAGTTTTCAATACGTTTCAATGTGGTTTGAAGTTATGAATTCGCTCAAAATCGACATAAAACTGACTATTTATTGAACAATGGGATTATTTTCCTACTCCATGATTCCATAGCCAAAAATCCATGCCTACTTTAAATTCGAAATTTACCCAAAAGTGTTGACAAAAGGTTCCGAACAAGCTTTGTTTCATTCCTGTCACATGGTAGGTAATTAGGAGTTAGTTGTATTTAAATTGTAGCATAAATGGCAATCCTCGATGGACCGAGATCAATCCACACGGATTAGATCTTTTTCGACATAGTAGTAATTTTGAACCACGGTCAGTTTCACGGTCAACTCCTGAGCTGGATCACTACTCTCCAAATTTCCACACAATACCAAGGACGTTTAACCGTCATGGTGGTTTATAGTGCCTTGAAATGATCAGCATCTGGTTCAAAAACCTGTTAAAAACTGTCAACAATTCTGAGCAGGGTCAATTTGTTTTTCCGAATTGAATCTTTATTCCCCTGGAGTAGTAGATCAGTTTTGTTCGTAAGAGCTATATCGTCATTAGCAAAGCTGACCCTATATTGATCTGTCCCTATATAGATACCTCGTCGACACTTGAAGGATTAAGGTTACGCGACAGATTTAATGTGCAATTTACCCCCTCATACACAATAGTCTTTCATTAAATCGAGTATTTTAGACACGCGACAACTGATCAACGGCGGGCCTTGTCCTGCACCATTTATGTAAATAATTTTTTTTTTTTGTAAAACAACATAATATGTTACTCTTACTCTTTTTTAAATAATATTCACTTTTCATGCAACGTTAAAAGTTTAATTACATCCAATATTCAACTAAAATATAAATATCAACGTAAAACTTTTAAACTAGACTCGTAAACCACTTACAATGCTTGTATTTTGCATTCTTGGTGATTCCTTATTTAATTTAACTAAGAGATAATAGATTCTCAATTTAATTTGTCTCTTAAAATAACCGCTTTGCCTTCAAAAGCCGAGCAATATTTCATTTTGTATTAAATCGTAGTTACTTTTAGCATTATTTCCTTAGTTTTGCAAATTTGCCTTTCCCATGCTTTATCCTAATCATTAAATATTATTCGGCGCAAAAATTGAAATAACGAAACACAAATTTGCATTTAAAGTTTCTTTGCAGCCAATCAATCAGGCTTATGGTATAGATGCTGGCTTTAGATCATAAGTGTTGGGTCTTGAATAAGGCTTGGATGTCTGTCCTTCTGGTTTAGTTCATGAACGGCATCTCTAAGAACGGATTATGCCTTTAATATATGAGCCGTTATTTTTGAAAGTAGTATAAATCCATCTTTTCATTCATCGAGCTATTTAAGGGTTTGTGGTTAAATTAATTTTAAAATATTGGCAAACCTCACTCAATTCTGATGACGTTTTTAACACTAGAAATCTGTTAAATTTTACTGTAAAATAATAATTATTAAAAGTGTTAAAGAAAACAAACTCTATTTTTTGTCACAGTGGATTTATAACACTTTCAAAAATGACGTCTCATATGGTATGTATTTAAGGTGCCACGTAATCCCACCCGCGTGGATCACCAGGATAATAAACGCCAAGTGGTTCACAATTACGCACTTGTAGTGCCACGATAATTAAAGCACTTATAACAAGTTCAAATTAGCCGTACGTGGATAACAAAAACGAAATGTTTATTTAAAAATTTAGACTCTAAAAGATACCGTTAAAACATAATTCATTTTATCCATGTATTTTTATGTTATTAAACATGCATACACGTATATAATTAACTCAAAAACACAACACAAGTGTACAAATATTTGAAATAAAATTTAAATTACTTAAAAATGGACTGTAAATGATCAATCTTTTAAACTTTATTTTTCTTTTAAACTTTGTATTTTAGAGAAATGAAGTAAAGTAAATCTACCATATTTTTAACCATTAAAAAATGGATATTTCTTTGCTTCGAAATGACCGTAAAATAACTGTACATAATGTATAACACGATTTAATATACAGTACATAAATACTAATAAAATGCTTTTATTTCTTAAGTTTTTTCTTTATCTAGGTAAACGGAACCATAGCACCGTACCTCCAACTGTACAAAAAATAACATTGCAATCAATGAGTTCAAAATATTTGATGTTGTTGATTGTTTTCTGAATTGATGAGTAGTATGTTGTTGCACATCCCCCTGGTGTAGGAAAGCCTACACCAGGTCCAGAAGGCCCCGTCGTGCCAGATACCCATATACTTGCAAAAAGTCCTGATCAACCAACAGCTGCTTATACGAAGCGCCAAGACAGAGAAGAAGGTGATCAGGACTGGCAGGTAGGGAACAGGAACAAGGAGGGAATATTCTCTCCCCGTTCTGAAATTTGATACTTTTAAGATGGCCACTTCGAAATCTGGCCATGGCCGATTGAAAAGGCCGAGGGCCACAGCATGTGATTGATAGTCCAGGGTGATTGCCAGCATCAATAGGATGAGTAGTATCAATACTGCATTCCGAACCAACATTGTTACAACAAAATTCATCAATTAGTTTGAGAGTAAAGGTTTTGAATTTATCTCTCTAAAGTATCTTATTATATACAATGAATGAAAACTGGTTGAAAATACTTTCTGTCGAAAGAAAAATCTATTAATTTATAAGTTTCCATATTTCAATATTTTCACATTTTTGTAGAAAGGGGTACTATAGAAAGTTACAAACATTAAAATAATCCAATTACTAAAACAACATACATAGATAATTGAACTGTAGCATAAGTTTTCCTTACAATTATATTATATTCGTTAATCTAATAAAAGTTTTTAAAAATATTTACTTTGTTTCATTACAGTAAAACCATATTTATTTTACTAAGGAAATTATTTTATACCTTTTGAATGTTCGAAATATATAATTGTACATATTTTGTTACCAATTTATAGGGACATGCATTATTTATAACCTAAATAATATATGATTAATTTAGCTGTTTTGGTTAATATATTATAATTTGAATGAAGGTAAGAATACTTTTTACACACTTATCATCAAAGGACTAATAGTAACTTCAGGGCCAAAATCTGATAAAATTCCATAAATTTTCAACATTTAATCATATAATTATATCCTAAATACGATTAAAAAAGGTCTGCTGGGTAGGTAACTGGAATTTATCAAAGTTATAACTTTAAAACTTATTTTATTCAAATATATTTATCTTACATAGTACGCACTAACGCACATGTATCGATGTTTTAAGCGAAGAAAGTTGGTTATTTGAATGGGAATTAGACAACTAAAGAATAATATTTTAGATGTTAAGTCGTTGAACTTATTTTAAAATTTATATTTTTAATAAATGATGATAAAATGTATATATTTAATTATTTATGATGAAATATGTATATTTAATGAATGGTAATAAAATGTATATATTTAAATGATTTATACCTAAAATGAATGATAGTAATATCGATATAATTTTATAGTTATTAATCATTCTTAATCATTTTAAATTGGATGTTTGATTTCAATAAATGTTTTTTTTTTTAATATTTATGTATTCAAATATGACGTCAATTTTAAAAACAATTTATCAGTACACCACAGTAGAAAATTTAATTTTCCTGTTAAATATAATATAAATATTATTTATTTAATAGAAATACGTTGAAAACTGTTTTACTGATTTAAATTGGCTTCTTATTCGGATTCAACTATGAAAACAACAAAAATAACTACATACGATGAAAAAAACTTATTTGATACTCGGGCTTTGATGCTCTTATTTGTGATGCAGCATAAATACGTAAATATACGCTTTTTATCAACAATATAGTTCACTTGGTTAAACTATGAACCAAAGAAATATTTTAAAGTTATTTTAGGCAATTTGTTTTATTATCTAAAACTTTTAAAAGCAAACAAATATCTAACCTATACTTATGAAACATCTGCAAAAGTGGATTTGAGGGAATAAATTTAGAAATGCATTTTCTGAGCTAGTCAATTTAAGGAAACGCTTCTGAATATTGCATGAAGGAATGCATTATCTTTTGTACTTTAGAAATGAATGTTTGATCATGTAAGCAGAATTTCTGAATTTCTATTTACTCAATTCCACCGAATATTGTTTTTAAAAATAAGTACTATGTGGCATAGAGGCGAACGAGAGAAAATATTAATCATTTTCTTTTCCTAAACATACTTAATATGAATGTTATTCAAATTGTTATTCAAGCGGTATTTCTAATGTAAACATACGACATGGTGTTTGATTTATATAGAATATTTTACGTTATAGAGACTGTATTTCAAAGTTAAGTTCTTGCATGAAAGTTTGTATGCATTTTAAAATACATCGAACGGTTACACTAAAATATGCTTTTAAAAATCTCTAAGAGAATTTTACACCTTTATTTAAAATTCCATGTGCTCTAATGAAAGACTTTTAAAATCAGTAAAGTGTTTTCAAAACTTGAATGGGATTGCACATTCTTACGCAATCTGTTTGGATGTACAAAGGAATCTGATCGAAACTCGAATAAGATATAATGTTACTTGTATGTGAATGGACACAAATTTAATTTGATATTCGTTTGTTATTTGTATTAATGTGAAGGAATATGTTCCATTATTCATGCAGTTATGGACATATGTAAATTGCAAATTTGCGTTTCATTCTAACAATGTACCATATTCGAAGTTTTCCTTACTTGAGCTATTACAAGTGTATATGTAAATCATTAAAATTTGGATAATAAAACGATAACGTTTATCCATTTTTAATTGGAAAATTCATTAATTATTTAGAAACCATTCAAATTCTATGCATCTATCTTTAATTTGGTTATAGGTTTTATATATTTACTTATTTAAAAAAAAATTTTTAATAAAACTGTAAAATTGACACCTATATTTATTATTTGTTTTATCAATAATGCTTAGAAAATCAGAAACATATTTTAATTACATATTAATGTATAAATTACGGTCAATTTTTTCAATTCGAAATATATTTTGAAGGGTATTTCATCAACTCCGGTATATAAATTTAAATGTATGGTAATTAGTAAACAGTAAAGCATTTGTTAAAGTATGTGTAATATTCAACTCGCTTTGCACAGATTAAAGTACCGTTAAATGATAATATGACGAATATGTACTTACCAGGGAGGATCTCCGAATTTCCTTTCGCTACAACGACAGTTTGCAGAAGAATTGTCAACGCTAGTTCAATTATAAAGTTTACAGAATTCATGATTGTAAAGACGTTTTTGATTTTTAACTTTGCAGATATCAAAAAAGTATCACAAGGTGATTAATTATACTTCCGCACGAACCGACGAAACATAACAACGGAGAAAAAGTTCGAAGTCTGGAAGATAGCGAAAACGAAGTTTATTTACTAAATTCCTCAGTCACTATGTAGAAGCCATCGTCATTATAAAATATTTTATCATATATTCAGGTAACGCACTAACGTAAACTTGCATAATACTTTAATTCGGAAATTCGTCCCTTCAAAAAGGTGGTAAAGTTGAATTCAAAAGTATCAATCATTCATCAGATTCATCATATTAATCATCGTCCTTGTATGAAGTCATTGGAAAAGGGTTTCATTGTATGAAAGGTCAAGGCGTTTTTAAGTTTTAGTTGAGTTTGCATTAGTAAAATGTTTCGTCTTCAGTTTTTGAATTATTCGAGAGAATTGTTCTTCCAGAAAATATTACCAGATTTATGAAAGACCATACATACAGTAGATTCCCTAAGCATGCCTTGCCGTCACTCTAACCAAATATATCAATCAAACTGACCGGACAACAAACATCCGCTTTTACAGCACATATCGACACAGAAAAGTTAAAATATCGCTCAAGGTCCAAACTCCTTCACTCACACATCGACCGAAGCACTGCTAAGTGAATGTCAACCGCATCGAATGGCCGACAACAGGACCCACATGATTGACACCAGACACACACCATACATGGTCCGATGCTGCAAAAATACCTGCCAACCGCGCCGGATCGGGAAAACCCGCGCACTTGACTATCCGGCAAGTGAAAGCCGGACTCTACCATACGCGGAGATGCTTTTAACATCCCGTATCCCTTCAGGCGAACGTAGCGCCCTCTGGTGACCGACCTGTCCGTACTTAGAAAACGGTTCGTGTATCATAAATAACCAGTTACTTCTCCTGGTCGAGTGTGCCCGAAAACCCCCTCTACAATACCCGAACTCTCTATCAATTTCATTCCTCTTCTTCCTGAGTGCGCCTCAGATGATTCTCGTTTGGGAGGGGGGTGGGTATTTATTTTTCACGACGTTCCCTCTATCCCGACTCAGGAGTTATGGAGCTCAGATTCCATATGTTGCCATGGGTTTTCCCCCTTCCCCTTGGGTGTCGTTTGATTAATTTATTTGCTGCGGGGTTTTCTAACATGGGAGAATTTTTACGTTTGCTTGTATAGTTAGTTTTGTACGATTGTTGCCGTGTGGGGATATAGTTAAATATATATTTATATGGATGGTTATGGGCAGAAGAAGAAGGTTAGGTTGTTAGATTTTGTCAGTTGGATTAACCTGGCAAAAATTGCAGTGTATTTATTACGATGTATTTTTACCCTCCTGGTGGTTGTCTCCATGAGCTATCTCATAATTAGAAAAACTGACCAGATGTCACTTGTAGAGGTAACTCATCATTAAAGGAAATCCGACCAAATCTTATACTGTCATCATAAAATAATGGGCAATACCTTATGACGAAACAGCAAAATTAGTCAGACTTGATGGACGAGTTAGTTCATCATTAGAGGAAACCTTGCCAAATCGTATATCCTCATCATAAAAAAAATCAGCCCTATCCTGATGACGAATTAGCAAAATTAGCCAGACTTGATGGACCAGTTAGTTCATCATTAGAGGAAATTCGACCAAATCTTATATCGTCATCATAAAAAAAATCGTCAATATCCTGATGACGAGTTAGCAAAATTAGTTAGACTTGATGGACGAGTTAGTTCATCATTAGAAAAAATCCGACCAAATCTTATATGCTCATCATAAAAAAAATCAGCAATATCCTGATGACTAATTAGCAAAATTAGTCAGACTTGATGGACGAGTTAGTTGATCATTAAAAGAAAACTGGTCAGATCTTGATAGCCAACTTATCTCATCCTTAGAAAAAAACTAAACGGATCTTGTTGTCGTCATCATGAAAAAATTGCCGATATCTTGATGACAAGATTTCTCGTTATTAGCAAATTTACTCAGAAATTGATGGACCAAATATGTTGTCTGTCAGGATTCCCTGTCTCTCTTTCCCCATAACGAAGCACATACACCCAACAGGGAGTTACGAACACAGGTAGGTTACAATAACAGCTGTTCGTTTTTGTTCTAATTGCTATTTGTTCTAGTGGATGGACATCGATGGATGACAGTCCATGGATTCTGGTGCGATTAGGAATATGAAATATTAGTGATATTACTGTAAAAGAACATGAATAAGAATATAATTGTTTTACAATTCGAAGGAGTCAGACGTGTTTTACACTGGGCGGTGCGGCGTGTATTTTGAAACTTTATATTTTATCGTAAATAAATGTCCATGTCCAATTTCGGTGTGCATTGTCCCTATGTTTTTGGTTACTACAGGTTGTCCTAAAAGCTCCCGTACTGACGATTGATTCGTGAATTTACTATACAAAAACAACAAACTTTAAAACAATTATTTTTATACCAATGGTGAAAAGCACTTTTAACCTAACGTAGGAAAAAAATTAGAACTAACATTTATAGTAAATGTTCAAAAATGTCTCCTTTTTCTTGGAGGCAAAGTTGAAGTCGTTTGCGCAAATTTTTAGAAACGCGTTTAAAGATGCCTGGATTGACTTCTTGTATCCTTTGAGTATTAGCAATTTTCAGATTATCTATTGTTTGGGGATTATCTTCATTAACTTTGTTCTTTAAATATCCCCACGGAAAAAAGTTAGTGATGCGCAGATCAGGGAACGAGGTGGCCAAAAGTTTCTTGCGATGAGAAAATCTTGAAGCATGCTTATGGTTTCATAACTTGTATGACAGGTTGCAACGTCTTGTTGGAACCTAGAGTCTCGTTCATTCACTTCTAATAATGCAACAAATTGTTGAATACGTTGATATAGCGTATTTTTACTCGGTATTGCATTATTTGGATATTTATGTCCTAAAATTGTTTACATCTTTCAAATGATTTACATTCAAAATAAGCATCAAAGACCGCAATTCTCTGAATGCGTGATAAAATCACCTTGCAATGAAGAACTAAATGACGTGGAACTTTATTATTGCAGAACATGAGTGCCAAAGAAAATCAAACGATAAAAATTAAAAAGTCGATAAAACTATACGCAGATGAGATAAAATTCAATAATTAAAAAAAACACGGGCAATAATTTTTTTATAGTAGGAGTACGGGAACTCTTAGGACACCCTGTACTACACACTGCCATTGTCACTCTGACATTGTCATTAGCAAATTTGGCCAGATCTTGATGAACGAGATATCTCATCGAAACCAATTGAAAATTTACATTCTACTATTTGGAATTTCCATATATTGCAATTAAACCACTTAACTATCAGTAAATTTCCGAATACTGCAGTATTCATTTAATGTCACAAAGCTTATAATGACTAAATAACCTCATCTATTGTTTCGAGGCACACTAGCAAAAAATTCCATTGCTCAAGAAAGTGTCAAATCTGGATAGAAATTATGCAGAGAAGACGACTAATGGTTCTCAAAAAGTAATTATGCTTGTGAATCCCTAAGAGGGTTACACTGAATAATAAATTAATTTAGTATAGTATTCTTATAACCTACATCTTATTCAAATTATTCTTATAAAAAATGCGATGGTCAGGCAAATTCATCTTCCAATTCATTCTGCACAAACTGGTTTAGCTCTGATTCCACGTACTGTCACAGATAGTTGCCTTACATTCTATTCTTAGTATACTATTCTTATAACCTACATCTTATTCAAATTATTCTTATAAAAAATGCGATGGTCAGGCAAATTCATCTTCCAATTCATTCTGCACAAACTGGTTTAGCTCTGACTCCACGTACTGTCACAGATAGTTGCCTTACACTAAGGTATCATTTGATACCCCTAAGGTATCATTTGTTAGAATTATATTTTCTGTAAAACTTTTAAAATTGTTATTATTATTTTTTTTTTGAGAAAATTATATTAACTACACTGAAACTTGAAAGATGGTTATAGCCAATGCAGATTCCAATGCATTTTTCAGAGTATTATTCCAAACTGTAAGTTTTACTGTTGGGATATAACTATGAACACGACTTTTATTTCACTTATTTAGAGCTAATTCACAGTTTAGTAACCTGTCAAAAGTTAGCCTAATTACGCGCAATTGATTTATTATCTTACTCTTACAAAATTTTATAATAATTTATCATCAATTGGTAAAAAATACAGAAAATGCATGTATTGATTCAAAATAGTGTTGTCATATGCACGTTGTGTTCATATTCAAATTTATTCATTCTTCAAAAACCGTGGATTTATATTAATTGAACACAATATGGCAACCTTGGGATTTTCAACTACGCTTCCTAAAAGTTACAGTATAATTATTTTATTTATTTGGAGAGTTTTTAGCATAGAAAAGTTACGTGTTCTTGAACTTCTTAATAATCAATTACAATAATTAATATGTAAGTAACTGTATTAAAAGAAAACTCGTGATTTTTTTATATATCTCTATCTTTCATTATTCAACGCTTACGTAATACTACTCGAATAAAAGAGCACCTGGAATACTGTCATAAAACAAAAGATATCAATTAATTAGACAAAATTTATTGCACTGTTTTAAGTAATGTCATCCGACTTCACTGCAATTCTTAAAACTTTTTTTCTAGCCTCAAAATATGTCTTAAAGTCGTTTTAGTAAAAACCCCTTCAAGTTTCGTATCGAATTTTTTTATTACATCAGAGGACTCAAAACGATAACAACGAAGAAGGTGTTTCCCCCGTGGAAATAATATTATGTTATATCTATATATCTTCAGATGTCACCATTGCCAATCCAACGCTAAAAAGAAAATTATCTTGGCTAGATAAACAGGAAGTGGACCGAGATGAAAAATTTATTTGATTTCAAACAATTAAAAACACATCAAACAAATTTAGATATTATTTTTTTAAACAACTATACACATAAAGAGAAATTGACAAAAGGTACATGCCGAAAATCTGTCAAAAATCAACGTTAAAGCTAATAACATAACACAATGACTAGTTATTTTCTTACAGTACGTCTACCTAATATGAACATGAGGATCAAATTTCACCATTTGCAGTGTAGTAATTCCTGCTCAACCCTCCAAGTGTTTCGACAAGGTACCTCGTCTATCAATAACGGACCAATTTTGCAAGTGACGAGAAATCTCGTCATCACAAGAATTTGTATTAATCTGTCGATATATAGATGGTGGTCAATTTTCTTCTCATAACGATGTATCTCGTCCATAAAGATCTGGTCAAATTTGCTAATGACGAGAAATATCGTTATAATGCGTTATTTCCGATGTTTTTTACTATGACGAGATCACGATCTGGTCCGTGGTATTTTAATGACGAGATATATCGTCCATCAAGATATGAAAAACTTAATTATTAACCTTTACGCAGTGGCATGTAGATAAATGTAACCATTAAAATTTTGTTCACACCACAACGGCATGATATTGATCTATGTACGGTGATATTAATTTAAAACTCGCAATTCACGTGATAAAGCAATTACGATTGAGGCTATCACAGTACGAGTGACCTAATTCACCAACATACTCAACTGAAAAGCCATTCCCTTGCTTCCATATTTTATATATAGATAGAAAATTATTGCCACTTAAACTTCATTTACACCAGTGGCTTGATATAGATCTGTGTACTGAGGATTCTATCCCCTTTATAAGTGACCGTTGGCATCGATCACATTTTACGTGCTGTCAGCGACTGACCTTCAAAAGGATCCCTCCTTTTGTTCGGTTACCTACCCTGTCGACCGTATAGTGTGAACTCTTTTGGGAAAATACAGAAGGTTGCTCTGGTGTGAAATATATACGCCACACCACATAATACCATAAAAGGAAAGCGTCGGTCGCAAATGCCATTCAACGTTCTGTCGTTCAAGTTAGATAATTAGGTTAGGGGGGTCGGACGAGCAGGTGAAAGATCCGTTCCTGGAGACGATTGAAAAAATATAAGCGTCGCAGCGTAAAGGTTAATGAGATATCTCAATGAGATAACCATTAGATAAAACTTTCCAGATTTATACTAATACCACGTACTGAAGAGTTGAAATAAACAGTCAGCAACCACATTAAAATTTACCGAAGTAATTGAGTAGTTTATATTTTTTTAATCTACTGACAAACGCATCTTCATTGTGCATCCTACATCTGTAAACATCAAGAAAGAAACAGCAGGAATGGAAATTATGTCCCTCTCTAGTACTATAAAAGTTGTGTGGGATATTGCATACATTTCACACACATTATTTATAAGACACCGTGATCTAATTAAAGTCTTCAGTAACACTCTGGAAGTGCTTTAATTTTGTGCTTTAATTTATAAACGTATATCGAAGTACTTTGTAGTGGTGAAGAAATCCTATTCGAGGTATAAATAACTGCGTTAAAGTTGGAACAGTTCCAAAGGGAATGTAAAATTACAAAACAGTAATGATTAACATTATAATTTTCTTAAAAAGCTTCCAATTATAATGTGACAAATTAATCACACTAGTGTGAGTATAAACTTAAAGAGTTAGTTAAAACAAAGCGGTTACTATTTACAATCTATAGCGAAAATTTGAATATTGCTTGAAAGGGAAATATTGAAGCAAGTCAATACTGTGTGCCAGGACAATCGAGTGCATAGATTCCTTTAAATAATTTATTTTTTAACACATCGTTGTTTGAGATTATTTATTTGGAGAATGAATGGTGGAGGTTGGAGGATGTTATGGATGACTCTAGTTCATGTAAAATCAGATAAATACTGAATAGTTTTGACAGAAAATACGTGCTCTAAAAGAATTTGTAGCAGTGTTTTTATTTTCGTACGATCTTTAGGTTTTCTTTATAAAAAAAAGGAATTTTATCCCTGTTGTTTTATCTCAACCCAACGTTCTAAGAACTTTATTCGTAACACTGCTACTTCATTTATTTTATTTACTATATATGATTGTGTCTCAATGTATTTAACTTCATTCTATTTAACATTTTTTTAAATATATTGATTTTAATTATATTTATATGTCTTACTAAATGTATTTGATTTCATTCTATTGATCATACTAAATTGTATGTTTATTAGTTCTCCCAAACATTTATTTAATATAGTCATAAGTCTGATTTAGTTAATTAGATCCACTTTTTTGATTACTTTTATTAATATCACTGTAATTTTGAATGTTTATTTATTTTCATATTTAAATAATAATCAGAATTTTAAACACGGACAATTAAGTGATTGATCATAAAAAATGTATCTGGTATATCTTTCTTATATGGTGAATTGTTTTCAATTTCATTCCTCGTACAGAATGATACTGTCAATTCTTTGCTTCTAGTTTCAACTGTGTCTGATTTTTCCCCTTTCTCAATAATTGCTAATTTCTATAATTATACGGATTTTTCAATGTTAAAAGATAATGTGTAATAAAATAGTTTTGAATATATATATATATATATATATATATATATATATATATATATATATATATATATATATATATATATATATATATATATATATATATATATATATATATATATATATATATATATATATATATATATATACATATATATATATATATATTCGCAAATTTTTTCCTATCAATAAAACAGTTTTTTTAGGAAATACGATTTGTGTATGTTCTAGGTGAAATGTCACTGTAAAATTCGCTGTGTTGTGGTAGATAGGTTTGTACAATTTTATTTTAAATCCAAACTTACATTCGTCATCTAATTTGCAAACAGAAAAAGACTACTGCAATATTAATGTTTGAAATAGAGTTTTATGATTAAAAAAACTAGTTACGGCGGTCATAGTTGTATAAACTAGTGTTGTATCCAAAAAAAAATTTAGACTTTTTAAAAATAATATTTAAATTATCGTGCATAGAAGTTTTAAACCATGGTTTGTCTTGTATGATATATCCTGCTCTAATCCTCAAATAGAAATTACCAGAAATTTTACCGTGATAACAGGATGATCTAAGTAGCTGACTATTATACTCTTTTGCATCTGAAAAACTAGATTCAACCTCCTTAGATATTTACGACAGTTCTCACGGATTTATTTAAAAGGGTATGTGGTACTTTTTTCACACGTATTTTCGTGTCACACATACGTGATCTCATACAGAATGAAGTTCTCAAGCTTTGCACAAGTGGGCTTTAGTGCCAGACAATTGCTGTCTCTACCCTTAAACTTGTGGAATTTTAGAAAGTAAACTGGCCCAAATCTGTAACAATCACAATAAAAGGTGTCCTTCACGTCTTTTAGTACCAATTTATTTATATTTGAATAAATGACTCGACAAATTTAATTTTATTAGATGAACAATTAACTGGGTACATAATTATTTGTTCTTATTTCAAAAGGAGTTAAGTTTAAGAGATATCCTAATAAACAGTATTGTGTTCCAATCTGAAGTCCACCATACACAGCGTTAATTAACTATATGTGTTTTTAAAAATCACTGCATTCGGTTTATTTGTAGATTATTCATAAAAGGATCAGCTTTTAACTAAAAGAGAGTTGTTCACTCGCTTATAGTCAGGGCAGTTCCGAGTAGAGCAGTATTGTGTTAGCTCTACAAGCAACATTGTAAAATAACTACATCTGTTGGTTGAACGAATCCTATAAAATATTATGCTGGTCACGTAGATCTAAACAAATTATTTATAAGTAAAATGGTTATAAAAGACGTGAAGGACACCTTTTATTGCCATTGTTACATATTTGGCCAAATTTCCATTCTAATATTCCATTATTAAATATTTTTCTGCTTGTGACACTTTTATAGTCACGTAATTGCAACTATCCGAGATTTCCGAGTAGTATTGGTTTGATCCCACAATATATATGGCTAAATAATTACATCTAAGTAGTGAAATAATTCTGGAAAAGGTTGCATATTGAACAAGAAGGTCAAAACTAAGTGGAAGTAAGACTGAATGTTCATAGTAAATAAATGCTAGAGGAATGAAATATTTAGTTTTAATAAATATTTTCTAGATGACATCTTTTTATTCATCTAATTATTAACTATATACGTTTTATTAATGTTGTATTATTTTGTTCAAATTATTATTTTCCAATCCAAAATTTGTAAGTACTATAAATTAAAGTCACGGAAAAATATCCTGAGCCACCTCCTTTATATCACGCACTATCGATACTATTGCAAATTCAAAGGTATCATTCAAAAAGGAATAACATCCTCTACAAATTCAAATAAAAAAGGTTGCTCAATATATCCCATTTTGCACAAACAACTAAATTTGTAATGGAAACATCATATTTTGATGCCATAATAAGATTCTGCATCGTTAAATTAGTCTAAATATGCAATTTTATGACAACTCCCTTTATATCCCGATATATTCGATCCTAAAATTCACATGTCAATTTCAGGGATAAACTCGAAATGGAAAGTTGCTATTCATAGATCGAGATTAAGTGTAGTCATAGCTACCTGAATTTCAAATGTGAACACTATTTCAAACGTATTTTTCAGTGATCCAAGAATTATTATACTTGTAACGCAAGTGCAAGCGATTTGGGAATTACATTATTGTATGTACTCTGCAAGTGAAAACGACCAGGGAGTTATTATCTCAGGTTTGTACAATCAATTTTAAAATTTGCCTCCTAGAATTGGAATTATGAAGAAATATTCATGTATCTGGAAAACGAATTATCAGAATGAACTGGAATTTTGCCTAGTCATACTAAAAGTCCTTCTTAATCGATTACGATCAAAATCTATACAAGTTCCAATTTATACTTTTTCAAACATTAATTTAAAAATTATTATTGCATACTAAAACTATTTTTAAATAAAATTTAAAGTTCGAAATATTTAGGTTGTTTAACAGTCACATGGTACAAAATACCAGCGCTATAGAAATATTATTTAGGAAGATATCCATAAAAGTGTAAGAAACTGATTTAACATCAGGAGCTCTAATTTTTCTTTTCTCATAAATGTGAATCCGTAAAATATAATCACAACAAAATTGGTCTCTGAAGTTGAATTTTAATATAGATGGCGCTCAATTTAATATGAAGACAGCTCATTATGCACATTTTATGAATTTAACGTTATAGAAGGGGGAGGGGTCTTTAGTTCCTGTCAAATAAAATCTTTGAATTTGCTCTACAGTTAAAATTTTTGCAATGAACTAAGTGGTCCTTTATTTTTTTTTTTCAGTGACTATATTCTCAGTCTAAAATTTTTTATTGATGATCAATACCAAGTGAGTATTATGCCAAATTTGATTTTAGGCTTTATATTTCTTTCAAGTAACGTGTTTAATTTTACTCAGTTTTACACTGTTGTACTATTTCTCATTACTTCTATTTAGTTTTAGCATGTCACACTATTTCCGTTTTTGTAATTTACGTTATTAAAATATGTGATCTATTCTTCTAAAATAAATTGACGTTTACTGGGGAAATATATTGATTTGCCTATGCACTGCTAGTTCATAGATGATATAAATTCTCAGAATTTCTTGGATCATACTGTTATAAAAAATTTTGCATTTTCTAAAACAGTATGGATAGTTTTTGTGATTTTTATAAAAGGAAATTCGTTGTAAATAAAAATTATTTTGCTATATGTGTCATGTGCCTTATGAAATACACTTTGATAAGTTTAAACAGTGTTGTTTGTCGTAATTATTGTATACCTAAAAGTACCAATCAGTTCTGATGGACGAAAGAAATCCGACTTGTATATAATTGCAATATTTTATCTATTTAAATAAGAATGAAGTGCTTGTATATTGAATACTGTCTCCCCATTTCAAGTAATTCATCTATTGTTGAGTCATTCGAAGACAAAATCAATGGCTTACACGTTTGTTGCATATATCTGTGACAGCACTACCTCCAAACGGTTGGATATATCATCATAAAACTTTGCATACTGTGAGCACTATCTTTCATTTAGTTACTGAACATAATTTCATCAGTCTTTCTGCCCGTCTTTCTATTTTAAGTGTGTTTTCTTTTTACGTTGTTGTTAAATTAAATGCAATGATATACATTTCGTAAAACGCATTTTAGTTTAACGAATGCTTATTTAAATATACTTTGCTTGTATTTTAAGGGAAGTTTCATGCTAAACCATCTGATTAAATATATTTATATCAACCATAATTTGGTAGTGTGAGAGAAGATGAAACGTATATCACGATGACTCTGATTTTTTTTGTTGTTGCAAAACGGCAAAAAAATCATTTTTTCTACAAATTAATATTTTGTAGTTAAAATTCTTCTACCTTACATGTTATTTATTTTTAAGTATGAATAAAATTCCAATGTTTAAGAAATATTTTTACGGAGTTAAAATTCTACTACTTTACTTGTTATTTATTTTTAGTATCAATAAAATTCCAATATTTAAAAATTATTTTTACGGAGTTAAAATTCTACTACTTAACTTGTTATTTATTTTTTAAGTATCAATAAAATTAAAATATTTGGGACAAATGATATAAACCTTATAAAATATTACCTGCACTAGAGATATACTTAGATTAGATACACTAGAGATATACTAGAAATATGAATAAATTGATAATTTTATGTCCAATATTGCTATAGACGTCTGTTTATTTTCTAGATGGTATGTGTACATTTTTATTTACTTTTCTCAGATGACTTTAATTTAACAGACGTGACGTAATAATCATTTTTAATGAAAATATTAGCGAAAAATGGGAACTAGGACATTTGGAATATTAAAATTTATTTGTTGCAGTGACAGAGGGTCAAGGTTCCTGTCTCTCGAACTGAAGTTATATTTAAGCAACTTGTATCTGTTAAAAGTTTCTTTTAAGTAGTTATTTTCTTTTTTTAAAAGAATCTGTCAAATCTACCTACCTTCTTTTGAAAAATAGAAGTTGGTTACCTTTACTTCTTAAAAATTACAAAAATGTCAAAACGGATAAAAAAAATTATTTTCCTGACACGTAAAAGATGTTGGAATTTTTCTAAGACAGCGAAAATTGATTATTGTGGCCCCCCACTTTGCCAATTTACTCTTACAAAGTTCAACGCAAGTAAGGTTGGGTAATTCTATTAGTTTGTTGATAAAACACATGTTCACATGCATACTGAATATAATATTACATATAATTAACCAGTTATTTGTACTTGTATGGCCTAGTTAAAGAGGAACCTATGCGTTATTTTCTAACGCATAGGTTCTAATTTGGTTCATTTGACCTTAAAACACTAGAAAATAAATGTTTACCTTATTTGAAGCACTGCAATCCATGCCGACATGCATGGACACATGTTCGTACATGTTGCGTCGCAGGTGCCGCGCGTGCGCTGTGCTTGCTCTGTCAGTTAAGGCGGGTTTTCCTAGCAGACTGGTTCCAGAGCAGTCAAATACGTCATGCGCACGTACTGCCACCAGAATTTAGTTCAAATAACCGATCACGTGACTGACTGTTAGAGTTGTTGTGCTTCTTAGGAAAACATAAACACGCAGCGTTACTATAAGTTGTCAATTCCTGTTGGAGCGGTAATTGGTAATTTGTAATTTATTTCGTACAAGAGTAATACAAAGGGCTATCGACGACTGTCAGGGTTCAATCCTTTAAGGGAAAAATCCGAGGGCAGCACCTCGTAATTTTGATCCAAGGTCAAAGGACGAAGCAACACCTGAGCTGGCATCCCCACTCTCCAAACTTCCACACCAACCCAACGTGAGTTCTTTCAAGCACTGCAGATTTAAGGTGCACCAGCCGCCTCTACACCATACGCTTACAAACATCCATGCCCGGAACCGGATTCGAACCTAACTAACTAACTAACACCAGTACACACTCCCGTGCCTAGTGTCGTGAGACACTGTACCAGTTTAAATAAGTGTGGCTGGATGAGTAGAGCATGCCACCAAGGTGACATGTCTACCCAGAATGTTAGAGCTGATTACATTACATTTATACATCCTTACATATATACAGTATATACATTAAATCATTATACTAGGTTACATTATAAATATATATCTACATCATGCAAGGTGAGAAATAAGTTCGTTTTTCTTAGTCTCTTAGGATAATCAAGTCCTGATGATTTTCAATGAATCTCACCATGTTAATAATTTTAACCCTCGAGCCCTTGTTGCATGCAATGTTCCTGAGCCATGTAATTTTAAGGTGATCGGCAGGTGTTCTCATATGCCTTTAGGCTGTAAGGGGGCAAACTGTGATGTAATATAGAGATGTGCCAATTTCACCACAGGAGCAGTTTTCGGACTGGATTTTCTTAAACCTCGTTAGGTAGGATGGGAATGGGCCGTGCCCTGTGAAGAAAAGTGTCTCTTCCCTGGTCCAACTTGATGATTTTAGTGAAACTTTTGGTAACACATCGTGCACCGTACTGTCTGTTTCCCCTTCGTCCCATTCATTATGCCACGTATCTAGCAGCCAGCTAGTGGTTTCCTTTCTGTAATGGCTTTTGGGACATGTCACCCCTTCATCTACGCATTCCCGGATTCGAACCAGGAACCTTCCGATCTAGAGGCTAACACCTTAACCACTTTACCGGTAGAAGAATTCGAAACGTTGGATTTAAATCTGTTCCCTCGGCGCTTCTACCTTGACTCTTGAAACACAGTGCTTTACACTCGGCTTGTCGGGTAATTAACGCGCATTGTTTTATGTTTCGAAGATGTCAATGGAACTGAGAAACAGTAAAAAAAAAGCATTTTTTTGTTGGTGAGGTGAGTCATTGAGAAAGGTTACAGCGAAATCCATAAAATCCGATTTTCAAAATAACGCGTCCGTAGTAGTTACCGTTCATTACGATGGAAAATTGTTACCAGGCCTGTATGTGAGAAGTTCTAAAGAAGAACGCCTGCCGATCCTTATTTCATTTGGAGAGAAGGAGAAACTTCTTGCAGTACCAAAACAGAACAGCTCTTCCGGCAAAGATGAAGCTAAAGCAGTTTAAACGCACTTAAAAAATGGAACCTCAATGATAAAGTACAATAATGTGCTGTGATACGACAGCATCTAATCTAATACAGACCCCTTGAATTGAGCTTGTGAGCTTGTGAGCTTTTAGAACAAAATCTAGAAAGGGAATTGTTACTCTTTGCTTACCGTCATCATGTTTATGAACTGGTTCTGAAAAGTGTATTTGAATCAAAGATCCACCAAGTCGCAAACAGTCACGATATTCCACTAATCAAAAAGTTCCGAGACAACTGTAAAAACATTAATCCTAATGCTATAGAAACATGCACAGTTTTTGCCAAACAGAATCTTTTTGACGTCACCATTAACGGATTGTTGACGTTTTTTAACCATGAACTGCAAAAATCCATTATACGTGACGATTATTGGGAACTGATCGAACTATCTGATCTTTTCTTGAGAGGAGATAACGAGAGTAAAAATAAAATCAGACCTCCTTTCGCAATGCATCCAGCACGATGGATGGCAAAAGCTATTTACTCTTTGAAAATATATTTGCTGCAGTCTCAGTTCATAATGAGCGTTTAGGACAAACGAGCGTTGCATGATGTTTGTTTATTCATTGTGGCAGTTTATCACTAGAACAGCCGGATTTTAGACTTACCTAAAACCGCCATTGGGGGTTAACTTGACCCTCATAAGAAATGTAAGCCATATCAAAGTAAATTTGTTTTAATTGATAAAGGATGTTAAAATGACTATATATAAGAGTTTTTATAGTTTTTTTTTAGTTTTTAGAGGTAATTCTTTTTTCTTGTTTAAAAAGTTATTATTTTGAAATTACAAATTATCATACATGTTTCAAAGTTCAATAGACTTTAGCGAATATATATATATATATATATCTTACCATTGGTACCTGAACCAACGGCTCCAGGAGGGCAAGGGCTTTATGTTTACTCAATCCTCTCGACATTGTTTATATGGAAAAATGCTTACACACTTGTCGAAATAAAAAAAAACGAGAACACAGCTGTGGAAAGTGGTCGAATTACGTTCTCCATTGCAGCTGTAGAAGGACTGGTTTCCCTCCAAAATTTATGTAGCAGACCAGCGCTGTTAGGATGGGAGCGCATTTCAGAAAACAGTCAGAGTGCTTAGAGCAAACCCGCTAGTTGTCGCGATAGTCATTGTAATAAGAGATTGCAATTCCCCCATGCGCATAAAACAAAAAAGAGGCATCGAGGATTCGAAAACAGACATTCACTAGAAAATTGGCCATTTTTCTTATGAGGGTCAAAATGACCCCCTGTTTAAGTATTTCTTAGGTTATAGAAATATGAAAATTTGTCACATTATAATTGGAAGCTTTTTAAGAAAATTAAAAAATTATATGAGCTTCTTAGTTCAACTATATGGTCAAATTAAAGCATGGTAAATTGAGAAAAGATTCAAAATGACCCCAATGACGCTTATAGTGTTAAGTGATGCCCTGACATGGATAGAGTTTGGCGGTGAAGGCGCCGTATCAAGATTTGCGTTTTTTAAATACGTTAAATGAGTATGAAACAGTTGACAAATTGTTTTCCACAGCGGCCCAGAGCAAGTTCAGTCAACACCAGTGGTATTCCTCAGAGTAAATAGCCGTATTATCACTCTTTGATGCTATTGTTTATAAACAAACCAAGGCGAATATTGTATCGAACTTACTAAGAGAAAGTTAATATGATTTTGTGAAGACATATGTTTCATCGAAGGAAGAGATGTCTGTATCTTTATATGATGAGTTTTGTTTGATCTATTATTTTAAATTCTGTTAATTTTCTTGTGATATCAATTTTTCTTATTGGTTTAGGGAAATCATTGAGTGATTTCGTATCCATCAAGAGCAAACATTTGTTTTCGCGATTAAAAGTTGACAGCAGCTTCCTCCAAGAAAACGTACCTTCGTGTGAAAAAAATGCAGCCTTTGTGGAAGTTAAAATTAAGAATTTTAGCTTAAAAGCAGTAAACACAGCTGAAAGAGCTGTTAAGCTAATGCAAGCCTTCCATGTTTTAATTACAACAGAAGACGAACAGATACAATTCTTATTAGGCTGTGTGCAAGAACATAAAAAGATGTATCCTGATTGTATAAAAGAGACTTTAAAATGAAGGAATCCTGAATAATTATGTGTAACTTTATTTTTTAATAACTAAAGGCATTGTTTAAATTTGTCTTTTAATCAATATTTACCTCAGATATACATAGTTGCGATGACCTAGCTCCATATTAAGATCTGTTCAAAAACGTCTATTTCCATAAATTTTGGGGCCCTGTCGGCACTGGTTAACATTAACGCAGGAAGTTAAAATTTTATAGTTAAGTAAGGCTTAGCACGTCTAGAAAGAATTGTTTGCGTTTTGATAACTGCAAAAAGAAAATTAGAAAACTTTCGCCTATATACGGGACACGCTAATATGAACAATCAAGCGAAGTGTTGTTTTGTATCTGTTTAGCTACAGAAAATAAGAACAAATAGTAAAAATAAGTATGTCAAACGATTTGGAATAAGCATAAGTAATCAAAATGCGATCAATTTGTGAAATATCACGATTTTTAAAGAAATGTTCTATTATCTCGCCAATAAGAAGAATAAAGAGAATAGAAACGTATAGCAAAAACAAGAAGAACTGGAGAATCCAAAAAAAAAAATCCATGATATGTGCCGAGCGTAAACGGGTGTTGCGGCAGCGGCTTAACGATGGTGCGCGGTTGGTTTCCAAGTTGGTGATTGAATCGAGCAATCCAACTATACAAGATGTTTTCCGGCAAAGTATGACGCTAGTACAGGACACACTAGTTCCGGGATTTTTTTTTTGTCTGAGACATTTCAATGTTAATATGTGTCTATTTAAATTCAATTTTTGGCTAATTCTGGTTTTTTTTTCTCAATATTATTTAAAGATTCTACTCGACAAAGAAGAATACAAAAAAATCGTACTGTATTATTTAATACCAACCTCCTTAACGTCAATTCATATTTTATTAATAAAATTCATTTCGGGAAAATTAAACTACTCGAGTTCAAAATTTCATTTTAAATTCACTTTATTTTTCTCCATTTATTTATTAGTTAAAATACAACATAGGAAATTCTAACTATGTACTTTTAAATTTAATTAACTATGACAGCTGAATTTAGACGAGCTAAATCTTGGAAAATTAACCCATTGATGCCTGACATTTTTTTTTCCCGAATATCTTTTGTATACTGTAAGTAAATATCGTGAGATCAACTGGAAAAATATTTTTAAAAATCCAAACTAAAAATTTAGATTTTTACTGACAAAAATTCAATTTTCCCTAAAAAGGGACGCTAGGAACCATAGGGTACATAGTTTTCCACATGAAATATTTGTTAGTAATAATATATATTTTTATAATTTTTTTTTGAAAGTCGTCTTTTGTCTAATAAAGCATATAAAGACATTAAAAATGATAGTAAATATGGCAGTTTTTTTTCTATTATTCGGTATGAAATTCTACATAGCAAGCGTCATGCAAACTCACCATGCACTTCATTCATTTACAATAAACTTTTTTTCCGCAACTGGCGCATCTCGCCTGAATTTTACTGACTATTACATAATGCTTTTCCCCGTCATATCTAATGACATTTGATATTCTGGATTTTAAGGTCTCTAGTTTCTCTAAAGGTCTTCCCGGTTGTAACTTCCTTTCTGTGGTATATTTCTTGAAATAGGCCAAATATTACTCATAAGAATTTGAGGAAGTGCAAGGGTTTGTGTTTAATGTTTTACAAAGACGGTATAACTGCCACGCATTTTGCATAGCAGCCTCTAATACAAATAGGACGATTACACCATCATTTCTTACTCTATATAGAACAATAGTAACTTGCAATGCTCTGATCCATGCTGTCAGTAACCCCATGCACTAATTATATTTATGATTTAAATTCGGTCGATCAATTTCCATTTTTTCCCTTTGTGTTTTACCACTGTTTAGCTCTTACCAATGGGTCAACACCATGCACATTTGAAGCTATGGTTACATCATTTTTGTAGTTCCACATAACTATGATTGCGTTGTCTTGCTAATCATCGCGTACTTGTACTCAAAGGTACCTCTGGTATGTTTTTTAAAAGATGAAACGTCGCTTATTGGAGCATTTTTCTGTGCGATAGAGACACACTGTTGCAGTCACATTAAATCCTTTATTGGACAAAATAATAAATTAGTGCAGAAGGGAATAAATTGTCACAGTATAAATAAATGTTGGAATGTTTAGGTAGTTATGAAGTGAGACCCACGGCAGTAGAACCTCCCATACTTAATTTTTTAACAATATTTACAGTTTCTGCCCCATGTTTGTAGTTGTGACGGACAAAGTACGGCAACATGCTTTCATTTATCGATAGTTGCTGCTCCTGGGATTTAAAGAACATGGATGTACTGCATTATTTGTTCAAATCGATTTCTGCACAGTACAGAACTTATTGCAGTAATGTTAACATCAATTTCAGCAGTCCAGTAAAGACGTCTACGAGGCAAAATAGCATACCCACTGGTTAAAAGAATTCTAAAGAACAAACGCAATTCCAAAATTTCGTTAACTTACTGAATTCTACAGTCATTTATGTATTTCATTTCTTTAAAAATCCAAAGAAAAACAAAAGTTAAGTTTTGCAAAAGCGCTCTAATGGTTGTTCACAACAAAATATTTAATCCCGGCAAGAAACGCCAGGATCTTCTTCATGTTTGAACATGGCAAATATACGTGCCCTCCTGTGCCTAGCGACCCTCTTTAGAGACGTTTCTAAAATGCTAAAAACATCATCAAAATTTAAAAACGTATACAATTCCAAAATAAATCCAAGTAAACTAAAGAATTGCATTTAGTACCACATTTATCAAATACAGATCAATTTATTCATAAATGATTGGAAAATCTAATGATTTGATTCGAAATTGCAAAAGTTGCGATTTGCGTGGAAGATGAAGATAGGAAGCCCACATCACCAACTTTACTATCATCAAATGCTGTCATCTACTGAATATAATGGAAACAAATGCTTAGAAATACATGAACATTTTTAATTTGAAAGCTGCATTTATGTGAAAGTGAGGTTCTTTTTGTGAAGCGTCCCTAAAAAGGGACGCCAGGCATCAATTGTTTATGAAACATGAATTACGATTTCTTAAATCTTGACAAAACTAATTACCAGGAAACTAAATTGCACTTTGGGGAAACTGTAAAGTATATCCATAAAACAAATGCGTTTATCATTTTGACTTAAAAGTCCAAAAGTTTATCATTCAAGTAGATTTGTGAATTAATTAAAATTATGACATTTTGAAATCTCCTATGCCTTTTCTTACATAATAGTGAATAGTTACATGTAGCACATCAAATTCGTTCTAAAACTATTAAATTGTATAATACGAACGAATTTATTTCAAGTAATGTAATTCAAGTATCTAAGAATATATAACAGTAAACACACTTAAAATATTATTGTTAAAATATTTATTAAATTAAGTTCGTGATTGAATTCGAATGCTTCGAACTCACTTAGATTAGAATGCATACTCTTAATATAATATTGTTTACCGATATTCGTCGAAAGATATCTCTTTAACTTTAATTAATTCTTCGATTTTCTGATAATTACTTCACTCAAAATTAAGAACCCACGCATATTGAAATTCCGCTTAATGTCGCTAAATAAGTTTCGACGAACTATCACTAATTAAAGCATAATGATAGTTAAGCTAAACTATTTGCATGTATTTTTCTATTCTGAAGAATGTGATTGGAAATGATTTTACGAGTACCCTTTTAAAAATTCTAAGAGACACGAATTATTTGCACAGTCCCGTTATGAAGCAACTTATTTTGTCTAAATTATATGCGACCTATCACAAATTACGAAATAATTCTGTATGGGGTAATAGTATACATTTTACTTGAATATTATAAAGCTTAAAAAAGAGTTATATATTGGAAGGTTATGTACTCATATTATATGTGTCTGATGTCTGATAATTAAAAATAAAATTACGTTTGAGCATTTCTCAACAAATCTGTACTCTGAATCTTAAATTGAGCTTATTTTTAGCCTGGTTGGAAGAGTAAAGGATTATAAATTGAAGGGTTGCTAGTTTCAAACTAACTCGGTACAACAAATTACCATAATGAAGCCAGGATTATGTACCTTAAATCTGTCGAGGCCTAAGTATCCAAACGTTATCGTGGTGTAGAAGTTTGGAGAGTGGGGTTCCGGTTCAGGTATTGTTTTTGTTCTAGCACCGTGATTCCAAATGATGACTAGTTTTCCTTGGGATCTTTTCGTTAGCGAATGATCCCGAATCGTCGGCAATAGATCGTTGTGTTGCTCTAATGGGACGCTAGTTAACTACCTACATTCCTACCTATCTGAGCGGATCATAATTTTCGAGTGATATTATGACACTAATACACTATTACTCTATATACTACAGTATTATTGCAATATTTTATCCTACACATAATAAATAAATAGTCAAACTTGTTGCTTGAAAGAATCCTTAGTTGGATTACAAAAAAATCTGTAAAGAATCAAATAATAAAATTATTGAACTGGTTTTTTTTTTATTATGGCACAGTAGTTATATTTGAACCAAGCAGAGCTCAACGCAAGATACACAATATAAAATAATTCTTAAACCCAAAACAAATACTTACTACCACATAAGAGTCCAATGACATATACAGTAGAACTCCAATTATCCGAACTCCGACTATCCGAATCGCTGATTATCCGAATCGCTTTCAGAATTTTAGAAAAAAAATTAAGACGGAAACGTATTGCGATTCCCAAAGTAATGATTCTGGGTTTCAAATTCTAAATGATGATGAACTTATTGAAAGTTTGAGAGAAGAAAGTGTCGTTGAAGAAGATGACCTTATTGTAGAAATTGAAGCAGACACGGGACCATGTGCTAGTGAAGCATTTACCGGCTTTGAAACTGCGTTGAAGTGGATGGAGCTACAGCTCGAGTGTAACCACATGCAACATCTCATTGTCAAGCGGATGCGCGACTTGGTTGCCCGAAAACGGATGAAAACAGTCAAACAGCTTACTTTGACAGAGATGATTAGCAAGCAATGACTTTCATTTACAGTACTGTACGTAGATACTGTACTTATGTATAGCACTTGTAAGTACGCTTAACATGTAAAAGTATTGCATTTTCATTTAATTAATTAAAAGCTCTTTTTGTTTAAAAATAGTTTTTTTTGTCCCATTTTCAACATACATACAGTAATTAATTAAAATACAAACAGACCCTTTTTTCGGAAACAATCCAATTATCCGAATGGTGTCCGGTCCCAATTGATTCGGATAATTGGAGTTATACTGTATAATACATCTAGGGAGGATTGGAATCTGTACTACTTACTACTCGCAGATTGCCTGCTCAGGGGGCATACCAACTGTGCTAATGGTTGCTTTTAATAGTTGCGTAATAACTATTGAGTTAAAATACAAAAAAAAATGAACCAGTTGAGGAAAATTAATGAAGTTATATTATGTTAAAGAAATTACATTACATTATAAGTAACATGGCTAAGTACAAAAATTTACCTTATGAATTACTTTGCTTGATAAAACGATTGGTTTTAACAGTTTCAAAGAATATTTTATTTTTGAATTTATAAGTGAAAAAAATGATAAAAGCAGATTGTTACACGTCTTACAATTAATCCGATTAACCAAATTACTAACTATTTAGGCTAAGCGAACAAATATAAATACGTAGAAGAAAAATATAAAACAAACTGCATAAAAATATTAATTTTCCATTGTGTGTGTGATTTAAAAAATTAAAGTTTACTTCTGCAGTACTTAAATACAAATTAACTGATATAAAATAGAAAAATTAGTTTATATGATTAGCAATCTGAAATGGATTTTAAAATATTTTTTTCAGTTCTGTATATAAACTCCAAGAAATATTTAAAAAATTTTAGTAGTTATTATGAAATCATAATTGGTTTTTGGGAGTTAGTATAAACATAAAAATATTAAAATGGAAGAAAGTAAAGAGGTATTATCCGCATCAATAAAAGCTTTGATAGGTAATTAGGAAAATAATTTTATTTAAAACTGAAATACAATGTATTAAAATTAGCTCAATTTTGTAGTTGAATAGGTTGGTTGGATTTTTTGAAGATCTGGACATCGTGGACATACTGACACATACACAACATACAAAGACAAAGAATGAACATACACTCAGGGGAAAAATTTTACATTCACAGAAAAAGCTCGCAGTCACTCCAATTGTATCACTTAAAGTGTGTGTGATGTCAATTGGCATGAAATGAGTATGTCATCTAATGAAGAAATTTCGATGAAATTTTATGAAAAGGTATTTAAGGACAGTAGACTTCTAAAAAGATAGAAAATTTAATGGAGAATTTACAGTGAGAGGAGATAATGAGGTTTCACTTAATGGTGAGGTGTTGACGGCACAATCATAAACAGGAATGTCTCTAAGATGATTTGAGGTGATACTAGCAGATGGGTCACAAAACGTTGGACTAGGAGATTTCGTCTTATCAAAAGCAGACTAAACACAAATAGGCTAACAACTATGAAGTGTGTTGTTTATGATAAGTGTTACACTTAACTTTAAAAACTAAGTCATATTTTTATCGGGATGGTCTTTACCTGCCAATATTATCTGAGAAATTGCAAGCTGAAAAAATTAATTCAACTATCTTACAAATAACAACATATCAAACATATTCAACACATATAATGTGGTTTTTGACTCGTTCATAATTTAACTTTAGGATGAGGTCTCGTTCATAACTCTAATGTTTCGTTCCTTAATGCCATCTGTTTTAGAAATAAATGTATATTTACATTGTGTCAAAATTTCTACCGACAGTTAGTCTATTATTTTTTTATGTCTGTATAAGTTATGAGTTAATCATCGAGCCAAATATGTAATGGACAGTTTAATATCAAGCAAAATTAATAACAATAATTTGAAAATATTATCATTTACTTTTCTAAGTTTCAATTTAACAGCTTGTTTATAATCAGTGTGTTTATCGTCCGTTTCGCTAAAACGTGTCGCTTTTGTTTTTATAGTACACAGTTCAATGGACATACGATAAGATTATTAAAGTTATATTAGCAATTCTATTAATTAAGAAGATTAAATGGTTTTCTTTTTAACTATATTACTAAAATAAGAATGCTTGATAACAATAAAATATACTTACTAAAAATTGAAATATACTTTAAAAATAGGTTTATGTAAAATCTGTCATTTCATCAAGAAGGGTATTTTAATTTTCAATAAGTAACTATTACATCCCATGGATAATCGTGCATGATTAAAAATGTGTTTATAGATAAAATTATAAGAAGTAAGCAGTTTTGCACTAAATTTTTTGTAGACCATATTCATGACAGTTAAATACTTATAAAATTTACAATAATGAGTAATATTCTATAAATTTTATATTTTAACCCTTGTTTTTAATTTTTAATTTGACATCTACTAGATAAAATCGTTTACGAAATAAAATTACTTGTGATGGTTATATGCTTACAAATATTTGAACAGTTTTAGTTTGTAATATTTATTTTGTTTTAGAGTTTAATCATTAGGACTTAAATATTAAATTTGATTTAAACTACGGAAAATTTATTTTATCATGAACTCAACAATTAAGTTACCAGTTTTGTTTTCCTTATAAACTACGTTAAATTGACAATTTGTAATGCTCTAGATTTCTCTTGCTAGATATATCGACTAAATAAATTTGTCTCATTACAGCTGCTGATAAAGTTGGAGTTGGAAGATTTAAAGTCACAACACTATATTCATCATTAAAACTAACGAGCCAAAACGTCTTATGATATTGACAGGTACATCATTTATTTCTAAAAAACAATCAATCACCAAGAATAAAGTTCAAATCCGTGAGCACTTCAATTGCAGGGCATTATGAAGAATTGTTAACATACCATGGTTCTTTATTTTTCTGAAAAGAGTAAACACACACGCAAAACCAAATTTAATATCATCCATATTTTAAAACTGAAATGTTTAATAAATCATGTGGATGATAAATTTCAGAATTGTATACATGAAATATTTATCACTACGATCAATGATGTGATTTCGAATCTTTTTATTTTATTGCATGTTTGGAAGACACATTTATCTTCTTCAAAAACGTTTGAAAATAATATTAATACATTATAATGTACAGTATCATGAACATCAAACTATTAAATAGTGTACGAAATTTAAAATTAATTGTTAGATTGAAATATTTTTACTAACATTTCGATTTATATAGCATGTTTTCTTTTATAACATTATCAGAAACAAACATTTTGTTCATCTGAATAATATTCAAAATGTAGTTTATAAACCAATTTTCAAATATTTTTGGAATTTAAAATGTATTTTTTATTTGTAATTATTTCCAATTTAAATTTCTGTAAAAACGGTAAAATACATGACGAACTTAATGCTGAAACATAAATCTAATGCAAATATTTGCTTCAAACAATTCAAAACAATACTTATACAATTAATAATATTAATTTTATCTATACGAATGGGTGCGTCATGAGTACATAAATTTGACTGTGAACATATAATATTTAAAGTATTTCAAATTAGAAATATCTCTAATAACGCAGCCTTGGCCAAAAGGATGTGTTAAAAAATATAAATTAAATTATTCCTCATAAATAATAATTTCAACAATGTAACATCACAATTATTGATTTCAATAATATTATATATAATAAAATCAACTATAAAAAGTTACTGTTTTTAAAACTTAGTGTTATTTTCCCATTTTATTAAAAAATTCTCGTAAATATATATTGTATATGTAAAAGCTACTTACAAAATTTTATAATTTAAAAGGGTTCTAAATAAAAGTGATCTTCTGAAAGAAATATTACGGTATTTTTTTTTAACTGAAATTTTCTTTAATACGTCTCATTCGAAAAAAGGCTACTTAAACAAACCATTTTACAAGTAAAAAGGATCTTGCACGAAAATGAATTTCAAAAGTGAGATAACATTATTATACTCTTCGACTGAAATTATCATGAATATATTTGATACTAAAATACAACGTAAGCAAATAAAAATATAATTAAAAAAGGATATTGAACGAAAGTTTTCATCAAAAGAAAATATCCCATTTGTATCTAAAATTTTAAAAATGTATGTAAATAAATTTCTTTTAGAACACAATAAAGTACGTAGACAAGCACAAGATCATTTATTGAAGTACAAATAATAAACTCAAAGCATTTCATAATAAGTACTTATTTATTATTTAATGTCTATATACTAATATATTGCAGAACAAAACCTCGTTAGTAAAAATTTAACATTTCTTATACTTATATATTACTAACAATCTGTGAACGTGTATAAACGTGATACAACAATACACATTTCAGCACAGCGGAAGCAAAGTATAAAACGGTAACCGACACTCCATTGTTACTTGTGATAGTTTCGGGATGATTTATCACAGTTCAGTTTCCCAGTAGCTAATGGTTTATGTGTAAATAATAAGAGATCGAGTAACTGCTTAAATAAGTTTCCTAGCTCCACTCTACGTGACCTGCATCGGAAAGAGAAGGATCATCAGGGTCCATACAGAGTGAATAATAATGGCCGAGTCCAAAAAAAGAGACCGAGCCCTAGATGCATGTATGAAAATGGATTTTCGAGGAAAAATCGATGAAAGAAAACTGCCACTTCTCTAACTATACAGACCAGGGCGTCATTAACCCATTTATATCAACTAACCCCGGTACTTTTCCTTTTGGATGGCAAGCAAAATCGAGAACTTTAAAACCTCATTTTCTGCTTGTGACAACTAGGCCACTATTAATCTCTTCAGCTCAGGCGGATGAGGCACTCGTGGAGGGAGGGATCAAATAAAAGAGTTGCCACACAGGAACGAGTTTATGAACTTGAACCCTTCCCCTCCCTCTGTGTATCTCCAGTGTTTTCCGGGATATTTCTGGAGAAATGCAAAAGTGCCTGTTTGCTCGTTAATTAACACACAGAAACGTACCGACGATAAACTGTCTGCCGAAAATAATTATACTTTTCCCGGAGTGCTCCCGGACGATTAGGGGAAAGGGGGAGTGAAATAATTTACCCCCAGATTTCTCGCGCTGTTCCTTCAGTTTCGGATTTGACGAGTGGGATGTGTATGTACATTCTCGGCTTTCGGAATGCCGGGAAGCGGACGTGTGTGTGTAGACGCGGCTTCGTGCCGCTGATTGCTATTGTGGGATTGGCGAGAGATTTCTGGGGGATTGTTTGCGAAGAGTGTGGGGATGGATAGCAGTGTAGGTTTCCATCGAAAATGACGTCTGATATCGCGCAGTCGGTAATTAACTTCCAAATTAGACGGACGTCCCATTCAGCTGAGGATTGCCAGGTTCCGTTTGGGTCTCTTTGGGTATTTGCTATTTTCTTGGGAAGTTAGAGGGATTTATGTAATGTGAATTGCCGTCTTAAGGAATTTTGTTAGAATTGCCATGGCAGAATGACCAGGGCATCGCTTGTCAAAAGAATATGGAATGATCTAAGTGGAATTAAATTTTTGTAGTTGTGTTAACATCACAAGCACAATAGATTAGGAATTGAGTGCTCAACATATTTTCCTTTAGAAATAACTTATATAAATAGGCTCTTACTTTAGAAAGTACGAAATTTCGTACAATTGCCTCGGAAGCAGAAAGTGCTTAAGACTGCGACGTATGCCGCAGAAGAAACAGTCTTTATAAAACAATTTTTCCTTAATTTTATCAAATTTTTGGCCGATTCTTTTTAATCACAATTTACGATGTTCTGCAGTACAAAACGCGTTTATTGCCACACTTTTTTTCATCTCTAGAGAGAGATACCTAACAACCTCTCTACACCGCCCAAAATACCACACACACTTTATTTAAAATCAAGGCATACTTTCCGGATTTTCAATAATCTCGATAACTTTTGAAGTTAAATATTTTGTCATTGACATAGAAGACGTGTTATTTATAATATAAGTTAATTAATTTTGATATTTTATTATAAACTAGCAAAATACCCGACCTTACTCGGTTTGAATTCGTTTACTCTAGATTGAAGAGATAATCAAAATATATAATGACTTACGTTTTTTGTAGAATAAAAATTTATTTTAACACCTTTCGCCATCTTTATATTTTCTACAACTTACTTTGGACACAAATCCTACACATGCATATCCATTCATGTAATACATTTCACATACATCGCACAATTGCTGTATGACAAAGCTACAAAAAGACGAAAGGTGATACTAAGGTTACTACTATAAAAGACGATTTATAGGAAGATTTGGAATTCCCTTTCTTAAGTTCTTTTCATGTGCAACTCAATTAATTAAAATTACGATTTACGGCGAGTGCTCTCGCACTCATAGTCAACAAAACAATATTTTTTTACTTGTGGCACTCTTGCCTCCGGTATGCGACATTGTAAAATTTTGCAATCTTCTCCTGTCATTACTACAACGAATTTTTTAATGTAGGAAAAAGTAAAAGTATGGATTTTTAAACATTATTATTCTTTCAATAACGACATTATTCTTTAAATAACGGCATTATTGTTTAAATAACGGCATTATTCTTTAAATAACGGCATTATTCTTTAAATAACGGGATTATTCTTTCAATAACGGCATTATTCTTTCAATAACGGCATTATTCTTTCAATAACGGCATTATTCTTTCAATAACGGCATTATTCTTTCAATAATGGCATAACTACACTTAAAATTTACTGAAAATTTATACTGACTTACCTAACATTTTTAAGTCTAATACTTTGTGGTGCTGTTGCGTGTGATGAGAAGGAAAACACATTTATTAAAATAATAAATATTTAAAACAGGAAACAGCGAAGTAAAACAAAATAAAAGATGTCGCAAAAAATTGTTCTAAAGATATTAATTTGTGATTCAATTTTATCTCTTGATCTCGCACAGTTGCCACAACTTACAACTAAAAGTGTATAAAATTTAGATATGTGAAATTAATTCAGAGCGAAAGAACCAGAAAAAATATCACTGCTCGCGCGATCTTGTTCATTCTCGTTTCATTGAAAAATATCGTCTGTCCCAAATATTCGGAAATCGTTTTCATTGCGCAAAAAATAAAAATAAGACTCGAAATAAATGAAGTATCAAAGATGAAATTCCATAAAAAAAATATAAAAAAAAATTTGAAGAATAATTACTTTTTCAGCAGTACTGGTAAAGCAATCGAAGTAATCGTAATATTCAATAGATATTCCAATTTTTCCAAAACTACCAAATTATGGTTGATTTAAGTATACTTACTCAGGTGTTTTAGCATGAAACTCAACTAAATATAACAATAAAGAAATGTTGAATATTGCATTCACTAAACTAATAGATAATCTATATAAATAAGAATGGAGTGTTTGTTTGTACATTCAATATTTTCGACCCATTTCAAGTTTTCTATCCGTTTTGGACCCTTCTGATGCCGAATCCGCCTTTTTCTCGTTTGGTGTCTGTCTGTCTGTCTGTCTGTATGTTGTGCCCTATACACGTCCACGCGGTTTAAGATATTTTCATGGAAATTTGCATACAGTGACTACTTATCTTCATTTAGTGAGTGGCATTGTTTGCGAAAGTCTGTCTGTCCGTCTTTCTGTTCTATGCTCGATTTTGTGTTTGTGTGTTTGTGTACACATCACATAACTTGTATTCCAGATATTTGATTATTATGTGTTTTTTTAATACATTATTTATTAGTTTAGTGAATGCAATATTAAACATTTTTTTTATTGTTATATTTAGAAGAGTTTCATGCTAAAACACCTGAGTAAGTATACTTAAATCTTCCACAATTTGATAGTTTTCGAAAAATTGGAATGTAGTTTGAGTATTACGATAACTTTTATTTGCTTTACCAGTAATGGTGAAAACCAATTATTTTTCAAAAAAAAAATTTTATGGTGAAATTTTAGCTTTGATACTTCATTTATTTCGAGTCTCATTTTTATTCTGTGCGCAATGAAAACGATTTCCGAATATTTGTGACAGACGATATTTTTCAACGAAACGAGAATGAACAAGATCGCGCGAGCAAAGATATTTTTTATGATTCTTTCGCTCTGAATTAATTTCACATTTCTAAATTTTGTACACTTTTAGTTGTAAGTTGTGGCAACTGTGCGAGATCAAGAGATAAAATTGAATCACAAATTAATATCTTTAGAACAATTTTTTGCGACATCTTTTATTTTGTTTTATTTCGCTGTTTCCTGTTTTAAATATTTATTATTTTAATAAATGTGTTTTCCTTCTCATCACACGCAACAGCACCACAAAGTATTAGACTTAAAAATGTTAGGTAAGTCAGTATAAATTTTCAGTAAATTTTAAGTGTAGTTATGCCATTATTGAAAGAATAATGCCGTTATTTGAAGAATAAGTAAAAAAATATTGTTTTGTTGACTATGAGTGCGAGAGCACTCGCCGTAAATCGTAATTTTATTTAATTGAGTTGAACATGAAAGGAACTTAAGAAAGGGAATTCCAAATCTCCCTCAAAATCGTCTTTTATAGTAGTAACCTAAGTATCACCTTTCGTCATTTTGTAGCTTTGTCATACAGCAATTGTGCGATGTATGTGAAATGTATAACATGAATGGATATGCATGTGTAGGATTTGTGTCCAAAGTAAGTTGTAGAATGTAGAAAATATAAAGATGGCGAAAGATATTAAAATAAATTTTTATTCTACAAAAAACGTAAGTCATTATATATTTTGATTATCTCTTCAATCTAGAGTAAACCAATTCAAACCGAGTAAGGTCGGATATTTTTCTAGTGTATAAAATAAAATACAATGCAATCAAATATCTGGAATACAATTCATGTGATGTCTACACAAACACACAAACACAAAATCGAGCATAGAACAGAAAGACGGACAGACAGACTTTCGCAACCAATGCCACTCACTAAATGAAGATAAGTACTCACTGTATGCAAATTTCCATGAAAATATCTTAAACCGCGTGGACGTGTATAGGGCACAACATACAGACAGACAGACAGACAGACACCAAACGAGAAAAAGGCGGATTCGGCATCAGAAGGGTCCAAAACGGATAGAAAACTCGAAATAGGTCGAAAATATTGAATGTACAAACAAACACTCCATTCTTATTTATATAGATATGTAATACATATTTAGCCTGTAATGGTATTTTACGTCTGTTTTTTTATTTTACTTTAGTTTTCAAATTCGGTCAAAATGCCTGCAGAACCATTGTAATTGCTTGGAGTTGTGTTGCAAAACACTCAATATAGTTCTGCACCTGGGATAATAACTATCTTTCGATAAAATAGAAGAATTAAAAGTTTTTATTTAAATAAATTTTACAATTAATCGATATTTAGTGATTGAATATAAACATATAATTTTATAAGCCTCCTTTTTAAAAACAGTAATAGACACAGTTCAATGTTTCAATTTTAATTGAATAACTATGAAAAAATGACCAGTAAATATATATAGTATGTTGTGTTATCATCCAAACACTACAAGGATGAATCCAATACTCAAAGTATTTTTCCTCGTGCATGAAACGAACACGTGCGTAAAATAGAATACTCATTATAGAAAGTACGGAAGCTTGTATAATTTATCCAAGCCTATTTTTAAAGGTTATAAACTCAGTTCAAATTACTCTTAAGCCATATATGTAGAATACTTTGATGCAATCTCGAATTTATAAAAAGGTGAAATGAATTTATTTAATTTTCTTCAATAAGCGAAATACGTGTTGAAATAATTAAAATAATTAGTCCGTTTGTGAATCGTTGCGTTTGAGATTTTAGTCCATGCATGATTATCTGAACTCATAAATTAGTTGTTTTTTGAAGCTATACAATGCATATTTCTACAAAAAATTGGAAAAAGTATGCATTTTGGGTAGAGTGGACATCAATTGCTTAACATCTCAAAAGAAAACTGTACAGAAAAAAAGGCTACTTTTTCGTATATTTTCACATTAAAAATTGTATTTATTGTATTTAAAAGTTTAACAGCTTACAAAAAGTTTTAAAAATCACAAAAGCCAATTGTACTTAAGAGTTTAAATACTTAGAATAAGTTTAAAAAAGTATAACACGTTTCCCAACATTCTCAAATTGATAGTTATAACAATTTTATCTTTTGTCCCTTTTATCGGTTTCTATAAATTTCACTCCAACATCAACCATGGAATTTTAATGTAAGAAATAGTATTGTGTGTAAAGAAATTTATACGTTGTTTTTATTTTGTTCGTGGAAAAGAAAGTAATTTACAGCGTACCTAAAACAATAAATGTTATAGTTCAATATGAAATGCATGTTTAAACCACTATAACATTTATTAAAAATGAACTATCGATATATCCTTGAACATCTTGGCAGTAAAATCATTAAGTCCTACTTAATTACATTACTTAATCATTTGATAACTAAAAAATGGCTAATGATGTGATACATACCATAAAAATGAAAAATAAAATCAGATATGCTTAATGTGTTCTTCATAAAATCCGATTTATAGTTAACTTTATATCATTTTTTACCTTAATAAGTAAATGTTCGAACTCTTTTTTTTTGGCCTTTTTTTAGAGTGGTTATAAATATAACTCTCTACAACTGAATCTAATAATAAACCAAAATATGATTTATGAATGAATCCACCTAATGTTTTACTAAAACTAGTGAATTCTAGTTTTCCTTTTTCGTGCGTTTTCCAAATTTTTATAAAATACCTCAACTGGAAAATAAGTAAATAAAATTCTATCCCATTTTTAATTTAATACTACCACACATAATATTTACATAAATAAGGGAACGAAGTTGCTTAAGTAATAATAATCACTGTAGTGAACCGAGTCGGCTTCTGATGGACTTGGTCATGAATATTCTCCTGGACATTTTTTTGGATTATCATTAATAGTTTGTAGTTCGTATTTTTGATAGCACAGCTTAATACGAACACTTGTTAGAAATATGTAAGTATGTATTAACCTTACGCTGCGGCGGGTACACAATTGTTACCATTAAAATTTCATTTACAACAGCGGCATGGTATAGATATGCGTATTGTGGATGTTATCCCTCTTTTAAGTGACCGCTAGCATCGATCCTCATTTACGAGTTGTCAGCTTCTGACCTTCTGACCTTCTGGAGGATTCCTCCTTTTGTTTGGGGTACCCTACCCTATCGACCGTGAGGTGTGAACGCTTTCGGGGAAAGGCAAGAGGTCGCTCGGTGATATATGTCTCACGCCAAACGATACGTCACACAATACTAAGAAAGGAACGCGTCAGTCGGAAATGCCACTCAAGCCTCTATCAAGCAAGTTAGGTAATTGGGGTGTCGGACATGCAGGCGAAAGAACCGTTCTGTGAGACGATTGAAAAAATCTAAGTACCGCAACGTAAAGGATAATAAACTAAGGATGATACGAAACTTCAATGAACACATATCTACCCTTTATTTTATGCTATTCATCCAATTATTTAAGTAATCATGGTAGCCCAGTTGGATGTGCAGCGGTTTAGCAACCAGAGGGTTGCGAGTTCAAATCTGAGTCTATGAAACCACCGTTGTGTACACGGATGCTATTGCATTTTAAATATGGCCTGGCCTAAAGTGTTCTCGCGTTGGTATGTTGTGTCAGTTTGAGAGAGGGGTATCAGCTCAAGTGCTACTCTCGTCATCTGACAGTGGTTCAAAATTCCGACGCACTGTGCTTGAATTGTTCAATTTGGGATTGATCCCGAACCGTCACAGTGCAACGTTAACCCTTCTTTGCATGATTTTTTCTTTAATGGTAAAATAAATCAAGGTGATATAATTCATGTTCAAAATTAATTGAAAAATGGTTAAAAAAATCTTAGTATATATTTATAGTATAAATTTAGCAAAAAACAATATGATGGTATCATGTGGTATTTTTTTAATTAAACTCAAACTTTTTCAGAAATTGCTCTAAAAATAACAGAAACACATGTTACATACCTTTCTTCCACTCATTTTCACTTTTTTAGCAATAGAAACTCAAATATAATAAAACAAAATTAAAAACGAAATCATACGTTTATTGCAACTACAACAAACAGCGGAATGACAACTTCAAGCTCGTTTTACTGATAGTGACACTTGCTTATTTTTGACAGCTATGTTTTTTTTATGCAATAGACATTAAAAAGGTATCCAGACACGATCAACTTAAAGTGAACTTGTTCTTTTATATAATTTTTGGGCATTCAATGTTATGATGGAAATTTCCACCATTATGCAAAGAAGGGTTAAGCAACTGCCCTCTAACCAATTGTTTCAAATTCCAAATAAATCTGTTATCTCTTTTTAAATCGTGTGATTACAGTTTGCACGCTTACATATATTTACAAATATCGCAGTTTGAGAATACTTCGACTGTGTGCTCAAATCCGGTTTTTCAACGTGCTGCGCCATAGCGAAACCAAAGCCCAAGTATGCACACATAACCGTGAAATGACGCACGAACTCATTTCACGCCGGTTGTTATAGTTATTCTATCGAAGAAAAGTGATCATTTCGTTTACTTGGTGTAAAAAGAATATATTTTGAAACAAAATAGACATTACTGGATAGAACCATATGTTAATTATTATTTATACTCCATTTGTTTATGAAAACAAGGTACTTCAGAACGGAGACTCGTGTGCGGCGACCGTGCGGCGCCATGGGGAAATGCGGTACAAATTGCACGCAAGCGGCGCTGGAGGCATATGTGCACTGCTCCATTGCATCTAATGTATCTCAGACTGCACTTGCGTTACCAAAGCGGCGCCGCACGTTGAAAACCGGAAGTGAGCAGCGGGTCTTATTAAATATAAAAACACGACACAATAAGACTCGGCGCATATATCCAGTTTTTCAACGTGCGGTGCCTCTGCGGCAACGCAAGTGCGGTCTGAGATACATTAGATCCAGTAGAGCAGTGCACACACAATACTGCAGAGCAGCTGAGGCGCCGCACATCCAACTTGCGTGCAATTTGCACCGCAGTTCCCAACGGTACCGCAGCTTGTCGCACACGCTTCTCCGGTCTCCAGTACCTTGTTTTCATAAATAAATGGAATATAAATAATAATTAATTAATGTATGTGTCCAGTAACGTTTATTTTCTTTAAAAATATATTTTTTGTACACCATGTGAACTAAATAAACACGTTTTCTTTGATAGATATACATCGCCAATGGCGCGAAATGACTACTTGCGTTATTTCACGTTGAAAAATAGGATGTGTGCACCGGGCCTTACGTTTACAAGTACCTACTTGCATGCGCAGTAAAATTAAATTCACGGAGGAGCTGTACTGTCCCAAACGCCACCTCCATAAAGAAATATGTTTTTGTTTTACAAATGTCTGTTTAACTAAGAGTCAACTACTCCGTGTCAAGCCAAACACTTGTGTAGAAAAGGAACGTTGAGAATAAGAGTGGTCTCAATATCAAACGAAAATAAATCGAATGATAAGCAATATAAAAAAAAATGAAAAATACACTAATATTTACGGAATACCTACATTTTCAAAAGTTTTACAGATTATTTCAATTTTCAGATTAATATTATAGCTTAATATTCAGATTAATATTAAAACTTTATGTCTACCCAAATGGTGCAAACATGTCCCAAAATGTTAATCATCTAATGCTCTTTTCTTCTAAATTGACATTTACTAAGTAACGTTTTACGTATAAAATTGACCACTTTTTACATGATTTTTATACCGCAACTTTTCATATCATTATTGGTTGCAATAAAACTTTTTACAGGCCGATTTGGAATGATTAACAAAATTTAGAGGCAGTAAAAAAATTTTTTAAAGACTTTAGGATCATTCAATTCCAGCAATAGATTAATCGCATTTCTGGAAAATGTGTCGTATTTTAATAACGCTCCTAATCCGAACTATTTAACTATGATTACACCGTTACTTTTGATAACAAGTGTCTTGAATTTACATAACATATTTTAAAATTATTTCTCCTGCATGAGACTTAACTGCATTGTTGAAATAGTTTTGCGAAATTTACTGTTATTTATTCAATAGGAGCGTTTTCTATGTGGTATCAAATTACAGGTACATCAAATTTTATTTTATTTGGTTAGTTTCTGATTCATAAACGCGTTTTTATCAATTTCTCATCTTGATTCTGTATCTATTTTTTAGTAATTATCCTTTTCCTAATGCTGCTTCAAATGTTATATTATGTAAATATGCTGGCTATAAGGTTGTCTTATAAAGTGCTTCATTGTTAAGACGTAATTACTAAAGTTACCATTAGTAGACTGGCAATCAGAGTTCTTCCCTGTAAGACTAAACACGTTCTATGCAGTAGGGGAAATATTCCAAAGCGAAGGCATACATGATTAAGTTGTTAACGGTAATATACCACATACAGGAAAAGCTCTACTTTAGAAGCGTGTATACTACTCTCACAAGAATCCAAACAACCACAACTTTCATCTGATGGTTTGTCTTTGCATACTTCTTTAGAGTTATAACCATGCTTGCTCATTAATTCCATTATTTACCTATTTGAGCTAATATTGTCTCAAAACTACTTTTAGAGTTCAAAAATCTCCTAATTTTAAATTTGGAGGAGCAAGATCTTGTCATGATTCTTTGCCATCAGTGTTATCCGCAAACCAACGTGCTGAGGGTGAAGATCTAATAACAAACGAAATTGACGCAACATTATTACGTTCCTTTCCAAGCAGAAAAACCTGACTACGAAATCACATGTGAACAAAACTAGTTACGGTAGAACAAGGTCATTTGGATCAGAGGTAAAATTGGTTACAAATGCAATGGTTGGTATTCTTGATTGTCTTTACATTCATCAATAGAGTTACTGATTGATAGTACACGTTAGTCCATCATTACGAATACTTTTTATTATGTTCTACGTTTATTTTTTTTATTCCCCTCGCTCTTTGCAGAATATTTTCGTTTACAACATTCCATTTTCCCTCTCTTTGTCTGTACTTTCTATCACCAACGGAATTTACTTGTGTAGTTGGTTATTCCAAGACGTATCCACCAGCAGTATAGAAGGAGACTTACTGCCGTTCTTTGAACGTACCTTTTGTCATGCTGATTTGCATTTTGGTAGTAACGCCCTTTTCCTATGAATGAGTCATTTCTTAATATTATTTTCCAATTTATATTCTTATCTTCTTTTTTTGTTTCTCCTTGTCTTCTCTTTTTGATTCTCATTCTCTTCTCTTAGCCTCTCATCTTTTTTCTCATTCTCTTCTCTTAACCTCTGATCTTTTTTCTCATTCTATTCTCTTAGCTTACTTTTCTTATTCTTTTCTCTTCTCTTAGCTTATCTTTTTCATTCCTTTCTATTCTCTTTGCTTATCTTTTCCATTATTTTCTCTTCTCTAAGTATCTATTCTTCTTTTCCATTTGTTCCTTATCTTCTTTCGTTTCATTTGCTTCTTTTATTCCCATTCCTTTTGTTGCTTCTTTTCTTCTCTCTCATCTGTTGCTTATTTTCGTCTCACTCTATTTGCTACTTCCCTCTTGCCCTTTTCATCACTTCCTATTTAACTCCCAACATTTGATGTTTCCTTTCTTCCCTCTCCATTCGTTGCTTTATTTCTACACTCTCCATTTCTTGCTTCTTTTCTACCATTTCTCTCATGTTTTGAACTTCCCATCGTTTCAAGCATTATTTTCACATACTCAACTTCATATCACTGACTGCTTAGTATGAGATTTTCTGGTTGTACAACTCATATGTTTAGGTCAGATATTTCCTCCAACTCATGCAACAGTAATGAGATCACACTTTTTTCATCTTAAGTGTACTAAGACACTAATGAAACTGATAATCTTTACCAACTAATAATAGCCATCGCGTGGCATTTACCACTCCTTTAAAGATAAAAAAATAATCATAACAACGTGATGTTTTCGAAAACTGACACTAACGTGTCACATGCGATGAAGCACAATCCTCAAATCTGAAATGAAGGATGGACAGGGTGCGGCAGAAAGAACGTTCTGATTAGAAACGCGAATAAAAAAAATACAAAGCAAAATTGAGAAAGAAACCTTTTATACCTAAAACGTACACAGTGTGCCATTGTCATCCATTAAGTTTTGAATAGTACATCAATTATATGGCGACCGTCAGTGTTGACGCAGTTTTGAAATCTTTGGGAAATGTTACATTGATTTGCGGACCATGTCACGCGGAATCAACGTGATTTCTTGCGTAATTGCTCCCTTGAGTGTTTACAAATTTTTTGGTCGGTGTAGATACACTTTTGATTTTAGATAGTCCCACAGGCAGCAATTACGAGAGATTTCGTGAGATATGGTTCGCAGATCAATGCAAAATTTCCGAGAGACTTCAAAACTGCATCGACATTGACGGTTGCCATTTATCTGATGCACTCTTCAAGACTTAATGGATGACAATGGCATACTGTGTACTTCTTAGGTATAAAAGATTCATGCCTATATCTTGCGTTGTATTTTTTTTTATTGACGTTCCAAATCAGAACGTTCTTTCTGCCCCACCCTGTATTTCCAGCACTGTCGAATTTCAACAATAATTTGTCCTCAAGCACTGAAAACAATATTCAGAGTGCATAACATATATTGAAATATATACCTGGTTATTTATCTTTGAAAAAGGACAAACAACACTCACCAGGAACGTCTACGTCACAAGGATCTCTCTTAGTGAGTGTGGTTTTTCCTTCGTAGTACCACCATTAAACCAAACTTTGAATATATACTACTCTTCAACTTTTAGTACCTTCTCACCACTTTCTCAATTTAGGTCTGATGTATACATCCGGTTTTTCAACATGCGTTGCCGCTGCGGCAACGCAAGTGCGGTCTGAGATACATTAGATCCAATAGAGTAGTGCACACATGCATCTGGCTGCGCTGCGGCTACGCACGTCCAGCTTATGAGCAATTTGTACCACAGTTCCCCACAGGATCGCAGCTCGCCGCACACGCGTCTCCGGCCTGAAGTACATTGTTTTCATAAATAAATGGAATATAAATATTAATTAATAAATGACAGTAACCAGTAACGTCTATTTTGTTTCAAAATATACACATGCATCTGGCTGCACTGCGGCTACGCACGTCCAGCTTATGAGCAATTTGTACCACAGTTCCCCAGAGGATCGCAGCTCGCCGCACACGCGTCTCCGGCCTGAAGTACATTGTTTTCATAAATAAATGGAATATAAATATTAATTAATAAATGACAGTAACCAGTAACGTCTATTTTGTTTCAAAATATACACATGCATCTGGCTGCACTGCGGCTACGCACGTCCAGCTTATGAGCAATTTGTACCACAGTTCCCCAGAGGATCGCAGCTCGCCGCACACGCGTCTCCGGCCTGAAGTACATTGTTTTCATAAATAAATGGAATATAAATATTAATTAATAAATGACAGTAACCAGTAACGTCTATTTTGTTTCAAAATATACACATGCATCTGGCTGCACTGCGGCTACGCACGTCCAGCTTATGAGCAATTTGTACCACAGTTCCCCAGAGGATCGCAGCTCGCCGCACACGCGTCTCCGGCCTGAAGTACATTGTTTTCATAAATAAATGGAATATAAATATTAATTAATAAATGACAGTAACCAGTAACGTCTATTTTGTTTCAAAATATACACATGCATCTGGCTGCACTGCGGCTACGCACGTCCAGCTTATGAGCAATTTGTACCACAGTTCCCCACAGGATCGCAGCTCGCCGCACACGCGTCTCCGGCCTGAAGTACATTGTTTTCATAAATAAATGGAATATAAATATTAATTAATAAATGACAGTAACCAGTAACGTCTATTTTGTTTCAAAATATACACATGCATCTGGCTGCACTGCGGCTACGCACGTCCAGCTTATGAGCAATTTGTACCACAGTTCCCCAGAGGATCGCAGCTCGCCGCACACGCGTCTCCGGCCTGAAGTACATTGTTTTCATAAATAAATGGAATATAAATATTAATTAATAAATGACAGTAACCAGTAACGTCTATTTTGTTTCAAAATATACACATGCATCTGGCTGCACTGCGGCTACGCACGTCCAGCTTATGAGCAATTTGTACCACAGTTCCCCAGAGGATCGCAGCTCGCCGCACACGCGTCTCCGGCCTGAAGTACATTGTTTTCATAAATAAATGGAATATAAATATTAATTAATAAATGGCAGTAACCAGTAACGTCTATTTTGTTTCAAAATATACACATGCATCTGGCTGCACTGCGGCTACGCACGTCCAGCTTATGAGCAATTTGTACCACAGTTCCCCAGAGGATCGCAGCTCGCCGCACACGCGTCTCCGGCCTGAAGTACATTGTTTTCATAAATAAATAGATTATAAATATTAATTAATAAATGACAGTAACCAGTAACGTCTATTTTGTTTCAAAATATACACATGCATCTGGCTGCACTGCGGCTACGCACGTCCAGCTTATGAGCAATTTGTACCACAGTTCCCCAGAGGATCGCAGCTCGCCGCACACGCGTCTCCGGCCTGAAGTACATTGTTTTCATAAATAAATGGAATATAAATATTAATTAATAAATGACAGTAACCAGTAACGTCTATTTTGTTTCAAAATATACACATGCATCTGGCTGCACTGCGGCTACGCACGTCCAGCTTATGAGCAATTTGTACCACAGTTCCCCAGAGGATCGCAGCTCGCCGCACACGCGTCTCCGGCCTGAAGTACATTGTTTTCATAAATAAATGGAATATAAATATTAATTAATAAATGACAGTAACCAGTAACGTCTATTTTGTTTCAAAATATACACATGCATCTGGCTGCACTGCGGCTACGCACGTCCAGCTTATGAGCAATTTGTACCACAGTTCCCCAGAGGATCGCAGCTCGCCGCACACGCGTCTCCGGCCTGAAGTACATTGTTTTCATAAATAAATGGAATATAAATATTAATTAATAAATGACAGTAACCAGTAACGTCTATTTTGTTTCAAAATATACACATGCATCTGGCTGCACTGCGGCTACGCACGTCCAGCTTATGAGCAATTTGTACCACAGTTCCCCACAGGATCGCAGCTCGCCGCACACGCGTCTCCGGCCTGAAGTACATTGTTTTCATAAATAAATGGAATATAAATATTAATTAATAAATGACAGTAACCAGTAACGTCTATTTTGTTTCAAAATATACACATGCATCTGGCTGCACTGCGGCTACGCACGTCCAGCTTATGAGCAATTTGTACCACAGTTCCCCAGAGGATCGCAGCTCGCCGCACACGCGTCTCCGGCCTGAAGTACATTGTTTTCATAAATAAATGGAATATAAATATTAATTAATAAATGACAGTAACCAGTAACGTCTATTTTGTTTCAAAATATACACATGCATCTGGCTGCACTGCGGCTACGCACGTCCAGCTTATGAGCAATTTGTACCACAGTTCCCCAGAGGATCGCAGCTCGCCGCACACGCGTCTCCGGCCTGAAGTACATTGTTTTCATAAATAAATGGAATATAAATATTAATTAATAAATGGCAGTAACCAGTAACGTCTATTTTGTTTCAAAATATACACATGCATCTGGCTGCACTGCGGCTACGCACGTCCAGCTTATGAGCAATTTGTACCACAGTTCCCCAGAGGATCGCAGCTCGCCGCACACGCGTCTCCGGCCTGAAGTACATTGTTTTCATAAATAAATAGATTATAAATATTAATTAATAAATGACAGTAACCAGTAACGTCTATTTTGTTTCAAAATATACACATGCATCTGGCTGCACTGCGGCTACGCACGTCCAGCTTATGAGCAATTTGTACCACAGTTCCCCAGAGGATCGCAGCTCGCCGCACACGCGTCTCCGGCCTGAAGTACATTGTTTTCATAAATAAATGGAATATAAATATTAATTAATAAATGACAGTAACCAGTAACGTCTATTTTGTTTCAAAATATACACATGCATCTGGCTGCACTGCGGCTACGCACGTCCAGCTTATGAGCAATTTGTACCACAGTTCCCCAGAGGATCGCAGCTCGCCGCACACGCGTCTCCGGCCTGAAGTACATTGTTTTCATAAATAAATGGAATATAAATATTAATTAATAAATGACAGTAACCAGTAACGTCTATTTTGTTTCAAAATGTACTTTTGGTACAACAAGTAAGCGAAATAAACACGTTTTCTTCGACATAATATTTATCGCAAACGGCGCGAAATGAGTACTTGGGTCATTTCACGTTTATGTGTGCGTAATTGGGATTCGCTGTAGCGTTGTCGCACATTGAAAAACCGCATGTGTGCATTTGGCCTTAATACACTGCTGTTTGTAAAAATGGCAACACCATGAAGGAATCATCCGAATGAAAAGAAATTTTCAGCAAATGTCAATTATAGGATGTTATGCAAAGTAGTATAGTTTCAGAGCCACCACGCATGCGTGGTGTAAGCAGAGCCCTCTAAACAGATGCTAAAAGCGTATAAATAGATGGTTGTAGGAGGACGTTGAAAATAGTGTATGGTTATTTTTTAGTGATGAACGTTTTGTGAGTCCTAAGTATGCCTCCACGACGAAATAGGGTGAACTTTCAACAACTTACGGAGTTTTAACGGGGGGAAAACATCGGCCTTCGTGAAGGAGAACTTTCCTATCGCGCAACAGCAGCTCGTGTGCAGCGGAACAGTTCCACAGTGATGCGAGTTTGGAAGCAGTGGACCGACAAGCACCAGACTACTTGAAAAACTGGGAGTGGACAACGGAAGGTGACATCAGCGCGGGATGATAGACATCTGAGCACATGGCTGTGAATGACAGCTTCCTCCAGGCAGTTGGCACCACTTTGGTCTACTGCTACAGGTGTACTTATGTCATCTTCGTCAATTCGCCGACGTCTTCTGCACCGTAGACTGCGTGCAAGGATTCCTTTATACAGGATCCCTCTCACGCCAAACCATCGACGGCTGCGTCTGCAAGGGGCTCATGAGCACAGAGCCTGGGGGGCTGTTGGCAACAAGTTGTCTTTTCTGGCGATTCCCGCTTTAATTTGTGGAACCATGATGGCCGCATTCATGTTAGACGTTATGCCGATGAACACTGCCTTCCAGAGTGCGTTAGCGAAAGTCATAGTGGCCGAACACTTGTATGCTTTTAAAATTTATTCATTTATTTGTATTAATACAAGTCGTTTGTGTATTTAATTCAATTTTATTATGATGAGTTCATTCATGGTGTTGCATTTTTTACAAACAGCAGTATATTTCGTACTGGAATCCCATAATTCCACTATTTATGTCTGGAAACAGCGTTTTGATCATTGTCGGCTGATACTTTACTTCGAGATTAAGATTCTCTCTAGTCACTTTTCGAAAGACCAGATTATCATTACTAATACATTACGTTGTTGTAAATTAGCTTTTTGGTGGCACGTATGGATACATTAAACCGCGTTTGCCCCGAAGTTTCACACACATGTGGACGAAAATTATCGACGACATTTCGAAAAACGACATATAGAATCAGTAATATCTAAAGGATGTCTAACTCATGTAAAATATATTTCAAATGTATTTACAGAAATTTCGTCACGGGATTGACCGGATTAGTCCGGTTTCCTTTGACGGGTTCAGTCGATTTTTTCGTGGGTGACTAGTAAACCCTTAACCTGACTAAAGTAGGGAGGTGAGGGGGTCACCTGCGGTGACCAACCAACTAACTTGTCGTTATGTCGTGTCGTCGTCAGATTTGGTGTTTCTACAACATATATTTGGTTTCCACAAGGATTCAGTGAAGTTTAAAGCAGTGCGACATTTGTTGGGGACAAACGTTGTGGTACTTTTCGGTGTTTCACGCATTCCCCGCTATCCTCTACCCTTAGGCGCCCCGTGGTCACTCACGCTATCTTTCGTTCATTCTCTGTGGCATTTTGTCCTCATCGCTTGTCTTGACCACATCTACCTCCAAACTGTCAGTTAGTGACCTGTTCGATTCAAAAAGAGTTCAGGCTAGTGCTCACCCCTTTGTAATGTCGCAAAAGTTGCAATAATCCACTAATTTTCGTATGCAGCAAAAATTCGTTGACACATGTCTTAAACAGACAAATGTCTGCAACATTCGGTGTAAACAATACTTTAGAAACACTTGTTAAAATATTTTAAATATCTATTAATGAACTAAGAACAAAAGAAAATAACAAAGAGCACGGAATAACTTTTTACATTCCTCCATTTCTACCTTCTTCACATGAAGATGGAGACTCTGTCTCTTCGCCACTTTTCCGATGACCAGAGTATCTGTAACATTACATGAAATAGTTGTAGATTATATTTTAGATAACACACATGGATACCTTAGAAAAACGTGTTGCAAAAGTATTTATACATCGATTATTAATCTAAGAACAAAATAAATTACAAAGAACGCGGAAAAACTCCTTTTTAACACTCCTCCAATTCTTCCACATTTATTTTTTAAAACCTTCTATATCATAATTGCTGATTGACACGTGCCTAATTAAAAATGCATTCAGTAATATCTATTTTCGGGTCTTTCATAAATATAAAAACTAGTCATACTTATGTTTACAAAGACGCTAGTAACAGTTGCAATAAAATTTAATTTCATGGAGCACATGCACACGCTTACACTCATATTTCCGTGTTTTATCAAAATCTTCATGAAAATTCCTCTTCAATTGGAAGTGAAATAAGCAAGATAAAATGCAATTTTAAGAATCGTGCGGAAAAGACTAAATTTAAATAAAAACACACCCCAACTGAAAAACATTTCCGAACTGTCCTTACTTCCACTTTCTCAAACTTAAAGTAATGAAATGTCGGGAATTTCTTATTTGAGTTTACATAATTCGTCGCCTAAACCTAATCCTTTCCCATCCGGGAAACTCAAAAATAGATTCAGCCTTCCTTTTTAATCCATAATTGCAGCCGTGAGGAACAAAAATTTAAAGCTGAAAACCTCCGACACAAGATGAATTCTTCTCGATAATTATGCAAATAGAAGCTGTCCAAGATTTAAAAAGTAAAACCCCCATTTTAACCATTGTACATTCCTCATTCTTTTTTCGGCAAAAGCGCAATTTCTCAGAAGCCTCCACCGTTCCGAAGTCTCGCCTTACAAACAAAATGTCGTGTTAATATGTCATTTGATGCAGGGAAATCACTTTCAGAAATTTCCGCTTAGGCTATCTCATTATCCGTACGCGAATCGGAAGTAGCTTCTGTACATTTTTTCCTCATTTATTGTTATTATAAATGAGAAAGATGCAAAGGTAATGAGGTAAGGGAATTTCTGTAAGTCATTAAACAAATTATAAAGACTTTAAGGATGTAAATCTTCGCGTCGTGCTGAAGAGGAAACGCGCCGTCTTCGTTAGATGTTTCGGGTCGCGGTGGCTCTTTGCTTAATTCGTTCTCAAGATTTTCTTACCTGATATTTAATTCAGGACTGATTAACTTTAAAAACCGAAAAGCCTTTATGATGACGCTGTATCATGGTGTATAAAAGTAATGACACGCCCGGGGAATATAATGGCTGCAAAGCGTCGTTTAAGCAAATATAAAAAGCATTAAAATTGAGAACAATGCAGTCAATGAATCTTGGTGTGGTGTATGTAGTCATTATTTTTATGCTTGCAGAGGACTTTAAAATGATGTGCAGCTCTAACCCTTCATTTGTGTAGCCGCTCAAATGATATTGTCAGAGGTTATTTAATTTTGCAATCTTTTTAATGCTTGTATCATTATGATCGATATTTTGCTTTTGTGAATCTTGAGTAATTTTATTTTATTTGGCCTATAAAAAAGGCTAATTAACTGGTAATTTTGATAACATGGGTTAAAATTAATAATTAATGATTGGGATATTTGAATTCTAATTCGATGTGGAATGACAAGTAATTTTTATTACTATCGCGAACGTGAATGACAGTGTAGTGTGTATAAACAAAGGAACCTTATGCTTCGACTACGATATTTTAAGTAGTTTGGGTTTGCAGTTTGTTGCTCACCATCACACTACTTCCCAAGAAAATAACAATGATTGGTTCTGTAGATACCAGCATTAGTTGTCATAATTCCGATCTCGTGAGAAAGGCTAAATATCAAGTGTGTACTTACATATGGTTTCATCATGTAACAGATAATTGCGACAACATACTAATGTGTTCACTTTTGGAACTTAGTGTGAGGTACCGTGTGAAGATAATAATGAATGGCAACTAAGAGTGAAGCCGTTATAGGAACCGAAGCGGTCTTTTATCGTAGGAATTCAGATATTTATTGAAAGTGACTGACATTGGTAATTCAACAGTTGAGCAAGGATCATCCATTGATGTGCTTCCCTTGTTCATAGATGGTATTTAGCAAGTTATCAAAGCATCAAACTTGTCTTATAAAATGCTCATTTTCATAATTTCACACACGTCGACAATTTAATACCACTGGTGAAATACAGTGCACCTTTTCCATGTGTATTATTAATGCATAATGCGAAAAAGTTAAACAGTTAAGAGTGTTTGGATTTCTGAAGATGGATTAGTTTCCATCAAACGTTTATGGAAACTCGTCACTTTATTTCATTATATTCCTAAAAATACATTTGCATGATCTAACATACTAATTCAGAGATTTTGATACCAGGATTTTTCCCATTTCAATACTTATTACCATTGTAAAAAACATATAACATAGCAGAAGTCAGAATCGATTAATTTAAATACGTAGGTAACGCATTAAGAACATATCAGGTAAATTTAAAAAAAACACACTCATTATAGAATAAAACTAATGATTTTATATCCTTTTTAGGAGCTTGTATTCGATTAATTATACTGAATAATATATAGAATATAATTGTAGACTTGATGAATCGAATTAAAAAACTCAAAAACAATCAAATATTTTTTTTTCATGAGTGGCGTAAGAAGTTTTAGATGTTTTATTTTAAGGCTATAATACACACCTAAAGGAATGACAAAAATCCTTCTCTCTAAAGGATCAAATCCTATCACATTTTCTGAAATATTGGTGGATCAGTGCGTCATCAGGGAGGAGCCTGACCCAAACAACATAATATGGTGTTTTCTACATATGAGCAGCATTAGCCTGAAAAAATTGCTCATACACTCCCCCAAACACCACCAAAAAGCAAGTAAAACAAAACAAAACAAAATACCAAAACAGAGCAGGAACAAAACGAAATGATACCCGAAGCCGCAGCCGGGATATCAACAACAACAAGCCTAAGAATTACCACCAAATGCCATCAATTGCACAATATAACTTATATGTTAACATCATACTTCCAATGCAACGAGTTCAAAAAAAGCAGAAAAATAAAATATAAATATTATGAAAATCCCCAGCCCCTATTTAAAAATATATTCATAAATAGTAAAATAAAATTGAAAAGCAATTCCCATGGCTCTGAGGAAATTACGAAAAATAATTATTCATGGGTTGTGTAGGTGTTGATATTAATAAATCTTTCAAAAATATTATTAAAGAATGAATACGGGTATTTCTTATTGAGAAGTGTGTTTTTTAGATATTTACATTGTAATAAAAGTTTGAATCATAATTACAAATTTTTTTGAAACGTACCAATTGACCAGCTATCGTGTTGTAGTATATTCTTTAAGAGATATTGGAGTCCCAAAATATTAATTTATTGACTGTATATTTAAAATCGCTGCGTTTATCATGTACATTAATGTCAACTTTGCCGGATGAAACAGAAATTTTTATGTCTAGAAAATCAGTATTATTGTTATCCAAATTGGTTTTAATTAAAGAAAGTTCGTCTGGATAGATGGATTTCCAAATATTAGAAAAGTTGCTATTATTAAAAACAATTAAATCATCAATATATCTAAAAGCAGTATTTATCTGAAGGCAAAAGTTGTTTTTAAAATAATGAAGAAATAAATTAGCAAGAATGGAAGAATTAGAACCTTGGGGTATACCCTTAACTTGAGTGTAAATATGCTCACCATTAAAAATAAAATTATTAAAAATACAATAATTAACCAAAAATTCCCATTCCTCAAAATCCAGATCAATTAAGTTTTTTAATTCATGATAGTAATAGTTCAAAACATCTCTCAATTTGTCCAGGGGTATGCTGGTAAAAAGGTTTTTAAAATCATAGGTCTAATTATCATTAATAATATTTTTGTCCAAAAAATTCAAAACCTTGTTATTATCACATATAATCCAGGTAACGCCTTCGTCAATAAAGGCAGCAAGGATAATTTTTAAATATTTAAATTGTAGAAATCCAGGTTTAATCATATAAGAGTTATTACCACAGGTGATGTAACGGAATTTAATAGGATTTTTATGAAATTTAGGAATAACGGTAATGTAAGGTAAAATTATGTGTTGATTGGAAATTTTAACTCTTTTATTTGAAGAAATGTTTTTTTAATAGTGGCACTAAAAAACACACTTCTCAATAACAAATACCCGTATTCATTCTTTAATAATATTTTTGAAAGATTTATTAATATCAACACCTACACAACCCATGAATAATTATTTTTCGTAATTTCCTCAGAGCCATGGGAATTGCTTTTCAATTTTATTTTACTATTTATGAATATATTTTTGAATAGGGGCTGGGGATTTTCATATTATTTATATTTTTATTTTTCTGCTTTTTTTTTGGACTCGTTGCATCGGAAATATGATGTTAGCATATAAGTTAGATTGTGTAATTGATGGCATTTGGTGGTAATTTTTAGGCTTGTTGTTGTTGATATCCCGGCTGCGGCTTCGGGTTTCATTTCGTTTTGTTCCTGCTCTGTTTTGATATTTTGTTTTACTTGCTTTTTGGTGGTGTTTGGGGGAAGGTATGAGCAATTTTTTCAGCCTTATGCTGCTAATATGTAGAAAACACCATTTTATGTTGTTTCGGTCAGTCTCCTCCCTTATGACGCCCTGATCCACCAACATTTCTTCATTTTTTTATCATTTTTTAAGAATTTAATTGGAATTTTTTTTGGAAATTCTTGTGTTCTTGAAATTATATTGCTTGACATGCTATGTCTGCAGCTTCAGCGCGCTTGCATGGGTAGTTTCGAGTTTCGGTTTCTGGTTAATGCACCCCGGCTGTTTGGTTATTTTTTGTTATTTTGTGTGTGTTAACCCTCTGCATACGAAAGCGCCCGAAAGTGCCCGAGAATCTATTTCCTTTCGTTACGGGGGACAGGGAAAAAGAATGTTGTCGGATTCTCAACAAGACGCCTGAATCCATTAAGCGTTTCTTTCCCCTTCTTCTCCAGGCCTTCAAGGAAGAGGGCGTGTTTTGCGGTCACTGTTGATCACATCTAGCTGCGGGATACCGTTACTCAATGGTGCCAATTTTTAGACTGGTGTCATCCAAATTGAAAATGAGATATAGTGGATTTTAGTTTTAAAACGAAGGATAAACGTTGACGAATTTCTTAATTTGCAAATTTGCTTCGGCTATAACTTTTAAATACTTACGCTAAAAGCACGTGGTTATTTTAAATTTTACATTAAGATCAGCTTCCCCACTAGTGAAATTTAATTTCCGTAAACGGGAAAGAGTATCATCCAAAGGATTACTGGTTTTTAAATGTCACAAGTATTTTTTAATTTTTTATGAAATGCTTTTTTTATATTGTGGTCAGTAAATTTGCTCTTAAGTTCAGCCAAAAAAGTGTTTGGATGAGACAAATTTTAACGAACTGAATTTTTCCTTGGTTAACATAATTCTCTCTCTGTCTATATATAATTATCTTACGTGGCACGCGCCGATCAACCGGTATAGCGAATCCAGGTCAGAGCATGGATGTTTGTAAGCGTATGGTGTAAAGGCGGCTGGTGCACCTTAAATCTGTCGTGGCCGGAAGTCCTCACGTTGGGTTGGTGTGGAAGTTTGGAGAGTGGGGTGCCAGCTCAAATGTTGCTTCGTCATCTGACCGGGTTAAAAATTGCGAGGTGTTGTCCTCGGATCTTTCCCTGAAGGGATTGATCCCGGACCGTCGTCAATAGCCCGATGTGTTGCTCTAATATGACGTTAACTAAAAATTACCTTACGAGGCACTCAAAAAAGACGTGATTTTTTACCGCGTTTTGGCAACACTGTACGATTGTTTGTTTACTAGGCTTACTTTAAAGCCTTGATGTTACTGGGCAAATACTTTCTGTTTACTTTCAGCGTCCGACAAGCATTATGTCCCATTTTTAGTAAATCTATAATCAAAGGAACACTACAAAAAAACCGGTCAAAATATATATCGTGGCCTTTATTCTTCAGAGTATTTGCCAAATGAGTGACCACATCGTATCCAAGTCCTTTCGAGGACTTTGGAATGTTACCCATCTTTCCAGCATACAGTTCAAAATTTAAAACATAGCCGGATTTTGATGAACAAAGGAGCCACATTTTCAGACCTCGCTTGGTCGGTTTTAAAGGCATATATTGAACTATGCCCACTGGGCCATTAAATTTAACTAAGGCTTCGTCAATGCAAACTTCTCTAGGAGCATTGAGATGCTGAGAAGACTTGCTTTTCAATGTAGAATACAGAGGTTCAACCTTCTGTACGTTAGAAAACTCGGCATTCTCTCTTCCAACTTCCTTCTCTCTATCTGATCTATGAAAATAATGCAAAATTAAAAAATATATATCTCTGGTCATCAGTTTTTTTATCATCATGTTACCTAATATTGTATTCTGCGACCAATAGTCAGAAAGCCTAGGTAAATGTGCTACACTCATAACAAGAACAATTCCAAAAAATCTCCACATTTCACCAATCCTTTCGATAGGTTGCCAATGTTTGTCCTCACCTTTTTTCTTTGCACAGAGAATTGCATATTTATTTGTGTGTGCTTGAATAACTTCAAGTAATTCATCCGAAATTAGTAACTTTAAAAAATCCAATGCTGATGAACCCGTTGGCAAATTATGCACAGGTCCTGCGTGACAAATTTCGTTTGCTCTATGCATTCACTTCGAACGACCTCCGACCAGTCAACATTAAAATTAAGCATTGACTCATCAATGCTTTCACCAACATTAATTTCACATTCCCTCTTATCATCTTCTTGATATAAACTGCTATTTAAAACACAGTTTACTTTATCAGTAGTTTTAGAATCATCATCATCCGATTCAAAAAAATCTGATTCATCAGTATCTTGAAACAAAATTGCTTCAATTTCCGCTTGGGTCAGCGATTTGGTATTGCGAGACGTAATACTAACGAATCAAATCCGTATTTATGTCAAGCCCATTAATTGAAAATATTTAAGGCTAATAATATTTTCCGAAATAGGAAGAGTCTTGAAAAAGACTTTTTTAAACGAGAACAGAATTCAAAGCAAAACCTGAAAGCAGGTAGTGAAGGTAAAGCTCGTCTGATCAGAGTGAAAACACAGTCCAGACTGTTGGTAGCAGCCAGCAGCTAAACGTTTCAAATGGGACAAAGCATGAGAAAAAAGTCAAGAACACAATTGCATATACAATGGCGCACATAAAAATTCGCACGTGAATCCGTATGAACTGGTTCTGTGTCGCGGAACGTCATGCTTCGGAAAGATAAAGGACAACTTCTTGAGTAGTTTTTGACCCCCTATGGCCCATACAAAGTATATGATCAAGTAGAGTGACAAGGTGATACGCCTCCTAGGGGAAAGAACTAACCTCGGGCACTCTCCGTAGTCTGCTTGTCCGGGCGCTTGGGCGCTTCTCGTAACGAAGTGTAGAATTGATATTTCGAGGCTTCGTATGCAGAGGGGTAACTGTTATTTTGTATGAAAAGGTACGAAACGTCGTGACAAAGTAACCGTTAACATATCTGCTATGGTAGACCGTAGCGAGACATCTAGAGATGCGATTGGAATCTCCGGCATGGATCGGACCATGCGCGGGCGCACACATGCGCAGGAGAGAGCAGATGCTCTTATAAAGAGCGCCGTCCAATTTATGCGGCAGTGCGTGTGAGGACAGAATGGAGTTCACATTGTAAAATTCGACGATTGAGGAGCAGCGAGGCTTTATCTGATTTCTGACAGCGGAAGGTGTTAAACCTGACGTTATTCATCGCTGGATGGTGACCGTATACGAGGAAGACTGTGTGTCCGACAAGTCAGTGAGAAAATGGAGTGCCCGTTTTCGTACAAGCCGTGATAGTTTGGTTGATGATGCGAGACCTGGCCAGGAAAACACAGTCATCACGGTTTATCTCATCGACAAGGTGGACGATCTAGTGAGTAGTGATCGGCGTGGCACACAGCGAATGGTGGCGGTGAAGGTGGATGTCAGCGTTGGAACAGTGTGGACAATTGCTTACGACAGGTTGCATTAACGGAAGGTGTGCGCGCAGTGGGTTCCGAAGCAGATCACCGAACAGCAAAAGGAACTGCGTATGGGGCTAGAACTTCAACATCTGTTTCGGTATCATGAAGACCCCTCTTTCCTGGAGTGGATCGTCACAGGTGATGAGAGCTGGTGCCATCACTACTAGCCAGAGACGAATCAGGACAACATGCAGTGGAAGCAAGCGTCGTCACCTCCCCCTAAAAAGTTCAAAGCAGTGGCGTCAGCAGGGAAGGTGTTGCTCACCGTCTTTTTCGATGTCTAATGTCCGTTACTTGTTGAATTCCTCGAGCACAGAAGAACTGTGAGACACTCCGAAGTGCACGCAGGTCCATCAAGAACAAGAGACTGGGGCTGATAACTGAGGGTGTGGTTCTGCTCCATGATAACGCGCGTCCGCGCGTTATCATGGAACAGAACCGCCGATATATATATATATATATATATATATATATATATATATATATATATATATATATATATATATATATATATATATATATATATATATATATATATATATATATATATATATATATATATATATATATATATATATATATATATATATATATATATATATATATATATATATATATATATATATATATATATGTATTTAAATGTATGTCTACAATGTATTTAAATGTGCATACACTTTTGTTTGGACGTTTGAAAATTTCATGTATTGTTTTTTGTGGTGTATTTGATAATTGAGTACATTTAATAATGATTGATCAGGACAATTTTTTTTAAATGTTAGAAAATTATCATTACATCTTAACATGCAAAAAATTTAATCAAACGTGCACGTTATCCTTTTTAACACTTACATCATGGAACATCTATCAGGATGTCAGATTCATAAGTTTCATTCATTGATAATATGTAAGCCAAGTCTAATATATTTGTTTTTTTTATTTCAGCTTTTAAATCACATACTATTTTATATGTTCTCTTTATCACTCTCCCTTTGAATCATCCCATTTGAATATTGCTGTCCCCCAGCTACAATACTTCCCCAGTGTCTTGTGGCTACATCCCTTAGCTCCATAGACTTATCCATAAGTTATCTTTTCTACTGGATTTACCCATCATTATGTTCGGAGACTCGAAGACTATATATCTCTAGTAACTGGATCAACAGTTTAACGCACGACTGCAACTGAATATGACAAATAAAACTATCTAGTACAAATTTTGTCATGTCTCGTTTAAAAGCATGCATGAATAATTATTTGGAAGCAAATTAATATAAAGCACACACTTCTATCCTTTCAACCATCACACCAAGATTTGCTAGTAGTGCAGTCCTGGTTTCGTCACGCAACACTTTAACGACTGAATAACCACCTATCTACAAAATTCGTGAATTCTTTGAACCGTTAGAATTATTATAATGGTATTTCTTTCTGATAGAATTATTTCTCTCGTATGTTTCTATTGGCCCATTCTACAAAATGGTATCCTTTAAAAAGCTTTATTGGCCTATTCTGTAAAATACAATCGTTTGGAACAATTATGTTGGCCCATTCTGTAGAATAAAACTTTTTGGAGGGATTTTATTGCTATTTTTTTTTAGAATATAACCCTTTGAAAATGTTCCATTGCTGTTTTGTATTAAAAGAATTCTTTGGAAAGATTCTATTGGTCAAGAAGATAAAAGTGGTTAAAATTCAGCAGGTAAGACTTCAGGTAGCAGGGTGGAAGTGTGCATGTCAACACCTCAGAAAACTAACTCAATCCGTTAGCTACTTAGTCATAAAAGTTTTTGGAACTATCCACAAGGGTTGACGAAAATTTCCGCTCAACCAATTTATGTCCTCCATTTCCCAAAAATTTATTTGCACCAGATATGCACAAAAATGGTTCTATAGAACCAAATCTGCAAAGTCAGCCAACGTCATCAGCGCCGAAAAATAAAATAACGCAAAAACTCTCTTGGAATAAAAAAAATCTCAAGAAAAATCGGAAATGCTAAACAGCCGTAAAAGGCTACACGCTGCCTTTGATATCTCAAACCCTTCAGCTGGTACCACGCGTCAGCAGTATGAACATATTCCGAGACTCAGGAGTCCGGAATAACTGTTGCTTTAAGGAAGAAAAAGGTAAGAAAAGGAAGTCCCCCTAGCTCCTGCGATATCCACTTATTTGATAAGTAAAAGGGAGGCAGCAATACTTTCTGCTTCCACAGAGTATCAAGATATGCCGAGGTTTAAGATCTGGCACGCTTGTTTTTATGAGTGTAGTTTATGTGAAAGGGCGCTCAAAGCTGGAGGTGAATGAAACAGGCAAATCGCAAACGAAGCCACTTACTAAGGGGTAGATTTTTCTGGTGCGCGCTAGTTTTTTTTTATACTCGGGTATTGCATTCTGCTCTCGCTGTTACGCTGCAGCATTAGTTTGCACCCTTAGCTTATTCGTGCCTACTTTATTTGCAGCGGGGGATCAGTCACTCATTGCAGGAACTAAATCCGCAAGGGATTAGGTGTGCTTAAAGACGTATTGAAAACTGATGATATGCTTTTCTGGGCAGCGGTAACATAATCATAACATGCGTATTTGTGCCTGAGATGTAATGAAGACTGATGAGTTATTTTTCAGTGAAGCCGTAACATGGTAACGGTATGCATAGTTGTTCCTTAAGTTGTACGTAAGACTGATGAGTTGTTTTCAGTGAAGCCGTAACATGATAACTGTATGCATAGTTGTTCCTTAAGATGTATGTAAGACTGATGAGTTGTTTTCAGTGAAGCCGTAACATGATAACTGTATGCATAGTTGTTCCTTAAGATGCACGGAAGACTGATGAGCTGCTTTTCAGTGAAGCCGTAACATAATAACTGTATGCATAGTTGTGTCCTTAAATTTAAGGAAGACTGATGAATTGCTTTTCAGTGAAATCGTAACGCAATAACCCCATGCATAGCTGTGCCTTAAGATGCATAGAAGACTGATGAATTGCTTTCAGTGAAGCCATAGCATAATAACTTAAGTCTCAAATAATGAGGGAAAGCATAGAAAGTTGTGCCTTACGATGCATGGGAGACGAGTTGCTTTTAAGGGAAACCGTAACACATTAACGACATGTCAATTGCATACTTGTGCCTCAGGATATGTGGAAGAGTGATGAGTTTGTTTTCAGTGAAGCTGTAACACAAAATAGTAACAAACTGCATTCGTGTTTAAATTTTTAAAATGAAGTTTCTATTTATTTATGTTGAATATTACAACTTAATTTAGAGAGAATTTTATGAAATTTCCGTTCTTATATATACTGTAATATTCATTTTAATAAAGTCCACAATCTTTGATAATTCCGGAGATTGAAGGAAATTATGTTTAAAACAAGATAAACAATAAAAGTTTAAAAGTTGCAATTAACATACATATATATATATATTGAGATTTAACATTTCGCTCGGGATTTGGAACACTGACATAAATCAAAATATAGTATTTTGAAATAAAACGAAATTGAAATTTTCCAGTAATATGAAAATAGATGGTATATTGTAAAACACCTTTGCCATTGTATTGAATTTAAAGATTTTCCAGTTTGCTACCGAAAAAAAATGCAGCTTTTCAAGTTGAGGCAAATTTCCCAAATCAATATTTTTATCTGTGCCACTATTTGACCCTATGGACAAGTACATATATCACCCCATAACATATTTTTTTAATTAAGAATTATTAACCCAGGAAAGCCTAGCGGTACCATATGGTACCATAAATAAAGGTTTAAAATATTACAATTTTCTTCGTTATAATGCAAATATTTATCTTGTTTGTTAGCAGATGGCACCACACAAGAGAGTAAAAAATCAAGTCTAAATAATAATTTTAGTGAACAACACCTCAGATTTTTACTTAGAGCGTAAGAAACAAGAACATTTTTGGGCTATGACAAAATGACGCATCGAAAAAGTAAGTACAATCGTTCTCTCTTTACTGATACATATAGAAATGAAAGTTTGATACAATATTTACCGTTTATGTCTAGATATTACGTGCACAGTGTTTCAAAAAAATATAATAATATTATGTACATCTTTTTTGTATTGGAATGTTACTGGTACCGTATGGTACCACTAGGCTTTTACACTATTTTTTTGTCACTGCTTAGAATTTTATTGATTTTTGCTCTAGAAAATTCAAAAATGTTTTAAAAGTGTATAATTAATTTTTTGCTATATATAATAGAATTGCTAAAAACTAAATGTGTATAAAATAATTATACAAAAATTTTGCATTAAAAAAAAAACAGTATTTCTATTGCTTATTTCATAAAAATAACAAAGCCTAAAGTACAAAATGGGGGGTTGAAGGTTAAAATGCAGTTATGAAGTTAAAATGTGTCTTACTATATTTTTGAACATATTATTTCTTATGGCAGTTTTTATGTGTACATTTAAATCATGTGTATATTTTATTATTTTGAAATTCAGTTTCATTTTTCAGAAATATTTAACACTAGAAGAAGCTCTTCTGCTATTTGATGAATTAAACTCGGAGTTGGACTTAGATGTCTATATTGAACCTCCTGATATTTCAGTAGTATCACACGTGAAGACTCTGCATAAGATGAAGGAGAACTTACAGATAATTTATCTGGTCGTCAGTTACGTGTAAATGTAGAAACGTCACGGATAAAACCCACAGAAAAGATTGTTTAGATTTAGATTCAGAAGAGAGAGGGTCTGGCAAACTCTGCTAACGAAAAAGAGTAGCAAAAAGAATAAAAAAGACTGGTACAAATAAATTCAAAAGAAGTTGGGTTCAAGATGTGCTGCTATAAATTACACTAGTCGAGTTCACACTATGTGCGTAAAATGTGACGTAGGGCTTTGTATTTTTTTTTAGACTTTCACTCAAAACAACATTGGAAATAGACCATGCAAAAAAGTAATTGATTATATTTCATAAAACAAAATGCCAGTATTATTGGTAATATAATTGGTGTTGACATTTGTATTGTGCTTTCTGGATAGTAAAAATTTTCTCTTCTCTTAGGATATTTTTTTTACAATTATATATTTATCAAAATGAGTTCTTCTATGCCATACATTTGTATTTTTGTATTAATTTCAAATCATAAACTGGTAAAAATATATTTAAACCCCGCTTGCGTCAATATCAATTTGAAATTGCATCACTTACAATTTGCTCCCTTAAAAGCCTAGCGGTACCATATGGTACCTTGCATTTTGGAGAATATTATTGAAATTTTACAACAAAAAAAGGCTTTTCCTACATAAATAGCATCCTATCAACAATATACTAGAAATAAATTGATATTGGAAAAAAATAATTAATTCAGGCTTTGCCGAGTTAATGTAGATAATAAATTATATGCGTTTTTCCGAAAGGAAAATTTTTATTTAATAAACAAACTCGTAAAATAGAATGATTATATACTGTAAATCATAAATATATGGATCATACTAAAGATATATGGTCATAAAATTTATTTTTGCTTGTAAAAGATTAACTAAAATGCACTAATATTAAGCCTAAAAATACGTTTAATCGGAAGGTAATTCTACAAAACAGTTAACAATGAGTTAAAGCAATACTAAAATAATCGGGAATCTCGTGACACTCAGATATATATATATATATATATATATATATATATATATATATATATATATATATTGCGGCAATGTTTAAAGGCATGGAACTACTTGTATATTACACTAGTGCAACAAAGGTTAGACATATTTAGCATGATTAAATTTCAAACTGATGAGAAATAAGAAGACATGCGATAGGTCAAAATTAAGAAAATTAACAAATTTCCCATTGCTTAACTCTGTTGGAAATTGTCTTGTCAATTCTCACCTTATCACGCTAGTGAATGATAATGGTACTTCCAATATTTAGCTCGAAATCTATTTGGGCTTAACTACAACTTGAGTAGTGGCAACACTGTCGAAAGATAACATCTTATCTTCAGTTTTCTTCTTGTTTACTTTGGCTCTGATGAAGATGCACAGGATTTTTTTCGGAAATAGTTAAACACCAGTGTGAATCGCCTTTATTTTCGCAGACATTTTTTAAGCTTTAACTTTACTGACTACATTTTCAAATATATTAACCCTCTTAGGCCTTCACAGGTATGATACACTTTCAATCTGATGTCGGTCCAACCACGATTTCTAATTAAGTCTTTCCAAATAGAGCTATATTCTAGAGAAAATAAAATACAGTAAAATCCATCCATCCAAAGTAGAGAGACTACATCGTATTGCAAATGGCAATAAAATATTGCGAAAACTTATTATCCAAGGAACAATACAATCGTCCCACAGTATTTATTTACGATGGAATAATCAACAGAAAAAAAGCAAAATTGGACTACTTGGAAATTAAATTTCGCACCAAATTAATGTTAACAAAACTTAAAAAATTTAACAAAAAATCGTACTCCAGATACGATTCAAACCTACATCATGTGTGCAACGCACGGCAGTACTGTCCCCTGAAGTTTTGGAAATCGTCTTACTCAGCAAGAAAAAAGGGGCGAAATGCATAAATAAATAAACGATAATAGGATGGGGCGATGTCAGGAAACTGCATTGGCATAATGAAGGACCACAGCTCGCAGCTTATTGATACGAAGGGCTGTCGGCAAGAGAAGTCCAGACAAACAAAATATGGCCTACATCGATTAGGGGGGAATCGACCAGAGGAAAAAACTCGTTTCCGCCCTAATGAGAACACTTTTGTCTATCATACTGGAGACGCTGATTTCTTGGCTGTAGACAGAGGGGAATAACCGAACACGTGGCGTAGGGGGACTTCCTTGTGTCGCCACTTTGGAGAGCGGAATCTAATCGAAATGTATGTAGAGGGAATATACAACGTTGAGGAATAAAACCTAACTGGGCTATGTGAATACCACGAGAAGTTTTTGTCCATGCTCCTTTATATTTATCAGATCATTTCCTGCTGATTAAGAACGGTTTACTTAACAATTATATGGATTGGAACTGTTTGTTATGTCACTACTTTGTAGGATAGTTACTAAATGCATGAGAAGGAAAGGAAAATAGGAAAGGAATAAAATTAAAAAGTTTGAGTGGAATCAGAATGTTTCTCAACATATGTGTCGAATTCTGCATAGCTGATTAAAACAGCTTACTTAAGATTTTAGTAGTAAGCGTTAAGTGTAGAATAGATGAAACGCTAAAGAATAAAACTTAAGAGGGCTATGTGAATACAGTGAGACGTTTTTACACATGCTCCTTTATATGAATCAGATAATGTCTTGCTGTTTAAGAACAGTTCACTTAATAATTCAGTTTGAACTGTCCATTGTGCCACTACTTTGTAGGATAGTTACTAAATGCATGAGGATGGAAGGTAAATCGAAAAGGAATAAAATTTACAAAGAGGAGTAGAATCATAATTTTTTTAAACGATTTGTAAACTGTGTCCGATTTTGTATAGTTGATTACAACAGCTTACTAAAGATTTTAGTCGTAAGACTTTTGTGAAGAATAGATAAAACGCTAAAAAACTTTTAACAGAGCTATGTGAATACCGTGGGACGTTTTTATGCATGCTACTTTATAGGTATCATACCATCTTTAGCTTATTAAGAACGGTTTACTTAACAATTCGGTTGGAGCTGTACATTGTGACTACTTTGTACCTTATATACTAAATGCATGTGGATGGAAGGTAAATTGGAAAATAATAAAATTAACAAAGTTGAGTAGAATCGTAAATTTAAAAATGTGTTTTGTGCGTCCAATTCTGAATATCTAATAAAAGCAGCATACTTAAGATTTTATTTATAAGTCTTTTGTGGAGAATAGATACAAAGGCCAAGGGAATAAAACTTAACAGGGTTATGTGAATACCTTAAGAAGTTTTTATACATGTTTATTTATATGACTCATATTATAGATTCATGATTATAAACGGTTTACTTAATATTTCAGCTGTAACCGTCTGTATTTGCACTATTTTTTATGGGATAGCGTAAAGTGAGTATCATACTTTTTGTAAACTATATATCATATATGTCAGTTTTAGATCAAAACCTACTCCGTTTGCTTTTAGAGACGTGATCTTAATGGATAAGATAATATGTCGTCAATACAGGTCTGGTTAGATTCTCTAATGACGAGATAGCTCCACGAGACATTAATTAGGAGGGTAAATACTTTGAGTACCATGAGGGTTTGTTGTACGCAATCTGTTACATGTATCCAATTCTGCATAGCTGTTTAAAACAAGCTTACTTAACATTTAAGTTGTAACAGTCTTGTACATTGCAACTCTGAAGGGTGAGATCTAAAGGAAATATATGAGGAAGGTTAACGTTAAAAATAAAACTTAACACATCTATGGGTATACACTGAGAAATACTTGCTTAGCATTTTGGTTGAAATGGACTATAGTTTTGTTACTTTGCGGAATAGGCACTACTTAAGTTATATAAGGAGGGAAAGTAAATCGGAAAAGAATAAGACTCAAGAAGGCTGAGTACCATTAGCACTTTTTTAAGCAGTATGTTAAAGGTATCAGATTCTGTATAGCTGATTAAAACAGCTTACTTAACATTTTAGTCACCACTTTGGAGAGTGGGCTTTTATGGAAATGTACGTGGATAGTAGATAATGTGTTAAATAAAAAACATACGGCTTTGTGAACACCATGAAAATTGTTTTAAATGCTCTTTTACAAGTATGAAATCATCCGTTGCTGATCAAAACAGCTTTTAATGAGCATTTTGCTTTAATAGATAGCTGCATAAATAATTTTAGACTTAAAATTAACTTAATTAGAAATTTTGTTCTAAAGATCTCGACGAAATATAGCTTAAGAATCCTCAAATATATACCTTAATATTTCTTGCAGTAAATATATTTGATAGAATGTGTAATTTGACTTTTTTAATTGTATGTCTTATAGGTTTTTATCTTTGTAGAACAAGGGAGCATCTGTTATCTGCTTCTGTATTTAGTTAATATACTTTTCTATTTTATTTAAAATTATGCTCACTGAGTTCATATGAGCTATAAATATTCATAATTAAATGTATATCACAAACATTGCATTAGTGATGGTCCAGGATCAATCCCTCTAAGGGGGACAATAATCTGAGGACAGTACCTACTAATGAAGCACGGCCATTCACAAGGTGAACGGTCATTCACGGTATCACAAGGTGAACGGTCATTCACGGTATCACAAGGTCAACACACCAGTAGACCAAAATTCTATACCACACCCACGTTATTTAGATAGGAGTACTTTGGAGGACATTTGAGGCCACAACGGATTTAACATACACCAGCTGCCACTTATTTCACGATGTTTGACTGGATCCAGTTCCGAACATCCAAGTCTGGTCACTAATCATCAGCAATATCAACTGGACTATCATGGTACAGACTACTTTTAGAACTAAAATTATTTACATTACTGACAAAGAAACTAAAACACCAGCATACTAACAACTCATACTTGTTACGGACATGAAAATTAATACTTCTAGTAAGCAGTTTCTCAAAAAATGTACATCATTTTAAAGGGATTGTAGTACATTATGTAGAGACAAATATATGCGAGTACAATAAGTAACAGCTAATATTAGCTAATTATTTTTTATGAGTAAAAATTTATTATATTCATACTTACAGGATACTCACATAATACGTGCCTGGGAGAGGTATCTACCTTACTCTAAGAATTACAATTACACCAAAAAATGACCTGTATTTTAATTAGGACGCAAGAGAAATTTCTGTAAAAACAAATGTTAGTTCCCAAAAGTCGCATAATAGAATAAATTGTTCTTTATGCAGCCCAGCAAGTAACAAATTTGCATAAACCTAATGTTTTGAGCTGCGACAGTGAAATGAAATATAACTTCTTCGAGTGAAATATTGTTTTTATGCGAAGAAACATTTTTTGCTCCATATGAGTGTTTGTCGAATTAAATTTATGTTTTAACTTCAAGGAATTCTGTATTTTTCGTTTATCCATGAATTAAAATAGATAGACAACGAATTCTTTTTTCCGATCGGTAAGTTTCAGAATTGTTTTTCTTTCTTCAAAATATTTTTTCCCCCTTTCTTAATTAGCGTAAAGTATAAACTAGGGACACTTCCACTTACAACTAAAAGATGTTCTGAGAAAGGAAACTTCTTATAACTCCTTTCACTTAATATATGGGTAGATTGTGTCGTGAATATAAGTTTTGACGTGAGTACTCGTGCCTGATGTTCCATAGTGTAAAGAATAAAGCAGGCATAAGAAGTTTTAACGATTGTTTATAGTTAATTCAACAATTAATTAATGTTTTAACGTTTAAAGTGCAGTTTATATTTTTAAAGATGATTTTATTAATAAAAGGTATGCGTTGAAGTGTAGTTTGGTAGCTTTTCAATTCATTCCACTTTCGTTTTCAAGCACTTACGCAATCTTCAATTCACTCAACGCAATGTCACACTGGCCTGAAGCTCGCCCAGCACCATAGAATTTCGATATATTGTGCACCTATTCCTCGCGCTCAGTGCACCTATGCACTGTCTTGCAAATAAGAGTCGAGTGTGGGCCTCCTCTGTCTACACGATGGTGTATTTATCTTCTGGAAGTTTCTTTTAGTTCTGAAATCATAAGACAAAAACTGTTGTAACGATCGGCTTTTCATACAAATCCGCCAATGCTGTTTCCATTTTAAATACGTTTTTTAATACGTTAATAATATTCTAAAGTATACATTCAAGTTTCATTACTTTTACGTGTGTTTACAATAATCCATGGAATTTTCTTTTTAGCTACTCTACTGATGATGTTGCAACTTTTACCGAGTTTATTGACCTATCGGTAGAATTACGGAAAGAAATGTGCGATATTACTATTGGGTATGACCTGTAATTTTTTAAGCTGCACCCTATTGAGAGCAGCAACAATATTATACTCTTAGAAAAAAGACTTGCCATCCACCGATCTATTTCTTTTTGTTTGCTTCTGTTTTTACCCTCATTACAGTCTTTTGCTATCATGTACTACACTGACAATGATCGATTGTGGAGTGAATACCCTTGTACATATCTTTTTCTGTTTTTCTTTTCGGTATACACCCAGGTTATTATCGAAAGTCGTTCACTGACATACATGAGTATAAATATGAATCAGGAAAACGTTTCTTAAGTATTCATAGACTCAGAATGTGGAATAAAAGTATCCATAGAATTTCTTTCACTTTAATTTAGAGTAAAAATTCATTTTCCTATTGAATATTTTCCAAACAAATAATTTGGATTATTCTTTAAACTTTCAAACAATAAGATAGCAATAATAAAAAAAATGTATCTTCTTATATCTGCTTCTATTGATAGTATAGGTGTTGAGATTTATTGATGGTCTTAGCATGGAAGAGATCAGACTTAAAGGAAAATTAAAATGATTATTATTGATGGACCATAAAATGAATAGGTTTTAATATTTGACTTTTATAAACATATAATAAACGCAAATATAAATTTTAAATTAAGTTTCCGTGAACTCTGAATTTAATTTTCTACACTGTAATATTTTATTGATTTATGCTGATGAATCAGGATGAAATTCTGAACTTTAGAATTTCTAATTTCTAATAATGAGATCATTTTTGTTAGATTACTTTTTGTCATTTATGCATAGCATTCTAAAAATAGATAAAACTAATTATTTGGTAATTTAATTCATAGTCTTCATAGTAAAATAAGATACATTTGATCTCTGACACAAAGACACTCATTATATAAACATATATATATATATATATATATATATATATATATATATATATAGCCAGCAACCGCTGGCTAATTATATTTCGTTATTTCCTCTGAGTCACTGGTGTTGGCGTTTTGTTGGATGAAGTGGGCATCAGCATTTGATCCGATCTTATGGCTTGGTGTTGCCGGTCTCCCAACTGCTGTTGCTGGTTTGATTTAGTTTATTTTTGTTTTGTATATTTACTTTTAATGGTGTTTAAGTGAGTACATAAGTAATGTCTTAGCGTATGTTGCTCATGTACGTAAGAAACAGAATTTTGCGCTGTATGGAACAGGCTCCTCCCTGACGAAGTCCTGATCCACCGTATATACAGAGGCTGTTCACACATGTTTTAGACAATGTATATTGTATTCACAAAACTAAATTACATAAAATTATTGTATTTTAAATGCTCTATTTGATAGCCCTTTTTATGAACTATCTTTCGACACCGTCATTTCCAGGATAATAATGCCTTTTGAAGTGTCAGAAGAGGTATTCTATCCCATTCCTACTGAACAGCTTTCCTGAGTCCTGTAAGAGTTGTGGGACGACGTTTGGATAATGCAGATTTTTAAAGTCCGAAAGCACAAAAATCCATAGGTGATACATCGGGAGATTTAGTAGGGATATCAGTGAAGGGTATGGCCTTGATACTGGGTTTTTGTTCCATTTCTTTTAGGAAATTTACAGTGAATTTTGATGTGTGACTGCAAGCATTGTATTGATGGAGTTCCAAAGAGTGATGGCACTGTGGGTAAAGCGATGATATTTCATTCAGAAAAATTGGCTATAAAATTTGCTCCTGATAGTATTCTTAGTTAAGGGGGTCACTTCAAGCAGCATTTTCCCTATCTCCATAATGTTAAAAATGATCAAGTTTAAGGAATATTTTTAAATAATTGACCAGTCGTAGAGTCACCAAATTTGTTTTGTATATTTATTATATTGTTTTTATTACTTTAATGGGAGCATTTTTGAAATTTTTGATTAGTTTTTTTTAATCGTACACGGAGTAACATGTAAAAAGTTTCAAAACGATAAAAATATGTGTACATTTTAACCCATTATTTTTTCTGAATCCTTTTTTTGACAAAATCTCTCATTAAAATATTTATTTGTGTTGTACTAATATGTGTGCCAAGTTACAAAGCTATAAGATATGTAGTTTTTTTCAAAAATGTTCCTTTCGTGTTGAAATATACACTTTTGAGAAAAAGTGATTTAAAGTAAAAACTTCCCACTAACTATTGCAGACCAGCACCATAGCTTGGATTGCTGGGATCATCTGCTAGATCATCTTCTAGTCTACATTTTAACAAGCTAATTTTAATTCTAGGTTCCCTGGTTCTATGTAAAGTTGCCTTTACCGTTTTCCTTATATAATTTTCCAAACAAAAATTTGCATAGATTTTAACCCTTACATTTTTTTAATCGTTTTTTTGACAAAATCTCTCATTGAAATATTTATTTGTATGTTATTAATTTGTATGTATAGTTTCAAGGCTATAGATAAGTAGTTTCTTCAAAAAAATTTCTGTTCAAAAATGTTCAAAAATCTTAATGCCTTGTTTTTGGCATTTTACACATAAAACACACTGATTTATTTCGCTGGAAAAGAGCGGAATGTCAATTACTTCACAGTAGTTAGCACTGGAATTTAAAAAAGCATCATATTCTTCAGCACACTGACCCAACTTTTTTTTAGATGCTGATTTACTTATGTTCAAAACTGGTTCTTCTGCACCTTCATTGACTTCTGAAAAACTTTCGTCATGCTTAATATTTCTTCCAAATTTTCTTTTTTAAATGTTTGGTTCTTAAACCGAGGCATAATTCCAGGCAGTGCAAGAAATGACAAAAAGAAATACTCAAATAGAAGAAATAACGTTGCTAAATTTTGCGAGAAAAATAGCACGTGCGATAGTATAGAGTAAACAAACTGCTACAACTATTCACTTATCTTCCTTCCTCAACAAGTTGTCGATCGAAATAAATATTTTAATGAATTAAAAACATTTTCATTAGGCTGAAACAGCGCATGCATTATGTTTTGGTTTGAAGTGGGCGCGGCGATCAGCTGTTTCGGCTTTTCACAGATGCCAGCAATTTTTAAAATTTTGTTTTAAATACTTCTAGTTTAACTAAAGCAATAATTTAAACTGCATTGGAAGCAGAAAGAGTTGCAGCTTTTTTTCCAATAGCAATCGAAAAACCGTTTTTTTGACCGATTTTCGTGAAGTGACCCCCTTAATATATATATATATATATTCAAAATTATGAGCGTGTGAATTGTATAAAAGGATCAAGGAAATCAAAAAGATATGAAAACTTGTGGTAAATTTGGCCGACACTACAAGAATTCATTGTCCTGCATGAAGTACATTTTACTAGCGAAATTTACACTACCATTTACGTCTTCTTAAATTGTTGAGAGATGGAGTAACAATTGGCAATCACTTTGATGGATGATGCACGGGAAATAGTAGAATTTCAAATGCAGTGCCAATCTCTACCAACAACATTCTGAAGCCCTGCGTTAGCTGACACTGCTCTTACTCTCATCACACGGGTTTACTATTACGTGAGCAAAGATTTTACAGCACAATCCATGGTAACAACCATCCGTTCAATAGCCATGCATATGAAAATACACCCTTTATCTTAATACGTCTCTTTCACTCTCCCATTATAGACAACCTATCAACTAGTGGTAATATCTTTAAAATTCAGTCTCTTAAGTTCTGGAAGGTTAGTAATGTGATGAACATTGTCATCACTGCAAATATATGTTTGCAGTTAGTAGTTACAATAGCATTGAAATATTTCTCGAACATATTAAATACATTTTGGTAATCTGAAGTTGTGCTATCTTTTACGGCTGTCTTAAAACTTATAACAACCTTTTAATTCAAATTTTTCTTAAGATAGGTATAGAACAGTTACACTTTTAAATGTCTCTATTAATTAGTAGTGTTTGTAATTTATATTCATGGGTTTTTTAATACATTTTTAAATTTTACCCTAAATGTTACGAAATTAAATTGGTTTAATATACAGGGTGATTATAATTAAAGTTCAACTCTTTCAAAAATCTGTAAAAAATAACCACTGCTTAGAAATACCTGAAATTTGAACTGAGTATACTTGAAGAAGGGGAAATTGTTATGGCACAAAAAAAATAGTTCCAAATTTTAGCAATAGATGGCGTTTTAAGCGTCACACAATGCAAAAAAAGACGTGTCATGTACACGACACATTGCATCTCTAATATTACAAAAGGAATAGTTTGTTTGTTTGTTTGTTTCGCGGCCGCCAGATACTGACGATCTATGACACTTACAGCAATGATATTAGGCACAAAGGTTATCCATTTTGCAATTTTTGGGTAGCGGCGAATTTTAAAACTCAATCAAGAAGATTTTTAAATGAATTTAATAGTTTTATTCTATACCTTATTCTTCAAACGCGTTTCTTTTGAAGAAATGCCGAAAATGAATTTTTTTCTACCGACGTGACCTTTTTTTATATTTTTACAAGAGATTGTGACGTCACGTGAACATTCTCTTTCAAAAAAAAAACCGTATTGCATCTTCTGCACTTCGCGTTAAAAACAAGAAACAGATTACATCTCCTGTCCTATTCCATTTCCGCCAATGATAGCAAGAAATAAAAAAATATATTGACTGCGATTGTTAAGTTTTTCTTCGTAAAATCGGAATCGCTAACGATAGATTAAAAATTTCAACGGATTTGAAATCTGCATAAAATTTTACATTACATTCATACCTAAAAAAATGATTTTCTTTAAATAAATAAAAAATTTTAATTGAATATATCTTCAACAGATTTGAAATCTGCGGAATATTTGACACCAGTTTAATACCTTACATCACGGTGTTGCCCGTGGTGTTGGTTTGCGAAATTGTTTTTTTTTTGTTATAAAAACGCGGGGTATATAGCATTTTCCTCATATTGAGTCAAAGGTCAATGAAACTCGTCACGACTCTCTCAATGAAGGATAGCGCTCCGCTTGTGAAGCATTTTTACAAGAACGGTGACTGTGCGCCATTAGTTCTGAAGAAGTATTGGACAGTAAAGGGTTTGAAAAAAGGTTGAGGTCCGATGTCTGCTGAGGGTCTAGACAAAATGATAAAGAAATTCGAAGAGACGGGTTCTTTTAAAGTGAAATCTGTCAGAGGGAGGAAACCAATTGCTTCGACGTCAGTAGAAGATGTGGTCACATCATTTCAGGAAGATACAAGCTGGGATTTGTACACGTGCTGTTCACGGGGAATTGCCCGAACTGTGGAGATGCCTGTGAGCACGGTGCATAAAATTGTACGAAACATCCAGCATCTCTATCCATGCAAAATTAGCCATGTTCAGGAGTTGCTTCCTGCTGACCTGCAAGTAGGGCACATTTTTGCTCTAGAATTTCCTACTCGTATTGAAGTGGAAAATGAATGACCATGGAATATTTTGTGGACAGACGAAGCCCATTTCCTTCTCCAAGGACATGCCAATGCTCAGAATTGAAGAATATGGCAACGAAAAATCCGTTCGCACATGAACCAGTACCTTTTCATTCTGCAAAGGTAACTGTGTAACGCCATTTTTTATCGTGGGACCATTTTTTTTTGAGAAGATGGGTCGTACGGGTCCTGTTACCTGTACCATCTATGGTAAACACCATGAGAGTCTTTTGCGCAACCACGTTATTCCAACACTTCACAAGGTTGCATGTGTGGGTAGCATCATTTTTATGCAAGATGTAGCTCTTCCGCACATTGCAAAGCCAATGAAGCAGCTACTCAAGAGACATTTTGGAATTGATAGAAATATCAGCCGTCATTTTCCAACAGCCTGGTCTTGAAGATCACATGATCGTAATCTTTGTGACTTCTGGCTTTGGGGTTATCTCAAAAATGCTGTGTTCAGTAGTCCGATTGCAAACTTAGCTTAATTGAAGGCACGCATTGCGCAACACATTCACAACGTGACCAAGTAGACATTCCGATCTGTTGTGCAATATGTTGCTTCTTGGTTTCAACTTGTGGTTGAAAACAGTGGACAGCATATTGAACACATGTCGTGCGCAAGTCGGTAGATAGTTAACAACCAATTACATTGTTGCTTTTTATGTGGTCTTTGGCCTCCGGACAAATAAAAACCAAATTTCCTCATCCGGTTAGGTACGACCTTGTCGCAGTGGATGGGCTTTCCACTAACAGTGCCAGAACTGTTGAATGACTTGGAAGTCATTTTTAATTAAAATACCGATACAGTCATGCACATTGAACAGTACAGTTGGTTTAACGCGCAACTCACGCCATAGCCGTCGTATTGCGATTAAAATGTCAGTTGTTGCCGAACCCATTCACGTTATGACGCTTATAGCGCCATCTATTGTAGAGTTTTTGGAACTATTTTTTTTGTGATGTGAGAGAGATACCATTTTCACCTTTTTCGAGTACATTCAGTTCAAATTTCAGGTCATTCTGAGAAGTGATTCCTTTTTTACAGCTTTTTGAAAGTTGAATAATTATATTCACCCTGTATAACAATGCTACTTTTCTGTTGTGTTATATCAGTTTAAAGTTTCTAGAATTCAATAAAATTGAAACAAAAAACAGATACTATCACTTATCTTTGCAATCGTAGCCATTATAAGCCCTTTTTACTGCATTAAAACAGGTATAAAAGGTGAGTTCTCAAAGCAAATAGTACACTTTGTCATAAATGACTCAGTCCCGACAAAGGTTATGAAAACAACTTAGAAATCATCTTCTTCCCGAAAGAAAATGAGTGTTTTGGTGGGATTTTCGCAGGTCTGGTTAATTTTGAGTTGCTGCCATCTAACCAAACCATCTGTGATAATGTTTATAGCCCGTAGCCTACTCGATTGTCATTTTGTTTTTGGTCTAGAAACTACAGTTAACTGAAGAGGTGTTTTCATCTCAACTAAACAAGTCCACATAATATAGTGATGGCAACAACGCATTTTAAAGAATTTAACTGTGGTAAGATGGTTTACCCTCATTTCCAAGCCTGCACCCTCAAATTACTACCAATTGTTCAGTCCCCCCGTATTTTAATGGGAAAAAGTTAAAATAAACTATAGATATTCAAAGTACTTTACATAAATTCCTTACAGAAAATCATCCTAACTGTACAAACCCTACAAGTATTTCTGCAATTTATCTCGTCCAAGATCTGATCACTTTTGCTAAGGACAAGACATTTCGTCAAGACAAAAGAACCAACTTACTCCAAACAGAAATGATTTAAGTAGGACAAATAAATTTTTCTTCTGCAGAAGTGGTGATAATTTAGAATCATTTCTTGTTCCTAAATCCATTGCAGGTAGTATTTGAAGAGAAGATAACACACCAGCTGGGTTAAGAATGACGTTTATTTACTACCCAAAAAATACACAGAAGTCATAATCCACAAGTGATGCAGTTCCATATAATGAACCTATGATTTTAAGTCCGGGATTTATAACTATAATTCCATGCGATGAAACAATGACCGCTTTCATACAACCTGATTTATGAAAATAAACATTATTTATAAACCTAAATTCGGTTCATGGCTATTATTAAACAATAACACTTAATTTTCCAGATATGAAATCATTATCTCTCCCCCACAATCTATTATTAAAGAGAGCTTTTTTTTATAAGCCTGTCTGAAACCTTTAGAGATCCTTTCTAAAAATAATAACGAAGTATACTCTTGTGACATTCAGACTTTGAAACTATTCATAATTATTTCTTACTTCAACTCGAATCATGTAGCATGTATAGCAATAATGTAGAACTTTATTTTCAACTAGTGTATTTTATTTTTAATTCAGTGAAAACTACCTCCACTCAAAATCGAGGGAAAAAATGGACATTAGGAAAAGAATTAAACTTTCCAGAAGTATGGAATCGCTATCTCAGTCCTACTGTATTTACCAGAGCGTTGAGAGAGAACTTCTATAAACCTTGCTTGAAATATTTTGTGCTTTGTTCCGCTTTTTCTATTCTTGACTTGAGTTGAAAATGGCATCTCCGTTTCTATTATCTCTGAGATATCTGGAAGTAAGTAAAAAAAATCTCTGCGCGAATGAAATTATTTTTCTCTCTCACTGCAATAGAAGGGGGTAGGTGTGTTTTTAAACTGCATTACAAAGAAATCCTGTTGGACTTATTTACTTAAGAAACAATTAATTTTCCAGCCAGAATGCTAACCCTTGTATTATGCATCGCCAGAAATTCCATTTACGGATTTACATTTCCAGTACTTTTCCTCCGACAAAACGCTCGGGATAATAGAAATACTTTCCCCTCACATTAATGTGTTTCGGCTGCTTCTATTTATTCGTGCAAACATTCATACTTTCATTTCATTTCCATCTCAGCTTCGGCTTGCAGACGCATTTTGTTTCGGAAAAAAATGAGGCCGACTTTTATTGTTTCCTTTATTCCGGCAGTTCAGTTTGCAATTATTAGAAGTAAGTTAAAGAGACACGCTGGATGTTTTGCGTTTACATAAAGTGTAAACCTAAAGGAATGTTATCATCAAGAAAATGTGAGCATTTCGCATAACCCGAATAATGAGTGTTGAAAGAGCAGAGTTAGAAAATATTACTTCTGGGTACATATAGGCATGGAAAAGCCCCATTGAAGTTTGAACATTATTATATACGCTAAAATAACTAAACAATACTAAGTGTTTTTCTAGAGAAGTGAATACATTTCTCATTATTTCTTTAAGCATTTGAAATAAATAATAAACTATTTTACGAGTAATGCCTTGCTTTACAAAAGAGCATTAAGAATAGTTTATACTCATTTCCTTTTTTAATTCATCTTACGAATGTCAAAAATAAACGAAACAAAACGTAAACTGATATTTTCAAATTATTTATTTACAGTATCAAAGTTATTGGAATTAACCGCCAAGGGCAATATGTACGGGTTGTGTAGTATTGCCTTTTCTGCAAATCACAGGTAATGCCCAAACAGTCATATCTATTGATTGAACAAATACAGAGACATATCAAAGACAAAATACAGAGACAAAATGTCTCGAAGGTCAAAACTGATTTGAAAGGCATGATATGGAAAACTTTAGATTGTACACAGGATAATCAAAAAGCGAACAATATATGAAATCTCTTAAATATATGAACATTTCTAAATCATATCTATTACTTGAAAAAGTATTGATAAAGATTGTATTTGTGTAAGAGGTCAAACTGATTTGAAAGGCACGATATGGAAAACTCTATATTGTACACCGGATAATCAAATCGCGAACAATATATGAAATCTCTTAAATATATGAACATTTCTAAATCATATCTATTACTTGAAAAAGTATTGATAAAGATTGTATTTGTCTAAGAGGTCAAAACTGATTTGAAACACACCGTATGGAAAGCTATAGATTGCACAACGAATATTATTTTAAATGTCGAACAATATATGACACCTCTAAAACATAGGAACCTTTCTAAATCGGATCTATTGGTTGTAAAAGCACAGAGATAGATTATATACTGCTGTTTGTAAAAAATGCAACACCATGAAGGTGTCATCAGAATTAAATGAGAGTTAATACACAAACGGCTTGTATTAATACAAATAAATTAATACATTTTCAAAGCAAAAGAACAATATTAAGTGTCCGAAATCAGTATTTGGTGTAGCCACCACGCGCTGCAATTAGTGCTGCTATACGATGTGGCATGGAGTGAAACAAATGTTGAATGTCAGCTTGTGGAAGAGAATTCCATATTGTTTGTATGCACACCCAAAGTTCGTCTTTTGAAGCCGTAGGACGCGAATCGCGAGCAAGACGCCGACCAAACAAATCCGAGACTTGCTCAATAGGTGACATATCTGGCGAATAAGCAGGCCAAGGAAGAAGTTGCATGTGTTGGACTGAAAAGAAGTCTCGAACATTCCTTGCAACATGTGAGAGTGCATTATCCTGTTGAAAGATAGCTCCAGTGATGCCTTGAAGGAAGGGAACGACTTGGGGCTCTAGCACTTCACGGACGTACCTGTTGCTATTCAGATTACCCTCAATTCGTAGCAGCTGAGATCGTCCATGATACGAAATCACACCCCAGAACATAACTTCTGGTGTTCGGCCACTATAACGTTCGATAACGCACTCTGGAAGTCATCGTTCACCGGCATAGCGTCTAACACGAATGCGGCAATCATCGTTCCACAATTTAAGGCGGTATTCGTCAGATAACACAACTTGTTGCCAATCAGCCCGCCATGCTCTGTGCTCATGAACCCATTGCAGACGCAGCCGTCGATGGTTTGGCGGGAGGGGTATCCTGTATAACGGAATCCTTGCACGTAGTTCACGGTGCAGCAAACCTCGGCGAATTGACGAAGCCGACATTAGTACACCTGTAGCAGTAGTAAAGTGCTGCCAACTGCCTGGAGGAAGCTGTACGGTCATTCACCGCCATGTGGACCAGGTGTATATCATCGCGCGCTGACGTCACCTTCCGTCGTCCACTCCCAGTTTTTCGAGTTGTCCGGTGCTCGTCGGTTCACAGCTTCCAAACTCGCATCACTGTGGAACTGTTTTGCTGCACGCAAGCTGCTACTGCGCGATAGTAAAATCCTCCTTCACGTAAATGGATGATTCTCCCCCGTTCAAACTCCGTAAGTTGTTGACATTTCACCCTATTTCGTCGTGGAGGTATGCTTAGGTCTCACTAAACGGTCGCCACTAAAAAATAACCATGCACTGTTTTCAACGTCCCGCTACAGCCCTCTATTTATACGCTTTTAGCATCAGCTCAGAGTGCGCTGCTCACACCACGCATGCGTGGTGGCTCTGAAACTTTACTACTTTGCAAAACATCCTATAACTGACATTTGCTGCAAATTTCATTTCATTCGGATGTTTCCTTCGTGGTGTTGCGTTTTTCACAAACAGCAGTGTATAGTTTAAAAGGTCAAAACTGATTTAAAAGACCCGTATGGAAATCTAATTGCACAACGGATAAATTATACGTCGAACAGTATATGAAATCTGCAAAATGTATGAACCTTTCTAAAACCTCAACGGAATTCGAATCTTGAAAATGGTGCCGTCCCGTACAAACCAGTTCCCATACTTCCTTCTTTTTCACCCAGGAAACTCTCCATCAGGAGATATTTAACTCTCCAAGTAGTTTCAGCAATGTATCTCGTTCGTCAAGATCTCTGTAATTTTGCTAATGACCAGATACTTCGTCATCCAGATCTCTGTAATTTTGCTAATGACCAGATACTTCGTCATCAAGATCTCTGTAATTTTGCTAATGACCAGATACTTCGTCATCAACATCTCTGTAATTTTGCTAATGACCAGATACTTCGTCATCAAGAAAATGCGAAATTTGTGTGCTAACCAGAAATACCAGTCATGCCCAAACAGTCATATATATTCTTTGAAAAAGTACAGACAAATTATATTTGTCTACAAGGTTAAAACTGATTTAAAAGACACTATATGAAAAGCTACAGACTGTACGATGGATATATTAAACCTCGAACAGTATAAAAAAACCTCTAAAATATGTTAACCTTTCTAAAACATCAGCCGAATTCAAAGCAAAAACATGGTGGCGTCCAGTATCTCCCAGTTCCCACACTTCCCTCTTTTTTACCAAAGAAGCTCCCCATTTTAAACTCTCCAAGTGGTTTCTGCAAAGTATCTCGTCCATCAAAATTTGACTAATTTTACTGGATATACATTGTCATCAAGATATTGCTAAATTTTCGGTGCTGATGAGATCAAGATCTGGTCAGTTTGAGTAATGACGAGATATTTCGTCGAGACAACCAACCAAAAAAGTTAAAGTGGGTTACCATTTGAGAAGTGGAATAAAATAATAATATTGTTATACAAATATATATTTGAGAGAATTAAATGTGAGTACTTGAGGCAGGATTTGCAAAGGCTGAGCCTCGTTTTCTATACGGTTTCTTCAATACTTGAAATTTAACCTTTTGACTACGGTGACTGAAGCGATTCCTTCCTGGCGTCAATCGTTATACTTTCAAGGTCCAACTGCTGTACCGGCCTCATTCCTAATTCTTTCTTGGCGCGATTCTTATAACTTTAAAGGTACAATTCCTCTACTGGCCGGAATAAAAATTCTTTCTTGGTGCCAAAGCACAACTGCTGTACCGGCCGTAGTTCAAATTTTAAACTAACCAAGTGATTTAGACGGGACATCTTAATCATCAAGATCTAACCAATTTTGTTGATGATGAGATATCTCGTCATCAAGACGATCCCGAGATTCGGATGACGATGAATTTAAAATCTGACAAGTGTTTTTTTCAAACTAACGATATACCTCGTCAATTAATATCTGATTAGTTTTACTAATAATGAGAAACCTCGTTAAGGCATAGACCAGGAAGGTTAAGCCATAGGTTCCTTTCAGATTAACTTACACGGTGTTGTCTTAGGATCTTCCCCTTTGGGTTTGATCCCAGGTCTGTAATAAAAGATACCATATATCTACAAAATGTATCTAAAAATATTTATTAAGGGTTCAAATTTATGAAGCTTACTAGCCCCTGAATGTTTATGTGCTAAAAATGTTCAAAAATAGGTTTTTAAGCATAATTTTTGCTTTCATAGGTTTTTACAAACTCTTTTTTAGTTTGTTACAGGTTTTACAAAAATAACGATTTAAGACTATTAGATGAATGTGTTGACATTATTTACCATTGCATTAGTAAACATAATAGTACCGTGCTATCCTAAACATAAATAGTACTCATTAAAAAAAGATGTTTGGGTCGAGGTTCCTTGTCTTTTTAATTGCATATAATCAGCCTTCTAAACGCAACAAATGATTACAGAGAGAAAAATACTAATGTGTTATATTGAAGTAAATATGAACGAAATTTCTATGAACTAGCTGTCTTTCTAAGCTGGTGGAAATGCTCTAACAATAATTCAAAATGGTATTCTTCACAATAGATCAAGACTATTTATCACTGATAGCTTTGTCACAATTCTAAGTTTGCGTCACAATTTTAATTTTGCTTGCAGAAACCCGCGTTTTGCCGAGTGAAATAAGAAAATCTTCACTTTAGTGAGTTCTATTGACAAATCAAATGTGTGTGTTTGTTTTGGTTAACAATCGAATAAGTAAAAGAACATGAAAATTTAAACGTAACTAAAAGTTATTAAGCAATTAAGTGTGAACCTTTAGATAGCAATTAATTCCCTCTATATGTTGTGTCTTTGTATGTACGAACGAAGATTAATAATTACCAGTAATGTCATTTCCAAAATATTTAAAATTTCAGCTCGAAATCCAGAATAAATAGAAGACAGAATTAAAATATGCTGTTAATTTAAACATTGTATCAAGTTTTCTCCAGTTCTGTTCCTCGGAATTAGTGAAAAGTTAATAGTTCTCTTTCCAATGTTTAACTTCTTAGCAACCCAATTTCATTTTATACAATTGCATATTATCAAATACAAAGGAAAATATAATTTATCTTTGGACGTAATCAAAGGCAAAGACAAATTTTCAAGGTAAAGCTTTTCTGCAATTTTCAGGAAGAATTTTAATTTTGAGGAAAGTAACATGAGCATATGATGACGAGGAGCAAAATTAATCCGTAGAATTTCGTTACCTCTCTATCTAGGAACATTCTACACTTTTCTACGACAAATGTGGAGCCCATGCTTCAATTAAGCTCTGAATTCTCGAATGTTCTAAATACCTTTCACGTAGCAAAAAGTGACCTAAAATCAACCAACCTTCTAAAGAGGACAACTTCTAATTTATTGGATACACAGGGCACATATAAATCCTTCGTAGCTGGCTAATTTGTTTTTTAGATAAAGGGAATTGAAAAATATCAAATTTACATTTAGGTACATTTCTCTATAGAGCAGATTTAATTAAAGTGACGGTATTATGTAAAATCCTCTCTCCGATCACGTGATGCAATGAAACTTCGAAGCTTATTTACCTTCCAATATTCATCATTTATTAGCATATAATATTTTAAATTGTTAAAACTTATTTAATCATCCAAACTTGATTCATTTTGTACAGAAATAAACTAAATTATCCAAAATTAATACACGTATCTTCAAACACCACCATCAATCACATCTACAAAAACACTGTAAACAAAATACGGTTGGCTAGCACATAATCTAAAAACTCGTCTTTCATCGTTTTCCGATTTGATGTTGGATAAGCAACAAAGCTTAACTAAGACTAACATAATTCTTTCATTTCATTGGGGCTTATACACGTTAGGATGTCATCATTTGTAATTAGGAAACCTATTTTATCCGCTATGGTTTTCAACTTTTCAGCGATTATTGAAAAATCAAATAAATTGAAAGAAATACAATAACTTTCTACTAACCATTTGAGGTTTCTACTTTATAGATGTATTCAATTCTTAGTACACAGTTGCGTGTGTTTTGTAGATTTAAACTGCAGTTTCATTCAAGAAAAACTGTACATTTACTGCATCGTAACTCCATTATGACTGCCAATAAAAAATCGTATGAAAATGTATCTTAACATCACTTCATCTTGTATACAATCGTGCTCAAACTGCATTTGTAGTCGAAATGTCTGTAAAGGTTTTTGTGGGTTTTAAAGGTCATTTTGAGGTATTTAAGTCGTTTTAGGTTTCAATGGATCTCAAAACACAAATTAGGTATTATAAGTGTGAAAAATATGTTTCATATTTGGTTCAGGACATCCCGAAGCGTAAAAATACTTTAACAAATTTGAAATAGAGCGTAAAAGAAAAGAGTAAGTAACAGCCTAAGTATCTGGGTCTTACTTATGACTATGTGTCTAATTTGATTTAATCAAAGCAATAACAAACAGATTACACTGCACATGCATAAATTTAAAAGAATCTAGAGATACGAGAAATATGATTATTTCTCAAACATTTTGTAATTGACACCCATGCAAGGACTACTGAATCAGCTTAGTATTATTAGGTTTATAAATTGTGTTAAATAATTTAAAATCCATCTTAGGGCATAACCAAAACTTTTTAGAAACTCAGATAACGACTTCCTAAACTTGGCTTAATAATCTCCCATAGCATGCTGCCAAGTGTTCTCCTTAGACTCCTGTAAGATGATTGATTCGCTCATTTTTCCCCTTGTCATTAATGAAAAAAATGCATTATGTATCAGAAAATATTTTTAGACATCCGAAATTCCTTGAATCTTATTCAAAAATGATGGATTAGTCCCTAAGTAATCAGCACATCCCAAATGGGATTTAAAACTCGAGTAGAGAGCCGAATGGATAGCGGAAAAGAAAAGACAAGAAGTGAATATTTCGTTGTGTGTAGAAATACTCTCAATTCAACGTTTTATTCCTCTTTAGAGACTTAAACTAGACGTAGATCTCCTACATAAAAAGGCGTAGTAGTTATTCAAAATGTCCAATATCCATGTTTGACAGGTAAAAAAAATAGCAGGCACCAAATTGAAAAAAGTCTATTTTTTTAAAGATAAAATGAATTATCTCTATCTGCGAAGCAAATAGACTATGAAAAAACAGAACAAAAACACACAAGATTATAGTCATTCACACATCAAACAAATCAACTAACATTATTATTGTAAGGCAGAGTTTCTCAACTGAAGTGTTGCATGAAAAGGCCTTATATGCAATGCAGTATGTAAGTAAACTAGCTGCCGCGGCCACTTATTTTAGAGGGAAGGTTTGGAGAAGACGATGCGATTTTACATCTGCATGTATGTATGCATAGAAATAATTATTTATGTTATATATATATATATATATATATATATATACTTATATCATTCAAATACGTAATTTAATGTTACCAGTCAGAGATAGTTGTAGCTTTAGCGCACTCCTCTGACAGTGTGTTTTATTATATTTTTAATATGTTATTACCATAAAACTCACTGCTCACAAATAAATCCTTCAAGAAAAGTAATAAAGCAAGATGAAGCTGATTTATTATTATCAACAATTACGCCTCCGATGACTATTTCTATTTCGTCATTTCCTCTGAGTCATTGGTGTTGGCGGTTTGTTGAACTAAGTGAGTTGCGGCATTTGATGCGATCTTCTGGCTTTGTGTTGCCGGTCTCCCAACTGCTGCTGCAGATTTGATTTAAATTTTATTATTTCAATCTTTTTTTTGTATATTTGTTCTTAATGGTGTTTGGGGGAGTATATGAGCAATTTCTTAGCATTTTGCGGCTCATATTCGTAGAAAACACCATTTTGTGTTGTATGGATCAGGCTCTTCCCTGATGACGCCCTTATCCACCAACACTTCGTTTTCAATAAATTCCCTTTGGTTTTTATTTTGTGAATTTCCTCTTGTTAAAGAAAAAAAAAATTAAAAAAAAAAAAAAATATATATATATATATATATATATATATCAAAAGCCAGAATAACCACCTTTGGCAAAGCGGACCGCTGCGAGAAGTGCAGGAAGAGTGTCAATTAGGTTTCTGATGATGAGTGCACCCAGTGAATGCCAGGAAAACATTCCCCAAACCATAATGCTCCCTCCTTCAGCCTGGATCCTTCCAGTAATTGTTGTAGGGTGTTTGCTTTCAGACGTTTCACGCCGTATACGCCAACGTCCATCTGTCTGATGGAGCAAAAAACGTGATTCATCGGAAAAAGCCACCTGTCTCCACTCTGTGGACGTCCAGTTGCGGTATTGGTGTGCAAATTCCAGCCTTCGTCGCCGATGAACAGCAGTCAGCATAAGTGCATTAACCAGGCGTCTGCTACTGAGACTCATGCGCAGCAACGTTCGCTGAACCGTTGTTAAGGATGCATTCTTGGTAGCCCCTGGGTTCATCTGGGCGGTCAGTTGCTCAACAGATGCACGTCTATTCGCCCGAACGCATCTCCGTAGCCTTCGTTCGACTCTGTCATCTATAGCCCGTGGTGCACCACATATGCCACGCCGCTTATTTTGTATAGTACCATTTTGCCATTCACGGTATACTTTTACCACAGCGGCACGCGAACTTTTCACAGAATTAGCCGTTTCCGAAATGCTTCCACCCTTGGCCCGAAAGCCAATAATCATGCCCTTTTGGACGTCGGATAAATCGCTACGTTTCTGCATTACGCCAATGACTGAAATGCTTTCCGATGCCCTAGGACATCCTTTATATACACTCCACTGCAATGTGCTGCCACCTGCCTTTTGTGATTGGTTATTTCACGTTGACGTCGAAAGTAGGTGGTGGTCATATTAATGTGACTGGACTGTGTATGTGTGTACATATATATATATATATATATATATATATATATATATATATATATATATATATATATATATAAATAATATATATATATATACAGGGTTTCAGTGAACCGTTTCAGAACTTCTAAGAGGGGTAGGGTACATCCTGACAACTTGAAATCATATAGCAATGTGGGGTCGGCAATGCTTTCCTGAAGCGGTGTTGTACACAGAAGCACCGTAAAGAAAAGAGACCGTAAGTGAGAAATCGTTTTAATAATACATGAAAAGAAGCAAAAGGTACATGGATTAAAGTAAGTGTTCGAAGTTTCTTCCACGGGCTACAATGCACGCCTCATATCTCCTACGCATGGACATCCGAACATTCTGGAATACTCCAGGCATATCTCGAATTTCTCCGGCAGCTACTGCAATTCTTGCAACCAGCTCCTCAACATTGTCTACAGGGGTGTCATAAACTAGCGATTTCAGATGACCCCCGAAATAAAAATCAAGACATGATAGGTCGGGTGACCGAGCAGGCAACGCACGGGACCACCACGTCCAATCCACTGCTGACCAAATGTGACATCCAGGTAGTTACGAACATCTCCGCTATAATGGGCAGGGGCTCCATCGTGTTGGAACCACATTGTCTGTTGCGTCGAGGCAGAAATATGTTCATCTCTTAAAAGTTGTGGCAATACTTGCTGCAGAAAGAGCAAGTAGTTAGGTCCGTTTAGACGAGACGGTAACAGATAAGGTCCGATGAGGTGATCTCCCATAATACTGGCCCATACATTGACCGAAAATCGAATCTGTGCTGCACGACGTCGTATTGCATGCGGGTTCTCGACCGCCCAGATATGGTCGTTATGCGTGTTGAAAATTCCTTCCCTTGTGAAGGATGTCTCATCGGAAAACAACACTTCAGCAGGAAAAAGGGGATTTGTAGCACATTTTCCCTGGTACCACTGTGCGAAAGCAATACGAGGTGCATAATCCTCCGGTTGCTGTGTCTGGACACACTGCACGTGAAACGGATGCATGTCTTCTTCTCGGAGAATCCTCCAGACGCTGCAATGGGAAACCCCGACTGCGTTTGCTACACTTCGTGTACTCGTTCTTGGATTCCCCTGTACATGCTGCAGCACATTCTGTTCGCGTCTGCAGTCCGTGCTGTTCTTACCCTGTCCCTGTCAGCTCTTTCTAATGAACCTGTCTCAGCTAACCTCTGGTGCAGTCTTGCAAAGAAATTATGACTGGGGATACGCCTCGTCGGATATCGTTCCGCGTACAAACGCTGTGCGGCTGGCCCACTACAATTTGCAGCCCCGTACGCCAAATGCATATCGGCTAACTCTGCGATCGTGTAATCATCCATCCTACAACTTGGCGTTCTTGTGCGAAATGAAGATTCCCTACACGAAAGCTCGGGACTTTCGCACAACGCCATCCACCGCGTCAGGAAAGCATTTCTGACTGCCCATTAGTAAAATGATTTTGGTTCGTCAGGATGTACCCTACCCCTCTTATAAGTTCTGTTACACACTTTTGTACGCATGCATAAATTGCTTTTTAAGTGACTTTCTATGCTATTTTCTATACAGAGGTCCGACAATTAAGGAAAACGTAATCTGTGATCAATTCCGGATAAAATATGTGTACCAAAATACCTCGACAAACGAAGGAAAATTTCCCTTCTATATGGGTAAAGATAGGAACACTCACATTCCTCATAATATTACCGAGTACTCACAAAACAACAAAAATGTTTAATTAAACAAGTAGTTAACGTTATCATATAAAAAAGAATATTTTGCTCTGTTAGATGTAGCTTAATAATATTTCTGTCCTCTGAAACTAATAAAAGTCTCACAATACTTAGACATGCTTTCCACAAGGCTAGCGAAGAGATCCCGGTTCAAGTAATCCTACTCTCGCATTACAGAACGTATTTGCTCTTAGTTCTTGGGGCTGTTACGAAAGTAGCAATGCGACTTCCGAGAATATTACAAGCTTCATTAAAATGAGATAGGTGTGACCTTGATTAATACAAATTCCGTATTATCATTAAAGTTTTCATATGCACATACATTAAAAACTTCTTTGTAAGTGTATTTGGAATCATAAATTTAGATACTTTAAATCAAAGTTAAATCTATTATTGGCAGTAAATATGTAATATAATAATTGCAAACTTCTTAATAATATTTCAAATTATCGTCAGTATTTATCGAATAGATCAAGTTTCTCTTGTAAAATGTATTGAATTCTATCAAATTAAAATCAAATTTCAATTGAATGATAATGTTTTAAAATTCAATTGAAATTCTGTCAAAAAAGACAACACACACGGTAACATTTAATTGTTTAAAAATTGAGGCTATTGAAGCAAGAGTGGTCTAACCTACAAAGTTCCGAAAATTTTATAATTACCTTTTATTGCGATATTTTACTGTTTTTGTCAAAGCGCAGGTTTACGTCTTTTAAAAACACACAATTTACTATTGATCACTGATATATAATTTTTCAGAACCTTTACGCAGCTTCGCGTAAATTTTTTCAGTCGTCTCACAGAACGGCTCTTTCGCCTACATGTCCGACCCCTCTTACCTAATTATTTAACTTGAGATATAGAGACTTGAGAGTCATTTACGACTGACGCTTTCCTTTCATAATATTGCGTAGCGTACCACCTGTTGTGAGATAGATATCACCGGAGCGAGATCTTCTGTCCCAAAGCGTTCACACCTAACGATCGACATGGTAGGGTCGACAAAAGGAAGGACCCTCTAGAAGGTCAGTCGTTGAAAGCTCGTAAATGGTTATTGATACCATCGGTCGCTTAAAATGGGGATAACATCCTCAGTACACTGATCTATACCATGATGCGATAACGAAATTTTAGTGGTAACAATTGTATATATATATATATATATATATATATATATAAGCAAGGAAATCGCGTTTCCATTGAGTATGTTGGTGAGTTAGATCACTCTTACTTTGATAGCCTCTATCGTAATTGCTTTATCACATGAATTGCAAGTTTTAAATGGATATCAAATTCACATTATTGTTTATTAGAGAGATGTAAAATATTTAACTTTTGACTCAATTAAACAAACAATTTTTAATTTAAGGCCACCACTTAACAAAATGGGATTTCTTTTAAGCCTGGATTCTGGTAGATTCATTAAACTGCTTCTTTAATTACTGAGTTAAATTAAACACGGCCACATTAGTAAATCTTCCAAATTACGATAAAGATTACACTGCAAGCAACTATTGATGCCCTTTGATTCACAATCCTAAATAATGAAATATTCACCCCATTCAAGATGAAATGGAAGAAATCCCCCTTTAACGATTACATGGCGACTTTTAAAACTCATAAGCGTACTAAATTACTGTTTATGGCTTAATTTTTGTGACAGTTTCCGACTCCATTGTGCGTTTGCGTCGTTAAAACAATTTCGAAGAGAAGGCTTTAATTTTCGAATGACTCTCATAACGTGAGATATTATGGAGCAGGAAATCTCTGGCAGCTCCAAAAACACATTTCCATAAACATTTGGAGCAGTGCAAATGACGTTGTTGTTCTTGAAACGGACGAAATGCGTCATTTTTTCCCAGAGAACATTAATGTGAACAAAGTGCACAAGCTTACTTACGCAATTTGTTAATTTTATTGCCTCGGAAGAAGAAAATGGAAGTGTTTCAAGCAATGGTACCTTAACTAAAGCCGTAAATTTTTGAGGAGAAAGTAAATATTAAAATATCTTACTTTTCCCCGGTCTTTGTGGAAGTGATTATTTGTAATGGCCTCGCAAAATTGCTTGACGCCCTTTGGGTGTTTCACAAATGCCGGAAAAAAACACTTTAGATTATTATTTAACTGAACAGAATATTTGCTATTTGAGTCATACCGATGCTTTGCTCTAGATGAATCAAATATTTTCTCAGTGACTTAAAAATTGAAGAAAACTTCGATAAACGCGTTAAAAGGATCAGTGAGATTAGAAAACTATCATTACCAAATATACAATATTTCGTATGAAAATGTCGTATTCTTATTAATATTCTCGTGTAAAACCTATCGAAACACATTCTTCACATGAGAACTTAGTTTAAAAGTGAAATCAAGTAATTACCATCAAAGACATAAAATTGCCTTTTTAATATCTTCTATGTCAGGGCAAAAGGGAAGTAGTCTTACTCTTGATGGTTCCAAAGAAGTATTAAATAAAAATAATGTAACGTGTTTAAATTGAAAACTAAATTAATTTAAACTGCAATTATTTGTATCATGACAAACTTCTTTTTCCTGAATATTTGGGAGCGAGTGAAATATTCAACTCAAGATCCTGAAAGGTAGCCATTTTGACCTTATCCCTTTTCACGTGAAACGGAAGATGTAGATAGAGACGCAATATTTTAGTAGCATAAAATCTGGCATTATTTTGTTTAATCAAACCTTAATTTTTATTATTGTTTAGTTTCTTATTTCAAACGCAGCAAACTTATGCAAACAATTTTCTCTTATATAAAAGAGTTTTTTATAAGTAAATTATTATATTTTGTATTACAACTGGCGTGTGTGTGTGTGTGTAATGAGTAACTTGCTTCGGTATAACTTATTGTATAAAATATTTTGATTCAATATACATTGATAAAAATAGCGATACTGTAAGAAAAGAGCAAGTTTTTCACAGAATTGATACATATATATACTTGAGGGAAGAAAAAGTAGTAAACCATTTTGAGAGTTTCAATTCATGCCACAGACGTAAATAAAATTAACTCAAATCATGTTGTTGTTGCACATCCCCCTGGTGTAGGAAAGCCTACACCAGGTCCAGAAGGCCCCGTCGTGCCAGATCCCCATATACTTGCAAAAAGTCCTGATCAACCAACAGCTGCTTATACGAAGCGCCAAGACAGAGAAGAAGGTGATCAGGACTGGCAGGTAGGGAACAGGAACAAGGAGGGAAAATTCTCTCCCCGTTCTGAAATTTGATACTTTTAAGATGGCCACTTCGAAATCTGGCCATGGCCGATTTTAAAATTAAAATCATTGACTACTTAAAGATATGTACTTCGTAAATTGGTATTTATATAAATACTTTCTATACTATATATGCTTTCACATTCATAATATGCAAGTATGTATTTGATGTGTAAACTTGATTTAAAATAGATACTCATTTTCATTATGTGTAACGATTGAATCGCTAAATGTAAAAAGAATCAAGTCTCCATTTTTAAAATTTTCATGTTTTGATATATTTGTGTTATAGAGACGCCAAAGCGTCGTTTAATAGCAAAATGGGTTGTATCGCCTTCTAGATGCGTCTATATTCCACCAGACAGTGTATTTAACTTTATTACTAATAACGTACTATTGGAGAAGACACGTTTTTTCCCTCTCCTGAAAACTTTAGAAAATGACCCTTGACCCCTTTTTACGTTTACGATTAATCTCTCCAAAACGAACCCTACTACGAGAAAAAAAATTAAGGTTCAAATGAAGGCTGAAGTATTGATATGAATTAAAAGCCTTGCGAATTTTATTAGTACAATTTACCACAAATTCATTCGCGTTTTGGTTCGAAAAGAAGGAATGGTCACATGAAGACACGCATTATCTCCAAAAAAAGACTCGTGATTTTTACTTAACAAAATATTTGTTTAATGACCGTTTATGATATAAATACGTCAAGCGAATATTCTTAATGATCTTCATACTCGGAATTTCTGAGGAGTCATACGAACATGTGATGCGGATACCAGAGACGAGTCCCACTTTTTGTGATCCAATTCATTTTTAAACTAATCTAGGAAAATTCCCCAGGGTCTTGTGGACCTCATTATAAAAGACAAGTCTAATACACGTCGTGGTTTCTTATTTTACTTTCGGAATATATTTAAAAGCAACAGAGCCTTCTGTTAATTAAAGCTTACATCGATGAAAAGAATTACAATCCGTTTGGTAATCATGTTTCCCTCGAGATTCGCTTCGCTGATTCAGCTTCATTAATGCTGACTGCTGACAATGTATATATAGTACACATTTTTTTGTGGTCTTACATCCTAATTAATTAAATCATTAATTATATAACATTCCAGCTATAGGCACATCTTCAAGCTATAAAATGCGCATAGAATTGTGTAATAGAATTAGTAGAATACATTAGTATTAAAAAATAGTAGTTTTAATACTTGTTTCACGTATGCATAATTATCTATACATATTACTAATTGTGTGTGCGTGATACTTCAATAACTAATTTAACGTGTTTTCTTAACATATCATGTATTTCTGTATTGAATATTTACACTAATTTTAATGTTATTTAATAGCTATAAATTGCTTTAAATTAATATATTAAAATATAAATATGTATTCAGTTCTCAGATTTTATATTAAAGGATATAGTGAGAAATTATCAATTTATACTTTAATAACAATGATATCAGAAAAAGAGTTGTTAGAGAAAGCAACTAGGCATACGTTTCACATGGCCTGTTTGATTTAGGATAAAGTTTAGTTTTTAGATATATAGTTTTACTAGGCTTAAAATAACGACAATTATCTAATAAATATGTACATCCGTTGTTACATGGCAGTTGGTAGTTAAAATTGTTCATTTTTGAGGACAAATTTATTCAATCAAAATATAACCGTATATTTCTCACCGAATACCTTAAATGTTCATATTTGTATTTAAATTAATATTACCTAGAATAAAATGACAGCTGAAAATTATAAATTTTAAGGTAGAATGAACTAACTAGTAAAATTCTTTAAAAATATTTCGCTGTTCAATCTTAAGCTACAGTACATAATGCATTCACTTCAGACGATAATAGTTTTTCAAAGAACTGTGCAATGCCTGATTGTTTTGTAGAATTCAGTCGGTTAAGGTTAGCAAAATCAGCAAGCATGTTTAATGAAAAGAAAACAGCTTCACTTGAACGGTCGAACAGGTGGCGGGTAGTGGTGATTTCAGCTGTCACGTGTCGAACAGGTGATGGTATTCTGGAGATGATTTCTTAACGATGAAAAGCAGAAAAGTCGTCATGGTTCGAAAGTTTTTATAAAAAACATCGAATTAAGGAAGTTGAATTTCGAATTATTTTTTAACATTCATTTAATGAGAAGTTGAAGGGACGAAGAGAAATCTTCGAATTAAAGACTATTTCGAATTAGAGACGGTCGTTTTATCCAAGTTGCGCTGCTCAAATGATTTAAGTGACTTAAAAAGTTATTGAACATACATTTTATTTTCCTAATACTTTTAGACATGGCTCCAGCTAAGGAGCGCATGATAAAGTACAGAAAAAATTTAACAGAAACGAAAAGAAATGAAATTTTGGAAAAAGATAGGGAAAGGAAAAGAATAACCAGAGTTCAACTAACAAACAACTGAAAGAAAGAAGAAAGAGACAAATCATATAAAAGGGTAAAACGTAGGAGACAATTACTTAAATCACTTAATGAATCAACTCTGCCTGTAATTTCAAGCATAAGCAGACCCATAAAGAGTTATAGATCACCTCAGGTATTAGAAAAAAAATTTAACTGGCTCTGCTAAAATGTCCTACAAAAAAGATGCACGTTATTTCCCAACTTGCTAAGAAATTTGGCAGTATTAAGAAAATATTTCTTCCTAAAAAAATTACTTTCTAGAGAATCAGAAGAAGTAGTGATTTCATTTTATCAAGAATATATTTCCCGTCATGCTCCAGGACAAAAACATTTTAAAGAAATTCGAGAAAATGGTAAAAATAAAAGCGACATATGAATTTTACACTGAAAGAAACTCACGAGCTTTTAAAAACAAAAAATCCTGAACTAAAGATTGTGTTGTAAAAGTTTTATAGTTTAAGACGAGAGCATGTATTGTTATCTTCTCAGACTCCACATAATGTATGTGTCTGTGCATCCCATAGCAACATTTAATTCTTATTGTATGCTTTAGTGCATCACAATTTTCCACAACGTACTAAGGAACTTATTCAAGAAATCTGTTGTACATATTCAGAAAAATTCATGTTGAACATTTGCGTCACATGTAAAAATATTCAAAATTTGAAAGTCTCACAAACCAAATTTCAGAAGAAGAAAAAAGCAAAGAAGTAACATGGTATCAATGGAATTCTGTGAATAGTGGAGTTGTAAAAACTAAAGAAAGTGGCACTATAGGAAAAGTTTTTGAAAACATTAAAGAAAAGCTTAAAGATTTTTTAAAGCATTGTTTTATTAAGAAAAAACAGTTTGAATTATTTACAAAAGCTAAAGAAAATGTATCAGAATATTCTATAACTCTGCAAGCTGATTTTAGTGAAAGTTTTTCAATAAAGTTTCAAGATGAAGTTCAATCAGCCCATTGGAATAAAAACGAGCAGGTCACTATTTACAATGCGGTTGCTCTTTTACTATGCAAAGCTGTTGAATCATATACCATCATAACTAACTACATGCAACATGATAAATATACAGTTCACTCTTTCCATGAAGCCATTCCAAGACTTGAAGGCTAAACTTCCAAAGTTAAAGGAAATTAGTATATTTTCATATGTGCTTCACAACATTTCAAACAGCTTTAATTTGCTGAATATTACATATGGAGAAGATGATTTTGAAGTAAAACTAAACTGGCATTTCTTCGCAACATCCCACAAAGGCGCACCTGATGGTGTAGGTGGCCAAGTGAAATTTCAAATGTGGCAAAAAATTAATTCATAACAATTAACAATTCTGGATGCAGAGAATTTGGTTACTGTGCTCGAAGAAAACACTCAGAAAACAAATATAATCTTTTTATATAAAGAAACAATTGAAAGCAACATTAACAACTTGAACGAGCAATTTATAGGCATACGTACAGCTCCAAAGACTCACTCAATCCACAGTGTAATAGAAAATTCTAAAAATATTGTGCATATTTCAGAAATTTCTAGAAAATTTAGGACTTGTTTTCACTTTAGATCAAAATCATTTTTCTGAAAAAGTTAACAAAAATGCAGCCGACCAATATGAATCTGTATCCAGTAATGACAGTAAAACTTTCGGCTCATGGGTCACTATAAAACTGACGACAGAAAAAGGGAACAAAATGACTTGGTTGGACAAGTGATTTCAGTCCATAGTCCAATCAGTGTAAAATTTTTAAAAAAGGGACTTAGGAAAAAAAAAATTTGGCCGGAAGAAAATGTTCTTTTTGGTTGTGAATACAGAAGATATTATGGATATGATTGATGGAATTCAATCCATAATCGATTTTGATTAACATATGATATATTATTCAATCCGCACATTTTTTTTAACTTCCAAATGTGTTGTCATTGTGTAGTGCTACTAAATTTTGAAAACTGTATTAAATTATTATTTTTTTTCCTGTCATTTACTATGGTAATGTTTAATTATTTTTCTTTTTCTTTTATTTATTGTAACATATTTTGTACAGTAAGTAATCATGAAACAGTGTATGCATTTCAGAAGAGGATACGTCCGTTACACTACATGATGCGTCCGTTACAATTTGAAATATTTATAAAAAATTCAAATTCTCCAAAAATTAAGTAATCTGTGTATTTTTAATGTCTTTAAATCCTCTTCATTCATAAAAAAGAATTTGTTTTGGTTTTCATTTGTAAACATTAGACGATTTGTCGTTTGTGTTCAGTGACACAATTGTTTTTCCTAAAGGGATACGTCCTTTACACCTCCAAAGTAAGTTTTAACTTTATTTCAGTCGTTGACATACAAATATTTACTGTTGATGCTTTTAGCAATAGTTATCCACAATATAAATACCAAAAAAAAATTCACATATTTGAATTATGTAATTATGAGGATTGCTTTTATCATCCAAATGATACGTCCATTACATATGGAATTGCCCCACAGTGAACAGGAACCCACTCTAGCAGGACGGAGGGAATAGGCCAAAGACTTCAAGAACATGCAATGGTTGCAAATTTACTTGGAGTCACATTTCTATTGCGCTTTGTAATTGTTACGTTCTAATTTATGACAATTTTTGCATAAAATGAGCTTTTGAAGGGTCAACCTGTGCCACACTTAAACTGAAAATCGATTTTTGTATAATTAGTAACACCTCTTGTACTCTTAGTAACATCATTTTCATGAATTGGCAACCGTAAGCACGTCTAAACTCTAAATTGACTTTTGTAGACTTAGTCTCTTTGCAACTTTTGTAGCTTTTTGCCCTAGAAGAGGTATGAAATGGAAAATGGATTATGTGATGGATATGCATGTACACGATTTCTTTCCAAATAAACATAGGAATATAAAATCTCACAATGGGGTTACCAAGTTATTTTTCAGACATTTTGACGTCTCTTGCATTTTATTTTTTATCAAAGAGAAGTTTTCTTAAAGCTACATTTAAGCAATTAAACCTGATTAGCATGGTGTTTTTCTGACAATTATCCAAAACACTACAACACAACAAATTCTGGCTACAATTTAATAAAAGACAACCCCTAAACTTGATGAAAATTCAATGGATAGAGCATCTGAGTATTTTTATTCCGTTGGATAAAGTCGAAGTAAAGATTGTGACGACTTCTTACTCCGTCGAAAGCATTTTTACTCATCAAATGTTTTATTCAATAAATGAACTTTAAACATTTTGAACCACTACAGCGGGATGAAAGACAAATCTGACCCAAACTCAAAGACAAAGGATTGGACATCCGATACTTTCTGTCCGGAAGTCAAAAATCGATTTCAACTATTTTTTTACTGTGTCAGAAGCATTTTTGTCGCCCAAAGGGGGAGATCGAAAATATTTAAAATCCCTGTCAAACCCGAACTTACAAACAAAGAACGAAGTTTTCGAGTGTCAAAGTCCGGTAGTCAAAATAACGATTGTGATGACCTTTTCCTCTGTCGGGGCCATTTTTTCCTTACAAAGAGACAAAATGTTGTATTCAATAAATAAAACAGCTGAACATACTGTACTTCTACAGCTGCATAAGATGCAAATCTAACCATAAAGTGACCCAAACTCCAAGACAAAGGGCGGAACATCCAATATTTCTGTTCGTAAGACGAAATTACAATTGTGTCGGCAATTTACACTGTTAGATGTATTCTAAGAAAATAAATGTTGTATCCAATAAATTGAACACATAAACATAATGTAACTCTACCATCTGGATTAAAAGGAAATCGTCAATTTGGCCCGAAATAAGACAAAGACGGGGCATACGAGACTTCTGTCAGGAAGTCGAAATAACAATAGTGAAGACCTTGTACTCCATCGAAATAACGATTGTGACGAGATTTTACTTCATGGAAATAATTTTTGTATACCAAAAGAGGCAAAATGTCATAGCCAACAAATGATGCTCTAAAACATATTCTGTTACTACAGATTGAAAATAAAGGCAAGCCCTCAACATAGCATTAGCTCAATGTCAAAGTACAATGCATTTGCGAATTTTGTCCTAAAGTCAGAAAAGCAAATGTGATGCACTTCTAGCCTGGCGAATACATTTTTGTCTCTTAAAGGAGGCAAAAGGCTGTGTCCAATAAATTAAACAGCTAAACATACTGCACCTCTACAGCTGGATAAGAGACAAACCTTCAATCTTATCCAAACTCTAGGACAAAGGACGTGGTGTCCGATACTTCTATTCGGAAGTCGAATAACGATTGTGACGACCTTTTACTCCGTCGAAAGCATTTTTGCCTACCAAAAGAGAAGATCGAAAGGACTTAAGGAAGCCGAGGATTGAGTGCGGCAGGGAAAAACAATCCTCACTTCATCAATCACCCAGGAAGAAATCACTTTGTTATCTCAAGTACGGGGGATGTATCAGCAGAATCCCGGGGATTTTTACTCCGGCAGTGGATAATAAGAAGAAATGAAGGCGGCGACGCTTCGGCAATTGATTTCGAGGGATAAGGAATTGGAAAGAAAAGCATTTCCTTCCGAGGAACTTAGTTATGTAAGCTCCGTCGTGACAGAGATTAGTGACTATCCACTCATCTGGAATCGGAAAAGCGGTGTTGCGACTCATATTTCGGCTCTCGTTATTCGCGTTCCGATTGCTGGCAATAATGGCGTCTTTCCTCCGTGTGTAATTGCCTACTTTTATTTACGTCTTCTGAAAAGAATGCCTTTTGGAAGGTGCTAAATGTATGGGGCCTTGAGACGAATTAATTTAGGACTACGACTTTCTTATTCATCTCTGACCTATATAGATATATTCTGTCAAGAATAACCCTAGAAATGTGTTTATTTTTTAATCCCGGACGTTGAGAGGGACTCATCCCGGACCGTCGTCAATAGCCCATTGTGTTGCTCTAGTACGACGTTAACTAAAACTTACCATTACCCGGAAGTTGCGTGTTTTACGGGGAGAAATGGGAACCAGTCATCTTTTGTATTACAATTCTTTAAAGATCTTCCGTAAAATATTGGCAATAAAAAATTAAAGAAATAATTCATTATTGTAAATAGTCAAGACTACTTATGGCAAATGTCTATTTTTAATATGTATATCCTGTATTACTATACATAGTCAGCTAATTACCAGAAGTGCCCCGATTGTTCTTGTTTAAGGGACTTTAGTTTGATGGACAGTCCTTGGAACTTTTTTAATCTTCCAGGGTGTTTCGTAGTTATGTCAACCATCAATACCTGACCCATTTTGATATTGATGAGATATTTCGCCATCAAGATATAGCCGATTTTTTTATGATGAGGCGAGAGATCGTTTCAGGTTTTGATGATAATTATACCAGGGGCAAATTTTCTTCTTCTGACAAGTTATCTTGTCCATCATGATCAGGTTAGGTTTGATAATGACGAGAAGTATCATCAAAACAGCCACTAGGAGAGACAAAAAGCAAAACAAAGATACAAAAACTGTTTTTTTAATAAAATTATCAGTGGGGTATCCAAACCTCTAAGCACAGAGAGCTTTCCAATGAACCGAAAATAATTTTTTATTACATAATTTCCAATTAAATAGTTTAAACGTGAAAAAATGCATAATTTTACATTAAGTTTGAACAACTGGTGTCATTCTGCTATCATGTATCTTCAGAGTTGTTTCTTCGCCGGTCTAGCAGAATACTATTTTTCATCAAGTCCTGTCCGACTACCTTAAATACAGCGTTCGCAGAATGAATTGTTCCTACCGAATAAAGAGCACAGAGATCTGGTTCATTTTTTTCCGCATTGTATAATGTACTGATGAAAGAGGAAATGGTAATGTAAAAGACATAAATCTGCAGTTGTTTCTTCGCCTCTCTGGCAGAATACTCTTCTGCGGCCAGCCCTGTCCGACAAACCTTAACAACAGCGCACGTAATATGGACCGTTCTGTCCGAACCACAAGCACATAGATCTTGTTCATTTTACCCGATTTGGAGAATATACTGCTGAAAGAGGCCATGTGATAATGTAAAAAATATAAATCAGCAGAGTTGTTTTTCGTCTGTGACAGAATATTTCGGAAAGGTATGTGCCCCTAACTTTAGCCTTAGAGCAGGTAGAACCTAGATGTCCTTACGAACCACAAGTATTGAAATGAAGTTCGCTTCGTCAGAATCGGAGAACGTACTACTGAAAGAGAACTTGGTAACGTAAAATAAATTAGTATTGGATTATATTGTGGTAAGGATACAACTGGAAGAACATCAAAAAGAAGTGTCCCACATCCTCTTCCTTCTTTCACACGGAACTATAATTTAAGATAGATTTAAAACGGCTGGCCAGGTTTGGGAGACGGAATAAAACAGGAATATTGGGAAACAATGGCATAATTTTGTAAGCACTTGTAACAGGACTTGGAAATACAACGCAAATTTTTCAACCAAGGAGTTCTTCAACCAGTCACTTCCACCTCAGAGTTCGATAGATACTACCAGTAGTTGATTGATTGCCAGTTACATTCGACCGGTAACTAATAAGATCATAGTTTTACTTCTGTATGCATGGCACTGCAGCAGTTTGTAATATGAGGTGAGCGGAAGTTATGATTGGTCGTTCTCTATATATGCCTGCATTCATTTAATAGTTAGTGGTGGATAAATTTAAAGGGCTTATAATCCAGTTTTAATTGTCAACTACAATATTTCATTGGTTGTAACGCGTTCTGCTATATTTTGTCCATTAAGTCTATACTAAAATATTATGTTGCTCTTACCATAGCAGCTCCAAAAGAACGGGCATTTATGGTTTTTCCGTTTTGAAAGATTGTGAAATCACAAAGTTTGCATTCTTTCTGAATTATATTTCTTAAAGCCCCCCCCCATTTAATGTTAAAATATTATCTTACGTATCATACGTATCAAGAAAGAACAGTTATAAACAAGATGTGAAATATTTTTTATCTCACTAGTGTTTTTCCAAAAACTATTCTTTAGGTTTTAGACAAAGTTTCCGGCCTTTTCGGTTTTCTATAGCAAAGCATTTCTTAAAATACAGAAAAAGTAAACTTAGCAATTTTCATTTTTTTATTGAGTTCAAAAGCATTTGGATTTTATAAATTTCACTACTATACTGCTATTTGATCTCATTACATAGCATATTTTGGTAAATTTTTTTAATATGAATGAATATTCATTTTTCTCTTAATTAAGATTTTATATTATAAAACAACACGTTTTCTTTAAAAACCAAATTTTAACTTGTTCAAACATGTAGTGTGATCCTCTTAAAAAATATTATTTTGTTTAAGTTCCAAAATATATTAAGTCCACTAAGATGACACCAGACACTTAAAAAATATTTCACATTTCGAAATTTCTTTAACTCAAATAGTTTTTAATTTGAAAAAATTTAGCGCTTTTAACGAGTTTGTTATTCGGAATAACTAAATGAAACGTATAAAACTTTGTTTAAAAAACTAAGTATTTTTGATATCAAGAAAAATGAGTAGATTCATTAGAACAAGGTAGAAAATAATATTCTAATTTGTGGTATTTTAAGAGTGCTATAGTTCAAATTAATGCACTTTTTAAACCTATAAATTAAATATGCAATCATATTAATTAAATTTTCATTCTAGAAACATACAAATAAAACCATGGATATCGGTACAAGAAGAGAAAATCCAAGTTTTAGCCTTTTTTAATACACGATATAAAATTTTATACAAAAATTGATGACAACATCCCATTGTTTTTTATACAATGCTCATATTTCAAAAGTTCTTAATAAAATCATAAATATTTTTTAATGCGATACATGAAATATGTATAGTTTAATTTTATATACTTAAAGAAATTTGACCAGTCAAGTTTATTTAGAAAATTAACTTATAGCATAATTCCTTCTTCTTTCATTATTTTCACAAAGTGTCATTAAATATGTTTCAAAGACAGTAAACTTTTTCCTTTCGGAATTAATAAGACATTACGAAGGAAAAATAAATAATTCAGTCCAAAATATGTTTATTTAATTTTGAATAAACATTTTAATGTTCACTCATTGCAATGCAAATACATAATTGTACACAATATGCCGTCAAAGCATTTTTACAAATCAGTGGTTGGAACGTTTTTTTGTCTAGCCTCACTTATATCTATTTAGAATATTTTATTTGCGATAAAAGGATTTTATCATTTAAAATTCATAAAAACTCTTTCTCAAAGAGACGAATTTGATTAAACTCACCTTTCCGTAAAGGTTACTTCGTTGTTTTGCTGGAGAAGTTAGGACACTGAGATTCCAGCACAGATACTGAAATCATCACCTGTCCGGTTGTCCACATTTACACAAAATGTTTTCTTCTGATTCTTTCCTTTGGGATAAATCTCGGACAGTGTCGCCAATATCCTTATGCGTTGCCCGGTTGCGACATAAATTTAACTACTACCATAGAAGTTTTGGATAGAATTTCGATAACCGTCAACACACAGATATTTGAGATTAGTATGACACATGTGGTAAATATCGATAAAAGTAGGTCCTGATTTAAGGAATGGTATTTAGGAAGATATCCATAAGAGTCTAAGAAACTTATTTAACATTAGGAGCTCCAATCTTTCGACCCTCCCAACTTCGAAACGGCAAGACCTTAAGACCTAAGGACATGAAATTTGTTATATGAAGTAACATTTGATATAGATTTGAAATGATATGTCGAAATAGGGGGTTCTTATTGGAAAATAAAAAGTTAAGACTATCACAATACGAAACTACCCTTACGAAAATTTTATGAATTTGAATTTATTAAAACGTTGATTCCTGTCAAATGCCATCTTTGAATTTTCTCTGGTTTGGTTAAAATTGGTTAAAATTGCTCGAATGAAGAGGGATTGTTCGATTTTTTTTTTCCACAACTGTACATCAGCCTTGGTCAATCCCTTCTATGATGGAAACATTTGTGTTCGTTACTAACATGTAATCATCTAAGTATTACGAAACCACAAATTTCCAACCAAACCATCTCTGAGTTAAATCGCCTTCAATTATGAGGTAAACACGTATTCGTACTGAGATAAACAATTTTCTAGTAGATACTGGCGTACATTAACGCAAATATTACGAAAACGTAATTTCCACCTCAACAGCGACAGATTTGTTATTTTGATTTTGTAAGCATTAGTATTCAAGATATCATCGAAAGCGTTTATAAGAGTAGGTATATATCCGGAACGAATTGCGTTACCTAAACCCAAAAAACTTAAGAAACTATATCACAGCCACACGTTTTAATTATTGAAATTAGAAACAGAACTCATTAATTATACGAAATTGAAACATATGTTGCTTGATCAGTTTATTTTTTGGATCAGACGGAGGAAGTAATTAGAACTTAATTTCGTAAGTTAATTATCTTACACGGATTCCCAAAAAAATATATATTCCCTCATTGAATCCCTATCGAAACTCAGTGGACCACGTTTTTTTTGGTCAAAATTTTAATGATAAACTTCCGTTGAAACCCGAATCTTATCAACGAGATTAACTAAAATACATCATTTAATCCCACAAACTGATAAATTTACTAAACGGTAAAAATCTGAGATCGTATTTTCTTTGCATTTTTTTGTCTTCTCCTTTTTTCCTCGTTTTCCCCCAAAAGAGGGAACCGATGCAATTATCGTTTTAATTTCACTTGGTTAGAACCGAGAGAAGAAAAAAGCTGAAAATAGGTCCCCGAGTTTTGAAAGAATCTTATTAGCTTAAATAATTAGCGTACACTTTAAAGAGTTTTAGTTGTATCTTTTTACGCAGAGAGAGGGAAGAGGAAAAAAGATGTGGAACTCTTCAGAAATTCAAGGCGTTGCTCTCTTTTCCATGGCCCACGGCGGCAAGTGGAATTTCACATAGCGTCAAATTAAAGGTTTTGTAATTCATTAAACTCAAGCTTCCTCCCTGCGCTGAGTCTTTAAATATTCGTGCTAAGCGCCCCGCACACTTTATGCTTGAATGAACATGTAAACTGTTTCGGAAGGGGGGAAATCTGGGAACAATTAGTTTTTAAGAGTCCAAAAAATGCTTTAAGATATAAAAATGCTCTCTATTAAATTGAAGCTTCGAGATTAAATGGAAAGTTCCATACTATAGGAGGGAGGTAATAAAACTCAGTAAGTATTAATTAAGCCTTGGGGTATTTCAGTGATACTGAATTAAATCGAATCGAAGCAAGCTTTTTACATAATACAGGTTTTTGTCTGTACGTTTTCACTTAATTTATCAAATAACTGGAATAACAGTGTCAAACTCATTCTTTGGAATCTTAAGTCTGAATTGAGTTATGAGGCTTTTTGTTTGTACTTAACAGACATAATTGGTAAATTACCGAATTGGAATGTACTCGATAGAATACAACAGATGGCAACATTCTTTCTAACTACTTCATTGGTAACATTTTATTTCCATTCCTTCTTTTCAATGGTTTGATTTTTATTCCATCGAGTTACTGTGCTCACGGGTGATGAGAATTAAATTAGTTCTCATTGATTTATTTCATGACAAGCAGTACTCAGTTTTTCAAATACTATTTATTACACCATTCTTAGGAATGAATATGTCTGTCTAAATACAGAGAGAGGAAAGGTTTCGGTAACTTTTTTTGATAATTCTAAGATTAAAAATTAACGTCAGAACTCACCAAAATGCTTAAATTGAAATTACTTCTCAAAAGGAAGTGTTTTCCTGCTTTTATAATTTGTTTATGAAGACTGGAAAAATCCTTCTCCTAATTACAGCATACTTAAAGTATGTCACTCAAGAGAGAACAATCAATTCTATGGCTTAAAAAATTAACCTATCACTACTAAATACTTTTAAGCAAATGTAAGTACAAGTGGAAAACTTGATCAGCAATTTTAAACCTAACTGTAGGATCTGTGATGCAAAAGTCGATTCTCTTTCCGTTTTCTGTTTAAGTAATATATTTTTCCAAGCAGAATCAAAAGTTATCAACCAAAGAGAACAGGTAATCAACCAAATAATAATTTTCGGTCATTTTGCAAACCAAAATTCATTTGAACGAAACTGTTAACTAGTACCATTTTTTTGGTTTTCCCTTGTATAGAAACGATAAGAAATTGATTTTGGGGTTAGGGTGCTAGCGTATGGAATGAATAATTTTTCGTTCGAATCCTAGGTTAAGTGATGTATGTTTGTCCATTTAGAATGAATGTGTGATCTGTATAAAACGTTTTTACCTAGAATGTCTGGATGAATGGGATGTCTTACGTGAATCCAACCCCGTGGTGCACTAGAGTAAATTAGTTCACGTATCCATCCTAGTAGTTCAAATTAAATAGACTGGGTACTAGCAACAAAAAATGTTCAAAAGCTTGAGTTATCAAGCAGCAATTGACAGATAATGTCAATTTCTGTTAATAACACTACATGTGTGCTATACATTGTAGCAAAAGTTTAATGTCAACCCTCCTGATGATTGTCTTAATGAAGAAGTATATCGTCATTAGCAAAACTGACCATCGAAAGAAAAACGGACGAGATATTAATCTCATCATCATAAAAAAATTGGTAATATCTTGATGACGACATATCCCGCCATAAGCGAAATTGGTCGGACCTTGATGTACGAGATATATCTTCAAAGCCACATGCAGGTTAAGGCATCTACATAATACTCAACCGTAATATTTTTATTCACAATCTTTAAAATAAATTTTGCTGTTTAATTGAAACACACAGTACATTTATACAGAAAGGAGTGTACCATTCATAAGTAATTGATAGATATATTAAAGACTACTATATACAGTATCGAAGATTAAAGCCTTAGAGGAGATTTCAATAGTGTTCCAGAAGTGCAGAACCAAAGCGTTATTATTCTCGAGCAAAGAATCACTGATGGAATATAAAGTCATACTCTACACTCAACAATAAGCCTTTTCCATCCCTCAAATCCAATAAATCTAAGTTATGAAAGTGAAACATATTTTTCTTCTCCTTCCAACCCTTGCGAAAGTGAAATTTTCCAGGAAAAAAATCTTTTATATCGAAATATTTGGAAAAGGAATTGAAATTTACTTTTCCGTTTTCGGTTTGGGAAACTAGTGATTCTCTTTTAAGGAGATATAAGTTATTTATTTATTTTTCATCCCTATCCCCGTTCGCTACGGTCACAGTTGCAGACCGGATGTCTCTAGAAATAAAAATAATAATAAATAAATGAAAGTTTGACCTCCCCAGGCCAAAAGCAGCTTTACTAGCTTCGGATCTATATTTATGTTTTTTACTAACTTTCACAAACTCCTATTCTCAAAAAATCATTTCGATTGTAACATTTTCTCATGAAATATATCAGTCTGTTTTGGGATACCTCTTTTGTAACTGTAGGTACATTCTACTCCTTTGTACTCTCTGGTAAGAAGGAAAAAATATTATCCAACTGATATCTGAATAAATAATTAATATCGACTTAAGAATAAACACTCGTTGTTTAATGTCTTATGATACTTGCGCGTGTTGACTTATTCTGACTCTTATTTATCAATTTAGAATAAATAGTTGCAAATTTATCATAATGTTTTAGTTTTATTGAAACAAATAGACTCAACCTTTAAATATTTTAAGTATTTAATGATAGCTATAGTATATGTTTTATCAATTTCATTCATATTGAAAAATTAAAACAGTTTCTGGAAAAAAAAATTAATTACATACTTGAACAATGTCATAATATGTGTTTCATTATTGCTTTCCTCTAACTACTATATTTATATTTTCTAATTGTATATGCTGTATGATAGATAATTATTGTATTCATATGTCATTCAAATTTTACACAAACAATTGTAAAAGAGGTAGTACGTAGTTATTTTTCTGCAATTTAAGTTATGTCTATTCCTGCTCATGTATTTCTTATCAGCAATTCATACCTTTCCATCTCAATATAAGTCTTTCCCTAAGAAATATAATAAATTGTATAAGCGTTAAAATATCAAGATAGCCTCTCACATAAGACACACTGGTCCGTAAGAAATGCCAAAAATTTCAGTGTGTAAAATCATTACCTTTCTTAATCAATTCCGATCATTCCTAATGACCTCCTAGGTATTTATTCGCCCGAACCATCCTAGGGACTTCAGTGGTACACAAATGTATGCTCAATTGTACAATGTATCAGACCATCTATATCTTGCTTCGGGATCAAATGTTCCAGACTGTTAAGTCGGTAAGTGTCGTATCTATAAAATCTCTTTTTTTAAACATATATGTATCTGACATAACATCAGAAATACTTCGTGCTTCGAAGCTCTATAATATACCAATGACTACTAAAAGTTAAACTGGATGTGTTATAGTAAAAAAAAACATCCTATTTTGGAATATTTTAGTGGAGGCAAATTTAGTTACCACCTCTATCTCTATGGACCCGTAAAAATTGAATATGCCACACACAAGACAGTAGCACTTCTAATCATCTGCACTTTGTTTCCGGCTAAAACGTTTTAGACTTGTAAATCTACAAGGATTCCAATTTATAAGATCTATGTTTATGGACATATTTATGTCTGACTTTCAATCAGAAATATTACACAAACGTTAAATATCCAGATTGCTTTTAAAAATAAACCACTATATAACATCAAAGAAACATCCCATCTTTTGGTACTTGAAAGCAAATTAAGTTAGCACCTCTATCTCTATCTCCACAGCTCCATAGAAATTGAATACGGCATACACAAGAATGTAACGCTTCCAAACATATTCACTTAACTTCCTGGTCCTTACTGACGTCGACAATGATCCCCGCGTATACGATTTGTGTTTTTGAACGTTTCTACTTGTAATTACTTAAAAAGTATTACACATACGTTAAAATGTCCACATAGTTACAAAAACTTAACTACTATATTATATCAATCAGGCATCACAGGTTGAGATGTTTTAGTACAAGAGAATTCAGTTAGCACCTCTAGCTCCACGGAGACCTAAAAAGCAATAAAATTTACATACTCTTAACGGAACAGATATAAAAGGAAACCCAAAAATAAGGTTCTTATACACAAAAGTGTAAAGTCTCAAGTCATCTTTATTTTGGATGAAAAGTTCCACTCAATGTTTTAAATTATATTAAAAGATCTGTTTCTGAACATTTCTTTGTCTGTCTTTCCATCAGAAATATTATGCAAACGTTAAAATATCCACTTAGGTATTAAAAGTTAACTACAATATTACATTAATCAGGCATCATATCTTGAGATGTTTTAGTACAAGAGAATTCAGTTAGCACCTCTAGCTCTACTGAGACATAAAAAAAATTACATACTCTTAACGGAACAGATATAAAAGTAAACACAAAAATAAGGTTCTTATACGCAAAAGTGTAACGCCTCGAGGCATCAACACTTTGCTTTGGATTAAATGTTCCACTCTTATGAATTCAATTATTCCTATAAGATCTGTTTTTGAACATTTCTATATGTAATTCTTTAAAAATTATTACGCAGACGTTAAAATGTCCACATAGTTATTAAAACTTAAATACTATATTACATCAATCAGGCATCACATCTTGAGATGTTTTAGTACAAGAGAATTCAGTTAGCATCTTTAGCTATACGGAGACATAAAAAACAATAAAATTTACATACTCTTAACGGAACGGATATAAAAGGAAACCCACAAATAAGGCTCTTATACACAAAAGTGTAACGCCTCAAGTCCATCAAAACTTTACTAGCATCTTTAGCTATACGGAGACATAAAAAACAATAAAATTTACATACTCTTAACGGAACAGATATACAAGGAAACCCAAAAATAAGGCTCTTATACACAAAAGTGTATCGTCTCGAGGCATCAACACTTTGCTTTGGATGAAAAGTTCCACTCTATGCTTTCAATAATTCCTATAAGATCTGTTTTTTTGAACATTTCTATGTCTGTCTTTCCATCAGAAATGTTATGCAAACGTTAAAATATCCCCATAGCTATTAAAAGTTAACTACAATATCACATCAAAGAAGCATCACATCTTGGGTATTTTAGTGCGAGCAAATTCAGTTAGCACCTCTATCTCTACGGCCCCATAAAAATCGAATACGGCACACACAAGAGTGTAACGCCTCAATCATCCGCACTTTGCTTCCGGATCAAAAGTTCCAGACTCATAAGTCGGCAAGGATCCATGCTTATCCAGTCGAGCCTCCATTTACGCTTTCGCGGTCGTTATTTAGGCGGACGTAAAATCGGAATGATCCTCATCAGGAAGGCCATGATCATTTCATCCTCAGCGGATCTAAGGGAAGGCCCGGCCTACGTGAAAACGGCCCGCCGCCCCGCCATAAAACCCCGATATCCAATCTACGGCTAGGGCGTTAAAGGACACTGCGTTGCCCGTTGTCCGGGCTGCTCTCTTCCTTTTTGGGGCGCGCGAGGTGCCGGGGCAGATGGTGCCCTTAGGGATTTGAGTTTATGGGTCTTCGTCCAGTAGTTAGCGTAATTAAATTGTTGGGATGCAGAGGCCTTGGCGATCGTGATCGGAATTTGCGAGATGCGGAAGGGTTATATCTGAGATCTGATTTATAAGACATCGATGCAGAAATAAAATGCTAATAGTATTGTTTCTGGATATAACGTCTGCTTTTTTTAGCGTTTGCGTTACTTCATATAACAGTTGGTGCAACATAAGTGCACGTATTTCGGTTTGGTATGGTATCAGATCTGGTTTGTCATTCTTTTGTCTTTTTCTTCTACGTGAACATTTATTTCATGGATTGTGTTTGTAATGATATGTTTTAAGCAAAAAAAGGACTTCAGAAACCAAACTGAGTTTTAAATATACTGAAAGATTGATTCATTTTTTATTCTGATTTTTACCACCAACGTAATTTAAAACAACTTATTCCAATCACGTATGGCCAACGTGTACGTATTGATGAATTAACTCATTCTAATCATGCATTACTAAATTATTTCCAATTTAGTAATGCATAATTAATTTAAGGAGTGAAAATTTCATTTTAATCATAAGTGATCAATGTGTTCCTAATGATGACATGACTCATTATTTAGTATTTTGGTATTTATTGAAACGAATTCATACCTTAGACAGAATTGCAATAATTTATGGACCTAACAGGTTGATTTATGTAGTAGCATGCTATTCCCCTTTCTTCGCAATATTTTATTCAATATTCCTTTTATTCAAAGCGAGTTTTTTCAAACTGAAAGAATATTTTCAAATAAAATCATTCAAAGACATTTTGCTAGAGAGATATCCTACTCCTATCATTTTGCTTGTTTTCCTATGTCTTAAAATTATGTCTTAAATGTCAATATAAAACGTAACATGTGTAGAACACGTTATATGTTCGAAAAACAAGATTCAATACATCATGTATTTTAGTACGGACTTAAGAAACAGAGAAAACAACTTCAGGGAACTGTGTTCTCAAGGAATCTGCATAATGTTTAGCAGAAAAAGATTATAAAATTATTTTACTAACTTTCAAGTTTCTACTTTATATTTTTAGAGACCTCAACTGGATCAATTTGAAATTTAACTATTTCAAACTTAAAAATGTCTCTTATTTTGAGGTAATTTTATTTCATTTTAACTTTGGTGCAAATTACCCTTTGTCGCATCTTGCTCTAGAAACCGAAACCAAACAAACAAGCAAACAATTCCGATTGATTAAAAGTGCCTGTTATTATAAATTAGTTGTAGTTATTAATGGAATTAAGGCATATTTTTCTTCTTTCTACTAATAATCCTGGTCACTTGTACAAAAGATATCGTGAACTGAAACATATATCGAAACAGGTTTTATTGTATCCAAAGACATACTTTAAAGTCAGTAGCCTCTTTCGTTACTTTTCATGCTTTTCATAACACTACCCCAAACTCAATCCAATACTCTTAAACAATGTCTATAAACTTAAATTGTGTCGACTATTTTAGTCACAGACTCTCTTGTTTCCTGTGTCTGAGAGCGAACATCCACAATAGTCTATTCCTAAATAACTAATAGTCTAAATTTCCATGTATTCTTACATTTACATCTTACATTACATCTTACATTACATCTTACATTTTATACATCTAAAAGGCAAATATTTTATAGAATTTTAAATATCTCCACCATGGTAAGCCGATTCTACTGAAACGCAAATTTAAATGATAAGAATGCAAAAAAAACTTGCGAATAATTTAAGAAGTAAAAATATCCGACCCTCATACTCCCGACGTGGTAAATATTCCCTCAAATGCTATGCAGTTCCTGACTGCTTATATCCATGCAAATACACATCATACATGCAATGCACCTTTCTTTTCTCTTCCCCTGGTTTCGAATTACTATATCTGGCGGTAGGGTAGATGAAAACAGTACGCGTACCTATCGATCCTTTCATTCTTACGCTACCCTTCTCATCTACTGCTGAGATTTATGTCAACAGCTGTTTTATTATTAGAAGATTCGGCTATTAATAATGTACAGACGGAGGTGAATGGGTTTCTGGATGTATGTCAACTGAAAGAAGGCGCATTAGCCTTAGAATAATGCATGAGAATGCATACATATACAAATAACCCGTGTTGATGTTTCCATCTTTCAAGAGCCATAGAATTGGCTGTTCATTGTTTTGATAATATACAGACCTCGAATCACATGGAACTTTTTATGTCAGCTCCGTGGAATTATAAATAAAGTTACAAAATATTCCGAATAAAAATAGCTTCCTAATGCATGCATGTGATTATTTAATGATTCTAATAAATTTATTTCTGTCGTAACAATTTATTTTTCAATTATTGCGTAGAAGAAATATACACTGATTTCTTGAACTTTAGGAGCACACGGAAAAGAGGAAGGAAAAACATATTATACTATAGAAAACAGCCAGGACATGAGTGATAAGTCACAAATATTTAGCCTGAAACATAAAAAGAACAAATGCCATAAAAAATACATGTATTTTTACAGTGCATACGTGTATTATTGATTCTATTGTGAAAAAAATTACGTATTCGAAACATTATTATCAATTTTTTAGTTTGAAGACATTATATTACAGCTTGATTCAAGAAAATATATGTTTTCCAAATAATACTTGTATACAAGACCGCTGAGAACAATTAATGTAAGTGAATGAATTTAGCATTCAGAAGCATCCGCTGTAATTCCAAAAAACATGCAAGTTGTCCTAAACAAATATTTAATTACATATTAAATGAAACAGAGAACACCATCAAAAGAAAATAACTAGCGAAAGTAGATACATAATTATAGAAGAAGCAAATAGACAAATGTTTCGACGATTATGACATAGTAATAATGGCAATTAACCGAATTATTTCCTCATATTACAAATTTTTATAATGCTACTGCAACAATGCTTTTAATTTACGTTATACAGTACCCGTTAAAATTTCGGTATGAAGACTATTCAAACCATATTTAATGGTAAATTTAAATAATGACAGGAGTAGGAGTGCAAAAAGCATTCAGAGAAGACACACAAGAGATATTGAGTTTAATTAGCTTATAGTTATTTGTAAGACTACGTTTGCATAAGTAAATTACAGTTCAAAGATGGATCATTGGCTCTAATCGGTCATTTAATATGGCTTATTAAGGTCAACGAACCATTTATTTCATGTTAAGAAAAAGGGGCAGGTGATCAAACAAAGGTTTAATAATAGCATGTGAAGGGGAACTTAAGAGTTCATTCTTGTATTAATCCCCTGGTAATTGTCTTGACGTGGTATCTCGTTGTTTTAGGAGATCTTGGTGGACAAAATATCTTGTCATAAGAATAAAACAGACCAGAGCTTGATCTCTTCATCATAAAAAAATAAGCAATATATCGTCAGTTTAATTTTTATTGTGTGTGGTCAATTTCTACTACGCGCATGTGTAAACACTGCTGTGTATGTTATATTTATTAAGTAGCTGCAAACTGCTATATTTGTAAACGGTGAATTTAATTATGTACGTTCAAACTTCGACCATTTTATGGAATGCCATAACAAATGTATTTGAAATTTAGAATTGGAGTCTGAGTGAAAGATATTTTATCCGTGTTCTTCGTAGTTTTCTATCGCTCTTCTTATTTTTTTAAAAATAATTTTTAAAAGTTTCTAACCAGCGTTTCTCTCCATGTATGCCAAGCTTATCAGCAACTATTTAATACACCTTTTAACTCGTACTCTGATCAACCGAAGAGTGTCTTAATCTCTAAGCTGAATTAGAAATTGGCTAGAGAACAACACGCTATTTATCAACGTTAAGTGTTGACAGCAAAAGGATCATTCGATCCCGACAAATAAAATAATTTTATAATTTGTCAAGTAACAGATTAACGCAGCGTTTCTCAACCTTTCATTATTCGCGGCCCAGTTTTCAATCATAATTTTTTTCGCCCCCCCCCCTTCTCCCCTCATACAATAAAATGTATACAACAATAATATATATTGAGTATTTTGATTTCTGTTTTTAAATTATTTTTAACTAACTTCCAAAACAAGTGTAAAAGCGAGCCAACGTTGGCGAGAAACCACATCTAGCATTTTGCCAAGCGGGCCGTGAACAGATGAAGCGAATGGAAGCGGGAAAATTTAAATATTATACTTGAAATGAAAGCCAAACAGGGAGATAACGTTAAAAGAATATGAAAGTACAAAAATTCATTAATGAAAGTTAACCTGGACGCGGTGAGCTAAATTTAGAAACTGGGAATACTTTTTTTTAGAATAAAAAAGAAATAAAGCAGGAAGCATGACTAAAGAAAAGAGAAAAAATAAGTAATATGGTTTGTGGAAGCCGTCTCGAGCATGCGCAGAGAAAATGTTTTCTCATAGGAAGAAGGAAAATGTTCGATAACGCAAGTTTCAATTCTCAGTCGAGTCGATCGCTATCAAATCTATCGTATGCTATATATGTTTTCGTGTTAATTGCAATCACCATATTAAATATTCACGGCAGCAGATTTATGCAGATCCATGGATAATTTTTTAAGCGGGCGTAAACGAGCATTAGACGATAGTCAAGCATCAACAAGTACACAGACGAGCGTGATTCCGAAAATTAAACCAAGAAAATATTATCAAGACTACTTAAATTTGGAGTTTACCAGTACTGAAGTAAATGAAGAAGAAAGGCCCCTGAGTATCATTTGCTCAAAAATTTTGGCCTCAGACAGCATGAAACCTAATAAACTTAAACGACATTTGAAAACGCTTCATAGTGAGTACGTCAACAAACCCAGAGAATTCTTCGAATTAAAATTAAAATCATATGAAAAGCAAAAGTAATTTTTTAAAGAAACTTTGTCTGTGAATAAAAAAGCTTTAATTGCATCCTACAAAGTTTCGTATAAAATAGCCAGATGTAAAAAAACCTCACACCGTTGGTGAAGAGCTTATTTTGCCAGCAGCAATTGAGATTGTAGAAACTATGTTTGGAGATAATTTTTCAAAACAATTGCAGTCCATACCTCTTTCAAATGATACTGTTGCTCGTCGAATTGGTGATATAGCTGAAGATGTACAAAGTCAGCTTTTCTCGAAGTTGCGTGACAAATTGTTTTCAATACAGCTTGATGAAGCAACAGATAGTAATAAAGATGCTCATTTCATTGCCTATGTTCGATTTTGTGAGAATATGTCAGTAGTAGAAGAACTACTTTTCTGCAAACCGATAGAACTCAAAGCAACAGCGCTCGCATTACTTGCTATTTTAAACGATTTTATGAACGAGGCAAACATAGAATGGAAAAATTGCGTCGGAATATGCACCGATGGTGCTCGTTCAATGTCCGGAAGATTCCAAAGTATACAAGCACTTGTAAAACAAAAATCGCCTCAGTGCGTCTGGACACATTGCATGATCCACAGAGAAGCTTTGGCTTCCAAAGAAATGAGTCCTGGTCTGAATATTGTGTTAACTACAGTTGTAACCGTAGTAAATTATATCAAAATGAGACCCCTGAAATCAAGAATCTTTTCCGCACTTTGTAAAGACATGGGTGCAATGCATTCAGCTTTACTATTTTATTGCGAGGCAAGATGGTTATCACGTGGGAAATTCTTGCAACGTGTTTATGAATTAAGAGAAGAAATCGCCATTTTTCTGGAAGAAGAAAACAGACCGGAAGCCAAGAATTTTCGCGATGTTTTATTTGTGATGAAATTGAGCTACTTGGTCGACATATTCGAAAAATTAAATAACTTGAATCTTCAACTCCAAGGAGCAAATATACATGTGTTGGATACGAGTGATAAAGTTAATGCTTTTTGTAGAAAATTGGAACTGTGGAGCAGAAATTTAAAGCTAAAAAACCTAACAATGTTTGCAAATGTGAATGATTGTACTGAAACTTACAAGGATGAAGAAGACCATGTAAAAGTTGTTTTTGTAACCATTGAAAATCATTTAGCCACATGCTGGCATAGAATTTTAAAAAGTATTTTCTTGCTGACGAGAAACTGATAGCAAGTTACGAGTGGGTTAGGGATCCATTTCATAAGACTCCCGAAAACTATCAATTGATGAGGAAGAAAAATTCATAGACTTCACGACAAGTGGCGAAACCAAAAGACAATTTAGTAATAAATCACTATTTGAATTTTGGTCAGTAGAGGATTATATTTTTCTGCACTAAAAACAAGGGAATTTCGCATTCTATTACCATTTTCAACATCCTACCTTTGTGAAACTGGATTTTCTGCTGTGGCTTCTTTGAAGACAAAATATAGATCTCGGCTAAATATAGAAACAGAACTGAAAGTGGCTATTTCTAATATTAAGCCTTCCTTCGAAAAACTTTGCTCGGCAAGACAGGCCCAAGGAAGTCACTAATAATTATTAAATTTGTTTTTAATTTGGTATGCTTTGATTAAGTAAGTTTTGATTTAGAAGTTGTTTTACTTTAATAAGTTAATTATTAAATTTGTCGAAATGTATTTTGTTTTCTATGTGTATGTGTGCTTTCCTTTAAGTCAGTTAATCAATTTTTTTTAATAATATTTTCTCTTGGATATTCTTGCGCCCCCCCCCCCCTAGTGTGCTCGCGCCCCCCTAGGGGGGCACGCCCCACAGGTTGAGAATCACTGGATTAGTGTATAAAAAAATTCCCAAGTAAAATTTCCGAAGTGCCACGATAACACGAAACGAACATTGAAACTAAATTATTGATAAATGTAGAAAAGTTTCTAACCAGCGTTCCTCCCCATGTATGCAAGCTTATCTGCAACTATTTAATACACATTTCTACTCGTACTCTGATCACCCGAGGAGTGACCAGAGAGTGTCTTAATATCCAAGCTGAATTAGAAATAGATCATAGAACAACACGCTATCTATCGACGTTAAGTGTTGACAGCAAAGGGATCCTTCAATATCCCGACAGATAAAATATTTTTATAATTTGTCAAGACACAGATTAATGCATAACAAAATATCCAATTGAAATTTCCGCAGTGCCACGATTACACGAAACGGACATTGCAACTAAGTTATTTTATACCAAGAACATAACCAGACTCCTGGAAAATAAAAACAGATCCATCCGTACCTATCGTGCCAACACCTTCCGAACACCTTAAGCTTTCAGAATATCCAACACATGCCCGGAATATGAATACCCAACAACAAGAAAAATCAAACTCTCTCCCTCGCATCCTTTTCTGCTTCAAAGTGCTAACACGCCACACGAAGAAAAAGCCCCTTCTGCCCCCCAGCGATTCCGTCCACGTACAGAGCGCGCTTCAACGTCTTCTCAATCAGTCCTCAATAGCAAGCTGGTTGCGAAACTTCATTTCCATGCATGTGACGCCAAACGCTTTGCCGCGCGATGCAGATATATCGCTTCATCCTTGCAAATTGCTATCGAGCGGCTGGGAGACATTCTGCCAATTCGACGCTTTCCAATCAAGTTGCGTGCAGCCTTCTGGCTCTACTCTGTTGGTGTGATACAATCAGGACAAAACACGGATGTACGGGGTGAAAAAGGAGGGATTTTTCGAGTTATTAGTTTAGGTTTATTTTTGTTGGGGCAGCATCGCTCGGCATAAATTTTAGGGATGGCGTATTTTTCCTGACGAAGTAAATTTATTACGGGAAAAATAGCGAGGTATTTTGTTCTGACGTGGGGATATGTTTCGGAAAACGTGCTGGCGATGCTAATTATAAAACAACAAAATGCAAAATACTTTTTAGACAAATGAAAGTTAGAGTATCCCACAAATGTGTCACACAATGCTGATATATAGCTTGACGAAAAGGATTGCAGAGTTGTTGCAAGACAATCTGCCCGGTTGATGTTTTCCAATCAAGTTGTGTGCTACTTTCTGGCGCGACTATATTGGTATGGTACAATCACTACAAAACGTGGGTGTAAGGAGAGAAAGATAAATGAATTTTTCAAGTTATTAGTTTAGATTTACTTTTATTAGGGCAGCATAGCTCGGCATACCTTTTAGAGATAGATATCCCATAAAAATTATGGTGCATTTTTCCTGACGAAAGTAATTTACAATGGGAATAAATATCTTCATATTGTGGAGTGAGATAACACAATGACGATGCTATTTATCGGAACAGCAAAATGCTAAATTTTAACATAGATTAGATTAAACAACCGAAAGTTTTGCTGCATCCCACAGATTAGGCATGCACTGCAGATATATAGCTTTATACGTGAAAAATATTTTAAAGCTATGGTTAGACAATTTGCCAGTTTGACGCTTTACAATTAAATTGAGTTTAGTCTTTTAGCATGGTTGAGATACAATCAGGAAAAAGTGCGAGTGTACTGAATGAAAGACAAGGGTATCTTAGAACAAAACCCCTCACAATTTTCAATGAAAATTGTCAGTAAAATATATCAACCTTGCTTGAAAAAACAAACCAAAACCAAGAACTCAAAAATTAATTTATTTAAATTTATGTTCTTGGATCATAATCGTTAGGCATAAATTCTTTGGTAGGCATATTTTTACTGACGATTGGAATTAATTTTGGATGTAAATTGCATGAGACTTTTACCTGAAGTAAATACATACGTTTGAAAACTTGATGTACAATACTAACTATCAAACTATTATACAGCAAAATGTTTAAATCTGGCAATGATTTTTAAATACATTCTTCATTTAAAAATATAAATCTGACTGAGTTTAAAGTAACATCCAAAGACAAAGAATATTGAGTGTGTTTTTTAAAACAGTACAATATATTCAATGAACAATATTGCGTTTAGAATGAAAATATTAATAACTAAGGTTAGCGTTTCTGGAACTACACGAATATATATTGCAATATTAATTATGGGTTTGCTTGATCAAAACTATTAGAAATACTGCTCTGTTGTGGTATTTGTTATTACTAGAATGCAAAAATTTAATTTGAATATATTGTTAAACAAACTTTTGCGTACCTGCATTTAACCGAACACCCTAAACGAGTTCAATTACATAAAAATTATCAAATATGTACTATTCTGTTGATTATAAATGCAACTTTAAAATTTCAGTAATAGTAGTAACTAATTATTTAACCACTATCTTACGCATATGCTGTTTTGCTCAAAATGTATGGTATTGGTGAATAAAAATAATGAAATGGCTATCTGGAGCAATGTTTTTCCGATCTAGTAGCAATACCTATAAATTCAAGTTTGATCAATGCGTGGTCATAGTTTTTAAGAGCTTCGTATATAAGTATTTGATTATTAACACTTAACACAATTAACTACAGTATATTCACTCAACTGTGTTGATTGATGAAACTCTTCTTCAATCATTTTGAGTAGTATAAATTTAGTTAAAACTTTTTTAGAATTGATAGTCATGAAAGACTTAAGAGATAACTTTCCTTGATCAGACATGTTAAGGCTGTAGAAGGAACTATTTTAAATAAAATTAATTTTACTACCAATTATGCTGTTGATATTTTTTGTGGCTTAAAATTAGACCACAATCCTTACATACCCAGAATTATCCTTATACTTTGATATTGAGTGTGTTTGATATACAGTGGTAAACATTTTTAAATTTTCTTTTGATTCAAATGATATTTCAATAAAAACAAGTATTTGACCTCGTTATGGGGGATTAACTTGAACCACTCTATCCGCAAATCGAAACTGGCTAGCAAATTGAAACATGGGCTTACATATTACATATACTGTTTTATGGTTGGAAAGACTACGCATATAAATGCCTGTGACCTATTGAACCAGAGCGAACTGGGAAATGAAAGATAATGTTCTCACATTTGGCTCGTTATGGAGTGTCAATTTAGATGTCACCATCTTTGAACTGCATGTCACAGTGTTGAAGTCAGTAACTCAGTTCCTAGCAAAAGAGCCATGCTAACAGACGCATATTGCGTCAGCTACGGGACAGAAAGTAGATAATTGATTTCGAAATTTTAAAGAAGCACGACGCTCTCCTATCTTAATCAACTAACTGCACTTAAACAGTAGGCCGAGGCGTTTGGTATTCGGAAAATACCAGGCAAGACACTGGTTAAACGTAAACAGCATGCCTCAGAATTATCGATCGATAGGTTTAAAGTAGTCAACACATGTTGCCTCGATGCTCCAACTGTCAACTTCACTCATGCCCCCAACATTGTCTTGCAACATGAGTTCATGAACTCCGAAGCAATAGCGACCGACACTTTATCTGTCCGAGTGGGTTAGGGCATCAGAACGCCAAGACCGAGAACATCAGGTGCGCCAAATGTGAGGTTTACTGCAAGCTGGCGACACATTTCACCAGACTCACGATTAAATCCTATCAGCGAGCTGCTTTTGTGACTCAGGCACTATCAAAGTAATGGGTAAAGTAATAAGTAATTGAACTTCTCGTCTATTTCGACACAATGGTGAAGCAGCTGTATGACAATTACTCCTTCAACGGCAGCATAGAAAAGCAGTTGGAATTTATCATGTTATTTTATGCTTGTCATGTTTGATTCCAATCAATCTGTAGAATGTCGTGGATTGTATCTATATAAATGATAACTGTAAACTCAATGTTGTTTATTTCTCGAACCACTCATACGTAGTTTTCAGTTAATAAATGCATCTTAGTGAAACTACACAACAGTCTATTTCCTATAAATTTTAAAATGTTCTTCAATCACGTTTCTTGAAAATAACACCATCGAGAACATTAAAATGTAATTACCTAGAGTTTTTTTTTTAATTCGTAAACTATTCGTTACGTTCAGATCTCAAAACTTTAATTACTATGTTTAATTTTGAAATTATCATATTCGATATGATAGAGGTACTTTTGACTCTTAGCCAGACATTTCTTTTTTATTTTATTCTAATAAAAATTGCATCTCTCAAGGAATTAAAATGAATGTGTTTTCCTAAAAACTCAGGAGAATACGAAATAAATTAATAGAGCTTAGAGCAATTAACCTCAACTACTGTTTCTAAATGGAGCCTCTGAATATTTCCTTGTAAACGTCGGCGACAGAAATTTTCATTAAGAAAAAAGCCAAAACTTTCTCGGAAAATAACATTTTTCATTACGAAAGATTAATAGAATCAGAGAAGAAAAAGATAAAGCAGCGTTGCAAAGTCAAATGAATGAAAAACGTCCACCCTAAAAAATGAAAATCCTCTCTTCCCATGATACGCAATATGCCTCTTCATCCGAAAGTTCACATCTTCACTCCGCAAAGAAGAATAATAAAGCGATAGAATGAAGTGAAAGAGTAAAAGAGGTTCGAGAAAAAATCCACTTTTCCATCTCGAATGTTTTCATTCCTCTATACTTCCAAAGTAGCCCTACACATTTATGAAACCGCCATTCTCACCACGAGGTCGCGCTCTGGGCAATCGCCCGCGTCCTACTATACTCTAGCACGGAAGGGAAGAGTAGGTTTGGAAAGAAAATTCTCTTTTTGATCCCCATCCTCTATTTTTTATTCCCTCCGAACATCCCGGCTTTATAAGATAGCGGGAAGAGAGAGGAAGTTCTATTTGACGCCAAGAATTTCGAGGCAAAAAAGAATGGGAAGAAAGGAAGGCGAGAACGGATAAAAAAAAAAGGAAAAGGAATCTGGAAATCCTGGAGAAACGTTCTCGAGACGAATCTGCAGGCCGATAAACATCGCAGCTACCTCTTTTACCCTTTCCAGGAAAATCGATCTGGATCTAAAATAAAAAAAAGGGAAGAATGGAAAGTTAGGAGCGACCTATGTCAACACGGCGCCACGGACCTAGACCCACAGGCTGCTGCGTCTACTCTATTATTTCCCTCTTCCATTATATACGAGGGAAAAACAAACCTTTTATTCCCTGTGAGAGGGATCACAAATGTCCAATGATGTGGAGTACATTCTGCTTTCGCCTTTCGGTGGATATGTGTATCCTTTCATCAAGTGCGTGTTTGCTCAAACAAGTTTGGCAAAAATTAGATGCACTTCTTTGAATATCTGAGATCGCTGTGAAAAATAATGGTGGGAGAACGGAGGAGCTAAGCTATTTTACATTCTTTGAATCTATTTTTTATATTAGCGCTTCGATTTCAGTGCGAGAAGGGGGAAGGGAAAATTTATTGATTCAATTCGAACGGAGGATATTTTGGATGGGTTTTTAGTTAATTGCTTTAAATAAGCTTACTTTATTTTAAAGTCTTTTTTTGTGACTCTTCAATTTTGTATACGTATTTTTTTATCCGAAACTTTATTGGAACCTTGAGTTATAAAAATGATTGAGAAATATTAAAAGTTAAAATAACATTGGAAATAATTATGGTTCTCCTTACCTTCCGCTCTGGGGTTTGTTAACACCCATAGATTACTAAGCAATCTTTAATGTTTGGCTGCTTAAAATATGCTTTCGCTCTCTCAATATTCCCTCCAGCATCAAAACCTTTTGGCAAGCATTTTTGTTATAAAAAGAAGTATACATTTAAGAGGGGATATAAAGGGTTTATAAATAAATTTACCAATTATGATTTCAATGTACTGTCTATAAATCTTAGATAGTTAGTCTAATCGAGGGTGAAACTTATGGAAGAAATATTATTAGAAGTTTAAGTCGCTAGATAATTTTCCTTGATATAAACTCGATAAGATTAAATACCGGTAAAATGCAACTATGGGGAACCACTAATTAAATAAGTAGCTCTGTTTGTTTTTTATTATTGTTTTCCACAACTTTACAATTAATATTTAGTTGCATGTTGATTGTGTCGCAGGCCATTCGTACTTGACAGCAGTTTAATTAAATTTGTTTTTGACAAACGAATTTAAAACTACTCATTGCATTTGATTTGTTTTATTTCGAGGAAAAGGGTTTGGTGTTTCTACCTGAATATATTGTATTCAAAAGCATCTCGATGGAAACTTCTTATTTCTACATATGTCATCAAGAAGCAATTTTTTGAACTTAGACGACGAGCATCAGTGGGGGTTGATGTCAATAAAATATTTTGAATAGTTAGAGAACACCATTGTTTCAGTTATCAGTGGTACATTCTTTGTTTTTTACCTACTTAAAATAAGCTTTCATCTTTTCTTTGGTAAAAGCACCCTCCTCGTAGAACGCAGCAGAGAAAGACCCTAACACCTACGTGACTACCAAACAGTGTGAATGGTTATTTGTCGCTGAGATAAACTTCCTCGATTTCGTTTTAAGTCAGTGGATGTGGAAACTATATGTCTAAGTAAACCCTCTTCATAAAATGATTCAAAAGCGGTATTGATATATTTGCTTTCTTTTATTCACACAGCACGTCACGTTATTTTAATTTCTTCAATTGATGTGGTAATAAAATAAATATTTTAGGATGCTATCGAGAACACAAATCATTGTTTCGACGCGACTACTTGGGCCTGATGCTGGATTATGGAATATATTAAGCAGACATAGGAATTGTGAACTATTTTTATTGTGAACGTTTAACAATTAAGTAACAATTTGAACGATTAAAGAGTAGTTTGATAATAATATTGAAGCATAATTAAATAAATTAAATTATATAAGCTTTACATAAACCGATGAAACGATTTGTTGTAAGCGATAAATCGGTTTATCACCTTTAAAACTTATTCGTATGACTTGCTGGTGGTACATTTTTAATGGAAATTTTATCAATTGAATTTACTTATGTAAATTACACTTCAGAGCTGATGAGATTTTTTGTAAAGCTAGATGGTGGTGATACTATTTCTATGTGTGTTCAACCAGATTGTTTACTCTACAAATACATTTCTTAATGAGCAGAAACAGACTTTCAGAGATGAAAATAAATGTAATGTTCCAGACTATTTCACAGCATTTATTCAGAATATAAAGTAAGAAAATCAGGAAAATCTTTCGTTAAAGCAATTAATTTTTTCGATATGTTTTTATTTTGCTATATATTCAGAAGTCCTTGGTTGTAGAATTCGGTTTTATGAAGGTAATTAGTACATGCAGCACTCAACGTTTTGAACCTAAACAGACAGTAATAAAATGTATTCAAAGTATTTTACATAATTTTTGATATAGGTATCCTTTAAAAGACGATTGAACTAATAAAAATGTGTTTTGCTTTTCTATGTATCCAAAAAATTACTTGATTTTATTAAAAACTACGCTCAAAAGGCAACAACACCATCATCCACATACTAAATAGGTACTTGGTTTCCATTGAGAAACAAATAATTGAATTAAAAAAGTAGTGATTTAAAGTGTAGAGTGGGCTTAATGAAAAAAACACGTTTCATTTGACCATGTTTTGTAATATTACATTCTGATTTTCTTATCTGAACTTTATTTTTATATTGTGTTTCATTTTTAGTAGAAGTTGGGGCAACAATTCTAGACCGCGAGATTAAAAATATCACGAATCTTTAAAACGCCTTTTTTACCACTGACTTCTTTTTAGTTTTATTTCGTTCTGTTTTCTGGGGTTATACATTTGGTAAATAATTATTTTTTATAAATTGTAATTTTTTCTCATCACACGCAATAACACAAATGAATCAATTTCAAACTGCATTCAAGTTACAGTAAAGCGAATTAAACTTGGAAATTGCAGCTATTGAAAGAATATTAATCCTAGAAAAAATTTGAACTTGGATTTTTGAAGTATTAAAATTGTATTTTAAGAACACTCTCCCGCACACAGAATTTGACATTCCATTTTTTTGAAAATGGCAATCGTTACTTTTGCTTTCCCTGTACTGAAAACATTTTAATTTTACATTAAGGGCACACGGACCACCTCGATAGACTAAATGCATGAATTTTAAGCTGACCATTCGTCAAGTCACATATACAATTTAAAAAAAACCATATAACTTAAAAAATAATTTTCCTTTAAAACATACGCATTACATTTTATAATTAACTGTAACAAAATGTATTCCCTTCATAATTTTGTTTTCTGTAGCTACTTACTTTTTAACTGTTTGAATTTTTTTTTTCACAATATCCCAGTTTGGTACATTTTTCTCAAAAACTATTGCAAGTATTGTCTCCAAAATTTTCCTGGCAACAAAAGATATCCCATTTGAAAATAATAAGAAGGATTTTTAATTTTAATCTAATATAAATAAAATTAGATTTTTGAAAAAAAACATTTCAAAAATAACAGAATTTTTAAAACATTTTTTAATGATATTTCTATATGTTCTGTATTTAAATTTAAAATAATAGGTATTTTTATTGAAAACACTTGTTTGAACAAGTGTGTAAAATTTGAAAAGTGTAGCTTCAATAGAATTTAAGAAAGTGTACCAAAGCATAAAAAAACACATTTTGAGAAACATGAAAAAAAAAAACCATAAAAACACTTACTATGCTTAAAATTCACTAGATTAAAATTTTCCAGCACCATAATCATTTTGATTCAGCATTTTTGAATCACATTTCTTTTGTTTCAACAGCTTTAACTTCATTCTGGCATTTTTAGATAGCTTCTGGAAATGTTGTGTCAATCTTCTTCTCAAATGCACTAATTTCGGTCACTGAGTCATCAGCAGCATTTACCTTCCTCTTAACAGTAAACCTATTTCCACTAAATTTGCGTCTACCAAACAATTTTTTTCTCGCCATTGCAAACAAGCAAAAGGAACTTTTTAATCAATATATGAAGCTGCATTTTTTACCAAATCATAAAACACGTGGTTCAATCCCTTAGCTCGGTTCAAAAATACATCACCTGCTCAATGCACGTGTCTTGAAAAGACATGCACATTGTGCAGGTGATGTAAAAAGAAGCATTTAATTCTACTCACACAGATTAAAGTAAAAAGTAAGAAAAACCTACTGTCAATATTGCAGTAAAAGTGAGGCTGAAAACTAGCCTAAAGATTGTACAAGTCAAAACGTACGTACATGTGATTTTACTGGGAGAGGGCTAGGCCAAAAGTTGTGTGACAGGCGTTGTTTACATTCGTAAACGTCTATTTAAATGTGTTTATAGTTTTCAAACCTATACAAGTTATATATTTTTGAAATCGTCTTAATTCCCTCTATTTTTTAAGCCCAAAATTAAAAAATAGAAAAATTTGAGCCAAATTATGTTCCCTATGCCCTTAAGTTATTTTGTTAATACACGCGTTACTAATATAATTTTCAAGGAAAACGGTTCTTACTTTAACAAAATATTGGTCAAGAATATCCTCACAAATACATCTGATTATGTGGATGAATAGGCATGTATATATTTTGGGTCTAAAGTAATTGCAGAAATTATAAAAGTTTTAAAACGGTGTTAAAATCCTATTTTCTTGACATTGAATGATGTCGATTTTGTTTCTTAATTATTTTGATCACTTTTTCAATTTGTATTTAACCACTATTATTCTAATTATTTTTCAATTGTTTTCACTATTTTATGATACAAAAAAATGTGCGATTTCTTCAGATTAACTAATGAAGGTCATGATAGGGTACAAATCTATAGGGTTATGAATCTATAGGGAAAGATGTTAGAACATCGTTTTCATATTTTATGTACCGACCTTTAAAATTACATTTTGGATTACTGTCTTGGACTAAAATATGTACTTTGACTTAATTTAACATGACATTTTTTTAATTTCTTTCATAAAGATCAATGTGATAATGAGCATAGGTACTAGAGAGATCAATAATTCAATCTGTATAAGTACAATCGCATTAATTGCTAATATCTACTCACTTCAGAAGTTGCGAATGTATTTGAATTATTTTAATCCTTTAAATTTTCTGCGCAATTTTACGTTATTTCTATTTTTACGTATTCTTGATCTAAATTCCATACCAAAATTTAATTAAAAATAAACTTCTGAGAATATTTAAACAAATTACAAAATAAGGAGTAACATCATAAGGTTCGTTGTTTGTAGGTAACACTTTAAATTATTTCTTCGAGGTTGAAATTTTGATTAATAAAGCACTTTTTGGTTCTAAAATTGCCAGTTCTGGCTAGGTATTACCCCTTATTAAATATTCGTTAAATTGAGTTAATCGTTACTATATTGATTAAAAGGAAGTGGATATCAGACTTCTATTGCTTTCAAGCGTTGGGTTAAATTATATTGAGTTTCACAATATCTTTCTAAATAAGGTTGCCGTTCTTTAATTGTAAAATTTATAATGTAAATTCAAATTTACAATTCAGTTAAAATTTTAATAGTTGATAAATTCAAAATTTAATTCGTCTTTTAACTGTTGTAATGCTGACAATTTTAATTATCTAATAATTATTAATTTTTAATGAACAGAAGAGATCTTAAAACTCTAATTTAATTCTTTTCGCGCTGGAAAATAACTCATATGTGAAAGTTTTAGCTAACTCGAAAAGAGGTTTAGAAATATGAAATATACCTGGCTAAAAGCTAACTATACTAAGATAATTGATGTATGACCTTTTTTATCAAGCAATGTATTGGAAATAAGATTTAGCACCAGTTCGTACGTCTGTAAACGCGAAGCGCTGTTTCATTAACTATAAGGACAAAAGTATTTAGACTGAATTCTTTTCAGAAAAAGTGCTGTATTATTCTATTTAGTTACGGGTAGGCCCTCCTTTGGATTGTATTACAGCTGCAACATGTCGCGGCATACTTCCACAAGTTGTCTGTAAGTCTGGGCAGGAATAAATCGCCATGGCTCTTGCAAGGCTGTGATAAGAAATTGTTGTGAAGATGGGCGTGCGTGGCGGTGTCGAACTAGCCGCTTCAGTTTGTACCACAAGTGCTAGATCGGATTGAGATTCGGGCTCTGAACAAGACAGTCAAACAAATTCACATCATTTTCAGGAAACCAGTCGAGTCCACGTTTTGCAGTATGTCATGGAATACGATCTTGTTGGAAGAAACAACCATCATCGCCATATTGTAGGCAAGGCCGAATTATCCAGAACGTCGAGATACAAGTCAGCGTTCATGGCACCAGGTACATAAAGCAATGGGCAAAGTCAGAATAAGGAAAAACCACCCCACATCAAGATGGATCCTTCTCCGAATTTCTACAGCGTCCAAATACTTTTGTCCATATAATGTGTTTTCTTCCATGTCATTTCAACGAATTAAATGTGTATATCATTGTTTATATTAGTTGTAAGTGAATTCTAAAAATGTATGAAATATGAGCAACGACACTATTTTAGTATTTTTCAAACTTTAGCACAGTTGGTATGAGCTAGTCTGCTATTTGTACATTCCTTTTAAAAGCCCCTGCAGTTCAAATCCTGTTTTTAATTTTTACTTCTGCGTAACCCTATCCTAAAGTCAAATTTCTACGAGGAATCAAGAATGTTATTTACTTAATTTGAAATTCAGACTTAAAAATTTGGTTTTAAAAAGCAATACCCCGTTACGAGAAACTACTTGGAAATATGGAGTTCTTTTCCTTACCTTCAAAATATATTTGTATATTTTTATTCAACGCGTGAGGGCTATCTCAAACCATTTCAATCTCTTCAAAACGCGGTGAAATTGCATTTGAATAAAAAATGGTGGAATATTCATGGAATTCGTAAGACTTATGTTATCTTCTCTTGACAGGTAAGATATGTGTTAGGGAACAGGGTATTTCAAACATTTTTATTCAATTTCCGATGTAAAGTTTCATATTCACTGAAGAGGAGTTGGAACTTCATATGTACGGCAAAGTGTAAAAGGATTCCTAACGGAATCGAAGTCTCCTTTTTAGCTTGAAATTTTTGGAAATAGTTTTCTCTTTTTTCCTTTTAAGTGTTTGATTGGAAAAAAGTGAATGCTTCTTAACATTGCCAATGTCTGTGTTTTGTGTGATTCGGTATCGTTACGATGGCTTACAAATGCAAAATCAAAAAATCCAATTCTGAGAAAACAAAGGGTTTAAAATTCCACGCACTAAAAGAGTGTTTCTTAAGAAAAATTGAACTATCGCAGAAAGAAAACATGACTTCGAGTGAGTGTGACTTGTCTGAAGATCACTATTCTGGTCTAGAAAAGTTATATAATGAAAGTTATGAAACTTTTGACAAACTGTGTTTTACTCTTGTAAGCCTAAAATATAAATCAATTTCTTGTTAATACGTATTATCAAAACAAAAGATAGACAAATTCCATGGTATTGGCGGTATGTATAGCTTATATTTCAGCATAAAGTTTAATTAGTGAATATTTTAATACTATTTACTCTCGCATTGGTTTCAGTTATTAAAAACTTTCACAGGAAATTTCTCGCACAAAGTAATTACATGTTAAATCATGGCATAATAGTAGTATAGAAGATTGAACTGATCAAGGGTACAATTAAGCTAAGTTCACAAGTAGGATGAGCTTTTAGGGGAATAATATTGGAAATATTATAAGAGGTACAGTTTACCAAATTATATTTATTTAAAAGTAAAGGGGACCACTGAAACCCAATTGGTATAGTCTTCGATTTGCAACCGAAGGATGGTTGCAATATCGAAACACGATAGTGCCAAAGACCTACAGCCATGTAGTATATATATTTTCCAATGGCGGATACATATGAACATAATCATTAGCCACTACAAGGCCGGAAGTGATGGCCACTTGTGAAGAAGCACCCAGTGGGAGGACCATCATTGCCCCTAACAAAAGACAGCACAATATACATCCATGCCCTGACACCTGATTCGAACCAGGAACCTTCCGATCCGGAGGCCAACACCTTAACCATTAGACCGGTTGGTCGGCTTTATTATTATTTCATTTTATTTCTGTAATATCTTTTCTATAATATTATTTGTATATTATTTCTATAATATTATTTGTATGTTATTTCTATAATATTTTTTCTATAATATTATTTGTATATTATTTCTATAATATAATTTGTATATTATTTCTATAATATTGCTTGTATGTTATATCTATAATATTACTTCAAACTTCTATTTTATTACTTTTATTATATTATTTGTACAATATTATGTGAATATTATTATGTGTACAATATTATATGTATATTATTATTATTTGTATAATATTATTTGTAAAATATATAAAACAGTACGTATTCGAACGCTAGTCTAAGTACAGCAATTTCGACGTTTTTGCAGTTTTCAAAAAAGAAATATTATAACACAAGCAACAATAAATATGTTTGCCTTTATAAATAGTTAGTTTTTCCACAAAATTAATTGAAAGCTTCAAATCATTTTCCAGGTCCTCACTTTACGGCCTACAGTTCCTAGTTCTTCGACACGGGTAATCTACTTTCTCAGACAGTTTTCACTAAAGACAAAAGAGGATTTGGTGCTAACGTCGATCACAGATACAATATAATCAAATGGAATACTACTCAGCTCAGTCCAGACGCCAACATGAGCAAATGCCGCTGGTATTGGAATTGACAAATCGGTTGTCGTAATGTTCTCATATGGTTCGTTGGTGATCGGGGCGTGCCTTTGTTTACTATTACCCAACAGTGCCAAACTTTTGGATAGTTCTCTAAAGAAAATGAGCTGTGGATAGCCCATCCCCTTCGTTTACATTCTTTATACCTTTTCTTTTTCCAGAATAAATAAATCGTTCAGCTCCTCGTTTATCGACAAATTCATTTAACGACCTTATGGAAAAAACGGAACTCGGCCATTTCGTGAGTACCTGTATTAGTACTGTAATAACATCTGGATTACTTGATGTCGTATGACGTGTTCGGTACAGTTGGGCCAAATATGGGTCTTATACCATAAAGCACAATAAATAATCCTTCTGTCTTTATTACAAGCCATTTTTGTTTATTTGCCCGTCACAAAACCAAGTTATCGTGAGTTATTCTTTATCAGTCTCTCAAAACACGAATGTTATTTATTTTATAATTTATACTGTTTCAGTTTCCTCATGACGAATACGGTTATGAGAATGAGGAACTGTACTTCTCATCCTATGAGTAAAATAGGTAGTGAAGTACGCACTCTGTTTTCCTTCAGAAGAGGACGAAAAGATTATGCATGATTAAATGGGTAGTTATACAACAATGATTGTAATAGTGCACACAGGTAAATTTATATTATTTAAAAAAAAATGTTAATAAATGTTAAAAAATAAACAGTGAGGGACTTGCACGTTTTTTGTTTATATTTTTATAATATATAAAATGAAAAGATATGATGCAAAGTATCTTTCTTTTTTTCTTTTATAGCCCGAAAAGGCAAAATAAAAAAATTTAAAGTGCGCACTATTTACTTCATCTCAAAAACGATAGTTTTCCTATGCCGCTTCTTGTGCCGTCACTGTGCCCCATGATGGTCTGTTTACTTTGATAGCGACTTTGAAATAGCCAGCGACATTTCTTTCTTTTTGTTCTTCAAAGGATTTGTATAAAACCGAATAAGATTTCGAAATGTCTACGATTGGAAAATCATCTTTTAAATAGTGTTTAGTAGCTTGCTGCACAAATACAACGATTACAGCTATGAAATTTCAACGCGCTACACAAAAGTAAACATTACATTGTTAGCGTTTTGAGGTCATATGCTTTTGCCGTACTTTTCGGTAGTTTAAAACTTGAATTTTTTATTAATTAATAAAGTCGATTTTATGGGTTTTAATTATAGTTTTTGAACATTTTGACGATCAATCTATTAATAAAACACAGAAATGAGCAGTTTCCCGGTGGGTGCAAGTTCCTCATTTGTTTATAGAAGTTCATCAACATTTCAATATCTGCTTAACTGAGGACGTAGGAAATATTTTCTTGTAGTTGGAAATGATTCCTTAAGATGTCCCATCTTCCTCTAAAGTATTTATTTGAAATGTGGTACATCCTGGTTCACAACATTTTACTTTCAACAACCGACATCTGGTTACTTCATCTCAATTTCCGATCTGGTGTAGCATTACGAAACAAAGATACATTTTTACTTCTCCCGAACTAGGGTAGAGTGATTTGTTTTGGTGCAACTTGGCTTTTTCTATAAGAACCAATCAATTTATGACTCGCCTACCCGAGGTAGATTGTCCATACACCATACCATAGTGAGCTGAGTCTGTTAACGTCTGTTTTTGATATTACTGCAGTTTTCAATACTCCGACCAAATGCCTGCAGAATAATTGCAATTGCTTGGAGTTGTGTTGCAGAACACTGATTACAATTCTGCACCTGGGCATGTCAGCCATCTTGAAATTCGTGTATCGTGTGAAATCAGTTTTGAAAGTGTTAAATTTTAAAGAAAAGAAGGATTTGCAATCAGTGCCCTCTATTACCTTCGTGCAATAATTACGGACACACATTCTTTTGCAAAAAAATTGTTTGCTCTGATGTATCCTACCATTCGTTAAAATTTGAATAAGGAATTTTGAAGCATCGTGTATGTTTCCTATAACTCATGAGTAAAATATGTAGAAAATTTAAAATTAATCAATAGACTAACTATCTAATGTAGTGTGAGTGGTTCCGTGGATATCCCAAGTTACGTTTACCCTCGAATTTGTATTTTTTTTACCGATTGGTGTAGATTTTTCACCACTTTTACCAAACACTCAACACAACTCAATCATAAGTTATCCCTTCAAAAAAGTTCCGTGGTAAATAAAAATCCCAAACCTATAAGATGACTAGTGGTGTGCCAGGAATACTTTTTTTAAATTCAAAGCAAGTATTTCTAATTATTAAATGCATACTCCGATGTTACTCTTAAAAGGTTTTATAGTGAGGATTATAGTGATAAAGCGAATACATTTAACTGTCGTTATTTTTAGATAAAAAAGAACTGAAGCATAAAGGAAATATTGCGCATAAATAGTGAAGTTAAACTTTAACTACTGTCATGGGTTTCACAGACCTTAAGTCATTTTTGACAGGTCATTTCCACCCCTTAAAGTGAATATTGGTCTCTGTCCTATTCAGTACCTTCGTACTACGTCCAACAGAAGCTACATTCCAAGACTCATTCGGCTGCCCCAACTATTTCGTGTTTTACACTATTTCCATTTCTCGCGTGACCCCTTCACAGCAGTTGCGTTACCGTCCTTGTTGAATGAAATCGTCTTTTGAGTAGGGAATTTCGGTAGAGCCTATACTGGCAACAAACTTTACTATAAACAACCTGTGTATCGTACACAAAAAGAAATTAAGATAATTGGTCGGAAATAGAGTACTGGAGCAGTGAAATATCGGATAATATTATTGAAAGTGAACACGAAACGGATTCGGATATTTAGGCAGATGAAGACATTTCAAGTGCGTAGGTCTTTACAAGAAGAATATTTCTACGGAAAAAATAACTTGTAGTGGGATGCCCGGGTGGAGGGTGACCTAATCGTGCCGTTAGAACACCAAAACACAATATAGTTTTACAGTTTCCAGGGTTGAAACGTCCTGCAAAATTAGGTCCGAAAGTTGAGCTTGAAGAGACATGTAATCTACTTAACTTATATAGTATAATATAAAATGTATTTTATGTTAAGAATTGAAATCTAAATTTAAAATGTATAAATAATAATTATCTAAAGAATCTTTCATTAATATATTGTATTAATCAACTTTATACGCACTTTAGTGAGCGAGGTTTTGAGAAACCCCTCCACACTAGTTACTAGACGGTTTGTGACACAGCAGTTAAGGATTAAGACAGTTGTTTTAGCTCAAACACTCTTTCTGTCGGCCACAAAATGCAGGATCTACTTGGAGGTCGCAGTGCTATGGGGTTAATTCCCGGATGGGTATATGAATTCTGATGGGGACAGGTAATAACGTAGTAGTACGTATCTGCTTGTATACCACATATGCTGATGTCACTGTAATGAATATTCATTCGAAAGAAATATTTTAAGAACAGCCCGGTGGCGTCTGCAGAAGAGGGTGAACTCTGGTGCAGAGATGAGGAGAGCACACACACATTGAGAAATAAAGTTATCCCACCTATAGTAGAGTTTAATTACCGTCTTTGCCAGCTGCTGATATATGCTAGTTTGAGGGTCCTCGTCAGGTGAGATTCAAGGAGAGTGAAGTGGTGTAGGTGGATGGATGCCTTACAGGTGACACTTCTAGCAAGATGCTGCTGCTTCGTGTCCTTTAACACAGTGTAGACCTCTGACCCAAGAGTCTCCTTGAAACTGAAGCTTCAAACATGGAGTGTATTCTTTGGTATATTGTGTAGGGTATAGGTAGATTGCTGAATTAACTTCACTATGAGGCATTTTCAACGGGCCTCGGTCATGAATCAATAGAAGAAGGGAAAGATCCGAGGATAACCCCTCTTAATTTTGAGCCATGGTCAGATGATGAGGTCAGCACCTGAGATGGCACTCCATTCTTAAAACTTTTACACCAAGCCCCAATGTGAGAATATATACACGAAATAATATTTTTGGTAAAATAAGTAGAACCGCAAGTCGATACAGAAACGTATTGAAAACGATCATGTATTCGATAGTATAATTTAATTATTATTAAGAAAGCAATTTTCCTTATTTGGAACGCAAGTTATGGTTTTAAAATTTAGTTCCAATAGTAATTATTAACTGCGATGTACTTTTGAGTTGCAAATTTCAGTGAGTTATTAACTTTTATACTACGACCGGTACAACGGCTGAGATTTTAATCACACAAAACACAGAAAACAAGCCAGTGTTCTGTGTTACTGAGTGCTTATAAAATTATTACTGGAACTGACATATATTTTTTGGTATCAGGTTTATTATTGCTTACATTACTGATTATTTTGAGCTGTAAATATTTAGGAACAATGAAGCATTTAAAAGACATGTTTCTATATACTCTCATGATTTACGATAACTCCAAAACATAATAAGCTCTTGCATAGAAAAAAATATTCCTAATATACAGTTATGCAGAAGCATAAATGATTATTTTTAAATTAGCTAAAAGGATGGAATAAATAGTTTTGCACTTCGACAAAGATTAATTGTTATGGCTGATGTATCCTGATCTCAACGTGCAAATACAGCTAGTTTTAAATAAGGATAATGATGATATTGGGCATTTCATAACAAACATTATTTAACTACCTATATGCCTCTATATTCCCAATAACAAAATGTTCTTTAAACCTAGAATAATTCTAGTAATGTGCAACAAACATTTAATATAGATATGAACGAATACTTAATATTTATAAATGACAAATATTGTCTTTAAAAAATTTCAACTTTCGTTATTCTCTTCTGATAATTAGTTGTTTAGTTGTTGATTTTTGTGAGAAGGTACCATTTATACCCCTTTGAGTGTTTTACATAAATATATCCGTTCTACAACTTGCAATTTTTCCTGCATGACTTCCACCAGTTTCGACCTCATGGACCAAAATAATCTGTCCATGAGTTAAATCCACCGATAGAAAAGGTTTTTATTACATAATTATAAGTGCTGAAAATAAACCACATTCATTTCAGTTACCTTAAATTAAATAAGACCAAGAAAAAAAAACGTGTAATAACCAATTTCGTTTCTTTATTAGGGACAGTTCGATTTTTAATGGAATTTCATCTACCTAGAAGGGAAACTCATTTCCAGCGGACTTGGGCAAGGTACTCATATCGTGGAAGAAATGCCGGCCTATAAGGACATAAACTGCCGAAATAACGCTGCTTTACAGATCTAACCCCGGCGATAACGAGGAGAACGGCTCAATATTCATAAAACATTCAGCGAGGTCTGTGCTACGCCGGGCAATAGTTTTCCCAAAACTTTGATCCCGCTTTGACTAAAATGGCTGGAAATCACAGCACCTGAGAAGGAGAATTTTAATATTTTTTTCTGCATCAGCGCGCGTGCGCTCTTACAAGAATGGTATTACTAAATTTCACAAAGATTTATTTTTCGTTTCATTTTTGCCTGGTAGGAGGAAAAAAGGTAAGAACTTTAACTTCGATGGAAGGAAATGAAAAGTTTTACGTTCCTCGCTCGGAAAGTAGAGTTTTTATGGAGACCCGAAATTGTCCCGTTCAAGGGGGTGGATCCTGTTGGTAATATATGCACACACTCGATGTGATCTTTTTATGATTTTTATATGCTTGGTGTGCTGTGAAGTCCGTTCCTTCTAGCTTTATTACTGTGCCCTAAATTATTAAGTGTTAAAGTACGTAACTTCATTTTCCTTCCAATCTTCCGCAAAAAAGTTTCGAAGGGATCTACTTAAGGAGGCTTGAGTGATGCGTACAATCACACTGCCGATCGGTTGGCTCTAAAGAAAGATAAAAAAGGGAAAATGTTCTTGACGTCTTATCCCAGAAAAATGTATTATCTTAAAAGTTAAACAAAGGTCCTTTAAACGTCATCTGACTTAACCAGTTTTAAGAGTATTCTCATCCGAAATTTATGTATATAGAATTCCTTAACCCTCCAAGTGATATTGATGATATACCGTGTCCATCAAGAATTAACCAATTATTCAAACCACGAGGTTTCCCATCAAGATTTGGTCGTTTCATAGGAGATGACGAGATCCCGATCCCGTGAGTTTTCTCGTAATGGCAAGAGACAACGAGATCATGATGGACGGTATCACGATCACGATAGTTTTCTTGTAATGGCAAGAGACAACGAGATCATGATGGACGGTATCTCGATCCCGTGAGTTTTCTTGTAATGGCAAGAGACAACGAGATCATGATGGACGGTATCACGATCCCGTGAGTTTTCTTTAATGGCAAGAGACAACGAGATCATGATGGACGATATCACGATCCCGAGAGTTTTCTTGTAATGGCAAGAGACAACGAGATCATGATGGACGGTATCACGATCCCGTGAGTTTTCTTGTAATGGCAAGAGACAACGAGATCATGATGGACGGTATCACGATCTGATCAGTTTTGCTAATGTGGAGATAACTCGTCGAGTCAAACACCAAAACTGTAAACGTAATATGAATTTTGCTATAACAAATCATGTTCAAAACCGCTGTTTAATGCAAAACGAAATTAACCATGCGTCATTTACGTGCACCGAAGTATCGCAAATGGCAAGTGAGTGCTCCGCAAGATATGTGGATGGAATTGAGGACATGGGAATGTCTCGTGGTTCTATTGGGAAATAACGACATTCAAATACGCATTGGTGAAGATATTGTAGGCTTTAGTTATTGCTAAAAAAGATCGTATTTTACTTTGTTTAAAGAAACACAATAAAACATGTACTGGCATCTGTCTCTAATGCAGACATCATAACTCATACAGACCTGCTTTCCGCGTGGCTGTTCAATAATTGATGTAGCAAGGAATCCCAATACTGGGCTAGAGCATGTCTATGCTCGTCCTCTGTCTTCAGTGGTGGTGTGTAGACTCCAATACAACGTCCAAGAGCATCTCAAGTGCTCCATTGGATTGAGATCAATAGACCATGCATGAATATTGTGATGGGACCACCAGGTATATGTAGCACCATCAGGAAGATTAAGATTCTAAAGAGTAAGACGAAGAGTGGCTCTTCATCAAAGAATTCTGATTACTAGATTACTGTCTTCTGGTAGCATGTTCTATTCTTGTAAAGACTTATACTAAAATATTTAAAGTGCTTAATAGTTCAAATAAGAGTACAATTCTTTTAAAACTCTTTTTAAAAGAAGGAAATGCATTGACCATTTTGATTATGCCTATGTCACCGGTAGAACAGTAAAGATTACGCTAAAGATAAGGCTTCTTTCCCAGTAGAGTCCCAACATCCATAGTGGAACTTTCTGCAGATGCTAATAAACGTGGTCTTTATACTGATATATTCATAGCTGTGGAAAATGTAGCCATCTCTTATTTATGGTGACTGTTATTTTTGGTATACTTTCCCTAAGGTGCGTAACACCATAAATATATCCTGGTGGCAGAGCCCAAAAGAAAACACATGTTTACTGAATTGATTTTCGTGCTTTACAGACGGTAATAATGATCCTTTTAATGACTCATTGGGGAGTTTCTGGGCAGCGAGAAGAACGACTTTATCTAACAAGAGATAGAGGAAATTAATGATTTTTGCCTGCGTTAATAAAGTTGCATTAAAGTTTCATTTACGATGTCTGAATGGGATGGAAAAGAAAGTCAGCAGGAAACATTAAACCAGAATTGAAACCTGAAATCAAAACACCAAAAAATAATCGGGTTATGGACCATTCGTGAATCTTGAAAGTAAGACGATAATTCACCCAGAAAGCTAGACAATTATTTATTTATTCTAGACTAAATTATAAGCTTAATTAGTCTAACTGAATATATAGATTTAAATTTAATATATATTCAGAATAAATCTATTTAGATTTTGTAAACTTTTTGTTCGATATAAATTATTTATTTCAAATAACTTAAATCATGGTTTCGAAAAAGGGGTTATACATAACTGCTACATAACTATACACACAACTTAAATAAAACTGTCGTGCATTCAAGATATGGAACTTAGATCGTTTTTAATTTTAAAGATAGATTTTCTTACGTCTTACAATGTTTTGCCTCTAGGAATAATTAAAACGAAAGCCACGGTTTAAAGGCTAAAATAAGGAATAATACTCTTACTTGAGGATCATATGGCCGGATTTCAAGTGAAACTCACTAAGTCAAACTTATTTCTAGATATGAGGTTTTTAGCTTTCTAAACAAAAATGCGATCTTCAGTCAGGTAAACATGATATTTCTCTTATTACATGAACGTTAGATTTCCGCTTGAGGAACAAATTTAGGGTAAAATGGAGTACAATTTCCCACTCCGTTTCTGACTTTGTGCTTTTCATTTATAAACAATGTTTTAAAATTCAGGTAATGTATAATATATATTAATAAGAATGGAGTGTTTGTTTGTGTGTATATTGAATATTTTCGACACCTTTTCAAGTTTTCTATCTGTTTGGGATCCTTCTTATGCCAAATTCGCCTCTTGCGCATTTGGTGTCTGTCTGTGACGGAAGAAAAGCAAGCGCTCGGCGCGAAAGTAGATAGGAGGAACAGACTAGATACCGCAGAGGTCACGCCGCGCATGAGCACAGAGCGCCGGACAGAGAGTTAACGAGCCGCGGTCAATACATTGTATTTCACCAATAAGGGGAAATCGAGATGTTGTTGTCACTATGCCGACCAGCAAGGCGCAGGGCAGAAGTTCATTTCCGCGGCTTCCGCATAATCAGAGGGGACCGCAGAGACTTTTGTACCTGTCGCCGTTTTGCTAATGAAGCTACCGGCGGAAGGGGAAAATTAAGTGCAAATGGACAGCCCGATTTGGAACTAGCCAATCTTCGAGAGGACAAGTGTGTCGAATGAAACGAGAGGGAGACCCCAACAGCCCTCGTGGAACTTTCGTAGTCGAGATATACGGAAGAAAAGTTTCGAGGACAGAGGTCAAAAGAACCGAGGGATTAAACTGATACGAGAAAGTGAAAACCTTACTCTCCGAGTAAGGACAGGAGAAGGGCTCACCCGAGCCGTACAGTCAACTTGGAGTCCCGAGGCCAAGGACAATTTACCGTATTCCGCAAAATTAGACACTTGGATACCTGTATAGATACGCTACCTAAATATCCGTCAAAACTTTTAAAATGTAATTAACAAATATATTAGCCCAGACCACTGCGAACGATCTCTTCTAGTAGACGACGCTATTATCCCTAAACGACACAGTATGTAAGTGCCCAATACACGTCCCCACGGTTTAATATAATTTCATGGAAATTTGCATACAGTGATTATTTAATGAGTGAACTTAGTTGCGAAAGTTTGTCTGTACGTCTGTCTGTTCAATATTCCAGTACTGCTGAAAAAGTAATTTTTTTTCAACATATTATTTTTTTATGGAATTTTAGCTCTGTTACTTATATAAATTTATTTCGAGTCTTATTTTTCCTCTTTGCGCAATGAAAACGATTTACGAATATTGGGACAGACGATATTTTTCAACGAACGGGAATGAAACGGAAACTCGGGTTGGTTGATTACTTACTCTGTTTCTTGCTTGATATTTTCTGTTTCTTTTGTTCTAAATTAATTTCGCATTTCTAAATTTTGTGCAATTTTTAGTTGTAAGTTTTGACAGCTGCGAGATCAAGATATAAAAAGGAATCACAAATTAATATCTTTAGAACCACTTTTTCAGGTCATCTTTGATTTTGTTTTATTTCGCTGTTTTCTGTTTTCAATATTTACTATTGTAAAAAAATTGTGTTTCCTTTTATTACACGCAACACCACCACAAAGTATTCGACTTAAATTGACAGGTAAGTCAGAATAAAGCAAACTTTTGTGTAATTATGCCATTATTGAAAGAATAATGCCGTTATGGGAATAATAATAATTTAAAAAAATCCGAACTAGAACTTTTTAAATATTAAAAAATAACTTGTCATAATAACAGGAGAAGATTGCGAAATTCCACAATATCGCATGCCGGATTCAAGAGTGCCACAAGTAAAAAAATAATGTTTTGTTGACTATGCATGCTAGAGCACTCGACTTAAATCGTCGTTTTTATTAATTGAGTTGAACATGAATAGAACTTTAGAAAGGGAATTCCAAATATCCCTCAAAATCGAATTCTGTAGTAACAATATTAGTGTAACCTTTCGTCATTTTGTAGCTTTGTCATACAGCAAGGGTGCGATGCATATGAAATGCATTACATGAATGGATATGCCTGTGTAGGATTTGTCTCAAAAGTAAGTTGCAGAAATTATGAAGATGGCGAAAGGTGTTAAAATATTATTTTATTCTACGAAAAAAGTAGGTCATGGTTTATTTTGATCATCTTTTCATACTAGAGTAAACCAATTCATACCGAGTAAAGTCGGGTATTTTGCTATTTAATATAATAATAAAGCTACTAATAATTTAAAAATCTCATTTTTATATTTGTTTTTGGCGTTTTATGTGTGTGTGCAAGACATACGAAAAACTATCATACTTGGTAAGATGACAATCACATGTGCATGTTTTAGTATGAGATTTTTCGGTTATTTTTTCCTGTCAAGATAAATGTACGTGGCTTTAATGTTTCTACAGTGGGTCGAATTTCCTGTACGCACTGTGACTGACTGTCCGAATGTGACGTTTTCGTATTTTGTTTCTAGAACACGATTTCAACCACTCCTTTAACCCTTCTTTGCATGATTTTTTTCTTTATTGGTGAAATAAATCAAGGTGATATAATTCATGTTCAAAAATAAAGGAAAAATGGTTAAAAAAATCTTAGTATATATTTATAGTATAAATTTAGCAAAAAACAATATGATGGTATCATGTGGTATTTTTTAAATCAAACGCAAACTTTTTCAGAAATTGCTCTAAAAATTACAGAAACACATGTTACAAACCTTTCTTCCACTCATTTTCACTTTTTTAGCAATAGAAACTCAAATATAATGAAACTAAATTAAAAACGAAATCATACGTTAATTGCAACTACAACAAACAGCGGAATGACAACTTCAAACTCGTTTTACTGATAGTGACACTTGATTTTTTTTGACAGCTATGTTTTTTTTTATGCAATGGACATTAAAAAGGTATCCAGACACGATCAACTTAAAGTGAACTTGTTCTTTTATATAATTTTTGGGCATTCGATGTTATGATGGAAGTTTTTACCATTATGCAAAGAAGGGTTAATAGAAATTACGAACTAATATATGATTACCCACTTACCAATTAGATTTAAAACCAAATATCGCCAAACACGCGATAAGATACATTTTAAGGTAATGCAGATATGCATCATTCCAGAGCAAAACATAAGAATAATTTGTTTGTTTATACTGAAATTGCATCTCATTTAATACATGCAAGATATCATGTATATCATATAAAACTTCTTATAAGCCACCTTATAGCCGCCATCGTAGTGTAATATTCTTTCCTAACGGCATCTGAATCCTATTGTTGAGACTAATGAGCTGCTACTATTTTCGGATGTAGGACATTTTTTCTTTTGCTTAACACCTCTCCAACTTTTTTGGAGTTAAGACTTCCTAGAAGGAATCCCAAAACATCCCGAGGGTATTTCCACCCCTAATTCTTTCTTAATACCGTTTACAGGGAATCGTTCTGTATTCTGTGGCCCGAAACCAACATTCCACTTCGCAGCCACGGCAAGTACTGTCAAATCAAGAAGCAAACAAAGTGTCCCTCCAGTGTTCTTGGCCATTCCCATCCACACCCTTTTCTTCTAGGAAACCACCTTCTCCGGTTCCCGGTCCCAGACCAGTTGTGTTTTTCCGGGTAAAAATTTCGATAATCCATAAAGGGATTAATGTCATTCATTTCCCGAAGCTTGTCGTCGGAAGGGCTTCTGGAAGGGACGGAATCAATAGGCTGCTGTCATTTGCAGCGATGAGGCTTCGAGTGTTGGACGATTCATTCCGAGCGGAATGTGTGTTTCTTCCTCACACGAGTGCACTGTAAATAAACAATGACATATGAGGGGGTGGACCGACTGCAGTATAATATTACCTCGCGGATGGGAAGGGTAGAGATCGGAATTCCCTGCCAGAGAGGTCTGTGTGGCTGAACGGAAAGATTAAACGCGTCTGATGTCAAGTGGTTATTTCGCTTGTTGTAACTAAAATATCTGATTGTCATAGAGGTTGTGCATTAGTTGCGTCATGTGTTATGTTGCAGTCAATTATTATGGTTCTTTACCCCTCCTGCTTTCTAGTACACATTGTGACACCAGTATGACATTCGTGTTACTGAGAAAACTATCTGAAGGGTTCGATACATGATAGGTAAATACTCGTTTTATATCCCTCGTCAATTAACCACTCATTATGATATAACATATTATTTTACCTGCCCCTACGAATTTTGGATAGCAGAATAATTGTATCCCCAGGTTTAAAACAGATTCCCCTTTCCACCAGTCAGGACAATGTTCTTGCAATTATGGTACACAGTAGCAAGGATAAATCATTACTCACCTGCATTTTAACGATTCAGGGAAATGATGACTTCATTTCCTCTTTTTGGGCGGAATTCAACAGTCACACAAATGGATTTTTTGTGTCATTGTTTGTTAAACTGTTCAAAAATAAATTCATGGTGCACTTTTCAGAAGATTTACATGAACTGTCTGGCGAGGGGTGTTTCAACAAATCTCAGGATATATTGCTATTACTTTCGGGTTCATTGGATGAGCATGTTCATCAGAGGTTCGTACTATCCAGCCGTTAATAAATGTTTTCCTTTTCCAATTGAAATTACAAGTATCCTCTCTTGCCGGCTCCACTCCATTGGATTAAAGTTTCATAATACACTGAAGAGCAATTGAATTAGGGAGAGGTGGTATTATGCGTATTTAAAACTTTGCGCGCATACCTGGAAGCGGTATACAAATGACATAAGTAGATGTTAGACATGATAATGAGTGCTGCCCTCATGGTGTTAGCAATAGTCAAAAACAGTATGGGTAAGAGTGTGGATCTAAGCGCATTTGATCGGGGCGAATAGTTGGGGCAAAAGGAATGGCTCTTCCATCTTTTCATCTCGGAAGCAGAGCAGACAATCGTATTTTCACGCACCACTGAGTTGAAGGTGTACCGTGAGCATGTCCATTGCGGTAAAACCATTCTTTTCAGGTTCAACTGCCGCGGACAATAGAATGTGGTGGTTGAGGTCGCTTGTAACAGCGAATAGACTGGCCACAATGAAACTTGTTGAACCGGACAGGTCGAAGCCCTGGTAGTTGGCCACGCAATATGACGTCACCACGGGACGACAGACACCTTATCCGCATGGTGGTGACGGACCTTACAGCGTCCTCTTTTGCATTCACACAATATTGGACCTTCTCTCCAAGGGGTGTCAATGTCTGCTCCCACGGTTCTACTACGTCTGCTGAAATATGGGCTACTTGCAAGGATTCCACTACGCAGAATTCCCCTGATGCTGAACCACCGACGCCAACAGCTACAATGGGCTCACTAACACAGTCAATGGCGTGCCGATTTTTAACAATTTGTCTTCATAGGTTATTCCTGCTAGAATCTGAACTATAACGATGTACGCGTACTACAGAAGGGTAATTCCATATGTAACGGACGTATCACTGGAAGATAAAAGCATTTATCACAATTACATAATTCAAGTACGTAATTTTTTTTTTGTTATTTATATAGAGGATAACTATTCCTAAAAGTATCACTAATAAATATTTTTATTTTAAAAATAGAAATAGAGTTAATATTTACTTTTGAGATGTAACGAACGTTTCCCTTTAGGAAAAAAAATTGTGTCTCTCTGAACACAAATGACAAATTGTCTGATGTTCACAAAGGAAAAAAATTATAATTTGTTTTTCATTAATTAGGAAGATTCAAAGATATCAAAATACATAGATTATCTAATATGTGGATAATTTGAATTTTTAATATAGAAATACCAAATTCAATATTTAAATAGTTTAATTTTAAATACATACACTGTTTTCTGATTACTTATTGTGCAAAATATGTTAAAATAAATTCTTATCATAAATAAAAGAAAATAATAACTAAACATCACCATAATAAATGACAGGAAATTATGTTAGATATGAATCTATTGAGATTCTTCAATTATGTCCATAATAGCTTCTATATTCACAATAGAAATGAAATTATTTTTTGGCCAAAAGAACTTTTGCCCCAAGTCCTTTTTCCAAAAACTTTATTCTGATTGGACAGTGGACTGAAATCAATTGTCCATCAAATTCTTTTTATTCCCCTTTTCTATAGTCAGTTTTATAATGACCCATGAGCCGAAAGTTATACTATCATTACTGGATATTGATTTATATTGGTCGACTGTATATTTATTAACTTTTTCAAAAAATATTTTTGATCTAAACTGAAAAGGAGTTCCAGATTTTCAAAATATTTATGAAACATATAAAATATTTCTAGAATTTGCTATTACACTGTGGATTGAAAGAGTCTTTAAAATTGTTCGTCTGCCTTTAAATCGCTCGTTCAAGTTGTTAACGTTGCTTTTAATTGTTTCTTTACATACAAATATTATATTTGTTTTCTGAGTGTTTTTACAGAGTACACCAAAAAAAATTTACTGCTCTCAGAATTGTTATTATCTTGATTTAATTTCTTGCCACATTTGAAATTTCACTTGTCCACCTACACCATCAGGTGCGCCTTTGCAATGGGATGTGGCTAAGAAGTACCAGTTGAGTGTAACTTGAAAATATTCTTCTTCATATGTAATATTGAGCAAATTAAACTTCTGTTTGAAATGTTGTGAATCACCATCTGAAAATATATTAATTCCTTTCCCAATAATTAACTTCATTTAACTTTGGAAATTTAGTCTTGAAGTCTTTAATTATTGCTCCATGGAAAGAGTGGACTGCATATTTGCCATGTTGCATGTAGTTAGATATGATGGCATATGATTCAACAGCTTTGCATGGTAACCAGGCAACCGCAGTGTAAATAGTGACCTGCTCGTCTTTATTCTAATGGACTGATTAAATTTCATCTTGAAACTTTATTAAAAATTTTCACTAAAAACACCTTGCAGAGTTATAGAATGTTTTGATACATTTTATTTTGATTTGTAAAGAATTCAAACTGTTCCTTCTTAATAAAACAATGCTTTAAAAAATCTTTAAATTTTTTCTTAATGGTTTCAAGAACATTTCCTACGGTGCCACTTTCCTGATTAAAAAAAAAAAATATTTCTCTCTTAAATTTTTTTGTACATAATATTTTTAATTGATACATTATTTTTTTTTATTCTTAAATCAATACGGTAACTTTTTTCCTAATAAATTTGTAGAACCACTGTCCATGTTACACAAATTATGTGTTTGCTAGACAGTAGTAATACGTCCGTTACATGTTACTGATACGTCTCTTACACATTTAAAAACAAATATTTACGTATTAAAAAATATAATTTTATCATCCATTAGTATGCCTGTTGTGATTGCTTTACTTAAATAATATTAAACGTCTATACTTGTAATTAATGCCAACATAAAACGTTTTCCCAAAACTTTTTAACGGACGTATACGTATAGAAAGTTTCCACCTTCCCAAAAATTTAATATAAATAATACTTTCATTCGTATCAGTTTTTTTATAGTATGCTATCATATTATTACTGGAGATTTAAAATATTCGGATACTTTATTTTCCTCAATTAGAAATATGGTAATAAATATGATTGCCTAAACCAAGTGCTGTAGTAAATATTTTTTATCCAAATTTAAATGACTTCTGCATTTGTACAGAGGTATAAAATTGCTATTCATTGATTGATTCTAATAGCCACCCAAATTACCTTTTATTTTATGTATAACACTTATTTTGTACACAATTTTTTGGTCTTCTGGTTTAATTAAGCGTGAAAATACCCTGAGGTGAACGCCTTCTTCCGGAGTATCTTATTCAACGTCATACTAGATGAACGCCTTGCGTTAGGGTTCGGGGTGCTATTGAATATCATGGGCGATTCCGCCTACTCAAGATTGTTGGGACTCTGAACAGCGGGTGCTATATCAGGAAATTTGTGAATAACGAAGTCCTACCCCTCCTGGAACACATTTTCGGAGCTTTATTTCAGCAAGGTAATGCGTATCAACATGTTGTTTGGAAGAAATAAGCCATCTTCTATGCACGTCAGTTTCCGCTTCTTCCATGGTCAGCACGTTCCTATGTAGCACATTGAGCATGCCTGGGATTACATCGGTTGGAGACTCGCCCATACCGCTCGCCCGGCGGAAAGTACGGCTTAACATTGTCATCAGATAGAATGACCATCTGGAATGCCATTCCTCAACTTGACATTCAGAATCTGTATGATTCGATTCCACTACGTATACAGGATCTCATCGTTGCGCGCAGCGGCTGAACCAAATATTGATTTTCGGTAGTATTCTTGTTTTATTGCTCTGTAAATTTGATCGTTTATTTAAACTACTATAAGTAATATGTGGAAGAAATTTCATTTATTTCTGATGAATCTTACAGTGTTGCAATTTTCACAGTCAATAGTATATGTAAAAGGATCGGGACATGATCGATTTAATGTTACACAATGGTTTTTTTTAGACGTCCCCTTTTGGAATTGATCCTGGAACTGTCATCAGTAACCCAAGGAGTTTTTCTGATTAGCGTGGATTCAATTTACTACCTTCACTAATTTCGTAAAATAATCTCATTCCCTATGTGGAGGAATGTGGTTTTTGTTTGGTTGACTTGAGTTTTATGACGCAAATGCCATATTTGGCCAATCTACACTTGACAAAACAAATGCAACATCAAGTAATAAACATAGCACACACCCAAGGAAATTTTAGTAACGCGGAACAGGAACAAAATGCATCTAAAATAAACCACAGGAAGCTGCCTACAACTCTTACAGGTAGTAGTGTAGGGAACAAACCCTCTGCGCCTCCGTGAATAAGCCCCAAGCCAACAAACCAGCCACCATTTACATCTGTGATCTGACGGGAAGAAGCTGTTGTGGTTGTGGAAAATGAACAAGTTGTCAAGTTCTTAACCCTTCTCACAAAAGTTATGTCTCTCGTGTGCCCCCTGTCTTATAAAAAACAAGGGGTGGGGGATTGATCTTGGGATACAAAAGATATATTTTACTGCTCTCACCCTCCTAGTCTGTCTCCAGTCTCTCTTTTTCTCCATACGCGATATTTTTTACCTGACGTTGTCTTGTATTTTGATCAGCATGGCAAATTGTGGCCTCTGTGCCATGAAACGTCAAAAAAATCCCGCAGATTTAGAATAAATGTGATTAAACTCAGACGTAAAACGTAACTTTTGAATTCAGTCGTAAACTAAATCAATCAGAAAAAAATTCATCCATTTCATTTCCTATTTTATCCACTTAGGGTACTATTCTAAACCTCTAACAGCGAACTCTTCACACTTACCTGAACAAACATTCAAACACCCGACTCCTTATACTATTAAGACCAATTCAGTTTATTCCAATGTGCACACAGACATACACTGAAACATCTCCACATCCAAAAGATCCCCTCGAAAATATCGATGTCATTTAATCTAGACGAACAGTTCTCTTCTAGAGCCTTTCGCGATTCGATGGCCTCGCGAACTTCACAGCTCGAGAGAGGGAGACCAGGAAATCGGGAAAGCATCCTAACAGAACATTTACTCGAGTTTATTCTGCGAACCATGCTGTTGTCGTTTAATTTATACCCCGCTTAATCCGGGTGTTGCGGTGAATCCGAAATGCACCCCCACGATATGGTATTCCCAACTGGCTGTTATTTAGAATCCAATCCCAATCGAGCATCGGGAATGCGTTTCTGTGCACAGACAATTCCAATTGGGTCCAATTGTGTGAGCTCATAAACAAAGTAAATAGACCCAAGAGCTGTCTATGGAGAGGTGGTGTAATGCGCTGTTGGAAATTTGTGTGCGAAGTGATTTGTTGTATGGTTGAAAGGGGTATTGTACCTATTCAGGATGCGCGTTCTGTGAATCTTGAAGTGATGGAAATTTGAATTGAAATCACAAGATAGGAACGAATTTTATGAAATGTGCTATTGTTTAAATTTAGATATATGCAATTGTAATTGGATTACCCTTAATTTCCAGAATAATATTTTCATTTGAAATGATCTCATCTCACGTGTTCGAACAACTTGTAGTTGAGCAGGATACCTGAATAACGTTTAATTTTTATATATGTTATTAACTAATTAAGGAATAACTATAGTTATATAAAGGAGGGAGAGCATTGGTTACCCCAAATACATGCTTACAAATACAGAAATCCTATTAAGATTAAATATCAAGATCGGGGGATTTTTTACTAATGCTCGGCCAATTTGAACTTGTCATAGTAGAAGTGCATTCACTTACTATGGTAATATAAGGGTGAAATTGTGAGCCACTTACCATTTACTTGATACAGAAATTATAAAAATTATTTATCGCAATATTTTCAAAAAGGCTTAAAGCTAAAGAAAACAGCAAGAAACAAAAAATTGCAGAAATTGTACAAATTCAAAAGTAAGTTATGTTTTATGAAGTCTTAATGCTAAACCTCGCTGATCCTGACTAAACCGAATTAAACAGTAATAATAAAAACACTAAATAGTTATAAACTAAAAGACTAAACAGTAATACATAAAAACTAAACAATAATAAAGAAAAAACAAAAATGTAACAAACACGCAAAAAAACGTAACAGCAATAAACAAAGAACTGAACAGAAATGAACAAAAAATTTCATAAATGATACAAATTAAACATCGCTCTACTTTCAAACTGTCTTAAAGCTAAAGAAAATAGCAAAAACCAAACATAGGTTCTGTTACTCGAATCAAACAGAAAAGAACGTTAAAAAAAGTTAGCGCGCGTCCAAAACGAACACAAAAAGAAAATACGTTAAGAACTGTGGTTTACACTTAAATATCCAATGTAGTGAAAGGGAAAAAAATAAAAGAACCGATGATATCAAAGGAACATTTAAAGGCTGTGATCTCTTTTACACTGTTGCCATTCATAGAAAACCAAATAATAAAAATTATACCAACAAATTATAAAAAAATGTTCTAGTTTAAGTTTTAAACTTCGTGCTTCGAGGTCTATTCAGCCAGCTTTAGGATTACTTGTGTGCCGATTTTCATGACTAGGTGCTATAGATTCGTCTGGACACTTCAGACACACACACACAAACAAACGCTTCCTTTTGTAATAGAGATTTAAGATACAAACAATTTATAGAGGCTACACATTCATATCAGACGGCCAAAATCCTTGTCTTACCAAGAATTCGAACCAGGAAACCATGGATCTAGATGTCAGTACTTGGATCAACGATCCAATTGGTTGGCATCAAATCAGATAAAAATGTCTGATATGGGGCTTATAAACACACGCATATTATATCGTACCCCGGCAAAAAAAGTGACACAGGTCAAAAAATAAAAATGTTGATGTTATATCATCGAAAAATATGAATGAGGTGCCCCAGCGTGTTATATTACTATTCTATAGAATATAATAGAAGTTGCCACCATAAATACTTACCTAATATTTAAAAGAAGCTTATACTATTTCACTATAAGTTTTATATTATCCTCTAAGTTGCTGTTTCTCAAATTCTGCAATATTAAGTTGTTTCACTTTTCTTGCCGGATTGCGATATATTGTACTTGTATTAAATATTTAATTACATTCTTCCAATATATTTAAACCAGAACATTTTATGTTTTCATATACGTCAATAATGAGTGCTCAATTTCGTACATGCAGTAATAACTTCTTTAAATTTTTGTCTCGTTTGAAAATTATTAAAACTAAACATGACATTTTAAAATAAGTTAAACACACACTCAATTATGGTAATCAGTGTACAAAACAGGACACATGTTTCTCCAGTGCGCCATCATATAAAAAGCTTTGCACTCGCTGTACTCGCTGAGAAATGCTTGGGTGCATATACAATTAAATATTATATCGGTGTATCTGAAGCAGTCATGTGTAACAACATCTGTCATCGCATGACTTTTCACATTGTTGTTACAAAAGGAGCAATAACAACAAATATGACACATCTGTAAAATCCATTGCATGATTCGAGAGATGTCAGTGAAGACAAAAATAAAATAAATGCTTATAAATAGAAACATTTTGTGCATCATCATCTCATTTATCTTCACATTTATCTCACTTTTCATTTTAAATTTCATCTTGTTTCCCCCCCCCAGTTTAATTTCGTATTTTTAATTTTTTTTATTCTTGTTCTATTATTTCAATTAAGTAGTCTTTTGAAATAGGTTGGTGAGATTTTGGACATTGTGGCTCAATGACCATATATAGTCAATCTGAGTGAAACAAAGTTAAGTAAATGGACATACACCAGCAAAGAAAGTTTTACTGATTCAGAAGAATGAGAAGTACACACACGAATCGAACCTGTGCTGCTTACAACTCGCCACGTGCTTTGAAATGGGAAGGTTTTATTTACACGGCGATAAAAATTTTATATGTTGAATTGTATTATTTATTTCCAACTTAATTTAAGCATCCTACGCCATCCTGAAATGGGATAGAATTTAAACAATAAACATAAAATGCAGAGTTAATTATGAGTTATGTAATACAAAATCATGAATTGGATATGATAGTATCCCATTACAGACGGCATTTAATTTTTTAAATTATATTCAACGCCACTAGATTTTCCATCTCAAACTATGCTAATTTAATCCTTCTACACCATCCTGAAATGGGATCGAATTTAAAATATTAAACATAAAATTCAGAGTAAATTCTGAGTTATGTAATACAAAGTCATGAATTGGATATGATAGTATCCCATTATAGACGGCATTTAACTTTTTTAATTATATTCAACGCCACTTGATTTTCCATCTCAAACCACACCATACTTACCTCATTCACTTCCTATCTTTTTTTCATGTCCACCCCCTCCCGTCACCGTCAGTGAAATCCTCGATCCTCATTGGTCCATTAAACTCTCCAAATCACCCCTCCCAAAACCATTCATCCCGACGTGCGAATATGCTGAGTCTGGAAACAAAATTCTGCAGGCATCCAATTCCCCTTGTAAACGAACTCGAACGCCAGCCAACGAAGCGTCCCCATCCCATAATGGGCCCGGGACCCGTGTCCCCGATTCCCGGGGAAATGTGTCCCATCGTAACTAGGGGGATGACGCTGGGATGGCAGGACTTATCCATCGACGTCAGGAACAGCGCGTAATTTTCATCAGTCATGCGGTCTGTGCTCCGCCGAGCCGAAAAGGAAGAGGGGTGGATCAGGTAGCTGGGGGTGGTGGCTGGATTGGAAGTGGGTGGCAGTTTTTGAGGGAAGAAATTGGGCGATGCGTCATCGGTATGGAAACTAACTCCAGGTGATTGCATTATGCATGGATGTAGTCGTTTCGCGCCGTAGAAAGTCAACAGAAATGAAAGGTATTGGCGTTTTGTTTTGGGAAGTTAATTTTTGGAGATTTTGAAGTGGAAGCCTCTTGCGAGCGCATATTCCGTTAGATTTTCTTTGTGGCCTCAGCTGCTTTTGGAGTTTATTTTAATGTAAGCTTAAGAGGATGTAGAGAAGAACGATTTGTATTTGATGATACTTTTTTGGTATATAGGAAAAGGGTTTACTTTCGGTGTTTTGTTTTTGGAAAGGTTAATTTTTCGGAGATTTTAAAGTAGAAGCCTCTTGCGAGCGCATATTCCGTTAGATTTTCTTTGTGGCCTCAGCTGCTTTTGGAGTTTATTTTAATGTAAGCTTAAGAGGATGTAGAGAAGAACGATTTGTATTTGATGATACTTTTTTGGTATATAGGAAAAGGGTTTACTTTCGGTGTTTTGTTTTTGGAAAGGTTAATTTTTCGGAGATTTTAAAGTAGAAGCCTCTTGCGAGCGCATATTCCGTTAGATTTTCTTTGTGGCCTCAGCTGTGTGTGCTTTCGGAGTTTATTTTAATGTAAGCTTAAGAGTATGTAGAGAAGAACGATTTGTATTTGATGATAATTTTGGTATATATGAAAAGGGTTTGCTTTCGGAGTTTTGTTTTTAGGGAAGTTAATTTTTCGGAGATTTTGAAGTGGAAGCTTCTTGCGAGCTTGGAATCCGTTAGATTTTCTTTGAGGCCCTTGCTGCTCTTGGAGGCTGTAAAGAAGTGCGATTTGCATTTTTTAATGAATTTTGTTACTTAGGAAAAGGGTTTTGTTTAGGCGTTTTGTGGTTTGGGAAGTGAATTTTTCACAGATTCTGAAGCGGAAGTCTCTCTTGAGTGCGTATTCTGTTCGACATTTTTTGTAGCCTAAGCGTTTGCGTTAATTTTTGTGTATCTTCAAAGATTTAAAGAAATACGATTTGTATTGGACGATAATTTAAGTTCGGGTTTATGCAATGGATACATTGAACACAAAATTTATGTAGCTTTTAGTGCTGATGTTTTTCGGAGTATACTCAGAGGGTGTGAAATTGAATCGAAGTTTCAAAGCAAACTATAATTTATTATTTGTTGAGAATATGAATAATGTAAAATGTTTTGGTACATAAGGAAATGAGGATTTCATTTTGGCGTTCTGCTTGGGAAGTTTATTTTTCGGAGATTGTGGAAGTGGATGTTTCTTATGAGAGCGTATATTTTTTTGTAGTCTAAGCTGCATTTGTCGTTCATTTTAATGAAGCTCAAGAAAATGTAAAAAGAAAGATTTGTATTTAATGATTGTTTATAGTTTAGGTTTGATGAGTTAGGTCCACCGAATGCAAAATTTATCAAATTTCTTGTTGTTCTGAAACCGCTGCTGAAACTTCTTATTGTTTATAATGTTCTGCGGAGTATGCTAATTCAGAGGATGTGAAACTGAATTGCAGCTTTACAGAAACTCTAATTTCTAATTGGTTGCAAATATAAATGCTCTAAAATTTTATAGATAGAAAAGAAGGATTTTTTTTTTTACTTTTGTTTATATATATAGGGGAAAATAACCTTTTGAAGTTTTTGAATGAATTAGGTTCACAGAATACACAATTTTTTAAACTTTACTTTCTGCCCCTTTTTGGGAATACTAGATAAGAGGGACTGAAATTGAATTGAAGTTTAAAAAATAAACTAGAATTTCTTATTGGTTGTTAATATGAATACTCTAAAATAAATGGAAATGGAATCTTGCTAAACTATTTTTTGTCACATTTCACGAGATTTTTAAGGCTTCCAATGTCTTATCGAGGATTTTCTGTTGTATTATATTTTTAACCATCGCTTTTTCTGTAGAACGAAGGGTCTTTGGATTACATATTGTTCTTCTATATTGGAGAAAAATGTTTTCAGGAAATTTTCGCTGGGTTATGTGAATTACAATATACTATTCATGTTTCTTTAGACTTTTTATGTATTCAATGTCAGGTTCCATGTTTATAGATCATATCGTATCGTCTGTGCCAGAGCACCGGATCCATGCACCAAGATGTAAGGTAGACAAATTTTGTTACCATATTTAATTATAACCAAGCAATCTGGCTATCATCACTACTTGGAAACAACATTCCCGCAATCAATTAGTATCCCATCTCTCAAAAATATCAACTTTTGGCCAGTGCCACCGTGCCACATCCCAACTAAATTGATTTACCGGGCGAAAATATGCAGCGGTTGGTATTAGCTAAACTAATCAGCAACCAACTGGCCGAAGCGCCGCGAGCACACCGTTGTCCACCTTCCTAGGAGCAACTCGCCAACTCAAGTGGCGATAAAAGTTCTAACTTTAAGCTGGTAAGCCCAAAGGGTGTGCAGGTGCTGAACGCAGGGTGTGGCGAAGTCACGTTCGACTGTTATTTACGGCTGGTGGAGCAGCGCTTGATCCAGCGCTGCAGGTTAATGGGCGATCACTAGAAATAATTTGGCCCAGAGATTATTATACGTAGGGATAGACGATTATGCTGCACGTTCGGGGTAATAGTGGTCTGGCTTCCCTTCCTATGGGTAGGAGGGGAAGCCTTGGAAGCGCTTGGAAATGAACTTAAAATTACCAGTGGTAATTTAAATGGGGTTCTGAAATAGAGAATGTGTAATGCTATTTGAGTGGAGTTGCTTCCACTTTCGACTGTCAATGCTGCTCAGTTGCTTTTGCTTATTTGTATTGTAAAATTATTTATAATGGTATATAAAGGGTAGACTTGCGTCTGCCTACTAATGAAAAAAACGGACCATGTGCGCGCTTGTCCATGCTATTTTTTTTCGGTTGCTTAGTCTGAAGATCCGTTACGTGGTTATAGGAGAAAGCATGAATCCAGGGAAAACTATTTATTCATCGAAGTAATTTATCCAGCGTGATTAAAAACAATAGTCTGAATTTGGATAGCCAATGAACACAAGTCGATTCGTAAGCCTACATGATTTACCCATCGGTGGTATTACGACAGTGACTCCAGCCACATGCTTCATTTATTTCTTTAAGAGGTCAATGTAAACTTGGCAATGAAATACTTTGATCGCATTTTATACTCTCTTCTCTCCATGGTTAAAAATTTTACTTTAATGCTATTTACTCGCGCACAGGTTTCAGTTATTAAAAACTTCAACGGGAAATTTCTCACACAGAGTAATTACATGTTAAATCATGGCATAATAGTAGTATAGAAGATTGAACTGATCAAGGATACAATTAAGCTAAGTTCACAAGTAGGGTGAGATCTTAGGTGAATAATATTGGAAATAAAATACCAGGGGTACAGTTTGCCAAACTATATTTATTTAAAAGTAAAAGATACCGCTGAAACCCAATTGTTAGAGTCTTCGATTTGTAACCAAATAATGGTTGCAAGATAGAAACACGATCGAGCCAAAGACCCACAGCCATGTATTTGGATGTTGATGCTGGTTAAATTGTCTCCACCTTGGAGTAGAAGGTGGAAGTTTATAATTTCAGATAGATATTGACTTCGAGGTCTGACCATGGTTCAAATTTTGAGATCACTAAATATTTACTTTCGGTTATACGATCACAGATTATTACAAAAAAATGGTGCGTTGTATTGATTTAGTGCTACGTAAGTTCATCTACCTAGTTCAGTATTTTAACTATTTAAGATACTAAGGGGCTCCGCCCCCTGCTTGCTTACGCTCGCCAACCCCAATGTTATTTCGTTTTTTTCCGATCAGTACTTTCTCGGGAAATCGCTTAAGAATCGAGCTAAGCAGCACAGTTTTCAATCCTGCGGCGGCGGTGGTAACTTTTTTTTAATATAGAGAGATATTGCTTCAAAGTTAAAATTAATGAATTAGTTCTTTTCTGCAAAACAGTATTAGACAAGGATAATAACTTGACGGTATATGTATATTTCGATCAACATTCTTTAAGTATTTTGATGAATACGTGATGATTTTGTAATGATTGTTTTTTCATCCAAATATAGGTAAAATAAAATAAAAAATTTATTTAAGGTACGCAATTTCTTTGATCTACGGGTGTTATTAAAAGCTGTACACCATAGCCAAGTAACTACATCCAACGTTAAAAACAGATTCGTAGTTAAAATTTAGAAACCAAAACTCTGAATTAAAAAAAAATTCGGTTTAAAACAGAATGTTTGTTGGAGTGAAGGTAATTTAAATAAGACTTAATCGTGCAATAATATCGCAGTTAGGAATTTTGAAAATTTCATATTTTTTGTCTTCAGTGACCAAAAGACGTCTGGGTTGCTTATTTTATAAATTGAAGCTCTTATACAACTTAGATGCATCTAAAACTTTCGTTTAAAGCAATTATTTTTCTTTTTCCCAAACGCTGCAAAATCGAACTTCTGTTTTTGTTTTTTTTGAAAATTTCGAATTTAGTTTGTTTTGTTGACACTGATAACATCTGTTTCTAACACAATCTCGGTTATTCCAGTGCCTCTGTATGGAATTTTCAAGAAAAAAATGCATTCGTTTCAAACGAAATGAGTCACTAAATGACGGAACTCGTCCCTAAAGACTATACGTCCCCAGTCAGCGCCATTTCAAGTTGGTCGAGCCCGGCATCAACGTAATTCTGCTCTTTCATGTTGCGTTGATTTTTTTGTTGTAAGGTATAAATATACTCAATTCTTTTGTTATCTATTTCAGTTTATTACAATTGATAATTCAACTTTGAAACCAAACATTAGTAAAATACATTTATGTTCTACTTTCTGTATATTGGAAAATGTACAATTTTCAAAGTTTTCTTTTATTCTCAATTTATTTCGTAAGTAATAAATTTTAATCTTTCCGGAATTCAAGACATTTTCCTTTGAATTTTAATGGTTGAAGTATTTCTAAATAATCTATATAGATATCTTATAAAAACTTAAGTTAGTAAATGTAAGCGTATTTCAGTATACAAAAAACACACCAAACAATATATAAAATATTATTTTTGTAATTGCTTCATTTTAATAGGGAAACACGTGCCATCAAATAATTTTACATAAAAGAACTGCATTCCTCAGAAACAGCATTTGCTTACTTTTACTTCCTTTCAAAATATTCAAATATTTTAAGTACATTAAGAGCTATGATTAAAAAGTAATCAAATTGTAAAGAACGTGTGCTCGAACACAACACTCTTTTGAAACATCCCATCTTTTACAATCCAACACTTCAAAAATAACCTCTATTTCCTAATATAAACTTCCCCATTTTTTGTATCATTAAAAGATGGCACAGAAATGAAATGTAAGAAACACTAAATTAGTTTTAAAGTCTATCTCTCTCTCTTTCTACACCATTCATCATAAATAATATTTTGTCAATTAGTCGACACAAAGTGCGCTTTTCGCTAATATTTGCATAGTTATAATATTCAAACACATTACGTTTAACTAATATTTGAAATTTTACTTTTATCATTTTCGGTATTCATAAAAGTAAACATTTTTGGTAAAACCTTAATGTATAAAATTAACAAAGGTTGTTTGCCAATTTCATCCAAACTTCGAATCCCTTATTCCCAACGATTCCTTTTTTATTTATCTTTGGAATTTCAGTGTAATAAAAATAATAAAAGTTGGCTTGGTAAAATACTAAATAGTTTAAACTCACATACACTACCCTACAATAATGAACCGTACGGTAGTGGATTTGCATAAAATCCGACTGCTTGTTTCGGATGTTTTTCGTGGTATGGTATTTAATTTTAATTTATCAAAACCGTCCCGCCCTAAGGCATACGGTGTAGTTTTGGGTTATGAGCAACCCCGCACAGCACATGTGGTGCCGCCTATGTTTATCAATATTGCAATACAGTTACACTTATTATCATGGGAGCGGCTATAATCGATCTTCTAGTCTTATTTTAAGAAGTCGATTGCCTATTATCTTAAGGCCTTGTCTTGACTTTTTACTCGTCCAAAGGAGTTTCCTTTCTACTTTTTTGTGGTCACGGGGAAATGGTCTTTTCTTATGTTTTACCACTGTTTGCAGTCGTAAATTACGTGGTCAACACTTTGAATGCCTTCACCACTCGAATTTGTCTTCCTTATTGAATAAACTTTTCTGGTGCTGTCCAAATACGCCGTGACCAGTGATAAATGGTGGTATGTGGTGGTAAATTCGTGGTATGGCATGGGCAATTTGCATGTTGTTCCTGGCAAATTGAACGCCGATGCCAGCATTAACATTTTGGACAGTCAGGTTCGTCCTACACTCTGGCAATTTTATGGAATGGACGAATGTTACTTCCAGGACGACTACGCATCAAGTCATGTCGCAGCCTCTGTTAAGCAGTGGTTTCGAGATAAGGATGTAAAACGTCTTCCCTGGCCTGCTCAATGCACCGACCTAAATCCCATAGAGCATTTGTGAGACGAGTACGAGCGACACTTACGGACCAGAGAACGACGTCCGAAATATACAGCTGAGATGGCGACATTTTTGCAGCAGAAATGGACACAAATACCCGTAGCTGTGTATCAAAACCTTGTTCAATGTATGCCCAGAAAGCTTGATAGTGTAATTGCAGGACCTGAAGGACGATTCCCCTATTTAAGCATGTATTTTTCCCTAATACTATCACATCTTGCTTTTCGATCCATTATTGTAAGATTGTGTATTTAGAATATTTTTTTGCTATTTGTAATCATATACGTGTAAAATCTTTCTCTTTGATACACTTGGCAAAACTCTATCGGCAGATACTAGATAGATTCTTGTAAGTTTCTTTGTGCCTGGTAATTTTCGTATGTTTTTTTATACAGACTGATTGAAATTTTACTTTGAATATACTTTTTAAATTGACTTTTAAATTAAATATGAAATATGTCTACATATAACTACATTTGGAATACATAAAAGATAAGTAACTTCATTTTGATGTTTCCCAAAAAAATTTACTTTTACTTCAAACTTATTTTTTCTGCAATGTCTCTGTGGTTTTATTAAAAAATTGAGAGAATGGGAGGAAAATAAAAATGGGGACACATTTGGTATTGAGATTTTGGTAGACATCTTCACAGCTCTCTGTTCATTTTTTTCTCCTAAATATTTGAATATCAGTAAAGAAAACAGTTTTACAGATCACAAAGTTTGAAATTTCTGTGTTAGCATGCAGTCATCTGAATATATTATTTTGTATATAGCCTTGAGTGTTCGATCTATTGAGGGTATAGTGTATAACGCTCCCACACGTATGTGACTTTAGTTGAGTTAGGACTTTCTTCTATAACCTTTCATACATGGCATTGTCGTCTGTTTATCTATAACCACTTTTCTTTGTAAATACGACTTTTATTTCAGTTTATTATAGAAATATATAAAAACGCTTCTATTTTACGACTTTTATCATGATAGGACATGTGAAATCATAAAAATTGACAGCATAAACTTTGGCACTTCCTTATTGTAGCGGTCCCCTAGGATGAATCGCAAAGCGACCGATATGTAATGCCAAGGTAGGTTGTAAATTCTTGCCAAACGTTTGCAGTTCTAAAGAAACAGCACGTGTTTATACTATCGTCATTTTACTGTTTTTGATGAATTAATAAAATCAATTTTGCCAATATGGTCTATAATGTATAGCGTGATATATTAAAGATTATTAAAAACATTATTGTGAAAGATGTAGCTATTGTATTATTTATTATTAGGTTATTTATTTTTATCGCACTATTGCATGTTTGCGCTACTTTTTCGGGCTTCACGACGACCTTTGCGAAATCGTAACTACGACCTTTGCATGATTGTTATTGTGTTTTGGGCGCTATAATAAATAAGTAGGTATACTTTTACTTATTTTATCTTTCAGGAAGGTTTATGCTTACAATAAACATTAAAGGCGAATATATTGAAACGGCGATACTTCAAATTAGTTCTTAACTGAAAATATTTGTTTTATCCAGTCCATTGTGTCCGTTTGCATTGAAAACCCTCTAAAATGGTGTTTTGCATTTCCCCCGCTGTAATTAATAAAGAAGTACCTAAACGTTTACTGATTTAATATTTCAGGTACGTTTATGCTTACAATAAACATTAAAGGCAAATATTGAAACGGCGATACTTCAAATGAGTTCTTAACTGAAAATATTGGTTTTATCCGGTCCCTTGTTTCTGTTTGCACTGAAACTCCTCTCAAATGGTGTTTTGCACATGTTCGAAATGTTCAAGGCCTCATTGAGAAAATAGTGTATACCGCAATAGCTTCACCCTCAATTTTTGACTGTTGTTGAATTAGGACGTCATCCTGTCACCTTCTATTCATCGCATCGTCTCGTCTTACTTAATTTTTTTTCAAAATATAATCTTTCCTAGATTATTATAGTTGAACAATGATAGCATCTCTTGTGCATCACATACATAAAAACACTTACTACTATGCTTGTTTTATCAAGGAAGAACTCGGGAAGACGAAAATAATTGACAGCACAAACTTCCCTTTCTTTTATCTTGCAGATACATTTCCAAATACATGCAGTGTCACACAACTGCAAACACATCCCCCACGTAGATACTCTCTACTTTATACTTTTTCCTCTACCCAACCTTCTGGCTCATTTCCTTAAGAATGATAGAGCTTTTACCTCTAATCCGATCCTTATCGAAAGAGTATGGGATAAAATAAAAAAGGGATGGATCCAAGAGGGAGAAAAAACTCGGGTTAAGTAGACACTTCCTGATAAGATAGCTGAGAAAAAATCTTTCTTTGGTATCCCATTTTACCGTAGACCATTATTTACCAACTACATCGTTTTTCTACGTCAACGTTTTTAGCCCACTGTTTGTATGCCAGTATTCGCATCCTTCAAAAAGAACTGTTAAAATTGCATTAGGTACTTGAATTATTTATAGGAGAGCCTGCCCGGGTTTTGGCTGAAAGGGTATTCAGCACGACGCGTAATTCCACTCCAATCTTTTCAGTGTCACTGACGGGGGATTTTTGTGTTTCTTTGCACATCCAACTTTCGACATTGACACGATACATCCATTTGGTTCTCTTGAATTCGGTGACGTTTGTGTGTGCAGCGGAATGAATATAGACGTTCCGGTTCCTTTTAATTTTTGGTTTTCGATAGTGTTTTTTCCTACTTTCTTTGCAGGAGAGAGGGTAAGTGGAAGTGAAGGCATGGGGATTTAAATTGAAAAGTGCGAGTTTCGAATACGGACGCTGATTTTTGGAGGTCGTGGAAAAAACGCGCATTGTTTACCGCTAGTAAGAATAAATCGATTGCTCCAGATGTTTATATCGAGGAAAATAATTCGAGTCTTAATTTCTGTCACATTTCAAAAGTTCAGGTTTTTACTCTATGCTTGTCTAATGCAACTCGGCCACCAATCAACGAGCTGACTAATAGAGGTGATAAAATATATTACAAAAACACGAAACTTGTTTGCGATTGTTGGGTCAGGAATTTTAAGGTAGATCTTGAGATTGTCTCGAATTGCTCGTTTAAGTTCCAAAAGAGGATAATCTTATTCGATGTAAGTCTTCTTGAAGGTAGCCATGACCTGTAAGAAGTAGAAAGTTACTCCACCTCACACACACAATTCTTGTCAGGTAACCTGGTATGTATTTATTATTTCGCCATACAGCATTCCAGTTCTTTTCTGTAGACATATCACTGTATATTGATAGTCTATTAGTCTTGTGTTTTTAAATAACAGTCACCAACTCGTGGTGCATCTCGTTCTAGCTAAACGAATAATAGCTTTGTCGCTATTCGTGGCAGCTCATATTTACAAGCAAGCTAACTTAATAATAGGAAAAATCCTTTTTATACTATTTTAACATAAAAAATGTCTTTCAATTAATGCGGAATTTAACTGTTCGATTTTTTTTACCTTTTAAGTAAATTTAGTTATTAATAATTCTAACCAGAATTGTTTATGAAGTTAAAAATCTTTACAAACAGTCCATTTATATTGGGCATTTCTAGCAAGTCACACGTTTATAAAAAAACTTAATGTAACTTGTGGTTAATAGAGTAAAATAGTGACCCTCTTCAAAGGACCTAAATAAACACTAGAAAAGCTAATTAATCTTACTAAATGTGACAGACTAGTTATTTTTGTAGACGGTTTGTTCCTGGTCATCTACTCACTGCTGGTCATCTAAAATTTAACATCATGATGGTAACATCCAATAGCCTTGATATTAGTTTAATGCCGTCAAGGAATCAAAGAAAAATATGTTATTTATTAAATCCGCAATATATTTGCAAATCAAGCGTGCCGGTAGGTCCCCCTAAGAGCATACAGGTCCCCTATCAACATACAAAATAGGAGCATGCAGGGCCTGTTTTAAGTATTGTTATTGTATTTACTTGCTGTTCCTGTTTACAGGAAGCTTAATTAAGCATTGCTGAGAAATGCGGCAATCATTCAGGTCCATTATTGAGTTTCCCTGAGAAAGAATTATGGCTTATGTTCTGCGTATTATACTTCCAAGAAATCGATGTTTGAGTTGCACGAAATCAAACCACATTAATGCGAATATGGATTTGGTGGTTACAGGAGGTATGCACTGACCGACGTGAATGAATACAGTAGTCTGGTTGTATCACCGAACGCAAGGACACATATAATGTACTCATAGCAATTATGAATCATATTGCAACATCAAGAACTTTAGCTCAAGAGAATTAGGGTATGTCACAAAACAACTTTTTTTCAGTACTTACAATTCGACGTCGACTGCAGGACGACGGAATTTTTTCAAGGTGTATATGTTTCTACTACTTTTGGTTTAACACCACAAGCGTTTGTAGCTGCAATGGAGCGTAAGACGCCACACATGGACAAAATAATGATTTAATATTGTTATTTGAAACGAATCTTAATCTTGTCTACAACACCACGATGTTGTATCTGACTCTGTACCGTAGCGACATACTGCATCACTCGCACCTTATGTATCCATATACTGATTCCTCATCTGACATTATGGTACGGTGTGCCATTGGATTCTACTTCCACACTCTCTTACTAAGCATTGCCGATGCATTCAACGGTCACCGCTACATATCTGAAGTTTTGAAGCCTGTTGTGAAGCCTTTGAAGCTCATCTTCAGGGCTTACCTGTGCGTTATCAACAGTACAATGCATGTCAACACGTAACATGCAGCTTACAACACTCGTTTGGCCAAATGTTGACTAATATACTTGGTTGCGGTGGTTCAATCTTTGCAACATTTTATGTAAGACTTGTAGCTCCTACCAATATAACATGAAAGAAGTGAGAATTGGTAAATAGTGATGCATTTTTTTCTGTTTGGTCTTATTGTATTTCTCAACTTTACTAGACACAAATTATTCGAAGAAATATTACAATGACTTGATTGCGAAAGTTAAGATTTATTGAAGAAAATGCTTTAGAATGTCTAATCTTAGATGCTTTGGCACAGCTAAAAAGCCATTTCCTCCAAAATGGATCACAGTTCTTGTATAAGGTCCAATATTCGAAACGTTAAGTATCCAAAAGTTTTTGAACAAGTCAGTTATGTTCAAGTAAATTTATGATAGTCAGTCTAGTTGTGTAACAGTAGCATGTCATGTTCAATTTTTTCTCACTACTACAACGGTTGACTACTAAGGGCCTTCTAATTGTTTGATTGTGTAAAGATGTAGCATCTTATACATTTCATTTTGTATCGAGGGTCTTTCTTCCAGCGGTACTTTGTAGGACTTATGATGAATGGACAGAGAGTCATTGGTGTTTATTTTAGCGTCTAACGTTTCCGGTAACCTTCAGTGGTTTGTCTTTTTAATCGGATGCATCCTGAAATTCATGTAGCGATTTTCAAATATTTCACTGCTGTTTCTAAAAACATTTGGGGTTTGATAGTTGTCCACGATTTTTCATCTGCTTTTTTTTTTGTTTTTGCATTCGGTTTTCGCCGTTGTTTTTTTAATATTCCCAATTAAAAAAGAGATTTGTCTACCTATCATTTTAGCCAAGGATATTCTTGACAAAGTCTACTGCGATTAATACGACCTCTTGTGTACATATATCCCTTCATTTTCTCTGAATTTCAGCGTTTGATGCTGGCATCCTGAAATATCTATCCAGTTCAAATCATTTAAATGCTAATCAACATAACTTCATAAATTTTGCTATTGTTCACCAACCATGTAAATATTACAATATATTTTCCTGGTATTACATAATCACTGGCGGCATATAGACGAAAATATACATTTATTGGAGTGATTATTATGATATGAAGCTGTAACAATTTTAAATTTACCGGAACCACAATCAATTATAGTATATGTAGCTTTGAGAAAATTACATCCCAGGATAAGATCATGGGTACATTGAGAAAATATTAATTACACAAATGATTGCACCATTCCATTCATGTCCATAAACACTCTCCTAGGGTTTCACTAGCCATTCGCGGACCTTTCGAAGAATAGGACTAAGCTCACAAAGAATTGGCATTTTCAACTGAAGATGTAAATGTTCAATACCACAGAATCGCCATTTCGGTTCAGCTAGGGCGTTAACGTCATGTACACTAATAATGACGTCTACAAAATTTTTGATTAAATTATCGGCTATATACATTAGATAATTGTTTTAAGCTAAGTCCCAACCTTTTTCACAGGTTAAAAAAAATCCTACTTTTTCTCTCTGGATCAAACAGATCAGAGGCTCGAATGCCGTGTAAAGATTTTCTACAAACTGCATTGCGTTTAGTGCACGAATAATTACCTATTATTATTTAGTGCATTGATATTATCTAATTAACTACATTGCATTGTTAAGCAGAAACTGAATAAAACTCCAGAGGTTGAAATTAAGTGTTGGAAGTTGACCAATTTCTTACCTATACATAATTTATTGAGATGAATGTATTCTCTATAATAGCTTAGGAACGGTGTATATGTTGACACTACGAAGTCCAGTCGTGGCAAGAAGGAGTATCAATTATTTGGGATATGTTCTCTTTGCACTTCCTATGTTTCAGTATTAGGGGGTGACCAAAAAAGCTTGGTGTGTGTAGGAAGTAGGGATGCAACATCGATGTCGATGTTTTCAAAACATCGGTGTTTATACTTGTCTATGTTTTCTTTCTACTGTAAAAAATGTTGCAATCTATGTCAAGTTTATTCGTTTTGTGATTTGTAATAGCGAGTCACCTGATAGGGAGTCTTGTGGTTCAACGTGATGATGAACTTGGAGAACGCGCAGACGATAAACGCAGTTAAATTTTTTAATTAATTCATCCATAAAATTTGAGAACACTCGCTAGAGAGTTTGCAATGTTTTCAGAAGAACAGGCAAATTCGGTCGCCGTATCCATAGCAACAGTCGAATATGAAAATATTAAGAAGAACAACTGCAACAGCAAATCGGAGAAGCTGAAACATTCAAAATTCTGATGATATATATCCTCTGAATTTTAACAATATGTTGAGCTAAAATATTTCCTTTTTAAGTGGAAATGTGATGTTTTGTTCTTAACATTTTAAAAAACATTTTGTTTTTATTTACACAATATTTTCACGTATGAGCCTAGAATTTTTGGAAAGTTTTCTAAAGCTGGAATCTGGGTACTGGGATCTGGGTACTGGTAAAGCTAGGTACTGGGATCGGCTTATATACGGATCCGCTTTTCTCGCAAAAAAAGTAGGCAAATTTTCGTTACTCGAGTGTATGCGATAAATATCGCAATTGGAAGGGAAGTGAACCTTCAATTAATGTACAAACGGTATCAATCCAGCAGCGACCCATATGGGGATGGAATATGAAGCAATCCCCTACCCCTCATTGCTGAAAAGTATAGTTCGCAAAGCGAACTAAATTTAATTTCGTAGCAATCATCGGGGGTTGACGAGCAATAGCGAGCAGGAAGCGGAGCCCCCTAGTATTTTATGTATAAAAAATACCGTTGTAAAAATTTAAAAAATAACCAAGTTGCATAATTTTTATTATCAGTAAATTGAACATACTTTTAGACCAAAGTGGCCAAGGATGAAGCGTCTGAAAAGTAGGGATGCGACATCGATGTCGATGTTTTCAAACATCGATGTTTTATAAAAACATTGTTGTATTTACCATCGATATATTGGAGCCAATATTTGTTTAGCATCGCTGTTTTACGGTCGTCGATGTTTTATTTTTGAATGAAAAAAGCACCATAGTGAAAATTAAGAAAAATAACCGTGCAACTAAATGTTTGTCAGTGATAATGACATCTGTTCCATTCGAAAGAGCTTTTACCCTGATTGGTGAAAAAAGAAGTCTGCTTAAGGTGGAGAAAATTACAAACTTATTTTTATACAAACTGTAAATGACAAATATATTGGGGTCTAAAGTATTTATTGGCCCCAAAAAGTTCATTTACAGTTAATAAAAAATAAGTTTGTTGTATGTCTTATCCTCAAGATAAGACAAGATAAGATAAGATCCCCCCCCCAAGTTGATAAATAATTAATTATAAGTAACAATAATGATTGTTATTTACCTACCTAATTATACTTACAGTTAGCAGTACCGATGTCTAATTGTTATAAATAATATTTTCCTTTATACTATTCAATTTGAAAATAAAATATTTGTTAATTGTTCGTATTATTTTTTTGACTTTGTTTACGATGTTTGACGATGTTTAAAAACATCGATGGTTTTCGGGCGATGTATTATCGACATCGATGTTTTAGTTTTTGACATCGATGTTTTGCTGTCGATGTCATACCTCTAGTAGGAAGTGGGTAACGTGGGACATGTTATGGTGTGAAAGGACATTCTAAAGCTTAGAGAACTGGTCATTCTCCTAGAACTAATATCATAATCGGATTTTGAATTGATGCGTTTGGAATATAACCGTAAGAGTTGATTGGTATGTGTCATCTTTGACAGTGTACCTAACACAACTGGAAGACTACCGAGCCTTTTGAAGTGGGTTACTACGAAGGGTGTTTCGTAGTTAAAGGTTGACTGAAGCACTTGCATGTACTTCAAGGATATTTATATGTGACTCGCTCTTTAAGTAAGAATTTTATTATTGATATGTGATATAACATATTCCGTTGTACGGCTTTCTGCTTGGAACGTGCTGTTCTTCAGATCAATATGCAAATGTGAACTATTTGATACTTTCAGGAAGGGGTTTAAATCCTAAATGCTTCGTAGATAATTAACCCACTCAGAATAGAAGCTTTTGTATTGACCATTCTGCAACATAATACTTTTAAATATAATGCGATTTGACAAGTTTAAAATCACTTTGAATGCTTACATGATCCTTAATAAACTACAGAGTATCTTGAGGATAAGACATATTGAACTATCACTCAGATTAACAACAAATATTGGACCACATCAGTTGAAATGTAGAGGTAATGGAAACCGGAATAGGAAACAGACATCAGTATCCTGGTTAACTTGTTCTGCAAAATGTATAAAATCTATATTTTTCAGAAATATAACTTGTTTAAAATATTTTTTAAGTGACAAAATTGTACGATAGTGGTATAGTTGTTTAGAGTGTAGAAGAACTATTATATAGGCTACGTCATACAATGTGAATTGGTAACGCTTAAAAACTTGTTTGTTTTTTGTTTACGCAATGTTTACATGATCCCTGATAGATTACAGCGCGTCTCGAAGCAAGGTGGATTCTGCTATTCCTCAGGGCTAAGACCTAGATTAAACGATGTCTATTCAGGCGTATATGGGAAGCTGTAATAGGAACCAGATACCAACGTAAGTGATACGGTTACCTGTATTACGAATATCAACTTCAAGTGTAAAAAATATTTTAAATGCCGATTTATGTGTTAGGGATCTAGTCATAGTTTAGAGTCGAAAATAATTATTACTTTTGTTGGTGGTAAATATGGCTCTTGAACCATACTACCCAACCGATCAAACTATTTCATATTTTGGAAGTACACAATGTAAATAATAACACTTTAAAATTTAATGTGTAGTGATTATATCATCCCTAATAGTACATCGTGTCTTTAGAGTAGGGGTGGCCAACCTGTGGTGCATGCGCCAGACTTGGCGCATTGGATGATTACAAGTGGCGCATTGCATTATTGTGCCTCCTTATTCTTTTGAAGTAGGAGCGAAACCTTAAAATATCTTCATATTTTCAACACCATAGTACTCTCAGTTCAACACATAGAGCTTTTTTACTCCTCATTTCATAGCAATTTTTTGAGTCTTCAATTTATATTCTGTGTGCGTACTTGTGATCTGTTTTTTTTTTCAAGATTTTTTGTACTTTTTAATGTTTTTTTTTTACATATTTGTTATTTATCACTATGCAAAAGAAGCGCAAAAAGTATAAGAGAAAAAGTGAATTTAACGAACAGTAAGAAAATGAGTTATTTACAGCAAGTCCATCAGGAAAATCGTTTTTTGTACTGTTTGTGAACCTAATCTTTCACATAATAGAAGACATGATCTTAATGAACACTGTAAAACATAGCATCAGGCTAACATAGAAGAAAAAAATAAACTTTTTCTCGGGTAGGAGTTACGTATATAATATGTGACTAAAAAAGGAAGAAATCAGAAGACAAAATATTTTTTCTAATGTAAGTTGTGGAGACGAGGCGATTACAAAAGTTTCCTATGAAATTGCTTAGCAATGGCGAAAAAAAAAACCTATTATGACGGAGAAGCCTTGTTTATATATGCACGCCATCTTGGTTATAAAGATATTGAAAAGAAATCAGACGAAATTGATATACCAAGGTAGACCAATGCGAGATGTATCGTGAAACTCTCTCTGGATGTATTTCAACAACTGTAAGACTTTTCTCTAGCTTTGGATGAATCAATGGACTTATTTGATGTAGTCCAGTTATAATCATTTTTGTAAGAGGAATTGATTATAATTTTAATGTATTTCAAGAACTTGCCAGTCTGGAGTTATTGCATGATGAAACAAGAGGATCAGAGATATTTAAAATGTAAAATCATGCAAAGAATAATGTGATATCACCACCCCTAACTGCGACCGACTGTGAGTCCACCACCCGTAACTGCAACCGAAAGGCTACAGTGCGGGGTGGGGAATAAGTGCGCGGGAAAGAGTCTTCTTGCTGTCACTGTCTGGAGTAGGGTGGATGTCTGGTAACCTGCTCAGGCTATATTAATCCTTTATTATTCTGTATATTTGTTTAAATTTTCATTAGCCAAAAATAAACGTCTTATTCTCAAAGCTTAGTTTTTTACTTAACAAGATGCCAATTCATCAAACGAACCAAAATCCTAACAACTATTTGGCGCATGTCGCCTGGATTGATGATATGGCTGAGTTAAAGTTTTGAGCTTTGGAGGAAACGTTTTGTGATATGTGTGCCCTGGATGAATAGTTTATTTATGTGCCTTGTGGATGACGTAAGGAATGGAATACCTCGACACAAATAGGCGGTAAGTGCAGTTTCGTTTTGCTTTTTCTGTCCCTGTGCATTGCGAGAGTCGATCAACATCTAGTATTACCGATAGTGATTTTATTTGATGATAATGTGATTTTGTCTACGTTGTATTCAATTATTGTGTGATTTTGTTTATATTGTGTTCAATTATTGTGTGATTTGATTTGAATAATATTCTTGATAAATATTGATTTGTTACATAATGGGTAAAAAGAAAACCAGAAGTGAAATGTCTGCAGATAACGATAGTGGTAGTAATGAGATTTCTGTGTTAGAAATGAAGATTGAGCTTGCAAAGCATGAAACAGAGCTTGAAAAGCTAAAAGTAGAACGATTAAGGTTGGAAAGTTCTAACCATCAATCTAATACTGACTCAATTACACCAGTTGTATTACGACATAATTCAGTGGCAGACTATTTAAAAATTTTAAATTTATCTTCCGGTACCTTCCCAAGGGATTCCATTAAAATTGTGCAATATTTTGAAACTTTAGAACGCTATTTTGTGACACATTCAATTGCTGAGGAATTACATAGCAAAATCATCTTATGCTTGGTAGATGGGGAACTAGCAAACCACATTTATCGTAAACTCTATACACAGGAGGTAGATAATTATGAAGAAGTTAAGACGGCTATCTTTAGCGAGCTAAGGGTTTCTGCCGACAATCTAAAATATGAGTTTGATAATATGCATATTAAACAAAACGAATCGATTTTTCAGTTTGCAACCAAAATTGAGCGGTACTTACAATATTATTTGACGTGTCGAAAGGTCAGTGATTATGAATCTTTAGTGAAATTGCTAACGGCAGACAAATTGAAAGATTGTCTGGATGACGACGTGAAGGCATATATATTGCAACAAGAGGGCGATAGATTTCTTAGTGCTAAGGAAATTGCACAGAAAGCGGATATTTTTGTGAGTTCCATTCAGAAACCGAAACGTAAAAGCGAAACGTTAGAACGTCCTAATTTCCAAAGGGAAAAATCAAATGGCAACAAACAATTTTTGAAGCGATGCTTTTCTTGTGGGTCACCTAATCATGTAGCTCAGTTTTGTCGAGGAACTCAAGGTCGAAGGAGACGCGAGTCGAAACGAGAGGGGTTTGAAGAAACAGGGAACGTCAGGGTAAAAAGAGATGACATTGTAGCTAGGGTAAGCTTAGAGGGGATATCCTTATCAGTTCCAGAGGGGGAGGAAGATATACCAAGTGAAAAAAACGTTTGCGTTGAGAACGGGGATGCTTCAGCCGAATTTATGGTTGACACGGGAGCGGAAATCACGTGTGTTCGCGAAGGACTTTTGGGTGAAGCTAGGGAACCGGTCAAGGGTCAAGTTGTCTTAGAAGGGGCTTTTGGAAATAGAATACGTGCAAATATTAAGGTTTTGAAGCTGAGGTTATCGGGAAGACACAGAAATGGAGATTCGGGAGTAGAAATTTGTTGTGCAATTACACCTACTTTATGTAAGGAAGGTTCATTGTCGTTGCATGATTTTAACGCTTTAATGCAGAGAGAGAAAGGGAAGTTTTCAGATCGATTATTTGGAGAGATAGGTGTAGTTACTACACGCAGTAACCATAAGAGGGAAAACTGAAACTTCTGCTGATATCGTTGAATCGGAAGACGAAGTTAGTCGCAATGATAATAAGGGACATGAAGAGAAAACAGATTTGGTAGAAATTAAGGATAGTTTAGAGATCGAAAGGGGTGATCGAATAAGTGTAGAGTCGGAATTTGTATCACGGGAAGGCGAAAAACAGGAATTTTCGGAAAGTGAGAAGTTAAAATTTGAACAACGGGAAGATAATTCATTACGCGAAGCATTTGAATTCGCAAAAAGAAAGAAAGTGGGATTCAAAATTTGCGATGGCTTTCTTTATCACGAAGAATATATGCAGGATACTATCATTTGTCAGTTAGTGTTACCTAAAGGGAAAATACACAAAATTTTAGAATTAGCGCACAATGCTATTTTTTCTGCACATCATGGATTTAAACGTACTTTAGAAAGGATAAAACTATCATTTTACTGGCCAGGGATGAAAACTGAAATAAGACAATACTGCGAGAATTGTAAAGACTGTCAATTAAGAAGGAAAGTTACTAGATCCGATAGAACTCCTATAACTAGGGTAGAAAGACATAAAAACGTCTGGGAAATTGTTAATGTTGATTGTATTGGAGAAATTTCACCTCCATCTGCTAGAGGACATACGTATGTGCTAACTATTATAGATCAAAATACTCGTTATGCAGAAGCTGTTTGTTTAAAATCTTTATCGGCTAAAGCTACTTGCGATGCAATGCTAGGTATTTTTCAAAGGTATGGAATTCCTGAAATTATTGCATCTGATCAAGGGACAAATTTCATTAGCGAGTTAACGATGAAATTGGAGGAAATATTAGGTGTAGCTCCACGTTTTAGTACACCGGGATACCCACAAAGTAATGGTTTAATTGAGAGATTTAACCAAACTTTGAAGAACATGCTTCATTTTGCAGTTAGAAACGATCCAAGAAATTGGGATAAAAGCATACCATTTTGTCTTTGGGCGTATAATGAAATTTCTAGCAGTACGATTGGTTACTCACCGTTTGAAATGATGTTTGGGAGAAAACCACGAGGAGTTCTTAATCTTTTAAAACGTACTATGACAAATGAAATTTCACTACCTATGGGAATTACCAAAGGTGCAACGGAGTATTTAGGAGAATTAAAAGAGAGGTTAGAAGAGATAGCCGAAAAAGCCGAGATTAGAGCTGAAATTAATCAAAAGAAATATGAGAATTATTTTAATCGGAAAACTAAAATGAAACAATTCAAAGAGGGTGATCAAGTAATAATTCTTGCCCCTGATTCTACAAATAAATTGTACGCTCGTTCGCAAGGACCAGTAACAGTGTTAGGAAGAGTAAAACAAAATAGTTATCTGGTAGAAATGGCGAATGGTGGACAAAGAACGTTTCATGCAAGTAAAATTAGAGAATTTAAGGTTTCGTGTTCAGTAGTCCTTGTAGTTTTTAAGGAAGATGTAGAATTTGGAGATATTCGAGAAACACCACGAAAGGTAGAAATAAATAGATTTCGGGATAATCTAGAGGAGTTACTGAAGGAAACAAATGATCTCACTAATCATCAGAGATCACGATTACGTGAAGTTCTTTTGCAGTTTCCAAATTTCTTTTCTGGGAAAATAGGTAGGAGTAAGGTTGGAATTCATGAAATAAAGCTAAAGGAGGGGAGCGAATTAAAAACGACCCATAGATACAAAGTGCCTATGCCAATGCAAGCACAGGTAGAAGCGCAAATTCAAGAGTTGCTAGATTTGGATTTGATTGAATAGTCAGATGCGGAATTTAGTCATCCGATTGTATGTGTAGTAAAAAAGGACGGCGGATTGAGATTATGTTGCGATTTTAGAATGGTTAACTCACATACCTGCTTGAGTGCATTTCCAATGCAACACATTCCAAATTCGTTAGCGAAAGTAGGAGCGGCAAATTACATTACTATAATTGATTGTCAACGAGGATATTGGCAATTGCCCTTGCATAAAGATAGCCGATATTTGACTTCTTTTACCTCACATAGTGGGCAATGGAAGGTAATGCCATTTGGATTATCAGGCGCAGGAGCTAGTTTTCAAAGAACTATGAATAGAATACTAGCTAAACATAAGGAATATTCAGACGCTTATTTAGATGATATTGCTATATATTCTCAAACATGGGAGAAACATCTTATTCATGTAGGTGCAATATTAAATGAATTAGAAAAGAACGGTTGGACGGGTAATATAGCAAAATGTAAATTTGCCCAACATAATGTTAAATTCCTAGGTCATGTAGTAGGATCTCAAACACAATCACCAGATCCTGATAAGTTAGGCGCGATAAAAGAATTAGAGAAACCCTCCACCAAGTCACAAGTTCGAAGTTTAATGGGATTGTTTGGGTACTACCGGAATTTTGTACCTAATTTTGCAGAAATTCGCGTCCTTTAACTGAATTAACAAAAAAGAAAATGCCTAATAAAATAACTTGGGGAGAAAAGGAAGAGCATTCTTTCAATATTTTGAAAGAAAAGTTGTGTAATTCTCCAATTCTAATGTCTCTTATTCCGGGTAGACAGTTTTACCTTACATGCGATGCGAGTCAGAATAGTGTAGGGGTTTGCTTGAGTCAGTTGGATGATGGTGGAATTGAACGACCTGTAGGGTATGCAAGCCAGAAACTGACAGATTCACAGAGAAAGTGGCCAGCTATCCACCGAGAAGCATATGCTATCGTGTTTGGACTGAAAAAGTTTGAAGAATGGACATTCGGGACGAAAATCATTGTGATTTCGGACCACAATCCTTTGTCCTTCCTCTGCAATACTTCTCCGAAGAACTCAAAACTACAACGATGGGCTCTAGCTTTGCAGAAATATGAACTAGAGGTACATCATCGTGCTGGTGTACAGATACCACACGTAGACGCACTATCCCGTTTAATTCGACTCTTGAAAAATGCATGCGTTGAAGGGCAGAATTAGCATAAACTGCACAACTCAATCATCTATGATATAACTTGACAGATTAAAGACTTAGTTGATGCCTAAAACAATTTTGGGCGAAATTTCGATAAGTGTTTTTTTTGTTGTTGTTGTAGGATGAAATATTTCTGTGTATGAATATTATGATGAATTATTATTATTATTATGATGAATATTTCTGTGTGTCTTAAGTGAATTTAAAAGTATGACCTCAAGGTCTTAGGACCTCTGCGTCCAATTTCGGAAGGGAGGTGTGAGATCACCACCCCTAACTGCGACCGACTGTGAGTCCACCACCCGTAACTGCGACCGACTGTGAGTCCACCACCCGTAACTGCAACCGAAAGGCTACAGTGCGGGGTGGGGAATAAGTGCGCGGGAAAGAGTCTTCTTGCTGTCACTGTCTGGAGTAGGGTGGATGTCTGGTAACCTGCTCAGGCTATATTAATCCTTTATTATTCTGTATATTTGTTTAAATTTACGTTAGCCAAAAATAAACGTCTTATGTTCAAAGCTTAGTTTTTTTCTTAACAAGATGCCAATTCATCACAAACGAACCAAAATCCTAACATATAATCTAAATTAGATTATTGTACTAATCAGTATGTGCACTGACGGTACGCCGTAAAGAGAACTACAACTTTGCTTGGAAAATGTTTTAAATCGTACTACACAAAAATAGCAATATATTATACACCAAGAGGCACTGTGTGTAAAATTTAAAAAAATGCAGCATTTTTTGTTACCGGTTGTGAAATGTGTGATTAAAATTAGAACTAGAGCATTAAAGAGCACAGAATTCAGAGAATATTGAATTATTATATTTGGAATATGGTGAACCTTTTCATTATAGTGAGGTCATTTATTTAAAATTACATTAAATTTGTTCATCTCTCAGTTACAAAATCAGGATTTGAGTCAATTTTCACAGTTGAAAGACCAGAGGGGATGTGCTGCGGATAATAACAATTTGACCAAATATATTAAAAATAGTTATTACAAGGGTCATTTGAAAGTCGTTTTCTTGATTTGGCTACATAATAAAACTACATGCTCACATTAATAAAGCATATTCACTTTGTGAACAAAACGTAATGAAGATGTCTAGTAACATACCAATGGTACTTATTGATTTCAAAACTAATTTATTATTGAAATTCATCCATTTTCATCCATGAAATTTATTAAAAGGAAAACGAGGTCGTGAATGACTGATTCAAATTTGAAGAATTCTCTGTAATAGACATTGTTTTACATACAATATAGTTAAATCATTTAAAAATGTTAATTATGTCGATAGACATACTTTTATTAAATAAGCTATTAAGTATGTTGCAGGACCATGAACGTAAGGTAGAAAATTTGTTTGAATTGTATGGTGCATCTGAACTCGTACGTGAAAAAAAATTGGCACATGGTATATAAAAGGTTGGCCACCCCTGCTTTAGAGGAAAGCTAATTCAACTATTCGTCAGAGCACAGATCAATATTAGACGATTCCTATACAAACGTAATTTATTGTAAGCGGTTAATCAACTAAATACCAGTGCGTGTGCTAGTTTTACTTCAGTTTTACAAAGGTAAGTACATTTATTTCACTATATACTTTTACGGACTATTTGTGCGATAGTGTTTAGTCACACCTTAGTTTCAAAGACAGCCACTGCTTTGGTAAAGTATCATTAGAACAATTACAGTCAAATAGCAAAACAATTACTTGTTACAATATTATAGTGTGGATTTGAACCGCTTTATAATAAAAAAGCATAACTATGACTTATTACAGTAATATAAGACTAGATCCCAAACGAGTGTAACTAAGATTTGTTACAGCAATATAATGCGAATTACAATAGCTTAAAATCAAAGAGAATGAAACTATAACTTATAACAGTAATCCAATATGTTTTATAACAGCTAAAATATCCCCCCCATCCCTGTTTCTTTGTTACAATACTATAAAAAAGGCATCAGTCAAAGAATGGAACCCATAATCGTTTCAATTATACAAGGTGAATTAGAAAAGCTTGAGAGCAGTTGTGTAATGTTTACCTAATCCCTGATCGCATACATGTCTTCGGGACAAGGTGGATTCTGGTATTCCTCAAACCACCAAAGATGTAGCAATGCTTTTTGAGACGTATGTGGTTAGTCATAAAAGGAACCAGATACCTATGCTAGTGCTGCGGTTAGTCATAAAAGGAACCAGATACCTATGCTAGTGCTGCGGTTACCTGGATTACTAATTTAGTGCACGAAGTACTTCAGATGACGATTTGTGAGATAGTGGTCTAATTCCAGCTTACAGTCGAAAAGAGTAATTATTTTTTAGTGCTGGTCAATAGGGTCTTTGCTCTATAATACCTATCCAATCAACCTTATTCCATAATACGGGAGATTAATGTGAATAAGAAGATTCTAAAAGTCGTCGTGCAATGTTTACCTGATCCCTGATCGCGTACAGCATGTCTTCAGGGCAAGGCGGATTCCGCTATTCCACAGAGCACCGACCAAGATTGGCCGACAAAAAGTTTTTTCATTCCTGAGGTTGCATGTTGGTGTCGATCACCCGCCAAGAAGAATGGAAATTTCCCTGGCCAGGAAAAATCCGCAGAGTTATTTCAGGGACGAGGGCCCGGGTGGGGGATTGATGGTTTATTGTCCGGAATCCTATTTCCTCCTGTCTCTCCGTCACCGCCCCGATCCGTCACGGTGAAGGGGCTGCGGTCCCATCCGCTCCCCTTGTAGCCCGAGACGTCCCGGTGCTTATGGAGGATGTCAAGAAAGTGGAAAATACATTCGTTTAGAAAATTATTGATCGGATGTCTGGGGTGGGGATGCAAGGAATACGATTTTCTGAGATGGAGATCTGGGGCTTTTTTTTTCCATCTTTTTTTTTTTTTGGCTCTTGAGAGCAATGCTATTTAAAAAAGGATAAATGTTTCCCGAGTCTCTTCCATTTCCTTCGTGGGAGAATTGAGTCGCTCAGTGACAAGTTTAAATGGATGGAAGGTTTCGTTGATTTTCGGTGTTTGGGGCTGATGGGAGGTTTGGAGTGCCGGAAGGATTCCAATCTATGCAAAGTGGAAATCTAGGATTTGGGGGCTCTGAGCTATAATTTGCTTTGAAATTCGTGGAACCCATTTCAACAGAATTGAAGTCATTCATAAAAATGTACATGTTATTTGTAAAATTACATACCGTGGAAATCGGTGGTAAGAAATATCGTATAAGAATACATACTAGTAGCAATCGAATGCAAAGAAATCGATCATTAAAGTGTAATAAGTTGTGAAAATAAGTCGTTTGTCATCCATAATCTCTGTGCTTACCAATTTTTGGAGCTGTTGAAGTTGATGGAGTGGTATGACAGCTAGAAATGAAAGAATAAAGAGCTAGTAATTATCTGCAAATTTCAAAAAAAATCAGTGTACCTTTCCTGTTGATACTGTGACAATTAATGCGTATATCATCAAGCAAATGCATACAAGGAATATTTTACTGACAAATAAAGAAATGCTTCCTCTGAAGTCACAGGAATTAAAAATCGCATATTGCTCGCATGCGGTTATCACAAAGGACAAGTTCACTAAGCCATAGTGCCCACATCAGTGTTAGTTTAATGATCATATCATTATTCTGGTAGAAACAAAGATTTCCATCATCAAAATTCTCACATTATAACTACAAATAGGAGTTTTTTTTTTTTTAATTAAAATAAATACACGATAATCTAAATATGAATTCGTAACATTAAAAAGGGTATCACATCGCATAATATTTGTTATAATAGTTGAACATACATTATTGTCTGTGAAAATTTCATCAACACGAATGAATCATACAAATTAAACAACACTTGCAGGATATGTTAAACATGTTAGGTTATGCAAATGATTAGTATTAAAACGTCACGCTTGTGTAGGCAGAGAAACTCGACTGTAAAGATGCGTTGAAATGTGAGTATCGTCAGTTGAATGCTGTAAATGATTGATTAGAAGTCAATATGCCTCGCATAAAACGTAGAATGCCATACTAGCAAATAACAGTGTTCGAATGCAGCCGCATGATCGGCCATCGTGAGGGTGGATTTTATCTCGTGAAATCGCCACTCGCAACGGGGCATAATGCCACAGTAATGATGCGTGTATAGAAGCGATTTACCATATTGAACCGGACAAATCGAAGCCACGGCAGTTGGCATCGCACTATGACGTCACCACGGGACGACAGACACCTTAACCGCATAGCGGTGACGGACCTTACAGCGTCCTCTCTTGCTTTGGCACTCCATTGGAGCATGTTTTCTGGTGTGACAATGTCTGCTCCCACGGTTCATCGATGTCTGCTGAAATACTGATAAGGATTCATCTGCGTAGGATTCCCCTGACGCTGAACCACCAACGTCTACAGCTACCATAGGCTCACTAACACAGCCGATGGTGTGCTGATTTTTAACAAGTTGTCTTCTTAGATCATTACCGCTACAATATGTACCATATCGATGGACGCGTACTCATCAGATGCTAAAGAGGTAAACGCCTTCTCCCGGAGTGTCTTATTCAGTGTGACTGGATGAACGCCTGACGTTATGGTGTGGGGAGCTATTGAATATTATGGGTGATTCCGCCTACACCAAATTGCTCGGACCTTGAACAGCGGGTTCTATATCAGGAAATTTGTGAAGCATAGTGTCCTACCCCTCCTGCAACGCATTCTCGGAGCTTTATTTCAGCAAGACAGTGGTCATCCACATGTTACTCGGAATGTACAATCCATCCTCAGTGCACGACAGGTTCCATTTCTTCCATGGTCTGTACGTTCCCAGGATATGCCGCACATTGTGATGTCTGGGATTACTTCGGTCGGTGACTCGCTCGAACTGCCCGTAGTTCAGAGAGTAAGGTTGAACTTTGGGATCAGATAGATGCCGTTTAGATGGTCATTCGTTAGCATGATATTCAGGATCTGCATGATTCGATAGGACTACGTGTACAGATTTTACACGTGACGACTGCACAATATATTGATTTTCGTCATTATTTTTGTTTTATTGCTCTGTAAACTTAATCGTTTATTTAAACCTCTATAAGTAATACGTGGAATTAATTTAATTTATTTCTGATGATTCTTTCAAAGTGTTGCAATTTTGACTAACAGTAGTGTATATGTTACCGTTAAAGTATGAAATCCGTTATTTTATAGAATACCTAGTTATTCCATGAAATAACTGATCGTGTCCGTTAAAGTGTAAAACTCTCTTGTATTTCATGGTTTAACTAGTTATTTCATAGAATAATGATCTGCAGCCCGTTAAAGTGTAAAATAATCTATATCATATATCTCGCACGACAAATACATTTACCTTCCACCCCTACTGCATTTATGAACTATTCCAGGCCATCGGTAGAGAACATGTTTAGCGTGTTGGCGCCAGTTTATTCCGGTTAATTGATTGCTTTCAAGTACAGTGCCGGCTGCTGTTCGTCAAATACTGTTTCCACGTATCAGGTATTGAGATACGTTTATTTTTTTAAGTTTTATAATTTAGTCATTTGTTATTACGTTAATTTAGCTTGCTTACGTTAACGTGCAATTATTTTGAAGACCTTAAATTGCCTTGAACAATGAATTCTTTAAGTGATAACGAAAAAAAAGCTGCAATGAAAGAAAAGTTTGAATCTTTACTAAATAAGCGTGATGTGAAAGAGAACAGTTCTTTGCTCACCAGTGAAAAATTATTAAGTTTGATAGCTGATGTAAAGAAATCTAAAACATCAGAAAAGAAAGTGCCGCGTGATTATTGGTTACTTCAACATTACGATGCCCTTGAAGTTCAAGGAGTAGAAAAATTAATAGTCCCAGTAACAAATGCATCACCAGATGTAATGTTTTATTGCTCAAGTGATTCTTTGTTTGACGTTTTGCACGAAACTCATTTATCTATTGGGCACGGTGGTAGAGACCTAATGATAAAAGAACTTAATCGTCGTTACAAAAATATTACGCAAAATGATATTAAGATTTTCCTGAATTTTTGTGAATCTTGTCAACAAAAACGCAAAGCACATGATTTTTCACATATGAATTCAAGATGTCAGGTTGACCTCATAGATTTTAAATCACAACCTGATGGAAACTATAAATTTATTTTAGTTTATCAAGATCATCTTACAAAGTTCCAAGTGTCATTTTAGTAATCCTTGTTGTAACAAATGATTTTATGGTACGTTTCCATAAATACCATTTATGCGCTGCATAAATTAGATAAATTGCTTCTTTTTCATTTTAATTGTCTATCAATAGTGTAATTTCATTTTAGATAAATTGTTTATTTTACACTTTAACTGTCTCTCATTAGTTAATTTATAGAATACCTAGTTATTTCATAGAATAACTAGTTAAAGTGTCAAATTAATAACATATCACACACTTTAACGGACACGATCAGTTATTTCATGGTATAACTAGGTATTCTATGAAATAACTGCAGTATATACTTTAACGGTAACATATATATTTATGTAACAATAGTTACATTGCCCTATCAATTAAATGGTGAATTAGGTAGACATATTATAACATAATTTAAAGGGCTTTAGAAAATTGAATATTAATGAATTTTAACTACAAAATTACGCATCTACTGTAAATATTCCTGGAATACAAAACTGGCACGATTCCTGGAATTGAGAAGTACAAAATTACATCCACGGCATACAATCATCTGTTAAGGTATTCAGCAATTACGACCTAAATATATAAAAAAAAATACAATTTCATATAGTTCGTACTACATTACGTACATAAACCTATTAGTCACAGAACCTGCTCCACTGTGCTCAAACTAGCAATATCACACATTTAGTGTTCCACACATTTTGATTGACTGTCAAGTTTTAACAACCATAGATAAATCCGTTGTGAAGTCCAACCCTTAAAAATCTTTTCATCGATCCTCATAAGAAAATTTATTTTCATTCATTACTGACATGTATTTATACATTTTATTTATACTTTATACAGTGACTAATTTTAATTTAAAATAGCAAAATGCTGAATCTCCTATTAGTTATCTTGATTTTGTTTAATTCATTTGTCTTCTATTCAATGCATCTTGGCCAAATATGAACTTTGCGACTATTTGCAACTAGTATTAGCGACTTAAAACTAAACCTAGAATTCAACCATTACATTTCACGACGCTTTATTCATAACTGCTGTAACGCTAAAAATGCATTACATTTTAAAATAACTAACGCATTTCAGAAGGCGTCAAGTACACTACTTTTTAATTGACCCCTTAAGAACCCCAGACGATCCGTTCTGATTGTGCACCTTCTTGCCCGCAGTTGCAGAAAGTTGCACTGATTCCCCGTTCTCCGTCATAAATTATGTTTGACTCATGGGGGAGTCAATCCTTTCTCGAAAAGAGAAATCCTGAAGCGGTAGTACACAGTAATATCTCCCCTCAGTGAACCCCCGTGTTGTGGACTTCCTTTATGTATACTTACCCCTGCGTTTCATATTAGATCAAGAGTTCAAGATAAGGACCAGGAAAGTCCTGCCTCGTCATACATTATACCATCATCTATATAAATAAGAATGGAGTGTTTGTTTGTACATTCAATATTTTCGACCCATTTCAAGTTTTCTATCCGTTTTCGACCCTTCTGATGCCGAATCCGTCTTTTTCTCGTTTGGTGTCTGTCTGTCTGTCTGTCCGTCTGTCTGTCTGTCTGTCTGTCTGTATGTTGTGCCCTATACACGTCCACGCGGTTTAAGATATTTTCATGAAAATTTGCATACAGTGAGTACTTATCTTCATTTAGTGAGTGGCATTGGTTGCGAAAGTCTGTCTGTCCGTCTTTCTGTTCTATGCTCGATTTTGTGTTAGTGTATTTGTGTAGACATCACATAAATTGTATTCCAGATATTTGATTTCATTGTATTTTATTTTATACATTATTTATTAGTTTAGTGAATACAATATTAAACATTTCTTTATTGTTATATTTAGTTGAGTTTCATGCTAAAACACCTGTGTAAGTATACTTAAATCAACCATAATTTGGTAGTTTGGGAAAAATTGGAACGTCTATTGAATATTACGATTACTTCGATTGCTTTACCAGTACTGCTGAAAAGGTAATTATTCTTCAAAAAATTATTTTTTTTATGGAATTTCATCTCTGATATTTCATTTATTTCGAGTCTTATTTTTATTCTTTGCGCAATGAAAACGATTTAAGAATATTTGGGACAGACGATATTTTTCAATGAAACGAGAATGAACAAGATCGCGCGAGCAGTGATATTTTTTCTGGTTCTTTCGCTCTGAATTAATTTCACATTTCTAAATTTTGTAAACTTTTAGTTGTAAGTTGTGGCAACTGTGCGAGATCAAGAGATAAAATTGAATCACAAATTAATATCTTTAGAACAATTTTTTGCGACATCTTTTATTTTGTTTTACTTCGCTGTTTCCTGTTTTAAATATTTATTATTTTAATAAATGTGTTTTCCTTCTCATCAGACGCAACAGCACCACAAAGTATTAGACTTAAAAATGTTAGGTAAGTCAGTATAAATTTTCAGTAAATTTTAAGTGTCTTACCATTATTAAAAGAATAATGCCGTTATTTAAAGAATAATGCCGTTATTGAAAGAATAATGCCGTTATTTATAGAATAATGCCGTTATTTAAAGAATAATGCCGTTATTTAAAGAATAATGCCTTTATTGAAGGAATAATAATGTTTATTAATCCAAACTGGAACTTTTTCAAACATTAAAAAAATCGTTGTAATAATGACATTAGAAGATTGCAAAATTTCACAATGTCGCATACCGGAGGCAAGAGTGCCACAAGTAAAAAAAATTGTTTTGTTGACTATGAGTGGGAGAGCACTCGCCGTAAATCGTAATTTTAATTAATTGAGTTGAACATGAAAAGAACTTAAGAAAGGGAATTCCAAATCTTCCTATAAATCGTCTTTTTTAGTAGTAACCTTAGTATCACCTTTCGTCATTTTGTAGCTTTGTCATACAGCAATTGTGCGATGTATGTGAAATGTATTACATGAATGGATATGCATGTGTAGGATTTGTGTCCAAAGTAAGTTGTAGAAAATATAAAGATGGCGAAAGATGTTAAAATAAATTTTTATTCTACAAAAAACGTAAGTCATTATATATTTTGATTATCTCTTCAATCTAGAGTAAACCAATTCAAACCGAGTAAGGTCTGGTATTTCGCTAGTCTAATTATAATCAGGAAATGTTTTATCTTCCTTTAATTTCTAGGTTGAATTGTCTCCTTATCCTCAGTGTATTCGAAAAATCATCATTAGGGAAGCCTGTGGTTATTGCCGAAAGTCCACTTCTTTTCATTTTTGAAAGAAACGGGAATTCACTTCCACCTAAAAACGGGCACATTTGCAAATTATAAAAATCCCCAATTGTTTCACAAATTATTACATTTAAATCCCTACTACACCTACCATACATTTTATGAACTTCATATTCACTTCACATCATGACTAATTTCGATTTGAAGGAGCAAATTGCTGAATACTATGTTAGTTCTCTTGACTTTTTTAATATTCTTTCAATCTACTTTTTGGTGCATTATGGTCAAATCTGACATTTACGCCTTACAACCCAACATCTTTTATTTTACAATGCAACGAATTCACGCGACACAAGTTAATGACCCAGCGAATAAAACTTTTAATTCCAAAGTGAAATAATACCTCGTCTAATACCGAAAGATCTCAGTGTGCCAACTATTGCTATTAGTATTCCCATCCCTCGCAATCGGAGCCTAAGCCCTGGCAAAAGCATTTATATTCTTTGCATTAATCACCCCGCTTATAGCTTCACCAACCAAACGAATGCCTAACCGGTATCCTAGGAATGTGGTTAATGTCTAAGAAGGATATGTCTTCTCTATCCCTGCTGTCAGTAGACACGCAGCGTGTTCTACTTTGATAAAAATTTCCCCACGTGCCGGATTAATCGTCCCGTTTGGCAAGCCCCCAGACTGTCCGAGACAGCAGAGCATCATTTGCTACTGCTGCTTCTAATATATCCCCGGACACTGGGCGAAGTATTTGTGAGCTGGAATGCGAGCGGGCATGACATAATCTGCAGATTTGATAACTGTAGCATGACGCCGGATGGTTGCTTTAAATAAAAGTGTCCTCATTATTTCAGTTGCTGTGTGCAGAGATTGTTCCAGATTCTGAAATAAAGGATGGTTGGAGAATTCTCTTGTGAACACGTTTATAGATTATGTATCATGATGTTGGGTAAATGGGTAAATACTTTAAAAAAAAAACGGTAAAGGAATTGTTTACTTGACAATCTAATGAGTGGCATTTTCAGTGTTAACAAACATGGAAGAAAGCGACAATTTTATTTTGTAACTTGAACTCTTCCTCGTGATACACCCTTAAAGTACAGTTAATTAACAGAGTTAGCCGGTGTTGCTCGGGTTGAATTGGTTAAGCGTTAATTGAAGAGTGATCAGATTGATCACGATTAATTCTTAGGAAAAGTCAGCCATCATTTAAGTGTACATATAACAATTTTTTTAACATCGTTTTAACTACAATTTACTGCGGACACTAATATGTATACAAAGTAATAATCTATTTGCATCCATATAATCCATTTCATAGCACAACCACTTTAAGTCAAACTACAAAAAGTTTTTTTATTGTGACTAATACAGATGTCGATTTAGAAGTATATGAACTATAACGTATGACTATTCGTTTTAGTTTGATGTAACACCTTTTTAAATAAATTTATTTTAACTTTATCGGTCATTTTAAAATAAAAAGTTACACACCTTACTCTTAAAAATGTTTGTTTTGTATAGTTAATTTATTTTTTATGAAACAGAATTCTACATTCTGCATTATGTATTCAACTAGACTTATGGAAAGCTGGTCAAAATATATGTACCGCCAAGCACTTACGTATGTCTAGTGATATTATGAAAAATCTCATTACAATTAAATTCCTAAATTATAGATATATCTGCAATAGGTAAATTACTGGAACACATAAATATAAACGGAAACATAACGCAGGTTATTGAAAAAATGGCGTATTTTGAAAATCGTATGATATGAGCAAGCGTCTCGAATTTAGACTACGTGATTTTATTCCGAAAAAAAAATGCTTGGAAAATATTGATAAAGACAATAATCATTTATTTAGAAAGTGAACAGAAAAATTTATGTACCTTAGAAATGCTCAAATAGGTCTGTAACATTTCTGTCTTAGCTCAAATACACTCACAAGGAATTATAAATCAAATTTATAAAATAAAACATCAATTCTGGAGTTTCCAGATACCGAATCTCAAACTTACGCTTTTGTGATCAAAGAGTTTTTGTTTGGGAGTTTCGTGTGCCATTATAAAATGTAATTTTTATGTCAAATTAAACATTATGTCTAAAATTAAATAAAATAAATAACCTTTTTCAATCAATCAATTATTCACAAATTATTTTTATAGCAAAAAATAAAAAATCAGTTCAACATAGGCATTATAATTTAATTTGTTTCGGAAACAAATGTTTCGGGAACACAGTACTGGTAAAACAGTTTAA